>FR997736.1:12880084-14320126 GCA_905475445.1 Ochropleura plecta | reverse complement strand
CAACTTAATTAATTAATATAAGTCTGAATTTGCCAACCCGTCTTGAGCAAGTAAAGTTTACAATGCTCTATTATCATGTCTGTAAAAAATGTATTGTCACCCGCAGCAAAGGTGTGAGCAAAATTTCAGCTCAATCGGTTGAAGGCAGTGGTTTGAATATTCAGTTGCAAGATTTGATCAACAGGTACTAACTAACAAAGTGGATAAAATAAAAGGTTTAAAAAAATATAGAAAGTTTCCTAGAAAGTCACTAAGCAGTAAATATGTGCAGCGAGTTTATCAAAATAGTGATACCCTTTGATGCTCGAAAAACGTGGTTTGCGGATTCATGAAATGGCTTGATATTTTTTATTCGTTAGTCCTGATTTCTAAAAAGATTCTTGTACAGCTTTAATATGTTTAACCACGATACTGGAACGCGCCACGACTCAGTCAACACAGCAAAAAAAAACCACAACTAAAAAAAAACAACACAAAAAAAACTATTCACAAACTCGTAAACGTAATTACTGTATATCAAAAGGCTGCAGAAACAATTGGTATCGTACTTTAATTGGCACATCGAAGCACACCGAAGCACATCGAGGCAACGTGACTCCCACAGGGAGAGAGTGGCGATAAAGAGGCACAATGGTGGAAAAAAGTGGCAATTCCCGACCACTTGGTGTTGCCAGTCACTAATTAAGGTGTCGCAATATCGCACGGGGAGTGACGATAGTTTTTTTAGGGATCGAGAGGTGATTGTGGTAAGATCGTTTTGGGATTCCATTTTTTATTTAAATTAACTTAAAGGATGATGTTTAAAACCTTGGTATTTGTTTAAAATACATAAAACTCTTTTAACTAAGATAAAGTTATGAGTCGTAACATTATCGAAAAAACGAAGGGATGGTAGCTTTCGAAAAGCGACATTTAACTGAATTCAAAATCTAAAGTCATTCAGGTTATTCAGATTAGGCTAAGAAATCAGCACTTTTATAAGATAAAAGTAAAATAACAAGGGACAGTCCCCTAAAACTCTCAAACGCACTTCCTAGTGTTTAAGCCGAGAAGGAGAAGTGGCGGAACAAACTCCCCAGCAACACATCTGTCTGTCAGGTTAGAAGAACCAGGTTTTATACAATAATTTTGGAAATATTTATTGTATTGTTACACTAGTTTTTGCCCGCAGATTAGCTCGCGTTTAATTCGGGGTAACACAGTTCCCCTTTCCTGATTTGCAGTTACCTGCTACTTGTAGATTTTTCGCTAGCGCCTTATTTATTGTAATAGCAAAGGTAAGTTTTCTCTTTTCTTCCCTCTTCCTCCCTCATTTCTCAATCTTTTTTTTTAAATAGCCTATGTCCGTCTCCAGGGTCCCAACTATCTCTGTACACTAATTTCATCAAAATCGGTTTAGCCATTAAAGCGTGAAGAGGTAACAAACAAACAAACAAACTCACTTTCGCTTTTATAATATTAAGTAAGGATAGGAAGGATTTCAGATAGCAAACACAAATAAATTCTCCAGTCTCACGGGTTTACCCGCGTAATGTGTATTACAATGAATAACCACATCCTATAATAATTAATTAATATTTCTCGCTGGAGCCAATAAAATAAGACGTAGCACCTTCCTAAGTTTTCTTAATACCAAAGAAAAGTTGTCTTTGAAGCATGAATTTGAATAAAAATAAGTAGCAGTCCAAATATTTTTCAAAAACATTTTTTAAATTTATTTCTACGGAACCTTGTGACACGTTGCTATTCTGTTTACCAGTATCACTATGAAAGGCTTACTAATTGGTAATTTACACTGTTTGCCAAGTGTTCTTATTGGCCCTGCTTATTGCAAGGGTTTGGTTTCATTTCTTTTTTACTGTACCCACCTAGCTACTTACCTTTTTATTTATATGGAATAGAAAACTGGAGGTCATTTCTGCGATGTTTTTGTTTGGCTCGGTGCTTAGATTAGATCTTACGCCTACACAATCTTACTTTTGGCTTTTTAAGGTAGTGTTATCCTTACTAATATTATAAAAGCGAAAGTGAGTTTGTTTGTTTGTTTGTTACCTCTTCACGCTATAATGGCTAAACTGATTTTGATGAATTTTGGTACAGAGATAGTTGGGAACCAGGAGACGGACATAGGCTATTATTTTTTTAAAAAGAGTGGACATAGGATATGAGGGAGAAAGAGGGAAAAAACGGGAAAACTTAGCGTTGCTATTACAAATCAATAAGGCGCTAACGAATTTAACGCGAGCGAAGCCGCGGGCAAAAGCTAGTAAATATATAAACCCTTAATATCAGCTGCTTCTAAAGACAAAGTTCGAATGCGCATAACATTTTTTTCCCTTTTTTTTCACGCACTGTGTCTACATCTCTTTTTATTTACTTTCCTTTCGCGGGTATGCTGGAAGAGATTTCTGTAGAAATAAGCATTACCTTTGTACCTTTTTTCTGTTCCTGTGTTTTATTTGTCTGTATTCAGTGTGTATGTAAATAGTTAAATAACACATTCTTTTTACAAATATTTGTCTTAGCCAACGATTTAGCTCGTAGACCTTTGTCGTAGGCGACTACGAGATGCTACGCCAATGATTCGGTCAGTTTAACACAAAGTTTAGTAAGTAAGTTTAGGTAAGTTTAGGTCATGGGTTGGCAGAGGGGCCTGCCAGGGCCACTGCCGCCGAAGTCGCTGGTTGTCCGTAAGAGATACCGCGGCCCAAGAACAAAAAGGAAAAAAAAGGAAAATGGGTGGGTTTCAGTCAGTAAAAATCTGACACCTCGCTCCGCCCAGAGTGGGGGAAGTTATATGATGGTTTCCCATCCGCAAAGCATGAGCTGAGGATTTTTTCAATAGCTGCCATGGGGTTTGGATTTGTGCCCGGTTGACGGCAATAACCTCGTCCTTGATACCCTTAGCATAACTGAAGAAATATTGGTGTAATGTTAAGTAAACCTCTGTCTAACCCTTTGGGAATTAAAAGGCGTAGGTAATGTTATGAAGAACTAGTTGGCGCCTGCGGCTTCGCCCGGCGTCATATCGAAAAAAAAACCAAAAGTACCCTATGTGTTATTCCAGACCATAATCTACCTCTGTGCCAAATTTCATCAAGATCCGTTCAGCCGTTTTGATGTGAAAGGGTAACATAATAAAAGTAAGATAGCTGGCGCCCGCGGCATCGTCCGCGTTATATCGAAAAAAAAACAGTAGTATCTTACGTTATTCCAAGCCATAATCTAAGTCTGTGCCAAATTTCATTAAATCTGTCCAGCCGTTTTGACGTGAAAGAGTAACAAACATCCTTACATTCATCCATCCTCACAAACATTCGCAAACAAATGTGAATGTATATATATATGCATTCGCACCTACTTATATAATATATATATATATATACTATAAAGAAAATCAAGAGTAGAAGTAGTATAAAAATAATCAAATAACATGTAAAACAAAGAAGCAATTGTCCTACAGTTAGTATAATAAATAAATTTAACTGGTCGGTGCCATCGGCCAATGGCGTAGCGGCAGTCATTTGTATGCTAATATAAATCCCTGTTTATTATAACACACAAGCTTTGTTACAACCTATATTTTTCTAGTAGCTACGTGAAATGTAGAAATATTAAAGGCTTTAAAGTAATTTCAGTATAGACATCATCTGAACAGAAATATAACACTCTGAACAAACACAGATCAACGTTGCGTTTTTTTTGACATCCTTCTAATATTATATATGCGAATGTTTGTGATGGTGGATAGATGTATGGATAGATGTTTGTTACTCTTTCACGTCAAAACTGCTGAACGGACCTTGATGAAATATGGCACAGAGGTAGATTTTAGTCTGGAATAACACATAGGATACTTTTTTTTTTATATCACGTGGATGAAACCGCGGGCGCCAGCTAGTCTTATATGTATTTTACCATTCATTAATTTTTGACATTTAATATGTTATTTTTTTTTAAATTGTGATTGAATTTAAAAATATTTTATGATATAACATGATTGTTTGTCATTTACTTTGCATGAATTTGCACACCTCAGTCAGCTATAATACAGTGTACCTTCAATTCTTTATAACAAGTCTTTTGGAAATAAAGGGCTTGAACTTGACCTTAAATGTATGAACACTGCAATGATTGAAAACAATTTAAGAAAATTTGATTTTTCTTAGAAAAAATTGTAGTATACTTAACTATTTTGTCGTCTTGAAGAAAAGAATGCCTTATTTTTGTATGTATAAACTGCATTTATTTAATTAAGGTACTCTACTAAGATAAAAAAGTGATTCAGGCAGCAAACCACTGAGCAGGCAGCACATCACTGAAAATTCGCCCGTCAATCAAAAAACCTCAGCACCCACAAACCTCCCTTTCCAATCTTCGATTAAGAACTAATCAATCTGACTATCCAATCATCAAAATTGCATCGTAATGAGATACGTCTGCCCATTTCATTGCTTTGTTCGTATAACCAGGCTTCAGTGAACACAGGCTGAGCAGAACACCTGAGTCTTGGATACAAGCGCTGATTTAATTTGATGTGAGCGTTTGTAATGTAAAACTTTGTTATAGCACTTAGGTTTAAGGGGTTTTAATAAAGTGTTGGCTATCAATTTGAGTGAATAACTATAAGGCCATCTCAATGCTTCACTTTCAAGTTAGTCTTTGACTTTAATTTGGCATTTTTGAACGCTAAATCAATCAAAATTCATTTATTTAAACTAGGCTGATAATTAATCAGCACTTTTTGAACGTCATTATACAAGATAGTCCCTTAAAACACCCGGCCCTTGCCACTTCCTAGTGTTTTAGATGGGAAGAAGAAGTCGCGAAACAAACTCCCCAGTAACACAACTGTCTCATAGGTTTGATGAAACAGACTTTATACAGTAACTAGCTGTGCCCAGCGGTTTCACCCGCTGCTCACTTAGGGGTATAAAAAATAGATGTTGGCCGATTCTCAGACCTACCCGATATGTACACAAAATTTCGTTTAAATCGGTCCAGCCGTTTCGGAGGAGTATGGGAACGAAAATTGTGACACGAGAATTTTATATATTAGATATCCAAAGTACATATTATATTTATGAAATACTAGCTTTTGCCCGCGGCTTCGCTCGCGTTAACACGGGTCCCCTTCCCTGATTTGCAGGTATCTGCTACCTGTAGTTTTTGCCCTTGCGCCTGATTTATTGTAATAGCAAAGCTCAGTTTTCCCTTTTCTTCTTTCTGTCTCCCTCATTACTCGCTTTTATTTAAAAAAAAATAGCCTATGTCCGTCTCCAGGGTCCCAACTATCTCTGTACCAAAATTCATCAAAATCGGATTAGCCATTGCGTGAAGACGTAACAAAGAAGTTTTTTTTTAAAGATTGAGATATGAGGCAGAAAAAGGAAGAAAAGGGAAAACCTAGCATTGCTATTACAATGAATAAGGCGCAAGGGCAAAAACTACAGGTAGCAGGTACCTGTAAATCAGGAAAGGGGAACTGTGATACCTCGAATTTAACGTGAGCAAAGCCGCGGGCAAAAGCTAGTAAACATTTATAAAAATACAAATCTTTCCTCTTTAAAATAATATATTAGCTATCCTGCGTGGTTTCAGCCCGCGTCTTTGGTTACAGCCCTGCTCCTGTGGGTACCAGCGTGATGTTATATAACCCATGTTACTTAGTGATAATGTAACTATCAAAAAGCAAAATAAGCTTTGAAATCGATGTAGTAGTCCGTGTGTTTATTTGTTTTAGACAAAAATATATTTTTTTCTCTTTATCATATTGGTGCAGATGACCAATTATCGATCGCAAATTAACTTTTTAACTAAACTTCACACCTCAAATTCAAGTTGAAAAAATAATCTATCATCACACGTACCCATCAACACACATTATTTTCAACATTTTGATAATTTGTCAAAGTTAACCCTGCAACAAAAGACCCGGTCTAACACGCCCGCTGTTGACAAAACTGTATTACCGAAAATTGGACAATATTGCCCAAAACGGGTCATATTATGTTCATAAACCCACCGCGCCGTTGGTCGATGAACACAATGCATTGATCTAGTTGTTATGACCCTTAGTTTACAACATGACAATAGAAACTTGAATTTCCAGTTTTAGGGAATCCGGATTTAGAAATAAATGTATTTTTGAATACGGCACTAGTTTTTATGCTTTGTTGGGGGTTTAATGTAATTTGATTTAACGTATACTTGATGATAGAATTAAACATTAACTGATGCTATAATAACGTCAAAGGATAAAAGTTGCTTAAAGAAAATGTATCTTGCCGGAGCCGGATCATAAAGAAGGAACATGGGTGGTTCTAGTCAGCACAAGCCTGACACTCCCCCCACTCTACCGAGAGCGGGGGAATTTATTATGATTATTTCCCATCCGCAAAAAAACTGGATGTTTCTTTTGTTGAATGAAAATTACCTGGCTAGTGACGTTAATAGTCACCAATTACTCATTACCTACTCTGCTTTAAAATGAAAAAAGGAACTCATTAAACCATAGTTATCAAGTAGAAACGGTTCCGTCTCAAGTAATAAATCGATCGACACAATGACCCATCAGACTAAAACCCATTTCAAATAACAAGGGGCTTCCATCACCATCCATCTTACATTTCCACAAATCTTTTCATCAAATACGATGGCCAGCTTAAAACACAGAATGCAGGCAATGCAAAAATTAGAAAAAAGATGAAACAATGCCTACATTCGTGCAAGCTTTGTCCGTCTAGCGTTCTCGACGAACAATGGTGACCTATTGTCACACCGTCCATTTTAAATGAACAAAATGGCGCCTCGAAACTCGGCGTTTTGAAACAATGCTTGTCCCTAATCCCTGTGAAGGGTTAAATGCATGCTATTGGTCAACTGTACCCCCACGGAGTACTTTTAAAGTGTGTTTGTGTGTGTCGCAAAGATTTCGCGCTATTGTCGAACGATTTGCATGTGTACAATTTCGTGGTGCGTTTTGGCACCGTCAACCATGTTTTTGAAACTTGTTTTTGGGAGCAATGCGTTGGTGCAATTCGTTTTTGATAAGTATTTTAAGCAAGATTTGTCTGCTGGTGCGTATTTGGGAGTACTTAATAGTTAGTTCGGCAATTTTAGCAGCAAGCAGTAGGCTAGGTAGCAGTGTATACCACTGTGCCTACCTTTTTGGATAAAAATACAAGAGATTGTCAATAGCGCACAACCACGAGACAATAAAACACATATTCTGCCTATTTAAACATAGCAGTTTCGACACTGGTTGAAAAAGGTGTTTATAAAAAAAAATACACTATTTTAACCAGCAAACATGATCTAAAATCAACTTCAAACATGTCAATACATCAAAACTCCCCAGTATACTGACCTGCAAACAAACTCCACGAACAAACATAAAAACAATCGACATACGACACATCAGCCACGAACCACGAACCAGGACAATTCATCGAACCCGTCAACCGTGACAGCCAGCAACGCAATCAAAACTTCCCAACTCGGGGTAACATTGTACCCCACGTCCCACTTTTCTCGAAGACTATTATTTGAATGTCTTTCAACCCGTGAGAAGGGTACTCCCTACCCCCACGCGTGTGCCAGCCTGATAATGTAATTAAAACAACACCTTTATTCGGAGTAGTCACATTTTGTAACGAGTTTTAGTTTGATGTGTGGCGACATCTTTCGGGGATTTCTTGTAAACTTTCTCTCTATGTGGTTTAGTTAGTGGGTTAGGATAGGACTTTACTCTTTATCATGTTTAGTTGGAGCTAACCATTATTGGCAAGTCCGGTTAAAAAATACTAACGACAGCAGTTTAGTCAAGAAATTGTAAGTTTATTTCACCCAAAACAACAAAAAAAAAACGGCTGGTCGAGTCTAACTCACGCAGCGAGGGTTCTGTACAAATTTGCGACATAAACGGCTATATTTTTTGACTGCGTGGATTTAAAGGGTTGTTATTTCACAGCTCTAAGGGACAAGGGATTGAAAATATATTTTTAATTTCAACTTGATACCTCCGCGCGTTCCTGAGATAAAGGATCTTGACAGACAAATCGACAACAAAGTGTTCCTGATGATATAAGGGTTCCGTTTTTTCTTTTTGAGGTATGGATCTCTAAAAAAACAATAAGTCGTGACTAAAGCAATAAATACTAATAACTACATAATTATCTGAATACTCCACCTGAACATAGCTTTTTCTTAAAAAAAAACAGTCTTATAACTCATATTTACAAATCTGTTCAGCATAATAAACCCATTTCACGATGCGTTCAGACCAAAAAATATGACGCCACAGAAAAATGGTCAAACAAAAATTTAAACCCAACCCTCCCACTACCCACGAATAAGAAAAACACACATTAACCTCCAGACGCGTCGCAAAACATAATCCCTATAAAGAAACAAAGGACTGTCGCACATTAAAGTCGACAGAGATTTTCAAAGTGAAGCGCCCGAATTCTGCGCGAGAAATTTTCGGGTAACATTATACCCGTGCATTAGGGCTAAGTGATACCGTCACATTTGTTGGATTAATTCATCATCTGAATTGCCGTGGCCAGACTGATGGGCCAGAACGCCCGGTCTCCCCAACCCCCCTCCTACCGTGGGGGCGCTTACGTACAGATAACTTTTCCCCTCCGTTACGTATGGTGTTTTAATTATGTGTTGTTTTTGGTATTTAGTGATGCTGGATTTGGTGTTTGTTAATTGGTTTTTGTATGTATTTTTGTAACTAATTACGGTAATTGGGGTTGAGAGGTATTATGGACAGTAAATGATAGTAAAAAAATAAATTTATAAAGGAGACAAATATTATCGTGACCAGCCGAGTTCTGACAGAATTTACAAAAAAGTCTATCATTTCTCCTCTTAGAAATTATATTTAATATTCCGTTATATGTATGTAATGTAATAAACTCTTTAACAAAAAAAACCCACCACAAAGAAAAATATCGTCAAACATTATCCAGTGACCTACCTTTCGTCTCACCTACAAACAAAACTTAAATCACCAAAAGCAAAGAATAAAGTTTAGCTAAAGTGGTAATCAGCGCTTGTAGCGCTTAGCTTCACCCGATGCCCTTTTGCCCCCCGAATTAGACCCCCTCTCGAGGGGGGTACCCCGGCACCCCACTCTACGGGACAGCGAGTGTAAGGATAAATGGGAGGGCTGGCTCTTCTGGTTAAGTGTAGATTTTCCGAATGCGGTGTTGATGACGGCTCTCCTAGTGCGGGGCTGTTTTTATCGATATTTTTTTCTATTTTTATTTCAAATCATGCCCGTTGCACGATTGTTTACAAAAATGTAGGGTAACAATGTAGGTAAACTTTGCACCCGTCGTAACACTTTGTCGCGCGAAGGTTTAAACATTATGATTTTGACAAATGTTATGCAAAATCACATAATCACAGCAAAGTAAAATATCCATTACTGGGAAATAATGTTCGTACTCGGTTACTTTATTTATTTTACTTTTAAGCACAGAATACAGAGATACATATTGTACTGTGGAGATAAGTGGTAGGTGCAATTCAAAAAATGGAGGGTTTATTTACTTGTTTATTACATTTATTTATGTACACATATAATGGAATAAATACATACAAACAAAAGAGCACAAAGGTACTGCTTATTTCATATAGAAATCTCTTTCAGCAGACATGCGATAGGCAAGATTCAGAAGATACAGTGTGTAAATATATCAAATTAAGCATTTACTTAAATAACAAAACTATATCAATATAGAAAACATACATAATTATTCTAAAATAATACATATCTATAATATATACAAAATATCAAAAGATACAGGAGAGGTAATGTTCTTTGACTATATTTTAAATTAAAAAATTCATAAAGACTTAAAAGTTAAGCTCTTTACGGATTTCTGTGAATATAGCAAATTGATAATTAGCCTAGTGCATGTTAGTTTTATTTATTGTTCTAAAAAATATTATGAATTGCAAAAATCTTACTGCAACGCGATTGTTTTCAGGAAAAACTAAAATTTACAAAGAGTGTTTAATTTATATTAGATAATGATAGCGCAATGTCGATACTCGGATGTAGCTTAATAGTAAAGTCAAAAGAACGGTGTCATGCAGTAACTAAAAACAGCATTTTTTATCGATAAGACAGCGTTTAGTCACATCACTACGCGAGTTCCCGAGACCGTTGGACAGCGAGGTTGTAAATACTCGTGTAAAATTGTCCACATTCCCCCTGGAAGCCTTTTGTGTTATATATTTCTTTGTTATTTACTTCGCCCGGCAATGTACGTTACCTGATGTAGGGAGCTACAGTTATAATGGACATAGATACGGTTTTAAATAGGTATGTTTGTGGTTTTAAAATCTAGGGATTTTGGATCTCATTATGTAATTACTTTCTACAAGTAAGATACGTCATCTTTTAAAGTTTGAGGCCCTATCACGAGCATGCGGTTTAGTCAGGATCCTTGTAGGATCACTTGGTTGTCTGTTCTTCCATCTCTCTGTCTGTCTGTCAAGACTCTTTATCTCGTGAACGAGTAGAGGTATCGAGTTGAAATTAAAACCATATACTCGAATTTGTGGTTCTTGTGTGTGGTGCTGTAAAAAAATCAACTCTCTAAGTCTAAGCAGTCAAATGATACGGCCGTTTATGTTGAAAGTTTGTACAGAACCCTCGATACGCGATTCCCACTCGCACTTGGCCCGGTTTTTGTTTCTCTGATATCTTTGAAGGTAGAATTTAAGTTAAATTGAAGCATAATTAGTATCATTCGAGCTATGAATAAATCATGAAAATGTTATATGCAAAACGAGCATATTTAAAAAATTAAAAAACGTTGCTCCACACTAGGATTTCTCCTATAATTAGGTGCGTTTATAAACATTTAAACTCACTTACACAAACAGCCATAACATACACAAATAGACGTATTGTAGGTTACGTTTACGCCGGGCGCTCGTGTTAGGGCCTCATCGTTTGGGATTTAAATATTTATTTACTGGTTAACTAAGGCCATGAGTTTTTTCGAAACTGCTAGAACACCCAGACCCGAAACAACTATTTATTTATATCGTAGGCCATACAAATGTTTTTTTTCCGTGAGGGAATCGAAACCGCGACACGTAGCGCAGCAGCCGATCGCTCAGCCACTGCGCCAACCGTGCCGTCAAGTATTAATCTACTCAAGTTTCATGCGAGAACTGCATCTCATTGTTCTAGTGGCAGCAATCGCGACTGCTACCCATGAGCTCTTCAGGTCCATTCCTAGGAAGGCAAAGTGTTATTAGGTTTTTCCATGAAACATTTTCTATCGGATTTGAGTCTGGATTTGTGCCATAGGCTGGCCTATGCCATGAAACTGAAACATAATTGGCAAACAGGCGGTGAACTATTAGACACATCTCTGCCCAACTCTGACGAGAATGAATAGAATCCTACTAATATTATAAATGCGAATGTTTGTGAAGATGGATGGATGGAGGTATGGATATTTGTTACTCTTTCACTTCGAAACGGCTGATCGGATCTTGATGAAATTTGACACAGAGGTAGATTATAATCTGGAAAAAATAAGATACTTTGTTTTTTCATCATCACGAGGGCGAAGCCGCGGGCGCCAGTTAGTGTAACAATTAATAAGAAGTAGTATTGCATCCTATGTGTATTTCGATGACCCTAAGGGTAAAACTGAACATACGAACGCTAAGAAACAGGGGACATCGGTGTTCGCGTCACGGCTGCGAGTTAATTGCCGAGCACAAATGAGTGGCGGCGAGCGAGTTACCGCGGTGTAGCCGGCCGACACCTGCGTTGGAAAGTGGAGCGGGTATTGGGATCATTTTTTTTTAAGATCTTTCTCCACACTAGATATTTGTATTGTATCGTTGGTGCGTTCACAAACATTTAAACTCACATACACAAACAGCCAGACCCGCAACAACTATCTGTAGGTCATACAAATATTTGTTCGGAATCGAACCCGCGATACGCACCGCAGCAGTCGATCGCACAGCCACTGCGCCAACCGTGTCGGCAAACTTGCCCCACACTAGATATTTCTACTGTATCGTGGGTGCGTTCACAAACATTTAAACTCACATACACAAACAGCCAGACCCGAAACAACTATCTGTAGGTCATACAAATATTTGTTCGGAATCGAACTCGCGATACGCAGCGCAGCAGTCGATCGCACAGCCACTGCGCCAACCGTGTCGGCAAACTTGCCCCACACTAGATATTTCTACTGTATCGTGGGTGCGTTCACAAACATTTAAACTCACATACACAAACAGCCAGACCCAGAACAACTATCTGTAGGTCATACAAATATTTGTTCCGTGCGGGGATCGCACTCGCGACACGTAGCGCAGAGGTGAAACGCTAAGTCACTGCGCCAACCGTGTCGTCAAATCATCAATATATTCAACTAGCTGGCGCCCGCGGCTTCCCCCGTGTGATATCGAAAAAAAAGTATCCTATGTGTCATTCCAGAATTTACCTCTATGCCACATTTCATCAAGATCCGTTGAGCCGTTTTGACGTGAAAGAGACAAACTTCCATACATCCATCCATCCATCCTCACAAACATTCGTATTTATAATATTAGTAAGATTGTTTCATTTGCACTATGGCACAGCTGTGTGCTCTCTGTAGTTTTTGCCACATACTATTTGTATTATAAAAAAAATCTCTAGACCTAAATAGCAGATGATAATAAGAGTTTAACTTTATTTATGTTTTTGTGAACATCTATCATGTTAATAAAATATTATTGAAATGCATTACATTTTTGTTTGTATTTATTTCCCTTATTAAAATAGGTACCAGCATTTCTAAAATTTACTTACCGTAATGTTATGAACCACTTCAGGGTCATGTTGGTTCACATTAATAAAGGGTGCATAATACTATACTCTAATGAAACCACACGATTCTTATATTAGTTTAATGATAGGTTAATATTGCAAGAGTAAATTAGGATGTCTAACATTTGCTGGTGGAATGTAAAAAGAACACAGAGAGAGGACAGAGAGAGAGGTAGTGATGCGGGAGTTAAAGTTATGCATGATGTTGGAGCTTCCCTTAGAATACTATCTACACCTAGTGCGGAAGAGGCGAAACTGATTTATGAAATGCGTCCTGCATCACTATCTCCCTCTCTTTGGCAAAATGTAATATTTAAAATAGGTGTAATAGTTAGTTAGATTAGGGTTTGATGAGACTGCCATACCTTTGTAAGGCTTCTAAATGAATAAAGAAAAACAACAGTAAAATAATTGTCTCTCTCTCAGGCCTTGTCAGTCAGGTAAGCAGAAACCATGGAGCCTTTTGCCTCATCCACATATCTGGTCATACACTCACGCCGTTGAAAAGTACTACATACCTGATCTTTTCTCACTCACATCTGTCTAGTAAATACCTAATAATAGTAATATCCCAACAAAATAAAGCCATTATCCTTGCAGTGCTCACTACGCGTTCCACCTTACAACAAAATGTCTCCCTTTCACCTTCTACTTTCGCTTGGATAATCTTATTTTTGCCGCAGCCAAGGTGCTATAATCCCTCTCACAATCGCAATAAGGTTCAAAATGGCCCACTTCTTTACCAGGAGTTAAAATGTATTACCTTTTATTGTGATCCTCAACAGGGATTAAGAGAGAGCGCGGTTTTGAATTTTGATTCGGATTGTAGCGCTCAACCCGGCCATCCAAATTAGAGCTTTGTGCGATTATTTGTCGGCCCTTTTCTAATCTGATCGGAGAACAAACTAGAGGGGGGAGGTAGGTCAGATTATAATGGTATATTCCTAACTATGCACACCTATTTTCCCTATTGCTTTGATTACATTCTACGGAATGGTCTTTAATGAAGATTTTGAATGTTGGAGGCGTGGTTTCAGTTGTTTAGAGACTTGAGCAGCACTGTTATTGTGTATTTGCACAGTTTCCACTGAGTATGATCTTTTGTAATCTCAGTTTTAGCTTGGTGGCGAACTCTTTACTACTAATGTTCAGTAAGGTAGCAAGGTTCGTGATTGTATTGCTGAAATGGGTCAATTTTGGTGGAAAAGGTACGTTTATTTGAACAGAGTCCTGAAGATCAAAGATTATATATTTTGAACAGAATTATAACTGTCGAAATATACGTACACCATAAGGGTACACGTCTGTCTAACCTACCAGGTTTTACAAGCGCGAAATTATATTTGTTTCTGACTACCAAATGCATGCATTAAATACATACTCACTATACTCAGCAAGATACATTGACGATATCGAGACAAATTATTAGATTTCGTGAAGTCAATACATTAATGGACAAGTAAACGCTGAAATTGTCTCCATTAAACATAATATACATATATTTTTTATAAAAAAACTTACAGGAAAAATTCAACGACCAACGAGGTAGTGGCTAGACCAACGAGGTAGTCACTACACCGACGAAGAAGTCACTACACCGAAGAGGTAGTCACTAGACCAACGAAGTAGTCGCTAGACCAACGAGGTAGTCACTAGACCAACGAGGTAGTCACTAGACCAACGAGGTAGTCACTAGACCAACGAGGTAGTCACTAGACCAACGAGGTAGTCACTAGACCAATGACGTAGTCACTAGACCAACGAGGTAGTCACTAGACCAATGACGTAGTCACTAGACCAACGAGGTAGTCACTAGACCAACGAGGTAGTCACTAGACCAACGAGGTAGTCACTAGACCAATGACGTAGTCACTAGATCAACGAGGTAGTCACTAGACTAACGAGGTAGTCACTAGACTAACGAGGTAGTCACTAGACCAACGACGTAGTCACTAGACCTACGAGGTATTCACTAGACCAACGAGGTATTCACTAGACCAACGAGGTAGTCACTAGACCAACGAGCTTGTCACTAGACCAATGACGTAGTCACTAGACCAACGAGGTAGTCACTTGACCAACGAGGTAGTCACTAGACCAACGACGTAGTCACTAGACCTACGAGGTAGTCACTAGACTAACGAGGTAGTCACTAGACCAACGACGTAGTCACTAGACCTACGAGGTATTCACTAGACCAACGAGGTATTCACTAGACCAACGAGGTATTCACTAGACCAACGAGGTAGTCACTAGACCAACGAGCTTGTCACTAGACCAATGACGTAGTCACTAGACCAACGAGGTAGTCACTTGACCAACGAGGTAGTCACTAGACCAACGACGTAGTCACTAGACCTACGAGGTAGTCACTAGACTAACGAGGTAGTCACTAGACCAACGACGTAGTCACTAGACCTACGAGGTATTCACTAGACCAACGAGGTATTCACTAGACCAACGAGGTAGTCACTAGACCAACGAGCTTGTCACTAGACCAATGACGTAGTCACTAGACCAACGAGGTAGTCACTTGACCAACGAGATAGTCACTAGACCTACGAGGTATTCACTAGACCAACGAGGTATTCACTAGACCAACGAGCTTGTCACTAGACCAATGACGTAGTCGCTAGACCAACGAGGTAGTCACTTGACCAACGAGGTAGTCACTAGACCTACGAGGTATTCACTAGACCAACGAGGTATTCACTAGACCAACGAGGTAGTCACTAGACCAACGAGCTTGTCACTAGACCAATGACGTAGTCACTAGACCAACGAGGTCGTCACTTGACCAACGAGCGTCTAAATCATTTCATATTAAAACCTCGGTATTTACTAAATATAGAATGGCCACCTGTACCACTTTGTCCTAACGATCGTCTCATTTCCTAATGGATAGTCGTTAGTCCAAAGCGTAGGTACCTATCTAATGGTCCATTTGATATCACCTTACTACCTTCTATTAAGGTTTAGGATGAGGTGACGTGATTTCGATGATTTTTCAGTCTGAATGCCAAAAACATAATGGGCAATCTACATGCTGTGATATAGCTACACTACATGCACATTGGACATTTTGTGTTAGTGTGAAGAAGAAATTTGTTCTAAACCCAAAAAATGTGCCGTGTCGACGGCGCGTTAGTGTTCCACGCGCGCCTTAAAGAGTTGTCAGCAAAGCAGAGGGGCCTGCCAGGGCCACCGCCTGCCGGGGTTGCGGGTTGTTCTAAAGAGATAGCGCGGCTTCGGAACGTAAAGGGCAATAGAAGGAACATACAAAAAAGAGAAGAGAAATAATACAAAAAAACTGTTCTTCTTCAAATATATTCATATCAACACAACAGTGATAACCAACTCGTCTTGTAGATCAAAGATGACTACCGTCAATTGACTTATGTAAGCAAAATTATCGAGAAGTACTCAATAATTGACTACTAACGATTTTGCCACCATTCCCGTATCCGAAGTCAAAACTGACCTGACTAAAAAAACATTTAAGTTATGTTAAAAATAAAATATATATAATAATACAAGTAAAAATCAACACAAATACACTGAACAATAATTAATATTCGAAAACATACGTAAATCAACACATATTTCGATAGAATTCACCACTAATTTTTAATGAAATTGGAAAATGTATTTTTTAAAATGCACAATGTCTAATTGAAACTAGAACTTGAATTTTAATCAAGTTTATAGAAGTGATACACTATATGATGTGGATATGTATATCTAGCTTAGAATATGTACTGAGTAGCAGTTTGGAAACCGCGAATAAAATCAGCATCATCATTAATAATTTAAACGTGGCTTAACCAAAACGCAATCCTCAAGTTACTATAAAAATTTAAACAATTATTAATACTTTGGCATTGCGCAGGTTTGTAAATCTTTCCAAAATATCTGTTCAAATGCAAAAATATTTCAAAATACTTCTCTATCTTTTACAGAAAAGGTAAAACATAAAACGGTCAATATTTCACTCAACCGGTTCCATCAAACCCACGCCAGGTCTATGTGGCCAGTTATTAGGGCGTTTTAACCCTTTCAATGCGGCCCCGGTACAAAATGACCTCTCCGACCCATTTCCCTGTTTTTCTCTTAAATCAACCCTTCGTCGCGTGCTCTTTGTAGGGTAAAAATGTTGTTTTCTGATAATAAAAAAGTTTTATTACTTATTTTGAAACATATGTCCTCACTTATTATTTTATTGATGTGACGATAAGTTATTAGTTTTGAATTGTTGTATTGATGTTTGGAGGGTTAAAGGAAAACGTAAATATGATGTGTTTAGAGATAACTTTTTTTTGTCTGACGTAACGTACTCGGAAGCCTAAGGACGAGTGCGTTATGTAAACTTAGTATAAATACGTTAATTATAAAATACAAAATACCCGCTTCACGTGTAATATTATTTTGCAAAAAACAGGGTAACAAAGTTTGTATGGGAGAACGTGATTCTCTGGCTTGAAATTTTGGTTAGGCATTCTTTCACGAAAACAATGGACTATATAACATCACGCGACGACACTAAAGAGCTGAGCAGCGGATGTAACCGCTGGGCACAGTTAGTATTATATAAGTTTAACAATAAAATTAAGATAAACTAGCTAGCGCCCGCGGCTTCGTGTTATCGGAAAAAAAGTAGCCTATGTGTTATTCTAGACTTTAATTTTACTCTGTGCCATATTTCATCAAGATCCGCTCAGCTGTTTTGACGAAAAAGAGTAACAGACATCCATACATCCATACATTCTCACAAACATTCGCATTTATAATATTATAAGTAGAATAGTAGGATTATAATTTTAGTAGGAAGTAGGAACTACTTACCAACTTAGTTCTATGGATTAACGCGATGAACTGGCATTCAGTCCACAGGAACGTCAATGATGACAACATTGCAAGTTTTTCATTAGTTCTTACTGAGCCATGCAAAATCCTAATCCTAATATTATAAATGTGAATGTTTGTGAGGATGTATGTATGGATGTTTGTTACTCTTTTACGTCAAAACGGCTGCACGAATCTTGATGAAATTTGGCACAGAGTTAGATTATAGTCTGGAATAACACATAGGATACTTTTTTTTTCGTTCATCACTCGGGCCAAGCCTATATAGGATAAAGAGGTCACACTTTTTAAGCTTCACCTAATACTAACTACTAAAAGAAAGTTGGTATATCTATACTTTTGCAATTTTCACCATTGTTTTGCCAACGCTTCGATCACCAATGTGTAGTCCTCCACACCGTTTTTGACCACGGCGGCCTATCTTACGGAGATTAGCCATTGGTGCTGGAAATATTATAGTGTAGGTGATGTGTGCGTAGACACAGGTGCACTTTCTGTTCCCTCACTATCATACTGCGATGGAACAGAAATCTGACACGACCGGAGAGAGATCAGGTGCAATACCAACGGCTTAACGTGCTTTGCAAGGAACGGGGGTATCTTACCACCAACTTCCAAACACTGGGCTATGAAATTCCTAATGCAAAAAACCCTTTTAATACACGGTGTGACGACACGGTTGGCGCTGGACTGCTGCGCTGCGTGTCGCGGGTTTGATCCCCGCACGGAACAATTAATATTTGTATGACCTACAGGTTGTTTCGAGTCTAGCTGTTTGTGTATGTGAGTTTTATGTTTGTAAACGCACTCACGATACAGGAGAAATGCCAAATTTTATTTAAAACAAAAAATAGGCAAGGAAAGTATAGCATAGGCTCTTTTCGCGTAACCCTTTGAGAGATGTCCAGTTTCGATCCAAATCCACCAATATTATTTCTTGCTAGCCAACCCAGTGAAATATTCAATAACGAATAACTCCATCAACTAAATTTATGAATGCAAACTAAAAACCTGTTTGACTAGAATTAGGACCCTCGCTACACTTGCGAATTGTGTGCAAAAAAGTGCATTGTTAAAAATGGCAGATGTTCTAAATTATTATAACAATAGTCGTTTTAAAATAACAATAATGGAAGTAACGGTCACTTTTTGATTTGTTACTTTATAAGAGAGACTGAAAATATTATTCTAGGTAGAATAGCACGTCTATTCTACTTTTATCAAATGGCAAACAAAGCCAATGTCGGCTATTCTGCCAATGTCTAAAACCTCACACACGTCTTTTACAGCCTCATCTTTTTCAGTGTGTCAATTTCTGTGCCGTCATCCAGATTTTACCTGTAAAAGCAACCATGCCATCTGATAATCTAGGAACATTTACTATAGCTCACACCTTTTTAGTACTGGCACTTCATAAGCTGGTAATATAAGACTACTAAATACTTCAACTTCTTCTAACTTTCTTCTTCTAACTGCACATACATATCATAGTGGTTAGACATTTTTTTACATAAGTATTAAATAGGCTTGCATATGGCCGCAACTCGTCTTTTCAAGTTTTTCAGGTTTCAAAAAGAGGAGGAGGTTCTCAACTTGATTTCTTTTTTTGTATGTTCCTTACGCGATTTCTTCGTCAATTGTAGGCCAATTTTTAAAATTATTTTTATATAGTTTATGAGTTATCTTCTATAATACATATTTTTTCTTCTAATGTCTGTGGTGCTATATGTTTTAGTAGGAGTATAAAATGAATACTCTATAAGAATTTGTGTAACATACCAATAAAAAGGCTGATATAATAATTCTTTTTGCAAAAAAAACAAAAGTTGAAAATATGTTTATCAAACTTATTTTATATTTTAAGTGTTTTTTGGAAGTCGTTTAAGTAAGGAAGTCAGCAAATTTTTTTCTCTTTATCATGTGGTTAAGTAATAGGTAACTCCCCTGATATGAAGTGATGATGCGGCCTAGTTGGTAATTACTTAAGCGTTAACAAAAATGTTGGTAAAGAAAATCTTGTAAAAAGACACTTAAAATCAAACTGCAGCTTTCCACTGTTAATTTTAGAACTATGCCCGCGACTTCGTCCGCGTGGCATAGTCCCTTTGGGCTAACGCTAACCTTAACCCGCGTGATGAACGAAAAACAAATATCTTTCTCTCCCCTTTTCTTACCTCTTTCTCCCCCTTTTCCCACTTTTTTTTAGCCTATGTCCGTCTGCAGGGAACTATCTCTGTACCAAAATGGGTTTGGCCATTTAGGCGTGAAAACGTAACAAACAAATTCACTTCTATAATATTAGTAAGGATTCACACAAACACTGGGGCATATAAAATTTCATCAATATTAGAACAAAAGTTCTTTAGTCAGGTATGCAGAAAAATCCCAAACATTCGTAGGCACAATTCAACAGCACAATCAATCACCCCACGTCTGACCGATGTCCACGCGAGGGGCGTGGCCACACACTGACCGTTCATTGGCCAAATAGCCCCCGGTCACGCAAGTAGTGACGGCTGAGCATCGGTCAGCGTGACGAGGGTTTTCTGTTTGGATTTTTTTTTGGGTAAAAGTTAGGGTGCGTTCTTATTGGGGAATATTGGAGAAATGGAAAGGGTGTTTTTAATTCTGATAGGATGGTGTGAAAATGGTGATATGTCTAAATATAGATAGTCTATTTTAGTAGTTTACATTCCGCTTATTCATTTTTACATATACTTTTTGTATTTTTACAAATTCCTTATTGAAATATACAAAAAACATTGAAAAGTACAAAAAATAGTATCCCACTGGTATCGGGAATCGGGGTCCAAGCTACTAGCGGTCAGGGCTCCAGAGAAAAGAACATTCTAAGAATACGAGCCGTGTCCAAGAGTACCGCTTTCTGTATCAAACCCTCGATCCAGCTGCCTAACGGGAGCCTCTTTAGATATTTGGTCGAGGCTCTTGGCAATTAAGCCATTGGCAGATACGACTATCGGCACAATGATAGCCGAGTTCACATTCCACATGTCGACAACCTCATATGCCAAGTCAATATACTTGATTTGCTTATCTTTTTTTCTATTTTTTATCTTTTATTAGTTTCATTGTTATAACTGGACTTATTAATGCCAACAGGAACCAATCCACATGCGTGCCAGTTGAGATAGGAATACAGAAAGCTTCAAAAATGCACTTTCTAGAAACCCTATAAAGATCAAAATGATCTGACAATTGTGACAGACTAAAAATTAAATTGTCAGATCATTTTGATCTTTATGGGGTTCCCTTTTTTTTTGACAAAACGTTGGCCCACACTAGGAATTTCTGCTGTACCGTGGGTGCGTTTACAAACATTTAAACTCACATACACAAACAGCTAGACTCGAAACAACAACTTGTAAGCCATACAAATATTTATTCCGTGCGGGAATCGAACCCGCCGCACGCAGCGCAGCAGTCGATCGCTCGGCTACTGCGCCAACCGTGTCGTCATGCTACAAAGTGTAGTTTTTCAAGCTTTGAATTAGTTCCTGCTTGCATAAATGGTCTAACTATGGACTGCCTCGTTGGTTTATTGGTCGTGGCGCGACTGCTGAGCTTGAAGTACTGTGTTCGATTTTCAAGTCAGGCAAAGAATTGATGGGTTTTTCCATCGGGAATTTCTCGGTAGCAGCCACGGCGTCTGGATTTGTGCACGATTGATGGCAATAGGGTTCGCCCCAACTACATGGAACTCAAACACAACTGGCGAAATGTAAGTGTATTATGAGTTACCTACCTCTGTTGAAGTATATGGAGATTACAGGCTTGGTAATACGTTTTGTGTTTATTTTTATAATAAAACATTTAGACAAAAAAAGTCAGCCCGCTGTAAAATTCATGTGATAGGGGAGACCGGGGCAAGATGAAGTTCGGGGCAGCACGGGAAGTAAGCTTGTGTGCGTGAATAGTAATCGTGTTCGGAGCGGCAACAGCGCCATTTGCACGAACTTCACTCTCCGCTAGTGCGTCCAAGCAGAGCGAACAGCTTAGAACTCGTTTTTGCGTTGCAGAGAGAAAAAAGTGATATTGCAAGTGTTTTTACGCGATATTTGATTCGAAAACTGATGTACAGACATGTTAGTACCTGTGTTAATGTATTATTTCAATCCCGAGCTTATTATAGTAGTCCAAAACATTAAATTTAAACCAGATTTTTTTGCCGGTAAAGTTTGAAGTTAGAATTGCGTCATCTTTTTTACCTAAGTGTGGATCGGGGCAAGATGATTGGGGCATAATGGGATACCCGTTTTGCCCCGCCCTTGTGATTAAAATAACATTTTCTATGTACTGATAATATTTGTTAAGATTAAAAAGACAACTGACAAGGAAAACCTGCAGAAAAAGCGTCAAACCAAAAGGTGCAAAAAAGAAACTGAATCGGAAGATAGTTCATCCCAAGAAGAGGATGATGACTGTGCTTGCATCTATTGTGGGTACTTATACTCAGATTCAACCGAAGGTTGGGCCATCTGCGGCGTGTGGCACAGTTGGGCGCATAATCCATGTGCCGGAGTAGATGAGGAAGACGAAGAGGCAGACATTTGTGAACGCTGTCTACCCGATTAAAAAGCGGACTCGTTTTGCCCCACTGCGTTTCCCATCTTACCCCAGTTATGGGGCAAAACGGGAAATATGCCGAGTTTATTTTTTCATTATTTGCCAAAAAAAGTTCTGTGATTTTACATGCTACAACGTTTAATTATAAGAGAGAAATGTATAATGGTTACCTCTTTTATTAAAGAATGTTATTAAAGAGTTTAATTTTCCTTGTATAACGAGTTTTGTCTTAGCTATCTCATCTTGCCCCAGTCTCCCCTACAGTACGAAACTGATGAGATGGACTATGCATCTTTCTCAGTAATGAGAGCTGATTACTGACAGTATGGGTTTTGTTTAAGTCAGTTTTTTAGTTGTTGAAGCAAAGTGTGAAGCGATGAAAAATCTTCGGCGAAGCAGTGAAATAAAAAATCTAATAAGAAAAATAGAATCCTCTATGAAATATACATCTTGTGCAAGGTTGTGCCGAAATAAATAATTGAAAATAACATAGTTCATAAGTTTCCTTTATTAACCTTCTGTGGTTGTTTCTTGTCCAAAATATTTTGTTTTGTTTATTCATTGTCTACGAAGCGTTCTCATGCATATTATGACGATTACAACTTATACAAATTTTTAGATCGTTATATCTAAGAAACGGTGGCTCGTAGGATAATAAAAGTATTTATCTAGTTTTTATAGATAACTAGCTTACGTCCGCGACTTCATGCGCGTGGCATAGTTACTTTGGGCTAAAAAAGAAAAAAAATCTTTCTCTCCCATTTTTTTCCTCTTTTTAACCTTTTTCTCACTTTTTTAGCCTATGTCCGTCTCCAGGGTCCCAACTATCTCTGTACCAAAATTCATCAAAATCGGTTTGGCCATTTAGGCGTCAAGACGTAACAAACAAACTCGCTTTCGCTTTTATAATTTTAGTAAAGTCTAGTAAGGATTTTCTAATAAGAATTTGAAAGAATATATTTCGTTAAAATAACGTGTTTATATCTGTAGTATTATTATCTAAAATCTTATAGGTAGTAATGGTTGACTTTAAATAATCTTGTTGCTAAAAAGACAATTCAAACTTTGTAAAGTTGCTGTGCAATGCAACATAACTAAATTATGACAAGAAATTAGTTGCTTTGTTTTATTATTAAGATAACTGTGGTCAACCCCACGGGACACATCAAGGTACTGTTATCTAACTTTACCAGAAGTTTGGGGAAAAAATACCATAATAAAACACTACCTTATGCCCGCGGCTTCGCTCCCGTTAAATTCGGGGTAACACAGTTCTCCTTTCCTGATTTGTAGGTACCTGCTACCTGTAGTTTTTGCCCTTGCGCCTTATTTATTATAATAGCAAAGCTAAGTTTTCCCTGTCTTCCCTCTATCTCCCACATTTCCCACTTTAAAAAAAATAGCCTGTGTCCGTCTCCAGGGTGCCAACTATCTTTGTACCAAAATTCATCAAAATCGGTTTAGCTATTTAGGCGTGAAGACGTAACAAACAAACAAACTCAATTTTGCTTTTATAATATTAGTTAGGATTAAAACAATGCCGTTTTAACGAACAAAAGAATAATCTAATAAGATTCTCGCTGCTAGAAATCAGTGAAGAGAGTGAGAGGGACGTTGCGTTAGCAACGGCCTAGTGCTGGTATTGATATGGAATGCCCCAAAAATAAACTTTTCACACTCCAATATTTTCAAACTAAAAGTTAATTATTGTGTAAAGAACAGCCAACTTAACCAGTCAATAACCTAAAAGTTTAATGGTTGGACTACCAAGTCCTAGGTCCCGAGTTCGAACCCAAGACCGCACCTATTTTTTTTCGAATTCATCTGCGTTTTAATTGATTGCTTGCTTCAGTGAAGAAATCCAAAAACATGCTTACGGGATATTATTTCATTATACCTACTAAAATTGAGCTGATGAAAAAGAGAACTTTATTTCCTCCTATTAAAAAAAAACTAGTTACTCGCTGGTTTTAAAGGGGGGACACCAAGATACTCTCCAAGACATACACTCTTTGCTTCCTACAATAATATTATGTGCGCAAGCGCAGACCCTCAATTTGAACAATCTGTTAGTGCTGCCATCTATATCGGTCTCTTAAACACAATTATGTAATGCTGCTGCCATCTATTGGAATTCACTCAAGTTAGATTCAAAATATCGATATGCGACATCATCAATATTCTGAAAGGTTTTAGGAAATGGTTTATTTCTAACAGGAATTTAATAAGTATTTGTAATATTTATCAGAACAAAAAAAGTCGATTCTAATAAACATTTTTTTTTAATATCATCTCTCAGGATCTGTATCAGAATAACTAGATGAAACTATTTTTTTTAAAAGACACAATATCCCTGATTAGTTGGCCTGGCTGGCTGATCTTTTTGAATAGTAACCTAATAATATGTATATAGATAAATGTAAATGAAATATTTACTTAATTTAACTACCTTCATTATACCTTCCTAGTTTATATAGATGCAAAATCACCATAGGTACTTCTGGAACACCAAAAGTTTTTTTTCCAAATACACACATACAAATATACACAAATACAAAATACAAATACATACAGATTGTGTCGGCTAATAAAGTATAACTATTATTTTCTTTATTTATAAAGCGTTTACCTACTTAAATTAATAGTTTCACTAAAATACTTAACAATTTAATATTTCGTTCACAAGTTTTGTAACTTTGTTTCTGCTACTCGACACTAGATGGCGGCAGCAGCTCAGCGGTTAGACCTCGTAGCACTTCGTAGCTCGGAGTTCAATTTGAAGTTTTCAAACTCTGGTTATAAATACTATATTAGCTTGATTACTATATTATTATTATTTTTAGCTTTTTTATGTATATCCAGCAGGAATACATATTTGTTTTAAAATAATAATATTAGTAGTAAGTACGTTGTAATTACAATACAATGTTCGTTTGTGGAAGATAATTTTTATCATAGAAAAATTTCTTTAGGGTTTTTCTTTTTTAAATAAAAATTACTTAATATAAAAAATCCTAATTTTAGTTTTCCATTTCTTAATCGTTTATTGTTTTTTTACATATAAGTTTACATTTTTATTTTTTTCATAATAAAAACATTTAAAGATATATAAAATAGTAGCCCACCGGTATCGGGAACAAGGTCCAAGCTATCGGCCCTTCATCCAGCTGCCTAACGAGAGCCTCCTTAGGTTTGGTCTCATTATAACTATGACTAGCTTTTGCCCGCGGCTTCGCTCGCGTTAAATTCGGTATAACACAGTACCTGCTACCTGCAGTTTTTGCCCTTGCACCTTATTGATTTGTAATAGCAACGCTAAGTTTTCCCTTTTTCTCTACCCTCGTTCTCTCCTGGTTCCCAACTATCGCTGTACCAAAATTCATCAAAATCGGTTTAGCCATTAAAACATGAAGAGGTAACAAACAAACTCACTTTCGCTTTTATAGTAAGGATTACGACCATAAGAGGTAAGTACCAAAAGTAACTAAAGAAAAGTTTTGCCGTGGCTTGCAATGAAGTTGCATTAGGCCATTGTGAGCATTGAGAATCAGTTTCGCATTGAAATTAGGTTAATAAAATCTAACTTATCTTATAAGAACTCAGAATTTCTGAACTGAGTGTTATATTTAAATAAGTATGCCACATATTTAAATATAATACTCGTTTCAAAGTTGTGCGTGAAATTCCAAAAATAAAAAGTGCCAATTATTAACATCTAGGTGGGGCCCGCGGCTTCGCCCGCGCTACCTCTGCCAAATTTCATCAAGATCCGTTCAATCGTTTTGACGTGAAAGAGTAAGAAACATCCAAACATCATTCCATCCATCCTCACAAACATTCGCATTTATAACAGTAGTAGGAAGTAGGATAGCTGGCCCACGCGGCTTTGTCCGCGTGATATCGAAAAATAAGTGTCCTGTGTTATCCTGAGTTATTCCAGACTATAATCTACGTCTGTGCCATGCCGTTTTGACATGAAAGAGTAACAAACATCCATACATTCATACACCCATACATCCATCCATCCATCCATCCTTCCTCACAAACATCCGCATTTATAAAATAAGTAGGATATTTTCTGAAGAAAAGCGTTATACTACACTTTTGTAGAGGTCAGATAGTCAGTCACTGCATGTAAAACATTTGTGTTCAGCTGTATCCGGTCAGACTTAGAGATTGGCTTCCAGTCTAACTAGATGCAGCTGAATAACAGTATTTTTATAGAGCAAGTGCTTGTCTGACATCCACAACCCGGTTAGAACCTACTGGTTATTCCAAAATCACTTAGTAAGACTGCTTGTCCAACATTCGGGTCACTGACTAACTTTAACATCTAACAAAAATCTTCAAATAACTTTCGAGACTACCGGATTATCGTAGTTTCACGTACTTGTATAGATACTTACTCATATTCCTAGACGACACGGTTGGCGCAGTGGCTAAGCGATCGAATGCTGCGCTGCGTGTTGCGGGTTCGATCCCCGCACGGAACTAATATTTGTATGGCCTACAAATAGTTGTTCCGGGTGTGGCTGTTTGTGTATGTGAGTTTAAATGTTAATATCAGCTATTCGCTATGGTTTCAACAGCGGGACAACATGATGACGCCGCGGCAACCGTGCATCATGACAAAAATGACCAAAAAGCACGCAGTTAGAGCTTTCTTTTTTAAATAAGTACCTAAATGTAAACAAAATTTCTCAAATAGAGCATCAAAGAACTCTCCGACTCTCAATTCGAGTGCGATGCTGTGGAAGAGACGATTTTCTACTTGCTAGTAAGTTCGGCTGGAGTAGGTATCCTCACTTCCTTACTAATATTATAAAAGCGAAAGTGAGTTTGTTTGTTTGTTACCTCTTCACGCCTAAATGGCTAAACCGATTTTGAAGAATTTTGCTACAGAGATAGTTGGGACCGAGCATAGGCTATTTAAAAAAAAAAAGAAATGAGAGAGAAAGATGGAAGAAAAAGGAAAACTTAGCTTTGCTATTACAATAAATAAGGCAAAAACCACAGGTACAAAAACTACAGGTACCTGCAAATCAGGAAAGGGGAACTGTGTTACCCCGAATTTAGCGCGAGCGAAGCCGCGGGCAAAAGCTAGTAATTTATATTAACTAAAACATTATGAATTTCATTATTTCGCACAGAGAGACGAGCCAGGTAGGAGCTTCCAGCAGTCACATCGGTGTAAAATCTTCATTTTAATTTGTATATGGCTTATGACCGCTGTATTTTTGTAGACATATGGGATATCATCAAATAACTGCCCCCGTTCTGGGTAGAGCGGGAGGCACTGTGAGATTTATACTGACTAAAACCCATCCGTGTTTCTTGTTCTGCCTTTTGTGTTCCGGGGATCTCTTTCGAACAACCCGCAACCCCGGGACACCGCTTCACTGCATGGAGTTTGGTAATTGCACCATGGGATATTATCACCGAGATAATTACATATGTTTGTGTTAACCCATGTTATAAACTGCCTGTGTTCCAAATTGTATCTTAATCTATTTAGAAGTTTTTTTTGCATAAAGAAGTAACAAATATCCAGACATCCATAAATCGTCCCAAACTTTCGCATTTATAATGTCTTAGTAGGATTCGGACATTCAATCCTCAATTATATTTATAATAGGATTACACCCTATTAAATGAAATTAAAGCACAATTGCGTTTTCTGTAAATACAAAAATTAATTTATTAAAAAGAAGTTTTATACAAAGGTTTTTTACACATTTTTTATATAAATAACTTTTATTACCTACCTGTAAATACAAAAAACAACATTTAATGTCTTTAATTCAGGTGTAGTTATTTATAATAGAATATTATCTTATTTAAACTTTATAGGCGAATTTTCAGTTCCCTTAGATGTCACTGCCAAAAGTGACATCTATAAACGGTTACGAAAAACGAAGAGCAAAGAGGTTTTTTTTTTCTCTCTCTCTCTCTCTCTCTCTTAGAACAAAATGTCTGGAATGTCTGTGCAGAAAATGGTTCATTATTTGTTTCTTAAAATATTTTAAATCATTTAATCTCTTTCAAAATTGTGGTGTCTCCTTCCACAAACGCCATTAAATAAATAATTGAATTGAGGTTTTCTTTACATATTTTTACTTAACCTTAGGTAAATCTTAGGTTGGTCTGATAGGGGAGAATGGAAGAAGAAAACATGTTGCGCCGACCCCAAATAGAATGGGACAAGGCAAGGAAAATGATGATGAGCCCAGTCTTTGGTACCGGGCACAACTTCAAACATCATGGATTCCTTATACTACATATATTACCTATAACACTTTGGCTGACCTGGGAATCGAACCAAGGGACCTCATGCCTACCAGTCGCACTTACGACCACCAACTAGTCAGTTTATTTATTGTTATCGTAATAACAACAAAAAGATAATAATGTGACTTCAAGTATTGGATATAACTGTATAAAGTTGACGGCATCGTTGACGCAGTGGCTGATCGACTGCTGCGCTGCGTAACGCGGGTTCGATTCCCGCACACCCGATTTGTGTTTTTTGTTTCGGGTCTGGCTGTTTGTGTTTGTGAGTTAAAATGTTTGTAAACCCAACGACGATACAGGAGAAATTCCTGGTGTGGGGCGTTTTTTTTTTTATATAAAAAAAAAGTCTGGTTCATCAAACCTATCAGATAGTTGTGTTGTTGAGGAGTTTGTTTCGCCATTTCTTCTGCCCAGGTAAAACACTAGGAAGTGGCGTAGGGTTTTGGGGGACTGATTTGAGTAATGATGTTCAAAAAATTTTTATCTGATGATCAACACTCTCTAATGATCACAAATCAAACTTTTGATTTTGATTTTAAATGAAATATTGTAGCATTACTAAGTTTCTTTTTGATGAAAATTTCGACTACTTTGAGAAGAAATTAATTCATATTACCAGCACATTATTAGTAAGGGTATAAGGTTTTTGCGTCACTGCAACATCATGGGTAAATCAAACGACACAGTTGATTAACAAATCGTGGATATTTATTGAAATAAAAATAATAAAAATGAAAAATAATAAAAACAGTTCATCTTTCACGTAGTTACACAATAAAATTTGTTTTAATTTTTTTCTCTATTTTGTATTCATTCGTCGTCCTGTCTTTTATGTATTCACAATAACATGTTAATTTATAAATGGGAAAATTAATCACAATTTTATTAAGGTTTTTCTCATTTTACATTCTAAGATATCTATTTTACCAACCACACAACAAAATTAAAATATGAGAACATTAATTTTTTGTTTCGACTGTACAATTTTAAACTGGATGAGAAAGTTGGTGAAACATTTAAATGATTTCAAACATCCCAAGAATGATTCATAAAATATTTTTACTAAACAACCATTTTTTTATAGAAAATGATTGCTTAAAAAAATATTTTTTAAACACAAACAGGTAATGCCCAAATAGCTAGGTCTTGTTCACACAACGTTAGTCTTCTATAGAATACTGTCTCTTGAACTAACATCGTCTGAAGATGACCTAAATAGTGAGGAGACAGATTTGGACGACAAAATGTTTCTATTATAATTTACTTATAATTATCTAATATAAATTCTATTATAATTTACATTAAGTACGTATACTGAAAGATTTCACGCTTGGACTAATTTAGGTACGAATGAAATTCACGAAGAAATTATTTAAAAAATAAAACTGGAATATTGGTTTCAGTCTTAATAAAATAACTAGCTTCCACAAGAAATAATAGCACATGAACGAATATCGATCTCACAGTGATAATTTTAATTTAATAATTTAATCGCTAATTAAACATACAAGTACCTCATTACGAGTAACACCTACCATTAATCGATTCCAATTTCGCTTTCTACAATGCTTAAATAAATTATTTATCGATTACAGGAAACTCACCGTTTTCTCACCAAATTTTGTTATAATCCTTGAAATTTATCATCTATAAATATGAACATCAATAGGTAGGTACTCGATTTACACAAATAAACTTACATCAAATATGTACACAAGTTTGTTTATCTAGGATAGGAAACATTTCGCTTATTATTGTACACGATATACTAAAATTACGAAACAACTTACTCGTGAAACACATACTACATCAAACTATGAAGATCCTAGAAAATACTGGAAAGAATTCTAATTTAATTGACACTATACAGCTTAACAACTAAATAGTAAGTATATTTAAATCAACATAGCTAACTTTGGCATTGGTTTCCACATTTTTTCTATAAATAAAAAACATGTCAAAACAAGATCGAAATTATATAACATAAAACCCCAGACGTACTTACAGCTTCCGAACGAACAAAAATGATAGAAAAAACTAACATCAATCAACAATGCAACGGTAATCAACACTGTTCAGTACGAAGAAGATATGTCACTTACGATTACAGTAACTAAATTAATGCCCTTCGGTGCAAACTTTTGGGCTCATATTGCGTGCGTATAAACAGTAATTCGCCGATATTCAATCCTTAAGACTAGAAATTGAACATAACTCGGCCTAAATCCGGTCTACGCGATCGTTCGTATCTTGCGTACTTTGAGAGGTAACGCGACGGAACACGTGACCGGAGCAGACCTTAGAAGATCTGGCTGGGCGGCGCGAGCGGCGGCAGGCGGAGCCCGCCCCACGGGTAGAGTCACGACGCCTCGTCACGGCACGCGTTAGAGTCATCGGATAGAGCTAAGGGAGCACCATTACTTTGATTCACAACACACTTCCGCATATGCTTTTCGAGCGTAGACGGCACGGAGAAGGGCATCTCGCAAAACCGGCAGCGGTAAACGTCCTTGCCCAGTCGTCCGTGCGTCTTCATGTGCCGCGTGAGCTTGGAGCTCTGTGCGCACGCGTACGAGCATAGCTCACATTTGTACGGTTTCTCTCCGGTGTGTGACCGTCGATGAACCGTTAAGTTTGAGCAGTTCTTGAAGACTTTCCCGCAGAACTCGCAGGTGTCATTCCGTCGTCCCTCTTTTGACTTCAATAAAGGGTTCTGTAGTAAGCCATTACCGCTATTTTTGAGACCATCGAATATATTCTCGGGTGGTCTTTGCGCGTGTAAAGTCGGCAACCACCAACCCTCTCCTCTATCCATGTCTAGTTTTATACGTTTGGATGCTTCAAAGGGGTTTTCAAAAGGGTTGAAAAGAGGATGTGGTTGAGGTGGCATTTTTGCAAACTCCTCTTTCAAACGTAGCGCGGCTGTCGGCGGCATACCGTTTGGTTTGTCACTGGGAGGGCCGTTGTTATTGTCTCTATCTTTAGCTAGTTGCCACTTGAGAGTGTTCCCTGATTCCTGCAAAGCTTGTTTGAAAGCTTCACTGTATTGAGCAATGTTAGATAATCCAAACTTGTCCATCAACTCGCCAACGACTGAAGCGCTCGGTGGATTGTTGGGCATAATAGGTGTCTGTTTCCGAGTAGGTGCAGATGGAGCACTACTATTTGAAACAGTTAGGTCTTCTGCCTCTTCAACATCATCCCCATCTTCGTTATCTTCCTCCTCTTCCCCGTCCAACTCCTCGTCTTCCAATTCATCATCAGAGTCGTCCTCACCAGTATCGCCACCTGATTCACCATCTTCCGTATTAGCATCAGGCGCTCTATGCACTTTCATGTGTCGTTTTAATTTGGATGCCTTCTCAAAAGCTTCGTCACATTCTGTACATTTAAAAGGTTTTTCACCTGTATGTGACCGCCGGTGAACGATCAGGTTGTTTTCAAATCGGAATTTCTTTCCGCAGAACTCACAGGAATGAACACCTTCATCAGTGATTCGCTTGGCGGGTGGCGTTGATGTTGGACGCTCCGTAGGCGGTGCGTCGGCTGCCAGCGCGAGCGGTTCAATTCGACGTTCGGGTGAAGTCGAACTGTGCGGCCTCGTGGCGTCGCGAGGCGCGTCCACCGTTCCGGGTCCGGCGCCCACCGGAGGAGTCTGTCCGACTCTGGAGGGCGACGGGGAAGCGAACGGAGGCGAATGCTTCCTGGGGCTAGGAGAGCTGGAATTGCCTGTGGCCGCCCCTGGACTGGTCGTACCGGCCAGTTGCCGCAAGCGCTGCGAGTAAAAATCCAGCTGGGGTTCAAGTGAAAGGGGCTGAGATACGGGTGGGGCCCTGTCTCGGCCCGATATCGACGTGGGCACGACCGGAGGCCGGTCCGCCGGTGATGGGAAAGCCTGGTGTGGAGGCATAGAGTTTGCTGCCACCGCAGCAGCCGCGGCTGCTAGGTTGAGACCATGATGGCGAAATTGCTCTGAAACAAGCTGCTCCATTCTAAATCGGTGGTCGTGGTGGTTCGGCCGCGCGAACAGTGGTGTAGGAGGGACTGAAGGATGGGCCAGTGGTGGTAAACTGCCTGGTAAAGGCATTCTGAGTAGCCCACCAACTCCAAACGGCGAGTGCATGTCTGGAGGTGGTAATAAAGGGTGGTGACGTAAGCTTGGTGGTGGGAGTGGTGCGCCGGTGGACGAGCAGCCCGAGCTTGACGAAGACGTGCTGGACGTCGAATGGTTCTGCTTGTTGGGTTGCTGCGGCATCGCCTCCACGTAGATCTTGACACCGTGCACATGTTGCACGTGCTGGAGTAGCCTCCACGCGGAATGAACACGCGCTTTACACGTCGAGCACACGTAGTTGCTAGGTTCTGTGGGCAAGGAGAGAAAAACGTTAAAAACACGTTACATTAGACTGATCGACGAAGATGGAAACGCTTTCCGATGTAAGATTTACAGCAATATTAACAGGGGCAAAGTGTCTAGTAATAGCTCTCACATATCGTAGTGTTGGGCCTAGTGGGTGCGTGGTACGCATGTTAAGCAGTTGGAGGTCCGAGGGTTGGTACGGAGCGGTGAGTGATCGGCTCTCCGTGTCTCGCGTGATTCATGCACCTCTAAAATCTTATGAAATATACGCGGGTAGAGATCACGTACGCACGCGCGGGTTAAGACGGTTGATATTGAAATCTATGTATGTAACACTGGCCTGCTTAAGGGAAAAATGAATAGAGGCTTTTTTATTAAACGGTAGCTTAGTTGCCTTCATTTGAATATGGCTATATGAACGGAGTGAAAAAGTTGCATTAACTCTTATCCTGCTGCATGCTTTTCCTGTTTTTTTTTCGTCAGTATCACCCAATATTTATCACTAGGTATTTTTTTCAGTCTTAAAATTAATTTAGGACGAAAAAGCCATTGCCTAAGCCTTTTATTCATACGTCTACTGTAACCCAATTCATTTGGTTCCGCTCCATAGTACAGGAGATGCGGTCAAGGCGCGTCCAGCCCGCCTGACTTTGACAGTAATTTGATTGCTCATTGTTAACCCGAGACACATTTTATTGTGGAGACAATCACGTCTCAGCGATCTTGTAGTGATGGGCTGTATTTTTTAAATAGACGATATTAATGTAGATGAAAATTTCGGTTCAAAAATATTTCTTTCCCAAAAAAAGAACATTACAGTTAATTTACATAATGAAAAATGTTTAAAACTATATAAAAGTAGATGCACAACTTGTAAATACAAAATAATAAGTGTAATAGGTTGATTTTGAAAATAGAAAGACATTGAACATATTTAATTTTTTGAAATTCTAACAAAATATTCTCTTATTAAAACAATAAGAGCTTTAAAAGCGCAAAATACTGTACGATTTGACGTCAATAGATTTGTTAAGTTTTCATTCCACTTACAATTATTTTTTTCAATAATTTGTCTTCATATGATTCGATTATTATATCTTAATTTATTATCAATAACCATGAAACTTGTCAAACGAATATTGCACCTCAACTGATAAATCACAAAGCAATCATTATCTAAACTCAAAGACCCTGACTAGTACAACACAAATGACATTAAGTAGTTACAATTAATTTAATTTATCGACATTGCGCATCACTAGTCAGTGGGCGCGGCAGATAAGCGATCTTCACTGTTAAGACGATTATTGAAATGTAACGGTCAGATTGTGACCGACCGGAAAGATGACACATACGGGGTGTTCACTTTGTGTATAGTCATTTTCCATGCGAACCATTTTGTTTTAAGTAGGTATTAATCAGTGATTTTGATGGAAACTGAGTTTTTTTTTAAACGTTGCCCCACTAGAATTTCTCCTATTTCGTGGGAGCATTTACAAACATTTAAACTCACATACACAAACAGCCAGACCCGGAACAACGATCTGTAGGTCATACAAATATTTGTTCCATGCGGGGATCAAACGTACGTAGCGCAGCAGTCAAACGTTTAGCTACTGCGCCAACCGTATCGTCAAATAATGAAGATTGTCAATAATGTAGATTATGGGTTTATACAAATTATATACTTAATATCACGCTTGTAAACCCCGAGGATTTGGCAGAGGTGGACCTAAAAGTACACCCACATTAACCAGATATTTCCCGTGTAATAGAAGGCGAGTCTATTGCCATAAACCGATTACAAATCTAGACTAAATGGCTCCGGGAAAAAGAGATACTGCGGTCCCGGAACATAACGGGTAAAAGAAAAAACATGGGGAGGTTATAATCAATACAAGTCTGACATGTTTATTTGATCCGCAAAAAAAAAGATAAGATGGCTGGTACTGAGAAGTTCCAGGTGAAAAAACCCAACTAAACTTCGCCTGGGATTCAAACCAGGGAGGGACCTCATGGTCAGCAGTTACCTCGTTTTGTTCTACAAATTGACGATTTGACGGCACGGTTAGATCAGTGGCTGAACGATTGTCTGCTTAGCTACGTGTCGCGGGTTCGATTCCCGCACGGAATAAAATTTTGTATGGCTTACAAATAGTTTTTTCGGGTCTGGTTGTTTCTGTACGTGAGTTTAATTGTTTGAAAACGCTTTCACGATGCAGGAGAAATTCCAAATTCCTAGTGTGGGGCAACGTTTTATTAAAAAAAAAACTCCAATTTATCGTCAGAAAAGAATTTGCCGCCTTTTTCAACACCACCAACATCATACATTTGCAAACGCTCGCTTTATTTTTAAAAAGGTGTGTCTTACCATCAGCCTGTATAGAGATTTATCGCGATATCAATATTGTGACCTTTTTGTCCCGAGACCATTGTTCATTGTATTGAGTTTTGGTCATCATACGGTACTGGACGAATAGTAACACATTTAAATACCTTTAAGAATTTACAAGTAATTTTTAATGATTTTCTTTTTTCGGATATGATGGTTTTAAACACCTAAGGTAACTTTATCTTCATCATGGTCTGCCTAGGCTGTTCCCAAATATAATGGGTACAGTTTCCAATCGAAATTAATGCAGCTGAATATTTACTTATTTACGTAACGTTATGCAATATCATTCGTACTTCATAAACCTATAAAATTGACAAGAGGGCGATGACGAATACGGAAAAATCAAACATGATTTGGAACGAACCTGATGAATGTTAAAACACTTTGAAAGTGATTGCCAATACTTAGTACAAATTAAAAGCTATCTTATCAATAGTTCAAATTTGTGCATGGTTATTTTCATGCAACAATAAAAATTCAGCCACTAAGTTAACATTAACCAACCATAAGTAATTCTTCTATCGATAAAAAAAGATAACCTTCCAATCTAATCATCGATACTTATGCTAACTGTAAGATAAGCGTCACTACAACGTCATAAGTAGGGTCAACATAACCACCAATGGTTACTTGGTTACAAATAGAACCAATTCGATTGATACCGGATTACAGCGATTACTGAGCGGTTGTGATTTTGAATCGTGGTCGATACCATCTGCGGTCATGTGTGGTTGATAATTAAGTGTCGTGGAAGACGCGTGGGTTTTGAGTTTGGGTGGTCGGCTGAAAGGATTAAACGGTGTATGTGATAGTTTGCGATTTTAAGACGTAGAGGTTTGATAATGAATTGTGGGAAGCAAATATGGGAGCAAATGTTTAAACACGTAGTTTACAGAACTATCGGCCTAGCTTTACCCAGATGCCGTTCGTTTCCATTCTACCTGAATACAGATGAATATCAATAATTTACATGTAATGACTGTCTAAATGGCCATAAGATAGATATTAAGAATGTCGAACTATCATTAGTATATTAATTATTTTAATGATTTCATAATGACTTTTTCTTGTTGTTTTCTTCTTTTACATTGTCTGTTGTATATTGTACGTGTTTTGTAAAATAAATATTAGTTGCGGTTTTTTGTAATTACTGAAAAGTTTGTGTGGTTAAACGCAAAATCTCAGAAACGGCAGGTTTGAATTGAAAAAATATATATTACTGGGAGCCCGGAGGCAAGCGGGGTTGAAACCCACAGGGCAAAGCCAGTAATAATATAAATATCGTAAAGCTCTGGTCACAATGTGACTTCTGTTCATGAATCCGATACTATTTTCATATGGATTGTTTCTGAAAAACTCAATAACCAATTAACTAAGAAACTATCGCTGCAAGAAATATCAATACTATCTTGAACCATCCGGAAAACGCACCGGTTATCCGGCCACGGAAAAAATGTGTAACGACCGTTTCGATTTCAAAAGGCAATCGCTGATTACCGGGCATTGTGTGGGCTGGGAACCACCGGGAGTGAAATTTTTAAACACGGGGGCCCCTGTGCGGTTCTGGGGGGGATCGAATGACCCCCACCGCCCACCGGGTGGACGTTTAGCTCGGGAAAGCGTATCCGGTTGTCGTGGCCGTAGAGTGCCGTAATTTATGTATGTATGCAGTTTTTCGGTAATTTTTATTGGGTGGGAATTGTGGGTTCTTTTCTGAGTAGTGGTTTGATACGTAGCTGAGACGAAGGGTTAGAAAAAATATTTTATTTTTACGTCGAATAGCTTATATTAATTATTTGATTTTTGAAAAAATCTGAACGCATAAAATACATTTCACAAAGTAATCAAGAAAAACATAAATTGATGTAAGTTATAACTATTTTCTACCTAGACTTTAATAATCTCACGCTACGTAATCAAAACTACACAAATTTCATAAATCAAAAAATGCAAACACATTTCGCTGAAAAAATAAAACTTAAAACGCGAAATTCTAACGGCCCATATAGAACATTCCTCGGCCGGAAGCCGCCAGCGCTGCTTCCGGCAACGACAACAGTTGTTCGCACCCCAGCGCCTCTTGCGGACACCACTAGAAACTACAGACAACCGGAGTGTGTACTACAGCGTTGTTTATTTACTTAGATATACTGGCTTAGGTTTATGTGTAAGCTAGATTTTGTTGCTAGTTCGTAACAGGAAAAGTTTTTCGTTTCAGTTTAAAAGAAATTCTGCAAGTTAGAGAAAGGAACAAGAACCCTGGGTAAGATACTAATAAAACCTCTTATTCATACCGACGAAAAACAAAACAAAAATTAGTCGAACCCAATTCAAAACAAACCGTGACAAATCAAACCACCAATCATTGAAACGCCGAACAATTAACGATCATTTCCGAAGAAAACCGAACTCAAAAATGCGTTTTATATTTGAATCTATGCGAAATCTGAAATAAGGACGGGGTTCCGTAGAGAGTCGCCATCGACTTGTTATGCGGCGGATGTCCGTCGCGCCGCTGCGCTGAATGACCGCCTTCCCCTTCCGCCCGCGCTCCGCCACCCCCCTTGAGATTTGTATAGACTGCCAGCGATCAGCGGGTTTTAAAAGGTTAAGATGGTGGGAGGTATACATTTTAGAGTAAAAAAGGGTGGGCAAAAGGAGTCTTGGTTTCTTCACGTTAAGAGTATTTGTATTAGTGATCTAACGGTTTAAACGATAATACTCAATCATTTATTTACATTATTAACACGAGAAATTTCCTATAGCAAATAATTACTTCGTGGCAAATGTTTTTTGGTATCCCATCCCATAGCAAATGCAAATGCAAAAACTTTTCAGTATTTTAAACCAAAAGTGGTTTTATACTGTGTTGCTTCAAAACAATAGGTTTTCCATTACTTTTTCAGATATTTAAGTCATCGACGTTTTTGGGTCAACCAAGCTCGCTTACAGTGAGCCCCAAGCCTTATACTAGTGCGAAGTTATAACCCCGAATGGTGCAAATTGTGACCCATAACTAGGAGACATGTTGTTGTTTGCGAACAAAAATAAAATTCTCCAAATATAACTTTCTTGGCCAGAACTGGTTGGTCGCCAAATTCAGAGAATGTTTCGATTTAAAACTACCTATGTATCAGCGTTTTCTTTGGGACGTGCATTTTAAATGTCCTACTTGGACCTGTTTTTAATATGTACTAGCTTTTGCCCGCGGCTTCGCTCGCGTTAAATTCGGTAGCGCCTTATTGATTTGTAATAGCAACGCTAAGTTTTCCCGTTTCTTTCCCCTTTCTCCCTCATATCACACTCTTTTAAAAAAAAGTAATAGCCTATGTCCGGAAAGTCCCATTAAAATCGGTTTAGTAGATTCTGAGATTCAATTTCCTGCCTGCCCCCTAAGTTCATCGGCGTGATTATTTATATCCCAGTTTACTCTCCAGGTGATACTGAGTCAAATAAAAAAAGTCCCGTCAAAATCGGTCCAGTAGATTCTGAGATTAGCCCGGACAAACAGACAGACAGACAGACAGACAGACAGACAAAAATTTTAAAAATTGTTGTTTTGGCTTCTATTACGGTAATTAAGACCCCCTGTAACAATTTTTCATAAAAATCTTCAATGTACAGAAATCGATCTTTTACAGTCTTATTATATGTATATAGATTGTAAAGTTTAAATAAGTCGAGGTTATATGCGGCCGAAACGTGGATGTAATAATTACTTGAATATGGAAGACATGGAGTTTGTCGGTAGTGACTGAGTGTGATACATAGAGAGAACTTATTGTAGATATATTTTTAAGAAAACTAAAAAGATCAGAAACGCATGCTGCAGCAGCGTTCGTAATTTGTTCAAACCGGCAAAATGTCCAGAAAATTCGATGAAAAATAAGATACATCACTATAGTTACAGACTGAAATAGTATATGCAAGAACATGTGCAACAACTTTGTACATTTATTAATAAAATCATTAATATTCAAGCAAATAAACCTCATTGTATGGAAAAATTCACTTTTAATTTAATGATTTTTTTCCATTCAATATTAGTTGCAGGTCATTAAGAAGACATGACGTCATTCAATGCTGTCTGGGTCATAAGGACGCAACTGAAAAAATAATTTGTGACTTATTGTTCAAATATATACTCAAATTGACCGATTTGACCGACAATACTGAGAGTACACAAGTGTTTTGTGGAATAACAAAAGGTGCTGGTGAGCTATGTAAGAAATGACCCCGACCTGAGTTATTACAGACTATTAATATTCCGTAATACGTGTTGAAGTAAAAAAAACTGAAGATAAATTAACGCTTAAGTATATAGTTTTAGAATAGATATTTTTTGGTGGTCTGTTGACTAGGAAAAGGGCCTTATTCTAATATGTAGTTAGAGCGAACTATAATAATTCATTGAGAATAGTGGTTTTCTGGAGTTAATCCTTTTTTTACCTGTCGCAGTCACAAGCAAGCTATTTTTGTTATTTTGTCCCATAAATGTAATTGCAAATGTTTGTGATGCTTTGCATGTTTTATGTTATTTTTTTTGTTATTTTGTGTGCTCATTGCAATTTGCGACAAATTAATATGTTTTCTTTCTTTACAGTTGAAGGCTCTAACTATCGAACAAATCCAATAAATAAAATATAAAAAGAAAAAACCTAATTGATAGTTCCCTATACAGTCTGATAATAATAAAACGCTAATTAGTTAAACATTCAATAAAGCCGTCAACGTTCCGTCTACGGCCGCTCCCAAAAACGGTAAAACAGTGATTTTTGTAAACTATCGCATTACTCCACAAATTGTTACAACGGCGACACCCTCGCAGTTACACCCTTATGTAAGTAGAGCGTCAGTATTTCAGTGAAGAACTTTATCGGCCAGAATTATCCTTACTAATATTATAAAAGCGAAAGTGAGTTTGTTTGTTTGTTACCTCTTCACGCCTTAATGGCTAAACCGATTTTGATGAATTTTGGTATAGAGATAGTTGGGACCCAGGAGACGGACATAGGCTAAAAAAAAGTGGAATATGAGGGAGAAAGAGAAAACTTAGCTTTGCTATTACAAATTAATAAGGCGCAAGGGCAAAAACTGCAGGTAGCAGGTACCTGCAAATCAGGAAAGGGGAACTGTGTTACCCCGAATTATAACGGGAGCGAAGCCGCGGGCAAAAGCTAGTTTGAAATATTTCAATGGGGAATTAGCTTTGTTAACTGTACGAACGTTATTTGGAGGATGAGCTACTAAAAAAAGCTTAAAGGAATCAAAATATTTGACTGTAAGAAGTTATTATCCTGAGAAAAATTGCTCCAGCTAATGAAAACAAAGAGAAGAAAAGTAGAAAGAGAAACCTTGATTAAGTATTTGATAAGGGCGACTAATATTACTGTTCTTAATTAAGAAATTTTTCTAAAGATAAACTACTAATGTCTTGAAGAATCCAATGTAGATCTTGTCCCTAAATTTAGCGGTAGGCGTCAGGGACCCCGGGGTTACGGGTTTTTTGAAAGAGATACCACGGCCCCGGAACATATAGGGCAAAAGAAGAAATATGGATGGGTTGTAGTCAGTGCAAGTCTGGCACTTCCCCCCCCAGCTCTGCCCAGAGCGGGGGAAGTTACTTGATTATTTTCCGAGAAAAAAAACTGACTTAAAGTATTTTGTTTCATGAAGATTTAGGTTGCTGTTGAAAGAACTAATAATGATGGGAGCTTAGTAAGAACCAATGCGTCTAGCTCTTCCGAGCATACATAATGGCCACCTATTGGTCTCAAACGATCTATCTTAAACAAAGTATAGCCGATATCTGATATAGAAAAAACATAGAGCACACAATAATTAAAGCCAAGCAAACGCTCACACATTTGTAGCATAAACTTAACAAAAAATATCTATTAAACAAATCAAGTATATTGACTTGGCTCGCAAGGTTGTCGATATGTGTGATGTGGAATCGTGGATCATTGTGCCGATAGTCGTATCTACCAATGGCTAAATTGCCAAGAGCCTCGATCAACACCTGAAGAGGCACTCGGGCAGCTGGATCAAGGGCTTGATACAGAAAGCGGTACTCTTGGACACGGCTCGTATTGTTAGGAGGTTCCTTTCTCTGGAGCCCTGACCGCTGGTAGCTTGGACCCTGTTCCCGGTACCAGTAGGCTCCTATTTTTTATATTTTTAAATGGGTTTATTAAGAAATATTAAAGGAAATATCTATTGATCATTAAAAAACGAATTCAGAACATCAAAGAGCCAATACAACAGACACTGAAATCAAGCAAAACTTTAAACATACAAGTAATCCAACAACCCCAAACATCTCTAGACATGTTAACACATCACGTCACTCTCAAAATCAAGACACACAAATGTTCCCAAAATTTCGTCCCCGACACGTTGTGTGAGGCTATTTTAAACTCATAATAACTTGCCGACACATGTGTGACGACCATTACCACATATTACACAAAAAATGTTGGAAAAACAATAAAATTTTGAGGGAGGGTAGGTGGACGCTTTAAAATTGATTCAGCGCACCGATGCGTTTAAGTGTTGCTTGTTTATTGGGTGAATATTATTACGTTGGTGTGTGGTTGTATGTTGTAGTTGGTACAGTCAAGTGGTCAATGGAGAAATGAGAGACTAATCCTACTAATATTATAAAAGCGAAAGTTTGTGAGGATCTATGTAAGGAGGTTTGTTGCTTTTTCACGCAAAACACCTGAATGGATTTTGATGAAACTTCACAATAGTATAGCTTGCGTATCAGAATAACACATTGGCTACAATTCATAATGATATATTGTATATTCTATCTCTACGCGAGTGAAACCACAGGGCGTAGCTAGTCTAGAATGTAAGTTACCGAGTTCAAGATAAATCGCCATTTTTTTTATTAAATTGTTCTTTTTTTCTTCTTTCTGTATCTGTGATACAAAGTATCTTTATAGTTGTAGTTATCTTTGGTATTCATGTGATTATTAAAAAAAAAATACATATTTGAAATATATTCTCTAATTAAGTAGGTATCCATTTCAAAACACGTTACATTCTCTATGACCATATAACATCTTGCTAGGTATATAATTATGAGCGTATCCATACTCAAACAGGACATACCTCAAGTAATTAGTCACATCTAACCCTACATCTGCACAGCTATCAATCGAAATGCAAATTTTAATTAACGGATTCCGCAAACGGTCACATCGCCCCCACGTGGACGGACACAAATCAAGTATGACAGCTATTCAACTGCACACTGCACCACACAATGCAGCAGAATCCTTTAAAATTCCTAAGTCACACGTCATATAGGCACCTATCTATAACTACGAAAAAATCTATCGAATCCAACAGCTCAAAGTCGAGAGGCAATCTATCATAAAATAAATCTATGATATATTTACACACACTGAATGCATTATCACTATTCCTAAATCAGCTATCAACGGACTCTTTTCACTAAAAGGGTGAGGTTCACTATAGAAAAGGTTGACCCCTCATAAAGACTTATCACCTCATATACAAAATAAGGTTCTACTAATCCAAAAGCTCTCGAACAAAATGTAGATTTACGCATCAGTGTTAGGGATCAAATTTGAATGGACAGCACCCAGCAGATGGGATCTCGTCAAAGTTAGCGGTAGTTTTTTCACAACAATCTCTCCTCGGACTTAACTTACGTTATCTCGCCCACGAACGTCGCAAGGAATAGAAACCCGCACGTACATAATAAGGACGATATTTCTAAAGAAATTTAAATTCGCCCGCAAAGGTCCCCGAGATAGGATTAAAGATTGGGCGCCAAGATGGCCCTTTTGTGGACGACCCTTAAGAAAACATGTCTTGATATGGAAATATCTTGGACGGGAGTTAATCGAGGAATCATTTGCGGGGGCGATCATTTATCAGAAGTACGGTCTATGAATGCGTAATTAGTTCACAGATAGAACAGCCCCGTTGTCCGTTTTGAATTCATTGTTGACGTTTATTTCGCGCGACTGCGCAAGTAAAAAGCGTTCGCTTGTTTGGGCCATAGCAGCTGACCGTTTTGAGGTGCGCTAGACCGTGCATGTCGGGTTAAAACGATAATTTTATCTGGGGTCCTGCAGAAATCAATACGGCTATCATTGTCCGTACTTCATTCAGAGGGCCATTGAATACAATTAATAAAGGAACTAAAAAATAATCTCTTTACAAATAAAAAGTTGGACCAGTTAGCCCGTAGATGGGGGAGTATGGATAAATTCTATACAAAATATTTAGTTTCAACGATGTTACACGAATACGGAATACATATCCACACCGATAATCCTTCATTAATTCGTAAAGCAAACAAAAAAGACCAAACACTGGACTCATCCACACTTGAATCAATATTTGTTTTGATACAAAACAACTGACGGCCATTGGTTTGCCATCGTTTTGTGATGGTAATGACTCTGGCGACACTTTGTGGACACAAATTCTTATGTCGCGTCGACCAAGACCTATTGTTACTTCTAAATGTCTGTTCAACGAAGTAAAATAGGCGTCAATTGCAGAAACCAGAACTTCTCATTAAACAAAACTCCGAAATACGTTCACTACTGAAAGGACACGCGATATACACGAGACAAACTTCCCCTCACATTTCACAAAGTCGCAGACGTCATGTCTAAAATTAAAACCCACTTATTCCAAAGCCGCCACTTAGCCACCTTCCCGTTTATACAAAAACTAAAAATATCCACAAGCATTGTGTCACGCTTAAAGGAGTTCCATAGGTCACGGCGAACGCATGAGCGTGTACCACGTGTCAGGAACACGCCAAACATTTTTTATCTTTAAAAAAATTATAAAAGACCGTTTCTAACAATGGGACCTCGGTAGCATCTTTGACAATTATAATATCGTAGCCATCGGTAAACGGAGAGCTATTAACGCCCATCGGATAAAATTCGACATTGTACTGTAATGCCGACGTGGAAAGGTTGAATATTGAACGGATAATCCATTAAACATGAGCTCTTTAGTTACACGGCCACGGTAAATGTAAGGGTCATCACAAAAGGCAGATGACAACAATACGCGTGCGTCAATCGTGTGCTCATGCAAATAATTTTTTTCTTCTAAATCATCCCCTTTATCTGTTCGAACAGCGATGGGGTTAATTAATATGTACGGAATAATACAATTAAAATTAAGATCCCTTTTTTAAGTTGGCACGAGGTCGCGACTTACTGTCACCATTAGAATTATGTTCTTGTTTTGACAATAAGCTTCCGTTATGAATGCGGTTTTAAAAGTCGAGTGGATTTATGGAGTTGGCTCTATTGTTTCTTGTTATCTATTTAATATATTGCTATATTTTATTGTGTTGGGGCCCCCGTGGTATATTGGAACTGGTTGCTCTGACAGCTCTGTAGAAAGGGTTAATATGAACGTTTAGGATAAACCCAATAATCCGAAACAACCGGTGCTGAAGCCAACCTGCAATTGACACTTGGATAGCGCAACCCCGGTATACAGCAACGTAATAACGTCACATCTAGTGTCCAGATATAACAATGACGTTTCGTAGATATAATTCTAATATAAACTGAACTTTATATCTGATAATCGGATGATATTATTATCAGCATGTTAAAATAAAAAACCGTACAAAAAGGTTTTGTTTATCAGTAAGATGAGTGTTTGGCGATTGCTATATAAAGATGTGATATGAACGTGACCAATATAAATAGATTTGCTTTTAAATACAACTATCTTTTTCCTTAAACTTATCCACCGCGGAAAAAGTGTGTTCACAAAAATAATACCATCAAACAGAAAACTGATATTTGCAGATAAAAAAATCCCCAATTTAGGTTAAAAATAAAGTTGAAAATTGAACAACAAAACAGCTACAATTACCGCCAAATTATTAGAATTTTTTTCTTTTCCTTTGTAAGTTGCTATTTCATAAAGCAGTTGACAGAATGCGGGTCGAAAATTTTGAACGGTGCACAATTTTCGGGTTTAAGGAAGGCTTTGTTGTGCAACGGGTTTAATACAAAAGTGTCAAATGACAGCACATCTGGTGGCACAAAGGGTTAGTCTCGGATAGATTATTTCTCGAACCACCCCCGCAAGATTGCTCGCTTATACAGATGTTCAGCTACCTCTGTTTTTATTTATTTTACGTTTTATTGAAACGGGTTGAGGGATTAGTGAGATTATTTAAAGCAAATTTATTAGGAAAACTTTTACTCAATGATTTATAATTTATACTGTACTGATTTATACTAAAAACTTTTCTGCAAAAAATAAAACCGACTTCCAAAAAAAAAAGTGGAAAATAACTTTATTTCCGGAAGTCGGTGGCTTTTGTTGGTTTCGTTGACTTTTTTGCCACCGACTTCCGGAAATAAAGTTATTTTCCACTTTTTTTTTTGGAAGTCGGTTTTATTTTTTGCAGAAAAGTTTTTTATTTCAGCATTTTTAGTTATAGTATTATGATATAATTCGCAAACACGGTTATTTTTAGCTTTTTAGTGCGTAGGTCCCGTCTTAAATACAAGCTTTAGGCAGTTTTCTCACCAACGACGAGAAAACGACTAACTATCGGCTATTTTCTCGCTCAAGAAACGTACAATAGAATACTTTCCGTGTGAATAAAAGAGATGTATATACAAACAGTTGATCGCTGACTGTTCACACTGCCGGCGAGCACTCGCTTCACTAGTTTGTCGCTGAGCGACAAGAGCTATGAAAGAAAACACTCACTCGGCGATACTCGCCAAGCGATTAGAAATCACGCCGAGAGAGCAACCAGTGGTCATGTCATTTGGTCGCGTATGAGGCCGCAAGACTGACTGTTCGCTTGACTGCCGCGAGCGAGTGATGCGAGTAATCGCCCGCCTCACTCGCACACTCGCTTATAGCCGAGCTACACAAATATCGGAACTACGCACTTGCTCCCCACGTCTCGCTAACTCGTTTCTAGTTCTAGTTCTACTCGTTACTCGTTAATCGTTGCCGGTGAGACAAGTGCCTTAGTTCCACATCACGCTATAGTATTTAATACTATCTAAATTATGCTTTAGTTTAAAACCAATTCAGAAATCATATGCATCATCGCCTAGGGGATACAGCCGATACTTGATCTAATGATTGATTATGTTTCTTAATGACTGGGTGAGGGGAGGGGAGGGGGTACGGGCACCCTGCTCCCACTCGCCTGCCTACCCTGGCGAAACCCATACTTATACATGTGACTGCAGCAATCACGGCAGATTTGCGGTCATTTATTGAAGAGTTCCGTTGTATATCATTGAAGATCTATCACCAAATTAAAATACAATCACCTCAAAAAACTGCGATGACCTTCCAAATCATAGTGCATAGCGTTTTTTGTTCATTTGTCTTCGACAACCTCTAAAATTATATCATCAACGTAGACGAAGTCAATCTAATACGCATTATTAAAGATAACTCAAAAACTACTGGCTGGATCTTGATATTTTTTTTATGGGACCAAACGACAACCACCAGCTTTCGAATAAAAAAAGAATCATCAAAATCTGTTCACCCAGACCAGAGTTATGAGGTAACAAACACACAAAAAAAAAAAAAAAAAAACATACAGTCGAATTGAGAACCTCCTCCTTTTTTGAAGTCGGTTAAAAAAAGTAAGAATTCTTTAAGATGAAAATATCTTAAACTATCTACATGTCAATGATGGACGACTGTCTGAATATCTCAATAAATTCAAATCAAAACCAAGTTATACCAAGAAAAATAACAACGACACAATTCGAAACATCCTGTTACCAAAGACAGGATTAAGTTCCAATCCAAAATGTATGGACAGGCAATGACGAAGCAGAACCTACATGATTGTCCAACATCGTCATTGTGCAACATCTTGCGTGACAAAGTCGTATCGTAAAGATAAAACTGTCTCCAAAGAATCCTTTGAAGCTAAGAAAGAATCATTAATATAATAAACACCGGACCGTCATGCCGATGACATGACGTTCAGTATAAAAATGGCATTCTCTAGCACGTGTCTTTTGGACGGTTAGGGAATTTTTTGGTCGACTGAATCACAGACAAAACTGTTCTGTCTCTGAAAAGTGACGTCTCACTGGATTTTAGATTTGTTGAATGTGAAGATGAAGACAATGGTGATGCTATTGATGTTTTTAGTTGCGTTATTAAGGAAACATTAACTGATTCAAGAAGTGAATTTTATGCTTTTCATTCAAAAGATGATGATCATAAAGAACCTACGTTAAATACTTTTTAAAGGATAATATTGCAAGAGAAGTAAGAAAGAAGACAAGATGCGTCTAAAATTGCCGATTTAAGTGTTTTAAGAGCCACCAAAGAGACTTTACTACAAAATAAAAAATTACCTATTGAAAATATAACATTTTTCAAATATTAACATCGCGTGAAAGTAAAAGACACTTACCACTATGCATAGTATTAGATTCCGCATCAGCAACTTCGGTTCTCGATTTCTTGAGGTCCTCAGGAGACGCTGAGGTATCCATACGTTCCTGCTTGATCTTCGGCTTGATGTCTTCATCAGGGGAACTTGATGGCATTGGTGACGTTGAGGCTCGCCTTTTAGGCGTTGATACACCTGCGTCACCTTTGAGAAGAGTAAACCCTTAAAATATCTGACTTATTCCAAAAGTTTATAGTAACAGAAGCTTTATAGTATTGAGAAATATAGTCGGTGTAAAATTTGGTCGCCTTTGTACAAAATAGCATTCAAAATCTACGTGTAAGTTTTATTTTCTTAAGTCAATTTTGTAACGTAGTAATATTCGTATGAAATTACAAATTGAAGTACAATACATTATTATTTTCTTAAGTGGTATTTATTCTTCTACAAAATATTTTGAAGAACTGTAACCCAATGGAATTCTAAAGATTTTTGGACCTAGGTAAAAACCAGGTGACATCTGAAGGTACTTACCGTCTAATAGCCTCTTAGGCGTACTTGAAGCTCCTCCATCTTCTAAAAGATCAGGAGGGGCTATGGAAGGGCTGGCGAGGGGAGGGGTGTGCACTCTGCTGCTAGGAGGCCTCCTTGCAGTGAGGAGTGATGGTCTCCGCGCGCTGGTGCTCCCGCTTGATACCTGGCCAGGCCTTGAACCATCTTCTTGGTCGGAATTTGGCCCTGTGATTGGAAAGGGGATATGTATTTTTGCAGTTTTCTTGTTTAAATTATGTAATCAAACAACGGAAGTGTTAGATATCAAAGGTAAGTTAAAATTAAGATTTTTTTTTGTATGGAAAATTATCAAATGACTCCTGCCGATCTGGGTGGAGCGGAAGGAAGTGTTAGTCTAATACTGAACCCATCCATGTTCCTTTTTTTTGCCCTTTTGTATTTCCACGTTATCTCTTTCGAACCAATCTATAACCGCGGCAGGCAGTGATGCTGATGGGTTTTTCAAAATTGAAGTCTGGATTACGATTTTCCGGTTTCCTAGTTTATAGTTATCAGACAATGGTGATAATTAAAACTAGTACACTTACAAGGCCAAAGCTTAATGTATAAAAACCTTATCAAATCAGAGAAACGGTAATAATTGTTGCCATAACCTGCAGAGATTAGTTTTGCAATTTAATAATATCATTGATGGCAATTCTAGTGTTGCTCTCATACAAAAGGGCCGGCCAGGGCCACTGCCTGCCCTGGTTGCGGGTACATAACAGATACCGCGGCCCAGGAACACTTATGGCAAAAGCAGAAGGAACATGGATGGGTTTTAGTCGGTAAAAGTCTGACTCTCCCTTCCGCTCCACCCAGAAAGTCCTGTTCTCGTAAAAACTTACCAGCGCTATAACAATGATAAGACGTCAGGTCCTTATCACAGGAAGACACCTTATGCTGGATGAAGCGCACGATGTCAGCGAGGGCAAAGGCCCTGCGACAGGCCCCACAGGTCAGGGTGTCTGCTGGCACCCCTGGTACGGGGGACCCGCCACCCTCTGCCGCGCTGTCCGCATCCGCTAGAAGGTAAGAACATGGTTTGATATCTGTGATTATGAGGATGCTGGGGATATTTTTAAACTTACTTCGCTGGGTTTTTGTCGGTACGACTTTCCATTGACGTCCGTCGAATTAAGGGTGGGGAGGGGGGTGGGGGGAGGGGGGTGGTTGGGTACTACCCCCCCTTAAAGGGAAAAGTTGCGGAGCCCCCCCCTTTTCGAGTTTTTTTAATTTTTAAGTCTGAGGAAATTTTTCCCATTTTATGAATTAAAATTAATAGTAAGTGTAAAAAACCATGGGGGACCCCTTAGGGGGGAAGGGGGTTCTCCCCCTACAGAAGGGGGAATCCCCCTTCATAAAAAAAAATGGCACTGATTTAAAGAGGCAGTTGTAAATAGCGGTTTTAGTAAGTTAAAAAATATAAATGGCACGTTTCATAACTACCTACCAGCCAAGCCAAACCGTAATATATTTTATGCATGGTCGAGGGCGGGCTTGGTCGACGGAGCCCCGCTTCGCGGGGCTCCTACTTCTGGGTGGTTTATAAAAAAATAACCACGAAGGGGATGGCGGGGTCTATTCGCTCGCTTCGCTCGCTCACACGACCCCGCCATCCCCTTCTAACCTAACCTATCCGAGTCAGGGTGCCCTAAAGTCCAGATGGCAATCAGTTTCTCCTATAGTAATAATAAGCCGCAGCTTCTCAACTGCTAGGGACACAAATGATGACTGACGATGACAGTGACAATACAAATAGCGTCAGTTTTACGTTTCGTTCCACAAGCCGACAAAAAACGGTAAACACTTAACATTTTTTTTTTTTTATTTCGTACTGAAAATAATGCTGTAATTTATATATAAACTGTTAAATATATGTGTGCATGAAAATTATTTAAACTAGTACAAAATATTATTATTTACGTAAATTTATATAAAATAAAATGTTACCAAACGTAAGACAACTTAACCGTTGGTGAAACGAAACGTTCAATAGCGAGAATTCTATATAATCTGTGGTAGGAATTGATATAAATACTGCAAAAATATTGATTTTCAACATTTTTTTTCTCTAAAAGTACGCGTCTCCGCATGTTGAGACTTTACGTGTGTTCTTATAATAATTTAACCTTTCTGTAAAAAAAATATCAACCCCCAACTCGACGGACGTCAAAGGAAAGCTTAGCCTTTTTGTCAAAGAGGAGAAAGGAAATACATTTATTAACACGAATAACAAAAAAACCGGTCAAGCTCGAGTCGGACTCCCGCACTGAGGGTGCAAAGTTGCAACATAAACAGCCTATCTTTTGACTGAGTAGGCTTAGACTTTAGAGGATGGATTTTTTCACAGCTACAAATGTCTATAAACTTTTAAGTATATGGTTTTCATTTCAATTCGATACCTTTACGCGTTCCTGAGATAAAGGCTCTTGACAGACAGACAGACGGACAAAAAAGTGATTCTACAAGGGTTTTGTTTATTTCCCTTTTAAGGTACGAATGCCGAAAATTAAAACTCTATCCCTCAGCAAAGTGCTGTGATTAAATATCACAGCATTACTTTGTGAATTAAAGTTTTAAATAGAGGATTAGAAATAGAGACTCAGATATCCACAACTTGGTAATAGGTAAGTTTTATACAAGATTTTCTACAACACTAGGTAAATAAGGATTCAAGGAAATAAGACGATCTTACAGTTGGCCTTGTCTTTTATTCTCGATTTCAAAGTCTAATTAATAAGTTTTCTAAAATACTGAGTATCTATGTTAAAATTAAGTACTATTGTTCGGATTTAAACAAAATAAATGTAGCTGCAAGCCTTGTGCTTGTTTATACACACTTTTTAATTGCAATAACTATTTGTTAAACTTCTGTGTAGTTTTTACGAGTAAAGAATAAGCGTTAATATGTTTTTTTTTGCAAATTATACAACATGTAGATACTGCATCAATATATTTTACTAGCTGTGCCCAGCGGTTTCACCCGCTGCTCAGCTCCTTTTCTGGAGAGGGGTTTTAAAGATAGATAGTAGCCGATTCTCAGACTTACTAAACATGCATACAAAATTTCAAAAGAATCGGTCGAGCCGTTTCGGAGGATTATGGGAACGAACATTGTGACACGAGAATTTTATATATTAGAAGATTACACATGAATTAAGAAAAGGTAGGTAGCACTGTTTGGATTGGTTGTTTCCTAGAGAGAGCGAGTACCTATACGATGAAAAATCTGCTACAAAAAAAAACATTCTTGTCTCTGAGAAAACAGAGTCGTCAATAGAGGAATGACCTTTGCCCAGCTGTTTGACAGTATCACTTGATGAAAATTTAACAATTTTACAAGGATTGCATAATTATAATAATAGGTATAAACAATCCTTGAAACATGGCTGGAAAAATACCTTAAATACCACAAACAACCGGTGCTAAACGTGACATACTTTTCAAAAGACGGGACAGTCAAAGCCAATTATAATTTTCAAAAAAAAGCTTTGCACAACATTCGTCCACAACATATGGGCAATGAATGACACTTTCTTTCAATCTTTTAAGTGTTAAATGACACTTAATTACATGTTGTTACCTTCACGGTTCTGTAAGGTGTCAGTTGTGGGGTTGACCGCTTAGCTGGGTGTAAAAGGCCTGTAATAACCGTCTTGCTCTGTGGTCCGCATTTAAAGGGTTATTTTCTTTGTTGAGACAAGAAAGTTAATCGGTTTTTGGAACATCTGTTGAAGTGTGAGATAGTTATAATTATGTTTTTGGGGATAGATACTGTAATTATATTAGTGTTAGATTTAATGGGTGGCCGGGACTTTTTTTCGTTTAATCTGACAATATGCTCTCCCAAGTCTCTTTAGACTAGACAAGTGACAATGATTTCCAAAAATACTCAAGGAAGTTTGGCCAGCAAATTTAGAGCTTTTAAAAAGCCTAAGAAATGTTTATTTCACTTAAAAGATATCTGTTGAATCAATAAAACAAAAACAACACGATCACTTGAAAAATTATCATTGGCGTATAATTTATTACGCCAATGATTATTTTTTAAGTGATCGTGTTGTTTAAAAGTAGATTGGATAGGTCTTGGAATAAAATAGTCTTGATAGTTCATAAAAAAACCTTAAAATATTTTGTTAATTTTCAGTAGCACTTTTGCGCGGTTTATTTTCTGCTTCCAAAAAAAATTGAAAGTTCCTTATTTCAACGTCATAAATATACGTTATGGCTTGTTTTATTTTCAATTTTAAACTATTAGCTAAGTGAAACCTGACGTAGGATAATCTCCCCTGCCCAAATGCTAACCCCAAACAACTCTCACATACATAATTAACTCCTTACATATTAATTGACGTCACCATAATATAAATACCTCGACACAAGACACGGTCGCGACGCCTCGGATTATAAAGGCGCTTTCGCACGAACAATTGGTCGGAACATCAAAGAGCCTTCGTGAGCTAATTTCACATAAGTACTGTGTAGACGCCTTTACATTCTCCGTTCAAATTCTCTTGGTATTATTATTTTTTCCTTCAATTTCTTTGTAGAAGGTAGTGCTGTAATGTCTATAGGGGCTGTATTGCATTGTAACCCGAGAACTAAATTAATATAGTGAAAAAACTTCGTGATTCAACGACCATTGTTTGTCCTGCCGTACCTAGTTTGCTTAGAGGGTATATTATGTAAATGCACGCGTTATTGATGTTAATTTTTTACAGATTTGTAAAGGTGATGGCTCGTGGCAAATGGGAACACTTCCTGGGGAAGTAGAGGTGGATGTATCCTGTGCCTGATCAAACAACGTTTAGTGATACTGTCGTGGTGAAAACGGAAGCGTTTTACTAGGTATCATCATTCATAATAAGGACTTTGAAAACTATGAAGAATAAAATATTTAGCGCAACTTATGAGGCAAATTAACCTCTATCTAGCATCTTAGAAATGAGTACAAATGCACTGATGTTCGATCTCACTACACTTATGCAACGAACAATCTTCGAACATAATAGGCACACCATTGCTTCACGACTCAAGCACTAACGCACATCATACCACTAAACCCTTTCTAAACCCAACGTGTAAATGTAAAGCCTTACAAGTACATAAGAAATGTTTACACAATCGAACCCTATCAATTTACGTGAAAAGGTAAGTGGACTGTGGGTCAACTCGGACAACCACGAAGCCACACCCACCGCCACGCCACTGGACAGTGGTCACCACACATGCGCCGTGTGGACAAAAACTTTACACCCACATAAATATTTGATTTTCACATTTGGAGTGATTTATGATTATCTTTGTCGAGGGTAGAGTGCCCCGGTTTTGAATGCTTTAAATGGATCAGTTTTGTGGCTATGTGGGGTTATATCTGATACTATTTCATGATTGATATGTTTTTTGAAGTGTGATCTGTAAATTGGGAACATAAATGATCTTAAATAAAGTGTATTCGTTGCCTAACCATCGATATTTGATGTATCTAAAATGGTGTTGAAAAATATTGAAACATGGAGATATTGTAAAATCTCTGTCACCATTTAAAAAGAAACGACAACCTGGCATTACAATTAAAAAAACTCAAAAACGAAAAGTGAAATCAATTATCCTCAACCAAAAACCAATATAAGAAGCGCGTGAATTTTATTTCTGTTTTATTGAAAAGTGCCGTCTAACCAAGGACAGTCGCCTCAGGTGACGAGAAGGGAGACACCCTCCGAAAGGACTGAGAGACCGAAAAGTTTAAATTAGCTCGTTACTACACACGGCGTAACATGCCAGTTATATCTCCGCATTTGTTTTTTCACAGAAAAGGTCACGCCAGCGACAGAAGTAACTTCTGTGTTAGCAAAGTTTCTACTTGGCCGTTCGTTGCATTAATTATTAATTACATTTTGTCCCGGCCGCCGCGAATTGTATCACTGTGTTAATTTGCGAAACGTTCCTAACTGTTTTGACGGAGTGCTGAAACTTTGAGTTTACTTTTAGAATGTTTAAGATTGATGTGTATCGATCGCTGTGGGCAAAAAATATGTCTAATTTTGACATAACTATGACCACCGTGTCCAATATTAATTGGCAGGGGATCACGGACCCTAACGATTGTGTATAGAAATTGTTCGTTTTTCACGACAATAAATCGAAAATAAAAATAATAAGAATGGATATCAAATGTTGCGGGGGTGTTTATTGTGTTCTGTTATTATGAATTTGGTTTGTGCGTCCGTTTGGGTGTGGTAGATGTCGAAATTGAATATTATTTAGGAATTTAAATGCTTTACTACTCCCGTGTTTTGGCTTTTAAAATTGAGATGTAAGCTAATTGCGTATCCGGAGTTGCGGGTTGTTCGAAACAGATACCGCGGCACCGGAACATAAAAGGCAAAAGAAGGAACATAGGTGGGTTTTAGTCTGTACAAGTCTGTCACTCCCCCCCGCTCTGGGCGGGAGTAGTTATTTGATGATTTCCCATCCGCAAAAAAGCTAACGGCGCATTAGGTTTCAATATACCCAGCAAAATGAGAAGAAAGAGCAACTTTTACTAAAATGTTCTAAGTTGGTACCATGTTTAATGTAACATTTTTTTTTAAATTTCAAAGCGCTAATGGTCTTACTTATGTGTAAGAGGACATCTAGGACATCTGCTTACCTCGCTTGACAGGCAAAAGCTTGAACGAGCAAAAAGTTTTCATTTTCTTTTTTACTACTTCTGTTTTCTTTACCAACTTATGAATGCCAAAGAATTTTGACATCGGCCTCTTTGACAGCTACTTTATTCAAAGGCTGAGTTGTCGGAAATGGACATATGCCACAAAAGCCTATAGAAACCGCCCTGTGTCGGCAAATTGAGATTTAAGGCTTGTTTTAATTTATCAGAAAGCTTTTTGTGTTTATAGAACTGGCTGGACACTTGTGGGATTTGAAATATTTCTTTTTTTTTTATTACGTCCGTTTTTTGGGTTTAGTAATTTAAAACCTCTTTAGTGCGTTTTGTGATGTTATTCGGAAAGTTTTGATACCAAATAAAAAAAAAAGTGTTATTCCTGGGTCCAGCATGAACTCACATAAAATTTACTGAGTTTATTAATTTCTATGAGTGACTTGCCGCATAAATTTAAATAAAAAGTCTTTGGGAATTTTACATAAAAAAAGGTTTGAATTTACTGAAGCTAAGTTTTACGAAGCGCATTCGGTCCTCATGTCATCTATATGACTGTGTTCTGAGTTAGCACGCTTATAGCTTTTTTTTTCTAAATTTAAAAACGGCTTCAATATTAATGACCCAGCTAGAGCACATAGTTCCATATTGGAAACACGCCCATATAGCCAGTTTAGCCTCGCCATTCACGTCAGAAGGCGGGTTGTGTCAACAGCGCACTAATGACGTCACTTTTCTCAACATGGCCACTCTGCAACCCTTGCTTTTTTACCTATAATTACACTTAGCTGATGTAGGGGAGAATTTCGCGTTATATACTTTAAATTAGTACATAGATTGTGTTAAGCGTGTATCGTAAGTGTCACGTCAGTCAATCAAAAACTACGCTCACAGGAAAAGAAATACTATTATCATGACTGATATTATTTTTTCTTATCAAAAATTCCCTGTTTATAGTAAATAATAGCAGATAAAAATAATTTAATCATAGTCTGTTGCGAAAAGATATAAAAAAGCAGATGATTAATTGATAACAAGAGTCGTTTACTGAGTCATTATAATAGCAAATAAACATAAAATACAATCAGAAACTTCCAATATAAAACACCTAGCATCTATCAGATTAAAGGGCCTACCTATAAAATAGGATTACCTCTTAAGGGGACGGTTCTCGCCCACCGATAGCTAATCAAATTATCCGACGTAATTCCGAGCGACAAAAACGGCTGATTATCTTTATCTTGTTGTTTTTTTTCCTCTCGACCCAAGGGAGCTAAAGGGATCACTGTCCAATGCTGAATTTGTTATTTTTTTTTTAGTAAATTACCTTGTTTTATTTGATTCTTATTTTGTCTAGTTTAGTTGAAATTAATTAAAATTTTGAGTACGGTTTTTGCAATTCCAAATGCTATGATATAAAAAAAGAAAACAGCCAATTTTCTTGGACCTTCAAAGATGCGATCTCACATTTTACACCTTGATTTAAAAACTTTCCTGGGTCATCAACAAGAAAGGAGATTGTTTATCAATATTGCCTTTTTACATGGCACAGGTAAATAAGGTGTCCCTCGGGGGTGACAACAAGAAAAAATAGCGGCTACGTCGGTGGCTGATCAAATTAAGGTCGGGTCAGTAATCGTGTTACAGATACCCAATACTGGGCGGAATATTCGGAATAACTGGAGAAAAACAGAGGCCTCAAGTGTATTGGCCTCTTCGTTAGAGGGATTTGAATTTTTTCTCTTTTTTCGCTTTGGGTGTGTAACACGATTCTGCGCCTAGGGAGTCGGATGGACAACCCTTAATAGAAAAAATGTTGGTTATAAAAATCGAGAGTGAAAATTTATATTGACAATTTTTCTGAACGGTGTCAATGTCGGTTTAACTTGGATATTAATTTTTCTTTCTGTCATTTCTACAACCAAAAATGGCCCTTATTCCTTTGGCCTAAGCGTTGAAATCCAATGAAATAGAAAAAAAAATCGTTCCAAATAAACATAACTTACTAATGAATTATACTGCTTTTAAATTCGGCTGCGAGTACAGTCAACACGACTTTTAAATGACCGTTACCTAGAAATCCAACTGTGTATTTTAGAAATGCATTTCATTCCAAATTCAAAATATGGCTAAAGTTAATAGAAAATACTAAACTTATCTTGATAATTCTCATCAAATGCATGATGTTTCATCGTAAAATCTTTAATAATTTCGTATCAAAATATACGGGTCGTATAGTCAGAGCGAAGCACCTACCCTTGTGGAACAGGGGAAAGAGTGTGGTGTATCTTCCTGAAGATATTTGTCACGGCACGAGTGTCAATAAAAACGCCACACCGGACTGTCTGCCACTACACTGAGATGGCATAGGGATGGAAATAGTTGATATCGATAGAAACAATAGAAAAGTTCTTTTTTAATTATTGTGACTTAGTATCATAGTACCTCACACACAAATTCATACTTACTTACGACTTGCGAATTTAAAAACCATTTTTGATTTGATCTTAAGGTAAGTTGTTATTACGGCAGGAAATTCTAACACAGTAGCTTTAAAGTAGCTAAGATAGATATTTCTCCAAAACTAAGATTTCCTTAAAATTGTTTAAATATTCAGTAAGAAGTGGAAAATAAAGCCTTTAGAAACTCTAACCACACCCAAACCTAACCCAATTACACACAGCCTGTCTTTCTTCAACACTACTGAGTCGTTCCTATTATCGACATCGATAACTCGCAGCACTAGAACAATACCCGTTAAAGCGGACACTTAACCCCTAATCCTTACTCCGGCAGTTTTATCTCGAAGCCGGGCATTTATGGCAAAAATCTTAATTCCAGTACGGCACTGCCGTTAACTGCCCGGCCACTAATTATTGCCGCTGACTGTATTTATTACTACAAGTGCCTGCGGTAAACTGTACCTAAGTTTATTTACTGATAGATTGTGTTATAGAGAATCGATATAAGCTTTTCTCTGGCGTCCTTTTAGATTCTATAGAGTATGAGAACGATTTCTGAATGGAACTACACAGATTTCATCAGTCCATTCTACTTTATGATTCTGCATTTCAAAGGATATTAAATTAAACTTAAATATGCGTATGTTCGCCAAACAAAAATGCGTTAAAATAATAAACCAATAAATTAAAAAAAAAAAACAAGAAACTAGTAGTTCAAATAGCATCAAATCTTCCAAAATTCGCAGACAGCGAAAATAAACGGTATGCATGCATGTCTATCTATGCACAATAAGAAATATAGTTTTTCCTAAAGCTATAAAAGTGGGGTCATAAAGCTTCGTCCGGTCGGGACTGGTGCCAGTATTGGCTTCAACCCTTGCTCTGCTACAGTGGAAATGGACTTTTTAAACCATAATAAACTTATATGAGACCTAAAATTTTAGAGACGGGAAGATAGAGGTATGGAAGAAAATTTACGTAATGAGTCTTGAAATGAATGATGAAGGAATCTTGGAATTGTGTGGTCATTAAGCTGAAGTTGTGGAGAAAGAATTTATAACTAGACGCAATTATAGAGAACTAGAAAGTCTCATTGATACTGACGATTTCCAATAAGAATCAATCAAAACACTAGAAAAAAAACAGAACTGATAAATAAAATCGAAAATATTCCGTTTCTATTAACTATGACGTCTTAAACGAAATTCCCGGCAAATCATACATCAACATTAAACCAACATATATCTGAAATAAAACAAAGATCGCGAACACATCCTAGCCTCGCCTATTACACTCGCGGTCATTATTTTGACATACAGCCTCTGCGGCCGAGTATTTGCGGTCAATGCGGCAGACGAATGCAGTTTTATGTGAAATATACTTTTAAATATCGCTTTATGTTGATAAAGTATGGAGTTTGAGGAAATGATTGTTTGGTTAAGCTTTCTCTAGGTTTTTTTTTTAAGTTTGATGAATTAGGTTAACCGAAGACAATTTGAAATTTTCAAATCAGTGTGAACCTTGCGTAAGAATCTTAAACAAATCTGATAGCGTAGTATAGACAACATTAAAAAATAAAACTGTTATGAAACATGAAAACAGTTGTGCAAAAAAGATCTTAAGATACACAGCCAGACAGATAGTACTTTACATATTATAATAGACTGACTTATCTCTATTTATCCAGTAATCAATCTAATCTCAGCATAATACCCAAATTAAATCATATCAATTTATGTAGCCCATATAACTCAGGGCCGATCTATACGCAGGGAGATATTACACTATAACGTTCAGTCCACTTACGTACTCATTTATATGTTAATGTGAACGGCATCCGATTCGTTCAGATTCATACACAGATATCTTTCGGGGACAGATATCATTTTCACTGCCTTATTACTTTCCAATTTGTCTTCAGTATTGGTTATTGTCCCGTTTATTGCTGCCCCCAACCTCTCTATTAACTCGAGCTTCACAATGACATAAACAATACGATCGAAGTTGGAAAATTTTCAGATCAAGCGAAAATACCTTTTCGTCTTAAGTCGATGCCAGAGTCGAAAAATCTTGACTTACTCCGCGTTGATAAATCCATGTTTCTTCACCACAAAGTCACTGTGAGTGTTCAAATCTAAATGTAGTCCAAGCGTTCAACTAAAAAGCACAAGCACTAACTTAAAACTGAACAGAGTTGAAGTCCGATGTTCACTGACCACTGAGTTACCAAGATGTTCGAAGTCATAAAGCATGTGATCATCTTCGCAGATGAACACAGACTGACTGGCTACCTCTATAAAATTCGAGGCCCGAAATTTTAATGAAAAAAGATCCCCCAAAGTGCCAGGTAAAAAAATCCCGTATCAAAACCGCCGTTTCCTAGTGACCCCGATCGCTCTCCCATCCCTTTGTTGGGCTCCTTTTATTTATAATAGTACATTTTTTTCACACACGGCACCCCTAATAACGTGTGAGCAAAAATATGCGTAATCGTTCGCGGTACCCAAGTATGGGGACAGAATTCTAACGTTCATATAGAAAAAACACAACTGTCCCCCATTTGAATGGCAAAAAGTGCATGTCATGGCGAAAATGGTATTAGTGGATGAATATGATTTTGCACAGATCAGAGTGGATGGATGACTTATAATTGTGTCGCGTTATATTTAGCATGAATTATTGGTTTGACGTGGTTTTTGTGATGCTCACTAGGGCTTTAGGATCGTTGTCCATATCAATTTTGGTAACCACCATGAACTGACTGAATTCTGCTGACATCTATTCTCTAACCTCTTTTAACGTAATATCTCCCAAATCCCGGTTTTAGTTTTGTATGTCCTTCAAACGTTATTCCATCTTCTATTTCTTACAGTAATTCAATAAAGAAATTATCTTCGAGATTTGCCGCGAGACTCGTAATGAAATTATGACAATCGAATTGACGACCAAAACGTTTCATAGTGACCCCAGCACGACATAATGTTTGCTATTTCTAGGTAAACAAACATGAAAGATTGACATTGAGTGTACATCTGGTGGGCTGACGCAAATAATAGGGGATAAATAATATAATTTGATTTTCCTGCGACAAATTGCGTGTGATGGTTCGGACAGTAATATTTTTTACAAACCATACAATGGTGTTGTTTAAACATTGCCTATTAATTTTATTATAGTTTAGGAATAAAACATGATAAAATTAGCAACTGAAAGAACTGCAGGCAATGTCAAAAAGATATGTGAAGAAAGCTTAAATCAGCAATTCTGCAAAATATAAAGCTTTAGCATCGCCAACTGCACTAAATATCCTTACATTAATATCCAAATCAATTTTTTCACCGAAATCAAACAAAAAATAGTGTCAGATGAACAAAAACGGTATACAGTTACACCACCGTTGTCCAAGATGAGATCCGAAATTTTCGGATGAACTTACCTGTTACCGGCCGTGTGAAAACGGAACAGGTGTCTGCGGTCCGTCTTCCGTCCGACCTGGTAATTATAGAATGGACAATAGCGGCGCGTGATGCGCGGGAGTGTATGTCGACGGCGTCGACGCGTCCGCGGTTTCGTTTCGAATATCGCGATTGTGGTCCGCTATTGTGAAATACTGTTCTGATTATAGACCTGCGAATTTTATGAGTGATATTTTTTGTGTGTCTGTTATTATATCTTTAAGAATATGAGCTTATTGTTGCAGGAACAGTAGGATTTCTGGAGATTTTGTAAAGTATTGATCCCATAAAAGCTTTGATACCAGAGATAATTTTGATACAACGGTTTTAAAATCAAAATGAAGATCCGTAACAGCTTTGGTTCAATATTTTGTTGTACCCTTTCTCCGTTTTTCTCTACCAAACACAGATAACATTGAAGAAAACAAAGAAATCTTTAGGACTCAGACAAATGACATTCTCACTTACCGATAATGATATCGTAAAATTTAAAAATGACTTATGTCAGTCCAGTTAAGAAATTATAATAATGCGAAAAGTTTTAAAAGCGATGCTATTGACGATCTGACTTTATCATCCGAACATCAATTAAAACAAACCTGCAAACACAGTCCGGAAGGACCATTAAACATTTATTTAAAAAAAACTTTCCCACAATATGCTCCGATTCTGGTCAAAGCGCACATTGTGGACAGTATTGTCAAGTGTTATGATGACGGATCTACCAAAGGATTGGATGACACCTTGTTCTTGAAAAAAAGACAGCGTGGGATAGACAGGGATTATTGGCAAGTTTGAAATAAACGGTGTCATTTTGTTTCGGTTTTCTGCAGAAACAGAGAATTAGAATTTTTGCTTCCATAACTTTCATAGATATCTTTTGCTATTGCACGCAAGTCTTTGTTGTATAAGAATATCGTTACCAGTGCTTGTATCGTTAGGGACTATAAATGTCTTAATTTAAATTACTACCGCATGTGTGAGTGTGTTACACAGATTTCTTCCACCATAAAAAGTTCAGGTCGCCTAGACTCAATGAACTTATTCTCATAATTTACCGCGTTTACTTCCAATACATTTTGACCTCCACCACACGGTGTGTTTTCTCCTCTGTCATGTGAGTTAGCACGTCAGGAGGGAGCGAGGAGGTGTCAAGTTAAATTGGTGTATTCTACGAGTAAGGTACATTGATGAAACCAATTATTCGTGGCGTGAATTTAATGGTTCGCTTCGTTCTTGTCACAGAGTTGTTTAGCTGTAGACGTGGCTTCATTTCTTTTTTGACGTTTTGAGATGGATATGAATTTGATAATTTCTATGCTTGTGATTACCGTAACTATTACTTTTGTTAGTAGTCGGATCGTTGATCTTTTTCATAATGTTTTCAATAGGTTGCAAAGATAATTGCAGATGTAAAGTCAGAAAAAAATAATATCAAACAAAAATTTATCTGTCGTGAAAAAGTAGAACCACTAAATCAAAACCCCAAACAGTACGTACTAAAAAATAACGTCTCAATTTAAGGTCGAATTAAAACAATTAACTTACTTACGTATTCATACAAAACTGACGTGTAGGGTAATTCTAACGTTTATACAGTCTCCGTTGCAGACAATAGGCAATGTTGGCCGCTCGCACGCGGGTCGTCGGTCGTCGGTTATCTACCGATCGGAAGAAAGCCGATCTGCGGCCGCGCCGCCGTCAAATTTATCGTTCTGTTTGCCTGTTCGCCTCTGCGTTTACAGTTAGTTGCTATGTCTGTGGTATGGGTAGGGTTAGGGATTTTTCCTTATGGTTTTTGCTAGGTGTTGGTATTGGTACTTTTTTAAGTTGATATGGGGATTGGTTTCTAAGTGTTTAACAGCAAATACAGATATGCAAGTATTTCTCTGCTTTACAGTTTCCACTTACTGCTCAATCATCAAAAACTTACAATCTAAACATCTTATAATTCTTACCCGAAGCTAGAAAAGTTCCAACATTTATAAATGCTACCACACTATAATTCTTGTGCAAAAAATATTCTTTGTTTACACATACACGAACCTTCTTGCTCATTTCACATGGCCTCAATTAAGCAGTCATCATTCAAACGGATGTAAGTGCATAATCTCAAGTCGGGTCATCGCGTTAACAAGGCGAGCGGTCATGAACTGCCCGGTATGGGAAAGCTCCCAGCATACAAATGCAGATACGACCTTATGACGGTACAGCTTGGGTAACCGGAAATGCAGTATTGCGCCGACACCTACGTGCGACGCCAGATGGCGGTGGTGATTACTAAGAGATTATTTATCAGCATTTGTGCTAGACAACCATAATTACTGACCAATTTTAAGTAACTTTCGGTTACCTTTTTAAGGAAACAATAAAACAGTTGTTGGAAATTGAATATTCCGTTAACAATATCTACTTATCGAATCGTGCCAAACATTAACAATATTTAGTTAAAGGGCTATCTGTAATAAATCTAAGTGCACGCCCACACTGCACACGTGATGACTAGAACAATACCCGACAAGCCTTACAACACAATATAAATCATGAACGTACATCGAGCTATCATCTTTCACTCCTTCAGCTGTATGTCTTATGATTTTTAACACCCACTTAATCGCAAACAATAAGCTTTTGAGACATTGCAACATATTTGAATACGGAACCTTTGATCTATCTAAATTTCTATTGGTCTATGGTGCTAGATTGAGTAGTGTAATTTCGTATTTGATGATTGTATTTAGACGAAGCCAATCTCTGTATTGCTAAAAAGACAAATGGGTATTGAGCGAACGTTTTGCGTAGTGGTATAACTGGTTGCATGTATGCTGTAAGATATTTTCTAATAGAAAATGGAGCTTTGTAGTTTCATAGAGTTTACTAAAAACGTCTAGGTTTAATTTGACTTCTTGTTATGTAATAATACTGGCAGACATTTAGTGTGGAATTGAGTGTAAAGTTAATTGAACAAATTTTCACAAAAGTACAGAACAGTTTTAGCAAAATTCATCATGGTGAAAAAATAACACAAAAAATCAATTATACCACAAAAAAGATCAAATCTGGATGAATCCCAACAATACAAAACTATGCTCTATTAAAAGGCGCATTTGTCCAACCTGACGTGTATAGCCATATGGTAGAAAAAAATAATCGGAGAGTTTAAACTGCCGAATCAAAAGATATTGGACAATGGTCACGGAGAAATCATTCATTCGCCGACAGTTCGGGATGAATTGATGAGGATCAGGTAGAATCTGACACGTAGCAATCTTTCCTTCAATCAAGTTTTGGTGGATTTTGTACCTGCATAGTCATAACTAAATAGAATCTGGTTAAATTACATGTGGATACTGAAGCAGATATTAGTTTGTACAATGTCGATGATGAATGATGTGGGACTTATGACTGCTAAGACCCTTAAATTAAAATTGTGTAAAGAACATTAAGTTTGTATTGTAAGTAGGGAACATTATTTTAGACAATTAAGTATAGTTTGATCAGAATTAACGAATTACTGTATGTACAATGGCTTTTAAGACGTTTATATTTATATTTCAACCAATAATGCTACTGTGAACAGAAAATGAAGCATAGACCAGAAAAAAAATGTAAGAAAGTGACACTTGTAAGCCCTTTTCTATTAAAATTGATGAAAGGGTGTCACATAATGATGCACAATAGTTATTTTGCCTTCGGATACCAACCCTATTCCGTATTGTTAATATTATCGGCAATCCAACTCATGTGGGTGCGGATTGAGCCTGTTTTGGCCAAAAAAAATCCTTTTGACCAATTGTTTGTCAAAGGTAGGAATAGATTTTTTGTCAAGGTGTTTATAGAAGTTTGACCATGGGAAAATATTGGAGATTCAGGTGCCTCTATCGAATTTTGATCCATTGTCAACCTGTTGTTGGGGTCCGTTTGATAAAATCTTAGCATCTTTTGTTTAATTTCAACATTTTTCATGTGTTAATGATTCAGTTTTTGATCAATACGCTAAAGGGGCTCGAGTTAAGGTTCTTTGTTAAGTCTTTAATCTATATAAAGCTAACACCTACCAAACTTTGAATCGTCTAACGTTGAAAGGCCGACAATAACAAATTGGTATCAAAGCCTGACAAAGATGGACTCTTGAGAAACTGTCCACCCACTCCCTGGCTATTGATCGTGGTCTGCTCACAATAAATTAATTCTTGTTATGAACTCTTTATTCTATTGTGTTTAAGCTGTGTATTTATTTTAAGCTCGTAATAGACCCTAATGGGCGGACATTGGTCAAAAGAGATTTGGTTTAAAAGATCCGATTGATGAATAGGTTCTTCGGACGTATAATTATGTAATCTTGTTTGTTAATTTATTGAAAGAAATGAATTGAGTTAAGTCAAGATTAATAAAACCATTCTCATGAACGATTTATTTAAAAACGATTTCTGAGAAATTGCGTTTTCAATAAACTGATAGTTTAATATTCAATCCTTTTGACAATTACAATATAATGATCTTAATCGATACTTTAAGCACAAAAAAATAACAATACAGATTATTTGTATAAGATAATTTTACTTGAAGTGCTGTAAAGGTATTATCTCTCTGACTCATCTAAATGTCATAGATTAAGTTCTGTACAAAAAAGACCGTGTTTGGGCTACTGTTGTTATTGTTTGTAACTAGATTTGTATTGTTAGTTGTATTAATCCGGTCCTCTGGGAAAGGATTGTTTGTAAAAACAGCAGTATTCTTTTTTTTCATGTTGGCTTTGCCCGTTTGTTTCGCAGAAAAAAAATCTCAAGACTCAAACAACCTCTCTTTTGAAGGACTGTCTCGTTTTTGTTTTACCTATGAGATGGGTTAAATATCAATAAGCACCATTTCATTGACTGGTTAGAGATAATTCTTTTTAATTTTTTATCAAAATATACCTCTCCGTATATTTTGATAAAAATTTAAAAAGAATCACCATTTTTTATATTAATTATTGAGAACATTTTAATTACTATACTTTTGACAAATCGCTATTACTAACTATACGTTTCACTGCAAGAGCATTGATCTAAATCTCTCCGGATTTAATTTTACATATGAGTTTAAGCTTAAACCTTTTTTCTGTTCCCACATCTGCATTTATGGAACCTTTTTCATTCAATTCTAAAATGTTCAGTATCATATCGAGAATGCCTCCTACGTTGTTCTGCACTGTTTAATGGGACCGGACTAATAAATCCAATTTAAATGTTACCAGGACCTCCGCTGACATAACATATGTAAATCCATACGTCTTTATCTTCAGAATCACAAACACAAAACGCCGTTCGACGCGCTCAAAAAAAAGCATAAAATCAAGCCGGTCCAGTTGGAAATTCAAAACGGGTGGCCGTCCGCACAATCATTATTCTAAATAAGAAAATTAACTTCATTCCCATAATTTAAATATGTTGCGAAATAAATTATCTGATGTAGCTTTCTCTTATACTGCTCTAATGGACGTCTGTTGTCAATTGCTAAAATATGTTGTCTTGACGAATTCAATTTATTGGATCAAGTACAAGGAGATGCGAATTCTTTCCCACGACTTGGTTCGCGTGGATGCATTATTGCTGAATGCGTGCAATTGAAACAGGTGATCAGGTCTATTAGCGTGCTTTGTGATATTTATTGCTCGTTAATCATGATCCTTTGTAAACATCGTGGTTGGCGTCTATAACGTGAGAACGGGTTACTTGACCGTTCCATCAAGATAGTGCTGTTATTGTTTTAATTACCCTATCATCACAATCAACATCAATATTCATAATTGAGCATTAGCTCAGCCCTATATTTGATATTCCCACCGTATATTTGTATGAAGACACAAGGATTAACCGAAGTCCAATAATTCCTGACCAAGGATCAAGATTGAGAGTTCCGTTTGTAAATGCGATCCTTCGATATTCGCTTAATGAAGACATATTGAATCGCTAAGCGGCAAAGGACAAGATATAGGCAATGTTTAAATTGACGTGCGGCCCTTTTATGCCGCATCCGTTCAGTTTTATATCAAACACAATGGCAAATAAATGAAACAATTAAACAAAACATCATGCGGTCAATAAAAAATGAGACAGCAAAAAAACCATTAAACCTTTTATTAATTCTGGAGCAAATCAAGTTTTTCTGCAAACATTTGAATAGCAAAACGATATTAATGACGATGTAGGGATTTCATTCAAACAAAACAATATCAATTAAAAAAGTCTTGAGGACAGAAAACCCATATCAATTAGTGACAAATGCGAAGTAAAAACAAAACGGTACCTCTGTTAATGTTTTATTTAGATCCCGGTCGGACGCGGCACGAAAGTTAACTTGGATTTTTAAAAGTTTGTTCAAAAGTTACGCTCGCGGTATCCCCCGTCCGTCTGGCCTCGCACCTGATAAAGTAATTTTACGATTCCCTAATTCATACTTTTGAGGAGGGTTTTAAAAAGCCAGAAGGTTTTCTGCCTCTGGACATAATTGGGATCGCGTTAAAACTTGACGACTTTTTACATTTTTAATTTTGCTGTACCCGTACCCTTAACAAATGGGAACACAATTTTGTTTTGTGACGGGTGTTGTGACAGTTTTAAAGTGTGCCTGGTTATGAAACTCAGTTTAGCTAAAATTTCACCTCTAGTAATTACTGGCCCTGTGCAGGCATACCTACATACATACATGAATGACCACATAATGCCATCCAATTTCATGTACGTGTAAAGGGGGTCCCATTGTTACTCCAAACAAAACCCAAGTACCTCGAACTTCTTGCTTTCAAAATAAGAACAAACGTGTCATCGACGAAATGACGCGTGTCGACCAATCGGGCGCGACGGCCGCAGACGATGGTGACGTCACTCTGCCACCGACCAATCAGAGTCGCCCGTCGCCTCCGGTCAACTTGGACTAATTGCCCATGTGTGCGATAACGCTAGTTTTGAGAGGAATCCGTGCGCGAGAGTCGACGGCCGACGCAGGCTCATATATTACAAAAGAACGAGTTCGTACGGGCTGGTTATGCTAAATAAATTGTAAATTAATGAAATTCAAACCAATTCTGTAAAGATATCTAAGAGATGGATAACAAAGAAACAAAGCTAGTTTCGAATGAGTCTATTATAAGGTATGACTATTTAAAAAAAAAACATGAAAAAGGTATTAGTTATTAATCCATATATGTAAGGCCGTTCCGTTGCAAATTAAAACAATATCAGATCAACCTAATGAAAAAATACAGTCACTTGAATTTAAATTGGAAGTAAAACGCACTTTGAGAGTAATTGGCGGTCCAAAATTAGGTACAAACTCACTGGTCATCCTATTGTGAGTTAAGTAAAGCATGGGAAAGAACATAAGATGCTTACACTTTTGCTTATAATTTTTAATTAATACACCTAACTGTTGGATAGTGGGAATCAAATCTAGAAACAATGGAAAAGGCATGTGTATTCAGAAAACAGTTTCTAATGTTTAATGTTACTATGCTTAATTGGTATATAAAAATATTTGACTATGCCAACACTACATTATTAATCTCAATATTCTCATCCTTAAAGAAGCTAATGATATTGAAGCCAATAGTGATATTGTCTACAAAATAGATTGTAGCATTTATGATCTTGAAGATAATAAAAGCAAAGACCACTTTACAGCTAATAAATTAATTATAGCCTGCAACTTCATACAATGTAACAGTACTACTGACCTTAGTACTTGGACTAAGGTTACAACAGGTGATATAAAATATAATAATTGACTCTTATTTGCATTGCAAATTTAATTTTCATAAAACATATTTTTTCTTTGAATATTGGAAACGACGATGAGGGTTTTAATTTTGCAAACAGCTTGGCTAATGGAATCTCCTGACAATATTTTCAACATTATAATTTGACTAGTTTTTTCAACATGACTTTAGCCAACATCATTCTGCTCTCACAATAATTTTACAATACCTACATTTTGTAGCTTTAAAATGTTTGCTATCAAACTGTCCAGTTTCTCTAACACGGGGAAGACTGGTATGAATATTTTAAAGGGGCTACTTAGTACTCTTTTCATGCTTCCCTTTCGGACACATGATGACCACGGACGTCGTGTCAATATTGTCACAAGCTCCGGTATTAAGTAGCTCGCTGCCTGAATGAATGGAGTCTCGCCGGCACGGCCACATTGTGCATGTGGACTGTGTGTTTATTTAGATGATGTTTTGTGGAGCGGTGGATGAAGTTTTGCGTGGACAAGGCATACAAATATTTTTCGAAATTTGCATTTTGGTTTGTACAAAATTTTTATTTTATGTTAGTGGAAAATAAGTAGTTTTTAAATAAGTTTATTGTTTAGATTCTGATAATTTTATTTTATAACGTTAGCATAATTTGCACTTCTTCCTCTAAAAAAAAACAAAAAAGGCAAGATCTATCCTAAAAGTTTCCCATAAACTGGTTTAAGGAACCGACACAGGGCGATCAAATAAAATCCAGTAAGAATATTTAGAAGTTCAAGTTCTGTTGACTTACCTTGCGCGATGCGTACAGCTGGCATCTTGATTCTCATCTTGATTTGGTCACCTATTTTTAGATCTTGAACAACTTCTTTATCCTCCGAATTTTTTATCTTATTATTTTTGCTATCTTACGACAGTTCTTTAGCTCACTTCACATGTGCCGCCGTCGGTCCAGCGGCTTATCGTCCTATTTCTAAAACGTTATTGATAACGGGGTCGTGTTATCACAAATCCCCCTTGAATGTCCGACGGTAAACATCAATGAAACTTTTAGTCATCTTCTTAATTTCTTCATCGTTCACGAATCAAAATTCAACGTTTTCATATCTTACTTTTTCCTTTTCATGTTGTGGTGATTCAGATCACACGTCAGTCGAATGTTTGCTCGCCAAAATCGACTGGTCATAAAGAGGGCCTTATCAACACTTGAATGAACGTCTCAGTGCCCTATCTAATCTATCCACACCTAGTGGCGATCCTGCGATTCGGTAAACGATTCATTTGGTCACACTTCATTAAATAGCATCTGTTTAAACTTCTTCACTTTTCAGTCCGAACAAACAAAATTTTCAGTCACTGTCCGATTTACTAAATTTAATTTATATTGTTCCGGAGAAAAAATCGGCTTTATTCCTCGAATTTATTTAACGGTAAAATTAAAACAGAAATAAAATAATTTTGAGAATTAAAACTGTTGTGTTTACGATTATATCGAAGTAGCGTCTCGCGATCGAGCACGTCGCGCGTGCGAAACGGTGCGAGGCAGGTGCGCGGCCGGCCGCCCGCTCTCGCCCGATGTCCGAGAGCGTCTGTCCTGTGTCCCTTCGCGCGAGGGCTCCGCGGCCTCCGCATGTCCACAACTCGCGCTGTCTCGCTCGGCCGGCCGACGACGGCGCGTGCGAGTCCGCACGAAGTGGCCAGGGGTTACTCGCGGTCGCCACCGCCTCGGCTGATCGACAGAGACCGTGTCACGCGAGCTCTGCCACCAGACGCGTGGGTGGGAGCGAGACGGGCATAAATCATAAGTGCCGTGCGTCGGTGTGCGTGCGCGGGTGGGGCGAAGATGCAGCGCGTACAAAAGAAAAGGGATAATATTTGCTTGCATATTTCATGACTCGATTAGGAGATGGAATTTTTAATTGAATGGACCCGAGCGCGGTCAGTCTACGTTTTCAAGACGGTTTTAAAAATTAAAAATCCGTATAAAAGGGATTTATAAAGTTCTTTTGTATTACTTAGTAGACGTATCTTTTATGATCCGTACAATGAAAGCGCTTTGTTACCTTCTCTTCATAAAATATTAAATAATATAATTAGGTTATCTAGAATATAAATAAATTATTCCAATAATGCCATCATTTTTTTTTGTGAAAGTACCGTAGACGCACGGCCTACGTTTTTTTACGTTGTCGTCATTGAGTAAACTATACGTTGGCGTAGCAAGTTGCTACGTTCGCTACGCGACTCGTAGCGCGCCAACTTCGTAGCGTCATTGTAAAAATCAGGCTGTAAAAAGCGTAGCAGACGATAAGATTAGAGTGAAATTGAAATGGAACTTGAAATAAAACTTTTTGGACAGCAACATAAAACTTCCTTAAGAAATACAATTATCAGTTTGAATTCTTCAAACCACTCCACATTCAATTCCTTATTTGTGAAACTTCACCCAAATAAAGGAGTCAGAACATAAAACTACATTGCCGAAAAAATTCAAGAAAGCGCAACACGTAAAGCTAGATCTTCACTCTCGCTGGCAAGTTTTCGCGGCACATTTTTTTTCCCTCGCCGCCGTTATTTTACTTAAGACGCCGACGAACTTATCTCGGTCGGTCCTTGACTTTAATAAGTTTTATGAGTGTCAGTCGGGACTTAACTGGCGCGAGAACGGGCGTCGAAAAAGAACTTTTTCATAATTGTTTCTCGACTCAGACGCGAACTTCGCGGGACTGTTCGATTATTGAAATTTCAAATTGTTCTAGGTGATTGATTGTTTATTGATTTCGTTATTTTTGTTGCTCTGTGGGGAGGCCTAGTTTTGATTTTAATTATTGGTTAATGAAATTAAAATTAAAATAATTCCTCTACATATAATATGTTTTTTTTAGAATGTAAACGTAATGAAGCCAACAAACTTGGCTAAAAAATCAATCAAGTCGAAAATTAAGCTAAAACAGGTATAAGATTTTTTTAACCTTTTGTTTACGAATGTTCTTAAAAACACAACATTCTGAACCCAGCCTAAGATCCCCAATCACTTGACCAAACACACCGTGATAGGCTGCACAAAAACCTTTAAAAATCGTGGTCACTAATGTCCAGCGAAATAAAACCTTCGCACTATACCTGTCCTTGTCTAATTGTCACATATCAACGGCGATAATAGAGACAACTAAAGGGTTGTACGTTTTCTCGAGTGAAAATCTGGATATAATGACCGATATATGTCTATCCCGTTCATATGTAGGGGTGTGTGGGTGTGTGGAAAGGGATGGTGGTGTACACGCGTTCGGTTTAGGTGTGTGGAGTGAGTTTTCACGTCGCTACTCGACGCTAGGCGGCGTGGAAAACCTTGTCGCGTTTCGTGGAAATTCTTTGGTTTGGTTGTAGGTTGATAATGTTGCTTAAAGTTTTTATTTAACTTAGGTATGTATATTGTTAATTTTCAGCAAAATATTGTGATTCGAAATGTGAGTTTTTAGCGAAAGTGTTTTAACTGAGGTGCAGAAAATTCTTTCATTTAAATATTTGAGTGATGTTAACTAACAGTAAATAAAAACAGATTAGGTATGTGGTTTTCAGTTTATGATAAAACGAGTTATTATGATAATTAGCTTAGTAAACATATCGATGGAATTATCTGTTATTGATAATTTTCCCTCTGTTTCCTAATAATAATCTTGTGAAATACCCGTTATAAATTCAAAAAAGTAATCTGACATCTTATTATAATAGGTAATTTAATACTAATATTTTAAATGTCAGTTTATTTTATATTGAATAAAAAGATGCGTGTGTGTTAAACGTAAGTTCCAAGTTTTTAATTGTTTAATACTTTCATACGTTGATTCACCGTTTCATAACCACTCCGGTTGTCAAAACCATTTTCTATTGAAATCGAAGGTAGTTGTGTATTCGTAACATTTTCAATGCAAACGTAACAATGTCATAACTTGTAGCCTTGACTTCCAAGTTTTAACAAAAGCCTATGTTTTTAGCCATTCATAAAATGTGGTTTAGATTCCTGTGTTCCTGACATGGATTTGAAAGTTCAATGTGAATGTCATGCATTTGGTTGGTTACAGTCTATGAAAAGATACAAAATTTTGTGTTACAAGCATTAAAATGTGATTGTGCTATTGGTTTGCGTCTGTGTTCTTATTTAGGGATTACATGAGTGATTTTGTGGTATGTTCTGTGAACTGACGTGATATTGGTGGCTATTATTTGTAAATTTACCAAAAACGATTTAATTTATCAGTTTGTACAGTCACAACCAATATCATCTATACACTTATCAAAATTTGAAAGCGTTGTCACGAACATGGTATTTTTGAAACCATACTATTACGGAATATGTCTCATTTCAAAGTAACTTATGATCTTCAAACAGTTTGTTGTGAGAGGAAAAAAAACTTACAGTAATGAACTAAAGCTAAAAAATGATAAAATTACAAGTATCTGCCAAAACATTGGCGGTTAGGTTAATACTTATGTATTATTTAAACCTTGAAATTGTAGAGGTTTCATAACATTTAGCAAACCTTAAAACGTGCAGATTGTTTTACAATAACGTTCACATACTCAAATTATTAAAATAGAGAATATTAACAGAAAATGAGTTTAGGATTGAAAAGATATGAGATGTTATTACAAAAATGTTAATAATTTAAAACATAGTTTAAATTCTATACAGTTTATTACGAACAAACACACGCCTATACAATACATTATAATATCTTGCCCTTAACAAAATGATGATAGCGTGACGATTGACAAGGGAGAAATGAAGAAAAAAACGTATTGCGCTGACTCCAAATAACATGGGACAAGGGGCAGGAAGATGATGATGATGATGCAATGGTCATCTTGCTCTAAGCAGTCTTAATGTTCTTAACGTTACACTTCTTGCCCATTCTTTTCCATAGAGATTTGCTATGCAATTTTTTTCAAATTTTCGCTTTGGAATGTGCAACTACAGTACTTTCACAAGTTATTATGTCTTGTGACTGGGAATGTAGCAGCATCTTTTTTTTGTTTTTATGACATTCAAAAGTGCCTGGGATGGTCTAATTAAAATAAATACTTTGAGTTTGAGTCTGTACTTCTACCATCTGCAATGGACTGAAATTTTTGTTTCCCCAGCTAGGTTCTCAGCTTCCACTTTTTTTTGCAGCATAACTGGTACATTTTATAATTGAACGTTTCAACGGATACTTTTTTCTATCATCCTCCGAGACAGATGTGGGACAGGATATAGAAAATTGCTCAATTTGAGACACGTAACGTTATACCGATGTATCGAGTTCTCGTGTATGTTGACACGGTATTTTTTCTTTAAATTTTGTATGGTGCTTGTCACTTTGGCGTTGCATTGATTGGTATTCCGGTCAACTAGTTGTAGCAAAAATAAGGTTGGAATAAATGACTATCTAGGCAAACGGTCTGGATAGTTTTAAGTGATTTTCTACCAAAAACCAAATTATGGTAATTTAGTTCTTAGACCTCTTTTTAGTTACTTCTCAAACTAGTCGACTAAGACTAAACAACCTAATCCAGTTTTATAAAATTAGGAGAATTAAGAAATATCTCTATATAGCTGACGCCCGCGGCTTCGCCCGCGTGATATCGAAAAAAAGTATCTTATGGTTTATTTCAGACTATAATCTACGTCTGTGCCAAGTTTCATCGAGATCCGTTTAGCCGTTTTGACGTGAAAGAGTAACGAGAGAGATATTTATTTAAACATCCATACAACCATACATCCATCCTCACAAATATTCGCATTTATAATATTAGTAGGAAGTAGGATAAAAATACTGTCATTGTAATACTGAAAACCGCATTTATTTTCATTTGTTTTTTGGGCGAAACGCTCCATGAACTTCTTACTCTACGTCATACAAAAAAGTGTTGAAAAATACATTATTCTATAAACATCTTACATAGCCTAACTAGGGTTAACAAGATGATTAGTGCGACTGAAGTTCCTACACCTGTATACTACTCTTGTTTCAATAAGATAAAAGAAACTTCTTGTAAGTCGAACCTAAAATAAAATGCAAGAGCATTGATCCAAGCTAGGTTTCGTTCTAAATTGGAATACCTTTAGAATTCTAACAACTTTGAAATTAAAGTGAGAGTCTCGAAATAGCTACGACAAGTGTCAAAGAGGTGAACTAACAACACAAAGAAAAGATACAAAATATAAGGCATTAGAATCGTGTTTGTATAAAACTATATTACATACCTTGAGCGAAATATATATGTTTATATGCTGACAAACCTGCACTTAAATACGCAAATCTAAGAATTCTACTAATAATAATATTATAAATGCGAATGTTTGTGTGGATGTATGGATGTTTCTTATTCTTTCACGTCAAAACGGCTGAACGGACCTTGATGAAATTTGGCACAGAGCTAGATTATAGTCTGGAATAACACTGAGGATACCTTTTTTTCGAACATCACGCGGGCGAAGCCGCGGGCGCCAGCTAGTGTTATAATAATCTAAGTAGTATTTTAGCCTGCATAGTTGGTCTAGTTATAGCAATGATTGAATGAATGAATTAGCAGTCGGCTAAGCACGAGATTGTAGGTTCGATTCCCGGTATGGGCAATTTGTTATAGAGTTTTTCAATCAAGACTTTCTCAAAAGCAACCGCGGAATCTGCTGCTCGGTATGCTTTAGACTCAGTCTTTATTAAATAAGATTTCAAAATAACTAGCGATACGTAGGTGTACTATTAGGTGTGATACACAGATCTGTCTAATACATCGTCGTAATATTACGATATGTTTATACATATAAATTACATTTTTAAATATCCTTACTAATATTATAAAAGCGAAAGTGGCAAAGCAAAAGCCTAAATGGCAAAACCGATGTTTATGAGTTTTGATACAGACATAGTTGGGACCCTGGAGACGGACATAGGCTACTTTTTGTCTCTTTCTAATCTCCCACTTCCCTAAAATGGGAGATTGACGTTTGTATGGAGCATTTCGCAATTTTCAAGGTAGAAAGGAACAAATATAGTTTGCGGACTATTTGTCACTTACAAAAGCATCTTGCATTATTTTTTATCAAAAATCTTTTATATGGGACTTCCCGCAGTTTTCAAGGTAGGAAGCTAAAAATCGGTACACACCGAAAACCACCTGCAAATCAGGAAAGAGGAACCCTATTACCTAGAATTTAACACGAGCGAAGCCGCGGGCAAAAGCTAGTTTTTAAATATTTATTAATAAAACATAGAAAACAAAAAAAGAAACATTTAAAAATACAAAAAATAGTATTCCACCGGTATCGGAAACAGGGTCCAAGCTACCGGCGGTCAGGGCTCCAGAGAAAGGAACCTCCTAACAATACGAGCCGTATCCAGGAGTACCGCTTTCTGTACCAAGGCCTTGATCCAGCTGCCTATTACATTATGTTATTTTTATTAATTAACTGCTATCAAATTGCTCAACTAATATAATTTCTATTTACACCCACCATTTACTAAAAACTCAATAAATAACTTTACCCTGAATAATATACACTTAATAATAATCCTAAGATTGTCATAAATTATCATTTCATAGCAGCCGTGTCCTCTTTGGGGGCCCAGGACTGAAATAGATTGGGATTGGGTCCCTCAAGGGCATGGTTTGCTAACACATGTGGTGGACAGTTAATGTCACCATTTCTTTTGGTTTGAGTTTGCTTATGCGAGTAAAGGGGTTTTAAGTTATTAAGTTGTAGTGAAGGTATTACGAATTTTCTTAATAAAACTTGCATTAACTGTTCGATAGTTTTCCGATGTGCAGTGCTGGCCAAAAATGAATTATAAAATAAATTATTAACTATGTACATCTAAACAGCTTTGCCTTTGCAACGATGCATTAAAAAAAATGAGTTGCTTTAAGTACACCTTAACTTCACCCTCATTAAAATTAAACAAAGAAAAGCTCATTCCATTAAAACCCCTCATTCACAAAGATACATTTAAAATTATATATTTGTTTGGCTTGTCATGACGTTACTTCGGAACCATGACCGTCTCAAATTGAAAGTGTGAACCACGACCCACCCTAACATCAGGCTATTTCTATCCTGGGCAAGCAGCAACCCACTTATTGGGCTCACCTCTAATTTTAGCATTTATGGGCAAGCATTTATTTTTAAACTAGCTCATACTTGCGGCGTTGCCCGTGTGAAGTTCGATTATTGTCCCATGGGATCGTTCTACCAGAAAAATAATCCTATTTGTTAATCTAGGTTATTTTATTTAATCAAATAGGAACAACAAACAGCTACATTATGGAATACTAGCTTTTGCCCGCGGCTTCGCTCGCGTTAAATTCGGTATAACACAGTACCTGCTGCCTGCAGTTTTTGCCCTTGCGCCTTATTGATTTGCAATAGCAACGCTAAGTTTTGCCTTTTCTTCCCTCGTTCTCCCTCATATCCCACTTTTGTTTAATTAGCCTATGTCCGTCTCCTGGTTCCCAACTATCTCTGTAACAAAATTCATCAAAATCGGTTTAGCCATTAAGGCGTGAAGAGGTAACAAACAAACAAACAAACTCACTTTCGCTTTTATAATATTAGTAAGGATTAATTAAAAAAAAACATAAATAACTTAATACTAATACTTAATTAATTATATAATCAATACTGTATGTATGTATCTTATGTTTCTTTTTTTTTCTTTTTTTATCCATTTATGCATTCATTGTAAGTAATTTTGATTTAATGTAAGTGAACTAACAACAGTTCAGTTTTGTAAGTTATTTTATTTTAAGCCTTTCAATGTTCTTCTATGCACATTATGTACCTACCTATCCTATTATGTACCTACCCAAATATTTTAAACAATAAGGGAGGTTTGCTGTAAGAAAACCCAATTTTGGGTTAAGCTCGCCGTTGTACATAAGCTATACATTGTAATTTGTGTGTATATTTGTTTTGTGTGCAATAAAGAATAAGAATAATTGTAAGAAAAAAAGTTTTTATTAATTAGTAAAGTTTTTGTTAATATATTAATGAGTGGACTTTAAAAACTATCTGTGTGCCATAATTTATCTCTTTAGTAGTATTTGGGGAATAAGAGAAAATATACATCCACACATCCATACACCCAAATGTCCGTACATCAGCTCACAAACTTACGCGTCTTTATTATTAGTAGGATGGCAACTTTTATGATGATCTTTTTAAGGTGTGAAGTCCAAACGTTGAGTGGTGTCTATTTCTCTGTAGAGGTTGGAGATCACTTGAAGTAATGAGGGTAAAAAACGGAGGAGGTAAGATTATCGTTTGCGCTCTGTCCCTCAGTGAAATCTTTGCAAGAGCAAGTTTTAAGTTAACTTTCACTTAAAGTCCTTAGCGGTAACTTACATTGTGTTACAGTGTAACTTATTAGACCCGATGGACGTTATCATAAAAAATCTGTGTCATTAGCTTTTAATGCTACCAATAATAGTTAGAGATAATAAAATGTGACTCACACAGTCAACTTAAATCCAGTTTACAAAAAAAAAACTTTTCAGCTTACTTATGTCTAGATAAAAAGACAATTCCCCATTTACAGTAGATAAAACTAGACGACATCTTTATGTGAAGAGAAAAAAATTGTAAAATTATTATTTATTAAATTAAATTCAATAAGTGTATAGGCATTAGGCCTTCTTTATAGTGTCGTGTTAGGGAAGGTGGACATTAGTCTTTAAATAGCCTTAAAGAATACATGAGAATAAATATTAAAATCTGTGGTAAAGTGATGACACGGTTAGCGCAGTGGCTGAACGTTCGACTGCTGCGCTGCGCGTCGCGGTATCGTTCCCAGCTCGGAACAAATATTGATTTGGCCTACAGATAGTTGTTCCGGACGTGGCTGTTTATGTATGTGAGTTTAAATTTTTGTAAACGCACCCACGATACAAGAGGAATTCCTAATGTGGGGCAATGTTTTTTTTAAAGATAAATAAGTATGTTTTTGAGAAACGCGTGGATAAATAATTGCAGCCGCTCGGGTCGATCGTAAAGTTAAGCCGCGACTGCCAAGATTGGTCCGTAGATGAGTGACCAACCATAACATACTGTGTGGACACGGGAAGTCGTTAGTCCCAGCTGTCATTTGTGGATCTTTGATAATTGTTACAGTTGCGGTGGCCCGAAAGTCTTACGACTAGTTTTACCATGCTGTATGGTATTACCCAGTTCTAACTGGGTTTTGGACGTCAGATAGGCAGTCGATCTATGTAAAATAAGGAGACTCATCTGGGTAGACTGTAAGCCGACTTTGTATTCAACCCAAAACTGCTCACGAAAAGAACGATAGGCACAAAACATCTTCCTCTCTACAAAATACCCAGACATAAGGATATTTTCTGTGATTTAGAGACAGTTAATACAGTGTTACACTGTTGTTTATGAACGATGTAAGTCACTAATTAGGATGAATGCGTAGCCCGAGGTGGGAAACGCGCCTACGATACTTCTAATCAAGTACCGAGCCAAATAAGTCAACGGGTTTTTGCGGTAGTGATGTTCTGGTAGCTTGAATGAAATTATCGATGTTTTGTGTAAAGATGGTCAAATGCAATAATAGGTATTCGACTTATTTTATAAATTTCTATTTGTTTTTATTTGAGTACATTAGCTCAAATTGTCGATCCATGTAAAACACTAGTATTAAGCTGCATCGGTTAGACTGGAAACCGACCCCAGACTAGACAGATGATAATGAATTCAAATTGTTTATTTTAATTATCTAAAGTGTCCTGCTTGGGAGATCCCTCTATAGATAAGCCTTAACGCCTTCCCTATACTTGGGTGCACTATTCAAACGCAGTAGCTAGTATTAAACGAAGGCAGAGTAACAATAAATTTGGAGGAGGCTTCACATTCATTCAGACAGCTGCCTCGATGACCTTTGTACCACCATTGTAATTAGCTACAATGTTTCAAATTAGCAACGGTGAGATGTCATGAGATGTGACGATATTGTGGCTTTGTGTACATTTAAAGTTTAGGTTAAATCTCGAAATGGAATGTTATAAATTCTGGGGTCTGTTAAGGATCAGTCAACCTAGTAGGGACAAATTGTGAAGAATGTGGAGTTGTTGACCAACTATTGTTGGAATGTTTCCAGAATGAGTCCGGTAGAAAAAAATAAGTACGGTCCCTGAATTTGAATATAACTGATGTGGGTATGTTCCACATGATCCTTTTTTTGCGGGTGGAAATCCTCGATGGATATCCTACATGGCGGAGTGGTCTGTCAGACTCTTACTGGCTAAAACCACACGGTGTTTCTTCTCGTCACTTCTGGCTGGGGTGCGGGGACGCAAACGCATTCTACACAATCACCCCAGCAGTTTCCACATAATCCTATCCCAAAAAAATGGTGATGCTGCGGAGGATTTTTTCAAATTCATGGCCCATGTTATTTGAAAGTTTGGGCAATTGTTTATGGTACGATGGTACTAGCATGCCGCTGTGCATAAAAGTCCCTATAAATAAATAAAGAAAAAAAATGTGTACCGTCCACTGATAAACAGTCACTTCCCAAAGTCGTCAGCCAAGCATTTTGAACATTTAAGTAAGTAACCCTACGTAAAACAAGATTACTGGGAAATACCCTTTTTTCTCTTGAAAAGTCTTGTAGGATACAAAGTAATTTAATTCTTGACCATGAATGACTTACTTATATACAACTAGCTGGCGCCCGCGGCTTTGCCCGCGTGATATCTAAAAAGAAACCTATGTGTTATTCCAGACCGTAACCTACCTCTGTGCTAAATTTCATCAAGATCCGTTCTGCCGTTTTGACTTGATAGAGTAACAAACATCCATCCACACATCCTCACAAACATTTGCATTTATAATATTAAAGTAGGATACGCGACTGTTGAGCACACGTATTGGGTTTTTCCATTTTTTTTTTTTAGTGACAGTCCGGAGTATGGAAGTTCGCGGTATTATACCCCCGTGCCTCGGAAAGCACGTTAATCCGTTGGTCCTGCACCTGATCTCTATCCAGTCATTTCTTATCAAACTATGAGAGTGAGGGAACAGAGAGTGTACCAGTGCCTGCGCACCCATTGTGCAAATATCTCCCGCGCCAATAGCTAATCTCCGCCATGATTATTTGAAGAGAAGGAGCTCGTGGCTAAATAATAGCAGCTGCTCAGGTCAATCTTTAGGTTAAGCGGTGCTTGCCTAGGTTGGTCTGTGGATGGGTGACCACCCGTTACATACCGAGCTTCCTCCGTGCCTCGGAAAGTACGATAAGCTGTTGGTCCCGGTTGGCATCTGTAGATCTTTAGCAGTCGTAAGAGATAGTGTTCCGAAAGTCTGTCAACCAGTCTTACCAAGGGGTATCATATTACCCAGTACTAACTGGGTTATGGAGGTCAGATAGGCAGTCGCTCCATGTAAATTACTGGTATTCAGCTGCATCCAGTAAGACTGGAAGCAACCCAAACATAGTTGGGAAAAAGGCTAGGCAGATGATGATTGAAGAGGAATACCAAAAGTCACTTCAAAGTTGAGTTTCAAAGTTCTCACGATAATTCTCGAAACGAAAGTTATTCCAGATTTTCCAACAAACGCGTACTCCAAGAACCATACGTCTGTTCCCCTTTTTCGTAGAAACGTAGTATTTAGATATAAATGGTATTTCTTATTTCAATAAGTACCTGGCAATTCTGAAAGTCAGAGGTTATCTGCAATCAAATGTCACCCGTACCTTTAAAGCCAATAGGTATAAATTGAATTATTTTAGTTTCAACTTTATGATTAAAATCAGCAGTATTTTATGTGGTATTTATGAAATTATAGGTTTCGAACTGATAATTAGAATGATAATAAATTTACGATCAACAAGAGATGGGATGACCCTAGGTAATTCCTACTCTTGCATTCTCTTGTATTATATCTCTTTATTAGAGACATCATTTATACAATTATTTGAAATCGGAAAAAATCAGACATCATGGGATTCAAACATAATATAGGGGCAATAGCACAGTTGCTTAAGCGCTGGTTGGTGAAAATGAGTCCCAAAGCTTAAGTTCCACATGTTGCATCTACTGGTAAAACTTTGACACAGGGCTGGCTACTACCACTTGCTGTTGATTTAACAAGAATGACCTCACCTGCAAGTACCTGCCAGGATTGCGGATTGTTCGAAAGAGATACCGCGGACCCGGAACATACAGGGAAAAGAAGGAACATGGGTGGGATTTAGTCAGTAAAAGTCTGACACTCCCCCTAGCTCCGCCCAGGGCGGGGGATATTATTTAATGACTTCATTCGCAAAAAAAATCCTGCAAGTAAAGTGCCTAATCTGGATCCCAGTACTACTAGTCTACTTAGTAATATACTAAAGGAAAGATGATTATATTTATAATTGTAGGCAGTAATCCGTACCTACTCGTCTCACACGATATAATTTGACATATGGATACCTATTTAGTTCAAGGTTCTATTGCAATACCTGGTGACAGACGGGTAATTGCTAACCTCTTTGGTAGAGGTTAACTATATCGTTATTAGCGTTTAATTGATGACTGTAGTTACACAAACAAACGTGGTCTTAATCCGTTTTGTTTGTTGGGTAATTAGGGTTGGAAATAGTAGATCTTTGTTTACAAAAATGCCTTTATTATTATAGGGCTGCGGTGTCCACTGCAGAGCGAAGAAAACCTTTTTTCCAGTTTCCTCTCTCTAGATATGTTTCAGCCCAGTTTCTTAAGTTGGAGTCCATTTCATCACGTTATCTCCTTCTGCTGCGTTACCGTCTCCTTTTGTTCGGAACCTAATCCATACAAATTTTCGCCCACTTCTGACATGACATGCGGCATAAATGCCATGATTGAAGAAAATGCACTAAAATAATGCTTTTTGATTTACTTGAGTACAGTTCAAGGACTTGACAACAATGGTTTTAAAAACTACAACTGTGGTTTAATTAAATCACAACACATCGTTTGAAAATCATTGATATTAATTTCATTACAACCTGAAAATAAAAAGCTTATAACGATGGCACTTTTTGCACGGAACAATATCTATGTTTACGCTAATATCGCTGTTAACGCAAGTATCTATAAGGTAAAATTAAGGAATAAAATGTGGGGCAAGGCTTTTAAAAGAATCATTACCCTAATAATCTAACTCACCAAGCTATGATGTAAGTTATGCAAAGCAAACGTACTCACACCCACGCCTCAAGCTGAGGAATATTCTCACAGTGTTACTCATCAGATAGTTGCAACACTTAATATCTTGAGATTGTTCATAAGGAGCCAGCTATACGAATGGATTTTGTATGAAATGTAAATAACACTAGGAATAATTAAAGCCTCTTTGTCTGTCATAAAAGGTTACAATAATTGAAATATTTCAATAAATATGTAGTTGCGATGTTAAAGCATCAAAAATAATCACAACCACAAAATTCAAAGCGACCTAGCATGTACGAATGAAGTCCACTCTACGTCATGCGCCAGATGACAATAATGTAAAGAAAAAATAAAACCTGGACGACAGTTTTTTAGAAGAAGAACTCATGGCTTGCAGTACCAAAAAAGCTGCCAATGGACTGTGAAGGATATATGATATATGGTTAGAAAAGAGGTGACTACTGTGAAGACAAATAATAGAGAATTTCTGTTTATTGTATCTGTGTATCTATACTTTGATATATATTTATAGTATTTTATATATCCATATAGTATAAATTAATACGATTTTTTTTTCTATTTTACACCTACTACTGTTTATCTCTGTATCTCCCAAAGGTTGGCTGGTAGAAAATGCGTATGGCAATAAGTCCGCCTTACTTTGTGCTTGAAGTGTTAAATAAATAATAATAAATAAATAGAGACGTGTGGAGTACATACTGCGCCTACCCCAAATAAATTGTGTTAAGGTCATGAGCATAATGACCATGGTCATGAATTTAAAACAAATTTACGAGAGTCTTAGTAGCTTTGTTTTCTATAACTTACTAAATAGGTTTTCTCTAAGGATATCGTTGTCGATAGCTTCCGTGCATTTAATTTTATTTTATGAATCGTAATTAAAATAACATTCAAGGTCTTTTCGACGACTGAATTTTCGTGATAGAAAATCGTAACAGTTTTCAAGAATCATGGTTATTTTTTTCGATAATGTTACCATTATTTTTAATATTTTAGTTTATCATTTTCTTGAAGGTTAACTTGAAGTACGGAAGTAAGTAATATTTATAAGCAGCCTTATTTTAGCTTTTCTAAAAGAATTTAGTTATTTATGATATCCTGGCAAAGATTCCTGTTGACAGGAATTATATGAATAATTTTGACCTACAAACAAACGCAAGTCCGCTCGTATGTTGTGTGTACAACTTTTGTTCTACTGATTTCATCAGTTCCTATACAAACCCTCACATTTTTTGCTTATTTCAAAAAATCGTAGAAAATTGATTTTTAGTCTCAAAAAGTTGACTATCGCATAAAACGCAAGTGGGCTTTTGCCCTTAGGAAATAAAAAAATATATAAAATCTTTTCTATTAATTGATTTATGAAAAGTACTGGCTTTTATTAGTATACACACAATAGAATTAAAAGTACACTATTATATTTTCAACCCTCTTCACTGATCCAAAATGCATCTGTCTTCTGATAAAAGCAAACACACAAACCCATACACCAATCTTATACTTATATACCTACACTTAAGTTCTTACAAACATCCATACCTACGTAAACTTCTAAACAATTTATGCGAGTATTAATACCATCAGTATTGTCTAAAGCTCCACCATCTTACATCGCCGATGACTTACTATTGAATCTAGGAATTTGATATTCAAATACCCATCTGAACTTTAAGGAACCTGATAGGAATAAGACTACTGGCTGGAATGACTTATTTTGATAGGTTGCAAGTTTCAATAGAGCATTAGTTAATGGACTGTTTCATGTCAAACAAGATCTACGTTAGGTCGGGCTGTGATCAATAATAATTGAATTAGTACGTAGAAGCTTTTAAGATGATATAATTTATGAGGTAAACTAAAGTGCCCAGTGTATTTCACCGATACAATAGGATGGTGTAGGTTGCATTTTATTTAAATAATTGACTGCTTCGTTGGTTTTGTGGCGCAAGCCCGACTGCTTTCGTTGGTCTGGCTACTACCCCGTAAGTTTAATAACTACCACGTTTGTTTAGTGACTACCTTGTTAGTCTAATGATTACCTTGTTAATCCAATGACTACCTCATTTGTCTAATGACTACCTCGTTGAACTAGTGACTACCTCGTTGGACTAGTGACTACCTCGTTGGACTAGTGACTACCTCGTTGGTCTAGTGACTACGTCGTTGATCTAGTGACTACCTCGTTTTACTAGTGACTACCTCGTCCGTCTAGTGACTACCTCGTCGCTCTAGTGACAAACTCGTCGCTCTAGTGACTACGTCGTTGGTCTAGTAACCACCTCATCGGTCAAGTTGTGTGTGTGTGATTCCCAGCTTGGGCGAAATGTTATTATTTGTTTTCTATCAGGAAATTCTCAGTACCAACCACGAAGTCTGGACCTGTGCCCGGTTTATGTCAATTGGCTGACCCCCTATTACATGGGACATAAAGATAACTGGAAAAGTGTGGGTGTACTATTAAGTACACCTCTGGCTAACTCTTAGGGATTAGAAACGTGATGATATTTTAATGAATTCAGCTAAAATAGTGCCAGACCCTATGTGTTTTTACCTTTAAATTTTCCTAACTTAGGTTATTTCGCGATGCTTCTTACCTGAATCAAAGCATGCTAAAAAATCATACACACACATATCTCAAAAATCTCTCTAATTGCTGTAATCACATTTGTACAAAATACTCTAGGAAGGTAAGTATCAAAAACATTTTTTTCAATATAATATATTTCGCTTATCAGGCAGGCTACTCGTAAAAACAAAAGCCCCGTTAGACAATAGCAGGGGTCGCCAACAATCGGTGGGCCCGTGCCACATTGTGTGGGCGATAGCCTCGAACCGATAACATCACTACCCTTTACTTTTTAATGTTTTTTTTTTCGAATATACGGTGTTTTAAACTTTTGAAGTCAGAGTCCGGACTATTGAGGTTTTATTGGGGATCATTGATATTGGGACAAGGTACTTGGGTTTTTTGAAGTTGTAGATTTGTGAGTGGTTTTTGACTGATTAGAATTTCTCTGGTCAGAGTATGATAAGTCAATGGTGTTTTTGTTTGTTTGCAGAAAAAGCTTTAAGTAGAACGACAGTCTACTTAGTACTCCCCCTGTTTTGTAGTAAAAAAAATTCCAAGTCTATATATAAAAGCTTTCACCTTGAAGAATATTGTTATGTAGAACAATGCCTGGAGGCTATTAAGGTAGACCTATGACGTTCGTCAATTTTTATGCGTGAATAAAAAAAAGCTCTGAATAAAACGTTCTAAGGTCACCATGAAAATATTGTCGTGTCATAAAATTCTACGTAGAAGTTTATTTTTGTTATGAAATGTTGAAACTGAATCCACTTTAATACATTTATAAATATACAAGTAACCAAAGCCTGCGTCATCCTACCGTTGGACAAAAGCCTTTCCCCATGACTTCCTTTACACTCCCTGGATTCGATCTAGAGCTAATTTGGACCACTTGGTTTTGTCCAGCTCATCCAGCCTGGCAGACCTCGAAGAGCCAGTGCTCTTTCAGGACTCCATATACTTAGTGGCTTCTAATAAATTTGTCAACCGTAAAATTCGATGCATTGAACATTAAAAAAAATTTTGTCTAGGTACGGTTTCTTTTCAACTTGATTTTTGTAAAAAAAAATATCATTACAAAATAAAACACAAACATAACACTTAACATTAATGGCCATCAAACCATTTATAATTCGAATTTTGAAATCATTCTTTTTTTAATCTAATCACGGAATCAGCGTACCCTCATTGGTGGGTGGTAGCGACAGGCACGATGTATTGACCGCTGCCTACCGCCCTCTAATAGGTCACTTACTAGTGTAATACTGCCTTTAGAATTTCTTTTTTGAAATTCGAATATTTTTATTTAAGAATGCTTTTTGAATTTTTGAGTTGAAGTCAGTACAGGTGAAAGGCCATTGTTGTTTGTTTTATATTTTTTCTTTAGATTGCATTTCTATTAAGAATTTTACGTACCCATTAAAAAAAGTATTGGAATATTATGGATGAGCATAGTATTTTTGAATGTATACTAAATAAGATATACAAAATATAGACTATCACCGCAAATTTGAATCTCGATGTAGCGTAGTCGGACAAATCTCCTTGGCAACGAAAGCATACTGACTTTAGTCCAATCTATACTTGCTTAAGTTATTGCCATGGCTAGTGGCACCCTAAAAATATGAAGATTGCGGCGTATGGCACAAACTGGCACGGTATATTGACCGGCTAATAGTCCACGGTCGTCAGGGGTGAGCGGACATTTGCATCGATTCGGCAGGTGTATTGGGAGATAGTTCTATGACTCATTATAATTCTGTTGGCTTGGTTAACTGTCCACGCACATTTAGTTCTTACCGCTGTCGTTCCTTTGACAGCCATTACGGTTTGTTAGAAATCTGGAAGTCTTACCAAGGAGTGTAGTGTTTTGGAGATCTTATAGGTAGCACTTTGGTGTCATACATAACATCCATCCGCAATAACTTAAGTTTATCCGTGATCATGGAGATCGAGAGGAAGGCCAAAGAAAAGATGGATGGATTGTGTAAGGAATGATATGAAGGAGAAAGGAGTAAATGATGCCGTGACGTCTGATAGGGGAGAATGGAAGAAGAAAACGTGTTGCGCCGACCCCAAATAGAATGGGACAAGGCCAGGAAAATGATGATGATAATTCGTGATCATGGAAAAGAAAAAATATATATTGTGCGCACGGTGTAAAACAGAGCCGAAATATCTAGTACATAGTATATAGTCGGAAACTCATAATAAATTGTAAACATGGGAAATATCCCGTTTCAAATGTTGTAAATAATGTTTTCGGCCATGTCAGTTTGAAAACTTATACTGATACTAGCTGTGCCCAGCGGTTTCACCCGCTGCTCAGGTCCCCTTCTCACTTAGGTTATGAAAAATAGATGTTGGCCGATTTTCAGACCTACCCAATATGTACCTACACAAAATGTCATAGAAATCGGTCCATACGTTTCGGAGGAGTTAGGTAACAAACACCGCGACACGAGAATTTTATTCACAAGATTTTAACACAATATCCCGAGCATTTTACTCATCACACACAATAATAAAACGACGAAACAAAGCTTCGAACTGTCAAACAAAAAACATACAGTAGTCGTTAAAACCAGACAGTAAATGTCAATCACATATAACCTACACCTCTGACCCATGGTCAAGTTCGCTTCCTAATTCATTCTTGATGACGAGGGTCAAGGAAACGAATTATACAGCCTAGAATTTACATACAAAGTCTTGAATAGCTGGCCGTTCAATAGGGTCACTGTTTTTGTCCGTATGTGTACTTTGACATAATATTAGTTAGACTTTATTGTGAAGATGATAAGGTTTATACTTGAATGGAGTTTTGTATGGGTTGGTTAACTTCGTTAGGCATGTTTTTAAAAACAGAATTTTTTGGTTGGTTATGTAATGTGTTTTTTTTGCTTATTTTTATTTTTTTCCTTTGTTCGAAACAAAAGCTTGATGACTACAAGTTATTATCATTGGAATGGACCATGCGTCAGTTAAAATATGAACGTCTAATGAATTGTTTAAGTAGACCTGTTAAATTGGTATTATTGAAGCGAGACTTGTAGCAAAATCACGCATCTACTTACAAAGAGGTTTTTCTAATAATTATTTATTTCTATTTTTCGATGTCAGCACATTAATACACGTTAAGAACTTGATAGGTACTAGGAATTTGTCCTGTATAGTAGATGCGTTTACACAAACATTTAGACTCACATATACAAACAACCAGACCCGAAACAGCTATCTGTAGGCCATACAAATATTTGTTCCGTGCGGGGATCGAACCCGCGACACGCAGCGCAACAATTGATCGTTCAGCCACTCATCATCACGTGTCATCAAATTGTGTCGTTTTGAACTCAAGCTCCGATTAAAAAAGCTTTAAGATTTCTCCAGCACAAAAGAAACGATAGCGACCATTACAATTATCTACATACCTACGTAGGTATCCATTTAAAACTTCGCACTTCCATTCACAGCTGGCTATCGATTCACACACACCATCGCAACTCGATACCATGTTATCTCAAGATCTGCATCGATACAACAATCGATTCTCGAATATCTTATTATCATTCAAAATAAGCCCCATGTACAGAACAGACGAAATTAAAATGACAATTACATGCCGATTCGGATTTGAATGGCTTGAACAGCATTATTAGCGTTAAGAGCACCTTTTGTTAAGTAAAGTAAATATTTTGACAAAAGTCCGTTGCGCTATATTGAGTTACTTAAAGGACAATTGCCACATCACTAGTAACAAATGGGCTGCTGAAAAAATATAGAAAAAAAAGAGAAGTGTCAATCTTTTTTTTCTGGACGAACGAAATGATGACATCGACATTCGTTTGAATTTGGACCTTCGTTTGAAACACTTGATCGACTGCCAGAAGTGTCAATTGCAATAAGTTTTACAAACAAGAGAAAGTGTCATAAAATTGCAAGTGACCACAAAATTACGGACACCATTTTAAACTGACCCGTCATTCTTTATTTAAATCAATTCGCAGTCAAAACTCGACGGCTCTTGATACATTTGACGGGGCTATGGCATTACTGAGTTTTGGGCTGTCGAAATTGGGGATTTCACATGTAGTAATATGCTATGAGTGCATGTCGTGTGTCTGTCACTTTTTCGTGAGCAGAACTCGAAAACACCTAACATCAACAAAACATAAGTTTATTTAGGCATAGCAAGTGACCTTTTAAAATAATCTACTATTTCTTTAATCTTTGGTGTTAAGAGAAGATTAAAGGATATCACCGATTATCAAGGATTGCAAGGAGTTTCGTCGAGTTAATATAAATAAAAGTAAAACAATGGCTACGCGGGCCGAATCGCAATGACGGGCTGGTGTGGGCCGCCATGTGGGTTGGAGGTCATGAACGTTTTAAATTTAAATTTTGAATTTGGAATCCCTTTTCATAGAGTTTCGTAACCGTTGTAGTATTGAGTGCCTATTGGTTCTTGTCGATGGTACAGAATAAAGAAACCAAACCTTTGTTATCAGTCTTATTAGTTGGTATTATTAAGCTACTTACTGTAAAAATATATTGCACGTTATAAACAGTGTTACCAGAGGAATAAATGGCATTATGCAAAAATAAAGACCTTATTCGTATCCCCTTTAAAATGACCTGAGGCCTAATCATGATCATCATCATTGATCTTTTTATTATTTTATTCTCATTGTATTTATTATCTGTTATTCTTTTCAATTTAAATGCTTTATTAATATCTGCTTAAAATGCCTCGTAAAAGCTTCAATACGCCTTTTATTTCAACAATGGACAAAACGTCTTTATGTTGTACAATAACTTTACTTGGCCACTGTGTTATTGAGTGGAAAAATAAAGAAATAAAATGGACCCAATAATGATATGTGAGCAAGTTCGTGTGTGTCAAACAATGATGGCAACAATTCCACTTTCGCGGTTCAACCAAATGTTGTCGTGCGGTCGCGAGATTAAAGATTCATGGAGACTTCCAAAAATATTGTGTCCACAGATTTTAGAAAAACTCTAGATTCTATTGGCTAAACAAGCTGTGACTTGAAGGACCAGTGTCATTTATTAAGTTTTAAATTTCAAAACGCAAACCTTTTTTTTTGTTTTTGTAGAAACGATCGGCGGCGGCGATCTCTCGCGTCCGGCCTTGGTTCAGTCCATGGGTGGGTGGAGCGGGGGGGAGTGTGAGTGGAGACTTTTACTGACTAAAACCCACTCATGTTCCTTCTTTTGCCCTTTATGTTCCGGAGCCTCCCCAGAAACGCAAATCCTAGTTTGGTTTCTCTAGGTTATCGAAGCTGTAAACTTTCTTAAGCCATCTCATGAGATTCCAAAACAGAAGTAAGATTAAGTTCCGTTATAGCACTTCCATAATCATGCAATCTACTTCAAGTCTTATAAATTTCATGATTAGGGGGTCCCATTCTACACTCAAATGTAACTAATCAAATATATAATTAATAAAAATTTGGCTCTAAAAACTATTATGTAGGGAAAAAAAACAAATCCTAACAGCACTCCACTGACTCCACACCATTTTTGTTCAGCTCAAGGCAAAATTAGCCTCGGACAGGGCAAGTATACGTTCTGCATTGTCAATAGAGTGATTACTACACACCGTATCCTTGACAGCCGGTCGGCACACGACTGTTCCATTTTGAGTATGGGTTTTATCAAACTTCTCAGTTTTTGCCAAAAAATAATGATGATGATTTGAGTCGAAGAAGTTTCAAAATTGAATTCAATCGAGAAACTTCACTGTGTTCTCTTATACAGGGTTCCGTTCCTCAAAAAGGATAAAAACGGAACGCTTATAGAAACACTTTGCTGTTCATCTGTCTGTCTGTCTGTCAAGACCCTTTATCTCGGGAACGCGTGGAGTGATCGAATTGAAATTCAAACCAAATTCGTAATTCTGTGGTCTCTTGAAGCTGCAAAAATCAACTCTCTAAGTCCAGGCTGTCAAAAGATATGGCCAATTATGTCGCCAGATTGTGTGGAACCCTCGATGCGTGAGTCCGATTCGCACTTGGCTGGCTCTTTTCTATCTATTCCTGCTCTTCACTACCTAAATGGGAAATCATCAAATAACTCCCCCCACTCTGGGTGGAGCGGGGGGAGTGACGGACTTGTACTGACTAAAACCGACCCATGTTCCTTCTATTGGCCTTTATGTTCCGGGGCCTCTTTCGAAAAACCCGCAACGCTGGCAGGCGGTGGCCCAGGCAGGCCCCTCTGCTTTGCTGACATCTCTTTGAGGTGCGCGTGGAACACGAACGCGCTGCACGGCCTGTCATCAATAGACGGACGGACAGTGGGCTACACCTCTACCTAACCCTTGGGCGATTACACGCGTGATTTTATGATATGTTAAAGAAATAGGTATTTTTCTTATTCTTCAACATAACATAAATATACCAACACATAATTTCTATGTATACCCTAAGTATACCAACCTAGTCCTTATTAAATCATTAGCCATATGCTTTCGTTTACGAATGTAAACCTGCGCATTGCGGTCGCTTGTTCATGTGGATTAAGTATTTTTAGGTTCTGGCGTCCTGGTCAAGTTAATGTTCACCTGCTGTGCGGTTTTGGAGCAGATGGGATGTATTAGAATATATTGATGAAACTTGTAAACACTCAATCAAGGAACATCTTGGTTTCAACCAGGTTTCAAGATGGTGGACAACTGGGGTTACAGTATTAAGTCATCTTTATAGATACACTGTGCCGAAGATTTTTTATTAAGTGCTTTTTAATATTCTAAAGTGGGTAACGAATTCTTTTTTTTTGAGAATTCATTTACCGTTTATGTTTTGTTTGGCTCAAAGACCGAACACGACAATTGAGAAAAAAAGCTGACCACAATGATATCAATATTGTTATTGCAATCGAAGTTAAGTTCAAACTAGGTTTAGAAAAAGAAATCATGTAGGTATGTGCTAAACAGTTTCATGAGAGTCCCGATGCATTTTGACTTACGGCATGCAAAATTATTTAATACTTACGACATTTAGTAGACAAAAATATACACAAACTTAGAGCGGTTTGTCTATGTTTTTGTCCACTTCGCTGAGCAAGCATCGTTTATATCTTCGTTTATTCTTTTTATCACATACCTATTATTAAAAAAAATATATTCCTTAGTAAAAACATAAGATAAAAAAAGCATTTAAAAATATAAAAAAATATTATTAAAAGTAATCAAGTTATTATAAAAAATAAGGCACTGTGTCAATAAGAAATTAAATTATTTTCCACTTTTAAGTTTTTTTTAAACAATTTTTTTAGCCAGTTTTAAGAAAACTTTCCTGAAGTAATGTAAACTATAGCCAATCCTCTAAGTTGTCTGCATGGGATAAAACAGCTTAAAAATTGCAACACACCCTTTTTCTTTGATCTATATCTGCTCACATCTTCATAATACTTACGGTACAATCACAGACAAAAGTAAAACCTTTTAAAAAGTTCACTTTCAATTACACTCATTTAGTACAGTTGGGCACAAAACAAAAAGTCGAAATAAATCATAAGTTGGTTACAATACTGGTCGTGAAAGATAATTGGTTTTGTCTATTTATAATGAGAGGTAAACGGCTCATAATTAATGACAGCCAGTGATGAGCGGTGGATAGCTTTGTTGGTACGTGGCCCACTGGTTGCGTAGGATAGTAAGTTGGTTGGTTAGATAGTACTATACTGTACCGTGGTGAACAGAAGTGATTTTGAAAGGAAGGATATTGTGGCAGCTTAATTTGTAAGAGAGTAAAACATTGTTTCTTAGGTAAAATCAGTTACACAACTTTTGTAGCCATCAAACTGAAGTTGTATGTAGAGCTATATTTCAAACAATGTTCCACCTCTTATACTGCCATAAAACATGCGATCAAAGTGATTTCAGTAAAACTATCACTACCGACGCCACAGAAATGGCCAACAAATGATTAAATTCATCAGCCAACAAAAGTATTTTTACTGGCTATCGACTCTTAAAAGAAAACATTTCAAAAGCGCTATTGATTTCTTAAGACCATATTTGTATTACCAACAAATAGTATGAAACAAAAAATCGGCATGACAAATAATATCAATATGTCTACGCTATGGTCCCTTTCAGTTACCTTGAATATAGAACAAAAAAAAATACATACGAATATCAGCAAAACGAATCGATAACTTCCAGAGAAGTTTCGTAATTAACTGTTTAGTTAATTTGCTGATGACAGTACCATCGTCTACAGCACCCACGATTTAACCATTGCACATCATATTGATGAGTTCCAAATCTAACTCACTGACCAAACACACAAACCTGAACCTTATTCCCTCCCAACAAGAATCATCCAATATTATCTTATCTAAAGTAATTAATGGGCTTTTGAATGGAGAAAAATATAGTAACAATACGAATTAATCAATTATAATTGATGTAATGGGTGCTTATAATGTGTTATAAGCGAATATATAATTAAAGTTAACACCGTTAAGTACGGTGTAGGTTGTCTAGCAAAAAAAATGTTTCTCTTGCGTGTGCGCTCTTATTGTCTGTATGTAGGTAGATAACGTCATGAAAACTAGGTTATTGATGAGTAAATCAGGGTAGGCTGAAAGTAGGTTGGACAACAGTACCACTTTTTTTGCGGAAGGGAAATCATCAAATAAATTCCCCCACTCTGGGAGGAGCAGGGGGAGTGTTTTTTACTGACTAAAACCCACCCATGTTCTTTATTTTGCCCTTTATGTTCCGGGGCCGCAATTTCTCTTTTAAACTACCCGCAACCCTGGCAGGCGGTGGCCCTGGCAGGCCTCTCTGCTTTGCTGACATCTCTTTGATTTCGCCTATGCATAAAGATTTTGGTTCAAATCCAGGCAAGTATGTACCAATGTGACTTTTTCAATTCATATGTACTTTCTCAAGTTTAACTAAGACATTACAGACAACGGTGCAGGAAAACATAGTGAGGAAACCTGGACTTATAATTAACTAGCTTTTGCCCGCGGCTTCACTTGCGTTAAATTCGGGGCAACACAGTTCCCCTTTCCTGATTTGCAGGTACCTGCGACTTCTAGTTTTTGCCCTTGCCTCTTATTGATTGTAATAGCAAAGCTAAGTTTTTCCTTTTCTTCCTTCTTTCTCCCTTATTTCCCAATTTAAAAAAAAATTGCCTATGTCGGTAGGTAGAATCGGTTTAGCCATTAAGGCGTGAAGTCGTAACAAACAAACAAACTCACTTTCGCTTTTATAATATTAGTAAGGATATAAGTCTGAAATCGCCACCCGTCTTGAGCAAGGGGAGTGATCTATGCTCGTGTCTTCGTTGTTTCAGAAGAAACCTTTGCCCAGTAGTGGGACAGTAATAGGTATTATTACTACCACTTTTATTATCGGAAATATCTATGAAACATTCATACAAAACTGAACTTTTATTGATAGCACCTACGAAATTATCATAATTTTCAATTTCAATAGATCCTTCGACGCAACGGAAAAAAAGTCCTCAATGAAATAAAAAAGGTACATTCATATACAAAACTGTTTACAAAATAAATAAAAAGAACATAAAACATGAATGATTTCCTATGAACGATGACCCAATGTTTTGTAACCAGCGCGTCAAGGAAAGGGTGTGCCCACAAATATGTACCGTCATCGACAACAGTTTGGAGTGACATTTTGTTGTGACGATATTAGCATACTGGTCAGTATGACGAATTTAAATTTGAACAGCCTTTCTCTCATTGCTGTGGTCCAGTTTAATAGTGTTAAAAATGATATTGAAATTCAGATAAGTAATTATTACGTAACTGAAATAGAAACTTGTTGCTTTGGATGAAGACAAAAAAAAATATTGTGTAATGTTCTTTCAGGCTCCTTTGTAAGTACCCAATTTTTATACTTTTCATTCATCTGAAAAGTTGACAAACAGCCGTGTCGACGGTGTGTTTGTGTACCACGCACGCCTCAAAGAAATGTCAACAAAGCAGAGAACTGCCTGCCGCAGCTGAGTACCCAGAACACAAAGGGCAAAAGAAGGAACATGGATGAGATTTAGTCAGTAAAAGTCTTATGTTATGTTATGTTCCTTCTTTTGCCCTTTGCCTTTTGCACTCCTCCCAGAGTTAGGGAAATTATATTTTACATCACCGTTTTTTTTTTAAACTGCCGTCCAGCAAAAGTGGCGATGACATTTCAAAAGGTTCATGCAATAGGTATTAATTGCTACAAGGTACTTGTGATAATTTTTATTGAGGTCAATGAAAACCCATAAGATTGTTAGAAAATAATAGATTAAGATAAACTTAAAATCCAGGGGATTCCCAGATGTGTCTAGATAATTGTGCCACACCCACAAATAATTTACCAAAACATAAATGTTATCAATATTTTATCAGTTGACATTGCAGATAAACCACTTTCTAATCAACAATACCAACTTACTACATTTTATCTTTTAATCTTTGATGACACGCCATTGGTCAGGCTTAAATCCATCATCATACGAATAACAGACGAAACGATTTATCGGTAGATTACTTTAATAATTCATTAATCAGTTATCATAGTTGTAAAACAAAACAAAACGTCTGCCCACTCATGAACGTTTAAAATTAAATAAAAAAAAAATCAGTCCAAATATGTATGAATGGACGAGCTGTGTAAGCGTTGAGATAGGTGTGATTAGAATAAGCGTGCGCGTGGGCAGGCGGCCTGTCATCGCGAGAGGTCATTGTGTATGAGAATGAAGACCCCAGCACTTATAGAACAGACGTGTTCCACTGTGGGAGGAACTTTTAACTTAAAAACTTCACATTCCCAGATTTCTGTGCCCAGATAATCAGCACAATGTCTTCATAACAAACACACCCTTAAATGTGCAATGCGCTGCCTGTTTTATGTCCTTTTAAGGAGGTTTATCTTCGGAGATGCGAAACAGTGTAAAATGTCTTACGAAATTCACTATCTTGGTTGCTGCGAACAATAAAATTGTGAAGTTTTATGTACACGGAAGCTATAAATTACACATCATTCCATTTACAAAAATATTTTCGTGTGCCGAAAAATTAAGCCATTATCTTACCAAGAAAAAACAATAGCAGTTTCCATTTAACTGTGGTATAATATCGAGATAGAATCAAAACAAAACATGACAGGTCTCATCGAAGCCATAAATATAATATTAAATTGACTCAATCAATTCAAACACTGTTCGAATACGAGCCTATTTGCCTATGTTTGGTTACACAATGTACGACACGTTTCGTTCGTGTATTTGTCGTGTCTAACGATTCGAGCGCGCATTTCGAGTAGATTTGCATTGAATGAGCGCGGGCTGGACACACGCGCATCGGCGGCCTGTCATTAGCGGACGTGCGCAATCTGTCGCCGCTCCTCCCTGTTCCGAACTCAAATTATTGTGTTCAACACTCGGTCGCTTGCGACACGAGTTTTAAGAAAATAGGTGACAATTGTGTGTGTGACTGCACTTTTTATTGGCTTACAGTTGTGTGAGGAACTTTCTTTTCTGCGTGTGCTTTATGAGTTGTTGTTACGTAAGTTGCTTGGTTGTATCCTTTGTTATTTTGATTAGCAACTTTCTTCGATCTCAACCTCTACATTTACAACCAGGAAACTCAAATGTTTGTAAGATTTTACATTTTAGAAAATAGAACAACAGCATTTGACTGTTCTTTTTTGATTGATGCAGATTGTAACACTTCCCGTAAAGATGCGTTTAAAGCCAGTAGCAAACAAAAAGTAATTTTAAATAATCTTAATTTTAATCATCATTTAAATTAATTTATCATCCTTTCCTCAGTCATCCTTTAAAGGATTTTGGGCTAGGTTATGCCAGACAAACTAATGAATGTGATAGATGACGAAGTTTCCATAATAAGTGTAAAATATCAACACAATCACAGGTAGACTTACATGTGGGCATGTGAATAGAAAAACTATACGGGAACAAAAAAACCGTATATAAAACCTCTTTGTCCTTCGGCCTTTGTCCACTTTTTTCAAAAATCCACCCTCATTTATGCTTTTTTGCAACGAAAAAACGGTTTTATAAGAACTCAAGGGAAACGATGCGAATAATTCCTCGTTTCATGTTTCTTAGTTTTTTTTTTCATAGAGGTTCTATTTTTAAACTCCCACAGGCATTGTTAGCCGTTATCGATCTAATCTCCTTTTGATAGACCTCCTTAGTGTTATGGACCCAGGATCTCATTGTCCGGCCATCTTTTTTACGTTACGTCACAGATTCCAAAGAGTTGATGGATGGCAAGATTGATGAATTAAAATAAACATTTAATTTTGTTTGTATATCCTGCATGATGTAGCCTCGGGCCCAGCACATTAAAAAGCTATAACTTTTACAGAAGTTAAATGATGAATAATGAAAGCTTGTCGCATAAACTGTACAAATTCACTAAGTAACTACAGAAATGTCTACGATAATCGACTTTCTACGATACCTAAAAACCAAGCAAGTTGGTGGTCGGCGTAAAAAGCCAGTACAACAGTACAATAAACAACATTTTTTGATAAAAGTCCAACAGCTGCTATCTATATATTTTTTTATTATAAAACGTTGCCCCATACTGGGAATTACTCCTGTATCGTGGGTGCGTTTACAAACATTTAAAATCACATACCTACACAAACAGCCAGACCCGTAACAACTGTATGTAGGTCTTACAAATATTTTTTCCGTGCGGGGATCGAACCTGCGACACGTAGCGCAGAGGTCAAACGCTTAGCCACTGCGCCAACCGTGTCGTTTTGAACTACATGTAACGAAAGTCAATAGGAATACTTATGGTAACGGTTTCATTTTCAGCGTAGGCGAAGACGACTGCCCAGAATCTGTCACTACATAATATAAACAGTTGTAGCTTTGACTCAATACTTTGTTATCCAAAGGGGTGTTATCTAAAACGGGACCCTATCACTAAGACTCCACTGTCCATCCATCTGTCCGTCTGTCACCAGGCTGCATCTCATGAACCGTGATAGTTAGACAGTTGAAATTTTCACAGATGATGTATTTCTATTGCCACTTTAACAAAAACTAAAAAGCAGAATGAAATAAATATTTAAGGAAGCTTCCATACAACGCTTTTTTCTTTATTATCTTTGATAATTTAAATGCTGTGCACAAAGTGTCACCACTGTGACGATCACCCGGAGTACACGGTGGAGCACACTGTGTCTTCGTAGAGGCGATCGGCGGCAGTGACCACTTGAGTCCGGCCCTGGTTCAGTCCATGGTCCGGAGCAAGGAAGCGGACACCTCCTTCTGCGATGCAGTTATGCTAGCGAAGGAGGTGGCCGGACGTTTTAGGGACGGCTGCGGGTTGTTTGAAAGAGATACCGCTGCCCCGGAACATAAAATGCAAAAGAAGGAACATGGGTGGGTTTTAGTCAGTAAAAGTGTAGCACTCCTCCCTGCCCCGCTCAGAGGTTATTTGATGTTTTGAAAGGGAATGTTACTTGTTTAAGCCCTCTAGCGAGTATGAGCATGATTATGGTAAGGGTCAATGATATGTCCAATACAATCCTATTCAAACTTGCAGAGTCCTGAATGTGATTTGTATGAGTAACTAAGCTAAAAATCCCCTAGACCCTTTGTCTTTGAAGATTTGCTAAGATAACTACAACATCAAGAGCACCGGTCATTTACATAACTACCTCCAAAACCAAAGATGCGGTCATTTCAAAATTTGTCCCAAACTTTTTTGCTGGTTCGACAAGGCGATCGGTGTCTATAAACATTATTTTTAATCACCCTTGCTTGGTCCTGATAGGATCTGCAACACATGTTGTGCACACTAATGATTTTAAAGACATCCAGTAAAAAACTTTTTCCTACTAGCCATGTTTCGTCTTTAGTGGTTTGTAAAAAAATTGCTTCGTGTTTTGAGTTTTTAATTTTAGAAATGGACAACTGTATTGTAGAATATTGAAGCTGTTTTGTCAGTACATTCCAATGACTTAAAAAAAATTTACTAAATCTAAAGAAAGTTATTTCTTTCACTATGAAAAAAACTAGCCAAGTGCGAGTCGGGCTTGCGCTCCGAGGTTTCCGTACAAAGGACATGGCCGAATCCTGCCCTGGTAGTGCAAAGTAATGATTAATATTTGAAAATTCCTTTTAAAATAAATAAAAAATAACCGCATTAATTACATTTCCCTAAAATAGGCGAGAGAAAATGCAAAAATATATATGTTTGTTCATTGATTATATATTCATTGTGTGTTTTATATTCTGACATTGCATTGATTGACATTTACATTGTCATTTTATCACATATTATCGTACTATGTTACTATTCTCTTGCCTATTTTCTGATCATAAAACATAACCGTTTGTAAAGCCCTACACGTAAGCTTTAAAATGACGTACTGTACATCAATGCACATGAATATTTTTTTATGTTAGGGCACAGCTCTATATCAATTCCGGCCGTGTCATTTGCGTTATAAATGTAATATGTATATTATTATTATTAAGCCTTTATTGCTGAAACTAAACATAAACTTATAAACCAACAAACTTATGATCTAAAAAAAACAAATCTATTTCTCCGGTTTAGTGATCAGCGTGTCCTGTGACACGTAGGCCTCTTCCAGCTGTTTCCAGTCTTTTCTGTCCCTGGCTTTTCTTGTCCAGGTAGCTTCTCCGACTTTCCTTATGTCATCCATACACAAACTTGGGTATATGGTCTAAATTCAACTCGATACCTCCATGCGTTTCCGAGATAAAGGATATTTACACACAGACAGACGGACTACAAAGTGATCCAATAATGGTTCCGCTGTTCCTTTTGTGGTACGGAACCCTGAAACACAGTAATGGAAACGGCAAGCGGACTATTTGAAAGCTGGCAAAGTAAATGTGTTAAAAGACACAAGAACAAACTACAAACTCAACTAAGAAGAACTTAAAAAAATCTTTACTAAGCGTCACTGAGTCGTCAATGGACTTACTGTAAACTTTGACTCTTTAACAACATCCCACTTCGCGTCCCAGTGAAAAGGGCATAATAATTTTAAACCACAACCTTCCACTCGAGATGATTTATGCAAAACTCGTGGTGTCCATAACGGTAAAGTTTTTTTGGTGTCACCAGAATTTTTGGGGACAAAAAATACTAATTCGGGTGAAACGGTTTACTGATGTGTGTCGAGGGTTGTTTTGATTTTGAATGCTGATATGGTGGCGAAAAGTTTATTATTTAAGTCCAGTGACTTTGTTTTTAACATGAAGATAGACATAAATAAATTCATGGAAACAATTTTTACCATAACTGAATGAAAACAGTGTGAAAATTCAAATTTAAGTTAAGGCAAAAGATTCAATTTTCTATAGATACCAATGTTATAAAAAGCAATTTTTTTTATTGTTTGTATCGAATAGGCTCCAAAACTACTGGACTCATTTTAACCATTTTCATTAATAGAAAGCTACATTATCAGGAATAACATAAGCTATACAACAACACGCTACTACCCTCGGGAGCGACGCAGTAACGCAAGTGAAACAGCGCAGGCAGCTAGTTTACTTTATAGAGACAATATTGTTAGACCTATACCTATTGTTAAAACTCAAGAAATTATATTTAATAAGTGCAAACGACAAACGACATTAAATCGTCAGCGTTACGTCAACTTTCAGGTGTTTGTGCTGCGAGTATCGACGTGTTATTTGCTTCTCGTCTTGGAAAAGGACTTTTGGAAGCAGGGAGTGGTGTTCCGGCGCTTCCACGGACAAGTGCCACATGAACGCGCAGTGACATAACGCAGTGAAGTGCTACTAACATAGTTGTTAACGATTTATTTACTAACACGAATTATATTAGCGATATATATGATTGTCTGTAAGGTACTTACAGACAATCATATATATCATCATCATGTATGGGCCTAAGATGCCTGAAAATAAATGTTTTTATTTATTTATTTAAATCACCATTCATCATAACTCAATCTCTATCATCCAAATTCATAATCTAAGATTTTTTTACGGATCTTTTCGGATACCTCATGTTTTGACTTCGCGAGAAGTTGGGTCATCTCTTGTATTTTGATTCTCACGTAGGCCCACTCCCTCGCTGATTTATGATATGAAACCTGTCACAAAACGTTTCAGCTGTAGCTTTTAGAACGTGGCATCACGCCCCGAGCTTTTGTCATGCGATGGACATAGCGTTTTTGTTTTACGATTATTAAACGTTTTTTTATGGTATAAAAATTGGACTGTTATGTGTCTGCTGCGAGTACAATCTATACATTAACTTTTTGTGACGAAAACATTACCACATTCTTTTATTTATTTGTTTATGGACACACAAAATACTTGACAGTATTTTTTTACTACTGCTATTACTACTGCTTATTTCATTAGAAATTTCTTCCAGCAGACCTACGAGAGGAAAGTTGGATAAGATATGTAGACACAGTGTGTAGAAAAGACAAAACAGGAAAATTTCTAATTATTAATCATAAAACATACATACAAATTATACACATATGAAAACTAAAATAGTAAATATGTACCAAAATTATGCAAAATATTACAGTATAGAGGTTTTTTTGAAAGTCGGTTAAAAAAAGAACTTATTTTAGTTTGGAGTTTGCCAATAGCTTTAGATGAAGCCGAATTAATAGATATGGGCCGGATACAATTACTCGTTTAAGGTTCCACTTTTGAAATGTATGTAACGTAAAGGTATTGCTGAAACTTTTGTTTATTTTGGGGTTCCGTAACTCAAAAGGAAAAAACGGAACCCTTATATAGGACCACTTTGTTGTCAGTCTGTCTGTTTGTCTATCGAGACCCTTTATCTCGGGAATGCGTAAAGATATCGAATTGAAATTAAAACCATATACTGAAGTCTGTGATCCTTTAGTGTTGTGAAAAATCAGCCTTCTATGTTTACAAAATCAAAAGATATGGCAGATATTTATTATAAATTTACAAATTGCAGATTTGTACAGAACCCTCGGTGGGCTAATCTGACTCGCACTTGGCTGGTTTTTTTTTATCTAATGGGAAGACTACGTCTGACTTAAAACCTACTATACAATATCATAAATGCGTATTTTTGTGAGGGCGGATGTATGGATATATGGATGTTTGTTACTCTTTCACGTCAAAACGGCTGAACGGATCTTGATGAAAGGCACAGAGGTAGATTATAGTCTGGAATAACACACGGTCGAAGTCGCGTGCGCAAGCTAGTAAATAATAATTATGTATTATTATTTAATTTAAAAACATCATCATTACCAACCGACAACATTACACTCCAAAACAGCGGCTTAACTCATTACTAGGCATCGAATACGATAGACGTCTCTGTCACCGCTAGTCACATTTCTTTTGCTTTCTACGCAGTAACTATGCGACAGACAGGAGGGACGCCGAGACACACGTGAGGGCCACATGTGGGACTGATGTCCACATCGTATTTCATGTATGAGAATTTACGTACCGTGCTGTATGTGACCGTCGGGACAGTCACTGTTACATGTCTGTACGAGTTATTGTCAGAAAAAAAGGTTATACTAAAGTTAGTTTTATCTATGGTCACTGATATATTTTTAATCGTTTTTTTTTTGTTATATTTAAATGTAATTATTAAATTGGCGAAGTGTTGGTGTACTATTATTAAGTACATTTCTGGTTAACCCTTCAGGGTCTGCTAGTTATATGTAGAGGTTGTGTATTTTTGGGTTTTATAATGGACTGAATCAACAACAATTACTGCATTTAAATCCAGTATTATACTTCTTTCATCCATACTGTAGTGCCTTATGAAATAGATTGTAAAATATGTTATCAATTAAAGTAGCAGACAGTGTCACTGTGAGTTGGAATTCATATAATCATAATATCACGTTCTATTTGAATAATTAACATTAACTTTTATTCAAATAAAAATGGACGACCATGTTTCAGGACGATAAGAAAATTATGTCAGCACGTTTCATTTGTTTTTATTATCAATTTAGTTTAAATATTTGCGAGTTCTCATAATAGAAAGGTGTATCTTTTATTAGTCCTTCGTTTCAGAAAATAAAGTATATGTGTCATAGTGAGAAACACACATGACGGGCCTGTTGGTCTAGTGGTTAGTGGCCCTGACTGCTAAGCCGGAGGTCGTGGGTTCGATTCCCATTCAGGACAAACTTTGTGTGATGAGCATGATTGTTTGTTCTGTGTCTGGGTGTGATTTATCTATAATATGTATGTATTTATAAATTATACAAGTATGTATATCAGTTGTCTGGTTACCATAACACAAGCTCTGCTTAGCTTGGGATCAGATAGCCGTGTGTGAGTTGTCCCAAGATATTTATTATTATTTATTTTATTATTATTTATTTATATATAAATTCACGCCTTATTGCCTTGGGGGTAAGAAAAAAATACAGAACACATCCTGAATGAGCTTGGCAAACTAGTTTTGCTTCGTCCACATTACCGCACAGTTAAAAAATATGATTTTCTGTAACCATTTTGTTTATGTCTGTACTTGAGACCAGTACTTCATTTTTTATTAGCTCTGACCAGATGGGTCACTAACTGCGAACTAATTTATGGTCCATGTAGATGTACCAATATTGTACAGTATGGGGCCACATTTGGCACTTCAAACGGCTACTTATCCTATTATTTATACACAAAGATTACATTATATTTTGTTTAATGACTGTTCTGCATTTCTTTAGCCGGTAATGTCATTTTATAAGTTATTCTTTTTCTTTGCTTGTCTATGGTGATTTAAATGGAGTCATCCCAAGACTGGGTAACTGATCTGCCTTTAGAATGTACCATCATTTCTTACAATGGAGAAGTAGAAGAAGAAACAGGACAAGCAGCACATGAAAATTTGTGATTTTTACATTGGGAACAGTTTGCTTTAATCGAAATAGCATCATTGCTTATAAGTTAAGGATCAACCCCCATATTTACGTTTCTCACCGACCGCACACTGGCACAAACATCATCGTCACTGGACAAAAAATCACGGTGAAATACCGCTAACCGACGCATCTGGAAGTCGTTGCGTTTGCGCCTCACCGTTACCCAGTGCGCCGCTCTGACCCGGCGGGGGCAAAAAAAGCTAGCGTAGGAGTGCATCGCCTTTGTTTTACGATGAAATTATATTGCAATAGTTGTAATTATGTTCGCATGTCGGGCAGACAGGAGAAATGACACGGAACCGGGGCATTGCTTGCGGGAAAAGTTTTTTGATAGGCCACACTTATATTAATTCTTTGTTTAACATTTTAATGAACTTTTTAATTCCTTATACGATAGTAATGTTATTAAACAGATTATTTAGGATTTGCTTCGAATGCAAGCTACGTTGACGTGGTTTGATTTAATTTGATTAGGTATTGTTCGTCTATTATTAATACAGTCACAACATAACTGTTATATATTTCTTGAAATATATCAAATTCGACACCAAATCCCACAGGACAAGCCGATGATAAAATAAATATCCGCCGGTTATAAGGGTCAGGTCAAACACCATATTGCATAAAGTCAGTCCATGTGAGCGGCTCGTGTTTTTTGTCCACATACGATACTATTTTTAAACACTGTGTTTGGTCTATGGCGTCAAGATGGGACTGCGATGTGATGGGTCAGAGTTTTAATAATTTGAAGATATAATTATGACACTTTTGGTTATTTTTAATTATGATATATGGTTAGTAACAACGGTTAAATTGTAGGAAACCGACGGTTTAGTTCTCAATTAATAAAGAACCTGAAATTAAATTTCTCATAATTTCGTGCACCAGGCTATGTTGTTACTATCTAGCTCTAAGGATTATTTATTTATTAAGGCACTTCAACGACTTACTCACATTTACACAAAAAAAAAACACAATAAATGAGACTAAAGTGAGTTCGTCACTTACAGAAGTGCACAGCACTTGCAGAATCATACAAATGGAAAGAGAACGCCGAGATTATAATTACAAATTACTAGCTTTTGCCCGCGGCTTCGCTCGCGTTAAATTCGGGGTAACACAGTTCCCCTTGCACCTTATTGATTTGTAATAGAAACGCTAAGTTTTCCCTTTTCTTCCCTCTTTCTCCCTAACATCCCACTTTTTATAAAAAAATATTAGCCTATGTCCGTCTCCTGGTTCCCAACTATCTCTGTACCAAAATTCATCAAAATTGGTTTAGCCATTAAAGCGTGAAGAGGTAACAAACAAACAAACTCACTTTCGCTTTTATAATATCAGTAACGATAGTAAGGATACACTTTGCAAAATAAAAAAAATACATTAGACAATTAAAAAAAATGTGAAATGATTATACAAAAAAAAAATAGTAAATTTGAAAAATATAAATTAGATGTTTTACACTCAACATAAATTGGACACTACTACTACTACTAAAAAGAAAACAGATAGATAGAGTAAAATAAAATACTGTTCATGGAGAGAATTGAAGCGGATGCAATATATTTGAGCTAATTAAAAGTCTACGATATTGACGGAGAGGGTTACAGTAGATGTCTATGCTACTAGTTCGGGCAGCGATTTTATTATAGTTTTTCATTAAGCGGTTCATAGGTGCGGTGCTACCAAGGTTAGTGCGACTAGCGGAGGTTGCAAAGGTTAAATTATCTGTCTATCCTTCTTTAGCTTGTAAACGACTGAGCAGAGCTCCATGAAGGTAGTATTGGAAAATTATTATCTAAGTAAATATCGTATCGATTGAAAAATGCAGTTTAGACGAGTCATCATCATTATTCTTATCCTGACTTTCCCCACTGCTGAAAACAGGACTCTCGTTAGTGGTGCTAATCTCCATATTCCTGTGGCAACTTCACTCAATTTTTTATCGGCGATGGCTTTAAAATATTTTGAAAATAAACAACATATACCAGCTTATTTCCTTCATTGTTCTTTCATTGACGGACCTGTTGGTCTAGTGGTTAGTGGCCCTGACTGCTGAGCCGCAGGTCGTGGGTTCGATTCCCACCCAGGCCACACTTTGTGTGATGAGCATGATTGTTTGTTCTGTGTCTGGGTGCTATTTATCTATAATATGTATGTATTTATAAATTATATAAGTATGTATATCAGTTGTCTGGTTACCATAACACAAGCTCTGCTTAGCTTGGGATCAGATAGCCGTGTGTGAGTTGTCCCAAGATATTTATATATTTATTGTATCGTCTTTCCAAACTGCTTTTTAAACATCATGTTACAGACCCAACCTGAGCCCTCACATCCTTAATCTAACGGTCTACCAACTTTCCCACCACCAAACACAGCTTTAATCACAAAAACAAAGCTTCCTTTATCTCCTTACACCACTATGTCAAATATTGTCGTTTCGTTTATTTTAGCACCGAATGTTCCGTTAGAAATGCTTGCACCTTGCAACGGCAAATAACCTGCGACCTATTTATCCGGCCATCAAAAAAACCTAGTCGCAAACCAAGTTAATTTTACCACTCTTTAAAGAAAACTCAAAGGAATTTCAACTATATGAATTGAAAAATAGAAGTGGTTTCATGTTTTTTGGAGTGTTAGCGTAATGTGGTCGGACTAACCACATGTGGGAAAGATTTCGGTAAGTTTTTTTGGTGGACGGTTCCTAAGTTTGGTTTTAAACGGATGTTTGGCCGTTTTTGGTTTATTAATTAAAGTTTAGGTTTTGTATTAGCGGGTCGTTAAGTTATGATAATTTCATTATTTAATTATAAATGTGTTATGTTGAATGGGTGAGGTCAATATTTGGCCTGTTGTTAAGATGTGATAATTTGGTCAAATATATCTTTTTTTTCTGGCATAAATACACCTTGTGTTGTTTGTTTTATATCTCGATCTTGGCTAGTATGAACAAGCTTGATATTTCCCCATTACATTACAAAAATAAATACTTTTTGGGCCATTATCTACTATTAACTTTAATTTATTCGTTGTTCTAAATTTTTCATACTCAGTATTGCGATTTTATGATGATATATTTGTATTTAAAAACCATCTACTGGAACTAAGTGGTTTAATATGACATATCGTCGATAACTAAGGAAGAAAGAGTTTCAAAATCTTCCATAGTTGAACCCATTACCAATGAAATTATCAAATCGCCTATTTGACCCAAGAGCTGGGTTTTACGGTGGCCAAAGGCTAAATGTCGCAACGTTTTAACGCGGCCAGACTTTTAGGTACAGCTAACAGCGTTGAGGACAAGTTTTGAAGTTTTGTTCAGCGTTGAGGACAAGCTTTTTGATGTCATTTTATAGTTTCTTGTTAGTTTAATCATTTTTATTTATTTAATTGTAAATGTATTTAGTTAGTTTACTCTCTCATCAAAAACCCGAAAACCGCCAGCAAAAAGCAGCTAATTTCGAAACATGCATTACAAACACATAAACAACAATATCTATCATACATGGGGCTCACGTGCTCCCGCGCCGGTCACGTCGCGACATATTTATTGTGCAGCCCGGGCTCACTGCTAACCGAATTCTGTGATGTCGCACCTTCTTGACTTATTGTGGAAAGTGGGTTTCTTTGTATGTACTTGTACATACTATCTGTTTTGTACTGAGTAAGTCGTAGGATTAGGTAACCACAGGAAGATGCTGTGATGATCAATTTTGATTAAACAATGATATGAATAAGCAAAAACATTCAAATGTTTACGAATGAGGAAAATGTCGTCCGGAGTGGGAGGGAGTGTCAAACTTGTACTGATTAAAACCCACCCATGTTCCTTTTATTGCCCTTTATGTTCCGGGGCAGCGATATGTCTTTTGAACAACCCACAGCCCCTGCCTGCCCTGGCAGGCCCCACAGTTTTGCTGACATCTCTTTGAGGCGCGCGTGGCGCGTGGTCGATACCGCATTATTCCAGACCTTAGAGTCTAAAGTTTGAGGTCTAGAATAACCAACCACAGTAAGCAATGGTGATGAACCGAGCACACACTGAAAATAGCATTGAATTTTCCTTGACTCCTCTTGAAATTGATCAGTGTACACCTCGTTGCAAATGAATGATACATATTTTGGGATATCAATTTATGTTCCCCTAAATATATCAAATAGGTACCGTGGTAATATGAAATATCTAGATTTTACTTTGAAATCAAGTTTTACCTCAACTGTAAGGTATGATGTCTCTGCGCCAGCCTTCAGTTCTCTGTGTGCTCTTCACCATACCTAATGTAGTTGTTTTTCTCAAACCCTATACATACCTCCTTATATTATATACAAGCCTCTGCATCACGTATCCATGTCCGGTTGCCGCCTCACCCCCGCACAGACACGCGTACAGTTAGCAAAACAGATGAGTAACCAGGTTCGATACATAAATTTGATTTTTTCTTAAAAACCGATGGATTCAACTCAAATTCAATTTATTTCATGAATTGTTCGTTCTCTGTCAAATAAATTTAATTTTATTTCGAAAAAAATCATGGATTTCTATGAACATTTCGACTGTATCTGACGAGCCTGGTTATTTATTTCTTTTGCTGACTGTGCCTAAAGGTGTGTTTACACATCGTGGCGGTGATGCGATCAATCTCCATCAGAGAGCGGCGCATTATCAGTTAGTATACGTCTTGGGGACATGGTATGTGTAGAGCAGGCATTGTGTCCTTTTCTGTGAAACAATTGCTCGAGATTTCGAGAGCTCATGCGGTCGTTTCCTCGCTATCCAGCTTGGATTTCTGAAGATCATTCTTAATTATATTTTTTTTGAAAAAATTCTCTTGTATCGTGGGTGCGTTTACAAACATTTAAACACGAACAGCCAGACCCGGAACAACTACTTGTAGACCATACAAATATTTGTTCCATGCTAGGAAAGAACCCGCGACACGCAGCGCAGCAGTCGATCGCTCAGCCACTGCGTCAACCGTGTCGTCAAAGCTCTAGACTTCTGGAGCTTAAGCTTAATAATAACTGGGTGGTCGTGTTCGCGTCATCTTTAGGTTAAGCCTCGTTTTCTTAGGTTGGTCCATGGATGGGTGATCTGAATGGTCACCCATATTTCTTACAGAGATTCTCTCGTAAAGCGCGTAAAACACATGATACTGGGTATCAATTGTTGATCTTCGACAGTCGTTACGGCACGTAGTTAGTGGGCCAAATTTTTGAAACCAGTCTTACCAAGGTCTTACTCAGTACTAACTGGGTTGTGGAGGTCATAACGGCAGGCGCTTCATCTAAAATAATCGTATTCAGCCGTATCTGGTTGTACTAGAAAATGCACCCCAACATTGTTTGGAAAAGGCTTGGTGGGTGATGATTCTTTATTACAATTTTCTGGTCCTTTGCTTTGTGAAAGAACAGAAAATAGGTTGTTTTCTAATCTCCCGAAGCTTCTTCTTTTTAAAGACTTTCTTTTCTCTGCCAGGTCTAAAACTTCCAAAGCGATCCGTGAGAACAGTTTAACGCGATCGTCCATCAAGCGGTTATCGCGCATGCGTTCAACCCGTAACCTTATCTGGCGAGATGAAAGTGACGAAAAATGTACACATTCAAGAAATTATTGTTTTCGGTAGCGAAAAACGTGACGAACAGATCTTGCGACGCCTACGCCCATGTTTCGGAGGATGTTTATTTTTTGCAGCCTTTTTTCAGTGCATACAAGTATTTTCATGTTAATAAGTAGGTACCGACTTAAACAAAAGATGGATGGATTGTGTAAGGAATGATATGAAGCAGAAAGGAGTAAATGATGTCGTGACGTCTGATAGGGGAGAATGGAAGAAGAAAACGTGTTGCGCCAAATAGAATGGGACAAGGGCAAGAAAATGATGTTGATGAGGTAGGTACCGACTTTTCCATTCTTGTACCTTACCTGTAATATTATAACTGAAACCTGTAGTCATGTAAATAATTTCAATGCAATTGCAATTTAAGTTACCGTGTTTTCGGTTACGACTGCAAAATAAGCTTGAAATAGAACTCATCTAATTGTATGATACACTAGATTCTGCTCGCGGCGTTGCTCCCGTTATTTACTGAAATTAACCCACTAGTACCTTTTTAAATGTAGCTAATGACACTCAGGAATAATGAAGCTTTCCGTTATTGAAAGATTTATTATAATCGGATCAGTAGTTACAAAGATTACTCCTACATACAAACTTACAAATAAATTTTATCTTTTTGTATAGACGGATTATTAACGTATGGCCTTGGAAAAATAAGTAGTTACATTTCTTCGTCTTTCACAGTAATATTGTTGCCTCCTGAAATAATTAAACAAACACCTTTATCAATGTTTCAAAATAATTTTCTTCTAAAGCTCAACTTATTGAACTGAAAAGAAAATCGGGACAACTTCTGAAACCAACTCTACACTCCGTTACTCAACCAGGTCAATACTGTCACTTCTTAACCAGCCAAACAATCTTTGTTACACCCCACTTAAGCCTCATACATCTTCAGATCTACTATTCACACTGTCACAACTATACAGCATGTATCAATTTTTTTTAAACGTTGCCCTACACTAGGAATTTCTCCTGTATTGTGGGTGCGCTTACAAACATTTAAACTCACATATAACAAACAGTGGGACCCGAAACTACTACTATTTGTAGGCCATACAGATATTTGTTCCGTGCCAGAATCGAACCCGCGACACGCAGCACAGTAGTCAATCGCTCAGTCACTGCGCCAACCGCGCCGTCGAAGTTAAGAAAAGGCTTGGCATATGATGGTCAATACACATACATCTTTAAAAATGACTACACCTAAATAATACATGCTGTATAGCCAATATCACAACTATAATAGCCATTTTTCTTTTTAATGCCCCATTTGATTATAGAACAGAACTCATAACATACACAAAAGGATTAACAGTAACACGAAGGCTATTCACAAGGCTGCTTGTCTATGATTTATAATTTGTTTAATTCAAATATCGTGCTTAAAGCTGTGTATATTAGGTTGGGTATTGTTGGTAGTTAGTTGTGAAATGTGGTTTACGTAACGCGTTTGTAAATACAAATAAAAGACAGAAAAAACACTGAATTTTGTTTGATTGTGTTTTTTGCCACTGACTTCCGTAAGTCTGTTTATTTTCCGGCTTTTTTAAAGTCTGTTTTTTTTGGAAGTCGGTTTTTTGCAAAAAGGTTTTTAGTTCAGCCTTTTTAGTTGTGGACGATGTAAATGATTACCATCATTTACATCGTCCACACAAATTATTATCGAGTATAAATGTTCTATTGCTACTAAGAGTGAACATACATATTTAGCTGAAAAAATATGTATTATAGAAGATAGCTAATAAACTACGCAAGCAATATAGATAAAATTAATATGGGAACCTTTCAGGAGTATATCCTTTCAATAATAAAAATAATTCTGAAAATCGGCCCACAAAAGACGGGGAAATCGCATAACAAACATACATCCTTACTAATATTATAAAAGCGAAAGTGAGTTTGTTTGTTTGTTACGTCTTCACGCTTTAATGGCTAAACCGATTTTGATGAATTTTGGTACAGAGATAGTTGGGACCCTGGAGACGGAAATAGGTTATTTTTTTAATTTAATATAAAAAGAATATTGAGATATGAGGTAGAAAGAGGGAAGAAAAGGGAATCTTAGCATTGCTATTACAATAAATCAGTCGCAAGTGCAAAAACTACAGATAGCAGGTACCTGTAAATCAGGAAAAGGGAAAGCTAGTATTTATATATTTTTTAAATAAAATCGAATTGAGAACCTCCTTGTTTTGAAGTAGGTTAAAAAGAAAGCTGACCTCAGTTTCGGCTTGGCAAAGACATAATAAATTAGTTGTGTGCTGCTTGTGCGTGATGTCTTACTTTGCCGTGGATGTTGTCATATTCTGTGTCACTTGCGTAGCATTCACTGAAATTTGTCAAGCTGAAACGATTTAAGTTTAGTAAATTTCGGTTTTAGTAAAGTGATTTTTAGGAATGAAAGAAGCAAATTAATGCAATTCCTGTAATATTTATTTGAACACCTAACATTGCTAATTCATGCAAACCTTACATTTTTATCAGGCTATTAATTTATTACCTGTCATCACCAATTTTTAAAACCAAGAATTTGATCAACAAATTAAAAACTCAGATCGGCACGCAACGTCCCCTCGCCTCAAAGTGATGCAAAATCAGCGCATTCCTTGCAACCCCCGCATTCGGAACAAAAGACCGCATGTACTATTGTACAAATTATTTAATACAATAAATAAAGAGATCCGCATACCGATATTACATTCATTCACTCATTCCCTCAATCGTTCAGTCGCCAGCCGGGATTTTTTTTAATTTTCAAGTACTTCGATTGGCCCAGGCGGCAAGCTTTTGAACTTGAGAATTACGATTTCTGCAGGCTGTCGCTTTGATTAAAGACAGATTGCGTACACCCTCAAATTGGGAACCATGGCTTTCAAAATATATTAATAATCTTGATTCGTGTTGTGGATGTCTGACGCGTGCGTTTTGTGTTCGAATAACGAAGTTTAAACGGTCTTGTTGAATTTTCCAATCAGTAGCAGCTTTGGCAGGTTTTTTAAGCTCAAACTAAACTATGTTCAAAAACAATAACTTATTTTTTTTCCATTATTATTTTTGTACTCTACGACAATGTTGTCCTATTTAACCTAAAGGTTGAAATGATTGACTATATAGTAAATTGTTGAGTCTATTCTGTGTTTGATATACACTCAGCTGCATAAATATTTGATTTTAAATAACGAAATATTCCCAATTTATGCCATTGATTGACCGACCGTATAATTCTTCAAGACATGCAATATTTCAACACACTGTAGCAGGTGACCCGTGTTTCTACAATAAAAGGAAAAAAACTGTAATTCTGTACGTTATTAAATTTTTAATAATTCTAGACAAAAAAGGGGCAACACTGCATGAAACCGTTACACCACTCCATACAATCCGTTGGGTTCAATCAAAAATTTCATCGGGTCTTTAGAAAACTACTAATACGCTAATTCAACATATTGTGAGGGGTCCACAAATAAAAAACGTGGGCCAGTCAAGGTAAGAAAGGGTCAGGCAACTGTTTTTTGTCAAATACCCCTTGCCAGATGGCCTGGCGTTTAGCGACAAAAAAACTGTTCGTGCCAGACCTTGTACAAGTAGGGATTGCAATAGAATCTTTCTTAGCGTGTTCTAAAATATTAGTGTCCGATCGAAACTAGTTTTACGACTGAAACCGAAACCGAAAACGAATTTCGGCAACGGCCTCTGTTTCGGCTGAAACCGAGATCAAGGATCACTTTTATCAGTCATATTGAATATTGTTTTTATGTTCACTACCCGCTCTTATGTTATAATGACATGAAACGAGATAGAACTTACCAAATTTAAAAAATTTGAACAGCAAACAAACAAGCGAATCACGAAATGGCTCTGATGGGATTCATTCATTCATTCAACGCGCCAAACATGACTGATCACAGCGCGAAAACTCCCGAATGCACATTCGGTTTTGATCGTAGTTTCGGCCGTTTTAGGCCGAAACTGGCCAAAACCGTAACCGACACCGAACCTTCGGTTGGACACTATAAAATATCTACCAGATATTTTTTCAAAACAAGAGCGACTCAGCCTCGCGCACCGATGGTTCCGTACATACGTGCGACTTAAACGGCCATAACATTTAAGTATATAATAGGTTTAGTGTATTATAAAAGGTTTTAATTTAAACTTAATACCTCCACTGGTATCCAAGATAAAGGTCTTGACAGACAGACAGGGTAAGAGTTTTCTAAAACACTAGATTAATTAGTAATTTATTAATGGGTACCTAATAGTGACACAGCAAAATTTGAAACAATTTTTCGAATGATTGAATACCCTATTTCAAGTATAATAAATCTTTTTAAATTTTGGCTGAATTAAAAGTCACGTCACTTTAATATATCAGAGCAGTTGCTCTAAAACTACTATGATTAATTTGTTTTTGCAAAGATTTATTTTCCATTTATTTTTCACATGATTTATTAGAAAATTCACTACAAGCGCGACTGCATTAGGTCCTCGGTTCGATTCCCGCATCAGGAAAAGTGTCCTTTGCCTGATGCGGGAATCGAACTCATCTGTCACATTGAATTCAGTGATTCATAATTATGTCCTAGATTATTTCAGTTACCAGAATGAGATTTCAATGACCACAATTTTTTGGCTGACCTTACTCGTCTCCGCAGAAACACCATGACGATTTGTCTCTACATCATATAAATTTCTCTATAATTAATAGAGTAAGCAGACGATATTTCGACGTAGCAGATTCATCGTTTCTTAACAGGTGGTCAACAGTTTTTTAGAAAGGGGATACGCGGCGCTACATAGAGCTTCTTACGAGAGCTTTTTCTATTTCAAAAAAGCGAATAATGAAACGCGCATATTTTTTAACTGTATCATGGGTGCTTTTACAAACATTTAAACTCACATACACAAACAGCCACACCCGAAACAACTACCGGTCATACAAATATTTGTCTCATACGGGGATCGACCCCGGGACAATCAGCGCAGCAGTCGATCGCTTGGTCACTGTGCCAACCGTGACGTCATAAATATAATATAAGCCTGTATTTAAGGCTACAGCAGATGGCTTTTCAAGAAAAACGGTGATGTTGACATAGTCATTAAAACTTATAATATCTACTTCGAACATAAATGGACGATAAATTGAAATTCATCAACTATTTTCCAGGTCTTGTTTTGACAAGAAAAGTTGAATGCAAACAATTTATACCAAATCTAACGTTCTGCTATTTTAAGATACAATCACCATATTTGTCTGATTAATGCAAATGTTTACGTTTTGCCCATAAAGACCAAAGCGTTCGCCTATAAATTATGGGCATTCGGGTAGTAGCAACAAATTATATCTTCGTGCATCTTTTGTCCTTTTTTATCTTTCCCAATCTAACACGGTCATCCTTGGAATTTATGTTTTGATGAAAGATACAATCTTCCTATTACAGAATATTAATTTATTTGGCAATAACGCTTTTGTTGGTTTGAGGTAGCTTGTCAATAATTAATCTTAATGGTGTTTGTTTCATTTCCAACGATGTGAATTCTTAACTAACTACATTGACTTCTAGGTTTAAATAATTTATTTTTAAAAAGACTTTATCCTCTTACAAGACAACATAAGTTGACAGAGTGTAATAAAATGTATTCTAGACAAGCGGTCACTTTAAATTATTCTACACGTAGTCTTAAAATTATTTTGTTTGTAAATTGCTTAGGTTACTCGTTGAACAGCTTCATTCTCAACTAGTATGCTGGTATAGTTAGTAGGTTTCAATTATATGATAGTCTGGATTTAAAACCGCTGAAAAAGTTTACACTTTTAATAACTGGTGGTAAATTATTATAGATTGTGCACCTTCATGGGTGACATTCTTTTTAGCATAATTTGTGCATGTCTTTGGCAGAACTAGTAAGCTGGGACTTGTCTTTGCAGCATACTTGAGATTTTAAAGATGTGAACGGCTGTCTCTAGATCCAATTTTTGAGTGGCCAGAAGTAAATTTTAGGAAATTCTGATTACTTGCAAAACCTACGCAGCATTGGAAAAAAAAGAACCTTAACGCACTAGTTCCACCAATGTAACAGTCGGCTAGGAAAACTATTATGCTCCAAATGGTGATACCTAATGCAAGAAACATAGTAACCACAACCGTGCCACAAAACTTTTACACCAACATAGCAGATAAGGCAACGTCGCAATGGATTGTGTTTGGCCGCAACTCGCCTGATTTGAAGCAAAGATGCAGCCTCGAATGGAGCTCACTAGAAGAACTTTAAAGAAAACAATGATCCATACAGATTGCATATTTCCTTGACAGTAACCTAAGCCTTATGCAACTCCACCCTTTTTTCAGTCATAGTAATGGTGGATGGTGAATTTGGGTAGTGGTTGCATGTCATTCCCTTCGACCTTCGTGACTCTCTGAGCCATTTGCTTTTGTATTTATCGGAACGTGTCGTGCGACACGCCGCAAACGATGCTACAGTACATACGGCGAACAAGGGTGGAATATTTCGGACCTACACCTGCCCCATGGTCTCCTTTCCTTCTATGTTCCTCAAATTCTGGGTCAAACTCAGCAAAGTGGCACCTAATATTACACCTACAATTCGCAAATCATGTTTAAGTTCCATGAAGGCGAGCCTATTGCTATTAACCAGGCACAAATTCAGGCTTTAAGTTTTATAGTGGAAGATTAAATGTACCGATTTAGTTATCATGTTCACCTGAGGTTTGCATTTCTATCTCAGCTTAAAGATAGTATGCTGAAGTAAATTTCCCATGATAAATTTCTACAAAATGTGTAAGTTTGTTTAAAACTCTAAAAACAGTTTGAACTGCTACGTAAAACTTATCAACTGTACGTAAAATCCTAACTATCCTTATCCTTACTAATATTATAAAAGCGAAAGTGAGTTTGTTTGTTTGTTTGTTTGTTACCTCTTCACGCTTTAATGGCTAAACCGATTTTGATGAATTTTGGTACAGAGATAGTTGGGAACCAGGAGACGGACATAGGCTAATATTTTTTTGAAAAAAGTGGGATGTGAGGGAGAAAGAGGGAAGAAACGGGAAAACTTAGCGTTGCTATTACAAATCAATAAGGCGCTACCGAATTTAACGCGAGCGAAGCCGCGGGCAAAAGCTAGTAATATTATAAAATCGAAAGTGAGTTTGTTTATTAGTTTATTACGTCTTCACGCCTAAATGGCTAAACAGATTTTGATGAATTTTGGTACAGAGATAGTTAGGACCCTGGAGACGGACATAGGCTTATTTTAAAAAAAATGAGGGAGAAAGAGGGAAGAAAAGGGAAAACTTTGCATTGCTATTACAATAAATAAGGCGCAAGGGCAAAAACTACAGGTAGCAGGTACTCGTAAATCAGGAAAGGGGAACTGTGTTACCCCGAATTTAACGCGACTGAAACCGAGGGCAAAAGCTAGTACCTACTAAAATAAAATCAAGTCTTCATGATAAACATGTCGTGGAGGCACTCGTACATACCTTCAATGCTCATACAATCCGTTACTCGCAGTAACATTTCATGGTTCAAGACATACAGTGATTGAGATCTCTGTTATTTCAATGCTAATATTACTTGGAAATCATGTGTATTTACTGGCCACGTTTGTTAACACTGCATGAGTAGCATCATCATCATCAAGAGCTCTATCATTGGTTGGTCACTAGAATGCTTGGTTCTATTAAGCAGTCAGTCATTCAGTTAGTTTCTCATTTAGTAGACATTCGCATAACACTTAGTTACTTTCCTAATTCTGTACAAGATCGCTACCAAAATAACAAAGCTTATAAACAGATGAAAGTTTAATCGACGAGAGATTTTGCCAGTAGTCAGATATGAAGCATATATCTTAGTAACGTTGTAGATGCTGCCATAATCACAAGCATTCGATACGAGCCTTCATTAAAATTTTCGTGCGTAAATAAATCCTACTAATATTATAAATGCGAATGTTCGTGAGGATGGATAGATGGATGTATGTATGTATGGATGTTTGTTACTCTTTCACGTCAAAACGGCTGAACGGATCTTGAAATTTGGCACAGAGGTAGATTACAGTCTGGAATAACATATAGGATACTTTTTTTTTTGATACCACGCGGGGTAAGCCGAGGGCGACCAACTAGTTGTCAAACAAATGAAAACTACCAAAATACCACAAACGATAACAATATTTAAATATGCATCTCACATTACTATCTTCCTTGACCTTACCTCCAATCTTACTAAAAAATCTTTTTCAAACGGCGCACCTTCCTTCGCTGAGCCTCCTCGAGTATGGGCAGAGGCCAGAGGTCACGCGGCGTGGCACGGACATCGCCGCCCCTCCCTGGGGCTACTTGCCTAGCCCAGTAGCCCCACTGATCGATACTGTGGTATTTTTGTACGGGGGGTGAGAGCAATTTGGTCGTAAGAGCTAACCTTAACAACACTGCTGCCGACCTAAACAAGGTCAGAAAATGACGCCACTATTAAAGTTCAGTATTACATAATGGGCAGGATAACAAAAATAACTTAGACCTTATAAAATACTGTCACAATGTTCATACAGTTTTAGTTCCGGGTATAGTATCAAACTATGCTATATTAACAAGCCTCATTTTCCTGTAAAATCAAGCTTGCAGCAATGTGAGTTTACCTAGAATTTGAAACAAGAAATAATGTGACAAATCTTTCAATCTCGAGATTTGCCTTTAACTAACTGAACTGAAAGCTATAAATCCAAAATGTACCAATTAGTCTGTGACTAAAGGTATAATTTACAGGGAAGTTCTGTATACCAAAAAAAAATCACCAAACCCAGCCATCTCCTGAAAACTTTTCACTCCGAATACAAACTATCAGAGCACACGTCTTCCCACGTACATCAGGGGGGTTAAAGGGGGGGTGTCCACGTGAGGCGGGGCGGCGACAGCGCCGGCGAGCGTGGCCTGTGGCTATTCCCGCCCTACCCGCCCTACCCGCCCGCCCATCACGACACGAGCGTGAGTCAGGGCTACTTCGTATCAGAGGCATTAGCAAAGTACAAGGCTGACATTAACACGAAACGAATTATTGAAGAAGAAGGTAACTATGGAACTAGATATTAGAACAGTCTCGAGTATTAATTTATATACGCTTTTCTAAATTAAAAGGCGATTGTCTTTGTGAATAAAGATTGCATCATTAAGACAACACTTTTTTCGAAAAAATATGTGTTTCAAAGTACTACCATGTTTGAAATAACATAAAAATTACAAAACTACAGTTAGAACATTTGAAATGGGATATTTTCTATGTTATTTCGTTCATTTTTCATTTTTTCGTTGATTCATTTACTTATAGTTTACATTTTCTATGTAATTTTGAGTTTCTAATATTGCGGCGCAGTTGTACACACTATGATCACGGATAAACTGATGTTACACAGTTACGCTACAGTAAGACAAATACACTTTGAAAAGTTGCTAAGTGTATACAAATCTGTGCATGTGACTGTACTATGCTACATATAATTAAGGTAAGGTTTTGATGCAAGTGAAGTAGAAAGTATCAAGGTACTTGTAAGTAGAAACGTAAAATCATCACACGCTGTACTAAGACTTTGTAGGTAATTAAAACCACCAACTTTGATTTATGTGCACCTCTTGTAAAGTACAGAAAATGTCTGAAAGATTTGTTAGTTCTTAATTTAAATTTTAAATTCTACCAAATATACTTTTTTTCTATGACGAATGTTTATTTTGATAGCTTGGAGTAAATTCTATTGTGCATGATGTGGTCTTCTGTAAGTGAAGGAGTGTCGTCCATAATTTACGTTTCAAGATCTGTTAACAGCGTTGGTTGAGGATCCTTAATAAATAATGAATAAAATGAACCTTTAAATATGATTTCGTGTGAACAACCAATTACTTTACGAACCAAAAAAGAAAGCATTCATATATTTTACGTTTCGTCTTGTCTTTTTCAGGGCTGAAAGTTTCACAAACTTCAATACAATGCTAGCTATATTTCTTGTTGTTGTAACCCGAGTAACTTAAGCTATTAATAGTCAAATTTAATCAAACTTTTTGGTATATTTTAAAAGCTTATTTGTAAGTAATTATTATAAGTACTTGGCTACTGGCTAAATAACAACAGCCATGCGCGTCGATGGTCAAGGTTAAGCTGCGTTTGCCTGAGTTGGTCGGTGGATGGGTCCATTCATTGCATACCAAGTTTCCTCCGTGCCTCAGAAGGCACTACGTAAAGCTGTTGGTCCCAGCTATCATTTATAGATCTTTGACAGTCGTTACAGGTGATCAGTGGCCTAAAAGTTTGACAACTAAGCAAGTTACCTAACAACGCGTATCGTATTACGCAGTATGAACTGGGTTGTGAAAGTCACATCTAGTTAGACTGGAACACGAACCCAACTTAGTTATAGAAAAGGCTAGGCAGATGATGAATCATGGTAAGAACTTGGTATAGGTACCTTAAAAAATTATAACATAATTATACGAATGGACTCACATGCAAAAGACTTTCAACACTCGAATTTACTCTCCCATGCTCCCAATACCAGAAACCACAATAAAAAAGTTGAACTCAAAAAATATTTAACGAACTTTTTACAAACAAAACAAAACTTCATCAAAAAAGTTTTCATTCATAAAACTGGTTTGTTCTTTTTTCTTTTTAAAACTAAGCTGTAAATTACACGGTAAGTAAATCCCAATAAAAGTGAGCAAAAAATAGGGAAGAAAAACATTTCTAGATGAATAAGATGTCGCAAAAAATATGCAAAGTTTTCACCCTTTGAAGTTTTTTCTTAGTGACTTTGATACCGAGATAGAATGTACTCGTTATATGGTAATTTACAGGTTTTTTTTTAACCTGATTCTTTATGGGAGACCACTTTTTGTGGTAGTTGCAGTAGCGCCCCATCCCGGCCGGTGCGATTGTTACTAAGATGCGCTAGAGTCGCTGTGTTCGATATGCTTATCCAGTTATAGCAGTAACTATGTTTATCTATAAATAAAGCTTATATAAAGCGTTTTTTGAGTTACGGAACCCTTAGAATGAACAACAATAAAACAAGCAATTACCTTGAATAAAGGTTTCAGAAAACAAAATATAGCATACGGTACCTCATTCACAAGGCTAACCTATTGACCGAGTTTTTACCTAATATCCTGTTACCTTTGCCTTTACTTATAAAAACAGTACCACGTGCCACCCACATAAAAGGTTTAAAAAAAATAGTGCCCACCTGACGTTATAAGAAAACCTTCTTGTTTTTTACGAAAGGGTTCATGCATTTCTTAGGTACGTCGGCTTGTAAATTGAACATGAGCCAATGTGTCAGATGACGATGAGAAGTTACAGTTGCCATAATAGGGCAGGTTTCCAAAAAAAAATAAGTCCGTCTTAGATTATTCAGTAATAAAGGGCACGTATTTTTTAAATTGTAAATTAGAATAAAAAAATTACAAAGATACGTGTGACGTCACGCGTTGCTGCATGTTTTCGGAACGAGTGACGTCACACGTAATTTTTTAATAATCTAAAAGACGGACTAAATAGAATGTAATTACTTTGACCCTAGAAACTACCCTATTATCACGATTAGCAATCGTTTTAGTGACTGCAACAATAGTTGCCTTATATGACAAAATACCTAAGGGCTTAAATAAAATGACATCTTGATAATGTATTTAAAAAAAAAAGTTGCCCCACTCAAGGAATTTCTCCTGTATCGTGGGTGCGTTTACAAACATTTAAACTCACATACACAAACAGCCAGACCCGGAAAAACTATCTGTATGTCATAGAAATATTTGTTCCGTGCGGGGATCGAACCCGCGACACGTGGCGCAGCAGTCAAACGCTTAGCCACTGTACCAACCGTGTCGTCAGCTATTCAGCGTATTCTTAGCCGTTAAAGTTCCACTACTGGAAAAGGCCTCTCCCTTCCAGATATTTTTTTGAAGTCATCTCGAATCAGCTATCGCAGTGCAGGTCCAAGTCATATCGCCACCTCTTTCTTTGCCAGCCTCGGCGGCGAAATCCATCCTCAAAACCCATTGAGAGTTATATCGCTTTTAAACTAAAGCCACATGTAGCCACTCTTTTCTGTTTAGGGAAGGTATCAAAAGCCCGGTACGTCACACTATAATGAAGTGAGAAAGTTTCTACAATCGGCATGTGTATGATACACGTTCTAATAACCTCATGGTCAATTACCAAATAACGAAAGTAAATAATTTAGATCTTTATTTTTAAAAAATGCCACATATTCCCAACCAACGGAGCGTTAACTTAACAAATCTGAGTTATAAAACTAGATCTTGTCACGCAAATATGCGACAGGTGACTGCTGAACTTGAGTGGACGGTTGCGCCCTCTGCACATCGCTGGGCAAACTAATCTTTGATACCGTACGATTTTACGATCTTCCAATTTAGTGTCGCGTTCCGTAAAACGTGGAGCTAAAATGGCGCCTTAGAGTAGCCCATTTTTTTGTTAGTGTAGGATTTTGAACCTATAAGCTTTACTTACATATATTGAAATTAACTTCTGGTCTTTTTGGGCATCCAACTGCGTCAAAACCTTGTCCTTTACAAGGTATTAAGGCCAGCGCCTAAGGTGGCTGGGAGTCGGCTTGTAACTCTCAACGCCCGGAGCGTCTCCCGCGGCAGATTAAGTTTGCCACTACTACTACTAAGTACTACATTGCCTACCAAATCAGATTTAAAAATTTGAAAGCAATATTTTCACAGTAAAACATAACATTTTAGATGCCCATACCATTGTCCAAATAGTTGCAGAGTCGCTGCTTCTTAAACATCGTCACGGCGAGTGGTGATCGAGCGCGTGGTCACCGGTCATGTTCCTACGTTTGTCTTCCCATATGTGGAGATAGGGCTGCCGTTGCTGGCTTTTGATAATGGCAACAAAATGTTATAGTGCAGAGACTGTGTTCCGATAAACACAGTCATGTAAATGTAACCGCGTAAAAGACTTTTACACGGCAGAATAAACTAAGGGAGGTAGCGTCTTAGTATGAAAAGACATATCCAAAAGACATTGTCAATCCGAAACAGAATCATAAATCACAGTTTCTTTTAAGGTGCCGATATAATCTGGTCAAGTCACATGATGCCCATCCAGAAGATAGTTTTTGAGGTGGTCTTTATGTTTTTTTGTGATAGAAAAACAGACAGATCACCAGTTAATTACGTATTTCAACGAGCAATCTGATCTCTATTTGGTGACCGCTTCAGACCTCGAGAATTGCTGAACAATTTACTGTTGCGCTGCGTGTCGCAAGTTCGATTCCCGCACGGAACAAATACTTGTATGACCTGCAGATAGTTGTTTCGGGTCTGGCTGTTTGTAAACGCACCCACGATACAGGAGAAATTCCTAGTATGGGGCAACATTTTTTTTTTTTATAATAAAATTATAAACCATCATGTTTCAAAACAATATAAAATAAGCTTTGTTGAGGTCGGGTATCAACAACTGGCAAGTTCTCTAAGCATTTTACAAAAACACAGCCCTAAACGTAACACGGTACAGTTCGCCTATTGTCTCTTAGTCCGTTGCTTGGCCATGACTACGAGTCATTACGGTCGCTATGACGAAAATGAGCTTAACGATTGTAAAAATAGTAGCATTTAGGGACAATGAAACTGAGACACTTAATAGTTTTCCTGTATTCATTACGGTGTTTAGCCCAAATACCTGTTTGTAACTTAGCTAAGGTATACATTTCGGTATGAACCTAGTAAGGCGTATGACCGAATTTGTATGTTTTTGATAAAAAAACAATCAGCATCTGCCTAGCCTTTTACCAACTATGTTGGGGTCGGCTTCCAGTCTTACCGGATGCAGCTGAATATCAGTATTTTACATGGAGCGACTGCCTATCTGACCCAGTAGTACTGGGTAATACCATGTCCCTTGATAAGACTGGTTGTCAGACTTTAGAGACACTGACTACCTGTAACGACTGTCAAAGATCTACAATTGACAGCCGGGACCAACGGCTTAACGTGCTTTCCGACGCACGTAGGAAACTCGGTATGTAACGGGTGGTCACCCGTCCGCAGACCAACCTAGGCAAGCGTGGCTTTACCTAAAGATCGACCCGAGCGGCTGCTATTATTTAGCTTCGAGCTCCTCCTTCTTGATAAAAAACGACTTCTTATAAATGCTGGTGTTTTGTTACCCACAAGCAAGGGAGAGACTTCAGCCTTCGCCTAGATTGTCTGCCACCATGTTCACAAGCTACTGGATAATATATGCCGAGAATCGAAGTGAATGGCGTATGTCTAGAGGGACCTATATCTAGCACTGCACTGGAGTACTATAAGCTGATGTTGATAATGATGGGAGATTAGTAGAGAATCTGGGCCTAGGCTGAAGTTTCTCCCAACTTCAGCTTAGATTGTCTGCAACCATGTTCACAGGTTGGCTCGAAGTACCTAGGATATACCTATATCTAGCACTGCAGTATTAAAACCTGATGTTACAATGAAAGGTGATTTTATTAAATTTATTGATTTGTCATCAGTTAATTATATTGCATGGTTGTCAGACTCAAAAATAACTGAGCTGGCTACATCTGTTGCATATCGCAGGACCTATGGGATGAAGTAACTACACAATGGATCACAAACAGCAAATGGCAACGCGGGGTGACTATGATAGAGAGACGAACGGCTGTGGATAAGAATAAGAGTAAGGAGGGAAGTAAGGCTTTTGCCCTGCAGTTGAACACAAATAGTCAATAATGAAATCATTATTTTAGCAACATGACCATAACGGTGTCATGGATGTACTGATTTATTTCATAAATCATTCTCAACAACGAAATTGAAATACCCAACATTTCCCATTTCGCTCACAAATCTTGCCTTCACAGATGATACCAGAAATCGCAGTGCAGTTTCGGTTGAGTCGTCTGCCTGCACATTAGTTGCGTCCAAATGACAAACGTCATGTGCGGGGTAAGTTAACGATCTTAACGCTTTGCTGCCCCTCAAATTATCTGAGCGACCATTGCTCCGGTGCTCTCTGGCTCAGAACTGCTTACTGTATGTCCAACGCTTCCGCGTTTAGATAAGCTTTCCTGTTATGTTCTTCTGATCATCAAGAAAGTTATATTTCTGCTCATCCAATTCTTAAATAAACCTCCTCCTACAACGTATATGCTGTCGCACAGTCGGCTAAAACAGCAAAGGTTCAATAGTGGTCAAACTTTCTATGTCTTTTAACGTATCTATATTTTATAGGTTGTTCAATAAATGATGTTTTCAGGCATTGTTTGAAGATTTTTAACATCCATCTACCTACTGTCTAAACATCCCTCAATCATAGCGCTTGAATATTGGGAGCTAAAAAGCTCAGTGTAAGTTTTTATGCAAGTTGAACCACTAATAAATTTTTCGACGTCTACTTCTAGTAGATAAAATAGATTACTTGACGCCTTTTTGTACTGCAAGAACTAGCAAATAATATTTGCTCCATAATACTGCATACTGCATGCAAAATCATATACACTCAGATGCATAGATTGGCTGACACACATTTGATTAGACCAACAGCCACAGTAGATAGCAGAAAATAAATGGGCTATAAAATCTAATGACAGGAAAGTAAAATCAAACATAGAAAGACAAACAACGGCGTTTCCTTTGACCACATTGAGAGCCTTTATCATTCCTTTATCTTAGTGGGGAACAAGCGACGATTGTTCACATCAACGTTATCAACGAACAGGTATGTAAATATTCTGTGCGGAGTTTGCTTAAGAATTAGTCGCCTCACATTGTGTCGCAGAATGATGTAAGTCAGAATATTAAACGTGATTTGTGGTTGTATAGAGGAGATTGATTTTTGATGACATTTGTGTTAATCAACGCAGATTTTGATTAGAAGAGACCTATATTATTAAAGAGTAAGGTAGTAAAGTTAAAATTAAAGTTTTTTTATGTTGATGCAGTTTAAAAATCCTTAGACTTTCCTAGAGTAAGTTATTTTGATACGTCGATTGATCGAAAAGGTAATTGAATAGACACCTCAAACTTCTGCCAGTGTAAGATGAATTCTAGTCTACGAAATGATGTTGTATATATTATATGATATACAGAAACATTATGGTGTTGAACTGCATGGTCAATAATTTATGTAATTGTTATTCGTATATAAACGATCCATCGATGATAAACACTATTTAAATGTTCTGCAAAATTCATGCTGTAGATCATAATCGAATGTACTTTGAAGTGTTCTTTATTAAGTCCGTGACTTTGATTAAATCCTAAATAAAGTCATCTATAGTTTTATCATGAAGATCAATCTGCATAGTTATATCAACTACAACAACATTGAAAATCGCCATGTCTCGTACAATTTCGACATTGTTGCTTGATGAGAAAAAATCTTGATAAGTATTCTTTTTTTTTTCTCATCTTTCGTATCTCTGTTACGTACACTATTAACAATTTTTATTTGCCTTCGCTAGGACCTGTGTCCGTTTTGATTACACGTTCTCAGATAACACACTGTTTTATTTAATTTAGTCATTCTCGTGTTTGTCTCCTCTTGATAACGCAGTAATTTATAGAGGCCAGTAAAGCTATGCTTTATGATGATTTAATTCTTGATTGTCTTCACCAGTATTTACGTTCTGTATCTCCTGTATTGTATGCGTCCGTGTGATTACACAATTGTTTGTGCCTTTTATAACCTCACGATGTCCTTTAGCGTGAATCCTTATATTAATATTATGAAGCTCGTAAACAAACGTTTATTGCATACCCTACTTATGTCAAGTTTGTCATGTAATTGCGTAATCTGGGAGAATTGTTGCTGAGGCTATTTTAACATTTTCTTCTTATTTCAAAATATTTTATTTATCTTGGAGATTCTCTCCGTAGTAAAACAAACCTAATCATTTGGGTTAAGATGAACCTAAGATTATACCTATATTACGATAGTTATGTTAAACTTTCATTAAAATAGGTAATGCCTATTGCCAGAGAGCCTATTAAAAGAGGTCAAAACAAGACTTAGCTAGCAACTGAGAAATTTCTGATCGAAAAACCCAAAAAAACTTTTCCCTATCTAGCAATCCTCATGCTAATCAGAAGCATTTGCAGCCACCACAGTAATAATAATTTCTTTCTTTTAGCGGGGTAACGGAAGCATTGAGTTCTAAGAGAGGTTTTTAAATAATCACTCGAATAGGAACAGTCGACCACAGACCTATTACGAAGGAACCTTTAGTTTCACAATAAAGATGAAGCTCCAACATGCTGCAGGCCTTTGATTAATACAATACATGGCGGATAAGCTACTTAAGCAGGAGGTTTATATTGCCCATTGCTATTTAGGTTCAGCACCGTGACCACTTGATATACCCCCGAGCGATATTTGTTGATGCATCTTTTGTAAGTAATATAGTATTAGAAATCTTTGTTCTAATAAACACTTTACAAAGAGACACATGATAAGTACTATTGAATTATTTCGTCGAGGAATTTATACCTGTGCTTGTGTTCTGGAATTCATATGGCCCAGATCTATTTATGTTGGGAGTTATCCGGTTTCTTTTGGGTTAGCTCGGCCTATCGTTAAATTCATCTGAAATTCATTAAAAAAACGACAAAGAGCGAGGATTCCGTACAAACTTGCGACATAAACGGCCATATCTTTTGGTTGCGTAAATTAAGAGGGTTGACTTTTTCACAGCACAAAGAAACTACAGAGTTGTGTATATGATTTTAATTTCAACTCGATACCTCCGCGCGTTCCCAAGATAAAGGGTCTTGACAGAGGGACAACAATGTGATCCAATAAGGGTTCCGTTTTTTTCTTTTTGAGATACGGAGCCCTAAAAATGAATACAATGCATATATAGATTTTGACATAGATTATTATCCACGTGATGGTTAAAGATCAAGCCTGCTAGCGATACTTGTTGATACAATTTTGAAAACTATAGTTAAATGAAACAAGTAGGCATCTTTAAACAGATCTCCTTTGCAAATCTATTGGTTACTTTTACAATAATAACAATAAATTCATAACACTACATATACTACGTATAGTGTATGTTATGCAATTGCACATACAGGCATACAAGATCGAGCCAGGAAGTCACAAAAGCAAACAGAGACACCAAAAATCAATACCCATCAGTACTGGCTATAGTATAATATTTCCATGCATATCATATGCGGAACGATCATGTTTGTCCAACATAATTTATGTGGCACATTGTCCAACGGAAGCTGTAGGCTCGTTTCGTTAATCGTCTGACGAAAAAATCTAATAAAATGGACCCTCTGGTCAGCCATTAGCAACGAACCGTGATTTGTGCCATAAAACTATATCAGTTATTATTCATGGTTTTTTCGCCATGCCCTGCAATTGACTGGTGCCGTACATTCATTTATCAATGGTATAATCTGTGATAGTTATTCATACGGAGCTCGATTTATAGGCAGGTGGGAGGTGTGGAGTCGTTTTCGTTGAAATAGTTACTTTGGTGAAGTTATTTCTGGTGCAATTTTTTATTTGCCTTGAAATGCATACATAATTATATAAATAGACTAGAATGAGTGCCTTTTTAATAGTAGTTCTTTATTTGCACAGATATTAGGTACAAGATACAAATGTTAAATTAACTTTATACTAAAACTCACTGGAATATTTTTATCTAAATAGCAAAATATTTACTACAGATAATTTCGTAAAGTTTTCTTCATGTATTTTGTGCCTATTAAAGCTATAAGATGGGACGTTATTGATAGCCAGTCGTTCCATGTAAAATACTGGTATTCATTTGTATTCCTTAAACCAAAAGCAAGTGCTTTTGGTTTTAATTTTGAGGAAAAGTCTATGGTAATTAATAGAGCTACTAACAAAAATGCTATTTTTACCGCTTTAAAAAAAGACAAATCTCAACTGTCAATTTGCTCAGCAAACATTGCCATTTCCTTCAGATTATTTTGACAACTTTTCCGCAATGATAAGACGTTTACAACTGACTACACGTTTTATTGCTAAATAAGTCTAGCAGCAAACAACTGAGAATTCAAGTTCAGTATGAATCATATTTTCATTATGACATTGCAAACTAGCCAAGGCTTAAAATAATACTTTTTAATTTCCTAGCTACTCCATGCGTTTCCCTGTTCTGTCCCCTAAGGTGAAAGGTCGCATGGGGCACACGACGGTCAGTCGCGAATGGTACCGGTTGGGACCCCAAGTCACGTGTTTCAGGCCCTCTTTCATAACCATTACGTCATTTAAACGCCTTCATTGTCAAAGAATTCGTAGAAACTCCGCAATGGTTCCAAAGTTTTTCGAACGCAACGTTACTTATGACATAATTCGTGGATACCCAATCGAAGCGTTTGATTTTTGGTTGTTATAGAGAGTTGGGAAAGTATGAATTATAACTATTGTAGTTGAGTTAGAGTCTAGTTTCGTGTGTATTATTTTTGGGTCCAAAACTGCAGTATTGGCAATGTAATTAGATATACGTGGTTGTAACGATACGAATCTTCGTGGTTTTACTGATGCGCTTCGCGATATTGGATATTTTGCCCTATATTAATATTAGTAATGCAGAATTCACGAAGTAATTTTGATACTTAGTGTGGACCGCGTCTTTACTCGTTGCTGTCCCGCTTCCTTGGGTAGTGGGTAGTAGCGCGATGCTGTATAGCCTATGTTACTTCCTGATAATAATCAGTCCAGTAGTTTTGGAGCCTATTCGTCCTCGTCGTAAACAAACAAACAAATCTTTCCTCTTTATAACATTTTATAAGTATTTATATGGGCGGAGCGTGTCTTATTTTCCTATTAATGTTTTTGTTCATTACATTCCTGGCAAACAATAAAATATTTTAGTTAAACTTTCTACTATCGCTTTCAGAATTTAACTCAATTAACACAACAACAGGTTATTTCGCCGTTATCACTAACATGACCGTCAGTAACCTTTCAGTAAACGCTACCAATTTCCCTTATCTTCACGCCAAACAAACTGTTGGGTGACCAGTCATCCATCTACATACTTATTTACATACCTATCAGGGAACAAGTTGCCCATTGTCGTTTGACACCGCTTGAGTTGTAAAACTACCGGAAAAACAACTGCAATACATTCAAAACTCAACCTTAAAACATCCATGCAAACTTCAAAATCTATCCGTTGACTTCATGAGAAAATTTACAGAAAAAAATCCGACATTACAAACAAATTTAAACTTTGCATGTCTATGTTACAGTTTAAAATGGCCTGTGTCCCCAAAGAACGGTTAACAACAATGAAGGAGCCTATATACCGCCCGCACGTCCTCTTTAGATAAGATAAAGGCCACCTGAAATGAAGAGAACGACACCAATATGGTGCTAATGATACCGATACCAGTACCACTGGTGCTAGACCGGTAATTAATTTGTCGAACGATAAAATACCGGTCGACGATAGCCGGCGACTTAATTTTGTGGAACCTTGTAGTTTGGTTGGCTGTTTGTTCATTTACACAACATTCCGAAATCATTTTTTTTTGTACGTTGCCCCACACTTGGAATTTCTCTTGTATCGTGGGTGCGTTTACAAACATTTTAACTCACATACACAAACAGCCAGACCTGAAACAACTACCTACCTGTAGGTCATACAAATATTTGTTCCGTGCGGGGATCGAATCCGCGACACGCAGCGCAGCAGTCGATAGCTCAGCCACTGCGCCAACCGTGTCGTCAAAACGACACGTTTTGGAACGAAGTTCCTTACCGCGCGTTGCGAAAGGGGGCTAGACGGAAAAAATTAAGACCAACAGTTGTAACGTCACTTTTTGCTTAAGACCAAAAGTTGTAACGACACTTTTTGCTATTTTGGTAAGCCGTGCGGCGTGTGCGTGTTTCTCTGTCTGTCTCTTTCTCTCTCTCTCTCCCCCTCTCACATAGAAAGCAAGTCAGTTATTTTCGTTTCGTTTTTCTATTTCGCATTGAACAGTGTGGTGTCGCGACGATTATTTTTGTTGAGTGTTTATAGATTTTCTGTACATAATAAATAATAACTTAGTTCCATCCGGGTGTCCCTTGACACCTCTCAAGTTTTTTTTTTTGGTGTTTGGTGGTTTAGTGGTCTCAAGCTCGACTGCGAATGAGATCTTGGGTTCGTTTTCTAGATTGAGAAAAATGTTATTGGATTTCTCTTTACTGATTTCTCAGTAGCAGCCAGAGAGTCTAGATTTGTAGGCCGGTTGATGGCAATAGGCTAGCTTCCTATTAAATGAAACTTAAATATAGCTGAACATAGGTGGGTTTTAGTCAGTAAAAGCCTGACACTACCCCCGCTCTGTAAAAAAAACTCTGACTACATTACAACATAATAACTTAGTTGTCAATAGTAATTATTCTCAATCAATATTCTCATATTCGATTAAGAAGAACCTTTGTAGTAGTCAGCAATGAATCAGTTTTATTTTAGTTTTCAGAGTAGTTTTAGCTTTAATAGCTGTTAAAAAAAAGTAAAGTAAAAGTCTACGAAAAAATGGTGTATTGTTTGTTTCATTATGAAATCAGCTTACGTAGGTACTTTAAAAAAAAAAACTCAACCAAAATTCGTCTCTTAGTACCAAAAAGCGTTCGATCATCCCACATTCCGTACAGTATACGTATAAGGACCCAGTTTCTTCACTTCCTATGACCCTGGGTTCCCAGAACGGTCCGTGATACCGAAGCCCTGTGAATTACATAATGATCACCTATTTCGTGAACACGAGACACCTCACCTCTAGTCAGTTTAGGGATGCGCTTTGTCTATGTCGATGTTATCGCGTTGCATTGCAGTTGTAATCTTCTGGTCTTAGCACGATCTTCATAGAATTGTCAACTGTGAATAAGTAATATCAAAAATAATTCACCATTATAAGCCCTAAAGAAAATTTTATAAATATAACTTAATTTCATCTTAAGAATCACAACGTTATACTTTTAAAGTGTGTTAAACGGTTTGTTTTAAGCTGAATTAGCTGCTTATGGCATACTTTGTACTCTAACTATTAAACTAGAAATAAATAGTGAGGAATCTAAATTCAATCGACCCGAAAACGAGCAGTTTCGAAGTTTCAGTATCTACCGTCCATCAATACAATCTTGTAATGTGTCTTTAATTTAGTTTATTACCGATACCAAAATCAACTTCACAACTTAAGCCTGCATTCCATCAACACTGCACCTCCCTACGATGACCGTATCACAGAGCGCGCGTTATTTCCATGGCTAATTGCAAATTGCGCGGGCCTGTCAACGCATGCGCGATAATGTGTCATAACACAACACCACACCACGTTCATGACCACAGACCATTACCGAGGAATTGTGGTTGACCCCCTCTTGGTAAACTTTGGTGGTTTAAATTTTGTGGGTGAAATTTGTTAGTTAATGTATGAAACAGAGTTCATAACAAAATACTAGACCATACTATGGTACTAGTCTATAGACTATAGTGAGTCTATAGACTAGTACCATAGTATAGTATAGCATTATGATGACCATAGACTATGATGGATTGAACTTTGTGGACGAAATGGGTTGGTAGTGGATGCAAGTGCAAGTGGTCAAGTAGGATACATAAAACAAATTAAAAAAATATTCGAGTCCTGGCAGTTTCCCAATAATTTATTCCTTTAAACCAGTATAATTGAGTAGTAAAACCTTTATGCTCGCTTTGGCAAGTTAGTGTTTTTCGAAATTGTTTTTTTTTTACATCCTAAACCTACATCGCAGTTTCGGAATCAGACGTGTTTCAAACGTAAAACTGTGTGCAGAAAAAATATATCCCGATCAAACCAATTTATCTGTCAAAGAAAGCAGCTACCGTGCACGTTCGTGCAATGGCTGGCATCATCACATTTTTTCGATATTTATCACTCATAGAAACCGACATGAAGTACAGTTTACAATACACGTATATAGTACGCAAACTAATCTCCTTGGCGGTTCACGTACGAATATCAAAGAAAAAAAAACTGTAACAAAAGTTCGCCGACAGATCCATCATATTTCGAGATCTTAAGAAATTTAACACTATTATTCTGGTAGACATTTAATACCATTATTTGGGCAAGATACGGAGGAATTTTTAATCGATGTCCGCAAAGCAAACACGGGTGCTAGCTTCAAACAAATTCTTCGCGGATCGTTTCACATTTTGAAAAGGACTTTGCAATGAAATACCACGTCACTACCTACACTTTCTTAAATCTAAACCATTGAATTATGAACCTTAAATCAATGGTCATAGGGAAGGCGACAAATCAAATCGTCTGTAGTTAAATAAAGGTTAAGTTAAAAAAATAATCATGTTAGAGATTCACGCTAGCCGAAATTACTCGTGGGCGGTTAAGCTGCCTTAGAATTTTTTGAGATTAAAATTATCGAGGTTTTCGTAAAAAAATGATAATATTTATAAAGGTCACAAAAGATTGCAACATTAGCTCTAGACGTATGCGGTCAAAGTTTTCGTACTTCCGTATCTATTTTTAAAGAACTTCAGCTGAGCAAATAAAGTAAAAATTATGGCCAATGTCGACATCTATGCAATTTGTTAACATGTTTTTACAGCATCATAGAATTCATATTTACTTTTAAAAACATTTAAACCTTAATTGTTTTCAGACCATTAATCACAGACACAAAGTACTAACTTATCAAGCGGTACAATCACGCACAGTCGCCTAAAGCCACTCGAAGGCATAGAAAAGCACACGTGTCGATGTGGCTTAATCCACGGCTTTGCATTATAATCCGACCACCCAGAGGACGACCAACCATTATTATACTGCCCACAGAAATAGTACCCCCATTATTATATAGAATGGAACACATAGGTGCCCTTATTATTTTACGCTATAAAATCGAGACCACCTACGTCATGGTTGTTTCTTTTTGCACAAAACACTTTTGTATGCGAGTGTAATGATGCGTTCGTGAATTTTAGCAGTTTTCGGGTATTTAGATTTTATTTCGATTGTAGTGATGATAAAGGATTTTTTTTCTTAATATAGTCGTAAATTCGCACTTGACTTGAACTTAAACCACTGGTAAGTGTTATTACACATTGTATAACGTATAATTTTTTTTTTATACGATCAGCTCAGTGTATTCGATTGATGGAACTTTTTGATCAGCATGAAATTGAACACACACGTTTGCATTTCAATAAAATTGACATGTTATTTTAGGATTAAAGACTATATTCAATATCAATCTAGAAGTTCGTCTGTGATAATAATTTAACTCCCTCGAGAATCTCACAACAAACTAATAACAAGATTTGTCGCAAAAATTAACTTATCCTCTGACGTCACAGTCGATATATCAATACTGCTAATGATGGTCCAACATCAACAATAGTCTGTACAGTTGTGCACTATATTTTTGCACAACTATCCCCTAAACCACTTCAGACAACTACGATCCTTAATACCCTAATAATAAGAGTGATATTCTGGTGTAATTTTGAGAGTTATGAAGAGGAAGTTCTGTCGAAGGGTGTACCCAATGTTACTGCTCACTCGGACGTATACCAATGCGTATTAATGATTGTAGACTGTCTGACGATTAGTTTCCATCTGTTATGACGACGTCTTCCTGTCCTCTGGTCTCCTGGTACAATAATAATCGTTCTAATATTTGGCGACGTCTGACACTAGAGTTACTGTGTTTTATTATTCTAAAAACTAATAATTTTGCGTATTTACAAACAAAAATTCTCCTAGTGTACAACCCCTTATAGGTATCCTTTCATAAGTGCTTAGATCATGTAGGTACGTTATCGTTCTTTCTCGATAGCGACTGCAAACTAAAACATCGGTATGCAGTTTTTTATCTAGAGAAAATATATGAACTAACCTGTACAGAATTTAAAAGGCTTTAATGAATATTGCATTATAATATACGATTATCGTAGCGAAGCACCAGTCTTCTTCTCAACAGAGAAGCCTTTTTCTGATCATGTGAAATTTTCAAATAACTTCCTCTACTCTGGGTGGAGCGAGGAGGAGAGTCGGACTAAAACCCACCCATGTCCCTTCTATTGCCCTTTATGTTCCAGGGCCGCATGCTGTGGCGGTTGTGCCCAAATAAATTGACATAAAAGTAGGGCAATATTGAAAGACCACAAAACATCACTGTTTAAAGCCAAAAGGAATTTTCTACCTCCCACAAACCCAATTTGTCAAAATAACAAAACGTGCAAGCAAATTCCTAAGCGAAGTCGAGTACATGCTAATTAAAGGCAGTATTAACTAGATATTAGAGTACTAAGCACAATGGACATGTTTGAACCGACCTGACTGGCTCGCCATGTGCCAAATACATACATTACGGGTACATAAACATTAGGTCCTTTTAGTATTGGCTGAAAATTTATGTATTTAGAGCGTTTGATAAATGTTCCACAAAAAGGACAGAAATATTTTTCTTTTTGGTGACGTACTGGCTGATGTTTCTGTGTGTGTGTGTTTTTTTTTAAATTTGAATTGAGTTACTACATGAGAAAGAAGAAATATATAAGTCAGAAAGTCTGTCCTCTGCGAAATGGAAAGACAGCCAATAAAAATGTTACGTGTAAGTTAGAAAAAACATACAAGATATTAACCTCCTTTGTACACTGCTTCTAACGGAAACAAAGGTTTTGTAATCAACTTATGTTAAGATATTTTAGTTTTTAAAGTAATCAATATTCGTACACTGAAACATCAGCTTGCATCAGCCAAATAACTCTTCGAAAAACTCACTATGGTGAATGTAGTACTTATTAGTTCCATGGTTCAAATTGTGTATGTATTTGTTTTAATTTTAAGACAAAGAACCCAAACACCGGTATAAAATTACAACCCTTTATTACCAAGAAAAAAAACGTAATTATAAAAATATACGGCATGACGTAACCAAGTAAGGGGTAGAGCAGACTGTTGGATAATTCAAGTGTTGCAAGTCTAACCGCAAGCTAATTGCGTCCATCCTAACTTGTGATATTAACTTGTCGAGGTGAGGGCACACTGTGTGTTACTGGGGAAATTATCAAGGAGTCTGCTTCCATATTTGTTTGGTTTTGGGTAAATTAACAAATATATTTTGTTATTTGTAAAGGAAATATAGAAATTGAAAGAAATATAATATATTGAATACGTCTGACGCTGCACGTCAATGTTTGAAGACTACTGCCACTATCAAGCTAGGATTTTACTGCTCAACAATCTCGGAAACCCAATAAAAACATGTTTTTTTATTTTTAATGAATGATGTTGATACCCCATTATTATAATTAAAAGTCGAAGAAGGGGAAGTCCTCAAACCAATCCTCCATCTGGCAAAGGCTAGTTAAAAGGTATATTTGGCGACTCTGGGACTTCCACCTCCTTGGCAACTTATAACGGGGACAGACATAAAATGGTTTGTTAGGAACGAAACTTCTAGTCTCCACAAATAAACTAGAAATAACTTCATACATATAACTCCGCCTTACTCCAGGTCGTGTCTGGACACTGCAAAGCAAATTGAAATTAAAACTAAACTGAGCTAGACGAAGCATTTGTGGCGAAACTGCACTTGTGAAACGACAACCCGACTCCTGGGCTAATAGTTCTTACACTCATTTTGGTTTCCACCGAAGATTGCACTGGCCGAAATGGGCTTAAGTTTGTAATTATCTCTCTGACTGTACATCCTTTGATGTGTTCTCCTTAATTGGTTTTGTGGTCATGGATAATGTCCGAAATATTGTTTTAAATAACCTTTGGAATTGGGTGTTTTAGTATGATTGTTGGTAAATTTAGAGCTATAAACCTCCATGAACAAGCGCGGATCCAGGGGGAGGGTCATGGGGGTCATGACCCCCCCCTGGGCGACAGGCTGGGTCATAGGTGGCCACTGCATTTTTATCTAATTTTATTTATAAACGTAAACAAATTATACGCGAAAGACGCACATACTCATAATTCTATGCTGTTATTGGTTATATTATAGCTGTTTTTAGTGAAAAACATCGAATAAAATTTTATTATTCAATCGGTTGTAAGTTTAAATTTGTCGCGCAGCGCGGCCGCTGTACTATTTGAGAAAAAAAATATGCACAGAGGTCACACCTGGAAAAGTTTCACTGGGTTGTATGGTCGCATAAAGATCAACCCCTTTACTGTAAAATATATTGTGTTTTGTTTGCTAAGTTATTGCACCTGGTGGTGGCACACAATCAAAAACGCTTCTAAAACGACTAGTTAAAGAACCTTTGGAAGCATTTGATGATTTTCTAGGTAACAATGGTGTTCTCCTAACAGACCAGCGATACCAATATCACGAAAGGGCCGTCAAAGCAGGAAAAATCTGTTTTATTGATATTCCTTAACCAGAGATTGAGGTAATGAATCAAATTAATAGTCAAAGAATGGCGCAAGTTCATGAGAACGCTTGCGACCAATAGTTTTGTTTTCTTTTCCTTATCTTGTAATCAGTCGTGTTGACTATAAGCAGATGAGGTGTAGTCAGTATGGCTTGTCGGGTGCTAGACAGGTCCCAGCGGAGCCCACCCTTCATTCAATGGAGTCGCCTTCAGAATGACTGATGTAATAAAAAAAATCACGTCGTTTCTTAAGGCGGCGAAGTGTTTCGGGGATGGTCAGCTGTCCTACAAGCTGATTTGGGTGTTTTATGAGTTTTGATTTATAGTTGGACCCATATGAGTTGATTACTTCTTGAACCATTGGTAGGTTAAGAAATTCGTGGATCTCTTTTGTTTTGATAAACCATGGCGCATTTGATATTTGTCTTAGGATATAGTTTTGCGCCCTTTGCATTATCATTATGCTGAGCCCCACAGTACAATACCATAAGTCCAAATAGGTTTCAGCATAACATAGCATATAAGGATCCTTTTGTCCATTGACAGTTTGAGTTTCTTCCCAGTAACCAGTATTATAGGCCCCAGTATTTGAGGTTGATCTGATCTCTTTTTGCTTGCACATGCTTCTTCCAAGTGAGTCTGCGGTCCGAATGCATTCCAAGGTGTTTGACAGAGTTCTGATGAGGCAGTTGAGTACCATTTGCGAAGATTCACACTTCACGTGAACCGACTTGGACTCACTAGCTGCGATTCTCCATTTGGCCAGATGTATACAGAAAGTATAACACCGGTCCAAGAACCGACCCTTGAGGCACTCCTGCGTCGATTTTGTGGAAATCTGATGTGCAATCATTTTCTTTGACTTGGAATATTCTGTTAGCTAAGTAGGACTTGAGTGTTCCGAAGTACGTGTGTGGTAATAGGGATTTTATTTAGCATAACAACCCCTTGTACTAAATCCTGTCAAAGGCCTGCTGTATATCCAGGAAGGCTGTGGAACAGTATTCCTTGCTTTCAAATTCCTTCCTTATTACTCTTGTTATCCTGTGGACTTGTTCTGTAGTCGCATGTTCTTTACGGCAGCCTAACTGGTGGTCAGGAATTAATGATTTTTCTTTCAGGACTGTGTTAAGTCTGAAGAAATATTTTTTCAAATAGTTTGGCAGTAAGCTAATTGGTCTATAGGGTGTTACTTTGTGCACCAATTTGCCGGGTTTGTGAATCATTATGATTTGGGAGACTTTCCACAAATCCGGAAAGTTTCCTACCCGCAGAATGGCATGCTGCATTACGCGATAGCTCTTGCAGTTTTTTTTTTCAATGAGATCAAACCCCGGTGCCTTATTTAAATGTTGTCCATGGATTTGAAGTATTTGACGATTTCTCTCGGTGTAATAGCTTTGAGTGGTAGATCGAGTTGTAAGTCTTGGTCGAGAATAAGGTCTACATCTGATTGGTCTTGGTTCAGACTAGCATCGTTTGGTTTTAATACTTGACTGAGGTGGTGTGCAAATACATAAGCCTTTTCTTGTGCGGTTTTTGACCAGTTTCCATCATGTGTCGAAGAAGAGATGGTTTGTGGACATCTGGGGGATCATAGTGTTTGCATGCTCTCCATAGTGAATGGTTTGTGGCTTTTGTAGGTGTTAGACTTTCCAAGTATGTTTCCAGGGCGACTTCATTGGCATCATCGTTATAAGGATTTTCTGTTCTTTGGCTGCTTTGTTGAGCGCTATTTTATCGCTTGGATATCTACTAGTGTGCCATACCCGACGGAGTCTGCGAAACGCGACCAATAGTAAAAACGACATTTTTTTGTGGTCGTTAAAATATACCACTCCAAGGCCATCGTGATAATAGTAAATTATTGCATGAAGAATCCTCGGTTGACAGGTGCAACACTGGCCAAGATTGTTGAAAACCTCGGCCTCAAATTCAATGTAGATTTAAATCAGTGTGTGGGCTTATTGCTTCAAATGCAAAAGTTGCAGTACACGAGCTGGCAAAAAAAGCATCGCACGCCAAACGCTCCCCGTGCGCCAATCATGCTTTAAACAACTCACTGGCTAAGTTATCCGACGTCATTTCTTGTCGCAATACCTCAGGCACAATGTGAAAACTTGTAGTATTTGCCAATGCGTTTATTGTGCATTTTGGCGTAAAGAAAGTATTTTTCCACACTAAGAAGGGTCAAAGCTTGGCTTAGGGCGTATATGGCAGAAGACCGCCTGACGGGCTTAGCTCTTTTGCTCGTGCATAAGTCAATAAATATAGATGACGGAAACCCCACGAAATCTTATCCGTTTAGCGGTTTCAACGTGAAAAATTTACGAAAACACTTTCACGTTCCTTTATAATATTAAGTATAGCTATATCTATCCAAACTAGACTGCGGAGACAAGCTGTTTGCGACATGGTGACCCCCCCCTGATAAAAAAGCTGGATCCGCCCTTGTCCATGAACTACTTCACCAATTAGATAGATAGATAAATCATTTATTTAAAGCTAATGATAACAGTGAACCTAAAGAAATGATCACAAAGAATGAAGTAACCTGCCAGTACTGTTTTGAGTGACAAATATTATACAAGCTAATTACCTCGGGGCTTTACAAAAGAACCAAGCTGAAAATCCGAATGAGTATTTAAAATAAAATAAAACCTACTTCCAAAAAAAATACAATAAAGGCGAAAAATAAATTTACATCCGGAAGTCGGTGACTTTTGTTTGATACTTTTTTTTGCAACTGACTTCCAAAAAGGGTTTTTATTTCAGCCATTTTAGTTGTGTTATTCTGCAGGTATCTCACACAAATTCTTATCGAGTATTTTTTGTCTTAGCTACTAAGAGACTTAGCATATCGTCCATATACATTAGAAAATAGAAATGTATTATGGAAGTTAATTCATAAATTACCCAAGAAATAGATAAAATACAGGACCGTTTCAATAATAAAAATAATTTTGAAAATTTGCCCACAATAGATATACAAAAAGAAAAGTCGAATTGAGAACCTCCTCCTTTTTTAAAATCGGTTAAAAAGGCGTCGATCCAAATCAACCCACAAACATCTCACGATGACTTTTCAAAACTAAAACAGTGTAAGATTTTGTAAGCAAACCCAGTTATCAGTGACATCGGACTGTGTAATTAAAACGATATCATTGTTATTTAGTTAAGGATATGGTGACCGCGACGAGGGCGAGGGCAATGCGGTGATGGAAAGCCGGGCTATAAACGTGTCGTGAGGTGATGATTTGGGTGATGACTTGTGGTTGGTTGGTTGACAGGTGGTTGGATGAAGCGGTGTTTGTAATTAGTGGCGATTCGACAGAGAACCAGCGTTGTTGGTATAGTTTATGAAATAAGTAAGCTGAAGTGGTAGTTTGCTGGCTATATAAGCCGAAAACCCGATGGCTGTTGAGGTAGGCCCTCAGACTCGGTAGAGCGATGATATCCGCAGGGTGGCTGGTAGCAACTTGGTTAAAAAAAGTATTTAAAAAAAACGTTTAATTTGGAAAAAATCGAAACAGTTTTACAAAAAGAAACGAAGATAGCTGCAAAAGTATACTACTGCGGCACACCTATCAACGCCCAACTCCATACAACAATAATTTAAAATACGGTTTTTTTCAGACTTAGTTCAAGGAAATAGTCATTAAATAGAAAAAAAAACTAAGTTTAAAGGTAAAAATTGAATAAAAATACACTGGTCTTCCATTTTCAGTATCCATGTGTAGTAATGTGTATGAGTATTATGTGTGTGTAGTGTGTATGCATGTGTTATGTGTGTGGTTGTATGTATGTGTGTTTTGTTATGTTATGGTACTACAAGTTGATCAGCGGTGTCGTAGGACATGGATTTCAGCCAGTCAGTTAGAGTTGCCGTTGCTGTTAAGTGGCGTGCGATTAATGAGAGTATGTCTGTATGTAACTGCCTTATCCGAAAGACGCATACAAAAATTAACCTTGTCAACGTTCGCTCGATAAATTGAAAAAATAACAAAAAAGTACTCAATATAATAACCACCTATGTGAATATTTACAGAGTAAATTTTTAGTCAAAAAAGTATCGGGAATGGATGATTTGTTTATGGTTCCAAATTAAAATTTTTGTTTTTTTTGTAGTTGTTAGATTGGCACAACTGTTTTCCATTTTGGCGCGGAGTTTGAGTTGCATCTGTTATTTATATTAAATACAGTGCTGGTTTTAGTAATATCATAGTGTGTATTGCGAATTTCTTAATGGACAAAAATATCGAACAAAGAGTTTGTCTTAAATTTTGCATCGCCAATGGAATTTCGTGTTCGGAGTCACTGAAAATGTTACAGAAGGCTTACGGTGAATCGACTTTATCAAAAACTCGTGCTTATGAGTGGTTCAAAGCGTTCAAAAGCGGTCGAGATGTGATGGAAGATTTGCCTCGCTCTGGTAGGCCGTCAACGTCTGCAACTGAAGTTAACATCGCAAAAGTCAAGAAAATAGTGACTGAAAATCCCCATTCAACTCTGAGAGAGATAGCCGCCGAACTTTCTGTATCTCACGAGTCGATCCGTACTCGTAACTAATCATTTGGGTATGAAACATGTTGCTGCTCGGCTAGTCCCAAAAGATCTGAATTTTCTCCAAAAACTCAATCGCATGAAAGTCGCTGAGGACATGCTAGAACGAGTCAGTTCGGACCCAACATTCATGAAACGCATTGTTACTGGTGACGAGTCGTGGGTTTACGAGTTTGGCATGCAAACTAGTCAACAAGCTTCGGAGTGGCGCCTTCCAACTGAACCGAAACCGAAAAAACCACGCCAAAGTCGATCAAAAGTCAAAGTCATGTTGACTGTTTCTTTGACTATCGCGGTGTTGTGCACTCTGAATTCTTACCGGAAGGTCTAACGGTAAATAAAGAATATTATTTGAGCGTTATGCGGCGTTTAAGAGAGCAAATTCGACGAAAAAGGCCAGATTTGTGGAAAGAAAATTCTTGGATTTTGCACCACAACAATGCGCCTTCGCACAAGGCTATCATTGTGAACGAATTTTTGACCAAACACTCAACAAATACCATCCAGCAACCACCATATTCACCAGATATGGCTCCTGCTGACTTTTTTCTTTTTCCTAAACTCAAATTACCACTTCGTGGCACCCGTTTTCAATCGATAGAAGACATAAAGGAGAATTCGCGGCGAGAACTGAACTCAAATCCGGAAGCAGCGTTTAAAAAATGTTTTGATGAATGGATTATTCGTTGGCGCAAGTGTATCGTTTCTAAAGGAGCATACTTTGAAGGTGATAAAATAAATTTGGATGAATAACAGACATTTTGTGTATTATTGATCTTTTCCCGGTACTTTCTTGACAGAGTAGTATATCAATTCTCAGGAGATAGATAGGAAAAGTTGATTGCCACAATTAACTATCTTAGTCATCGCCTAGATATTCATTACAATACGTCTTATCCGAAATCTTTTTGTGCAATATAACAATATATCATGTCCCGTTATCTTACGGATAGTGATAAGAATGACCGATGGTTAGTATTTTTGGGGAAACTTAGTAATTTTTGAAAAATATTTTCCTTGTTCATTCTTTTAGTTTCACTACAACTAATTTTGTATAGTCAATTCACTACGTCTACGGAACTTTCACGAGTTATTATATATGGACTAGCTGTCTTGCGCGGATTCACCCGCGTCTTTATTTGCTCCCGTGGGTAGTAGCGTGATGTTGTATAGCCTATGTTACTTCCTGATAATGTAGCTTCCTATTAGTAGAATCGTTAAAGACGGTTTAGTAGTTTTGGAGCCTATGCAATACAAACAAACAAATCTTTCCTATTTATTATAAAAAATAATTAATATTAATAATATATAGTATAATATGGATTGTGTCGGGGTCAGCGGGGTTCGTTTCTGGACATGCAAAAGTGCTTATATAATGGTCTAAATGCTTGGAGTTTAAGTTTAAATAAAAAGATTAGTAACCAGGCTCATCAGATTGTGAAATTTTAATCTAAATCCATGAATGTTTTCGAGTAAAGTTAAATTTATTTGATACACAGCAAAAAGTTCATAAGTTGAATAAAATTTTAGTCAAAGACGTCCATCGATTTTTTATAATAATTCAACAATATCACACAAGCTTGGTTACCTCTTTTGTTAACCGTACATGATAATAATAACACTTAATATTTGCAAATCGAATGATGTCATCGGTTGATAAAACTATTAAGTTTTTTTCTCGACTGGCTAAAACAGACTGTGATCGCTGTGTGTGTTGCGGGTCGTTCGAAACGGAACATGATTTTTTTTATTTACAGTAAAAGTATAATTTTATAATAGACTAGCTTTTGCCCGCGGCTTCGCTCGCGTTAAATTCGGGGTAACACAGTTCCCCTTGCGCCTTATTGATTTGTAATAGCAACGCAAAATTTACCCTTTTCTTCCCTCTTTCTCCCTCCCTCACATCCCACTTTTTTCAAAAAAATATTAGCCTATGTCCGTCTCCTCTCGTAGTCTTCCCAACTATCTCTGTACCAAAATTCATCAAAATCGGTTTAGCCATTAAAGCGTGAAGAGGTAACAAACAAACAAACAAACTCACTTTCGCTTTTATAATATTAGTAAGGATAATTTAACATGCACAAAAAAGGTTCTATGTTTCGAGCGATAAAAAATCGCTCCGCTCATGAGAAGGTGCGGCCTGCGGTAGTTTCCAGCGGTATCTGTCGCTCGAGCAAATATTAGCTGACAACGTCACCCTTGGACCACACACAATTAACGAAAGACTTCTCCTACTTAATGTCATGACTGAAATAATAATGAGGACTAAAGAATGTTTCGATTTCAATAATTATTTTGTTCTCTATATGGTTTGAAAAAAGACGATTTAAATACGACTGAAGTCAGTAATTTTTTTTTAATTTTGTAACGTAACATCACGCCTCGTAATTCCCGAAGTGATAAGCAGAGGTGTAGGTACCCTAAAAGCACCCCCGCATTTCGGCTGATATGTTTAAGTCCCACGTAATATGGGCGAGCCTATTGCCAACAAACCCAATCTCCGTGGCAGCTACTAAGAATGGAATTTTCTTGAGTCGTCGATGTCCCTTACACCCTGTAATAATTTTTCTGTAAGTGTGTTTGTTACCTAACTCCTCCTAAACTAGCCCGATTTGTAAAAAAAGTGTGTTCATTTCAATGGGCTCTTAGATGGTTTGAAAATACAATTGGACCCGGTAGGTGGTAAATATATTGCTGCCAGGGGCGAAAAAACCGTCTGCCGGATCTGCTAGTTTAGCATAAGTATAAATTAAGTTCCAATTTCAGCTTTGTGTGCTTGCTTGACAAATTGCACTGCACTGGTATCCCAGACATAAAGTGACACCCTGCTCTCATTTCATGCATTCAAGATTCGCCTTAAAACCTTATGTTTATCGTTTTTATTGGCCAGTGCATTCTCAACTCTCACCTCAATCCCTCGCCATAACGGCGCAGGCGCAGACAATCAACACAAACTCTAACGGATAGCTAATACTATGAAAACCACTAATATTATTAGTTGCTAGCCTGTTATAGCGGCTTTGCTTGGAATTCTAGGATGGATTTCTTGGTACTGTGATTTTTTTTAATTTATTATTGAAAGTACGAATCTGAATGATTGTTGATAGATAAGACGTATTATATATTAAGACGAAGAGATGAAATAGAAACAATAAATATCATCACGACTACATTTATTTGCAAGATAGAAGTACACCATTGTATTGAAAAGCACGATTTGCAGCTTATAATAAAATGTCGTTTGATAACGGACAAACATTGCAGTACCAATTCAACAATCAAAATGATAAATACTAAAATTTATTAATCTGATGTAAAAATCCAAAATTAATTTACTGGACCTGGAAATCGAACCCAAAACCCCATGCTTAGCACCACCATCTTCCGACTACTTGAGCCCATGGAGGCAAAAAGAAAATATATATAAAACCAGTGAGAATATCCTCCATCATAACAGAAAAAAACGCATCTACTGTTTATGTAAACTTACGGACACACAAACCCACAACAAAACTTAACTAAACAATCCAACGCCACGGACTTCATCAGCGGACGAACCGCACAATCAGCATCAGCAACCGTCGTTTGACACCGATTACCATCAACCAAGCAACCATGGAGCACGATGGTGTTCTCACGAAGAGAAACCGACCGCAAACCGTAGCGGTATCGTAACGTATTGACGGAAAATTTTTGTATTTGTTTTATTAATAGTTGTAGAAAAGGCACCATAGAGTTGGTCAATTTGTTTGTTTATGAAATCGTGTGTATGAAACTCCTTTGTACAAACACGAGAATAAAATTTGATGACATTGTGCCTAATTCATATCTATGTATTTTGTTCCATTTTATTTTTAATTTTTTTGAACCATTTGAGCATCTTCATTACTAGTTATAGTCATGTTGCCTGCTTAGTGAATGGAACGAATAGTCTGTGTTTTATTGCCTGCTAAATAAATTAAGTATTAAATAATTTTGCATGCCGTAAGGCAAAATGTATCAGAACTCTCGTGAAACAAACGTTCATATCCTGTACCTACATTTAATCAAATAAATAATTTCTATTTCTACACGATTTTCTCGTGAAATAACGGTTTCTACATTGAGAATAGACCTAGGTCTTAATAGAATAGCTTCCAAAATACTATATTCGTGAAAATTTAAAACTTTAATCAGTAGAGTAGGAAAAAACATGTTTATAAATTAGCTTTAGACTTTAAAAAACTTAAATAAAATAAAAATAAAACTTTGTTAAGTGTATTTATTTCATTGCTCGTGACAGTACATTGAAGAATGAATCGTGTGAAGTGCTTTATTGAAATAATTTGATCAATAATTGTTGTCATCTTAAGAAAAATTACTGCTATTATTGTCATGAAGTAAGAAAACTCAAGCTTTTTAGGGCGGACAGTATAAGAATAACAGATGTCACATAAAATAAATAATAATTATTATTAGGCATTGTATAGACAAAGAAATTTATGAAAAGAAGTAGACACCATACTAGACAACTGTAAACTATTTCTTCTTTTTGTTTTAAACCAAGAAGCTTTTCAAAAATCGAAAACTAAATCTAAATTATTAGCATTATCGAATTTTGATTATTTCTATGTTTTCATTTTTGCTTATTTTATAATATGTGTGCAATTTATGTACTGTTTTTTTTTCCTGTGGTCAAAGTCACGATTATAGCTGGCTTAAGATGCGTTTAAAGATTATATAACACTATTAACAAATCGGAGAATCCTTGTAGGTGTGTCTATGAGATGGCAAAACAATGGTATTCCCCGTGAATAATACCCATGATCAAACTTTATGGCTGCGAACTGTAAGTAATAGTTATAAACCTACATATAAACGATTTCACTTACTAAAAGACTTTACCTCAATGAAATTGCTAGGATTTGCAATAAACTAAAATCGCAAGTAAAATTGCTATTAAAAAATATCTTGTGTCTCCAAAAACCAAATTTTAAAATGCTTAAACACATGCAAAATGAAAAGTAATAATTTTAATGATTCCTTCTGTATTCGTTATCATAAAAAATGTCCCACAAAAACTGTAAGAAAAAATTAAAATCTGTTAACAATATTCCTAAGACAATACCACACTGAAAGAAAGTAAACTTAAAACTGTCAATAGTCCAGAAATCTTGTTAAAACCTCCTTTACTGTTTCATTGTCAATCCTGTCAAAACATAACAACTTATCTGTTGTTAGAAAACAATTACACATCAATTACAACAGCCCCAGGAGCTTTAAAAAAAATATCGATGTCCAAACTAAACGTCAATATGTCCCAAACATTTTTTCTCACAAAACTGGCCCCCGCTGTCCCTTTTTTCATGGCCGGCAGATTAGTTAAAGAAAGACTTTTATGGTGTACACCCACCACAATAATCAACACGCCACAGTCTACAACAATACCATTCTAAGCTATTGACTAACTGCGACTTTTGTTCGAGAGTTCGGTCATTTTTTTTCATCTATGCGTCTAATAAGGTAAAAGTACCAGTTAGTAGTCGTAGCGACCGCAAATTTGTCAGACCACCTTGCAGCTAAATGAAATTTATGGCCCCAAAGCCAGGAAGAGGACGCTAAGCCGTGCCGTTGCATAATCTCCGCAATTTATGAATGCTTTTGTTGACTTTATTGCGCTTTGTCGTTTTTATTTAATTACATCACTTAATTAATTTTTTATACACAAGTATAGCTTGGGAATTTTCTTTCGTAGGTAATATTAGTCTAGACTTTATTGAGATTTTGTACCTCTGAAATCATGTTAATCAATTAAAGATCTTTATTCACTAAAACAAAAGTGATATATAATTAAAGAGATCGTATTTAAAGCACCTACGACTGACGGAACAAATAGCCATCAATAGTTCCGGTGGATCAATTTATCGATAAAAAACTGAAGACTATCTCCAAAATCAATCACGCCCATGGAAAATCGACGGACTTTTATTCAAAATCTGCACGTGAGGCAAAGGTTGGTCCTCGTATTAAAGAGAGGAAATCCGGAGCACATTGTTGTATTCGACACTTACGTACTTTACCTGACCCACAGATAAAAGACCCAGAGAATAGGCGGTAGCAACCTTTTTTTACTATAATTATATGCTGCCAATCTCTCCGTCAACAAATAAAAAATTAAATTTAAATGTGGAATGTAAAAAATATGTATGCTAATGATTTGCAACGGTCGCGACATTGTGTGTTACTAGTTTTTGCATTTAAAAATCAGGTTTAATTTTCTCACGTTAGCATTTTTTTCTAGAAACTTTCTAATGATGGTTTAATTTGAAGAACCCTTTGGGGTTTGATTTTCATACTTTTTATGTTGTTTCATTGTTTGCAAAAACAACGTCTCGTAATACGGTTGTCACAAAAAATAATTGCATTGTTATTTATACTTTACGGTTGCATATATTTTCTTTTAATTATGTACAGTTTTTTTGTATTAAATAAACATCATCGTAAAGGACATTTTCGTTTTGCTAAAAAATTAAAATGCCTTTTGTTAAAATATGAAGAAATGTTGTAGTTTTATGTTCTATAATGTTTATCATTTACTAATTGTTTTATTAAAACTGAGGTTTTATGGTACTTAGATACTACAGAATATTCTAAGAATTACATTAACAATTTGTTAAAATCGAATTCAATAGAAAATTAAAAGCAGTTGTTATATTAATCAATAAAGAACTCTATTTATATTTATCTTCGGAAGGAACAATAAAAAACACGTATAGGTACTGCAAAATCTACTGCACTTTTTTATAACCATGACAATCACAAACAAAGAAGAACGGCATCTCCTTTTGTGTTGCCAAAGAAATAAATTAAAGTATCCTTAGGGGAGAAAACTTTACCGTTAATTCTAATCTACATGAAAAAAAAACAGTTAAAAAACAAGGATGGTTGTGGGAACGATGTTAAAAAAGCAAGGGGCAGGAAACGGTAAGTGTAAATATGTGAGGTGACATACAAGAAAGTTTATGGACGGATATTTATATGAAAGATTTATCATAGTGGCACTAAGAGAAATTAACATGATCGTAAAAAATTGGGTCGCTTCTGGGACTCATTTTTAGTTTAGGTAGTAGGTACTCTTTTGACATCGACTGAAAGATTTTCGTAATGAGAATACGTAATAATGAATTATGAAATGATAACGCAAAATTAATAATGCAGCAATATATTTCTTCTTTTTAAAATTCATCTAGGATTATAGATTCATATGATATTCAGTTTTATAGATTTTGTTGATTGAGGCACAGAAAAGTCAAAAAGTTGTCATGAAATACATTTTGAATATCGCGAAAACACAGAAAATTATGTATTCTATAAATTAATGGTAAGTACTAAGATTACTACTACTAATTTTAGTCACTGTATTTAAAATTTGAGTTATGTGTTTATATCCCTGCTAAAAAGTAAAATCATTTATTCAATCACTGTTACTGTAACGTTTTTCGGTAAGATATAAAATCATCAATCATTTTTAATTTAAAATCTTTCTGCCACAAATTAGTTTTATCTAAATCCAACTAAAAACTTTAAATTTAATTACCCTAACGGACCACTTTAAAATTAATAAAAAAGCCGACCGGAAGCCCGATACTGTTTGCTTCCGCTTAAAAAAACTCAAAGCACGAATCTCTACGAGAGAAATTTGTATAAAAAATCTTTGAATCAAAAGGACTCGGCCATTGATGCTCAACATTTCCATAAAGAAGTTAAATAAGTAGAATGAGACAAAAGGATGCATGATTTAAAAAATTTATGAAATAGAAATTCCTAATCCTAACATTATTTCAAAAATCAAACCTATCATAGTAGGAATTGAAAAATACACCTAACATTGTAAACTACAGCTGCAACGTTTAATATTTCGAAACCCTAAAAAGTTTGACCCTCACTGACGGAACCACGTCCTTACCAAACTAGAATGCACCCCATGGTTTTTTTACGCATCCTGAGAGTGCAGTGTTTATAAAAACATATGCACATTTTTTAAGAGACTATATCTTCAGCAGATTCAAGGTGTGCGCATTGTGCAAGGGACATCTTTGAGGGTATTTGATAATTGTAAGTGCACGTTTTTTTTTTAATGTGCGAGCCAGTTTTTTAAGTTTTCTCACGCAGAGCTTTTTGATGTTCAGATCTGTGGGTAGATACATCCGCGATCGTCATTGTTGATTTCACGTATGACTGCCATTGATTTGTTAATTTTGAATTCGGAATTATAATAAAAACACGTTGGCGATCGCTTTCATAATTCTTTGTGGAAATTTCAATGGTGCGTGCGATTTAAACAACGTTTTAGATATTTTTGCTAGAGCTTAATTTCCCTACATATTATCATTTTCTTTACGTATCTTTCTTTAAGTGACACTTATAATTTCCATGCAAATACAGATAAAAAATAATAAACATTAAACTTTATCCCACCAAAAAAACCGTACAGCCGTTATCAAAAAAATCTCAGCGATAATGGTAGCTCATTTTCGTCAGTTTACAAATGCATAATTATAATAATGGCTTCCCGCATATTCATTACGTAACAAAAACGGTAATTTAATATAAACTAGATGACAAAAATACAGCCAATGTTAATAAAAAGTGTCTGAAAAACATGTTGGGGTGACTGAGAGTCAAAGAAAAAAAAGGGGTTGTGTAAAAACAATAGAAAAAAAAGCTGGCCTGTTATCGTTAGCTAACTGGGCTTTGGGACAAGCGGTTAATTTTATTTTAAAGCAGATTTATGGCTTTAACATTGTAATTACATTTCGTAATACGATTGTGGAGTTAGCTATGCAATTGTTTTTTTTTTTAAAGCTGTCATTTTATTGATACAGATCTATTTTTATTAACTGACAAGCAAAGCCGATGTTTTATTCTACCTATGTCCAGTGAATGGGAAAAACAAGAGTGTGCTTGTAAAAAAATGTATCAGAATCAATATTAAGGTATCTCATGTTATATTTGTCAAATGAAAAATACTATTATTCTATTTTAAGTCTTTCGAGACTGAAAATTTCCAATTACTAACTAAGGACCGAGACCTCGTGATATGTAAATGAATAAAAGTACCTAAATGTTTTTTGTACCTATATGTTTATTCTATTTCCAAAAATCTACGTTCATAAACATGACAACGTTATTTTGGCATGGTTTCTGGGACTGTGGTACCCCTGAAAAATTGTAATATCTGTTATTTTTTGTTTTACCAATAAAACAACCATTATGTAAAGAATTTGCAATGGCGCAGTAGTTAAGCAATTGGCTACTGCGCCGCGTGTTGCGGGTTCGATCCCCGCACGGAACAATTATTTTTTATGGCCGACATTTAGTTTTTTCTGGGTCTGGCTGTTTTTCTATGTGAGATATAGGAAAAAATCCTACAGTAAAATTCTCTAGAAATTTCGCATCTTTTTTTTTAAATAAAGAACCGTATGTCTCATATCTGATCACCAAAACTTTTACTATCATTTAATCAAGCTTTAACACCGCCATCAACGATTAACGACCATTGGCTCATCGAAAACCGCATAAATCTGCTCACACCAACACACAGGGCGTTCTCGACTTTATCGATATCGTTCTATTTCGTCACAGCACTGAGAATGACACGATATTTAGTCGAACAACAATCAGATGAACAATGGAGCGCATCCCTTTCACTTTCAATGTGTCAATTGACTCGTCTAGCCGTTAGAAATATATATTTTCATTGTTCTTTATTATATGCTAAGCTTTATGTGTATAGGTGTGAAAATTTTGTCGAAATCGAATCGTCGTATTCGACTCTTTATACAGCCATTAGCGGTTTTAAAGCTTTAAGTCACAGATTGACTTGAACAAAAGTAACGAACAGTTTTGTTTTTCACAATTTTCTGGTTAAAAGATTAAGAAAAGATATTACTACACTTAGGCAGTATTAAGTTTATAATATCTACCTCCTCACCCAGCTTGTCCAGCTATTAATGAAGTAAAAAACCGGGCAAGTGCGAAGCGGACTCGAACACCGACGGTTCCGTACAAACTTGCAACATAAATGGACATAATGTGTCCATTATGTAAAAGATATCGTTTGACTGCCTAGACTTTGAGATATGATTTTCACAACTTCAAGGTACCACAGACTAGAATATGGTTTAAATTTCAACTTGATACTTTCACGCATTACCGAGATAAAGGGTCTTGAGTCTTGACAGACAGACAGAAAGACGGACCACGAAGTGATCCAATAAGGGTTTTTCCTTGCCGGGGTTGCGGGTTGTTCGAAAGAGATACCGCGGCCCCGGAACGTAAAGGACAATAGAAGGAACATGGGTGGGTTTTAGTCAGTAAAAGTCTGATTCTCCCCACTCCGCCCAGAGCGGGGGAAGTTATTTGGTGATTTCCCACCTCAAGAAAAAAGAGGGTTCCATTTTTCCTGTTGAGGTGCGGAACCCCAAAAATACTGAAATAAGCATAATAAGCTTGGCTAAATGTCTTATATGTAAGAAAGAAAGAAGAGAGAAAAACTTTTATTTGGGACTCGCACAAAACAATAAAAAAAAATGAAATAAAATAGTACAGACAAGGTTATTGTCTGTGCGAGGCCAAAAAGGTCCCTGTCTCAGCATAAGCTGCGATATTTTAGGTTTAAAATAATACAGCGCTGGTATTCTGACAGGGCCAGTTAGTGGTATCACGGACACAAACCGGAACACATACTTAAATAAATATTCTTATTAAAGATACAAACATTACAAAATAATAAATAAATGCAAAAGGACAAAAGTATAATTATAAAATTCTACATGCAAATTATTTTATTTTTAGCCAATACCCGATAGCCCAGCGCTCCAAATATCTTTTGTCGACGAGACAAAACGCTGGAACGCGTGGGCGTCTATGGTACGCTCCGGTCGGCTGTCTAAGGCCTTATTCGCACGGGAGCTTTTTTAACGCCCGTTAAAAAAGCGTTCAAATAGAACAAATGCATTTCCAAGTACATATTCATACGACGGTGCTTTTAAAACGCGACGCTTTTTTATCGAGCAGTGTTGCATTTTGAGCGCTGGGCGTTGGGCTCTACAAGGAATAGATCATATGAAACTCCGTATTATTATTCATACGAGCGGTAAAAAAGCGCCAGCCCTTCACTCAGTGCCATAGCTCAGTGCGAAGCGCGCTGGCTCGGCGATCGGACGTCTTTCTTTTGTGTTTACGTTACCAGAGCGGCCTTATGATGGGGGTTGTGGATCCCGAAGTCCTAATTATAGAGGTGGAGTCTCGTCCACTTCTATTTAAAAATATTGCCAGAATGTTGTAATAGACATACGAAAATAACTAAAAAACTTATCGGGGTATTGCCTCAATTCTTCGTACAGTAGCACAAACTGTCCTTTTAAGCATCTCAGTTCATTCAGAGGATGAACCCAGAATACCTTTTGCTTTCTTTTTCGTCTTCTAGCAACACAAATCGCTATTGCTAGTACTTTAGCAGAAACCATTTCCACGTCTTACTGAAGCGAGAAACGAAACAAGAGTGATTATATAGCGTTCGTATGAACAATCAAATCGAAAACGTTATTTAAGCGCCAACGCCGAGTTTTAACGCAACGTTTTTTTAAGTCTCGTGCGAATGAGGCTTAAGTGTCTAATTTACAATCAAAACAAAATGCTATGTTGTCTCTCTTTATGTAGGGGGAAGTTATTTGACGATTTCCTATCCTCAAAAACAAACAATCTGGAGTTACTTTGTTTGATTCGACTTTCTTGGCTATTGCTAGATGTCTTCATGTTCATTGCCATTTTTTTTACTCCTATTTAAGTATGATTGCATAAATGCTTCATGTTTATTTTTACAACACTACTAATGACAATCGAGTCTTTTAAGACCGCCCGTATAATCCTGATCACGTCATATAAATCTTCCATAACTTTATCTGAGGGCAGATGCAAAATCCAACGGACCTAAGACATAAATTATTTAAATTTGACTAGTAATACTGCACGCATGACACAGGATATGCATAAAAGGGTTGAAAAAAACCCCGAGGGTGAGATTTTTTTTATTCATAAAGTTGAGGGGTCACCGTCAGTTGTTTGGCTAGTGTTAGCAACGCCATTGATGTAACGAACTATTGAATATTTAAATGTTTTAATGAATGCTTGGATTCGCACGACGATTAAAGTTTTGTGACAGCCATTCGGGGTTGGGTGTACAGTTTCAAATTTGGAATACCGTTGTGTTTTTGCTACTAGAACTTTCTGGTGCAAATATATGGTAGAATGGCAAACTAGTGATAGATAGATGAGCTAAAAAAGTAATGAACAGTATTAAGAAATTGCAGTCAATCAGTCCCCATTGAATCTTCACTGTGATGTTTAAAAGCTTCAATAATAATCCGCAATTTCCAAATCCAACCCCACAGTCAGCGTCAATTCATAACAATACGACTATCTTATCTTTTACCCCACAAATCAAAACCGATTTTTGTTCGGACCTTTTCAAATACTTATCAAATTCAATTTAAAAATCGCACCCTTTGAAAATGCCCCGTCCATATACCGACTCCTTTCGTTCGGTCCATTTTTTATCTGCGATCCGCTGACTTTATCTCCGGGACATGACAAGGCTAAAAAAATCAGCGACCAGGTGTTGCCAGCAAAAAAAAGATAAAAAATCTGCAGTAGTCATTGTTAAGAAGAGGTATGGTTAATCCTTTGGGGTAGTTCTTGGCTATTCTGAAGACATGTGTAACGCTTGGCCTGGTCTATTGTTGTTTGAGGAAGAGACTTTTTATGATGAACCCAATCAAACATTTTTGTTGATGTAAAGTTCTAGCCTCTGGCTACATTGTCAGCTGTCTGCCTTTAAGGGTTTTCCAGAAAAAACAATCTTTAGGAATACCCTAGCTTAAAGTTTTGGTGTACTTTAACGTCCCAGCCTGAAGCTTAAATGGACAAAGAAGATGGCTTTTCCATTCCTTAGTTTAGGCAACTAGTGTTGAAACTCACCCTAATCGTAGAATGGTAAAATCTCCTTCGCCGTCCACTATTGTACTTTTTTAGTTTTGAGTTTGAATCTGGATTAGTATAGTACAAGAGGAAGACCAAAGGAACGATGGATTATGTTGATGCAATGCAAAACGCGATGTTTAATATGTACCAACACTATACAAAAAAAAAACAAAATCAATCGCTAAGCACCGTTCTAAAGTTCACCGCGTTTGTAAAACAAAAACAATAGGATCGCTCACAGTCCGCGGCACACGTGTTCGCGTTTAGCATTATCGATTGTCCTCATATTGTCCTCTTTCACCGACATGCGGGTAGTCGTAAATGAGTTATCGCGGTGACGTCATGGGACAATGCGTTTTTGTTTTAGTCGGGTCGCGGGTGGCGGGGGGCGCGGACGCGTGTTCACTGATTGCCCGCTAATGCCGTTAGGATTTTCCGCGGGTCGCATTTACAAAACTGATTACAATGTCAAGCGTCAAAGTCATTACTTTATCACTTCGAAACTTTCTGGTAAAGAACAATTTTTTTAGAAGATTTCAGCACCTCGTTGCAATACCAGACAAACAAATAATCACACTGAAATTAGCAACAGACCAATACACAAACTAAAAAACTACAGATGTGCCAAATATCAATTTCCCACGCGAACCTCACAATCTTTTTATCAAAGATTTGGCAGATGTGCAAAATGATAAAAGAAACTTTAAAAAACGGCCCTGAGAACTATCCTAATCCTCACCTATGACCCGAGGCCATCTTGGACCGTTAGAAAAAATAAATTACTCGGCCCAAGAAAAGGACCCATTGTTTGGTGTTAAAAAACTTGAGGGTAAAGTTACATACGATTTGAATAAGTGAAAAAATGAGGGGTGACGTACAAAAACTGTGCCCCACAGCTTCGTACGTGTGATTTTTTTTAAGACGAGGACAGTGTAGAAAATAATATGCATAGTTACAGTAGTGCAAATTGATTCATGGTCAGAGTTCTCACGGTATTTCATATGCATTTTTTATTATTAGTATTTTTGGAGCGTATTGTTGATCTGTAAATCAATCTCTTATTAATTTACAAAATAAACTAGATAAATCTACATTCAATGCAATCAATACATACCTTATCTAGTGACATAAATGTCACCTGAGGTTTGGTTTTGTATTTTAACTCTTTCTGGAAAACACGCCAGAAGAATTCTTCAACTTTTTTAATGTTCGATAGTTAAGCCACTCTAGGCCACAACTCTCGCGATGATGCAGCCTAGAGTGGAGCACGCTTGCTTATGAGAAATATGAAACCAATTCACTCGAACGTTGAGTAGATCCATATTATGAACCGGGAACAGAAAAGCCAGAAGTGAACCTTTTAAAGGTCACATACAGAGTCCCCCCTCCCTCGTGTATCGTGGGTGCGTTTACAAACATTTAAACTCACATACACAAACAGCCAGACCCAAAACAACTATTTGTAGGTCATACAAATATTTTTTCCGTGCGGGAATCGAACCGGCGACACGCAGCGTAGCAGTCGATCTCTCAGCCACTGCGCCAACCGTGTCGTCGAGTCGTTTTTAATTCTTTGCAATTATTTCTCTTTTGGTACTAAGATTTTTTTAAATTATTTTATATCTACTTATCATTAACCATTGAAATGGGCGTCCCTACAAAGTTTCGCTATATCTGGAATTGAGCAAATTGCTGTACTTCTATTGAGCAACAAGTGAAGGCGATACTCAGACCATAAAAGTCTTTAAATGTATCATGCATATTATGCAGCTTGAAAAATAAATGAAAAATGAATTCAAATAAATACTCAAATGAATTCGTATTTTTTTAAGAAATTCTCTTGTATAGCCCGTTTCTTACTTGAGGAGCTTGTGGTCAATTATAGCTGCCGCTCGGGTCGATTTTTAGGTTAAACCGCGCTTGCCTAGGTTGGTTTGTGGATGGGTGACCACCCTTTATACACCGCGATTTTTACGAAAACACGTTAAGCTGTTGGTTTTAACTGTCATTTGTAGATCTTTGACAGTCGTTACAGGTAGTCAGTGTCCCGAAAGTCTGACAAACAGTCTTACCACCGGTTTGGGGCTGGTAGATAGGTAGTCGCTTCATGTAAATGAAGCGACTACCTATCTACCTATCTGTACTATATCTGTACAATAATGGTATTCAGCTGGTTAGACTGGAAGCCGACTCCAACAAACTTGGGTAAAGGCTAGGCATATGATCAGTCTTTTTCTTACTTCGTTGATTCATTCAGTTTTATGACGCACCAACATTTTATAGTAAACGGGTAACGCATTCTCTCTACACACGCGATGTATGCGGGCGCGTACATTTGTATGCACAGCAGTATAAGGACAGCAGGCTGATAACATTTACGGTTAGCCAGAGGTCACTTAGATTTACCTCAGCGCTGATCAATTCTCGTTAGACCCGCATTTGTACGTGGAAGCGAAGAGTTAAGGAAATTGTTAATAGGAAATACTTGGTGAATTGGATAAAAATAGTAAGTTGTGTGAGTGTGAGTCTTAATTTCAAGGTCGGAGAAAAATATGCCAGAGTTTTATTTTAGGTTTTTTTAAGCTATTGCATAGCTTCTATCGCGGGCCTTGAGCGCGGGGACCGAATCCAGAAATTCCTCAACGAAAAAAAACCTGATGCTCCCCACTCCGACGGGCACGGTGGTGTGGCTTGAAGGCCGTGCATTGTCTAACGTCGTTTACACAATACGGTCAGTTATTTCAATCCCGATTCTAATGTTCTAATAGCGTGTTTGGTAGAGAATCGGATAGTCAATCGACATTACGCTGGATCAAACCCAAGGTCTTGTTTTTCTTTTTGCGACTTCTTTTCATTGGAAGTACTTTTTAAATATTATATTTAGTTTTTTATTTATTGTCTAAGTTGATAAAGAAAAAATCTTTTTGCGACTTCTTTTCATTGGAAGTACTTTTTAAATATTTTATTTAGATTGTTTTTATTTATTGCATAGGTTGATAAAAAATGCTATGCAATAGCTTTACCGCGGCAGTCCCCGAGTGCCACACGTATTTTTTGTTTTTATACAAGACTAGCTGCCTTGCGCGGTTTCCCGCGTATTTAGTTGCTGCCCTGCTCCCGTGGGTAGTAGCGTGATGTTGTATAGACTATGTTAGCCTAATAATGTAGCTTCCTGTTAGTGTTTTTTTTTTAAAAATCGCTCCAATAGTTTTGGAGCCTATTCGATAGAAACAAACAAACAAATCTTTAATCTTTAAAATATATATATAAACTTAGTATTTTAATGTGTTATAATACACACATCAAAAGTGTCTAGGGATCAAGCATTTTTATGCGGATTTCTTGAGATTGAGATGTGGCTTTGTAATAAATTTATGATTTTATAAATTTATATGGATCCTTTTTGGTGCATTTCATAATTTGAATCAGGAACTCTCAATCAAATTCGAGTAAAAGATGAAAATAAGCTGTCAATATTTTCCCTATAAAAACATACAACGCATTGAAGACATTATTAGTGCTACTGTTTCCCTACTACTGATTAAAACCAACGTTATTATGGAGCGGCGACGTCATTTAATCAGGGAAGAAATGCTCAGAGCCGTGGGAATGATAGAAGCTGGTTCCCGGCAACGTACTGTAGCTTTAGCTCTGAATACAAGTCAGAGTGTTATCAGTCGACTTTGGACACGTTACCGAAGCACTGGTACCGTGGCTGAGCGCCATGGAGGACGGTATCGCTGCACCACACGGAGACAAGACCGATACATTCAAATCTTAACTCGAAGAGCTCCAACAATAACCGCCATGATGTTAGCCGTGAGGCTTCATCACTCTTCAGGGAACTTAATTAGCGACCAAACAGTCAGAAACCGCTTGCATGAAGTGAACCTTCATTCCCGAAGACCGCTACGGGTACCACCTATAGCAATGCACAATCGTAGGATTCGATATCAATGCGCTCTTGAACACAGAAATTGGGCAGAAGAACAATGGCGTTTCGTGTGCTTTTCTGATGAGTCTCGTTTTGGTATGAGACCGGATACAAGACGTATACGACACTGGAGAACCCCTGGACGCCAACAGCGATTAAAATCCTGCCAGGAAGTCCATCCTTATAGTGGTGGAACCATCATGGTATGGGCGGGTATTTGGATCGGCGGAAGAACTGAGTTGATTTGGATCAGAGGCAACCTCAACGCTCAAATTTATGCTGAGACGATTGTATCAGACGTCATCGTTCCTCTACAAGTGCAAATCGGTCCCTTATTTCAGTTAATGCATGATAATGCACGACCGCACACCGCAAGAGTTGTAAGACAGACTCTCGCCGCAGCTAACATCAATGTCCTGCCCTGGCCTGCTCAGTCGCCAGACTTGAACCCGATTGAGCATACATGGGATATGCTACAGAGAATAGCTCTGCCGAATATGGAGGGTATCCAGTCGCAAGAAGACCTTTTTTTGTTGTTGCAACGAACATGGGCGGCCATTCCACAGCGTGATTTGGATGAACTCATTTTGAGTATACCAAACCGATGTTCTTGTGTTGTTAGTGTTCGCGGTAGAAACACGGATTATTAATTGTTTAAGTTACCCAATAAAATTTTAAAGAAAACTGTTATTTCAGTCTTTTTTTCGAACTTTAATGTTAGTGGTTCAAATGTCAAAAATCCCTTTATTAGGAAAATGGCAAATTTCTTTATTAATGCAAAGGTGACTTGGTTTATCGTTACTGTGACAAACGAAAACACTTTATTTGATGAATCCTTAAAGAAAATTTTAATTAATATCAATCAGGAGAAAAGTTATTGCAAAAATATATGTTGATCCCTAGATACTTTTGATGTGTGTATTTAAAAATATAAAATTATAATATGTGTATCAATAAACGAATATTATGATGTAAGTGTCAATGTCAGTTTAAAGACCAAAATGCAACCTACAGATAAACTAGATTTCCACAAAATACACTCCTGCAATCTTTATTAGTTCAAAAGTGATTGCTTATTCCACTATCCCTTCACTGAATCATCCTTCAGTTCCCTTATATAGTAAGTAACCAAAGAAATTAATCAATTTACCTTGTGAAGACCCACACGATAGCATTAGGTGTTGCCAATTAGTTAGACGACTTAATTTTGCTATCATTAAATAGATAATTGAATGCATACTACATTAGGATCAGTTGTATCTAGGAGATTGATAGTGCTTAATTGCACCTACTAACTCCAAAGTTATCGTAAGGTTATTTATGTCCCTACGAAAATAGTTTGGAAATATGTGTTTTTTAAATGGTACGACGCATAAAAATTCCCAAAAGATCGACTGTCCTGCAAAGTGTCATGGCCAAAAAAAAAGTTTCTAATTGAATATTGTCTCTGAATTATTGAAGAGCATGAATCAAAGTATTGCATATACTTATTTTGGGTTTTTTTTTGTTACTTTTTTAAGGTAGGAACTAGGTACAATTTGAAAAAACGTACATTATCAAACTATTTTCATAGGATATATTTTATTAATCGGTGTTTCTTTTATGGATAACAAAGCGTGGACCATAGACTGTTTGTTGTAAGGCTACAAGTCAAGAAGATTGATTCAATATAAAATGCCAAAAATACTGTACATTTCAATTAATCATCAATATTTTATGCAAGTTTCGTTTTTAAGCTTAACTTATTTCAAGACTGACCGAAGACTTGTTCTAGGTATTAAAACCGTAATGCATGTTTTAGCTATTTATTTTGTTCTGAATACGAAATTTGATGATTAAAAAAGTTTTTTTTTTGAGTTATTTTTATACCACAAGATAACGGACAATACAATCTGTATTTAAATACCAACCTACATTTTTATACTAGGCTGAATAGAAAAATCTTTGTCATACGATCTCGCGGTAGTCAAGTTACCATTGTTGTCAAAAAAACAAGACTTTTTGAATATCGAACGCAATGCACGCACGCAGATGTGTTGTCCACTTTTTATGTTCTTTATTCAATTGATCGAGTACCGTTAGATATTTGTGTTTTTTGCGTGATTTATCAAGTTGTTGACAGATGTATTAAACGTTGAGCTGTTTATATAATTGATGATCATTATTATAATTATGTTGAGAGTTACTGTCATTGTAAGTGACTTTTTTTATGAAAAAATATCGAAAGAAAAGTATATTTTTTGATAATATTCAGTTTAACAACTTTCAAAATAGATTTAGAATTTATCAAAAAAATATAACAGTGAATGCACCGCACCCACAATATAGGAGAAATTTGTAGTGTGGGGCAATGTTTTGAGAAAAATGACAAAATCTTCTGTGATGTATAAAAAATCTCAATATTTTACCTTTGCCTTTCTCTAGTATAGTTTATTTCCCAATGAATGAAACTGAAATTCATCTCTCAACCACCAAAAATAGACCTCGGTACCAAAATCAATACTCAAATAGGTAAGTTATCAAAATATTCTCCATTCACCAACAAAGATTGATTAACAATTAAACCTATTTAAATGCAAATCCAAACAATACTTAAATAACCCTGTATAATCAAATCAGTCTGCGCAAGCGCATCTGTGAGTCATACTCGGATCTATCAAAATTTAATAGATGCGTTGCAAAACCCCTTGTGGGCGGACGGACCGGCAGAACTTATTTATTAGCAACATCAATGCTTCTTTGTTATAATGAATAGACTATTGCGGATATACGCAACTAATTGGAAGTTTATTGGTAGGTCTGTAAATATGTCTTGTTAGGTTTGCAATTTTCTTGTTGGAGTGTAACTGGGGCCTAAGTCTGCTACTACAATGGTGTCAGAATGGTTGATCACTGATCGCATAATGGTTGATTTTGACAAGTTTAGTATGTAGTAGATTACCAAAATTAACAAAATCAACCATAATGCGATCAGTGATCGACCATTCTGACGCTGTTGTAATAGCAGACTAAGGCCCTTGGTGCTCAGCAAAGCAGAGGGACTTGCCAGAGCCTCCACCTGCCGGGGTTGCGGGTTGTTCGAAAGAGATACCGCGGCCCCGGAACGTAAAGGGCAATAGAAGGAACATGGGTGGGTTTTAGTCAGTACAAGTCTGACATGCCCCCACCGCTCCACCCAGAGCGGGGGAAGTCATTGGATGATTTACCACCCGAAAAAAAAAAAAGGCCCCTGGTGTTGCGTTTGTGTCTTATTTAGATTCAAGGGTAGGTGTACCTAGCTCACCGTCCGTCCGTCTATTGACGACAGGCCGTGTCGACGGCGCGTTAATGTTTCACGTGCGCCTCAAAGAGATGTCAGTAAAGCCGAGAGGCCTGCCAGGGCCTCCGCCTGCCGGGGTTGCGGGTTGTTCGAATGAGATACCGCGGTCCCGGAACATAAAGGCCAATAGAAGGAACATGGATGGGTTTTAGTCAGTATAAGTCTGATATTCCCCGCGCTCCGCCCAGAGTGGGGGGAGTTATTTGATGAAGTTCCATCCGCAAAAAAAAAATTGGTTGTTTGTAAAGTAGGTTTACGATCGAGATGTTTACGTGATAACGTCTTATTGGTGATATAAGTTATCACTAGTAGTGACATCTAAAATGAAATTAAGTACTAATTTAAAGTTTTTTTTTCGAGCCAAGTAACAGATGGCGCTACCATCTTTATGAAATGTCGCTTGTGAGGTTTTGGTGTGACACAAGTTTCTGAACATGTCACCCGACTAAAACGATTTTAAAGACGTTATCACGTCAAAAAAAGCGTGGGTGTTACCCAAAATGGTGGTCACCCAAAGAGGTATCAAAAATGGTGGCCACAGAAATACAAAGCAGGTGCTGTGAAATTATGTATTATGTTTTAAGGGTTCCGTATCCAAAGTGTGATATGCGACCCTATTATTAAACCGTCTGTCACCAGACAGTTTCTCTTGAACAGTATCTAATAGTTAGACATTTGAAATTTTTATAGATGATGTGTTCAGAATCCTTATCCTTACTAATATTATAAAAGCGAAAGTGAGTTTGTTTGTTTGTTACGTCTTCACGCCTAAATGGCAGAACCGATTTTGATGAATTTTAGTACAAAGATAGTTGGGACCCTGGAGACAGACATAGGCTAAAAAAGTGAAAAAGGGAAGAAAAGGGGAGAAAAAGATTTTATTTTTTTATCATAACGCGGGTTAAAGTTAGCGTTAGCCCAAAGTAACTATGCCACGCGGACGAAGTCGCAGGCGGAAGCTAGTAAAATATATATTTAAGGACAACATACATTTGTTTTTTAGCCGTTTTTATGGATAAATTGTGATAAATTGTTAGTGTTTTATGTTGAACGCATTTATCATTTTTTTATTCTTTTACCATTAAGTTGCGGACATTGGACATTTACTTAGTTTTAACAACATAAATTGGCATACTTTATTGTAATGTGTAACTCTTAAATGTCTCAAAAAGGTAAAAAAGAATGGTACGGAACTCTTGCACGAATCCGACTCGCACTGGTACACGCTGGTTTTTTTAATATGATATAGTCTATTGGTACTTAGGTGACAAGGATTCGATTGATATACCAATGATATATATATATAACTATCTGGCGCCCGCGGCTTCACCCGCGTGTTATCGAAAAATAAAGTATCCTATGTGTTATTCCAGACAATAATCTACCTCTGTGCTAAATTTCATCAAGATCCGTTCAGCCGTTTTGACGTGAAATAGTAACAAACATCCGTACATCCTCACAGACATCCGCATTTATAATATTTAGGTATAGTACATATATTTTACATATATATATGTACTATACCGAAATATAGACTTGTAACAGAATAAGCATAATAACTCTTAGGTTAATTAGGCCACCAAACTGTTACACCTTGTATAAACCTTAAAAAATCAAGTTTCATTTGAACTAGTGGGAATTTTCTTATTAGATTTTAGTGCCTACGATATTTTTTTCTGATTGCATGTGTTTCGAATCTAAATGAAACATGAAATTTAGGTATCTGAGAATTTTCAATGAATTCGCCATTACATATGGGACATCGGACTATCATCCCACGATAAGTATTTATTTATTATTATTTATTTACATGTAAAATACATAATACAATATATGGCACACAGGTGGATTTAATGCCTTCTTAATGCCTTCTCATAAGACATTCTTTTCATTATTCATTATTTATGTTTTGTACTTACTATACTTATAATCTCCACGACAACCATGCATAATCTGTGCATATTGAAACCCTTAGAAAAGATGACTAATTCATAAGGTACATTTTACAAATCATCTATTACGTCTCTATAACGCCTCAACTTTCATACTTCATGCAAATTCGTTCGACTGACAATGAGCCCATTTGTACATTTCATACATTTGTTAATTTACCGTTAACTGCCACCCCCGCAAACCTTATCTCCTTAGTTACAAAGCCCAATTTTCCTTGACAACGAATTTGAGAACTGTAAGATTGAAAATGTATGATATATTCATATTAAAATGTAGATGCGAGCGGCGGACGAACGGACTTAGAACAATAAGGGGCGTGGGATGGTATTAACTCATTATCCATCGATGGACGCCTTGACCGATATCCATGCTGATCGTATGGAGCTAATGTTTTGAAGGTTGGTGAAATAAGTAAGATTGGTAATATTTAAGCGTCGGATTATATGCACTATCAAAATATGCACAAAACCGCGCGAAATATGCAGTTAAAAACGAAAATTAAATCAGCTGGCCGGTGTGGTTGATTTATGGTTTAAATTTTATTTGTTACTTAAATACTCAGGTATATTATAAGCAGTTTATTGCAACACGCATTGCACATTTTACCAAAAAAAAACTATCGATGAAAAAGTTATAAAATCGTAAAAAAACCGGCCAAGAGCGTGTCGGGCCACGCTCAGTGTAGGGTTCCGTAGTTTCCCGTCCGTCACAATAAGTGTTCCCACTTATGAGTTTAAAGGTGGAGGAGGAAATTATTTTGTACAACTTTTTGTCTTTTTTGTACAAAAACTGTTGTGTCAATAAAGTTCAAAATGATTTTCCTAGAAAGTCCTTATAAAGTTCTACTTTTCAGATTTTTTTCATATTTTCTAAACTTATGGTTCAAAAGTTAGAGGGGGGGGGGACACATTGTTTTTTACTTTTGGAGCGATTATTTCCGAAATTATAGACATTATCAAAAAATGATTTTAGTAAACCCCTATTCATTTTTAAATACCTTTCCAACAACATATCACACGTTAGGGTTGAAATTAAAAAAAAAAAACACTTCCCACTTTACATATAGGGTGGCTACCCTAATAAAACATTTTTTTCCAATTTTTATTTTACCACTTTGTCGGCGTGATTGATATACATATTGGTACCAAATTTCAGCTATCTAGTGCTAACGGTCACAGAGATTAAGCGAGGACGGACGGACGGACGGACAGACAGACATGGCGAAACTATAAGGGTTCCTATTTGACTACGGAACCCTAAAAAATCGTTGTCTGGAAATTATGCTTAGGGAGCATTTCATAGATATAATGCGATAATATTAACTGTGTACATCCTTTGTTAGAGATTCTAAATAAATAAATTACTTCCAAACATTCAACATTAACTAAAATATTTCCATTTCGGCTAAGTTGGGAGACATACTGCCTTACTGCGATGTTTCATTACTGATGGTAAAAACCATTCCTATAGCCATTCATTAGAATAGAAAATTCTTTATTATGTACTTACACCTAACAAATAACATTAACATACAAAAATAAGACATTACACCTAAGGTGGTACTTATTGGAAACAGTAGGAGTGATAAGAACAGCAGTGGGTTGATCATAAGTATATTCTTACGTGGTTCATATTTAATACACATAATAAAAAATGACATAAACAACCGTAACTAAGCTAATTTAAATATTAGCTGACAGGCATGTGTATACGATTATTGACACAGGCCAGTGCATACATATATGCGACCTCCAATAGTACTAAGGACGGTCTTATCGCTAAAAGCGATAGTTTGGATCGATTAGTCTTATGTCTGGTTGTCCCCATCTAGAAGCGAAGTAATACTATAAGTAAAGTATGGCTTCAACTTTACTAAAACTTATATTTTTCAATTGTCTTTTAATTTTCAGTAACAGCTTTGAAAAAGAATATCATAAAAGTTTGTTCTCACAAAAACAAAATATATATGAACGGGTGACATAATAACTTCACGTCGGTATTTAAGCTGTGACGTCATACTTACCTATTGCATAAAAAGTTCTAAGGTACACGTCAGGCCACAAACATCAGCTCGGCACGGTGCGGTACGGTATCGTCGCATGAGTGCGATGCGCATGACACGATTACAGGTTGTCGTCACTCGATACGCCGACGGGACATCCTGATAACACCGCATGCTGCGTCCATGTTACACTGCGGTGCAGAAATATGGACTTCGTAAGGTCACTTACCTAATGTTTTATTTTTCGTTGTTATTTTATGATAGATGATTATTACCTTATTTACCTAAATGTTCTATTTGCAACTTTAAATCAGGTTTTTTATATTTATTTTGTAGGTACAGTAAAACATAAAATACAAAATCTAGAGAAGAGTAGATTATTTAAATATAAGTTAACCCTACAATCCTATAAATATTATAATAATACCGATCACTGCTGAATTAAAGCAACTTATTAGTAAGTACCCACTGTTTAACCATAAAACAGCTTAATTCTTATTAGTCTAGCACATTCATCCTACAAGAGGGTCTAAAAATGGCCGCTTTAGCAGAATCATAATAGGATAATAATATAAATTACGTAAATAGGGTAATATTATTATTAAGGGAATACGCAGTTATTATTGTGAATTGTCATTTTATGACCATTTTACGAATGTTAACGTAATTCACATTATTAACCTTTTATTTTTGCTTAAAATGTCATTGAAAAGCTAATAAATCGAGTGTTAATTTGTTAATTAAGGGATGTCTTAACTGCCGGGATTGCGGGTTGTTCGAAAGAGATACCACGGCCCCGGAACGTAAAGGGCAATAGAAGGAACATGGGTGGGTTTTAATCAGTACAACTCTGACAATCCCCCCCCGCTCCGCCCAGAGCGGGGGAAGTTATTATTTATATTATTATAAAAAAGCGGCTACTTTAGACCCCAGCTTCACATTCTAACATACTTTACTCTTACTCAAAGCTTATCACAGCAACATAAGACTGATTGACCGTGCCAAAAACAACAAAAAATACAAGCAACCATGTAAACTCGGCCTACAGTGTACGACCATAATGGTGCGACCATTGGCGCGCGGTCGGTCGCCAATTACCCTATTGGCAGCAATTGTTGTGCGACACTGTCCGTCGTCCTGCCTATCAATATCATAACATCCAGTCACGCAACGAGGTTAGTTTAAATGCATTGGGCAGTAAAATAATAGTTCCTCGTCTTCTTTGGTATCGATGGTACGTATTATCAAATTACTTGAGCTGAGAAGGTGGCCATGTCATCCCCACGTCATTGTCAGTGTTCTTTTTTAGGGATTTGAACCCCAAAAGAAAAAAAACGGAACCCTAATTAATAGGATCAATTTGTTATCCGTCTGTCTGTTCTAGACCCTTTCCTTCATATCTCGGGAACGCGTAGAGGTATCGAGTTGAAATTAAAACCAAATACTTAAAATCTGTAGTCCCTTAGACCTCCCTAGTTTACTCAATATTAGTAATCAGTAGTTTGTTTAGTTTATACATTACTAGCTTTTGCCCGCGGCTTCGCTCGCGTTAAATACGGGGTAACACAGTTCCCCTTACGCTTTATTGATTTGTAATAGCAACGCTAAATTTTACCTTTTCTTCCCTCTTTCTCCCTCACATCCCACTTTAAAAAAAATAGCCTATGTCCGTTTCCTGATTCCCAACTATGTCTGTACCAAAATTCATCAAAATTGGTTTAGCCATTAAAGCGTGAAGAGGTAACAAACAAACAAACTCACTTTCGCTGTTATAATATTAGTAAGGATAAGTAATTAGTATTCTAGTATTAACCGCTTCGTTGGCAAATTGGTCGCTGACTCCTGATCAAAAGGTCCTTAGTTCGATTCCCGGGAAAGTGTTATTGGGGGTTTTCAAAAAAATCTCAGTAGCAGCCACGGAGTTTGGATTTGTGCCCGGTTGACGACAATTGGCTCGCCCCTTTTTACATCAGACTTAAACTGTGTACTTATAAGGTACAGTCAGCAAAAGATATAAGTAACTATACTTAAGTATACTTAAGTTATTCTTAAGAAAATTTATTTAATAGAAAACATATAGCACTTTAAAATTTGAGCTGAAGACGTCTGTCCGTTTCTAAGAATAAATCATTTTTTTTTTTGTATTTTTACTAAGGAATATTTAAAAGTGTACTTAAATGAATAAACGAACTTAATAATCAACTACTTACATATATAAATAAATCTGATGAACTTGGTTACTCATCTCTTTCGCTGTATGTACATCTACTTTCTTAATTTCTTCCAACTAATACAAAACAGCGAACGTGCATAAAACCTTGCCCACAAGCTTACAAGCCCTTAGGCTTTAGTTACTGTTAACGGCTCATACATCACCAGGTACGAATTGTTCCCCCTTGATGTATAAGTCTCTTTATCATGTACTCATGTTATTAGTGGGTGGGCCGCTTTATAGATTTATTGAAGGAGCGAGTGTGAATGTTGTGGTCAATTGTTTTAATGTATTAGGTATTATTGTTGTTGTGTGTGTTGATTTGTGTTGTAATTGAATGTAAATGAGGGTTGTTCGAAAGAGATACCGTGGCCCCGAAACACAAAGTTCAAAAAATGGTACATAGCCATCTATGTACCATTTTTTAATTTTTTCACAAAAACCCATGTTTTTGTCAGTAAAAGTCTGAAACTCTTTCCTCCTTCAATCCCAGAGAGGAAGAAGTTATTTGATGATTGAAATAGGTTTGTTCAAGGTAACAACAAATAGGTTAAGAACGATATAACTTATTATAACTTTTGTCCTGCGCTTGATTTGTCTCCAGTCGTGTCGGAGTGCCATCCCATCGGACTATGAGAGTGAGGGAACACAGTGCATCTGTGCCTGCGCACACACTTTTGCACTATTATATCTTTAGCGCAGATGGCTAATCTAATATCTGCCGCCGAAGCTGAAGACGGTCAGGAGGACTATATTAGTGTTAATGCTCAATTAGCAGCCAAAATAATATAGGTGGGATGTGGACTCAGCGAAAATTGTGCTGATAGTCATATCTGCCAATGGCTTAATTGCCCCTGTCACAACGGTCAAAGTCGAGGCTCCTGTTAGGTAGCTGGATCAAGGGCTTGATACAGAAAGCGGTACTCCTGGACACGGCTCGTATTGTTAGGAGGTTCCTTTCTCTGGAGCCTGACCGCCGGTAGCTTGGACCCTATTTCTGATACCGGTGGGCTACTATTTATTGTATTTTTCTCTCGGTTTTTCTTTAAAAAAAAAAGTAATTTTTATGTGTTCAAATGAATAAACGAAATAAAAAGGTTGCACTTTATCAGTCAAAGCTCATCGGTCAACAACAGAAAACTAATTCAATAAAGGTGATAACACCGACCAGCTAGTAAGGACTTATTACATGATATAGTAAGTTCGTATAACTGTGATCATTCCATACTAATCCTGCGCTACTTGGTCCGGCCATCCATCTTAATTAATAAACGATCAAAAGATACTGTTTTATGGATGTACAACATTACGGGGAAATTGGTGACTAAAGTGTGGAGTGGACGATAACATAAGTTGTAGTGGTTATTGGTTTTGTTACTCTAATTACTGTGATAAGAAAGAGGTTATATTAATTGGGATTCGTTACTACAACGTATTTACATTTTTTTTTGATTCAATTTGTTCGATCATTGTCTCTTAAGGTCTTCTAGGTCTTCTAGTTTAAGAGGCAGGATTCATAATTTTTTTGTTTGCATAGACTAATGAATGAATAATTTCTTACATGTACCTTGTGATAAATGGAATTGTATAAAATCTGGTTCTTCTAACCTGACAAACAGATGTATTGCTGGGGAGTTTGTTCCGCCACTTCTTCTTCCCAGCTAAAACACTACGAAGTGGCGAAGGGCAGGGCGTTTTGTGGGACTGTCACTTGTAATTTGACGTTCAAAAAGTGCTGATTATCAGCCAAATGTGAGTAAATGACTTTTGATTTTGATTTTGTGTACCATAATCATCTCTGCACAAAAATATGATAATATGCCTATATTGTATTTTGAATTATTTCGAACTATGACTGTGTTTATTATTTGAATAAATAAACTATTCTTTTTATATACTGTTTCCGATGTAGCATGGTACGGGTGACATTAGATGAAAAGACATGTTATGTGATAGAGTTCCATGATGAGTACTCCTTTACGATTATGATAGTCACAGTAAACCTATAATCACGTTATAATAATCCTAAAATAATCACCCTATAATAACGTTTCAGATTAAAGAGGTACATTTAACTAATGTCACCCGCACCATGCTACAGCGAAAAATTGGTCTGCATTAATTGAGTTATTTACAATTTTTTTAAACATATGGAATGCTATATTATGTTATACAAAGGTACCTCATATAATTTAATAGAAATTCCTTGTGCGTAATACATCATTTTATTAAGTTAGTAACTAAATAAATATATTTTTTTAAATTACAGATTTCAGTTCCGAAGATTGACCAACAAAAAGCTTCAGGGGATCAAACATCGAAAAAGTAAAAAAGTATCGACGGCGTGTTCGTGTTACAATCGCCTCAAAGAGATGTCAAGAAAGCAGAACACACCTGCCAGGGCCACCGCCTGCCGGGGTTGCGGTTTGTTCGATAGAGATACCGCAACCCCGGAACATAAAGGGCAAAAGAAGGAACATGGGTAGGTATTAGTCTGTAAAAGACTGACACTCCTCCCCGGTACGCCCAGACCGGGAAGTTATTTGATGATGTCCCAAAAGCAAAAAAGGGGATCAAACATTATCCAATATACCAGAAACTGGTTAAATAATATCGCCGAGTAAGCATGTAATTGGATTTTTGTTTAACGATGTCATCGAGCATCTAAAAATATCCAGCTGGAACAAAAACTAAAACGACCCATCCCAAACGACGATATTATATGTCACAAACAATTTACCAAAATGCAAAACAATTTAAAATTACCCCACAATATTCCCCTGCAATCTTGTTAGAATCCTGCAGAAACTGCCTTAGAGGTGCACGCATAACATCCTAATGAAAACATACGACTCTTTGATAACCTGTTATGGTGTGTACGGAACCCTTTACGCTGCAAATTGGCTTGAGGAACACTAATTTACTACTATTGTCCGTTTTATTTGGTTACTTTTGGTTTTCATTGTTAGAATTTTCGCTGTTTCTTTGGAGGTAGGCTGTTAGGGTAGACTGTGGTTTATTACCGTATACAAGATGGAGCATGGGCTCTATACTTCTAACTTTTGACAGACTCTTCCATACAAATACATGGATATGAAGTATGTTTTACCCATAAAAATTTTTTTGGGAAACGACTTATAAACGGTAGTAGTAAAGTTTAAACATAATGTTAAATATATGGAGTTTTGTGTTTTCTCGTTTGATTTAAGTGTACATTGACATTGCCACTTGTCGTGGCCCTCTTGAGACATCGCAAGACATTAATAACCAAGAAAAGAACACATGTGTTCTCACCAACCACCTACAATGGTAGTCAGATCACCAAAACAATACATTCTACACACCGTAAGAAAGCAAAATGGTCTCCGAGAAAACGGTATATTCCATACATACTCAAATGGGCAACAAAGTTTATAGTTTTTAAATAAAGCCTACATGTGAACTGCGCCCAGCCCATAACATATTGACTACGGCCGATTGAGCTAGGCTAAATTGAGACGTTTACAAGTATTGACAGTAAAATGGGGAATCGTACGAGCGGCGACGGCGCCGGAGTGAAATTTGTCCCGTTACGAGGAGTGTGCAGACGGGCGGGTAGGATGCAGCTGTTGCCTTTAGAGAGCTCTGCCTGTTCTTGTTTTAATTTTGAGGTAAATTAGATTTATTTCCAAAATGGCTATGGGTACCTATGCAATTAAAAATATCTTAAGATTAAAAGACATTAAGGACGAACTTAAAAAAAATGGTGTCTTATTGATGTATCCATGGTTTTAAAAAAAATATGATTTAAAGTGTCCATGGAGTTTCTTGCCTATTTTTCTCCATAGAGATCTACGCTTTGGATTGGGCAACTACAGTACATTCTTTCACAAGTTATTATGTCTTATGACTGGGACTGTAGCAGCATCTTTTTTTTGTTTTCATGACATTCAAAAGAGCCCGTAATAGTCGAATTGAAAAAAATGATTTCATTTGATTATCTTTTCGGGACGGATCACTTCAGTCAAGTTTTTACTCTTTGTATTATATTAATATCCCAAATAAATATCAGAAACAACAACAGCAACAGTAACTCTAGATGCAAATAATTAAATACCATTTTTCCCTAAACACAACAGTATGTCAGTTCGGAAACGGCGTATAGCAGTTACATAAAAGAAGTTAGTATAACAATTCATAACTGAAAAGAGCAGCGCTTGAAACAAGCAAGCCATCATAAGACTGCAAAATATCACATAACATACTAACATCACGGCTATATCCCAGAAGGTTAAAGTAGAGGATCCAGATTTCGTCATTAATATGGGGATAGCCAATTGCCATCAACTACGCACAAATCCAGACACAACAAAATACCCTCAAACAAAACGCCCGTCTCCTATCCCACCGTATGGCCATGATTCGGATTGACGCGCCGGGCACCAACTTCGCCCACTTGGTGGCGTCTCTGATTTATTGCAAATGGCGCGAAAGCGAAAACGCTCGTAAAACGCAGCGTACGCGTTTATGGCGCGTTGTTCAGTCGCGCGATTGCATCTTACCTTACAACCCTTTGCGTAAATCGCGCGGTTATTAGATAGCTTTGATTGTGTGTTTAGTTTCAACGGTTGCTGGTGTATTTGGTTCTGAGGAGGCTTTTTTAAATAAATAAATAAATCGTTTATTTCAGAAAACAAGATCCATGACACAGAAATAAAAGTTAGTAAATCAGTCAGCAAAGAACACACTAAAATAAACATCATAATAACATCCTTACTTCTAATACATAAAATTTTCGTGTCACAATGTTAGTTACCGTACTCCTCCGAAACGGCTCGACCGATTCTTATGAAATTTTGGGTACATATTGGGTAGGTCTGAGAATCGGCTAACATCTATTTTTCATACCCCTAAACCTCAGCGGGTGATACCGCTGGGCACAGCTAGTAATATTATAAAAGCGAAAGTTAGTTTGTTTGTTACGTCTTCACGACTAAATGGCTAAACCGATTTTGATGAATTTTGGTACAGAGATAGTTGGGAACCAGGAGACGGACATAGGCTAATATTTTTTTTAAAAAGTGGGATGTGAGGGAGAAAGAGGGAAAAAAAGGGAAACCTTAGCGTTTTTTGGCGTTTGGCGGCTACTTGTAAATTTCTGCTTTGCAGCTATATTGGAAGTAGTACTCACATGTTGATCTACTTGGTATTTTTTTTTTATGAAGGTATTCGTTTTTCACAAACCTTGCAGAAAATCACAGTGCCGTCAGTCGTAAATTGGCAACTAAAATAAGCACTATCAATGAAAAAGTACCGAAATATGCAATAACGCTATGAAAATAGCATTATAGCATTATATGTACTTGTACATATGCAAACATGCAAATGCATATAATCCGATGTCTACTTATGATGTTAAATTTTATATCATTTAAAATTGTTTTAAATTTGCATGCTATAATTATTGCCGAATGGATCCAACACGAAAATTCTTTTATAAGATCCTTTTATACCACATTTTATGCAAATAAATATACTTATTTACAAAACTCAAATATTACCAAATTCATCAAATACATCCTTATTCATTGCGACAATAGATAACTATCTGAAACACACATCATACAAATTAGCAGTCCAATTCCCAACAGATAGAGAACGGCAACAGCTAATGATTGCCACAAAAGCCACGATGAGGTAAACAGCACGCCGATAAATCGTTCTATGCCAGAATGACATAACAAAGAGGTTGAGATTGTAGATGTGAGAAACAAAAGAGATGCGCAAGATGTCACTGAAAGTATTGAGTGAGCCATGCCAGACTATTCGGATTGGTTTAGCAGAAAGGTTAACCTTAAGAAATGAAAACAAATATCGACGTGGCATAGGCTAGAGCTGTTTAGTTGAGCTTTATACTCATGCAATAAGAGTTTAAACTAAAACAAAGTTTAAAGACTTATTGCAAGGATCTCTTCAAAAATCGAGTTAATCGTTTACCCCCGGAGTTGCGGGTTGTTTGAAAGAGGTACCGCGGACCCGGAACATAAAGGGTAAAAGAAAAATGATGGAAGGGTGGGTTTTAGTCGGTAAAAGTCTGACACTCCCTCAAGATATTTGATGATATCCCATCAGCAAAAAAATAGCGTGCACAACTCCAGACCGTATCGTCGCTTCAAATCAAGTAAGTTTAAGCAAAGCAAGCCTGTTTAGTTTTAAAAAAGTGTGGCGCGGAGAAAAGTTTAGTTTTGCGAAACTTGTTAAGATTAATAAAAACCATTCCCTTTTTTAAGAGCTCTCCGTTTACAAATATGTAGTAAACACCTACCTAATACAGGCGTGTCATATAATTACCTCGTGACATATCCCTTATTTCGATACTCCATGTCTGGGAGCACTGCAGAGCTCATACGTGCCAGACGGTCGGACGCGACGATCCCATCCTATACTGATATTAAGTCATGGCTGAACAGGTCATCATTCTTTGTTTTGGGAGCCTTGTAATTGTGATGATGGAGTTTGGTCAAGGGAATATTATTAAGCAAAACAAAAATTTTAAGGGAAAAAAAACATGAGATGACTCTTGCCGGCCGTTTCCTTCCTATGTTCAGGAACTGGGGAGAACATGAGGCTGTGAAGTCTTACAGCACATCTGTCACTTATTTTCATATCGTAATTGGCTCAAGAGATGTGCAGAATTTAAATAGTCAGCAAAGATTTTCACCACCTTTGCTTGTTAATTTATAGGTCGTCTTTTTTTCTGATGGCAAATCATTCAACAACTTCTCCAGCTCTGTGCAGAGCGGTAGGGCGTGAACATTTTGCTGACTCATCTATGTTCCGTCTTTAGCTTTTTGTATTCCAGGGCCGCGCTATCTATTTTGAACAACCCGCAATCCCTGTAAAATATATTCTTCAGCAGGCTTCGGGCAACAAAAACACACGATTTCTTCGAAACCATAACGTAGCTTCCTATAGCAAGGCTCATGTTTAGAAGTGGACATTTACTGTCTGGTACCCAAGTACTAAGTCGTCGTGCTCTCTAGGCATATCCCATATTTCTAAGCTCCGTGTCCGGGATGTACCGAGAGCGGTCGTGTGTGCCAGTCGTGCCGGACCAGCGGACGCTCTCACGCCGTCCTATCCGTGAATGCTACTTAATTTATAGCTGCGGTTCGAAGATGGCACCGAAGTTAAGAGCTGACAGTCACTTGGAATATTTTTCGTAACATGTCAGGGATTCACGAAGTTAGTCTCTATAAACAAATTGGAGAGGGAGAGGTGACACGCGAACTCTTTGGTCAATTAAATTTATCGGGGCACGGAATAATGGCATGCACAAAAAGTTAAATAAATAATGGAAGGCAATTTTGTCCTGGTTAGTGCAAATGGACAAGTTGCATTTGTTTCAAGATTGGACTAAAGGAATGCAAATCCATTCCAAATAAATCAACGATACCTTATAAATATAATCAGCTTTTAATTATAAGACATTCCATATTAACCTGAGTCAATAAATTAGGTAACCAATACTAAGGCATTCGATGATTCAAAGGAGTGATTGAAAACGGTCGCACAGTTTATGTTAGACGGTCGGAGCTCTCACGCAAACTTAGTGGACATGCTTCTTAATTTATCACTGGCTGAATGGAAAATACAAAAGAAGAAATAATTAAAAGAAGAATATTTTGAACGATACGATTGTTTTTTTTCATCTTTATAGAGTTAAATAAGTACAGTTGAACTAAAAAATATATGCGCTCCGGTATTTTACTTTCTAGATATCATGACCGAACGTTCGAATTGTCGTTGATTTCCGAAGCGTTTACTTTCCTTGGATTTCAGTACCAAAATTAGAATATAAAATAAGTATAAGTGATGTTTCCAAATCATACAGCGTACGACTAATCGTTTTGTTGACACCGAAAACGACAAGATCGTGGAAAATAACCTCTAAGTAGTAATCGCAGAATTTAAAGGCAACTTTCTTCAACATTACATTTTTATTAATAGCAAATATTAGCTACTTAATGACAGCAATAACTGCGACATTGAAAAGCAGAATATATAAATTGCTCAATTGGTAACAGTTATTAACGGTCACAGATTACTTAATATTAATGACTGTGCATAATTGATTAAGAATTTGATATTAATAAGAGTAGCAGCCATTGAAGTAAGTACCTAATACAAAGAATGAAGAACAATAATCCAGTTTCTTGTGGGTTTGTCTTTGTTCGGTTTGCTATCGACTTCGGTAGAAACCAGCTTTTCTCGTTTTTCTCTAAACAGTTATTCTTGGATATGCCAAAATCGCTGCATCATTCCGTTTATCTAGTTTTTGAGAGAGGGGGCATCTAGGAATATCTACTTCTTTCAATTTCCAGGACCCCCCGTACATAACCCTATCATTACATAGTATAATTTCGGTCTGATGTCATTAGTTTTGTCCATAAACAGTACATCAGGCCTGTAATTTCAAGCAGAGAGGCCTGCCAGGGCCACCGCCTGCCGGGGTTGCGGGTTGTTCGAACGAGATACCGCGGCCTCGGAACATAAAGGGCAATAGAAGGAACATGGGTGGGTTTTAGTCAGCACAAGTCTCCGCTCCGCTCCGCCCAGAGCAGGGGAAGTTATTTGAAGTAATCTCTGAAGTTGTAGGCAGGGGTGTGCCTAGTAAACCCACATATTGCTATTATTTTTGTAAGTCTCATGTCATAGGAAGCGAATTTAGTGCCATCAATCGTACACATGCGAGCTCATGGCTAAATAATAGCAGCCGTTCGGGTCGGTCCGAACCGCCAAGCCACGTTTTTGTTAAACCACACTTGCCTAGGTTGGTCTGTGCATACCCGCTACATACCGAGTTTCCTCCGTGCCTCGGAAAGCACGTAAAGCTGTTAGACTCGGCTGTCATTTGTAGATCTTTGACAGTCGTTACTAGTAGTCAGTGTCCCAAAAATCTGACAACCAGTCTTACCTATGGGTTTCGTATTACCTAGTTTTTTTCGTGGAGGTCAGACAAGCAGTCGCTCCATGTAAAATACTGGTATTCGTCTGCTAGGCTAGGCTGATGATGATTCGGACACAAATTTTGACTTCGTGGCTCCTGAGAAATTCCTGATGGCTAAGCCCAAAAACGCTTTCGCCGACTCAGGAATCAAACCTCATGCATGGTAAAGTCTAAAAAGAGCTCACGTATTTAACATAAATGTATATAATAGTTCCGTACAAATACCACTTGTATTAATTAATAGTTCGTGACATAATATCCATACTTATAGCAATAGCTAATGATGGCAATCCCAACGACATTGAGAAGCGTAGTGCACCTATAAATTAACCGTCCGGTAGCTGGCTAGATTACGAACGGTCGCAGGTTGATGTCGAAGGAGGCGAGTTTCTCACGCAATGTACTAGCCCTACTTTGTTTATCTTCCCATCTTAAGCTTGATACCGGAGCTGAAGTATGCTAATAAATAAATTGGCTTAATTTTAGGGTTGGCTCTGCTGAAGTGTCTTTAAATTTTTACAAGTCCATTTTTTATGAGTGATATAATTCTATATTGTTTTATGATAAGCTTTTGTTGTTAGTTAAATAATAAGAGCCGCAGAGTCGATGTTTAGGTCAATCCACGCTTGCCAAGGTTGGTCTGTGGATGGGTGACCACACGTACCAAATTTCCGTGTCTTCGAAAGCACTTTAAGCTTTTAGTACCTTTCGTTCTGTTGACAATACATTTTAATGACTTTCAGGGCCATTTCCTTAACCACCAAAAATATGACCACAAACAAAAGATCACTTTGTTGTTTGTCTGTCTGTCAAGACCCTTTATCTCGAGAACGCGTGGAGGTTGAACGGTTTTTAGTCTTTGCGGCTATATTTCAGTCCCTATCACAAAGTACTTAGAGGCGCCATAGCACATCTTCCTTTTCCATACTTGACTTATTTGTACTCAGTAATCATCCCTTTTCTAGTAATATTATCTATCACACGGAGCATCCACTTTTTTTTACTGTGCCTGCGCTTATAGCAACCAAATGCGTACTCAAAACTTTTCTCGTGACATTTTATTAAATCATCTTCTTACTTAATTTCTGTTGAATCCAAAGACACCCACCCTTCCACCACGAAAGAACCAAGACGATCTCAAAATATTTCCTATATCATCAGCGACTATTTCCCAGTCCCACATAATTATATCTCGTCTCGTATGTAGGTGAGGCACAGTTAGGCTGTGTGCACACGATCGGCATTCGTGACGTCCGTCAGTGGGCCGCTCTCACGCCACCGCCGCCCGTCGCCACCCCGGCCTGCCAAACTATACGTTACTGATGCTAAATTATGAGGAGATGCGGAGACGAGGATTGACTTCGATTGGAGTAGGTTCGTGTATTAAAGAGCTAGATAAGAGCGGGCGGTTTATTGAATGGAACATAGGTTTTAATTTGTATACTTACATAACATACATTTTTTGTTTTTTAACTTGGCCCCACACTATGAATTTCTCCTGTATCGTGGGTGCGTTTACAAACAATTAAACTCACATACACAAACAGACAGACCCGAAATAATTTATAGGCCATACACATTTTTGTTCTGTGCGGGAATCGAACCCGCGACACGCAGCGCAGCAGTCAATTGTTCAGCCACTGCGCCAACCGTGCCGTCAGATGTTGGTTTAGTATTTAAGAACCTAAACTAAACAACTGAACATCGATTTAGATTGGTAGTTTCAAATTCAACCCCTCCCGTAATTGGCACAAAGACGCAACTAGTGCCACACCAAAAAAAAAAAATTCAACCCCTAATTAGCTAAGAGAAGATTGATAATTACGTACTACATATATTAATTTGCAATGCACGGTTAGTGCTCCTTGGAGTCGAAAAGGTGTGCCTTTGAATGCTCGCATTCCGACAAGCCTATGGCAATAACGGGTACCTGTCAATCAGAACTTGAAAAAAACAAACTTTACTGAGAACTTCAATTTGATAATGTTACCAGCCTACTGTAAATTACGGGCTCAGCATCCGTTTAGGCTGGTAGCACTGGACCCCCAGGCCTAATCTCATTCTAGGCCCACTTCTTCCTGGTTTTGGTCTCTTGACGGTGTATACATATACCATGTACACATACACCATGTATACATCAATAGTTAGAGATAAGAATTCCATAAGAAATATGGAATACGTTTTTATCAAATAACACACACCTCTTAAGATAAAATACTGCATTTCAGAGTAGATATATTAAATCAAAGCCCCAGTTAACATTTGTCTCGTAGCACGCGTCGCGGCGCTTGCGCAAGAGTCCATCCCATCGATCACGCTTAGCATTTCGCGCACCCTCCTACATTGACAAACAGCGAGTCAGCTTGGACGGCGTTATGCGAAAACATTACATTATTAGAATATTATAACATAAATTGATCAGTATCACTACCGCAATAAACACCTGTGCGCTTGTTTTATTTTGTAATATTTTTCATACAATAACATAAAATAAATAAAATAATTGGTCTTTTTTTACCAATTCTTTTTCAATGACATTGTGGGCCTTGCAGATCCGAGATCTGCAAGGCTTTTTTTATTTTACGTTTTGTAATCATGCAGTTCCTTGCCAGTTCTTCTACATAGGAAACGACCAACCCGAACCGTGTACCTTTTCTGGCAATTTATAAGTGCCCATGTGTAATTAAAACATTTTGGTTGATTTTGATAACAGAAAAGAAGTACAAACTGAAAGCATTTTTACTAAATAATAAAGATGTTTTTTTTAACTTAGGATATTTTAGTTAATTAGATATTTGAAGATTGATAGTTACTGTGTATCGTGTCCATGTCTATACTTTAAGTAACAAAAAAAATGTTCACATACTCCCGGTATAAAGTACCTACCGAGAAAACGAAGAACTCTTTCCCTTATCCCAATTTTCGTTCGGCGCTGCATTTCATCGTCTTACATACTTCTCTATTCTTGTCATTTAAACACATTGCCTCGTTGCTGGGTTGGTCCTGGATTCCCGAGTCGGATAGTGTTATCGGTTCTGGATGTTTTGCTGTGATATGCTCGCATTCACATAACTGTTAAAATTAGGTACGAATCTGTCAAATCCTTTGAGGATACAGGCTTGATGTATGTTGTTATCTTATTTGCAGTAGTCATCCTACGAAATATCCAACGTTACTATTTTCCATACTAACTCACTCCCACATAAACCATCCACGTCCAATGTAGATCACAAAATCGAAAGTGAATCAACTGACAGACAGACACGGCACAAACAATTACAATACACCCGAATTATTGCCATATTCTCGCCACAAGTATCTAATCCAAGCACAAAGGTTTCAAACTTACGCCGATGCCATTGTTAGATAAAAAAAGTTTGCGTCATTGAAATCGAAATGGATGATACGGACGCCATCTTTGATTTTGTTTATGTTTTAACAATGAATGAACAGATTGACCTGAACTTTGGTCTGAAGGTCAGTCGACTAATGGTGTTAGAAAAGATGATTTGTGACGGTAGCTGACCATAGTGACCTGCAGCGTTTATTTTATTTGTTGTTGACTCAAGATTGAGCGAAAGTTAGGTGACTGTAGGAAGAAAGTTATTTTGGGAACGCAAATAGCGAAAGTTCGCGAAACTTTAAAAAAAGGTGTAAGTTCCAGATTAGATGTTTCAAACTTGTTTGCTCTTATAAATAGTTTTAAGGGTTCCGTATTTCAAAAGAAAAAAAACAGAACCCTTAGTGGATTACTTTGTTGTCCGTCTGTCTGTCGCTCTGTCTGTCAAGACCCGTTATCTCGGAAATGCGTAGAGGTATCGAGTTGAAATTAAAACCATATACTCAACTTTGTGGTCCCTTTCTGCTGTGAATTCAACCCCTAAGTCCACGCAGTCGAAAGGATGTATATGTTGCAAGTTCGTACGCTACTCTTAGTACTCACTCTTGTTTTCAATAGTGTAGTGTTAATAGCATAGCATTGAAAATAATGTTAACCTAAAATAAATCACTTGCTTTCGTAGTGTCAATAATGGCAAGGTTGGTGCAGTGACTGAGCAATGGACTGCTGCGCTGCGTGTCGCGGGTTCGATTCCGCACGGAACAAATATTTGTATGACCTGCAGATAGTTGTTTTGGGTTTGGCTGTTTGTGTGTGTATGTAAATGTACCCACGATCAGGCGATATTCCTAGTGTGGGGTAACGTTTAAAAAGAAGGATTTTTCTATGTCATTAAACCATTTTGCTTTGATTCTCTTATTCAGATACACACTTAGAACTTAACTACACCATTCCAAAACAATTACACTAGTGTAAACGAACTTTTTATGCAACATTTCACAGGTGAGGTCGATGAAACTGCGATAGCCCCCATCCCTGCTCATTCATGGCCGTTTGCGACATCACCAAATGTCAAAATAAGGTCAAAGGTAAATAATTGTTAGATGTTAAACGTTCAGCTGTACATATCCTATTGATTTATGCAGGAATCCCGTGATGGGCTTGCAAGACGAACAATAGTTTTCGTGCAACAATAATGCTATTTAAATTGATTGAGAAAGCACAGAAGTAGGTGTTAATGTTGCTAATAGAGCCGTTTATAGGGCTTTTGAATATACTTTTGGTTAAATTTATTCTACCATACTTTCCTGCTATATACGAATATTATTAATGCGAAACTTTGTGAGGATCTATGAATGAATTGATGACTGGATGTAAAGCTGGCAGTTTGTGTATGTGAGTTTAAATGTTTTTTAAACGCACCCAAGAGACAGGAGAAATTCCTAGTGTGAGAAAAAAAGAAATTCCTTGTAGAAAAAAAGATGTTAGCTACTCTTTCACGCAAAAACTATTGAACGGATTAGGGTGAAATCTATCACATAGTTAGTTTATAACTTTGCTTAACACATAAGATGCTTTTTATCCCGGTGGTACTAAACTCAAGGCGGACGAAACCGCAGGCATAAGCTGGTTTATCAACATATAACTTCCCCGCTCTGGGTGGAGCGGGGGGGAGTGTCAGACATGTACTGACTAACAGCCACTCATGTTCCTTCTTTTGCCCTTTATGTTCCGGGGCCACAACCTTGGACGTGTTATTATCACCTCACATGTTGATACTGCAAACGCCAATCAGAATCATGCAACGTAAAAAAAGTAAAAGTTGTTTATTTTCATATGTACTACACGCCGCTAAAGTATTACCAACGTTTAACAAACCACCCAGTACCAGTATATACTTATAGCCCTAATACCAATGTATACAACATCGCTCAGCCATCTGTCAACTGTCACCTCAGTGTTTCATTCCTTCCAACAATCCATCTTTTCATAACATCAACATAGTTCAGGCTCACGTCCAAAACCGTTTAAACTTCAATACAAACTACGTCTCCTCAATCCCACAGAATCCCAATGCACCATCACACACACAAACACACATACGTACAAATAGACACAGTATATATGTAAAGGCAGCAAATGAACGTGGCCGCGGCGAGGCAATGGGTCAGTAAGTCACGTCGCTTCCTACAGGAAAGGGCAGACGTCATCCCACGGGTATCTGTGTGGAGATGTTGATACCACTTTGTATATTGCTTCATTTGTGTGTTATTTCATTTTCTATATTTGACTGTTGCGCTAATATATTTTTTGGCATGTAACCAGCAAGGAAGCAAAGTGGAGTGAAATGTGAAGCAAAGTGAAGTGAAATAGAGTCTTAGTCTAAACTAGGTAAACTTGTAGGATATACTGTTGTGATCTTCTATCTTAATAAGTAGGTAGTGAAGGCGCTAATGTATTTTTTTTTGCATGTAACCCGCAAGCAACAAAGTGAAGTAAAATGTGTAATTGGCGGTTGGTGGACCAATTAAATTAAATTGAATTTTATTGGGATTTGTAGGTACATATTTTTATTTTATTACTAGCTTCTGCCCGTGACTTCATCCGCGTGGCATAGTTACTTTGGGCCAACGCTAACTTTAATCCGCGTGATGATCGAAAATAAAATATCTTTCTCTCCCCTTTTTTTCACTCTTTCTCCCCCTTTTCTCACTTTTTTTTAAAATTATCCTATGTCCATCTCCAGAGTCCCAACTCTCTGTATCGAAATTCATCAAAATCGGTTAAGCCATTTAGGCGTGAAGACGTAACAAACAAACAAACTCACTTTCGCTTTTATAATAATAAGTAAGGACTAGTAAGGACATTCCACCTAGGCCGTTATTGGGTTTACCTACCAGGAATTTCTTGAGTTGATGAAACTTCTCACTCCACATAACCAAAAATAATTAGACTATAACGTTTTCTTTCTACGAAGCAGGTTTCTTCTGTGCAGTTTTAGGCTGAAATTCCTAAAAATTACCAACTGCTTATTGGAGTAATGATTATACTATCAATGAATCTTTCCATTGATATATATTTTTTACCGTTTATCCGTAATTTTTAAAAAACACTTTAATCATTTTGTTCACCTACAAGCTTTAACGGTTTAATCCTACCATTAAAGAGTGTAAACCTCTCTATTAGTCTTCTCACCTCTCTTAATACATATAATAGAATCGAATTATATTCTCAATCGTAAGTACGTTTTAATTATCTCATAATTTATCAACCTAAACTTACGACCCATCTCCTTACGCACGCTAACAAGAGCCCAAAGATTACCACAGGTAATTGATCGGTAATTCAATATTAATGATTACCCAATAAACTTACAAAATACCAAACGACAAATAAAACAAATGACTAAGAAACATCAACTATAGTAAACCTTATGACCGGCGTACTAACGGAAACAAACTCACCGAAACTAAACCAATGACACTTAACAGATTTACACTTATTAAGACAGAAGATCACAGCAGTATAGCCTACAAGTTTACCTAGTTTCCAACTGCATTTCATAACGACTCTATTTCGAAAGCATTAAAACCGAAATTCATTTGTCTAATGAGGTTAATAAGTTGGGAAGTTCCTCCGGTCGGCAGTCCACGCGCTGTCCGCACGTTCATTGAGCTCTTCCCATGACATTATCCGGCCACCCTCCTTTGATTTCACTTATATGTTAATATCACACAATCTAACATCAACCTTATCTAGATGAGGCAAGATTGGATTTTCAATGGCTGTGTTCGTTTCATAAAATGTTTGGCCATGCGGACTAAAATAGCGCATCTGAGGCACCGATGCCCCTAGAGATGGACCTCGCGTTTTATTTCCACCAAGGAAGACACGACTTTGGTACGATGCATGGGGGAAAATATGGCCCCAAGTCCGTTCAACCGTATTTCACTGGGGTCGTGGTGGGTCACTTCGCGGACATTATTAAACTGTTACTCGTAGAGAATCGTGAGACGTGACTTATGCAGATGTTTAACTAGTAGTTTGACTGATAGTTTCACGTGTATGCAGTGGTCGTTTCGCATGTGAATCTTCGTAGCACGATCCGCGGTGGAATTAGTGAGAAAGTTTTGTTTTGACCGTATTTGGATGCGTTCGTTTGGTGCTTTGATCGGTTGGAACGGGGTTCGGAGCTTTTGTTCTGTGCGACTTGCATGCTAAACGGATAAACGATTTTAGTTTAATCTTCTACCTCTTTCTCTCAGATATCTTTCAGTTGCCTACCAGTTCACATTTTTATTCCAATGATCCATTGAAAATGAAAGTACCTTTTTGTGTCTCATAGACCTTTTAAAACAACTACAGAAACTAAAATTTAACAGTCAACGAATTCCTCAGTGTGTGCGATTAACATTCTTATTGGGGTCAAACAAAACAAGTATACTATCGACACAAAATCAGAATATCGCAACAACACTCATCTAAGTACAAGTCCACACCACCCAGCTAAAAATAAGGGCAGCTCACACACCAAGAATTATCTAACAACAAAGACAATCTTTTCCGAGACAAGAAAAAAGTATGAAACGATCCCGGCGCGCTTGATGCATGAGGAATTCAATTTATACACTTTTTGCGAGTAAATCAGGAAGGCAAAGCGTAACTGTAAAAGGCGAAATGTGGGAAAATTGGCGGGAACAATGAGAGAGATGCTTGTTTTTTCGGTTGAAAGAGCGCTCGTCGAACGCAATTACGCGCGAACTCATATACTGGGTGATATGAGAAGGTACGATTGCACCGTCTGGTAAATCGTCGGTTAAAAGAGCACTCTGATTAGATGTTTGCTGATGAAATATTGTATGCTTGGATGTTTTCCTGGAACAAATGGAAATGAATAGCATACGTAACCTTATGATAATGAATCATTTAAGGTCTTAAACCCTGTATACACAAATGATTTAAGGCCGTACCTGGCCAATTATTATTTTATTATGTACATCGTTTGACTAATCATAGCGTGTTATTTTCAAATGGCAGCATTAATCCTGTAATTTGGTCATTGAAACTTACCTTTAACATTAATACCTGCCCATATCACTTTGCAAAATATTTTAAACTGACTGAATGATTTACCGATACTAAAAGGAACAAAATACCGAATGTGAGTTTAATGCCGTGACTTCATCGTAATCACAAATGGTATATGCTAATCATGTAATGGTAATTTAAATTTGATTTACATACGCTATAAACATTCGTTTACAATGCACATTTATCTTTAGTTTCAAATGCGAAGAAAATGTGCCCTTATGAAATCAATTATGTAACTTTTCTTAGAAGATATTATCCGTGATATTACTCTTAAACACACAACTGACCCAGCATGAAACATAATGAAACACTAAAATGCCAATGTTAAGATGTCTCTCGCAACGACCTAAACCATTTTTACTCTAACCAGCCATGTAACATAAACCGCCGATCAACAAACTCTAATTAAACCCACAGTGCAACCGCCGCTCCGTATAGTTTTTCACGAGGAAAAGCGTACAATGCCGCGCACAAGAAGCTGAGAAAGCACTCATTACCGAGTGGACAGTTATTGTTGGCGATCATCACACGATGCTTTCCTCATTCCGCTGTTTAATTGACTTGTTTAGATAATACGCCTTTGTCTAGCCCTTCCTAGTTCCCTTGTCCTGTTATCCCACATGAACTCTGAATGCGCAGTTTTGTTTCCTCGATTTTTTTTTATTGAATTACTAACTAATATAGATTTTGCTCGCAGCTTCGCTCGTGTTAAAGTCGGGGAAAATACAGTTCTACTTTCCTGATTTGTAGGTACCTGCTACCTGTAGTTTTTGCCCTTGCGCCTTATTTATTGTAATAGCAATGCTAAGTTTTTTCCTTTTCTTCCCTCTTTCTCCATCATTTCTCACTTTTAAAAAAAATATATAGCCTATGTCCGCCTCCAGGGTCAAAATCGGTTTAGCCATTAAGACGTAACAAACAAACTCACTTTCGCTTTTATAATAATTTAGTAAGGATTTCGTGCCAAACAATGCACTGGGCTCGGAAATTCACTGATAAAAATTACGCTAAAGTGTTAAAAGTTTAATAACATAGTGAAAAATGCGTGACCTGTACTGAACTAAACAACACCGCCGTGATCTTGCTATCATCTTGATGGATGAATCACACAACCATGACCAAATCACGGTTGCGGCCCAACCCTGGGCCGCCTCCAGCACATCTTAGGTGACCCTGATCTGGTCTCAGATCGCCAGTACGCCGCCTCCACCGCCCGGCAAAGGCAGTCTTCTCCCTGACGCGTTCCTGACATCCTTGCAAGAGGACGCTACCGCCTCCTGTAAGATAAGGCCTGGATCAAACTTAACATCTTACAAAGAGAGAGGTGACCGGGTCTGCTGCGATTTCATTGCATATCAATGAAATCGCAGCAGACCCGGTCACCTCTCAGAAAGATAAAGATAAAAAATTATTTATTTGTATAAACATGTAGATAGATATATGATATCATTTATTTGATGCAACAAAAGGCACAATACAGGAATTAACACAAAAAATATCACATAATTATGACGGCACGGTTGACGCAGTGGCTAAACGATTGACTACTGCGCTGCGTGTCGCAGGTTCGATTCCCGCTCGGAACAAATATTAAATTTGTATGGCGTACAAATAGTTGTTTCGGGTCTGGCTGTTTGTGTATGTGAGTTTAATTCTTTGTAAACGCACCCACGTTACAGGAGAAATTCCTAGTGTGGGAAACGTTTTTTTTTTTTTTTTAAATGATAATTATTATTACAAAATATTTTATGTGTATACGTGATACATGTTACACGCATCATTACACATGATACGTAATATATAGGAAAAGCACATTATTGCCGGTTCAACATATAACCCTCTACATCGGAGGACACGGTGGAGCACACAGTGGCGATCTGCCCAGCTTGGGCAGAGCACCGCCGTGCCCTCGTGGAGGCGATCGGCGGCGGCGATCTCTCGCGTCCGGCCCTGGTTCAGGCTATGGTCGGGAGCGAGAGGGAATGGGAAGCGGTCACCTCCTTCTGCGAAGCAGTAATGCTAGCAAGGAGGAGGCCGGGCGTTTGAGAGAGAGAACATCAGGCCAACCCAGCCGCCGCGGGAGACGCCCAGGGCGCCGGGCGCCGCGAGACGACTCCCGGCCACCGTAGATGCGGGCCTGTGGACGGCTGAGCAATGGGTAGCTCACCGTCCGTCCGTCTATTGACGACAGGCCGTGTCGACGGCGCGTTCGTGTTTCACGCGCGCCTCAAAGAGAGTCAGCAAAGCAGAGGGGCTTGCCAGAGCCTCCGCCTGCTGGGGTTGCGGGTTGTTCGAAAGAGATACCGCGGCCTCGGAACGTAAAGGGCAATAGAAGGAACATGGGTGGGTTTTAGTCAGTACTGTACAGTACAGTCTGACATGCCCCCCCGCTCCGCCCAGAGCGGGGGAAGTCATTGGATGATTTCCCACCCGAAAAAAAAAAAAAAAAAAAAAAACCTCTACATTACTATTTAATTTACTAGTGCGTGTTTTTGATTGGAACATTTGACGGTTCCACGGTTGGCGCAGTGGCTGAGCGATCGATTGCCGCGCTGCGTGTCGCGGGTTCGATTCCCGCACGGAACAAACATTTGTATGACCTACAGATAGTTGTTCCGGGTCTGGCTGTTTGTGTATGTGAGTTTAAATGTTTGTAAACGCACCCACGATACAGGAGAAATTCCTAGTGCGGGCAAAGTTTAAAAAAAAAAAACACTTTTATATTTTTATGACCAAAGTAAGACATATAAAGTAAGTAAGTAAGATATTTAAAGAGAGAGGTGATTTTAAAGAGGTATATATAATACAATCAATTGAATTTAATTAGCACCGACACCCAAAGTACACGCAACTAAATTCATAGAAAGTCAATGTCAAAAACAATAGAATGCACACGCACTTATATAAACCCGCCAGTCATCCACGCCATACATGGGACCTTGCCATTAAATCCGTCACTCTGCGATCTGTTGACGGTATCCTTGACGTGTCGTCGGTAAGGGCAAAGGTTATAGAATTCGTTTTGAATGCGATACCACAGACAGTCTGGTACCTAAATGTTTTTAAAGATAATTTTGATTCCTTGAACTGGATTTTGAATAACTTGGATTCTTTATTCACCTTAAGGTCCTCAGTAGTGGCTAAGGTTCCTACATGAGCTTTCCTGAACAGTGATCACTGAGATGTAGCTCAGTGATCACAGGGTCAGGATCACCGTCACACATGGGTCTGCTTGATAAAAGATGGCTCTTTCTAAAACTTACAATAGCATCGACTACTAAAATTAACCTCTGAAGGACTGCCATTATTTACGTCAACTATCCGTCAAGCACCGCCGGGCGGGCTCTTATCGTAAGCGTAATCTGATTTTAAGACTTATCTTTACTACAAATACAGTTTTAAATCGGTCGGGGTTTGGTGGCACAAATTTGTGCCAGCGGGGCTCAACCGTAATACTTGTTTACTGGCACGTTTTTGTGCCGCTGGGGCTCTAGAGGTTAAATGATAAAATGCGTAGTAGTGGATTAAATGTTAGGTTAGAGTTATCTAGTATCTAGATTTGTGCCCTGTTGATGCCAATATTCACGCCTCTTAATATGTACATGGGATTTAAACATAATTCACGAAATGTTGGCGTACTATTTCGGCTTTGCATAACCCTTAGGAGATAACAAGTGCAAGTAATATGTTAAGTACTAGCTGGCGCCCGCGACTTCACCGGCGTGATGATAAAAAAAAGTATCCTATGTGTTATTCCAGACTATAATCTAACTCTGTTTTAAATTTCATCAAGACCCGTTTAGTCGTTTTGACTTGAAAGAGTAACAAACATTCATACATCTAACCTCACAAACATTCGCGTTTATAATATTATATGTATAGTAAGATGTATAATTTGTAACTTAAATATAGAAAGTAAAAAAAGTTAAAATAATTAAACCATAAAAATTCAACAGCAGCATAAAGAGACATAAAAAACTCGTCCTTAACGCTGTCAGCTAGTAGTGTGCCCCAAAAGAGACTGGCCACATTGCAAAGTTGTTATTTTCTTAAAAAACTTATCTTATAAAAACTAATCAAAATCAAAAGTCATTTATTTATTCAAATTAGGCTAACAATCAGCACTTTTTGAACGTCACATTACAAGAGACAGTCCCACAAAAACGCCGCCCTTCGTCACTTCCTAGTGTTTTAGCTGGTAATCTTATTTAAAAAAAAAGTGTGTGTGTCAGCCGACGCACGACTGGAGTTTACTCCTTAAGTACGATTGTCTAAACATACGCAAAAAGAGTTTATTTAACTGAAAAAAGATTAATACCATATGAAAGGGTAAATTAATGAAAATAATATACATATATAAAAATATATTTATTCATTTTATATACATTTATTATAACTAATCGGCGAAAAATATCACTGACGGACGACAAATTTCATAAAGCGCCATCTAGTAATATTCAACTGTACGACAAACACCATAGGTGCGGTTGCACCAAAGTTGCACCAAAAACGTAACGAGGTCATTCATCAGTAGATTTTACACCTCACATTTTTCTCATACCGGGCGCCTTATATATGAAAATCGATTCTTAAGGAGTAAACTCCAAAAAAACATTGCCCCACACTAGGAATTTCTCCTGTATCGTGGGTGGGTTTACAAACATCACATACAGCTAGACCCGGAACAACTATCTGTAGGCCATTCAAATATTTGTTCCGTGCGGGAATCGAACTCGCGACGCGCAGCGCGGCAGTCAATTGCTCAGCCACTGCGCCAACCGTGTCGTCATTCCTACTCAGTTTACAGTAGGTTATGGCCAAACTAACCCATGGCCAGTTCGTGATATGTCTTGCAAAAAGCCGGACACATCGCGCACACTGAGATTACACACACATCCGCCATTCGTCAAATACCAGCAAACCTGTAAGTAAAACAGATTAAAGAAGCAAATGCGATAAGACTTGAAATATTTCAAGGAATCAACGATCTAGCAAACGTATAAATACGGACCTATAATAAATCCGTCATTCTCTAGTCCTTATACTAATTATATCCGGGGTTGCGGGTTGTTCGAAAGAGTTACCGTGAAACCGGAACACAAAGGGCAAAAGAAGGAGTATATGGGTAAAAGTCTAACTCTCCCTTCAGCTCCGCCCAGAGCGGGAAAAGTTATTTGATGGTTTCCCATCTTTTCTTGCCATATTCTCTTTCAGTCCTTCCAACGTTTATTTTGTCTTCCTCTATGTTTCTACAAGTTGTGTCTACAACTTTTAGTATTATTTAAAGTTTATCCTGGAGCTCTTGCTATTTTCATGGTGGTGTAACCAAATATAAGAGAAGGGAAGCTCCCTTATCTCCCGAAAATACTTCACACACACTTTTCCGCTACCAACAGTCACGCTTTTGGTCTTTCTCTATCCATCTACAGAAAACTTCACCAACAAATCAAATGATTTAATAAGGCACACCAAGCGAGCCATCACTCTGGCTGCTTCTTCTTCGTCGGTCCGGTTTTCGCACTTGGTCCTTCTAGATGGACTATGTCGTACACATTGGCGGCCGCTACTCTAACCAGCCTTCCAAAGGTAGATCAAACTTCTCAGGTTTCTGAGGACGTCTGCCGTCAAGTCCGCATCACTATAACAGTGCGCGAAACAAAAGAGGATCAATACCATTCCACTACGTTGTCACATCAACCGTTCTTCTCACCTCCACAACACCAAAACAATGTCTAATAATATTCGTGAATGCCAACAGCCGGACGCGGCCGAATCGGACGACCCCGGCTGGCGGCGTGCGAAACTTGCAAAGGATTGACATTTTCTTATAGATAGGTAGGTGTTAGGTGCCCTCGCGTTGTATGTTGTCGATCACGACTGTCAATTGGAAAAGTCTCGTGATCTTTGCTTTGTGTGAAATTGCAATTTAAATGACGGTTAACACTTGGAGAATTGTTCTACTCGTGTATGTAAACAAAGATGGGTTTCTGATTTTAGAAATCATATATTGTCAATCTAGCATTCTTGGATGCAATCCGAGAATGCTAGATGAAGATACAAGCCTGATGAAGCTACAAGGATTACTAAGCACAAAATGAGGAATAAGGATCGGAATTCACCTACTATAAATTAAAACATTAACGTTAATTTTCTTATGAATTGTATTTTCTTACTGAGTTTTAATAAGCGAAAATGTGATGCTCTCTGAGGTATGAGGTACAGGTAAAGAAAAAGGGTGTACACAAATAGCAGCACTCTACCTATTTTTCATCGTAACAAGCCTAAATAATGGCAACCGCTCGGGTCGATCTTTATTTAAAGCAGCGCTTAATAAAGTTGATCTGTGGATAGGGGACCATCTGTTACGTAGGTAGCTTCTTTCGTGCTTCGGAAAGTACTTTAAGCTGTGTGTGTTGGTGGTCAGTGTTCCGAAAGTCTGACAACTAGTCTTACCACTGTACTAACTGAGCTGTGGCGGTCAGATAGGCAGTCGCTCCATGTAAAATACTGGTAATCAGCTATATCCGGTAAGACTGGAAGCCCAACATACTTGACTAGACTTGGGCAGCCCTTTGCCCAGCAGTGAAATCGTCTATAGAAAAAACAACATGACGAGTACCTAAAATTATTTCTTCAAAGTAACAATAGGATGGAATATTCTTTATTATATACACCATTCAAATAATGTAATTACAGAAAACATTTCACATAGTATGGCACAATGGGCGGTTTTATAGCTAAGACCGATCTTTTCGAGGCAGCCTTTGCATGGATTTCAGGAAGACGGAGAAGAGACGGACGTATTACAACACTTCATATAACGTTATTAATGATGCTAGAAAAGACCCTTTTTTGAGAGTCTGGAAGCCCGTAGTCCGCTAAATGGGTCCAGTACAGGTTTGTAGATATTTCCCGACTTCTAAGTACCAACATTGTTTTTAGCCTGTACTGTCTACAGCTTTTCTTAGCCTTCCATGGGCTCTTATCGCAAGCCTCCTCGAACCAGCCCGATGGGTTTTTTTCTAGCTTGCTCTGTCCCACTCCTGGGTTAAGGCCTTTCTCTACTCTATCCACTTCTTAGGAACCCGCGCTTCCTCCTTCCAGCTCTGGCACCGGCACCTGTTTTTCGCCATTTTAGCATTGCTTATTAGCCAAAATTAATATTAAATTTAAACAAACCAATCATTTACAAACAGTTTAACCCTTTCAGAAGCTTTACAAATTAGATCTCGATAAACCGCGCTAACAAATCAATACGTTGAAAACGTGTTTATTAACGTCAATTCTCAACCAGCGTCGTGCGCGCACGCAACCAATTATCGCGGATTTTTCGTTAAACTGGACAAACTAGTGTGAATGGTGACCTATATTTGTTGGACGTCCCTTTTACTTTCAAATCGTAATGTCTATTATTTTGTAAGGATGTCTTTGGACTTCAAGTTTTGTTTAGAAATCAGTGTTTTTCATGGATGACACTGTTCGCATGGCTTTGTTTTTATTACGAGCGGGCTACCTTAACAAAATAGAATCGACATTTTAATTAAAACAGTTTTAACTCATAGATGAACTAGAGAAAAAACCCTTACCTTATTTTGGTCAAAACTTGTTTCATCTTGCTTGATTACTTTTCAAATAGCATTATGTAAATTCACGATCGTATTTTAACTTGAAAGCACTGACTTTAACTAGATATGCTGTCATAACCAAGCGCAATAGCATTTTTTCATTTCAATTATTTTATATATTTTTTTTCTTTTTTAAAAACGTTGCCCGATGCGTTTACAAACATTTAAACTCACATACACAAACAGCCAGACCCGGAATAACTATCTGTAGGCCATACAAATATTTATTCCGTGCGAGGATCGAACCCGCGACACGCAGCGCAGCAGTCGATCGCTCAACCACTGCGCTAACCGTGTCGTCAAAATGTGGTTGAAAAACACATTGCTGATTACCCACATTGCTGATTTACCTGTAGGATTTATTAAATTAACTAGGGCGTTAATTTTGTTAAAGTTAAAGACGATTGAATCTTCACATAGAAGATGTTTATTTGTATCCACAAAATTAACCTAAAAAAGTCAAACACCATGTAAATCAAAAATAGCTTTACAAGAGAGTGTATAAATAATAGTGAAGTCAATCTGCATGGTTTTATCTAAATACAAAACCCTTTTAAATTAGATGGAGACGTGACTTGATTCTGATTGGCTGAAACAACGCGTCTTTCGATTTTCAAACCAAATATGTATCAAAACCTAAACGACAATAAGTAATATTAAGTTTGTTATACACAAAACGAGACATCCAAACATACTTTCTTAGAGTCTTAAGTCCCGCTTCCCACAACAACACTTATAAAATGTATGTGAAAACTGAAAACATAATATGATGCGCCGGCGGCTATACATTACGTAGATTCGTGGAAGCTATTTGTACGAGTCATTAGAGTAGTGATGCGCCTGATATTTAGTCGTCCGCTGCGCTTGCGACACTCGGTGACACGTTGGCGCCCGACGAAACTGTGGATGAACTTAGTTTAGTGAAAATAGTAGAATTTTTATAAATGTGTGTGATTTGAAAGAATAGAAAAAAACGCAGACGCAGGCAATTAAATAAAAAGAAAAATACACACAAAAATCAATAAGAAAGACAGGAAACATTGTAAAAATAATAGTGAAATCAATAATTAAATTATAAAATAAAAGGTGTAAAAGTATCCTTAGAGAAGCCACAAAGCCGCCATCGCGATTTTTTTTGCTCTAAAACATGCTTGGGAATCTTTTAGTTACGGAGATATAAAGGGTCAAAGTTGCAACTCTTTCACAAGTTATTTTTTAATACAAGTTAAATAAGCTGGTATACGCAATCATGTTAAAATCTACGCGAGTCTTAACGAGTCTTCTTTATAATGAACATTCAATGAAAACCTTATGAATCCATATTACGGTGGTCAAACTATAGTTTAGTACAAAATACTTTTACGTCAATGTTTCAACCAAAAGTTTAACTTCACACAGTGCTACTCATCTTGCAAGGCCTCCGCGGGCGGCGAGTTCGTGTGGTCGTGCCCGCAGCCAGATTAAACTATTGCATTGCACCTCACCGACATTTCGGTCGCCATGGTAACCGAAAACACACGACTTTCCGTCACATCACCACCAAGGAACACCCAACTGTAACTTTAAAACTATAAAGTTTAATTCAGCTTGTTTGGAGGTTGGCCTAAGTAAATTTTCTTCGTGAGTTTATGAAATAGGTCGGTGGTGCGGGTCCTGTCGCTGATCATACGAATTTATGCTTGCTACGGCTGCAAGGCGTGAAGAGTATAAGCTTGTTAGTATGGATTGGATTATCAAGCTAAATTTAGACGATGCCTACAATTGTGGTAATGTTTTTAAGAAGCGATCGGGATAAATCAATCGGCCTGACAATTGAGTAAGTTTCCTTGTTTCTGAAATACATAAATAAAACACAAATATTAAAAGTATTATTTTAGGTTAGTGGTTTTATAATCATTCCAATTTCCTAATATCCCTAGAAAAAAATACATAAATAGAACCAGAAGACCAAAAAGTTAAGTTAGCAAGTAAATCGTCCTAATAAGTAAAAATGGCCAAGTGCGAGACGGACTCGCGCACCGCGGGTTCCGTATAAACTTGCCACATAAACGGCCATATCTTTTGACTGTGTAGACTTAGCTTCACAGATCTAAGAAGCCACAGACTTGAGTATATAATAGTAATTTCAACGCGATACCTTTGCGTATTCCGGAGATAAAGGGTCTTGACGGACAGACAGACAACGATGTGATCCTAGAAGGGTTCCGTTTTTTCCTTTCGAAAAACGGAACGGACGGTTTTTCCTTAAAAAGAATGACTTGCCTTCAATACAACCTGAAACAATTATTGCCGAAAACACGAACAGCATAAAGATTTCCAAATCCCAAACAACAAAATTGCAAAAACACTGCAACCTTTTAAATCGCAAAACATTGAATGGAGCATCCAATTATAATCGTGTGAGAACAAAGATATACGCGGTACGGATACAATTGAAGATCATCTTAGTATTCTAAACTTTAGCGCCTATAATTGAGCGAATTTATTTATAACGCGAAAATTGCACTCCTGAGCATTTCATCGGCAATCGTGGATTGTATGCGAGCAAGGATGGGTCTGTTGCAATTATTGGCGGGCATGGAGAGGATGATACCTTCAAGGTGAATTAAGTGTTTGTGGAACATTGTAAGTGTCTTCATCAGTGATGAAATTGGCAGTCGTTTGCCATTTTTGGTGGTCTTTATATGGTATTACATTTTTGCTTCCTAGATATTTGTCAGTTTTACTGTTTATAACTGTTTGAAACTTTGTTAATTTCTAACTAAAACACTGTTCATTTACGGGATATCTTCGGCGTTTTCCATTATTATCAGCTATTTAAGTTTTTTTTTAAGCTATTGCATAGCTTCTATCGCGGGCCTTGAGCGCGGGGACCGAATCCAGAAATTCCGTAACGAAAAAAAACCTGACGCTGAGAGAGAGAGAGAGAGAGAGAGATTATATAGATTTTGTTTTATATTGCCATCTTTTAATAGGGACGAACCTATTGCCGTCATTTAATAGGGACGAACCTATTGCCGTCATTTAATAGGGACGAACCTATTGCCGTCATTTAATAGGGACGAACCTTTTGCCGTCATTTAATAGGGACGAACCTATTGCCGTCTTTTAATAGGGATGAACCTATTGCCGTCATTTAATAGGGACGAACCTAATGCCGTCAATTGGGCACAAATCCGAACTCTATGGCTGCTACTGAGGAATTCCAGATTTAAAAACCTTAGTTCGACTCTAGAATCAAAGACTTGACGATATGGTTTTAATTTCAAGTCGATACCTTTACAAGTTCCCGAGATAAAGGGTCTTGACAAACTGACATACGGACAACAAAGTGATCCTCAGCCACAAGACCTGTAATGAAGTACTAGGCTTGCATGAATTCACGGTGGTAATCGTGATGCAATAGCTTTACCGCGGCAGTCCCTGAGTGCCACACGTATTTTTATATATTTGTAGTTTTCCAAACAATTGGTTAGTTATTTTCAATAGACCAACAAATATAATACCTGTAATTGTCAACTGTGTAAGTCCAATACTATAATTTTAAATTTTAAGTTTTTTTTTTAAACGGAAGCTATGACCTTTGTTAATAAATAAATATAATGAAAGGTAACTAAACTGAACTTCATGCCAACGCAAAGTCCTGCGGTTTTTTTTTTTAAGATGTTGCCCCACACTAGGAATTTCTCCTGTATCATGGATGGGTTTACAAACATTTAAACTCACATATACAAACAGCCAGACCCAGAACAACTACCTGTAGTTCATACAAATATTTGTTCCGTGCGGGGATCTAACCTGCGACACGTAATGCAGCAGTCATTCGCACAGCCACTGCGCCAACCGTGTCGTCGAAATTGTTCCAGATAATATTGCCGTTTTATCTTCTAAGTTGAGAATTATACAAAAACTGAAATCACAACACTCAGTGAACATTCCAGTGATGAAACCCACCGATTCCCCTAAAACATTACTTAATCACACCGAAAAGTTCAAAACACAGCATCAGCCCCCTCCATGCACCTCCAATCGTGACCGAACCCCGCTAATGTGTGTATTCGACGTAGTATGACCGCAATGAAGATAGCAATGCCACTATTAATTCATTGCCCCGCACTGAGAACACACCGACACTCATTATCTGCGCTTGCGCTTCCTGCGTGCCCATAGACGTGTTCGCACCCCGTACTCTCACGGATTTAGAGAACGATAGCATCGGTGCTATAGAACCTAGGCTTAATTTATCATTTTGTTTTGTTTGTTTGCCAAAACATTTTGAGTCTTCTACTACATAATCTGACCGTCTCAATTTGAAACAAATTGGTTTGGTTTCGGTTTTCTGGTTATTTGTTTTAATTTAATTTTGAAATGTTGACATTCAAAGAAACTTACTAATCCTACTAATTCTTGTATCTTTCTTCTTCTCATATACACTATTTTACAGTTTTCGTTGTCATACTCCTCCGAAACTGCATGACCGTTGTTTATAAAATTTGACATGTATATTTGGTAGATCTGAAAATCGGTTGTAATCCATTTTTCACCCTTAAGTGAAAAGGGTGGCCCCCTTCAGAAGGGAACCTAAGCAGCAGGTTAACCGCTGGGTACAGCTAGAATTTATTTACAATATAGGTATGTATATACTTATTAATTTATCAATAACAACAATTTACAATTACTCATCTTCTCAAGAAACGCGATGGCTTGGTGCAAAAAGGTTTGGCCCAAAAATCGACTACACGAACTCTTCACACTGACGCCGTCATAAGTTTAAAGAAAAGCTTATCAAGTGTACAGATGACATCACCATAATATGATGTCAAGCTCGTGTTCCTTTGTTTGGCAATATTTAAGGCTAGTTCTTAATATAAGTATAATATTTTCAAATAAAGCTCAGTAACACGTACGTATCTGAAGCAGACTTTGACGGACGACGGTGTGCCCAGATCACAGCGCTGGCGATTTAAACCCGATCTCCTGAAATGTATGACCACTTACTGGCTAAGGAAGTCTGCACACGTAAGAGAATGATATAGACAAAAGAATGTCTATACAAGCTAAGGAAGAGAATGTACAAGGTTTGTGTATGAAAAAAACTGTAGTTCACAGATTTTGTTTGGGATAGTAATTTACATTGTATTAAAAAATTGGTTGTTTGTAAAGTAGGTTTACGATCGAGATGTTTACGTGATAACGTCTTATTGGTGATATAAGTTATCACCAGTAGTGACATCTAAAATGAAATTAAGTACTAATTTAAAGTTTTTTTTCGAGCCAAGTAACAGATGGCGCTACCATCTTTATGAAATGTCGCTTGTGAGGTTTTGGTGTGACACAAGTTTCTGAACATGTCACCCGACTAAAACGATTTTAAAGACGTTATCACGTCAAAACGAGAATTTCTATGACATATTTCATCCAAAATCCTTTGTGTAATGGCCAGAGGACATTTTAGTAGAAGATTTATTCGTTATAATTGTAATTTATGTGGTAACTAATCGTTTTTAAGGCGTTTCTCATATATTCGAAAATCAACAGGATCAGCCTATCGCCAATCTGATACTTTTGAATATCAAACCTCTGCAACAAACAATTCTGAAAGATGTTCTCTGCGTTCTGTTTATCCCAAAACTTGCTCTCACATTACCCCACAGTTGCCTCCCATACAATCAGCCTTATAAGTACATTTAAATTAATATTTCGCATTAGACTTGTAATCACAGGTACCGTACATATTTATGGCTAGTATGGGAGTCGTGAGCGTCGACGGGGGCTAAGTGCGAACCATCATTGGAGCACTGATAGTGAGCTGGACTTTGGCTAAGTATATCTAGATGTGTTTTAATGTGCGAATAGTATTTCCTATGTTTATTTATACGTCCTGCCAGCTCTATACTCAAGGATAATTATAATTCTTTAATTTTATTGGCATCATGTTCACAATCTTATGATAAAAAAGATGAGTCTGAGGTATTCAAGTCTTAGAAAATACGCTCAAAGCTTTCGTCTAAAATAACAGCAGTTATTTCAGTCAAAAGTTTTTGTAAGATTACCTAAATAGACTAGTAAAAAAGCGTAAATAAAAGAATAGAAGTGAAGAGAGAGATTTCAAGATGCCTTTGTAAACTAAACGACTAAGAATTGGTTTTGATTGAACTTTGGAACACAGTGCGGTTACAAACTGGTAAGAGACCGATGGAAAAATGAGCTAGTTCAACAATCACACATTAAATAAATATATTATATGTATTATGATCATTTATTTATTCGTGTACATATTTTTTATATTTTTACATATTTCTTAGAAAAACAAAAAACATTTAAAAATATAAAAAGAGTAGCCCACCGGTATCGGGAACAGGGTCCAAGCTACCGGTAGTCAGGGCTCCAGAGAAAGGAACCTCCTAGCAATACGAGCCGTGTCCAGGAGTACCGCTTTCTGTATCAAGCCCTTGATCCAGCTGCCTAACGAGAGCCTTCTCAGGTGTTGGTCGAGGCTCTTGGCAATTAAGCCATTGGCTGTAACGACTATCGGCACAATGATCGCTGAGTCCACATCCCACCACATGTCGACAACCTCGCGAGCCAAGTCAATATACATACTTGATTTGTTTATCTTTTTCGGCTTTCACAAGGTTCTCGTCATGTGGGACCGTTATGTCAACAATCAATGCGCGCCGCTCTGATCGATCCACCACCACTATATCAGGTTTATTTGCAACAATAGTCCTGTCAGTGATGATGGATCGATCCCAGTACAATGTGATATTGCCATGTTCGAGAACTGGGTCGGGCACATACCTATAGTACGGCACTTCCGATTCCACAAGGCTGTATTTTAGAGCAAGTTGCTGAAGGATAATCCTGGCTACAAGGTTGTGTCGATGCAAGTACTCTCCGTTAGCAAGGCGAGAACAACCAGAGATAATGTGACGAATTGATTCACCCGGACGGTGGCATGCCCGACATATGTCAACCGTGCCGTCCTTCACAATTTATATGTATTTATTTTTAATTGTTTCTGTAGTATTAGCAGTAGGTACGCCATTGACTATCCCCGTTATATTTTTATATTCGTACACTCCATCCAAAGGTTGTCTGGAAGATAGCGCTATTAGCGATAAGACCGCCATTCTAACCATAGAATTAGCAATTTCTGTTCTGTTTTCGTTTTCAAACTGTTTTGTTGAACTTTTGGTGTGCAATAAAGTTTATTCTATTATATTCTACTTAAGTCATCAGTCAAAACATTAGATGCACAATAATTTCACCACCACAACTAACACACGCGCCAAATGAATAGCTCAAACATTGAATAATAACCCTGATTGATTTATCTTTACCAAGTTGGCGGTTGGTGCGTGCTTCGGCGCCAGCGTCGGTCAGACACACGATAATTTTCAATAAACACGCCTCCATTAAATTACTCATCTTCGCTTAGAACAGAGATTATCAAAGGGTATCAGTGTCAGGGGAAAGTGGAAAGGATATGCGTGCATGTGTGTGTAGTTAGCGATTATATTCGTATGCGCCTACGCGGGTAATCTTTCAATCAAAGGTTGCAGGAAGGTTCGATTTGTTTGCGCGGGGTCAATGCAAATACGGTTTGTGTGAATTCGAGGTGGTTTAAAATTATCATCGGAAAATAACGGCCTAACGCAAATGCTAATAAATTGAACAGGGTCCATGTAATCCTACTCCAGGAGGAGCTTGTAGCTAAATAAAAACAGCCACCAAAGGTTGATTGTCAAGTTAAGCTGCGCAAGCCTATTTTGTTCCGTGGATGGGTGACCACCCGTTACATTTCGAGTTTCCATTGTGCCCTTGTTCAAGGTCGTTCTTTACTAACTTTACGTGCCTCTGACAAACGTTGCAGGTAGTCCAATGGTCCGAAATTCAGACAGCCAATTTTACCAAGTGGTATCGTATTATCCAGTACTAACTGGGTTGTGGAGGTCAAATAGGCGGCATGTGAAATATTGGTATTCAGCTGAATCAAGTAAGATTAGACAATAGACCCCAACATTATTAGGAAAAGGCTAGGCAAATGATGTCCTGTAGTGATAAAATTAAAAAACAAAAAGATCATCCTTACATTTCATAGTACAAGTTTCTTTTAATGGGACCTAACTTTATGCGCAGATTGAGATGAGTCTGTGAAGTGAAAAAACCGGCGAAGAACGAGTCGAGACAAGGTTCCGTACAAACTTGCGACGTAAACGGCCATATCTTTCGACTGCGTAGACTTAGAGGGTTGATTTTCATTTCACAACACAAAGGGACTAACAGCCTTGAGTATACGGTTTCAATTCTAACTCGAAACCTTCACGCGAACCCAAGCTAAAGGGTCTTGACAGACAACAACGTCCATGATCCAATAAGGGTTCCGTTTTTCCTTTGCGGTACGGTACCCTAAAAAAGCAAAAAGTACAGGTATTACTACAACATAACAAAATTTTTTGTAGTTACAACCTAAAACACAAAATTTCTTAACCTAATATCTCAAAACTCCAAACCAACAAGACAATTTTGCAAACAATTTTACAGTAATAATTAGTCAAATGGGTTTAAACAAGACGAATGAGCGCGCGGCGCGAGCGTGCGTCCACTCACGCGCACAGCCTCGCGCATGCTCGACCTACCACCCCTCGCGTCGCGATGCCAATTTGTTAGTTGAGCATCTAGAACTTTCTACAGGGATTTGGCAAGCTGAATTTGGTTTGGTAAGCGTACTGCGGCACGTTTTCAGGTTATAAAAGCTAAACGTTTTTTTTGACGTGATAACGTCTTTAAAATCGTTTTAGTCGGGTGACATGTTCAGAAACTTGTGTCACACCAAAACCTCACAAGCGACATTTCATAAAGATGGTAGCGCCATCTGTTACTTGGCTCGAAAAAAAAACTTTAAATTAGTACTTAATTTCATTTTAGATGTCACTACTGGTGATAACTTATATCACCAATAAGACGTTATCACGTAAACATCTCGATCGTAAACCTACTTTACAAACAACCAATTTTTTTTTGTAAGACAACGAATTGCTATACAATATGTTTGTAAAAGTTTTATACACGAAAAAAGATGCGGTTGATTTGCCGAGTGATCTAATCAGAACTTTTACATAATATACAAATTTCAAAAAAGCTTCATGTATTCATTTAAAAAATTCTAATAAAAAAAAAACTTTAACCATTCAATTAGATTCAAATCTTTTTTAAGATTGTGAAAGATTAACACCTTGGCTAGGGTTGCTTAACCTGGATCGTTTGGTTAGGTTTGGAAATGGATGGGTCACCTTACCGATTCAGGTTAAGCAACCCTTGCCAAGATTTGGAAATGGATGGATTACCTTATGGATGGATGGGTTACCTCACCGGGCAAGGTTAAGCAACCCTTGCCAAGGTTTGGAATTGGATTGGTTACCTCACCGGTCCAGGTTAAGCAACCCTTGCCAAGGTTTAGATAAGAATGGGTTACCTCACCGGTCCAGGTTAAGCAAAGCAACCCTTGCCAAGGTTTGGAAATGGATGGGTTACCTTACTGCCCAGGTTAAGCAACCCTTGCCAAGGTTTGGAAATGGATGGGTTCCCTTACCGATCCAGGTAAAGCAACCCTTGCCAAGGTTTGGAAATGGATGGGTTACCTTACTGCCCAGGTTAAGCAACTCTTGCCAAGGTTTGGAAATGGATGGGTTCCTGCACCGGTCCAGGTTAAGCAACCCTTGCCAAGGTTTAGATATGGATGGGTTATATTAATGCCCAGGTTAAGCAACCCTTGCAAAGGTTTGGAAATGGATGGGTTATCTTACTGTCCAGGTTATGCAACCCTTGCCAAGGTTTGGAAATGGATGGGTTACCTCACCGGTCCAGGTTAAGCAACCCTTGCCAAGGTTTAGAAATGGATGGGTTACCTTACTGCCCAGGTTAAGCAACCCTTGCCCAGGTTTGGAAATGGATGGGTTACCTTAAGTGCCTGGTTAAGCAACCCTTGCCAAGGTTAGGAAATGGAAATGGGTAACCTCACGAAATTGAAGTTTATGAAGTAGATTGCTTGGAACAAAGGTCTGGGGTCCATTTTTTGGGTCGAGTATTGATTTTTGACATAATGAGATGCTCAGTAGACACGGCATCTAGATTTGTGCCCGGCCGATTGCATTAGGCTCCTTACTATTACATGGGACTTAAAATATGGGTTATGGGCTTAAATGTGGGTGTACTATACGGTATAGATGTACCATATAGTACACCCACATTTAACCGCTTTTATATTATGTAATGCTAATATGAAACTAACGGCAGCGTCTTTTTTTGCGGATGGGAAACTACCAAATAACTTCCCCTGCTCTGGGTGGAGCGAGGGGGAGTGTCAGACTTGTACTGACTAAAACCCACCCATGTTTCTATTGCCCTTTATGTTTCGGGGCCGCGGTATCTCTTTCGAACAACCCGCAACCCTGGTACAACACGCAACCCCGGAACAATCCGCAACCCCGGAATAGGCAGCGTCTTAAGCAGGTTTTCATACCAGACAGGACCGGACACGTCTCAAACAAACACCAATGAATCACTTCCGCTCTATGAAAATTAAAGTGCCACTATTTGAAAACAAAAAGCGATTGTGTTACCCACACTACAAGTTAATCACTGGTTAATGGATGCGTGCGTGGGCGCAGTGTTTGTGCGAACACTACGCGTGGTGGTCGACATTGTGGGGCTTTACGCCCATGGCGGTGTTCGAGGACTGGTATACTCGACTGATGAAATAGGGGATTTTATTTTTTATTTTTTTTGCGCAATGGTAAATGATGTTGTTGTTTTGTGGCCCGTTTTAACTAAATTATTGTATTTTCAAGAGCATAACAAAATTGGTATGCTAAATGGTTTGCTGCTGTTAAAAGCTGTAAGAAAAACGAAATATAATATTAGATATATATATAAAACGAAAAGAAAAAATATTTTAGGTGTGTGCGAATACATAAAAAAAAGTTTAGTTTTAGACGACGAGCAAAAACTAAGAGTATGAGCTATGTTTTCAGAATTTCTGTAGGTATAACACAATAGTTTTCTTATTTAGTTTTTTTTACCGATTTTTGTAAGTGAGTGGAAAATGTGGGCATTTTAGATTTCTAGACACTTATTAACTTTTTATCTTATTTAACGTTGTGTAAAATTAGCAATGACTTAATGACGAGCTTACGCTGTCTTCCATAGAAAACAACCAACTCGAACCATACACCTTTTCTCGACGTTTTGTAATTGCCCCCCAATATTTTGATTAAAAAAAAGATTGAGTTATCACGAAAAATAACACAAAAACTAAAACTTATAACAGTACGGTATACCAAAAGCTAGGAGACAGTGTGTCTCAGCGCTCATTTGTCCACAATAATTACCCTGCACAAATTGGTCCCGGTATAATTTATATGTACCGGCTAGTACGACTTACTGCATATAAATTACACCAGGGAAAGTGTTTAGACTAACTTGTTAAGAATATTAGCTGGAAATTTGTTTGTATTTGTGGAGTTTATCAGGAGTTGTTGTGTTATGATTTAAAGATTTAATCCTACTAATATTATAAATGCGAATGTTTGTGAGGATGGATGTATGGATGTTTGTTACACTTTCACGTCAAAACGGCTGAACGGATCTTGATGAAATTTGGCACAGAGTTAGATTAGTCTGGAATAACAAAACAATTATTTTTTTTCAATCATCACGCGTTACAAGCCGCGGGCGCCAGCTAGTCCTACTTATATTATAAATGCGAATGTTTGTGAGGATGGATGTAGGTATGTATGGATGTTTGTAACTCTTTCACGTCAAAACAACTGAACGGATCTTGATGAAATTTGGCACAGAGTTAGATTCTAGTCTAGAATAACACAACAAGTAAAATTCATTTTTCAATCATCACGCGGGCGAAGCCGCGGGCGAAAACTAGTATAACATGAAATCACACCTATAATTCCCGGAAGTTTAGGTAGAGGTGTACCTAATAGAACACTCATAACTGGTACCCGTAACACAAGTTAAATCTTACCTTGGGTACCACTACTTACCAAATGAAGTCATGTTAAAATTTTAAAGATATCGTTTGTAAGTGGTACAAGTCTCTTTCTGGCAATAAATATTTTTATTTTATTTTATTTTGCCAGTTATGTTTAAATCCACGCAGTACTAGCTGGGTTATGGAGCTCAGTAGGCCTACCATGACGTCTTAAAGCAGAACTTACTCCACTGAGAGAAAGAGATGGTGCTAGACACCCTGTATAGCTCTGTCTCTTTCCCTCAGTGGAATAAGTTCTGCATTAAGACGTCATGGTAGGGTAGCAGGTAGGCAGTCGCTCTGTGTAAAGTACTGGTATTCAGCTCCATCAAATTAGACTATAACCCGACCCCAATACAGGCAAGACAGACGATGAATATGAGTCAGACAGTAGGATTATACTACGTACTAGCTTCCACCCGCGACTTTGTCCGCGTGGCATAGTTACTTTGGGCTAACGCTATCTTTAACCCGCGTAATGATCGAAAAAAAAATATCTTTCTCTACCTTTTTCTTCCCTCTTTCTCCCCCTTTTCTCGCTTTTTTTTAATTGCCTATGTCCGTCTCCTGGGTCCCAACTATGTCTGTACCAAAATTCATCAAAATCGGTTTGGCCCTTTAGGCGTTAAGACGTTACAAACAAACAAACTCACTTTCGCTGTTATAATATTAGTAAGGATAAGCTGAAGGCGGACCGCTGGATCTTCTGGTGCTGGTCTCGTCATCATCAGACGAGTGGCTGGGAGCTAAGTCCAAGCTGCAGGCGCTACCGTCACTATCGCCCTTGGAATTTTAAATTAAGATTAAATTTGTAGATACCGTCAATTATGAAGAAATGAAACTTTTAGTTTCGAATAGTCTCATCACATAATATGATGAAAGCTTAAGACTTATAAGGACACAATAAGCTCCCATATTATTTATTTAAATTGAGCAACGTAAACATTTAAAATAAGAGGTCATTACAGCCTAACATTTAGCCGAGATACAAAACTGTAATTTTTTACAAAATCATTTCATTATCATCTGACATTTTTACTAATATTACTAAACTACTCCCACGCACTCATTGTTCCGTTCAATCATAAGTATGGCCCAATAATTACCACCTAGGAAGCAACTAAAGACAAAACTCAACTGTATTATTTTAAGTTTAAGATGTATATTGCTATGACATGATGTTTTAGAACAGCAAAACGAATCTTGTCGAACTGTTGCGAACATTTTGAGTTGATTTGCAAATTTTGAAACTGTGACTCATTGGGAGTAGGCAGTAGGCAGCGATTTATAAATAGGCCCTATGATAGATTTAATCGTTTAATTTATCACTCTATGGTGTAATTCAATAACCATTGACTACTAAGTGGATGCTAAGTAGAAGATATGAATGTATTAGTTAGAGCTTAAGATGGTCCTAGTTTAAACGGTCGAAATAAACGTAAGGTAAAAATACATACAACTCATAGATCCAAAAAAAATATAAAATACGGTTATTATAAAAAAAGAAACGAAAATAGAAAAGCCTAGACAGCTGATTAAAAAGGAGGTACATACAGCGAAGATAAACAAAAAAAAACAAATTCAAGCAAAAAACATTGCTTCACAATAGTATGAAAAAAAAAATTGATTTTTTTTCATAACTTTTATAGCTACACTATGACTACTGTCATTTCATCAGGTTCTTTAAACAAGCCTATTGCATAAGGAAGAATTTTTCGAAGTCATAACCCGACTTTAGAGAAATAAAAGAGAAATAAGGGTACAAAGCAAACACTTCGTAAAAGTCTAGATTTACGTCGCAAAGTTAGCCGTATCTGTACATGCCACTAGCCAAAAAAAACCGTGTATAGTTAAATACATAAAGTAAAGACTTAAACAAAATCAGTTTACAAAAGTGGTCTAGTACTACGAAAAAAAAATGTTTAAAAAGACCGCGAAAAAAATTTTTTCATCTCGAAATTCTCTATCAGCGACAACCATCATATTTTTTATATCTATAACAAAGGAAATGTTATAGACTAAAGAGATATCTAAAATTTTTCAAACACGGAACTGTATTTTTTTTTATATTCAATTAAAACTGCAAAATGACCTATATTTTGGCGGACATGATATTCAAGTAGAATCAAACACCGAAATATTTTCGACCTTATTTCTATTCTTTCGATCCAATACTGTCGTGTACTTGTGTCAGACCATGCCCAGTAGGCAGCTAGCATCACTTCCGCGAATACCTAAAGATTAGCTTGTTACCGCGCCTTAAAGTTTATGTGACCAAATAGTGCTGATGAAAAATCCCGCATGGCACAAAATTTTAATACAAAAGTAATGCACTCGTATGTACCTTGAAGACGAGCTCTTGCTTGGCTACATATGCACAGGCTTTGAGGTACAGTTAACAACAGTAATGAGTGTTTAAATGCTATCGTTTTCACAGACAGTGGTCAGGTAACTACTGACTGCAGATTGTACGCACGTCTGCATGGATAATACCGATTTGTTGTCCATGATGATATGTTTTGGAATAATTTTTGCGGTCGAAGGAATCTGATGATGTCTTGATCTTGTTTTTGTTTTTTTTTGGTTATTATTTTTTAATGGCTGTCTTAAGTTACGGAAACAATATTGGGCCATTGAAAATTAAGACGTTAACTGTCTAAAAAACAGACACAATGATTCAACGCCAAGTGTTATTTAATAATGACAAATCTGTGATGATTGAAGAATCGACCACGAATCTATTTTTTTAATCTTCAATAATGCATCATGTTGAATCAAACATTGATTACCTCTCTCTTAAACTCTGTACTTAATTTCCCAAAACACACAAATACTCCTATAAAAATGCAAGTTCAACATCTCAACAAAAAAAAAACAATTTGCCAACAGAAAACACCATATATTTTCACAAATCCCTTACCAACCGGAAATCAAAATCGGTAACGTATCCATTTCTCAGTGTCGCTGTCCCGCTTGAGACTGCGATGACCATCAGCCGCAGCATCAGTGACCTACGAACGGTCATTTATAAACACGACCATGGGAACCAACAGATAACGCATCGCACGTACCACCACGATTACAATACAGACGGTTTTCAGAGCAATTACCTTCATTTACTAACCACTTTCGACAGTAAATGAGGGATTGAAATGGTAGGTTTTCTGAATAAGGTATTTTGGTGGAAGATATTTTTCGGTATATCAGCATTTTCGGTATATTAGTGTATGATTGATTTAGGCGTTCTTTAACGTTTTTGGATTTTAGAATTTAATGCTATTTAGAAAATATTCAAACCTTTATGGTATATTCCATTGTTTTATGCTTAATAAAATAACTATTATTCTTTTGTTTCAGAAGTTCATAATAGCTGATTTGACAGCTTATTAGAGAAGCAGCAAAATCAATTAGCAAAAACCCGAAAAAATATGATGAATAATTATAGTACCTTCTAACATTTTAAGTACAGAAATTACTTAAGAAACTCCTCAAAGTTACGTCCTATGTACCACATTATCCTCATACATTAAAGTAGTCCTAGTAAAAATTGACAAGAACCGTGCTCTCGCGCATGACACGTGTTATCTTGATCGCGACGTGTGCGCGAGTGAGATGCCGATAGCATCTGTTCTCAGGCTCTCTGTCCGTGCAGGTAAACATGTCACTTCCGAATACATACATCCTTGTCGTTTAACTATAGAAAAATTTGTAGGACATAAAAAAGTATTTAACCCATTTTTTTTGGATGTGAAACCAACAAGTAACTTCCCCCGCTCTGGGCGGAACGGGGGGTAATCACAGACTTTTACTGACGGAAATCTGTCCATGTTCCTTCTTTTGCCCTTTGTATTCCGGGTCAGTATCTCTTTCAAACAATCCCGGTAGGCAGTGGCCCTGACAACGGTATCTACCGTAAACGTTTTCTGATTTAAGGTTGTCACTTTTATAATGACAAAGAATTTGGCGAGCAACAAGGAAGTTGGCACCTGAGGATTACTAAGGTACAGACCTTAAAGGGTAGCTGATGATGACCAGTACAGACTGGTCATAATCAGCTAGCCTTATCCTAATTGACGCCCAGAATCAATAGCGAATGGTGTCATTGTGTGTATGTGTGAGCTCATTTTGTGCGCTAGGAATCACAAAATAAGGTGGAAAGGGACTGAATTTTATTTTGGGCGTTTAGATACCCATGCGAAGTCTTTTTAACGCATGAGTCTTCTTCTTCATGTTGACCCCGCTTCTTGGGGAGTCCGGTTACCTGCTACCTTTAAGGAGGCCAGAGTCGATCCTTCGAACCGGACATCCTTCATGTCTTCATGATTTACTTTATCACTTCTTTTTTTTTATTGTCATATCACCATCTAAGTGGGCAAGTGGAAACTAAACCTAAACAATAAAGTATTCTTCAAAGAGCTAGACAGGATGACAATGTCCTACAGAAGATGACATCATTAAGTTGTTGGAGCCACGTCGCGATGTTGACAGACAACCAGCTTTCGCGATGTCAACCCACATCTTGGTTAACGTGACAATAGACCGCGGTTGTGCGACGCAATGCATAAGAATTGGGAGTAACTATGGTAACCGTTATTGAGGGATAAGCAAACAAAGTATGCATACATATTATTTTTTTAAATGTACATGTCAAATTGAGAACCTCCTAATTTTTTTCGTCGGATAAACAGTAGACCAGCTTTTCATGGTAGCGATATATTTTTTTTTAAATATATCGCTAAGTATTTTTACTTTGAGGAACTACCAGACAGAGTGGATACCAAAGGTCGTTTCTTCCGTTTTGCTGACATTAATTATGATCTTCTGAAAGAAAGAAATAATATTTATTAGTCCCAAATTATAACGAGCACACAAAATAACGAAAAAGTAAACATTAAAAATGCTAAGCATGACATACATTTCTAAATACATAGTGAACAAAAAAAACCACTCAGCTTCATGCTATGCCTTAAGAGCCCTCATCACAGCGCTGGTTTTCAGTGGTCAATCCGTGAATAAAAAGTTAGGAAGACAAGACAGCATACATAACACTGCATAACCGATACTGGCATATTCAGAACTATAAACTGATGTTACAGTAAGTTGGTAAGAATGTTCTTAATACAAATTATCTCTATTTTGATTTGCAGATGAGGGCTACTAGAAGCCAACGAGGATGAACACATTCTATGACTAGCTGGCGCCCGCGTCTTCGCCCGCGTGATGATCGAAAATATAACTCTGTGCCAAATTTCATCAAGGTCCGTTCAGTTGTTTTGACGTGAAAGAGTAACAAACATCCTTACATCCATCCTCACAAACATTAGCATTTATAATATTATATATAAGTAGGATAGGATTAATCTTTGTAACCGTGTAGATTCATAACAGTGTTTTGTGGCTTTTCCCTTATTGGAACAGACTGGATGTTTAAATAAAAAAGGAGCTTTTGTTTTACAATGATTGATTGTTTGCTTTAGTTTTACTGTTAATTGTATATCGCCACGTATATCGCTCAGCGACAAAGCCCTTTATACAAAGAAAAACAAACAAAAAAATGTTTTGCAAAATCCGCTTTCGCTTATATCTTAGTCACAAAACATTACTTTATTCTTTGTTCCTTTTCCTAGATCACGACAATTTACGTTTTTATTATATTTATAATTAAGTGGGCAATCCGTGATCCAACACCGCAACTGTATAAATTACTGATAAACTGTATATTTTACATAAACATTGAAAACATGTTGTAAATAACATTCTGTCAGGAGAATCGGTATCTCCTTTTAAGTTTATCAACATAAATTAAGGCCTGTTGGTATTTATAAGTGCTCATTCAATGCATGTAACTCATTATAGAGTACTAGCTTACGCCCGCGATTTCGTCCGCGTGGCATAATTACTTTCGGCTGACGCTAACGTGACACGAAAAAAAAATATCTTTTTCTTCCATCTTTCTCCCACATTTCTCACTTTAAAAATCAGCCTATGTCCGTCTCCAGGGTCCCAACTATCTATGTACCGAAATTCATCAAAATCGGTTTGGCCATGTAAGCGTGAAGATGTAACAAACGGACAAACTCACTTTCGCTTTTATAATATTAGTAAGTATTTATTAACTGGCTAACAGTTGTGATAGCTTGGTGGTGTAAACTGCCATGTTATAGGTCTCGCGTTCGAACCCAGGACCTCTGATTTTTTCTTTTGATGTGCGTTGTGAATATTAAGACTTGCTTCGCTGAAAAAACACAACGGGATAAATCCCGCTGGTTTTATTTCTCGACGGCATGTTAAGCCCTATCAGAGGCCCATCGGTGGCATAAGAGCTTTGAAATCAGGTTGGACAATAACCACATAATATAGAAAATAAACTACGCGAAATAAATGTATACGGGCTAAATAAAATTACGAAACTAATTACAAACAAATACCAACCACAGATATCACCGAATTGCCGCTAAATTCTTATTCATCCTAAATAATTGTTTTAAACAATAGGACGTGTATAAATTACTAGCTGGCCCCCGCGGCTTCGCCCGCGGTATGATAAAAAAGTATATTCTGTGTTATTCCAGACTATATTCTACCTCTTTGCCAAATTTCATCCAGATACGTTCAGTAGTTTTTTCGTGAAAGAGGATCAAACATACTCACAAACTTTCGCATTTATAATATTTGTAGGATAGGATGTGTGAAATAATTTAGTAACATAAAAAACTGACATTAAGGTCAGAACGAACTGAATTTCAACTCCCTATTAATAAAACTTCCCATTTAACCCCCGTAATTTATCAACCAACTTAACAACCAATAACAAACAAACCTGTATCCAAACAACTCCCCTTCTTCCTCACATTGTTGACAAAAATACTTGTCATACTATTGTCACAAATCTACATGACAATGTAACATAACATTGACCTGAGTCCCGGGTTGACCTAAGACCCTCACACGGGTGACCTATCCAGTCATTGGGACGTGTGTTCTCTTGTGACCTTAAACGAAATGACTTTACACTGTAACTTTGATACCATATAGTAGAATCGTCTTACTGCAGGTTTGTAGGACAATTTCTTGATAGTTTCGGTAGGCTGTGGTCGATAATATTCCGCTTAGAGTTGTGTGAATGAGTTATAGATCTCGTTTGAACTCTGCCCCCAGATTTGCGTCAGTCCACGGAATAATTATGTCGTATGTTGTGTCTCTTGTTCATTACTATTGGTATAACGGAACTGGATGACGGTAATGTATTTGATTGTGTACCGCTATTGGAGAGCTATTGGTTAGTGCAATTTCTTTCTAGAAACTTCCTATAAAGTATCGACAGTACTTGCCGGGGTTGCGGGGTGTTCGAAAAAGATACTGCGGCTCCGTAACATAAAGATCAAAAGAAGGAACATGATTTGATTTTAGTTAGTCTGTCTGAGACTCCCCCTTCCTCCACCCAGAGCGGGGGAAGTTATTTGATGATTTCCCATCCGAAAAAAAAAACAAAAAGTATAAACTTAACAAAATGTAAGTACCTAGTGTCTATATGTAAAATGAGAAAATCTAACAAGTCAATAAAACGCAACTCACAAAGGGAAAGTGGGAAACGCATTTATATATTTTATGACATCCACTCTACCGTAACCTCTTAGTACTATAAACAGTTAACAATAGTATATATGAAGGTAAGTATATCCTACGGAGAGGACCTCATCTCGAGATGAAACCTGAGTCCCCGCATTGGGACTATTATGCTTCGTGTATCAACCATAAAGATTAATACACAAAGCATAATAGTCCCAATTAGTAGAAGAACAATTTTCTTTTTTAATAATTTGCCCCACACTACGAATTTCTCCTTCCCGTTTACAAACATTTAAACTTATATACACAAACAGCTAGACCCGGAACAACTATCTGTAGGTCTTACAAATATTTGTTCCGTGCGGGGATCGAACCCGCCACACGCAGCTTTTAGCATTCTTCACGCAGTTTATCCATCGTACTTTGATTTTCCTCTACTCTTTTAGCCATCCACATTCACACTCAAAATTTTACCACTACATTACTATTCTTCTTTTTTATCCATTACAACAAAATTGAGCAATTTAGCAAAAATAAATTATTTTCTGCAATTCCGTCACACCAACACAATTCTAGAAAACAGAAAAGTGGAAGCCGCGTGCAAACCGCTTATGTCAATAAATCACAAAGCAATTCTTCAATCCGTTTCCTTATTCCGTCCCATCTTGGGCCCCGCAATAATATTATTATATTACGATAATAGGGGAATAATAATCGGCTGGTGACCGCAGCACGCGGAATAATAAGCATTCACCTTGCACACAATAGCGGGCTGAAAATATATTATGTCATTGTGGGGATCGTTGCATCAGTGGGTTAACTTTGGTTAAACAACTGTCTTCTTTTTATATAAGAAAGGTTTGTAATTATTGTTTAGTTTGAAGTTATAAAAAGTGACGTGTATGTGACAGTCTAGATGTTGCAAAATACTTCCTCTTTCAGTGGTTCATGGGATTAACTAGCTTTCTGAGCTAGCTTTCAGTTAGAATAAAGTTTCTGCGTTGACTAACTTAGACATTTAAAAAATATAATGTAGTCATCATAGTAAACTTAACCAAAAATCGTAACCTAAACGAAGTTTTAGGTGTATTATTTTAACAACAGATTAACATGTAACAAAATGGTGCAACCGCCCACCATTTTTAAACAGTGAAATGTTTATGTATGAAGGTGTCAAAACACTTCGTCGGACACAAATTGCCGACGACCCTCTATGGGCATCTATTTGAATAGCTTTTGGCTCAGCCCGATACAATGGCCAACCAGCCCATGACCGCCTATATTCTGGATCAGATAGTTCCTATTCCGATAGCCTTCTATGAAGATTTATTGGTAAACTACTGCTTATTGAATTTTAATGGGACTAAATCTATTGTCCTCCATACAGCCATATTTGCAGATTCCCTTGTAACTACAATATTATTCATAACTATGAGAACGTACAAAGGTCAATAGTTTCGTGAGAGGAGTTTTAAAATGAATCGGATTGGATCCAGATCGACAATTTGTGCTATTAGACGCGGTAACAATGATAAATCTTTGGCTAGTTCTAAATGTCAGCGGACACTCACAGAATCTTGTAGATGTACTTTTTGATCTGGTTATTCATAAATTGTGGGCACCGTTTGTGGTCACGCCTCACTGGTTGAATCATCGACAAAAACTTGTTGCAACACTACTATTTTATTTTTTAACTTTGGAATATGTTTCCGAAACTCCAGCGAGACTTACCAAAGAGTCGTGTTACTACGGAGTTATTACTTGCCAACTCGGTTATCGAAGCCACATAGGCGGACGCTCCATGTAAAAACTGCTATTTAGCTTCATCCATAGCCAATTTACTTGAGAAAAGGCTAGCAGCCGCCAAAAAGGTTATCATAACTACTGAAGAAGATAACTGTAATATTCTATATGTAATATAACAGAACCATGACAATTTGCTGGTTAATAAAGACGCTATCAGACAACGCAACAACACTTACATTTACTCAAAACCCAAGTCTAAATCTAGCATCAAATCTCTCATAAATTACAGATGCTTACCTTCAGTTAACGTCTCAATATGGTAAGGGGCACAATTCCAATGATTGGGAATGTAACATCCTTAGCACGAATACTCTCGATATATGAGCACTGCTCACTGGCATTACAGAGAGCTAACAAGCTTTCGTACAATTTAACCGAGGTAAATTAAGTATGGTGATCTAGAAATGTTGGGAGTATAGGAAACTGTTGAGCTTCTTCGATGGTTTTTAATTTGGTATCTTTTTGTTAAATTTTACAATTCTAAACAGGGGTCTAACTTTAGCTACAGAGCCAGGGGAAGTTAAAGTTAGTCTATGAATGCTGATGATGATAAGTCAGAAGACTCACTATAAAAAAAAAATGGATGTACTAACTGGCGCCCGCAGCTTCGCCCATGTGATGATCGAATCAAAAAGTATCCTATGTGTTATTCCAGGCTATAATCTAACTCTGTGACAAATTTCGTCAAGATCCGTTTTGATGTGAAAGAGTAACAAACATCCATCCATCCATCCTCACAAACATTCACAATTTATAACATTAGTAGGATTAATCTCCAATTCACTTTCCAAGAAGCATGATCCGGATCGAATGACAATATTTTAAGATGACTTATATCCGTATTGAATACAGATAATATTGCAAATTGTCTTCACATTCTTGAACTTGAGAATCGGTTTAAATACCACATACCCACAGTCCAAAAAAGACTTGAAATCTCCAAGTCAAAATCGTGGCCTAAACGTTATTTATATGGTCAAAGTATCAGGACACAATGGTCCCTATAATAAATACATTGACACCAAAACCGCATTCTAGGCATGTTTCACAAGTTTTCAGGTCTATGCTGCAAGCCTAGGATTGTAATCTTGTGCTAAACAAGTCAGGTAGTGGAGATACATCGATATTGTTCGGATGGTCTATAGGTCAAGCGGCCGAGCGTACAAATGTCACCGTCCCAGCCTCCCAGCCGGATGGGATTGCATTATGCGAGATGGTAGGATTTTGGTGGACAAATATTTAACAAGAATAACAAGATCGAGTCAGACTCGCGCACCAAGGGTTCCGTACAAAATTGCGGCATAAATAGCCATGTCTTTTGATTTCAAAGAGTCAACTCTTTGATCCCTTTGTGCTGTGAAAAAATTAACCCTCTAATTCTACGCAGTCAAAAGATATGGATATGTTTATGTTTAATTTAAATTCGAATACCTCTACGCGTTCCCGAGATGCAGGGTCTTGACAAACAGACTAATGAACAATGAAATGATCCAATAATAGTTCCGTTTTTTTCTTTTGAGGTACGTATCCCTAAACAACTGCAGAACACCACCAACTACAGCCCTTACTACTATTACGCACTTATTGCTTCTACTACGTTCATACATGCTGGCCAGTTATGACTACGACATTGGTGCCATGACAACTAAACAGGATTATTTTAATTTCATTCTAAATTGGAAAAGAGACAGAACTATATAGGGTGTCTAGCGCCATCTCTTTCCCCAATGGAGTTAATTTGAAACAATCCTGCTTTAAGAAGTAATGAACTAATACCACCTGACCATACATACTAGTGATCCAAATAAGTCACAAAGGAGACGCAGAAAATAAAACTGTCTTATAATACTTTTGGAAATATTCCAGTAGAAGTGAGAATGGCAAGTTTCACAGCGTTATTGTTTGGAGGATAGGTCAAGTGACCAGCATGGACACACAAATGCCACCATCCTCCCAGCCGAAGCCGGACGACATTATTCAAGACGGAACAAGGGTAAAATGTTTGCAGCATATTGATGATACTACGCTTAAGTAATATTGTTATACCGGTATAAATAAACAAATGAACTATGTCTTGAAGCAAGTTAAAACTAAGACGACATATGAGGTTTTGATTCAACTGTCTTATTAAAGCAAATTATAAAATTTGATGTAGAAATCACCATTTGATGGATTTTTGGGCACATAAAAAACTACCACGATTACTAACGATTTGCCACTTAGTTTAGACCCCGAGTTATAATAGACCACATTGCATGCCATGCCGTAAAGTAGAATGTAGCGGAATCCTTCAGCTATGTTATCTTGTACCCATATTTTTAGCAAATAAATGAATCGGTAGGTACCTGAACGATTGCTCACCATTTCACAAAAAAAAACCCTGTTTCCTAAAACCTTACCGTCCTTACAAACTTATAGGTAGTGATTGTGCAAGCGAGGCATCTTCTCAAAGGTCGCGCGTTGACCGATAACGACTGCGGCCTTCTGCGGCCCGAATCACTGGGCTTGCACCATGCCATGGGGTTACTATGGGAACCCGCTCTCTAAATCCGTGATTTCTATATGTTTTGACACGGAATGTGTTGCAATTTGGAGACAGCATTTTTGAAGGAATTCTAGTTGGTCAAACAAATTGTACTGTTTACCTTTTACTTTGTTAGCTCCTGTAATACAGTGTACACTAGCGCAGGAGCTAGGGAATTCATTAATATGTTTGTAATTTATTTATGCCAATAAAGATTATTATTATTTGAATGCGAAGTCATTAGATAACTTCTTCCTCTCTGGCCGGAGTGGGATCATCAGACTTTTACTGACTAAAACCTATATGTAGGTATGTTCTTGGGCCATGAAAGCTCGTTCGAACAACCAAATATAATTTCGACAGTAAGTTGAGCTCAAATCTGTGGATTCAATATTAGTGTCTAGATTTATGTCTGGAATGATTTATTTGATTAGCCTTACGACTTATTAGTGTCAGTACCTATAGCTTGCTGGTTAACGGATCGACTTAAAAAAAAGGTTGATTATGGTGGACAAGCCATATATAGGGATGACCGCAGTTTTGCTGTTTTTTTTTCGTTTTAATATTTTTCGCTGGATTTGTTTTGTTTTTTGTAATGATTTCAAAGTAAGTAGTACTGATTAATATAATATAGACTATCTAGTTAAAAGCTCACTAGAAACAACACTATGTTATTTTTGCAGTTTAAGGTAATATAACAAAAACAATAAAAAAGGAACCCTTATAGGATTACTATGTCGTCCGTCTGTCTGTCTGTCAAGACCCTTTATCTCAAGAACGCGTGGAAGTATCGAGTAGAAATTAAGACCTTTTTTTTGGTGTGGGAAATCATCAAATAACTTTCCTCGCTCTGGGCGGAGCGGGGGGGAGTGTCAGACTTTTACTGACTAAAACCCACCCATATTCCTTCTATTGCCCTTTGCGTTTCGGGGCGGCGGTATCTATTTCGAACAACCCGCAACCCCGGCAGGCGGAGGCCCTGGCAAGCCCCTCTGCTTTGCTGACATCTCTTTGAGGCGCGCGTGAAACACAAACGCGCCGTCGACACGGCCTGTCGTCAATTGACGGACGGACTGTGAGCTACCTTTTGCTCACCGTCCACAGGCCCGCATCTACGGTGGCCGGGAGTCGTCTCAGGGCGCCCGTCGCCCGGGGCGTCTCCCGCGGCGGCTGGGTTGGTTTGAGGTTCTCTCTCTCAAACGCCCGGCCACCTCCTTCGCTAGCATGACTGCTTCGCAGAAGGAGGTGACCGCTTCCCATTCCCTCTCGCTCCGGACCATGGACTAAACCAGGGCCGGACGCGAGAGATCGCCGCCGCCGATCGCCTCTAGCTCGGGCACCGCGCTGGGCAGACCGCCACTGTGTGCTCCACCGTGTCCTCGGGCGATCGTCACAATGATGACACCCGGGCGTTTCCTCTCGCCCTATTATATGCAGAAACCTCCCGAAACTTTCGTGTCCGGTGAGGACCTGCGTCAGGCGGTAGGTGAGGACGCCAAGGCGTTTCTCCAGCCACTCCTCAAAGAGGGGACTTACCGCCACTATTATGGCGTGCCCTGAAATTAAGACCTTACTTAAATCTGTGGTCTCTTTGTGCTGTGAAAAATCAACCTTCTAAAACTACGCAGTCAAAAATCGCCCGTTTATGTCACAACTTTGTACGGAACCCTCGGCGAGACTGACTCGTTCTTGGCTGGTTATTTTTTAATTTAATTATTTTTTTCGCGCATCTCATTATTTAAATCATAATAAACAATACGCTATTTCCCAATGACCAACATAAAATGTACCTACTTAGGTAACTGTCAACGACAATGCAATATCGGCTAAGTAGGTTCAGTTCAATTCTCACAAATGCGACCGTATCCTTTCCATAATAAGTAGGTTCGTGAACAAGCCCTTATATCACACTAATGCCCACTTTAACTTAATGACATGGCCAAAATTTGAACGACGTCAATAGCAAATCATAACTCCTTTAAAACGTATAAACAGTTGTTGAATATTCATAGCTTCTACAATAAGTCGAATGTTATTTTAATGTTAGTCCAGGACTATACACGGACTATAACGCAAGCATCGCCAATTAACACAAAGGGCAAAAGAAGGAACATAGATGGGTTATAGTCAGTAAAAGTCTGACACTCCTCATCGGTCCGCCCAGAGCGAGTGAAGTTATTTGGTGATTTCCTTTTCAAAAAAAGGGAGTGTGAGACTTTTACTGACTAAAACCTATCCATGTTCATTCTTTTGCCCTTTATGTTCCGGCGCCACGGTAACTCTTTCGAACAATCCGCAACCCCGGCAGGATTATGACACTGTTTAATTATAAATCTGATTAAAATAATTGATTTAAAATGAGAAAAGATTTCTTTGAGAATCTTCTCTGAGAGAAACGACAAGTACACCTAAATATCATTTTCAAAGTGCTACAAGGCTAAATGTCATCATGACGACGACACGGTTGGGGCATTGGTTGAGCGATCGACTGCTGCGCTGTGTGTCGCGGTATCGATCCCCGCACGGAACAAATATTTGTATGACCTGCAGATAGTTGTTTCGGGTCTGGGTGTTTGTGTATGTGAGTATAAATGTTTGTAAACGCACCCACGACACAGGAGAAATTTCCAGTGTGGGGCAACGTCTTTTTTAAAATAAAATAAAAATCATGATTATCTAATCTTTTCCCAACTATGTTGAAGTCAGTCTTATCGGATGCATGTGACTACCAGTATTTTACGTTTAGAGACTGTCTGAACCCAGGTTCCCAGTCTCCTCAACCCAGATAGTACTGGGTAATACGATACCCGTTGGTACTAGACTAATAAACTAAATATATGAAACAACAAAAGCTGTTTTCCTGAAGATTATTTATTTCGAATGTCGTCATATCACTCTTCCTATAATTTACTAGCTTCCGCCCGTGACTTCGTCCGCGTGGCACTTTGGGCTACAGCTAACTTCAACTCGCGTGATGATAAAAAAAAACATCTTTTTCTCCCCTTTTCTTTCCTCATTCTCCCCCTTATATCACTTTTATATGCTTATGTCCGTCTCCAGGGTCCAGGGAACTATCTCTGTACCAAAATTCATCAAAATGCGTTGGGTGGGCCATTTAGGCGTAAAGACGTAACAAACAAACAAACTCACTTTCGCTTTTATAATATTAATAAGGATTAAGTGTTTTTCAGGCACCTACTCAACACAAAATACGTCAAACAAGATTTACATAGAAATTTAGACGGTTGACCAACAGTGCGTCAAGTCATGACCTCGACACAGGCAAAGGTATTGCACACCTACAGTTAGTCGAATAGTTGGTACGTTCCCACCTTAAACGTTCGGCTCGCAGTTCGTCCCGCAGGACGATCACGTGGGCGCGAGTCGTAAGGTCTGCGATTATGTACGCCCGCGATACAATGGATTGACAGGTATGTTGCTCTACTATGTAAAAAAAACACAAGTCAAAGAATAAAGTTTCTGTTTGTGGCTGACTGTGTCTGGCAGCGTTAATAGAGAAAGGTGTTTTATTTAGTAAAACTTATAAAAAACAAAATTTGAGACCGAAATATCCCAGCCAACCATCATTGATATAAGGCAAAAGCTGAGCCATTTTACGTAAACTAGTTTAAATTTTAATTAAAGAACTGTTTGAAGTGGCTAACAGATACATAAGAGTTAGGTGAACTTAGAGAAAATTATAGGATTCAATTTAATTACTGATAACAAGACTATAAAACTTAATGGATTACCACAAAAAAAATAAGCTAGACGTAGAATGTAGGTAAATATACAAACAATTTATGGAAAAGAAAATACAGAGTAGGGAAGACAACGCCAAGACGTTCTTATTTTTTTTATCATAGGCACCAATTTCTAAATATCAGATCATTTTCACATTTACAAATTCCCAAGTAGAGCATCTTCCCAAGCCAGGAACACTCGCCATAGTCCGCGCCATAATTGATACAGGCCGCTAAAAACCAATAGCAAGCCCACAAATGATTTACTGTCGACTAATGTGCATGTTCACTGACTTTATTAACATTTATTATGATAATGATTGCTTGAATAATGTTTTAATATGCGCGCTTGCCCTGACTGAGCGCTGGTCGCGTGGGGTGTCCGGATGACCTGGCTTGCTAAGAGGTTATGTTAGTTTGGTAAATTGTGTTCACTTGATAATGAACCTTATTAAGTAATATACAGCCTTACATAGAGGGAATGGGAAGCGGCTCCTTCTGCGAAGCAGTCATGCTAGCGAAGGAGGTGGCCGGGCGTTTGAGGGAACGAACCTCAAACCAACCCAGCCGCCGCGCGAGACGACTCCCAGCCACCGTAGATGCGGCCCTGTGGACGGTGAGCAATGGGTAGCTCACCGTCCGTCTGTCTATTGACGACAGGCCGTGTCGACGGCGCGTTAGTTTTCCATGCGCGCCCCAGCGAAACAGAGGCCCTCTGCCAGGGCCAACGCCTGCCGGGGTTACGGGTTTTTCGAAAGAGATACCGCGGCCCCGGAACATAAAGGGCATTAGTAGAAACATGGGTGGGTTTTAGTCAAGAAGTTATTTGATGAATTCCCATCCCAAAAAGTAATATACAGCCTTCCATCTTTGGGTTTATTATCAACTAAACCTAACTAAATAATATAATATTTGTGACCAGATGTATGAAAGTGGACGAAGCAAATGGATTATGTAAGGATCGTTGTATGTGTTGTGGTTTCTACCTACCCAAGGAAAAAATGCATGAGTTCTTGTATTATGTCTAGTTAAACCTGCATTCTGAGAAATGAAAAGATTACAAAAGAGATTTATCAGAGAATTACTTGATTGTAAAATTGTTTCACGATAGACTCTTAGTAGTGGCATAAACTGTACAGGTTATTATTGAATTTGAATTATTATCTACTAGCTTTTGCCCGCGGCTTCGCTTGCGTTAAATTCGGTAGCGCCTTATTGATTTGTAATAGCAACGCTAAGTTTTCCCGTTTCTTCCCTCTTTCTCCCTCATATCCCACTCTTTTTAAAAAAATAATAGCCTATGTCCGTCTCCTGGTTCCCAACCATCTCTGTACCAAAATTCATCAAAATCGGTTAAGCCATTAAAGCGTGAAGAGGTAACAATCAAACAAACTCACTTTCGCTTTTATAATATTAGTAAGGATTACAAAAAATCAATACTGAACTGTGTGTATTAAAATATTATTATATTTACAAATACAAATTGTATTTAGGGTGCTGTACCACAAAAGGAAAAAACGGAACCCTTACTGGATCATTTCTTTGTCCGTCTGTCTGTCTGTCAAGACCATTTATCTGAAAGAACTGAAATTAAAACCATATACTCAAGGTTAAAGTCCCTTTGTGCTATGAAAAAAACCACTTTCTAAGTCTACGCAGTCAAAAGATATCGCCGTTTATGTCGCAAGTTTCCACGAAACCCTTCGTGCGCGAGTCTGACTCGGTCTTGGCCGTTTTTTTTAACAAAATTCTTTTCTCGAAATTATATATTTAGAAATTAAGTACGTAGGTGTTAATTTACCCTTTTTTGGTAAAGGATTCTAAGATTGTAATCTGATTGTTTATTGAAACAGTTCACACACTCACGCAGTACACAACCCAATAAACCAGTCAACTTAACACCCAATTCACGAAACCCCACATCATTCACCACTAAATAGCTGTTGACACACATTTCCAGGTGGTCAAATTATCCCAAATTGCACGCAAATGATTTTGCACTGACCACCTTGTAATTCTGTAAGGCAATAGAAGACAATAAACATTGATCACACGAATTTGTAATAGGGCTGGCCTCGGCTCTGGCATTGTCTGAATTCCAGCATTAAATACATTACGAATGATGATTGCAGTGTCGACGGAATAGTAATGTTGCAGAAAATTATGTCGATGGGTGTGTTCGATTTCTCGGAATTATAATCGATAATTATGATAATCGCAACAATAAATATTACCACCAAAATGATGGAGATACAAAAACTGCAATGGTTTGAGTCGATAATTGTAACAGTCATAGATACTAATATCGCACACCTAGTTCTAAACTGAGACAACTCAAACAACGAATTCGTAGGGTTCCGTACCTCAAAATAAAAAAGCGGAAGCCTTATTGGATCACTTTGTAGCCTGTCTGTCTGTCTGTCTGTCAAGAACCTTCATCTCGAGAGCGCGTGGAGGTATCGAATTGAAATTAAAACCATATACTCAATCCTCTAAATTTACGCAGTCAAAAGAAACGGCCGTTTATGTCGCAAGTTTGTAAGGAACCCGCGGTGCGTCAGTCTGCCTTGCTCTTGGTCGGATTTTTAAATAAAATAACACAATTCACATACATACTAGGACATTTAACAACCTTTTTATGATCTAAAATAAAAATAATGTTCATAACATCCTATACATACATTAATAAGCTTTTTAAGTCTCCTGATTTTATTTCTTAATTGAGATGTCTCAATTTAAATCTAGGTGTGTGATATGCTATACTAATTTCATACAAGAGAAACTTTGATAAGAGACTTATTATATGCCACGTTTTTATTAAACTGAGAAGTAATCCAACTCTTTGGTCGATATTGTTTAGGAAATGGGTTTGAAAATTAATCATATTATCAATCTCATCCTAAAATTCACGTTAGAAATGTTGAAAGAGAGATGATCAGATTATTCTAAGCTGTACAGCTGATGAGATGATGATCTTTGCTAACATCTTGTCCCTCGCTTTGTTCATAAAAATCTACATAAAATAACAGCAACTAACATATTCCAAACTCGACAATCCTCTTAATTCAGAATGATAATTCATTCATGCAACATTGTGCTGGGTTGCACAACCAACAATTAGTATATAGTTTTGTCCTGACTTCGCGTTTAGAATTACACTGTATAATATATTAGTCGCTAAGGTACATTAATATTATTGGATTGTTTACCTGTCTGCCCACCGGCCACTGAAGTTTATTAAGTTAATATTGTAATGTTGGTATTGATATTAACATTTTTGGATTGAGACGCATAGGTTGGCGGCAATTTGGACGTTATCGCTTTTTGATTTGTTGGGAATTAGTTGGTTTTCGTAAAAATTATAAATACTACAAGAAGCGTTTTGCTTATGTAGAGGAAAAGCCTCGGTCTCCTAAACGACTTTTAACGGAATTAACATTCAACTTTGGTGGTATTTTATAACAATCCAATATATTGTTGACATTTTGACGGCACAGTTGGCGCAGTGGCTGAGCGATTGACTGCTGCGCTGCGTGTCGCGGGTTCAATTCCCGCACGGACCAAATATTTGTATGGCCTACAGGTAGTTATTTCGGGTCTGGCTGTTTGTGTATGTGAACTTACACGATACAGGAGAAATTCATAGTGTAGGGCAACGTGTTTTTTAAAACAAAAAAAAAACAATTTTCATCATCTGTATCGCGGATGTATACATAAAAATGAAGAAGAACGAATATTTGATACAATTTTCGTCTTTTAACCAATTTTTAAGTCATCATAATCCAAACTATGTTAGGGTCGTTTTCCAGTCTACCCGTTTGTAGCTGAATACCAGTATTTTACTTGGAGCTAGGGACCTCCAAATAATACTGGAAATATGATACCCTTTCAAAAGACTGGTTGTTTGAATTTCGGACCACTGATTACCATGTGATGACTGTCAAAAATCTACAAATGACAGCTGGGACAAACTGTGCTGTCCGAGGCTTGGAGGAAACTCGGTACATAATGGGTGGTCAAACATCCACGGACCAACCTAACTAAAGATCGACCAGCCACGAGCTCTTTAATTAAAATCCTACTATTATATTATACTAGATGTGCCCAGCGGTTTCACCCGCAGAGGTTTAGGGGTATGAAAAATAGATGTTAGCCGATTCTCGGACCTACCCAATATGTACCCAAAATTTCATAAGAATCGGTCGAGCCGTTTCGGAGGAGTACGGTAACTAACACTGTGACACGGAAATTTTATAGATTAGATTATCATACTTCCTACTTAATATTATAAATGCGAGTTTGTGAGGATGTATGGATGTTTGTTACTCTTTTACGTCAAAACGGATGACCGGATCTTGATGAAATTTGGCACAGAGGTACATTATGGTCTGGAATAACACATAAAAAACTTTTACGCTAGCAAGTTGTAAATAAAATGATCAGGAATGAATAAATAATGATTACTTTTAATAACTTTTACTAAATTACATTACTCTTTTAGTTATTACTAAACCAGCTTTTGCCCGCGGCTTCGCTCGCGTTAAATTTGGGGTAACACAGTTCCCCTTTAATGATTTGCAGGTGCCTGCTACCTGCAGTTTTTGCCCTTGCGCCTTATTGATTTGTAACAGCAACGCTAAGTTTTCCCTTTTCTTCCTTATTCTCCCTCACATCCCACTAGCCTATGTCTGTCTCCTGGTTCCCAACTATCTCTGTACCAAAATTCATCAAAATCGGTTTAGCCATTAAAGCGTGAAGAGGTAACAAACAAACAAACAAACTCACTTTCGCTTTTATAATATTTGTAAGGATTATCATCAACTAAAAGCGCCTAACCCAACATTTACCCCTACATTTAAATGAACTTTTATCTCTATCTATCCAAATCTGGGAAATCGTTCCACTATCCACTCCAAGTAGGGACGAACTCCCCACACGACGTGAATTTCAAACAAAGCTTGGAAGTAGTACGTGGACTTGTGAAGTCACTGTTTCTAGAGTAGTTGTGAAGTTTGTGGTTTAAAGAACTTTTCAATCAGACCCGTATACGGAATCCGGGGGACGTTCGCGGCCTAGCGACTGCCCGCTTCAGTGGGATAGTGAGGAGAGAGATTCTGTCTTATTTTCTTCGCTTATATTTTTATTCCATTTAAATAGCTCCATGTTATTTTTGGAGTTTCGTACCTCAAAAGGATAAAAAAGAACTCTTATTGGATTACTTTGTTATCCGTCTGTGTGTCTGTCTTACTGTGTGTCTATCTGTCTGTTTGTCAAAACCCTTTCTTTATCTTGGAAGCACGTGGAGGTATCGAGTTTTTCATTTTTTTTTCATTTATTTCCATTCATAAACAATTTACATTGTGTTGAATATACATGCAATTTAAGTACGAGACAAGACAACCATGAATTATTATGTCACATTTCAGCAAATATAATGTAAAATAGTTTTAAAAACAATGTCAAAGTCAAGTTCTTTTGAGTTCCTTTAAAAACTGTAATGGCAAATTAATTTAATTTATATAATGTCAAACAAGTTTGAGTTGAAATTAAAACCACATATTCAAGTCTGTGGTCCCTTGGGTTGTGGAAAAATCATATCTCTAAATTTACGCAGTCAACAGATATAGTAGTTTACTAGATTTTGCCCGCGGCTTCGCTCACGTTAAATTCGGGGTAACACAGTTCCCCTTTCCTCGTTTACAGGTACCTGCTAGCTGTAGTTTTTGCCCTTGCGCATTATTTATTGTAATAGCAATGCTAAGTTTTCCCTTTTCTTCCCTCTTTCTCCCTCATATCTCAATCTTTTTTAAAAAAAAATAGCCTATGTCCGTCTCCAGGGTCCCAACAATCTCTGTACCTAAATTCATCAAAATCGGTTAAGCCATTTAGGCGTGAAGACGTAACAAACAAACTCACTTTCGCTTTTATAATATTAGTAAGGATGTCGCTAGTTTGAACGGAACCCGGAGTATCTCAGTGTGCGAGTCCAACTCGCACTTGACCGGTTTTTGAAAATGGATTTTTGAGGACACGAAAAATATACACTACGTATCTTAAATCTATTGTTGCATTTGCTTGGATTCGTTTACAATAGATATAAATATTAAGCGAATTTCTGTAAAAAAAATGATTTTACTTTTAGAAATAGACCTGTGTCAGGGTCGCGTATTGTTTGGCAAAATATATTTATTCTCCTCTAAATTGTACTCTCTCTCTAGTCTAACATAGTCTTTTTCATCATCATTATCAGGTTAGGTTAGTACACTGCTGGCCTCTCCCAAGACGCGTCACTTGGCAAGATCTTCGGCTACACGCATCCACTGTCTGTGGGCTGTCCCACACTCCGTTTGCCTAAGCGTGGTCTCCACTTCATCACCTATAAACCTTTTATCTACTTAGCTTTTTACTTTTTCAAACTATTTATATCTGTGGGAGTCGATTTCCAGTCTATTTTTATGGAATTACTGCCTATCTGACCTCCACAACCCAAGTTATGAAGTACATACTTCACAAATCTGATTGGGATCGTTCGTTAGATGTGGCGTTCTATAATGTCTGCCTACCCTGACTGGATAAAGGCGTGAATTTAAGAATGTATGTAATCATCATAAGTCTTCTCGTGGATTGTTTCGTTGGTCTAGTAGTCGCAAGTGTGACTGATGAGCACGAGAATCTGGGTACGATTCGCAGGTCGGCCATTGTGTTATTCCACGGGGGGAAGTAGCATCCACGGGGTCTAGATTTGGTTACCCCTTCCCCTATAGGAGCCCTTACTTTAATACAAATCGTGGGTAAACTATGTTAGGTACACCTCTGTCTAACCTCGAGATATACAGGCATTTTTTTGCGGATTGGATATCATCAAATAACTTCCCCCGCTATGGCTGGAGCAGGAGGTAGTCAGACTTGTACTGACTAAAACCCACCCATGTTCCTTCTATTGCCCTTTACGTTCCAGGGCCGCGGTATCTCTTTCGAACAACCCGCAATCCCGGCAGGCGGAGGCCCTGGCAGGCCCCTCTGCTTTGCTGACATCTCTTTGAGGCGCGCTTGGATTTACAGGCATGTTGTGTTGTTCTTATGTTGCCTTTTGAATTAAAACCAATGATATTCTTATATTGATTAAAACCGAAACTATGTGTTTCGTTCCCAGCGAAATCCATACTAGCCTACCCTTGTTCAAACTTGTAGTAACTAAGATCTTAAGTCGAAAAACTTGTTCGTGTGAGCGAGTTCAAGATAAGTGAATTTATTATCTACCACTTACCAAAACCTAGCGGGTCATGCTTTGTTAGTTGAGTTGGACACTGCCCGTATGTGAAGAAGGTTTTAGATGTGACTTTGGGGGCTTTAAATTAATGCATGTCTTTTTTATATGGTATGTCTTTTCAATAGCTTAAAGAGTAACTAGTGGAAGAGCCGAACTTCCTTTCTTACTTCTTCTTCCTTTAACACAAGAATATTTTTTACTTAGATGGAAATTCCTTCAAACAAAGGTTTTTATTAAGTAACGAGCTTCGTCCACGTGGGATAGTCACTTTGGGCTAACGTTAACTTTAACCCGCATGATGATCGAAAAAAAAACATCTTTCTCTCCCCTTTTCTTTCCTCTTTCTCCCCTTATCTCACTTTTTTTTAAAAAAAGCCCAGGTCCGTCTCCTGGTTCCCAACTATCTCTCTACCAAAATTTCTTCAAAATCGGTTTGGTCATTTACGCGTGGAGACGTAACAAACAAATAAACAAACTCACTTTTGCTTTTGTAATATTAGTTTGGATTTATATAAACATTTTTGACAACACATTTTTTTTTCCATTTAAACGTTGCCTCACACTAGGAATTTCGCCTGTATTGTAGGTGCGTTTACAAACACATAATTTCACATACACAAACACTACCGGAACAACTACCTGTAGGACATACAAATATTTGTTCCGTGCGGGGATCGACCCCGCGGCACGCAGAGCATCAGTCGATCGCTCAACCACTGCGCCAACCATGCCGTCAATTTACAACTTTTTCATCATAACAACAACAACTCCTTCCTTATAACTAATATTTAATTTATTGAATTGAATAATGAATTACTTACATAATTTTCACCTAAGACTCGGATTCTTTGGTGGAAATAATCAGAAAAAAGCCACATTAGATTTAGAAGTATGAAATAAATACGTGGTTTTAGTTTACGTACACTTTGTATAGAACTGTAATTATTATCGGTTGATTTGAAACTAACAAAGCACAAAATAATCCCCGAAATTTAACAAAAAAATAAACTGTTTGTACATTTCCAGAAATAACTGCTGATCATAAATGCATCAACAGGGAAATTATCAGCAAATATTTAGCGAACGGCGCGCAACCGAATTCCGGCTATTTATCGTTGGAACAAAAATACATACATATTTCGGACGATGTTAATGCACTTTGTGCAACAAACAGTGGGTGCTCTTTGTTGCTGAAATGTTTTGGAGAAACGAATTAAATATGTAATTTTTAACATAATTTTCTTTGATCTTATCCATCGTTTTCCATGTTCTGAGTAACGTTAAGTCGAACAGCAAAGCATAATCATTTTCGGTACAGCAGGCTGCTACCCTACCATGACGTCTTAAAGCAGAACTTATTCTAGCACCATCTCTTTCCCTCAGTGGAATAAGTTCTGCTTTAAGACGTCATAGTAGGCCTACTGATCACCGTGATCACTACACATCGTCTTATTTTTTCATTCTAGAACATTCTTGTATCCGCAGATTTGTCGTCTACTAATTCTATTTTTAAAATTGGCAAAGAAAGGAGTCTCAATATCCAGGACTACAGATCAGTACTTGACTACCAGCCTTCAATTGTTTTATGCCAGAGAGTAAAAAGTATTTCTGAAAAAAAAAGTGAACATCGCAGAAAAAAAGTCGATAGTCTATTTGTCCATGATTTTTATTCACGAAAATGTAGACAACATGATTAAATATAACTTTTGCAGGAACCAATTAATTTCCTATAACATCCTGTATACAGATGCAGTGCAGTCGCGGTCATCTGGCCGAGTGCCAACAAAAAACGGCGCGTACGCAAATATCCAGTGTTTGTCCGTTCGACCGGCCGCCGGTCACTGCGGCTGTGGGGCGGCCAACAAACCCGACAGTATTTCGATTACTCATAGCGACTGGTGTGTTTCAGCACCCGGTATTGAAGATGAACAAAAATTGCGTTGTGTTTTGGTTGAAGTTGATTTCTTCTGTGATAGTAGCCCCCCACTGTTGATGGTTGGCGCAGTGGCATGTCTCGAGTTCGGTTCCCGCAAAAGTAACAAATCCTTACTAATATTATAAAAGCAAAAGTGAGTTTGTTTGTTACGTCTTCACGCGTAAATGGCCAAACCGGTTTTGGCACTGAGATAGGACCTTGGAGACGGAAAAAGGTTAATTTAAAAAAAAGTGAGAAAAGGGGAGAGTAAGATATATTTTTTTCAATCATCACGTGGGTTAAAGTTAGCGTTAGCCCAAAGTAACTATGCCACTTGGACGAAGTCGCGGGCGGAAGCTAGTATTTGTATAAATGTATTTGTTACTTGCGGTTATGGTCTACAGGTAATTTTTTCAGGTCTAGGTGTTTGTGTATGTGACTATAAATGTTTGTAAATGCACTCACGATACAATAGATATTCTTAGTGTAGATTTTTTTATTAAAAATAAAACTACATAAACATGAGTAAAACCACATGAAAAAACAGTAGAAGATAATAGGGGAGACCTTTTCTCAGCAGTGGGATACCATAAGTTAATAAAAAAAAGACATAGACTAATTACTAGTTTTAATTTCAACTCGATAACTCGACGCGTTGCCGAGATAAAGGGTCTTGACAGACAGACGAACATCAAACTGCTTAAAGCCATGACGTCTTAAAGCAGAACTTATACCGCTGAGGGAAAGAGACAGAGCTATACAGGGTGTCTAGCACCATCTCTTCTCACACAGGAATAAGAACTGCTATAAGATGTCATGGTAACCCTACTCATCTAATGAGGGTTCCGTTTTTTTTTTTGAGTTACAGAACCCTAAAAAACATGCAGAAATCTTGACTTAGTCCTTACTAATATTATAAAAGCGAAAGTGAGTTTATTTGTTTGTTTGTTTGTTACGTCTTCACGCTTTAATGGCTAAACCGATTTTGATGAATTTTGGTACAGTTGATAGTTGGGAACCAGGAGACGGACATAGGCTAATTTTTATTTAAAAAAAGTGGGATTGAGGGAGAACGAGGGAAGAAAAGGGAAAACTTAGCGTTGCTATTACAAATCAATCAGGCGCAAGAGCAAAAACTGCAGGTCTGCTTGGTGTGTTATACCGAATTTAACGCGAGCGAAGCCGCGGGCGAAAGCTAGTATTAAATAAAGTCACTTCAGCTGTCTGTTCTTTGAAATCTTTTTAACTCCTCTCATAATATTCCAGCCTACGTGAGTGAAGCCGCAATGCGCAGCTAGTTAAGAATTTAAAATGCAGTTACCGTGCGTTGAATACGCGCGTTCAATTGGATTGTACTCTTTGCGTTGCTTACTTGTCTGTTTAACGAAACGCCTTGCTATCGCTCCGACCGTGATTGTGTTTTATTAGGTCTGGACTCTGATGCTGTCTGCAACGGCTAAATTAAGGATTTAGGTTTATTTGATTTTTCTAGATACCAAAAGGATTTGGTTTACTACTGATATATTTCCAGATTATGTCTCTACTAGCTTTTACCCGCGGCTTCGCTCGCTTTAAATTCCGGGTAACACAGTTAACCTTTCTTGATTTGCAAGTACCTGCTACCTGTGGTTTTTGCCTTTGTGCCATATTTATTGTAATAGCAAAGCTAAGTTTTCCCCGTCTTTCTCCCTCATTTCTCGCTTTTTTTTTTTAAATAGCCTATGTCATTTTCCAGGGTGTCAACTATCTCTGTACTAAAAAATCATCAAAATCGGTTTAGCCATTTAGGCGTGAAGATGTAACAAACATACAAACAACAAACTCACTTTCGCTTTTATAATATTTCTAAGGATTTCTTTACAAACCGCATACTCGACTGGTTTTTCTGTCCGAAATAATTCTGTCTAAATGTCTATAATTAATGATATTATAAAGCACAATTTTTATTTAGTTTTGTATATAACTTCAATTTCAAAGGTTTTTAAAGGATGAATTTAACTTTTTAAGGATGAATTTTCTAAAAATCGACTCTATGGAGTAAAATACTTCTACTACTTATGTTTAAAATGAAGTGTCATCCGCGGTCTGTTCGCTTCGATTTTTTAAACTAATCAACGGACTTTTTTAATGCAGTTTTAAGCAATAGATGAAGTGATTCAAAAGGAAGGTTTACTGTAACATCTCAGTCTACGTGGGTGAAAAACCGAGGTGCATCTGCACGTGCAGCTTAAAAAAAAAACAAAGTTTATTAAAAACTCCGGCATAAATACTATCACACTACAAAACTCAAGCAACTTATAAGGCCTTATGAAAGCAATCAAAAGTACTTACAGTTTCAAAAATCAGACCAACTAAAACTTACCAGCAAATCTCGTCTTTTTCATCGATATTTAACAAAAATAACGGTTGCAACAGTGACGAAGCATTACTCAAACACAGCCGCAAATGTCATGGACACGAAGATTACGTACATAATACGCAATATTTTCAACAACAAAGTAAAACGGTCAATACGGGAATGAATGACACGATGATCTTGCATAATTTTATTGATCCAAATCAGCGTGGATCATTGATCATTCGGTCAATAATGCGTATTAAAGGTTGTCACTGTTTGGTAGGTAGTGATGTAGAGGATTGTCACTTTGTTGGCTGTCGATATCGACACAACTCATAGAAAAGGGTAGTTCACACCAATAATCAATTGACCTACTTTTATAATTATATAGGAATATAATTCCATCATACATGGCAATAACAACCTGTGAAATGTATTGATTCCAAAGCATCTAAAAATCGAATTAAACAGTTTTTTTTTTTATATTCTTAAATAATCATTTCCGTCAACAACAAACTTTCTTCAGTTTAACGAAAAGACGAGCAGCCAGCAACGTCGTACGACCTTTTATTATTGTAAGATCTTACTGCCTATCAAAAACTTAACAGGCTATCAAATAATTTTAGTCCTATTTCTTCAAAAATCAAAGAAGTAATGATATAAAAATAAAATATATAATAAGAATTATATATTTTACATGTAATCTATCTAATAAATCCTTGATCATATCTTGAAACATAACTATTTAATACGGACCAACGTTGCTGTACATCGCTCCTGTCTATAATTTACATACAGTTGCTATCGATAACTTCACCCACGCCCTTCACTAGTGTAGTGTTGCGCAAATCTCAGTGTTGACCGATGGTGCGTGCCAAATGACTCCATCGATCATAGCCTCCAACCCATTGTTATACCTACCAGGTGCGAATCTGCGTTGACTACTGCTACTGATATGGTTATTACTTATTTTAAGAACCACGTGATCTTAGAAGAACCAAGTTGCAACCAGTTGTATTTTCGATTCGAAAATCGTCGTAGGTATTTACATTATGTTCACACCGCGCGCTCGTGTGTTTACACAACTTTATATGCACTATGAAGTTACGTATGTAAATAAGCGTGCATATCTTAAACATACATAGAAAACCCAGCATGTTGAATACGCGCTCATTAGTTTAATAATAAGGTTTATTTGCTGCTTTGCATTACTAAACCTTAGCAGCAGAATAATACACTTCAAATTCAAACAACTTACCACCCAATACATCTGAAAGTTAAACACCCCAAAACAAAAAGAAACAATGTCCAAAAACTAAAAGATACAAGCTTCTTAACTTTCAAATCAAACACGGTCACCCTAACGCATTGTTTGGCCAAACTTTATTCGACCCAAATCACGGCCAACATGCGTTCCCCTGTTTATAACCAATAAAAATCACCCACAAGTCCGGCCCGGATATCGAGTTTTCTCACCCTAAAAATTTAACTTTACCAACTTTTCTTTCAACCCCAATACAAACGAAACTAACCCGTATGACTTTACCTCTAAAGTTCTCACCAACTGCATAATTTGTTGTTTTATTCATCTCGATTTCAAGTGATTTGCCCCATATGTCGAGAACAAGTGAGCTGGCTTCTTAACACGCTGGACACCCCAAATTGAGGGTATTTCGAGGGGAAATCGTCGGGTTTATTGGAATTTCCTATGGGTTTTCACACGTGGTGAGTGCCTTAGGGGTTGAGATTATGATAGTCAAAATATGTTTGGGTCCGACACCTCAGTAAGTGATGCGGAAGTTGAAAAGATGGAATGGATAAAGGGAATTTAAAACTGCTACCATTTTTGTGTGTTGTGTACTATATCTACACGTCGAGTATCAATTTAAGACGATAATTATGAATCTTTACATAGTTTAAAATGAAGGTGCTTCTGCTGTCTGTTCACTATCATCTTTTAAACTACTCAACGAAATTTAATGCGGTTTTCAGCAATAGAGCGATTCAAGAGGAAGGTTTATATGTATATAGTCTAAGATCCCGTATAAAACGACCTTCACCGAGATGCTTATTTAATGAAACGTATTTTATATTTAATTTAATATGTCAATAAATATAATGCATATGGGTTGCCTAGCAAATTTCAGTCCAGAGTATGTTTAATTAATAATTAAAAAAATATTTTTTTTTAAACATTTCACCGGTATGATTATTAGATAAATTCTATACCAATCGAAAGTATGAAGCCCATAGAATATGCAAACGTTAGGTTGTCTATTCTTTTCCGGTCACAACTATCGGGTTGCCAGGTATAAACAGGTAAATCTGTACTAGCATTTTGCAACGGTCTGTTTATTGAATGAAATTTAAATGAAATTAAAGATTATTTTATTCTGAACACGGTGGTATAGGGTTGCCTGCGAAAAATCAGTCCAGAATTGCGGTTGTCGAATTTTAAAAAGTAAAATATTGCTCCGAGTGAATGTGTGCGACTGAGAGGTCCCAACCAACCATCTCATGCGATAGAAGAGGACACAGCATAGCAGCTGTTTAAAGTCCGCACATTTAAAGAAAGAGAGTGCGCATGCTATTTGGGCTTGGTAAAGAAAAGGATAGCGATAGACTCGTATATACTATGCATCATTTTGGAGTAGTTTATTATTTAAATAGAGAAATAGTTATTTAATTATTTTTTAATCAATTATTTATTTGTGTATATTTTTATGTGACACTAAAGTATATTTACATCTTTAGTAAAAAAGAAGGTTATAGTGATACATATGTACCTAATACTACCCTAATTAAAAATATTGATTGAAAAAATTTACTACATGCAAATTATAAATCTATAAATGTAAACAGAAAAGATAAGCATCTCGGTGAAGGTCGTTTTATACGGGATCTTATACTAATAATAACCCAGTCTTCGTGAGTGAAACCGCGGGTTGCAGTTAGTATAGTACTAACCTATGTATTGAAAGGCTCCCAAGGCGTTGGACTCCCAGCCACCGTAGATGCGGACCTGTGGACGGTGAACAATGGGTAGCTCACCGTCCGTCCGTTTATTGACGACAGACCGTGTCAACGGCAAGTGTTCCACGCACGCCTCAAAATGATGTCAGCAAAGCAGAGGGGCCTACCAGGGCCTCCGTTCCGTGTTCGAAAGAGATACCGCGGTCCCAGAACATAAAGGGCAATCGAAGGAACATGGGTGGTTTTTAGTCAATGCAAGTCTGACGTTAGGGGGAAGTTATTTGATAATTTCCAATCCGCAAAAAGTGCATTTATTTGTACACACTTCTATTTTCCATAACAACACCTGTGTGCAAAAGTAAATGAAACTGCCCTATAATCAAGAATTTTTTTAAAACTAAAAAGCTAATTTACCACCCAAACATTATTCTTCAAATAAATATTATTTATCGTAACATATAGCCGTCAATAACTCATTCCATTCTCACACGCGCCCCCTAGCGGCCGGAAGCGGCTCAATTGGGCGGAAAGGCGGCTTGACCGCAGAGGTCGAGTGACCCTTCCCTTGCGCCTTTCAATCATAAGGCTTTTCACAAGGGCGGCCTTTGAGAAGCTCCTTTGAGGAATTTGGAGAACTTTTGTACAATTATGTGGCTCTCAGAATTGGCTCGTATAGGCCACAGTGTGTTTCTTTGAATGTTAATTAGTCCACTTTGGTGAAGTTATAATTAACTCCAAAAATCAAGGTAATGTAGACCAATTTCTTAAAATTATGTAATTAACTAGCTGCGCCCTGCGGTTTCAGTCGCAGGGTGATAGAATATTCAATATATCTTTATGAATTATGCTTATGTGTTATTCTGATATATAAGCTATATTATTGTGAAGTTTTATCAAATCTATTCGGTAGTTTTTGCGTAAAAGAGCAACAAACATACAAATATCCTCACAAACTTTCGCTTTTATAACATTAGATGATGAAAAATAATACAAAGTGTACAACAAAATTTCAAAAATATAATCACTTTACAAAACAGCATAATATTAAAATCACCACAAATTTTCACCATCACTTCACGCAATACAATCCTTGTACTTTTGACAATTTCTCAACTACATGATTTCAGTCCTGACTTTTATGATGGAAAGTTAATCTTACACAATAAACTGAAAGCAAACTAGGCCCTACCATGAGGTATCCTAAACAAAAAGGGAACCTCCTACCCAGGACATTAGCCAAAACAAGACAAACGATTCACAATTAATAGTTCCTTTCAAAAAAAGAACAATGTTCCGCTTTTGTCCGATATTACAAATTTCGCAGTATTAAAAGAATACATTCCTAACACAGTTATCAGAGACTAAAGACTACTGCGATTTCGACAGACTTGTCAAGCGGCAGCAATCCCACGATGTGAGTCAGAGGTAAAATAATTTTGAAAGCATTGTATAGAGTGCCTCATGGTAGGGCGTAGTTTAGACGAAAGCTACTTTGACCACGGTCTGGAGTACCAGCAAAACGGTGACGAAGAAAAGTATAGTGGGTGGTATGGACTTTGAAGACTTGCTTGAGGTCTTCACCGCGGTTAGTGAGCGGGGTGCTATCACGGGCATCGCGAAAGCCTGGTTGTTACAGCGATTCAACTGAAAACAAAAGATTGTACTCATAATCATCAGAGCAGAAGAACTCCTGGCCTTATCCTAATTTACTTGGGATCGGTTCAGCGTGTATTTTTCAAGGTACTAGTGCGTAGGAAGTTTCTCAGGGGTGCAAAATTTTAAGCACAGTGTAATCGCGTATAGCACGCGCCGGAACTCAGACCTCGGTTTTGTGCGAATAGAATCATATTCTTGACATGACACAAAACTCTTTTGATTATGTCTGACGTCGATAATATCACACCGAAACTTTGTGAAAAAAATGCCGTAAAAGTTGATACGGATATACCTTAACCGCTTTTTAAAACGTAATGGCCAATCATGGAATAAGGAAGAGATATATTATGTGTGTGGTGTGGTGTGTGTATGAGTTATTGGATAAGATCTAGGTTACAATATACCAACCTCACAACACGTAGTCTCCGGTGACCCAACGCAGCCAGAGCGGCACCCCCGCACCACAGCCTCATAAGTGCTGCCCTTTGATATCACCGACGTAAAGCATTTGTCCTCCGCACTGTGACATGTGATCGTGTGTACTCTGGAAATGACAACAACGATAAATTAACTGTTAAGGACAGCAACAGGAGCACTCTCCCGGCTAATATACAGTACAAGGTCGTTAATACAGCACATCGAGGGTTAGAAAGAGATCCCTAGTGATAGAAAGAGAGGTTTTACCAATTACAATAATGATGACAACAAACAAACAAGGCCAACCTAATACCTACTTACTTATAACACTAAGGTTCTAAATCAAATGTGGAGAGTCTAGAATAGACAAAGAAATGAGTATACTAGAGGAAGTTTGGAAGATGCGCCGGTAACAGATAAGTTGAAAAGGAATCATCTGCCTTGGCGTGGACTTGTGATGAGGAGGTTTGAATCGCGTGTGACTAATGGTATGGAGAGGGAGAGGAACAGTAATGAAAAGATTGATTCAGATTCAGATAAATTTATTTGCAACAATATATATATTGGATACTGTGTTAAGAAATATATTAAATAAAAAAAAAAAAATGATAATGACAATGTGAAGGCTGATATGGGAAAATGAAATACGTCGAACCCAAGTAACTTTGAACAAGGGTAGGAAGATGATGCTGTAATGGATGAAATAATTGTACAAAGGTTGATCAAAAACGTAATTTTATATCCTTTAAATTTGTTGTATTGGCGTCCCTTTCTACAACTCGATGTGCTATATTAACGCCCAGGTACTGTACCTTTTTAATGCGACGAGGTAATGACTCGGGTGTCTATGGGTAACTTGTGGATTGGAGGGAGCTCTGCCATGAGAAATTTTCATTTTGTTGGAGTATGTATTTAAAATAATAGACAACTAAGAACTTAACTACTTATTACATTTATTTGTAAACTAAAGTATAAATCGTAGCACAAAGTATACACATAAACAATATCGTGCCTTTAGACACTCAAAGTAACCAAACTCGTCAGTGTATTTTTTTTTTCTTAGAAACGATCGAAATGAATTGTTTTTTTTGACGTGATAACGTCTTTAAAATCGTTTTAGTCGGGTGACATGTTCAGAAACTTGTGTCACACCAAAACCTCACAAGCGACATTTCATAAAGATGGTAGCGCCATCTGTTACTTGGCTCGAAAAAAAAACTTTAAATTAGTACTTAATTTCATTTTAGATGTCACTACTGGTGATAACTTATATCACCAATAAGACGTTATCACGTAAACATCTCGATCGTAAACCTACTTTACAAACAACCAATTTTTTTCTAACAAATACATTTTCTTCGAAAACTTTCATAAAATTTTAAGGAAATGTCAACTGTGTCAGACGAGCTTGGTTATTTATCTCCTCTGTTGACTGTACCTTATGGCACATACTTTTCACTAGTTGATAAGTTCCATGCAGATAGGCAAGCCTAACGCCATCAATTGATTAAATATCTAGACTATAACTGAGAAATTCCTGATCGGAACACCCGAACACATTTTGCCTGGCAGGGAATCAAACCCAAAACCTTATCAGCAGACCAACAAGGTACTATCTCACCAGTACGTACAACAATGGGTGAATTGATACGTTTTAAAGGTTCGGCCTTCACAGCCTTCTTTCTATTCCTGGTCCTAGCTCCACAAGTTGGTTTTAAGAATGATATCGCCTCAGATAAAAATATGTTCTAACTGTCTCACGGAGGGTTCAAATTCAGTGACCTACGGTAAATTTACTAAAAGGACATCATTCATATCGTACCCAAAAATTTAATCTGCCAGTCAAAAATAAATAAGTATTTACTTTTCCGCTGTTTTATAAATTACAATTTTTAAGTCACATACCACGTTATAATTATAAGAGCAGCGAAAAGAAATATTAAAAATATGGTAAAACATTATTTTGATAGTTTCAAACTCAAATTAAATTGCAGATTAATTGTAGACGTTTCTTGTGTTAATACAAAAAGTGTTATTTCCCATAAGAAATCAATATTTTTAACTTAAAGTTTTGGAAACAAAATGTTCGAACCCTGAACGATGCCCTTTGCTTCTGGGAATAAGATTTATCAATACCTGTATTTAGTGGGATCCAAGCACGCTCTCAGTGGCGTCTCAGCTTTATAAGCGCACACATAGCATTCGAGGGGCCTTCTTTTTATTGTACGAGTGACTGTGATTGCCCGTTTTGCCGTCGGCTGCACGATCGGCGGCGGTCGTCGCACTACTGTCACTCTCTCTCCTTTATCCGCTGCAGGTCCAGGTTCCTCGTCTTCCTCCTCCTCGTCATCATCGTCCTCCTCTTCGTTTTCCTCGCCCCTTCTACTTGAAATTTGAACGTTGTATCTATTACTTGAAAGTCGAGATTTGATACTATTACTTGATACATCGATGGCGCCGCTTGGAAGAGAAGAAAAGATTAAAACAACATCATAGTTTACGATGCTGACGGCCAAAAACCAGTTGGTCAAATTAAAAAAAAATTACAAATAAAATGATAATTCAAATTCGGCCGCACGCTAACGTTGACGGACTTGCATCTAGCAGCCAGATTTTAATTACATGATTACTTTACACGTAACTGTATCTTCAACTGTTCATTAATGGCTTTTGTGGACGAGAGATACCACAATTTTGCCAATCTATTTATTTATTTTAAAAAAAAGTTGCTCCGCTAGATTTTTTCCTGTCTCGTGGGTGCGTTTACAAACATTTAAACCCACGTACATAAACAGCCAGACTCGGAACAACTATCTGTAGGCCATACAAATATTTGTTCCATGCGGGGATTGAACCCGCAACACACACACATGTGTACATCCGATTAAAAAGATTTATAACTTGAAGTCACTTATAGCAACTGTTTATGTCAAGGTGTCATGACAGATATGACATGAAGATGAACCGAAATATGTTTCTCAAGGTATTGCTAGTAAAACTTAAATACTCGGGTTGACACTTACTCTTCATCTTCATCATCCTCTAATTTTGAGCCGCTTTTTGCCGGCAGAAGCAACAGCGTGGCCAGCACGAGGCAATACCTCCACCGAACCATTTCACCACTCAAATAACCACTTGGCCAAAACTTTACATCTAATAAGCACACCCACACCCTGGATTTGTCATCTTCCCTTTTTTAATAACCAAAAATATAATGTGAAATCATATGTGTAAATTAATCAGGAATTTTGTATTTGACAGTTTATTTCATCAGATTTTCGTGTTTGGAATTTCTTCTTTGTTTTTTTCTGGCATCGTTTGAAGCTTCTTGATTTAACCTCTTTATTGTTTCATAGATAATTTTACAGCGGTGAATCCTAAAGAGTAAAACAATTTTATAAAGCAGGATACCAAAAAAGAGTTTTTGATCACGTATTACTCAACGCGTTATTGATAACTTCATTCGTTAAAAAATTGGCAAGTTTAATAATTGTTTTCTTTATTACGTTAGGGATACTTAGCAGACGAAACGAACTCGATCAAGCCATCTGTTGGTGAATTATAGAACTTGCTACTCGCGCATAGGTGGCGCTGATCTCAAGTTTAGATTCTTATTAAACTAAGAAAATAAACTAGATGGAAAAGTTAAGAGTGGAATAATGGCTCTGAACCTTATAACTAGACTTGCAAAATACCGGATTCACCAACCAGATAGACAAAATACCAAAAGTACAGTTTAAATCAATCAAAAATGCTTGCGTCAATAATGAAGTCGTGATGGAATTTTGTACAATTGAATTGGAAATATTTATTAATCCTTCTGAATAAAAGAATCTACTTGGAAACCTCCTTGGGATTAAGTATGTCCGGTGCTGGTTAGGGGGACAGGTGTCAATGAAATTTTTTAACAAGCTTTCATTAGCTTCAGCTAACACTACTAAACTATGGAAAATAATTTTAGTAGATAAACACACCCACTTCGCGGAGTTTTTTTTTAGCTAGTGCACGTCATTTTACCCTTCCAAATATTAAAAAAGTAGGAATTAGATCTCTGTGCGAACACAAAAAGTTCTAAAACAAAACAAAATACATTTAAATTATAAAAACATTTTTTTTATATAAACTATAATATTTATATACTATCAATTACATGAGTATATGACTTAGCTAGGGCGGTCTGTTAACTTGATATCGCAAAAACAAATTTAAATGAAACAGTTCCAAGATTCTAGTTAGTTTCTTCAAGATATTTTAAAACTAAAATAACGAAGATTGAGATAGATTGTTATGAAGCTGTGTTTTAGCATATTTTTTACCTTGCTAGATTTGAGTTAAAATCAAATTGTTTTCCTATAGTATAATGTCATTCTTATAAGACTAATAAAAATATACATGTTCATGGGCGGGTAGGAAATTACTAGTCGATTATTAAAAAAAAAATGCATAGTCTATGTGCATACAAAGTCAAGATGTATGAAACACCTATTTTTTTTCCTAACGTTAGTTAGGGAATAAAATATTGTGGTGAGTATATGCATATATAGGAGAGCAGTAGGTTACTACTGCTGAGCATGTACGTCCCTGATTTGATTCTCGAGTGGAGCATTTTGTTGTTTTGTTTATCAGGAATTTCTCAAAAGTAGCAATGAAGACTGGATTTGAGCCCGATTGATGGCAACAAGCTCACCCTCTATTACTCAAGACTTAAGCATAACTACGATTATGGCGGACATGTGGTGAAATATGGGTATACCTACTTTTAGGTATACCTCTGGCCAACGATTCGGGGATCAACAATCATGGTTTAGGCTAAGCTTTGTCAGTCAGTGAAATATACACTAGATGATTTAAACAGTACAGTAGCACCTTTTTTGTGGATGGAAAATCATGAAATAACTTCCCCGCTCTGAGCGGAGCGGGGAGGAGTGTCAGTCTTGTACTGACTAAAACCCACCCATGTTCCTTCTACGTTCCGGGGCCGCGGTATCTCTTTCAAACAACCCGCAACCCCGGCATGAACGTACGATAGCACTTTGGCTAACTTGTTCGGAAATTGTGAAAGCCTTATAGGACTGTAGGTTGGATGTAAAACCACTGAAGAAAGCAGATGACAGATGCAATATCTAGGAGCGGCAAATAAATATCCACATTGTTTAAAAACCCTACATTGCTAGCCAGAGTCAAAGTAATTAGTCCGTCTTTTACATTATTCAAAAATAAGGGACACGTATTTTTTATTTGTAAATTAGACGAAAAAATTATTAAGACTAATTCGCGTGACGTCACACGTGATTTTAATGGGTATATCTTTGTCATTTTTATTCTAATTTACAAATAATAAAATACGTGTCCCTTATTTTTGAATAATCTAAAAGACAGACTAATTATTTTTTTTGGAAACTATCCTACTTATTAGTTACAAGCAAAATAAACCACGAATAAGAAAAACACCAGGAGTCAATGCGGAGCACGATAGATGGTAACCAATTCATGTTTGGTTATTTTTCAAAATACCTTTTCATTACAGCAGGACTTTACTAACCGAAATCTTGGTCATGGCGGCCAATCTCATATCATAGCAGCTATCAATCTGGAAGATATTAAAGTTCGCTAACGTGTTCGGTAGACCCAAAAGGAGATAAAGTGACATCCTGGACTCTTACCAAAATTATTGGGCCAAATAGTTAAAGACAGGATAAAATGGAAAGAGGGAAGGAAAACGTTTGTCCTGTAGTGGAACACATTTATTTATTTGGATCTCCAGCAAAGGATACACAGATACATTACAATACACAATCCAACAGGTTATTTTAAGTGTATTCCTTCAATTATAGAAGACCACAGCAAGCACATATAAATAGGTGTTTACACAGAAATATTTGGCATCAGGCTCATTATATTGTGTGCGCTGACGAGATCCTGAGATCGACGATGATGATTGAGAACGAAAATCAACAAAAATATCTCAACTTGACTAGCGTAAAAGGTAGTCGACATGTGGAATGTGTACTCAGCTATAATTTTGCCGATTGTCATTACATCCAATGGCTTGATATATATCTTTCGAGGCTCTCCTTAAGCGATTGGATCAAGGGCTTGATACAGAAAGAAAATACAGACAGCTACTCCTGGACACGGGTCGTATTGTTAGGTTAGGTTAAGTGAGGTTCCACTATCTTGAGCCCTGACCGTCGATAGTTTGGACTCTCCAAAGGGCTACTATTTTTTTTGTTACATAATTTTACTGCGAAAAATATTTAAAAATGAATAATAATATGTAAAGTGAATGATTAATAATAATGTGTACGCAAAAAGGCAATCCGACACGATCAGAGACAGATCAGGCTCAGGACAAGCAACGATAGGTTGAAGCTTATCGCTAGAGTTTCGGTCGGTTCGTCTACGTCCACCTTCTGCGATCTTTATATAGTTCTTTTGCCTCCGGCACATTCATACATCTGGTCAACTACAGCAGCTAGCTACTACTAGCTACAATAATCAACACGTGCACACGACTCTCAGATTAATAATCATAACATTGGCTCAAACTAAGAGCAAGCACTGTAAACTAGCCTTTTTTGCCGATGGGAAATCATCAAATAACTTCTCACGCCCTGGGCGGAGCGGAGGGGAGTTTCGGACTTGTCCTGACTAAAACCCACCCATGTTCCTTCTATTGCCCTTTATGTTCCGGAGCCGCGGTATCTCTTTCGAACAAATTGCAACCCCGGCAGGCCCCTCTGCTTTGCTGACATCTATTTGAGGCACGCGTGAAACACTAACGCGCCGTCGACACGGCCTGTCGTCAACAGACAGATGGACGGTGAGCTACCCATTGCTCATTGTCCACAGGCCCGGACTGCCGGTACCTTGGACCCCGTTTCTGATACCAGTGGGCTACTAATTTTATATTTTAAAATGTTTTTTTTTATAATTTTATTAAAAACGACAAATGATATGCCTGTAAATGAATAAAACGGATAATATGTACGAAACTCTTTTTTATTTTTTTTTATTTAGAATGAACTCACTCTTGACCTCGATCTCGCCTGATGGTAAGCGACAGATGAGGTCTACGATGGAGCGAGCGAGCCCAGAAGATGCCTATTAACTCTTGTTTTGAAGGCAGACGGGTCGTATGTGGTAGGGAACACAGAAGCTGGCAGAGAGGTCCACACCTTGGCCGCGCGCACAATAAATGTTGAGGAAAAGCGCTTAGTACGACAAGACGGTATATCGACCAAGTGCGGGTGGTACCCTGCCGTGCGTCTGGTAGCCCGGTAGTAAAACGGAGATGGTGGGATCAGGTCATGGAGCTCCAGCGCACACTCTCCGAAGTACAATCTGTAGAAAACTGACAAGCTGGCAACGTTACGCCTGTGCGCCAGGCTATGAAGCTTGGACACAAGCATCTCATCGCCTATGAGCCTTTTGGCTCTGCGTTCCACCGAGTCGAGTGCAGCGAGCTGGTATTTTGCCGAGCCATCCCATAGGTGGCTGCAATACTCCATACAGGAACGGACTTGTGCTTTATACAAGTTACAAAGCTGTCCAGGTGTGAAGTATCGCCTCACCTTATTTAGGATGCCCAGCTGTTTAGCTGCAGTCTGTGCTTATGTCTCGATGGTCGAACCGAAGTTGAGATCTGACGTCAACTCCATGCCCAAGAGCTCCAGACGGTCGGTAATGGGTACAGATGTACTTCGGAAAGTAGGGGATAAATTAAATGGGCTCCTTTTGGCTGAGAAAAGACAAGCCTGTGTTTTCAGAGCGTTGAACTTGACCAGATTGTCATCACCTCATTGGGAGACAAGGTTTAAGGTCAAATTCATCCGCTCAACCATGGCCTCTCTAAGATTAATAATGGAGATTTTAACTGTTGTCTTTTTAATCAAGTACAGTATTAGGAACTTTAGATCTGTTGAGTTTCAACCTCATTAAAGGCAACCTCCTTGATGTCTTGTCAGTCATCAATGTAGAACTTATATTAGACTAGCTTTTGCCCGCGGCTTCGCTCGCGTTAAATTCGGGGTAACACAGTTCCCCTTTCCTGATATGCAGGTACCTGCTACCTGTAGTTTTTGCTCCTATTTTATATAAATAGTTAGTTGTTAGTATTTTAAATTAAATTGAGTCGAGATTTTTTAGAAATATCTTCACTTAAGTTAGCTTTTTCATTTGTTGTAAGGATGAACAAGTTATATTTTTGACCTATGGCCAACCTAAAATTAGGGGGTATTCGCATGCACATGTATATAATAATAAACTGTTGTCCAGCGCTAACGCTCACAATCTTTACCATCAATGAATCTAGTATCTACTACCGCTACAAGCGTCCCGTCCTAATAACCTTTCCATCTGCGGTGCGCCATGAATAAGTGAACAGCAAGCCTTAATGTAACTCTTTCAAAAACGCACACACTTGTGAGCTCCCTTTGCGTGGCGCATGTTCTCCTCTCAGCTTATCGGCGGCACAAAGCACCGCGCCGGGCAACCGCAATCCCCTACCGAGCCCCGAATACACGACCTCATTAAAAAATGAAACCTCACAAACATGCCATAAGCCCACAAAAAGCCCCCAAGACTCGTCAAAGCGAAAAGCTCCACCTACCGGAGAGTAGCGGAACTACACCACTCGCGGAACCAACCTCTGTACTTTTTTAATTAGCCTCATACACTGAGTGAATGCGTGAAATACGTTAGATTTTTTTTTCCCATACGCGGTTAGTTTGGTAGCTTTGAGTAAAGTATGTTAATTCACAAGTAGCCTGCTCTCGGCTGCTTTTTGAACTGTTTAAAAAAAGGGGTTCCGTGGATAAGGCTTATTTGATAACTTTGAGCTTTGAGAGGATAATTAGCGACAGAGAGAGAATTATGTGTTTAAAACTAAGTATGTTCGATGACGAAGGTATCGTGTCGTTGTCTTAGGTGGCTGGGGGGCAGGTGTCGCGATGACGCGTTGAAGCGGCGGTGGAAGCGTCGCAGAACTCGGCAAGTCTCGAACTTCTTTTATCTCAGTCTAGGTTCGCTCAAAAAGTGCAAACTCTGTACAAAGTTCACTTTCGCCTTGTGAACTAATTTTTCGCTCGGTGTCAAGTTCATGGCTGGGAGGCGGGGCGCCGGCGCGGGGCACGGGGTGCGGGGAGCGCTATGATAAAATAAAATATTCATTATGATTGCTCAACGCGGCAATGTTCGCGAGAGCACGGGTAGTCGCGATGTCGCGTCTTGGTCGCTGAAGAAGTTTTGGTTTTATGGTGGGGTTGAAAGGGGTAATGTTATGTTTTAAGATGCATTTTATAGTACCTATATAAGTTATAAACGAAATACAGAAAAAAAATGTTAATTTAGATAAATGGTACAGTCTTGATAGACGGGGGTATACAGGACCCGTAATAAAATATTCTAACTGGTTAATGTTCAACTAACATCATTTTATTCACTCTCTAGAATTTCAAGTTCTACAGCTGTATGGTAATTTAATAACCCTTTTATTTGAAGTCAAATGATAATTTCGTATAATATTCCTGTTCAAGTAACATGTACAACAAAACATTCCAGGTCTACCAAAAACTTTTTCATACATTTATTCACTCTCGCTTTTTTACCTTAGGGGTAAGCACAAACTACCTACCTTATAACAGGTGCAACAGTCCATACTAGTTTTTCTTCGTCCACGTAGGTACTCATATTTCTAGTCATACACGCATGTCAGTTACGCAAAAACTTTTCTCTCGCAAAAAAAAACCCCAGCCGCCAATTCTCACTAACCGAACAATTCTCAAAAGACGACTTGAAAACTGACGTAAAAATCGTCCCGGACCTACCTCAAATGGAAGTAGATCGTCTGGGCGACTGGCCGAGTTTTTCTCCCGTTTTTCCCCTAATTAGTTCGTTAATCCGCGGGGGAGGTGGGGGAGAACTCATTAACGTTCGACACTCGATTCTTGTTCGCAACACTTGTTGAACGCCGTTTTTTATGATAAATAAGATCGAGACTTGAATGAAGAGAAGTTTGAAAGTATTCCTGTTTAAGAAGCGTATCATATTCGGTAAGTGTTTTTATTAGTATTAATTAGGTTATTTAATATTTTCATGTAGCTAATGGCATTTCTATTGCTCTTTTTATCCTATCGATTTGATCAATCAAAAAATCAAAATATTTTAATTTCACTTACCTAGGCCTATATGGGCACTTATAAAACATCGAGAAAAAGGTGCACGTTGTTTCCTATGGAGAAGGACTAGCCAGAAACTCCATGGTTACTCTCTTAAAATCATTAGTTCATTAGTTAGTAGATCCCAACCGTTTTTACGTCCCTGTCCCTGCGTATGGTCAAATAAGAAAAGTCAATGCCGTGAACTTCGCATTTTTTTCTGGTATTCAGCCAACCATTAATTAAACTCTCTTAGTTTTTACTCTTAACGTAATTCTAAATGGAAAAAGTCGAAAAGGAAGATAAAAACATCACATGGAAATGCATGGCTTGGGTATTCTTATTGGAGGTAGATTATTGAAATGACAAGCAGCAGTATAACTGGGGTTGCCGGTTGTTCGAAAGAGATACCGCGGCCCTGCAACAGGGCAAAAAAGGAACATGGTGGGTTTTAGTCAGTACGAGTCTGACACTCCGCCCCGCTCTGCCCAGAGCAGGTGAAATTTATTTGACGATTTCCCATCCGCAAAATACAAAGCAGCGGTATGTGCGCTTTTTGATCAGTCCGTTTCAGTTCTAGATATAATTAAGTACTTTTTAGATTAAGTATCTACTCCAGATTATACTTCTTTGCAAAAAAACGTCATTCATGTTACCAAGTGTTTGAATTTAATTTCTAAGTCACTTGAAAAATCCCTCGTTTGAAAAATCGATGTTGATTAGTTTTAGTTCAAACCAGCTATACCCGCGGCTTTGCCCGTAAGATGTTCGATAATAGGCTAGTTTCCAAAAAATATATATTAGTCTGTCTTTTAGATTATTCAAAAATAAGGGACACGTATTTTTTTATTTGTTAGTAGCGTCACGCGTTGCCGCATTTTTTCGGAACGAGTGACGTCACACGTAACTTTCATGGGCTATATCTTTGTCATATTGATCTAATTTACAAATAAAAAATACGTGTCCCTTATTTTTGAATTATCTAAAAGCCGCACAAAATAGAATGTAATTACTTTGACCCTGGAAACTACCCTATTGTTCCACAGTATTGTAGTTCTGGGTTTATTTTTATTTTGCAAGAAGGTTTTTACATACACTTTTACAAACTGTTTTTTTTTTTTAAAGAAAACTAGTTGAGGCCTGTGTTTCTTACCCAACTACTCTGAGAAGAAACAACCGAAACAAAATCAGAGGACATACTAGTCTCTTTTAAGGTCCATACAAAAATCTTGGTCAACTTACATGAGGACCTTACATTAACAAGTAACCTATGTGTTAATCTATCTGTGTAGCAGGTTTCATTCAAATCCGTTCAGCAGTTTTTGCGTGAAAATAAAACAAAAATCCAGACATCCATATATTCTTGCATTATGATATCTATTATTATGATTTTCTACACTAACTTTATTCCCTTAATCAGACATGTTTAATAGGGTAGAAATTATTATATTAAATGTATTATTAATTAATATATTACACAGGCGAAGCCGCGGGCGCCAACTAGTAATTTATAATATTATAAGAGTTGTCACACGCACTAGGCCTTTTGTTTTAAACCTTTTGTCAATTCATTCAATCTTCACAAATTGTCACAATGTAATGTGTATTTTATTAAATGCTTTCACTAATTGGAGGTTCTTTAAACTTTTTTTATGACTATATTAGTTTTAAAACAATTTTTAGCACCAAACTTGTGTTTACACCGGCGACGGACGGCGACGGCGCCATGACAAACAATAAAATGGCTGTCCCGTTTGTTGTCATGGCTAGATTAGACCCACCTACGCATCAACCTTCTTAGGGATTCGTACCTCAAAAAGAAAAAATAACCGGCAAAGAGCTAGTCGTACTCGCGCACCGCGGGTTCCGTACAAACTTGCGACATAAACGGCCATATCTTTTGACTGCGTAGATTTAGAGAGTTGAGAGTTTTTTCACAGCACAAAGGAACTACAGAATTGATTATACGGTTTTAATTTTAAGTCGATAACTCCACGCGTTCCTGAGATAAAGGGTCTTGACAGACATACAGACAGGCAGACGGACAGTGAAGTGATCCACACGGAACCTTTATAGGATCACTTTGTTTGTCTGTCTGTCGATTTGTATGTCAAGACCCTTTATCTTTTTAATGGAAGTAGGGAGTTGAAATTAATAACAAATACCTACTGAAGTCTGCACTCCCTTGGAGTTGTGTGAAAATCAACTTACGCAATCAAAATATTATGTCGCATTTCCCATACATCCGCAAAAAGAATCAAAATAGTGTATGTAGTTCCCGTTGACTAGCAATATCAAAGAGTAAAAGAAAAAATCTGAAAAAATTGTAGACGAATTTAAAAAAGTATATGATAACAAACGTAATTGCAGTTGGTAAAATAACTGCGACCTATGTGGATGTATGAAGGCAACCGTTCTCCAACGGCAAAGTTAAGTTTGTCCTGTCAATACAGTTTATCATTTGTTAGAACAATGTTCGATACTTTCATTAGTTACCTACAAGTTTGTACGGAACCCTCTCGGTGCGCGAGACCGACTCGCACTTGACCGGTTTTTTACAGACGTTTCCAAAATAAATTCTAAGAAGACAAATGTTTTGCTAACGTTATTCTTAATAACCATGCATTTACATTAGGTATCTGCTCATATACAATTCTTTACAGACACACATTTTTTCACAGTCATCCGAAGTATTTCGTAATAAGACTTACACGAGAAGATTTCTCAAGATTCCTCCATTTACAATTTGTATCTTAAATTACTGCTTTAAATACGAGCGAGCAATTATTTCCCAAAATGCAATGTGTACAAACCTTACCCTTTGCAACGTCTAACTAAACATTTCCTAATTTTGAGTCTTCAACTACGTAGTAACTAGCGTCGGCAAATGAGACTCACACGCTGAAACGGTCCATTATAACATGACCTATGATACCCTCGAACATACCCCTTAGATCTTACTGAAATATATGGCGCGAGGGGGGGTGGAAGGTCTTGCTCTAGTGGTGTTGTCATGTACATAGTACATGGTGCTGTCAGCTTAACATCCAACTTATTAGACGTTTCGGAAATTCGGTTTCGCCCCGCAAGCACCACGGGCTATGCTGACAATAGGGAAGGGCTCTGATTTCAAATATCGACAAAATTGTTTACGGGATATTTAACATGTTTACTATATATAATGAGTTTCCGATATTTCGGTGCAGAGACTCATATTAAATAGTGAGCAAGGTAAATTTCCCGTTTCAAATATTATGTGACCATGTCAGTTTAAAAACTTATATGAACAAAATGTTGGGTTATTTACATGGAAGCAGTATTTTATGGCATACCTCACCCGTCTCTTGCTAGAGCCTGCCCACGGTGCTGAACCAGTGAGTTCAAACCAGTCCCCAAATAATATTACTCAGATCCAGCCTGTCCCTTTGCTGTCCTCCCCCAGCGACGCCCTAAGTCGAGGCTCGTACCCCACAGGGGGTGACCTTCGCGTGTAGTCGCTTAGTTTGTAAGTTTTTGCCCTGACTGGACGCCTTAATTTCAAGGCATCCACAGAAAAAGCCAGGTGAAGCAGACGACAACCGCCTAGGTTGAACTGCAAGATGCCATTTCGCAAAAAAAAAAAATATATATAAAGGTAATTAGGTATGGATTCGCAGTAACCTTTTTCAAATCTAATTAAACTACAGGCCTACTTTTCTTGCCAGCAGAACTAGGATCTATTGTATAAGTCATTGTTTGAAAGAAAAGTTTATCATAATCATCTACCTAGCCAACTACGTAAATACCGATAGGTTATTTTCCTAAGAGAACTGACGACGCCTCTACTTGTTTCCCGCATTTCGAACTGTCACTACCTCTTGTTGACCTTTCTGAATTGCAAACAGATTTCATAACAAGTGCAAATCGGACGGTCGTACTGAGGGTTCCGCACAATTCGCGACATAAACGACTATATCTTTTTGACTTCTTAAACTTAGGGGTTTGATGTTTTAACAGCTTCAAAAGTGCTTACGTACTTGGATATATATTTTTTTAATTTCAACTCAGCTCCACGCGTTCCCGAGATAAGTGTGTGTTGATAGATAGACAGACAGAAGGACAACAAAGTGATCCTATAAGGGTTCCGTGTTTTGTTTCCTTTAGAGGCACGAAGCCCTAAAATGTGGAAAAAAGACCATGTCATCATCAGATATCTAACCCAATGCATAGATCTATAGATCAACTAATCCACCATCATTTTTTCAACCCAGATCGTTATTCTATCGATAGCACGGCATCACTAGTTGATATCCAGTTGGTAATGCAAACGTTTGTAACCCGTCGGTCCGCGCCCCGCCCGGGGCAAATACGTTGAGTAAATAACCCTCGAGCATCTACTATGTTGGCGCTATATGGTATAACATACGATTTTCAACCAGCTTTCTATGTGCCTGCAAGTGATTTTGTGAGACACTTATCTCTCTGATTTTTGTATTTTTTTTTTCTATTTCTCGTAACATTTATCTCGAAGATACAACCACAGCTCTTCGAGTCATATGGTTCTTGTCAAATGCGGATCAAGGAGTTTTCAGCAGACTGTTAATTTAAACCACCAAATGTGATGATCAATAAAATACAGTTTAACAGCTAAATTCGAAATAAATCAATGATATACAGAAGTATTTTGTCGTTATCTTTTTAAATTTCAGATATGTCTTTCGTTAAATTGCTCCAATTTGCTTACAATAAAAGGTTATGTTGGTGAGAAAATGCAGTCATCGAATCTAAGAATTGATTTTACCAATAAAACTTAACGTTTATATCACATAATTATATTTCACCAATGCAACTGAATGCGATCAGCACATTCATTCGGCGTTAAATATCTGGCAGTGTTTATATTATATTACAATTGGCACTGACAGCTCTTGACGAGGCGTTTAATTTTATTGGTGAAATTCGCCCGAAGATTCCTAAACAAAATCCTAGCCCCAAACTGCAGCAGTGGGGCATGCCAGGGCCATAAAGGGCAAAAGATAAAACATGGGTGGGTTTTAGACAGTAAAAATCTGACACGCTCCCCCGCTCCGCTCAGAGTTACTAAATGATTACCTATCCACAAAAAAAACTCCAAACTGCTTAACACAAAACGCCAATCCATACCACATGCTATCTCCAAACTTCCTATACATACTACACACACGTATTTACATGAGCCGACTTCGCCAACATCCCAGGGTTGAATTCAGCACGTCACACGAGCCTCACTGGACGGAATGCGAAACGGCTGGCTGTTTGTTTGTGGGTGGATGGCTCTGGCGAAATTCCGCCTTTGTTGCTTACCCACCCGCGCGGAAGTAGTGTAGGTTATGAGCGGTAGCGAGATTCAGCTAGATGCTTCAGTTTCATATGCCTACCATACTTATTGTTAGTATTTCACAGAAGGAGGTTGAGTAGGTTCTATGATAGTAAAGAAGCTAGTCAGCGGGTTGACACTTGACGTCAGACCAAAGAGGTGAGTAAAGTTTTTTTCACGAAACTCATACTCAAAGAAATTGTAAAAGCATAATCTTAAATGTTGGATTTACACAATCTCTGCGGACTCTCGATTCGGTCGCCATTTATTTCGGTTCTCGACATCTCGTATGCGGCTGCTAACAGCCAACTTGCGAAGATAGATGTAAATACTTTTATGTACTGGGTTTTCAGCTTTGCCCAAGTGATTTAGGCCGACCTAAAGCTGGTAATAACAATCTTTTCGCTCCAAATATTGGTAAAATACTACTCGCTATTTAGCAGCTCTTCTCTTTTATGGAATGCAGGTAGATTAACATATCTGAAACTTATATGCGAAAAGTAAACAACCTATATAGAGTGGTTATTTGTCTGTGGTGATTAATTGATTAGCTCCCCCTCTAGAGAGATACGAGTGTAGAGATCCATCTATCTTTGAGACTAATAAGTGATTTTAACCAAATTCTTATTGCTTAGACCACATCAAGAGTTAGAATTTGGTGGGCAATAGGTACATACAAGGCTTTGTTACCCTTACATAATGTATTCAGTCGTGGACTTGTCTGCAAGCTGTGTATGTACTTCGAACATATACATACTATGTACTTAGGTACACCGAGGTTCGGCTTATGTAATAATTTATTGCTTTGTTGTATTATAAACACACATTGTAGTATATTAAGCTAGTTTGTTGCTTAATGTGTTTCGAATTTGAACGTTTGATCGTTACGTTTCGCTTGATTTGATGAAATTAATGAACCTAGAGCATTACGTTGAAAATTATAGTCTATTCGTGAGATGTATAGGCCTGGCCCGTAAAGCTAATATCATATAAGTAAGAGGTACTGCTGCTGGACTGAACAAGTCAGTTTGTCTGTTCAGTACTACCTAAACTGTTTTTAAACACTTGTTTTTGGAAAAATTTCTTTGTTCTATCCAAGTATGCGACCAACTTTCCCGAAGACAACCGTCGCCAAGCTCGATCTTTATATCTAAGATGTTTGTAGTAGAAGTTTCGAGGACCAACCATGATCATTTTCTGCTTAGCCGTTTCCTTACTATGGTGGCGTCGGCTTACATTCTAACTAGAAAAAGCTCAATAATAGAATTTTACATGGAGCCAGGACTAATTCATATTAAATTACTTCTCTTATACTTACATAGGATTTTAGCAGTGAGTATTGTGTATTAAAAATCGACACAACATCTTGAGGAAACTAGAGGGATATTTCTTGATAATGTTAAGTCAAGTCGGATTCCTATGGGCAGTATAAAAACTCTGACACCAGGTTATGCACTTAATGCTTTTATTTAGTTTTTTTTTTAAACGTTGTCCCACACTGGAAATTTCTCTAACTCACATACACAAATAGCCAGACCCGATACAACTATCTGTAGGCCATGGAAATATTTGTTCCGGGCGGGGATCGAACCCGCCACACGCTGCGCAACAGTCTATCTCTCAGTCACTGTGCCGACCGTGTTGTCGTACTATACGATAACGAAAGGAGAAGTTATTTTTCGTGAAAAAGTGTGAAAATGTATTCTATACATTTCACAATACAATCAGTATTAAATTCATGATTCACATCAATAACAAAAATCTTCCCTTGAAGCAAAATTTTCAGCAACACCAGGTGCCTACCTATATGTTATTCTACACATAACCAATCCTTTGTTCGCAGCCTCCAATCTACAATTTACGTATTAATTTGCGACAAACAGCCTCCCCCTCTTTGCCTACATCAAAGGAACATCAAAATTACGGGAGGCCTCACGTCGTTGTCGATAGTTTAGATCTTATGAGCAATTTCTGACATCTGACATATTCAGATGCTCAAGGTATGTTGTGAATATTGGGCGGTATTTTTGCGGGAAAGTTGGTAAATAAGATTCATAGTAAACATATTCTGATTCATTGTCTATACCATATAATTCACTGTTATAGGGAAGAATGGACGCCATTTTTGTAAAGAAGAATCTTTTAATATTAATCTGAACGTTGATGAGGATATCGCAAGAATATAACAAAAATGAAAGGTATAACCAATCGAAGGGGCCTGCCGGGATAGCAAGTTGTTCTAAAGAGATACCGCGGCCCCGGATCATAAAGGGCAAAAGAAGGAACATGGGTGGGTTTTAGTCAGTAAAAGTCTGCGGAACGGGGAAAGATATTTGATTTTCCCATCCGTAAATAAAGTGTAACCGATGGCAAAGCAAAAGGAATAGGTGTTGCGTCCAACAAAGAATAATGGCGCCCAACATGTTACTATTTCGTCTTAAAACATGTACACACAATTTTATAAGTCATGCAATATAAAGACGGTTTGAAACAAAATTTATACTATCATCTTTCGTTCAGTTCTATTATTTTTCTTGATTATTGTGGTCTTATCCACCGAAATCAACACTTTAGAATGAGCAAATGGAGTTTTTTTGTTCAAAATATTATTTTTCAACCTGAGTTAAAAATGGTTTCAATAAAATGTATTATCTGTGCCTCTTTCCTCTTTACAAGCACTAAAAGAACTGCAACTATTAATATAAATAAAAACAAATCCCCCATTTATTAGATTTAACACAAGCGTGCGACAGTTGAAATCTCAAGCGGTACCTATAATAATACTTGTGGTGTTCAACAATTGCCCACAAAGTGAATTCCAATTGCTCTCCGAACTTTAGCAGTATGTTACGAACGAGTATGTGAATGACGAACGAAACGATTACAGACGACTGCGAGAGTATTATGTATTGAAAGTGTTGCCTGAAGTTTGAAGATTTTTTTGTATGGTTATTTAGTTTTTTTAGTGTATGAATAAGGCAAATGGCAGAGCCGTTTATACACATAAAATATGAGTCGTCAAGTAGAGAAGTAGAAGAATTAATGTGTAATTACCTACAAGCCTATAGATATCCGTCAGTCAAACCGGTACGGAAAAATTGCGCGGACATTAGTGACGAGATGATCCAAAGTCGCATATTAAGCATTTCGTCCGTTCGACTGATTCTAAAGGTAAGATCTAGCAAAAAGACATGAAATAAAATTTAAACACCGTATTTACATTTTAAACAAATGTATTTGCATTATGAATACAAAAAAAAACTTACTCCATCAATAACTAAATATTTAAATCAAAGTTACATTATAAATCAAAATTAACAATTAACTGTTCTTCGTCACCGAAGTAGCGAAACTTCAGTGATATAATAAAAAACATTACAAGTAGATGCAGAAAATCTGGATAAAATAATATTATTTTCAACCATATGGATATAAAGATATAGTTCAATTTAATACACACCCATTTATATATACTCTATACACGTAAACTAAAGTACATAAACATAACATATGTATATACAACATAATGTGAAGCCCCAACTAAATTGAGCACACGTAACGAAGGGGGGGGGAGGCAGGAGAGAAATAGAAGCGTACCGAACTTGCTTAGATAATGTGCATACATTAAACTAAGACTAAACTAACGCGAGGCGTATCTTGATGAAGGAACTTCGGGGTTCGCCCGCGGTCTAATTATAGGGGAGATTGGGCAAAAACTGCCTCTTTGATGTGTAGGATGTGGGGAAATTTAATTAAGACGAATAAAGGATCGAAGTTTGTTGTTGGAAAGATTAGTGGATAAGGCAGAGCTGTCTAATTGGAAACTATATTTTAAATAGGTATGAGTGTGTACATAACTACAACATTTAAATACATGATGTGTATAATGTAATGCGTATATTAAATGTGGTAGCAAACCCAAAGCGACCGTATGTGGACTAACTGTAGAACCGAACATAATTATCATCAGATGATGCCTAGGCAGATGCCTAGTCTTTTTCGCAACTGCGTTAGAGTCGATTTCCAGTCTAACCGGATGCAGCTGAATACCAGTATTTATTATTTTTTAGATGAAGCGACTGTCTATCTGACCTCCACAGCCCAGCTAGTACAGGATAATATAATTCCCCCTTAGTAAGACTGGTTGTTATTTACAGAACATTTACAGATAGATAGATAACAGAGAGGCTAGCTACTAAAAAACCGGTCAAGAGCGAGTCAGTCTCGCACATCGAGGGTTCCGTACAAACCTGTAACATAAATTGACGGCACGGTTGGCGCAGTGGCTGAGCGATCGACTGCTGCGCTGCGTGTCGCGGGTTCGATCCCCGCACGGAACAAATATTTGTATGACCTACAGCTAGTTGTTTCGGGTCTGGTTGTTTGTGTATGTGAGTTTAAGTGTTTGTAAACGTACCCACAATACAGGAGAAAGTCCTAGTATGGGGCAACATTCTTTAAAAAAAAACTGCCATATCTTTTGACTGCGTAGACTTAGAGGGTTGAATTTCACAGCACAAAGAGAGTTGAGTATATAGAGAAAATTACTTTTATAAGTTGCTACTTGTATACATTTTATTGTTCGTAACTGTTGCCCTACCATGACGTCTTAAAGCAGAACTTATTCCACTGAGGGAAAGAGACAGAATATAAATAAAGAGCAGACTATACATAAATGGTACATCATTTATGTCTAGTCTGCTCTTTATTAATATATAGTTTCAACTCGAAACTTCCACGTGTTCCCGAGATAAAGGATCTTGATAGACAGAGAGATGGGCATCAAAGTGATCCAACAAGGGTTCCGCTTTTCCTTTTTGAGGTACGGGACCCTAGTATGACAAATTATTTCTTTTCTTCTTATGTAAGAGATATATTTTATAGTTTTGAACAGAGAAAAATATTACAAAGGATAGTTCGATTTCGGGTTTTATTCGTCAGTAAACCGAGTGAAATGTTGACAAACATGTGAGTTAAGCGACATTGTAGACAAATTTTACGTGTTTTTGAACTTACAGTTCCTTCATACGTATTTGTTATTTTATTGCCTTTTTTATGAATAGCATCTCGCAGTTCAAACTATGATGTTGGCGTCTGCTTAGCCGGGCATTCTTGTGGATGTCTTCAGAGTAAGCATCCAGCCAGGGCAAAAAACTTTAAATTTAAGCGACTACACGTTATGGGCTTAGAGTGTCGCTGGGGGAAAATAGCAAAGGGACAAGCTGGATCTGAATGATGTTCTTATTAGTATTATGGTGTCAGTGTTATGGTGTCAGTATTATGGTGTCGGTATTACGGTGTCAGTACTACTAAGGTGTCAGTATTATGGAGTCACTGTTATAGTGTCAGTATTATGGTGTCAGTATTATGGTGTCAGTGTTATAGTGTCAGTATTATGGTGGCAGTATTATGGTGACAGTATAATGGTGTCAGTATTATAGTGTCAGTATTATGGTGGCAGTGTTATGGTTTCAGTATTATGGTGTCAGTGTTATGGTGTCAGTATTATGGTGTCAGTGTTATAGTGTCAGTATTATGGTGTCAGTATTACGGTGTCCGTTTTATGGTGTCAGTGTTATGGTGTCGGTATTACGGTGTCAGTACTACTAAGGTGTCAGTATTATAGAGTCACTGTTATAGTGTCAGTATTATGGTGTCAGTATTATGGTGTCAGTGTTATAGTGTCAGTATTATGGTGGCAGTATTATGGTGACAGTATAATGGTGTCAGTATTATAGTGTCAGTATTATGGTGGCAGTATTATGGTGGCAGTGTTATGGTTTCAGTATTATGGTGTCAGTGTTATGGTGTCAGTATTATGGTGTCAGTGTTATAGTGTCAGTATTATGGTGTCAATATTACGGTGTCCGTTTTATGGTGTCAGTGTTATGGTGTCGGTATTACGGTGTCAGTACTACTAAGGTGTCAGTATTATAGAGTCACTGTTATAGTGTCAGTATTATGGTGTCAGTATTATGGTGTCAGTGTTATAGTGTCAGTATTATGGTGGCAGTATTATGGTGACAGTATTATGGTGTCAGGGTTATAGTGTCAGTATTATGGTGGCAGTATTATGGTGACAGTGTTATGGTGTCAGTATTATGGTGTCAGTGTTATGGTGTCAGTATTATGGTGTCAGTGTTATGGTGTCAGTGTTATTGTGTCAGTATTATGGTGTCAGTGTTATAGTGTCAGTGTTATGGTGTCAGTATTATGGTAAGCAGGTAAGCAACTACTTACCTGCCTCCACAACCTGCCTATAACGGCTGTAAAAGATCTAGACAAGACAGCGGGGCCCACCGTTCCAAGGCACGGATGAAACTCAGTATCTAATAAGTAACCCATCCATGGACCAACCTTGGCCACCGAAGCTTAATTTGAAGATCGACCCAAGTTACAAAATATTCGTTAATCACAAGCTCCGCCTTTTCTTTAATCATTTCTAACAAACTCTATCCATTTCCTTTTGCTTCTTAATATTATAAATGCGAATGTTTGTGAGGATATATGGATGGATCTATGGATGTATGGTTGTCTGTTACTCTTCCTCGTCAAAACGGCTGAACGGATCTCTATGAAATTTGGCACAGAGGTAGATTTCTCGAATAACACATAGGATACATTTTTTTACGATATCACATGGGCGAAGCCGCGGGCGCTAACTAGTAAATACAGAAAACTACAAAATCTAACTCTAAAATCACCCATACCTGCTTAAAACCTTATCTTTACGGGATATCCGTCCCAGTACCGGGTACCCCGTATTTACCTGAGCTGATCCGGCTTATACGCGGTAAGTCTGTTCGCCCATACATAGACGGCAAACCCAGCTATCGATCTTTTACATTTTAAAATGGCTAAATATTGACTGAGGAGAAATCAAATCATGGAAAAGGGTTGAGTCAGTTTTTTTTTGGTTTTGAGTAGGAAATTGAGTTTTCTTATATGATGAGTTTGGTATACGAACGTTTACCGAAATTCAATTCTAATAAGTATTTTTTAGAATCGAAAGTTATATGGGTGATTTCAGTAAGTAGTGTGAGACCCTGCATACCTATTAGTGTTAATAAAGTTTCTTTGCATGTTTCTTCCTCTTTCAAAAACTGCTGAACTGATTTGAATTAAATTTATTTATATTATATACTAGCTGCACCCCGCTTTTTCAGCCGGGTATACCGGAATAAAAAACACATAGACTATGTCTTAATCCAGAATATAAGCTTTCTGATACCAAATTTCACCCAAATCCGTTAAACCATTTGAGCGTGAAGGAGTAACAAACATACAACACACACATATAAACTTTCACCTTCATAATGTAAGTTGGAACATGTACCTATTTAGTGAAAGCGAAGCCGGGGGTGAAAGCTAGTAAAGAAACCTAGACTAGAAACAGAAATATCGCAGCTCAAACCAACAACAATATTTATCGATATTTTACCATTCGGCATATTTTCAATATGTTACCTAGTTCTTTTACAGTATGTCGTATTTCCAGTCTCTTAGACAAACAGACAACAACATAGGTAAAGCTTAGATTATTGAATATCTAGAACCTACATAGTGTTTATCAATCATATTTTGGCACTATTCGTCTTGTAATGGTGTCGTGAGCAGATAATGGAATGTCGTATCTTTCTGAACGCACCGTTTTTCACACTGATGGAACATTCTGGATATTGAAGTACTTTGGTTTATATTTTTGCTGGCTCGGGAAAATAGGTATTCTAAAAGGCTACGCAAAAATGGTTGCTGGAACTAATCTTTGCGATAGGACTAAATGTTACACACTCCAAACATGGTGCATGCATTGAGCAATACGGGGAAATAGGGATACTTAAGGTAAAGATAAAAATGTCATTAAATCCTTACTAATATTATCAAAGCGGAAGTGAGTTTGTTTATTTGCTACGTCTTCCCGCCTAAATGGCTAAACCGATTTTGATGAATTTTGGTACAAATATAGTTGAAAGCCTGGAGACGGACATAGGCATTTTTTTTCTAAATGAGGAACACATGAGGAATGAGCTAAGGAGCTAGAGGGACGAAAAGGGAAAACTTAGCATTGCCATATGAACGATTCACCCATAATATTACAACACGCCTTGTAATCCCTAAATTGGTCAGTAGGGTTGTGTTGCCGTGAAGCGTTGAAAACAGTTTCATGTACTCTATTTTTGTTCGAATGTTTGTGAGGATGTATGGATGTTTGTTACTCTTTCACGTCCGAACGGATCTTGATGAAATATAGCACAGAGGTAGATTTCTGGAATAACACATAGAATACTTTTTTTTCGATAACACGCGGGTAAAGCTACCACAGCATATCAAAACTAAACAGCTAAACTACGAATTGCAGCTCTTAGTCATAACCCTCTAATTACTGGGTCGTGGTTTATGCAGCAGTAAAAGTTGGGCAGTTATCGCTGAAGCAGGTGAGTTATGCCATAGCCAGGTTACATGGCAAGTACGTAAGTTGGGTACAACGGCGACAGGTTGGATGCATGGCTGTAGTTTTGGCACGTCGGCTTTGGAGGGTTAATGTGAATATGTTTTGTTGGTATTTGATGCAGATATGTGGTGTAGTATTTACTTTAAAAGCCATTGTTCTATTTTTAAAAGTTACTTAAAAAACAAGATTATTACGGTTTGAAGAGTTCCGTTCCTTAAAAGGAAAAAATAACCGGCCAGTGTTATTTTTTAGGCCGTTCCAGGGTTAGGCAGAAATATACATGACAGTAAACATACATTTCAAGCCAGCCCCATGTAACAGGGGCCGAGCATTGCCACCAGCCTGGCACAAATCCATTCTACGTACCTACTAATGGAAAAACCTAGTAACACTTTCAAGACCTTATTTGCGACCAATAAACCAACAAGGCAGATTTCAATCCAGTTCTCGTAGTTTTTTTTTGTGTTTTCAAGTCTATTTATTTGTTACATATTCTTGATTACCCAACGAACAGCATTAGCCAAACAGCCATACGATACAACATCAAACCCACTACACCATACGAAAGGCAAATAAACAAACATTCGCGGCAAACGATCACATGTCTCCTACAAGACAAATAGGTACTTCTTACCCCATACCACCCCCTTCTCCCCTTTAACCCCGTCCATCTTGAAACGCTGACAGTTGGTATTCACCTGCGGGGTAACCGGGGAACAGCGGGAACATCGCCCCGACAGTAAATTCGCTCGGAATGTCGGTACTGTGTATTTAAGCTCAAATTGAGTGGTACCTAGACGTTGAGGTAATAAAGTACACTGTGATTGGATGTAATGTTAACCCTTTGGAGTTAGAAATGGTAATCTTTTCTTTCATTTGTCGATTTAATGCTTTGGTAACATATTTTTATTATATTCACCTGCAATCAAGTGAAAAGTTTTAGCAGTTAAATTAGATCCACTTTCTGTTGAGCTAAAGTTTTTAATATGTAGGTTTAGTAAGTTTAACATGCTCTGATTTTTGTAACCCATTATATGGTAAAACATGTTATGTTTATGGTAAAAGTTCACAATACTATAATTATAAGACCCTATGTACCATGTTTTTACACAGATAAATTATTCTTATTCTTAAGTGATATCACTCAAACTCCAATATGGCGGACTCAAAGATGGCTGAAAAGATTACGAGAAAGTATTTAGTTTTAGATTTTAAACTATTATATTTTTCTTCAGATAGCTAAACCTTGTAATGTTGAGTAAATCTTACTTTTTTTGTTAATCTAGACCTGAGGTATACCAGGCTCAAAATTGCAAGTAGGTACACACTGAGCAGTGTAGTGATGGTTGCAAAATCATGGCTCCTTGACTTATCAGATTTTTCAATAACAAGTCTACTTCTTATTTCTTAATATTTGTGTAGTTTTCCAATGAGATTATAATCGATCGAACAAGAATACTAACATGATTCTAATAGGAACATTAGTGGAGTATAGTGACATCTGTTGCCGAATAGAAACGTTATTGGAAATCGAATCTTAATTTCAGTTTACGAAGGTAGATGTCACTCCGCTACCTGTAAACATAATCCTTTCGGATTTTGATGTAAATCGTGGCTTGTATCGATAAACTGTCTGCAGAGAACCAAATTCTTAGTAATTAAGGTTAAACTTAAAGTGAACTGCCAGAGTTGCGGGTTGTTCGAAAAAGAAACCGCGGCCCCGGAACATAAAGGGCAAAAAAGTAACATGGGTGGGTTTTAGTCAGTATATAACGTCTGACACTCCCCCGCTTCGACTAAAGCGGGGGAAATTCTTTGATGATTTCCCATCCGTAAAAAAAAGTGAGTATTAGTTCAGCAATTTGGTGTTCAATACATAACTTCAAATGACAACAACAGTGTCTACGAAGCTACGGCGTAGCACCTCCGTAGCAACACTCTGTATCGTAACGTAACAAGTTTTTTTCTTCAGTTGAATTTCATCTCACGGATATTTTACGAGTATGTACTACCGGGATAAGAGTATCCTATGTCTTATACCTAGGCCTTAGTCTACCCGTGTGCCAAATTTCATCGCACGGTTGGACCGACAAAGAGAGTCACTTTTGAGTCAATTTTTAATATTTTTAGCTGAAGTTAAAATAGCTCTTTGTTATGTTGATAACAATTTTTTTTTTGTAAAATTGTAAAAAAAAAATTGCCACCAACACACATTCCTCTTTATCTCTTTCCGTATCTATTTCATTTTATTGTCTTGTCCTGTGCATGTCTAATAAACATTTTTCTTTCTTTCTTTACTTTCTCAGTTACCAAAACGCTCTCGATGGGTGCCGCTCTCTAAATCTAAGTCCTCGAAGACTACACTCCCCACGGTCTAGCGGTTTTCCATCAGCGGTGATTGATAAGCCGCGCCCCGTGAGATCGTCGTTACGTGGTCGTCTCGTGACGCCTTAGTGAGGATAAGACGTTCGATATTGTTTGAGAGTTGAATAAAGATATGAGCGTTCATACTTTTATTTGTGTTTTTTTTTTTAATTTACTGTGGGTTATTTGTACTTTTTATTAATTAGGTAATCATTTTTATTTCCTATGCTAAGTGATATTTAATGAAAAAGTTAATATTTTGAAATCATTATTTACAGCCGAAACTTTGCAAATAGCTGAATATTTTCATAACTATTATTATACATTTTTTCACAATGTGTCTTTATTTTAAACACACATTCATCACAATGAATATACTATTTCTGAAAGTTTTTATAAGACCCATTTATACAAACTTTAAATAAATCCCGTACAAAAACAGTCCACATAACAAATAGCACACGTATCCACTAAAACTTACCTCTAACATTATTGATGACTAAAACAACCCTCCCCCGCCGAGGGCCGCGTGGACCCAAATGCGAAGTGGGGTCAAACGCTAACGTTTACTTGCTGTTCTAAAGTCCAAGATCTTGAACATTAAACCCATTTGAATCTAGACCGTATGTGATAGAAGTTTGGGTTGGATTTCAAGTGGGGCATCCTGTCTTTAAAGTCCCAAGTCGACGCTAAACTAAGAGGGTGTTAGAGGGTTAAACCCCCCAGGTGGCTGGGCAATTTTACCACGTTAGGCAGTGACGGTCGCCTGTAATTTTGGGCCTAATGCGACTATTCCTATTTCAAGTTACCCCTCGAGCTTAAGTATGGGCCTGACGCGAGAGATAAGACTCCCTATATACCTTATAAGATGTATACTTGATAGGTGTAGTGAACAGTTAAATGGAGGTAAGTGTGGGTACTTCGGGCGATCGTTGCAGATAAGGGGTTGAATGTGTACGGCGGTGGGTTTGGATATGTTGTGCTATCGTTGAAATTGAGAAATATTTTTGAAGGGAAATTTCGATTAAGTCAAAATCAATCATTATTTTATATAATTTTAAACGGTGTTCTGTATATCTTAGAAACCAGTGTTTTAGTAAGTTCAATAACAACAACCCAAGGTCACATTGGTGGGTCTTAGCCAAAAAAAATCTACTTCACGTCCATGAGTCGTCAACAGTATGCGGCCGCGGCAAGCGGGCTTGTTGGATGCAGAAGTTAGGCTCATCTAGATTTTAACATTAACAGCCATAGGATTGTGGCGATTCAAAAAAGCTACCAATTAAGAAAAAACATACCAGAGCATCTAGGAATAACTTTATGTTTAAAATTAAACGATGTCAAACGGTTACCTGACTATTTCTTTGGTTTACAATAAGTTTTCTTTTATGATGACAATATACGTGTAATAATAAAAAGGCTTCACTTTTGATATATAATAGTAATAATTTTATATATTATAGTCAGGTAACCGTTTGACATCGTTTGTGACCTTGAAAACTGTACAAAAACCCGGTCACAACTTGGCCCCAAAGTTTACTTTATAAAAGTTGATAATAACTTACATAAGATGATAGATAGAGCTTTGTAGGAGGCTATAGCTAACCATAACTTGGGTATCTAGAAGTTTCATAGACACGAAAAGAAAAAATATTAATCTGCTTAAATAAGGGGCAGAAAAATATGTATCTGTGGACAAATGTCGCTTTTTTTTTCTTTTTATATTTATAGCTTATTAAACATAGCTTTTGCTTAGCTTTACTTTTTTAGCGGCTTGTATTTCTATGGTGTTTGTAATTATCATTTTATTTTGCTCTATTTATATAATGAATAAAACGTAATTATACAAGCAAATAGTAAGCACTTCAATACTAAACCCCACTCACACGAAGCCTTTGATAATTGTGGAGCCCCGCTAGTTCTAAACAAAGATAAAGGTACACACAAGACACAAATAGGTGGCACTGTGGCACCCGACGCGAATATAAATCGGCGTTGTAAAACTTTGTGCGTCTTAATTAATTGCGTTCGGATTACGTAGGGACGTAGACGCCTTGTTTTGTGTACCCCTTTATATTGGTAAACTTGAATGTCAAACGTTTAAAGGTAAGGTTACGAAATATTTATGATAATTTTACCATTTTTATACTTGTACATATTTTTATTTTATATCTATTTATAAATAACATGTGCATAGAAATAAATATATGAAACAATGTAAAAAACGAACACGTGAAAATCACATTAAGTTATATTTTTTATTTGAAAGTACTAACTCGTTTTCTAATACAAATTAAATGGTCGTTGGATTTTAAGTTTAAATTAATCGTGATTTGAAATTCCTTTGTGATTTTTAATTACTACAGTACCTAAGGATTTTGACAAAGAGATATGAAATACTTATAGAGCGGACATTGGGCATATTTTCAAGCAAAAATTTTGATCCCGAACATTTTCGATTTTGACACATGAATATACAACCTGACAAGCGGACGTGTATGGCATTAGATAGAACAATTTGTTACCAAGGAGTAACAAGAATTGGATTACGATATTCTTCGTTTGGACCCGTCTATCACTCGTAAATATTTGAATTGTTTAATAGTCTTTGGACTGTGACGACCAAAAATAGTAGTTTAAACAACACAAAAATAACTCTATCAGAGCAAAATTAAAATTAGTAACAAACAATAAACCTCCACAAAAAGAAAAAATCTATTTTCCCCACAGAGTTATATTTTCCCATTGTTATCAATCCACCTGGCCCACACAACAATCAACACACCTCAATGTCTGAACCAAAAATTAAACAACGTCCTTTGTTGGCGAAAACGCTAAATTGAGGAAATTTCCATCCATTCTCCAGCCAGGCGTCATCCGCGCCTAAACCCCGCTTCAATTTCAATAGCACCCCCTACATACTCCCTACACCCTTTAGGACGCCCCCACACCTATAGCCATCCCTCTCTATCAACCATTTATCTTTTGAGTGAGACAGGGACGGAGCTACCTACAGGGCCGGTCCGAAAGTTAGACATATATTATTGTATTATACGATCGTAGGTGGCGCGGGGGTGAAGATTGATGCCACGGGGCGGCGGGGGGGTAGTTTCGGGAACCCTATGGCTACGTAACGAAATTTGCGTCACGCACGCTTGTGTGCGTCGAGGTATAACATGGCCTCATATTTCACGTGGAGGAAATTAGATGGAGGAATTAATTTTCAAGTTTTCAATATGGAAAGGAAAAATTGGCTTTGAACGTATGTATGGTTATTCTTAGGGCTTCATCGTCAAATTAGAGGCAGGTAAGGCTCCATGGCATTCATTCCGATTCGCATTAATATTACCTACTTGTGGTTTTGGGACAATCAATTCAGGTTGTATTCTGCTAGTAAAACAATTAAATTATGATTCGAAAGTCACGTGGCGCCATCTAATATAGTAATAACGATATAGTTGTTTTCCTCGGAAACAGTATTTTTTTCCCTATGTTCGTATCTGTTTACCTGACAACGGGCACTCAAAGTTTCACGATGATCGGTTCAGTGGTTTAGGTGTAAATAGGTAACAAACAAATTACCTTCGCATTTATAATATCATAAGTGTTGAAAGGCCTCATTATATCACCTGGATAAAACCAGCTTTGAGGAAACAGAAACAAGTAGTTCAAATACAAAAAGGTAGTCCGAACTACGATACGACCACAAGTTCAGGTCCAGGATTGTTATATCTACAATCTACATGTTTTATTTTTGTATAACCTATATTGAAAATAGGTAAAATACTTGGAGAGTATTTCATTAGGTAAAATAGTTTCATCTTTCATAATTTTATGTACATCATATTACTTTTTGACCGCCATTATAGACATTGTAACCATAGAATTAGCAATTTCTGTAAAACAGATACGTTTCTGTTCTATTCTACTACTAGGTACTAACTTATAGTAATTTTATAACTTTTTTAACTTTGCCCCACACTAGGAATTTCTCCTGTATCGTGGGCGCGCTTACAAACATTTAAATTCACATACACAAACAGCCAGACCCGAAACAACTACCATACAAATATTTGTTCCGTGCGGGGATCGAACCCGCGACACGCAGCGCAGCAGTCGATCGCTCAGCCAATGCGCCAACCGTGTCGTCAAACATCAACGTTATAATTGTCTATATGGTCGTAAAAATACCCATAGCCAAACCAAAATCCACTAGTACGCTTGGTCATTCAATTTTTTTTTTTAATTTGAATCGCACCTAGGAATCTTTAATTAGGAAACTAATCTAATTACGGTATTTTTATAAAATAAATCTTTTACTATATTGTTCTCCAGTCATCCCGCAATCAAAGTACTTGTAACAGCTTTGAAATATCGAGATCTCACAATTACCGGTCAATGTCATTGATATAAACGCTTATAAAAGTTTCATCGTCCTTCCTTTTTGGTCCCTTGCGATATGATTGATGAATACAAAGTAACATTTTTATTACTTGTCAGATTAAACTTGGTTATTTTAAAAACGTTTTCGTCTTTATATTTTCGGTAGCATTATTAAAGGACATGTAGCAATACTTAACTCTAACCTTAAATGTACCTTACAAGGGAAAACTAACTTACTCTATGATGTCCACCAATGAGAAATAAATAACTTTTCTCATTGGTGGACAAGGCGTACTTTGTGTCTTTTTTGTGCATTTGAACACAATCAAACTTTGTAGCTGAAAACCTTCACATTCGCTTCAAAATTGCAATTTAAGTCACCTATTATTTTAACCAAAACCATGTTTTTATTTCCATAACCACTATAGGGAGCAACAACACAATACTTTGAGTCTTGGTTTCTTTATTGAATCGCCTAGCGTTTTCCCAACTTTGTTGGGGTTGGCTCCCAGTCTAACCGGCACCAACCATGGGCTGACTTTACATAGAGCGTCTGGTTTTCTGACCTCTACAATTTAGTTGATACCTGGTAAAATTACATCCTTTAGTAAGACAATTTATTTGTTTTTTTTTTTTTTAATAACTTTGCCCCACACCCGGATTTCTCCTGTATCGTGGGAGCGTTTACAAACATTTAAACTCACATACACAAACAGCCAGACCCGAAACAACTACCTGTAGGTCATAAAAAATATTTGTTCCGTGCGGGGTTCGAACCCGCGACACGCAGCGAAGCAGTCGATCGCTCAGCCACTGCGCCAACCGTGTCGTCATTGAATACTGTTTTAAGGGTATCGTACCTCAAGAGAAAAAAAATCGAACCCTTATAAAATCACTTTATTGTCTATCTGTCTGTCGAGGTATCGAATTGAAATTAAAACAAGATACTCAAGTCTGTGATCCCTTGGAGCTGTGAAAACATCACCCCATTAGGTCCCAAAGGAGCAAAGCAGAGGTGCTTTTCTGACATCTCTTCTAACCTAGGTATCCTGCATACCTAGGTTAGAAGAGATGTCAGAAAAGCACCTCTGCTTTGCTCCTAAGGCGACATAATCGAAAAAAAAGAGATACCGCGGCCCCGGAACATAAAGGGCAATAGAAGGAACATGGGTGGGTTTGGTCAGTACAAGTCTGACACTCCCGAAGAATGATCGGAAGAGCTATCCATAACCAGATTATGCGAATCTCTCATTGCACGCGATATCTTTAAAAAGCGATACCATATTATGCTGGATATGTGTTACTTGACGTGTCCCCGTGTTTACAAAAAGATGTTCGAACAATCGTTAGGTACAGATAGCCACTGCAGTCTAGACCATTCCATTTTCTCCCTATCTTGTGTATTGAATGTCGCTTTTATGTTTCTCGTGTGGCTAAGTAACGTTTTCAATTGAATCGTAATGCTCAGAGCTAATGGAAAAAGTGTATTCGGAATATGTAGTATTCTTAGTAAGAATTTAAATATTGAATAGGTATATACATACATACGGAATGACTATGTTTGTATTCAAATTATTTAAATATTTAAGTTGAAAATACATCCTTTATTCACCTCTCATCTTAAAATTACATTTTTAAATATTTCTTAAAAAATAAATTAAAAACAAAATACATTCAAAATTTTATAAATAGGTTTCCGCTGGTAACGGGAGCAGGGTCCAAGCTAGCGGTGGGTAGGGCTCCAGAGACAGGAACCTCCTCACAATGCGGGCCGTATCCGCATACTGCTTTCTGAATCAGGCCTTTGATCCAACCACCTAAGGATTCACCTACTGGGGTTGCGGGTTGTTCGAAAGAGATACCGCTGCCCCGGAACATAAAGGGCAATAGAAGAAACATGGGTGGGTTAGCCGCCCAGGGCGGGAGAAGTTATTAGATGATATTCCACCCCAAAAAAAAAGGATACACATAAAATCCATTATTATTATTTGATCTACATATTAACTAAAAATAATGTTACTGTAAAACTCTTAGTATCATAACATCAATCTCAATAGCCTCTACTCAACATGTACTCTTCGAAAAGACACCCGACATAGGCAGCCGCTAGGCAGATGACTGCCTAGCCTTTACCCAACTTAACTAACCATTGGCAAACAATTATGTTTCCTGATGATCTCCATGAATGTGCTGATATTATGTGTAAAAACATGCAACATAGATCTGTAATTGACAACTTATATAACGATATTGTTAGTATAATAAGTCAGGCTGCAGCTGACAGTCGTAGTGCCTTACCTAGGAAGCCGATTAACGTTAAGTGTGTCCATGGTTGGAACAAGCATGTCAGAGACGCGCACAGGCGGGCTAGGCTGGACTATCAACTGTATGTCTTAGGTGGTAAACCAGTTAGTGGATCTTTGTATGATAAAATGTATGAAAGTCGACGAGTTTTCAAGTCACGCTTAAAGTACTGTCAGAATAACCAGGAACAGATAAGAATGGATATTCTGGCCTCACAACACTCAGCTAAGAAATTTAACAAGTTCTGGAAGGGCACTAAGCGTTTAAATGGTAAGACTAGTCTGCCTGTGTGCGTTGATGGCATCAGTGATGCAAAGATGATTGCAAATTCGTTTAAGAATCATTTTCAGGTGAGTTCTTCCTTGCTGTCGGTGTCTGATACTGAATATGGCCCGGTAGAAAAGCCTATTGGATTCTCAAGTAAAGATGTGGCTCATGTGATTAAAAATATGAAAAGGGGGAAGTCACCAGGTCATGAGGGACTCAGTGTTGAGCACCTGCAGCACGGGGGAGTACACCTATATAGAGTTTTGGGCATGTTTTACACTTTCTGTATACGGCACTCATATCTGCCGTCTGATCTTATGAAAACAGTGGTTGTGCCAATAGTAAAAAATGTCACTGCTGATGTATCTGATAAAAGTAACTATAGGCCAATTTCTTTAGCTACTATAATTGCAAAAGTGTTTGATGGGTTATTGGATAGAAAACTGGATTGTTTTGTGACGTTACAGGATACACAGTTCGGTTTCAGAGAGGGGTTGTCAACCGAAAGTGCAATATTAACTTTGAAACACACGGTTGACTACTATGTCAAGAGACAAACTCCAGTATATGCATGCTTCTTGGACTTGTCCAAAGCTTTTGATTTGGTGTCATATCATAAGCTTTGGACAAAGCTAAGAAGTGCAGGTGTCCCACCCGATCTTGTGAATATCCTCGCTTACTGGTACAGTGAGCAGCTTAATATTGTAAGATGGGGAAATGTGTACTCAGATGAATATTCTCTTGAGTGTGGCGTTAGGCAGGGCGGACTGACTTCGCCAAGACTCTTTAATATTTATGTTAACCATCTGATTGAGGAGCTCAGCAGCATGCATGTTGGTTGCCATATTGATGACATTTGTGTTAATAATTTGAGCTACGCTGATGATATGGTGCTGCTGAGCCCCTCAATTGGTGGTCTCAGACAGCTGCTAAAGGTGTGTGAGGTCTATGCCGTGGAACATGGCTTGAGGTACAACGTTAGTAAAAGTGAGTTCATGTTATTTAAATGTAATAAGAAAAAAGATATCTTTATACCACCTATATTACTTAATGGTGTACCTTTAAGTCGTGTTGCACAGTTTAAATATCTTGGACACATTGTAACTGAGAATTTGAGTGATGAATTTGACATTGAGAGGGAGCGCAGGGCATTGTCGGTTCGTGGTAATATGTTGGCACACAGGTTTGCTCGCTGTACGGCTCCAGTTAAAATAACGATGTTTAAGGCATTCTGCCAGACGTTTTACACGAGCGGCCTGTGGGCAAACTTCACACAGAAGACCTACAATGCCTTGCGCGTCCAGTATAATAATGTGTTCAGGGCTCTGTTTCGGCTCCCTCGATATTGCAGTGCATCCGGCATGTTCGCTGACGCCAGCGTAGATGACTTCTACGCAATCATGCGTAAAAAAGTAGCGTCGGTGGTGCGACGAGTACGTGGGAGTCCAAATAGGGTCCTGAGAATGATCGGTGAGAGATCCGATACTGTTCTGCTCAGTAGGTTCACTGAACTACATGTGTTGCGAGACCGGTGAGCCTACTGTGCATGGGTAGACGGTGTGCCTATTTCCTTTTTATTATACTAACATTAGTTATAAGCATTTTTGTTACTAACAAACATTGCCTGTCTATGGACTTTTTTGTCTGAATTAAATGATTTTTATTTTTATTTTTATTTTTTATTATTGGCTTCCAGTCTTACTGGATGCAGCTGAATACCAGTATTTTACAAAAAGCGACAGGTGGCTACATACCGGTGTAACACAAAATGAGTTTTAGAAAAGACGAAGCCAAGGAGCGACTGCTTATCCGACCTCCTCAACTAACTGAGTTGTGGGGGTCAGATAGGCAGTCGCAGCAGTAATAAGGTACCCCTTGATAAGACTGGTTGTCTGATTTTCGGGCTCACTACGTGTAACGACTGTCAAAGATTTTCCAATTCCGGGACCAACTGCTTAATCTGCGTTCCGAGGCAAGGGCAATAGAAGGAACATGGGTGGGTTTTAGTCAGTACCTACATGTCTGATCCCCCCCCCCCCCCGGTCCGCTCAGAGCGGGAAAAGTTATTTAATGATTTCCCATCCGCAAAAAAAAAGTCACGGATGAAACTAGCTATATATGTGGGTCGTCACCCATCCACATACCGACCTTGGCAAGTGCGGCCTAACCTCAAAGATCGACCCGTTTGGCTGTTATTTAGCCACAACCTCCTTAGTTCCTAGTTATAATTAACACACAACATAAATCTCAACTATTTCCACAAAAACCATTCATCTTTCTAAACTCAAGCATCAAACTTACAAACAAAAAAATAGGGCAAACATTTTACTGAAAGGGCGATAATTTAAAGATGAACAAAAATGATATCGTTGAGTTCAAAGTCAGGAACCTCCATTGTACTAATTACGTGGCAGACGGCGTGCTTTCACTTTCGCCGCCGGCTCGTTTTAATTATTTTTTTTTTCAGCGTCTCGACGTCTGGCGGGAAAACTCCGGGAAAAATTGACGTTGGCTTTATGGTGGACGGCGCTTTTCTTTTTTTATTTTCTTTTTTTGGTTGTACTTTTTAATAGTTTGTTTTAGTGTGCGCAGTGGAGTGTGAAAAAAGGTAGACGTGTTTTAGTTTTTGTTTCATATGAATGTGTTCCTGAAGTTTGTATTTAAAAAATCGGTGCATAGTTCAGATAATTTATAAATGGATGGATACAATTTCATCACACTTTACGTAAATTGGTTAGAGGCGACGCAGATAAAGAGTACCTAGAAGCATAGAGGCCTTTGCGTAGCAGTAGGACATTTTGGGCTATTAGCTAATCATGTCGATAAAAAAAGCTTTACCTAATTTAACAATAATAAAATAATAATATAAAATTAACTAGTTAAACTACTGTAGACCACTCATTGTTAATTATATTTACTACACACACTGAAAAAATATTTCAAGTTTATACTTCCCGGTGACAGTAAAATTTTGTATCTGCAAGTCCTTACAATTTCGTGCAGCGTATCCCCTTGTTCCTCACGTTCGCTGTTAGCGAAGTTCGCTCGCTCAATCTTTGATACTTTCTTCTTGCATTTTTTAGCTTGCCTTATTAATGAAAAGTAGGTTACTAACTTGGTACGCTTTAAGAATGAAAGTTACGGCCACGTTGCCGTAGGTCGATGAACTTTCGCGAACAGCTGTCTTTTGTTTTTCTCATTTGCGACTTCGATTGGAACGATTTTTTGCTATGACGAATAAAGATCTCTTCTTGCCGTCTTGGCACGCTTTGACCTAGTCAATGATGAGCTGTTTCCAGGTCACTTTTTCTTCAGAATATACAGGGCCATCTGGGCCATGGGTCCCGAGTATCTTGATCTGGTTTGACTTAGGAGTAGGTGAAAGCAACCATGATCTATTTCTGTCTCTTCTTTATTTGTTTCGCTTGTTGTCTCTGGGCGTTTTTGACTACTAAGCTTTAATCATATCATAAACGCATCGAGCATAATTTTTATAACATAAAAGAATTGATAGATAAGAAATTTTCATGAAAAAAATAAACATAGCCCAAATAAATTATTATAAGCAGAAACATAAAAAATATATGTATAATAGATATTTATATATATATATATATCTAGGATAGAAAATATAAGTTAAATTTTAAAGTTAAATACTAATGTTTTTAACACCATTGTATACCATGTTTTATGCAAATAAATATTTTATTGTTATTTTAAGAAGCAAAACAAAAATGTCTGATTTTGAGGTTCAGCTGGTATAACAACTAGTCTTTTTTGATTAAATTGAAATTGAAAACTACAAAATTTTACTTCTTTTCGTTGATTGCAGCTTTCCGTAGTCTGCAATAGGTAGATGAAGTTACAATGTAACTGCCTTCACAATGTACGTAGGTATTGATTCTACATTTCTCAGTGGCCCGTAGTGCTGATTTGTTGACCTGTATACGCTACTAAATGATTCATTTGTTTCACTGAAAATTCTAGAACGATTTTTATGGACTTGCACGAACAAGGTAGTAGGTATCTAAGATATATTTTTGTTGGTCCTTGGCTTTGACTTTAAAAATCAATTAAAATAGTATTAAGTTAACATATCTAGTGTCCTGTGTTTTTAGGATTCGGTACCTCAAAAGGTGAAAACGGAACCCTCATTGTTATTAGATCAATTTGTTGACCGTCTGCCCATCTGTCTGTCTGTTAAGACCCTTTATCTCAAGAACGTCTAGAGGTATCGAGTTGAAATTAAAACCATATATTTAACTAAGTAGTCACTATCTGCAAAAAAAATTAACCCTTTAAGTCTACTCAGTCAATAGATATGGCTGTTTATGGCGCAAGTTTGTACGGAACCCTCGTTGCGCGAGTCTAACTCGGTCTTAGCCTTTTTTTTCTATCATTTAGCAGGGCCATATTATATTAAAATTCAGAATAATATATCAAACTTAATTACCATCCAAAACTTTACCAACTTCTAACGATCATCATAAAAACTCACGCAAAAGCAAATACGGACAAACAGCTCTTGCCAACCAACCCGTAACACTGACATCATTAATTATCTATTAAAAAATAATCCTTTTATACGTCACAACCCATTCGATGTGAGAGGACATAGGATTACCTGGACTAAAACCCATAAAAAATATGACAAACAAACAGTAGCACAAAAGGGTACCCTGAATATAAGGTGGGTGCGTTTTTTAGGGTTAGAAAAAAATGTGAATGGAACTTTGGTTGTGTGTTCGTGTATCACTTGATTTTTGTGTTCTTAGTGTGTGATGATGATTAAATCGGGCATCTTGACTTTCTCTTTCTTGTTTGTTCAAAGCTACAATGTGCAAGAACTATCAAAATCAGTTTTATTACTGTAGGGAATTGGTAATTATCCTATCCTACTATAATATTATAAGAACGAATGTTTGTGCGGATGGATGGATGGATGTATGGATGTTTGTAACTATTTCACGTCAAAACGCCTAAAAGGGTCTTGATAAAATTTGGCACAGAGGCAGATTATAGTCTAGAATAACAAATAGGATACTTTTTTTTCGATACCACGCGGGCAAAGCCTCGGGGGCCAGCTATCCTACTTCCTACTAATATAAATCCTATCTTTCTTACTTATATAGGTACATAAAATACTATAAAATGCGAATGTTTGTGAGGATGGATGTATGGATGTATGGCTTTAATCTTATATTCTATCATTAGACTCTCCCAACTTGACGGGCCTGTTGGTCTAGTGGTTAGTGGCCCTGACTGCTAAGCCGGAGGTCGTGGGTTCGATTCCCACCCAGGACAACCTTTGTGTGATGAGCATGATTGTTTGTTCTGTGTCTGGGTGTGATTTATCTATAATATGTATGTATTTATAAATTATATAAGTATGTATATCAGTTGTCTGGTTACCATAACACAAGCTCTGCTTAGCTTGGGATCAGATGACCGTGTGTGAGTTGTCCCAAGATATTTATTATTTATTTATTTAACTATACCGCAAGAATACTTTTGCGGTGCTGTCGGTGCATGGCTAGCGACGTAAGTGTCAGGAACGATCTCGTAGGCAAAGTCTCAAACTTTTTCAAACAAAGAATATTTATTTGCATGAAACGCTAGCAAGGTCATGGTGTGAGACGGAATAGTAGGCCTGCTCCTTAAGTTTGTAAGCAGTGGTTCTCACACTCAAAGATATAGTTTTTCATAAGTGCAAAGGTTGTTGTATAATTTTTGGGATTATTCCATTGCATTAAAAAAGTGATTCACATTTTTATTCAATACAATTTTGAGGATAAGTGCCAATAAAATATGCGCCAATATTTTTTTATAACACACCCGGGGTCACTTTGTGTAATTTTTCCGTTAACCCTCAAATGCTACCCCACAACTCTAGACCCTAAGGAAGTCCTTCACACATGCCTCGGGCAACGTGTCGGCTAAATCTTCCTGAGAATGCATGCATAATAATCATCTTATAAAATTCTCCAATACATTTCTACTCGTATTACGTTCACAAAAAAAACTTCGGGTCACCCTTCTACTACCTGAGGGTGACATTTTTTATTCACACTTCCGTCAAAAACGCAATATGCAAAAAGGACTGTTATTTTCTTTGATAGTGTATCGGAAATAATAATTATATGCATAATAGAACGGATTATAGGCCCCAATTTTTCTGTGTGTGACATTTTTTTTCTGTGCCCGTCACCTTGCCAGCGTCAGATGTTTTTTGAACTTTTTACTCTTTGAATTCGTTTAGATTTAATAATATGCATTGGTGCAAGCTGTATGTTGCCGATATTCTACTAATTGATAAGCCGTTACATTGAAATATTCGACAGGGTTACATTTATACTAAAAGCCTTTTGTTAAGAACAATCCTATATTATGCAAATTATGTTCTACTATTACAGATATAGCTGCATAATAATACCTATGCGTTTATATTTAGAAGCATGTTCTAGTAGACGGTTAACCCTCGAACGCTGTAGGTGTGAATCTGACATGCCGTACATTTTATAAAACACTTGAGCGCAGTACTCGAACCCCGCCAAGGCGCGGTAACAACAATGCAGCCCGGCTGGTATCTCGGCATGCCACCTCTTGACTCCAATCAAGTAATTACTGCCCTACGGTCGAATACACCCTCGGTCCTTCAAATATTCAAAATGGCTGCCTGCTCTCCTTTCAATTTATGCAAGCGATAAAATCAGCTAGACCCAAAACGTCGTAATATTAAGTAGTGTTTCTGTGTGCAGCTTTATTTCTGTACCAAGATTTTATTTGCTATTATTATTTAAAAATCAATAACGTTACTACAATCCATAAAAACATTACACCCTTGACACACCGCATATCCCGAATGACAATAGGATGCAGATTCTGATTCTCTAAAGATAAATAATACATTTTGATTTATAATAGAAGTAAAAAAATACTCTTCATTTATCGAGAATGCATAAATAGACCCTATTATTCGATATCGGGAAGTGCAAAATATGGGTGTAACTTTTTTATATCCGTTCAATACGTGTCAGTGAACGGGTTGACTTACGAGGGATGATTTTTTTAGTACTATCAAACGCATGGTACATTCAAAATAGTTCAAAAATATTTTACGGATGCATTCAATGGTGATTTGATTTATTCCAATGACATGCAGATGTAAGAGTCCTCGTTAGATTTATTTGACTGCTGTTTTTCCATTGATCTCACGTTACGCATGATTGGTCATGTCGATTGGCAGTTAGTGTATATTATTTGACGTTACAATGAGGGTGAAAGACAGGATATTAAATTTTCAAATACCCACCCGCATATCTGAAGCTTTTCTCTTACCAAACTAAAATAAAATGTAACAGTTAAATGCGCGAATTTTGTATGCGAATCCGAAGCTTAGAAACGCAAATGCAGTATTATCTAAATCCGGGTCTGATAAAGCCCCTAATCTACATAATAAAAAGAAGCGTCCGGAAACACAAATGCAGTGATAATGCCACAATGGCCGGGGAGACCGCGGCGCGCACCGGAAGGGTTACTATTGTCTGTACATACAACTCCAAATTAATGAGCGCCTGCAAAAAATGTTGCACAATCGCGACATACGATCTCTTATTACGTTTCTCAAAGTTCCGCAGGTAGTCTAGTCTAGTTAAGAAACGGTTATAGATATGAAACGGCTGTTTAATGTCATCCGGGTTATTTTTAAAAAACCTTTACTTTGATTAAACAATCACTAATAACTTAATATCGTGTTATTTTTTACAAATTAATAAAAAAAATCTTGAAAAAATATGTGTACGCTGCGGTACATAGTCAGATTCCTAAACAAACAAAGTGGAATATATCCATTATCGATTCCTGTGAAAAAATATGTTTCTATAATTAATTAAAAATATGTTTGAAGCCAAGCCGACAAATAACTACAAACTATATTAAATTATATAATAAATACTTAAATAATCTTATAATAAATTCAATAGTCAACGACATCACAACTTTGACAGCCCCTGTCCAAATGTGCGCTACCTACTGATCTAATTTCCATGCGCGCGCGCAGAGGTAGCAAAGGGGTTAGATTTATTCACAGTTTCAATAGAGCTTGCATTTATTAACTTTTGCGTTCAAACCAAGATTAGTTTGATTTTGACGTTTGTTGTGTTAAGTTGTTTTTCGTGATAGTGAGTGATGTGATTTGTGAAATTAATTTGTAAAGTGTAAAATGATGAGTTGTCAGGTGTCAAGTGTAAGATTAATATAACTAATAGATAAGATTTTAATATTTTTAACACCATACTTGTAATTCCCGAAGAGTTATGGAGAGGTGTACCTAATATTACATCGACATTACGCCAATTATGTTTTAAGTCTCATATAATAGGGGCGACCCCATTGCCATCAAATGGGCACAAATCCAGACTATATTTTTGGCCAGATAGGCACCTACCCCACTTAACCTTTTTGCATCTGTAATAATGTCTATGATATAAATTTAAAAAAAAGTTTCTTACGATTCATCACTCTGTTTCTTTAAATATTTGGAGTAAGCCCAACATGTCTTTGCGGGTTGTTCGAAAGAGATACCGCGGCTCCGGAACGTAAAGGGCAATAGAAGGAACATGGGTGGGTTTTAGTCAGTACAAGTCTGACAAGTCCCCCCGCTCCGCCCATAGCGGGGGAAGTCATTTGATGATTTCCCACCCGGAAAAAAAAAGCCCAACATGTCTTATTCTTCCATGTATCTGTATTGCCGTCGACGTTCTTTTTCTACCTATCTTTCATTTACCCATCGATTAATACCAGCCTATAACTGTCTTACTGTAGGGCAAAAACCACTTCTCATAAATAGAAAGTACAAGCACTGATCACCACGCTTGCTCAAAACAGGTTGGCAATTTCAGACTTATATTAATTCTTAAGTCGACGTTTCCTTACGATGTTTTCGTTCACCGAAAACTGATAGTTATGAGAAAGTAGGTGCAAATGAATTGAAAAACATCAATTTCGAAACTCATATCCATGACAGTTGTTCTACACATCGACGCCGGCACTTCAAACTTATTTATGACCTTGCGCAGGCGCAGAGTTAGTGGAAACGTTACGGATATTCCATAGTTCCAATAGAGCTTGCATTTATTAACTTTTGCGCTGAATTATGTGACTGTAAATGATCTTAAATGTAAGATCAAAGACATTTTTGAGGGTCTTCGGGTTTTGTGTTTATCGTTTTGATTATAATGTAATATTAAGACGGTAATGAATGAAAAATGTATTTAATGTGTAGTACCTCCTACCTTGTGTTCCATACAATAACTTGCAATCAAAAGTACTCAATGACCTTTTCCACCACCTGTTTTTAATTATTTTTCTGTATGAAAAAGGCCTTTCTCCAGTACTGGGACATTAATTGGCTGGGATTATTATACTAACCGCGCATAGTTTCACCTGCGTAGACCAGAATAAATAGCCTTTCTGACAATTGATTATAAGTTGCTATCTACATACCAAGTTTCATCCCAACCTGTTAAAGCCGTTTGAGCGAGTAGGAGTAATGAACGTACATAAACAAATTTTCGTTTTTATAATGTTAGTGTGATTTTTGGAAAGTTGTAATATTTATACGACGTTCCATTCAACGATTTTATTTAGGAATCTGTGTGAGCATAAGTTTATCTTACCACCAGAATGTCGGTTGTTACTTAGTACTTACTACTTACTTACTTACTTATTACAGTTTTTTGATCACCATTTATGTAAAAACTAGCTTTTGCCCGTGGCTTCGCTCGCGTTAAATTCGGGGTAACAGTTCCCCTTTCCTTATTTGCAAGTACCTGCTACCTGCAGTTTTGCCCTTGCGCCTTATTGATTTGTAATAGCAAAGTTAAATTTTCCCTTTTCTTCCCTCTTCTCCCTCATATCCCACTTTAAAAAATAAAATAGCCTATGTCCGTCTCCTGGGTCCCAACTATCTCTGCACCGAAATTCATCAAAATCGAATTAGCCATTAGGGCGTGAAGAGGTAACAAACAAACTCACTTTCGCTTTTTATAATATTAGTAAGGATAACTAGATTGACTTAAGAAAACCACTCTTCTTTAAACTTTTCTCACAAAATCAATTTCCCATACACAGCGAAAGGAAATTTACGATAAACATCGGCCAAACAGCCTTCGCGACCCCATAACGGCTCTCAACCGTCTTTATAGTCCCTATAGCCTTCGGCATATCAGTTTTTAGCACATCCCTCTAACGACCACCTTATCCCCGAATAGCCGTGAGCTTTCAACGGATCCGTGATGTCATAAAACTCAGACAAAGCCATTATATTTTACTTGTATGTGTTTGACGTGTGAGGATAGCTGCTCGAGTTTTATGGAAGAACTAGCTTTTGCCCGCGGCTTCGCTCGCGTTAAATTCGGTAGCGCCTTATTGATTTGTAATAGCAACGCTAAGTTTTCCCGTTTCGTCCCTCTTTCTCCCTCATATCCCTCTCTTTTAAAAAAAAAATAGCCTATGTCCGTCTCCTGGTTCCCAACTATCTCTGTACCAAAATTCATTAAAATCGGTTTAGCCATTAAAGCGTGAAGAGGTAACAAACAAACAAACAAACTCACTTTCGCTTTTATAATATTAGTAAGGAAAGGATGTGTTGTTGCTAAAGTTATGGTAGATGGTTATGGTTAGGTGTCTATATTCTACGTTTTAGTAAGTAAATTAAAAATCTACTCCTTTAAATTCCTTTACACCGCACCGGTTTGATGTCCAAATCATACGTTATTTCAACAATAAAGCTCTGGAACGCAGTACCCTTTGGCATTAAAAAAGCTGAAAGTAAATTTACTTTTAAAAGAAAATTTCGTAACCACTATTTAGGTCCGTCTACCAATTAAAAGTCATAGTAAGTACTGTTAAATTTAACCCAAATGTTGACTGATAGAGAATTCCTTGTGGCATTCAGTCCTCTTATGAACCACTATTGTACATGAAGTTTAAATAAATCAATAAATCTATGGGAATAAAAGCAGACAGCCTAGTGGTGGCGTCGTCGGACTGCTAAGTCATACCTAAATCTCGAGTTCGAACCCAAGGCACGCATCTCTGATTTTTCGGATTCATGTACTTTTGTATTAATTTATTTATTTATGTACACACAAAACACATAATTATGATGAAAAAAAATACATACAGACAAAATAGCACAAAGGTACTGCTTATTTCATAAAGAAATCTCTTCCAGCAGACCTGCGATAGGACAGATACATAAGACACGTAGACACATGTAAAATATCAAATTAAACACTAACTTAAATAAACATAACTATATTAATATAGAAAAACATATATGTACATAAAATAAAAATAATAAATGTATACATTCTAAAATAATACATACCTATCTATAATATATACAAAATATCAAAGTATAGGTGAGGTAATGTAATTTGACTAGTTTTTTAAAGACAGAGATAGTTTTATTATTTATCACTGGATTTGGTTGAGGAAACCAACATACCTGAGAGATAAAAAAACCTCTGTGATCAGGTTAGGCACCAAACCACACGATAAAGAGGGTACAGCAGCTGTGAAAATGATGGCGCTAGCATAACTGGTTCTAAATATAGTCATTGGTTGAAATCTGGAAAAGTAATTTTATATTTTAAAATAGCTTGACCTTATTGGTCTGATTGCAATTGAAGGAACATGGATGGGTTTTAGTTGGTACAAGTCTGATACTCCCTTAAGCTCCGTTCAGAGCGAGAAGACATTTGATAATATCCCATGTAAAAAAATTGACATATTGGGACCTAGCTATAGTCACGTCATGGGTTCTACAATGGGTATTTAACGGTCGTCCCCTTTGGGACCCGTGCGCTCTGTTGAGCCTGCGGGAAAGCTTTCAATGGGCCACAACTGGTTGTCCTGGCTGGTTTCCAGGTAAACCGAAGGGTTCACCTAGAAATCTCAACCAGGTAAACCACTGAAGGAATACTGAAACACCTACGGGCTTTGTGCAGAATTCTGATCGAAGTTCATGTAACTTAAATACCAGAATTGTAGAACACCTATTCGTATGACTTTTTTTTGTGGACAGGAAATCATCAAATAACTTTTTCTGCTCTGGGTGGAGCGGGGAAAATGAAAGAGTGTCAGACTTGTACTGACTAAAACCCACCCATGTTCCTTCTTTTGCCCTTTATGTTCCTGGTATTCGTATGACTTAGACCGTCTTTCTTCCTCTTCCTCTAGCTCAAATATGGTTCTGGACTATCAACGCTGACTCACAAGTTACTTTAGATTATGTATCAAGAAGTAGGCTTGTTTCCTATAAAATAAAGCTTCCCAGCCCATAATTGTCCCTAAGAGAACAATTCACATGCCAAGGGTTTATGGTGTAATTAGTAGGCACACAAGCGAATATTCCCTTGGTCCTTGTTTACAGGGAACGTGGAAGGAACTTGAAGGTTGTTTAGGCAAAGGTTCCTGTATGAAACTCTTGAGGTATAATTTATTGTAACGCTGGGCTAATAAGTATTAATGTCTTCTAGCAATAAAAGAAAGAAACACACACTATGGGGAAATACGGGCACTTTGATTGTTTGTTTGTATTCTTTCACAATGTCATTGGATAATCTTATTTAATCTTTTATTTTATTTATTTACTAACAGCTGCTGCAAAAAAAAACTATAAAAAAATTACTTTTCGGTTTGATCAGATTTTGTCACGGAATCCTAATTGTTTTTCTAAAATAAATACCTAAGGACCTTTTCAGCATTAGTTATGTCAGTCAAAGTTCCTTCAAAATTGATCGAGATAAGCCTAAACAAACAGACAGACAGACAGAAAAAACTTAACAAAAATGTATTTAACACGCCATTTTTACTTTCAAAATATGCATTCTATTCTATTTATTATATTTTATTAAATATTCTATTTTATTCTATTCATTAAAAAGTTGTCACTTTAGATTCCAATTTTTTGTATTTGTATAGATTTAAGCTATTCGCACTTAAAAATTACGTGTGCCTTGGGCATTGCAGTCACCCAGGAGTGGTGGTGCGATTTGGTTTAGGTTACCCAAAATACGACCGAGCTCATCAGTCCCAAAGTAAGTAGGTCTCATAAATATTAGCTAAACTTATCCTTGCTTTTTATTATAAAAACGAAAGTGAGTTTGTTTGTTTGTTACGTCTTCACGCCTAAATGGCCAAGCCGATTTTGATGAATTTTGGTACAGAGATAATTGGCACCCTGAAAACGGACATAGGCTAAAAAAGTGAGAAAAGGGGGAGAAAGACGGAAGAACCATTTCTTCCCTCTTTCTCCCCCTTTTCTCACTTTTTTAGCGTACAAGAGAGAAAGATATTTTTTTTTTCGATCATCACGCGGGTTAAAGTTAGCGTTAGCCCAAAGTAACTATGCCACGCGGACGAAGTTGCGGGCGGAAGCTACTAACCTACAAGCTGAAACGCTTCGCAAACTGATTTCTCGTGGAATTAATAACGTATACGAGCACAACACGTATTGTGCCGTACGGTATATAAACCGTATCTGAAGGCTTAGGACGCCATTTCGCCGGGGCACTTCCTGTTAACATAAATCCACCCCTATTTTGGAGCGAACACAAATGCTCAGGGAAAGGTATGAAGATGACTGTACGTAATTCTTTTTTTAATTTGCTATTTTTTGGGTTCTCTATGCAGCAGTGGGACACAAAGTCCCACTACTGGGCAAAGGCTTCCCCTGTCTTCTTCCAAACCTCATTATTTTGCGGGACTGCTGACCACGTTTGCCTTGCTAACCAGCCCACTACTAGTTAAGCTTGTCTACAATTTGCTCTTCAGCTTGGCTGTTTGGCAAGTTTCTCGTAGGCAAATTAAACTCGTTCAAATTATTTTCGAAAAAAATAAGCGCAGATTAAAATGAAAACCATTTATTAACTATTTTTTTCTTTTTAATAACGAACCCACAAGCATCACGCCCTATCTCAAAAGACCTGAAATAAGTGAATTTTCATTTAAAAACCAGAATTAAAACTACTACTTGTGTAAGGAAAAATCTAAGTTAAATCTCACGCCGTCTCTACAGCATCCCTTGTTCCGCAAAGCCCAGCGCATAAACCAAACAAGTGCGTCCCAAGATGATTTTCGGCCGAAATATCCAATAACCATAGTTTTACGGGGGTCCCTCTCGTATAGAAAATCGATCATCAACCCCCCGCTACCTTCACCCCTGATGGATTACGCCGTCATCCTCCGTGATGGAATAAAAAGAAAACATTAGACTCACCAGTTTCCTCGAGGGAAAGCCTTCCTCTAAGATATTTTTATTTTCCTGAAGGGGCACGTCGGGCCTGATTTTTGTTTAGACATTAATCTTTAATGTGTGTGTTTTTTGGGGATATTATATGAGGTGGATGCTGTTTGTGAGAAATGGTGTTTTTGTTTTGTTTGTTGAAACGATGTACCGACTTATTTTAATGGTTGTCTTTTAAATATATAGGAATCTTTAGTAGGACCTGATCGAAAGATGTTATGCCTCGAATAACTCCGATGTGAAGTCGGGATAGGACCTAGAAAGTTGCCCACTATGCAACTGTCGCTATCTATTCTGGGCAACTGTTACCGCTAAATTTTGCCATAAATCAAAAAGTTGATCCATCATTTAATTTTGTGTTTAAATCTGTAAACTACATGAAATTAAAATTACTTCGACCGACATAGCTCTAAGCCTTTTGGCAGAATTATTATCAAAAGCTCTTCAGTAACCAAAACCCAACTTCATCTCACAAAAAATATTCAGCCATTTCAAAATCTAATGTCCAACGTACATAGCAGTCGGTACATAACCCGAGGCGGGGTGTCACCCCAGATACAGGGTGATTTACCTCGGGTCTACGAGACCCTTATCGGGCCTCGTTATGACCATGTGAGGGTGAAGTTATTGTACGGTTAGAGAGGGAGGGAGGGCAAGGAGGTACGCTTCAAGACGAGCACTTTGAAGGGACATAATATGTTATTATTTTTAGAGTGCATGATGTGATGTTTGTTTTCGATTTTCTTTTCTTTTTGAAGATGTCTGTGGTGTTTATCGAGAGAGGTTAGAGATTGGGCTCTCTTGGCTTCTCTCCAAGCCAACGCACTCATCGCCAATCGATTTTCGAATTTTAAATTCTTTGTATTTATCTTGAGAGGTTTTAGGTTGAGCGCTCCTGACTTGGAGAAAAAAGCGCTTGTTTTTCAAACGATTTTCTCTTTACACTCGAATTAGACAATGACTCACTCGGTATTGCCAATTACAGTATTATTAAACCTACCAATATTTAACCTACAACATTATAATTGTTGATAACAAATTAATATAATTATAATTGTAATTGTGTGCCCACACTGTTTCTAGACGAATCTTTAACGTGCGTACGTAAAACCCTACGCCAAAATAGTTTAGAAACAACGAAAAACGCAATAAAATATGCTTGTTCAATCTTTAAATTATTGTCATCTTATTCTGTGACCTTAGGACGTTTTTAGATCTATTCAGAAATTAGCTCGTTTTGAGAAATTCCAAATTATACATACGGATATCAAATTGTACCATAAATAATCGTCTTCGTTGCTCTTATGGTCGACTACTGAGAATGACGCTTCGGGTTCGATTCCAAGTCGATTGATGATAATAGGATAGCCCCTTATTACATAGGACTTTAACATAACTGACGAAATGTGGGTGTACTGTTAGGCACACCTCTGCCTTACCCTTCAAAGATCACAGGCGTAATGTTATGTGATTTCTTCTTCTTCAACATTTGACCATCCAATGTCTCCTCAAATCTATACACTGCTCTTCATTGCAAATGCACTGTTCTGAAAATCAAATTATCCATTAAATATTATTAATATATAGTATAATACAACTACTAACTACCCAGACAGAATAAATTTATGACGAAGGGACAGCCAAACACGGAACATAAATTTCTAATATTACCTATATTGAAGCGGCTTGGATTGTAAAATTTAATTTTGCATGCAGAATGTCGTAGCTAGGGGACGCGGGTCGCTTTATTTTGTAGGCGTATATAATTTTATTGCTAGGACCAATGGCTTGCGAAACATGACGAGCATGCCTTATTATTTATCGTTCTCATTACGGATATACATACCTATATGAAAATGTTTTGGATGCCTGCTGTATCCTACTTATTTAATATTATAAATGCGAATGTTTTTGAAGATAGATAGATGGCATGTATGGATGTCTGTTACTCTTTGACGTCAAAACGGCTGAACGGATCTTGATGAAATTTGGCACAGAGGTAGATTATAGTCTGGAGTAACACATAGGATACTTTTTAGTCGATATCACGCGGGCGAAGCCGGAGGCGTCAGCTAGTCAGAAATAAATTTATTTTGGGTTTGCAATTTACGCTTTCAATTTAAATTATTTTGACAAAAATATTTTTGTTCTCAGAGAGCTTGGAAATTATAAATAATAACACTGACTCACTAAGTACATGTTCTCCCATACTATGAAAAAATATATGAGACAGTCTATCACCAAATTCTAAAATTAGAACAATTCCGACGGGATTATTGATCACTTGACGTTTAAAATTATTAGTTTTTAGTTATTTCTAATTACACGAAATGAATTTCTTACCAATATTATGAATACGAATGTTTTTTCGATATCACGCAGGCAAAGCCGCGGGCGCCAGCTAGTTAAGTTATAATAAAGACAGAGCAAATAATTCATTATTTTATGCATAAAACTTTCACAAAACGCATGTGACTAAAAGAGTGATAGATATATTTTATATATTGACGCTTGGAGAGAGAGAACAAGGCCAAAAAAAAGATGAATGGATTGTATAAGAAATGATTTGAAGAAGAAATGAGTAACTGATGCCATGATATCTGACAGGGTACAATGCAAGAAGAAAACGTGTTGCGCCGACCCCAAATAGAATGGAACGTGGGTAGATGATGATATCGCACACCTAGATTTAAACTAAAACTACTCAGAAAAGCTATTTATTTAGATCATAAATAGGTTATAAAATATCCCTGTATATACATTGTGTTGTTAGATTGTTGTATTGTTGTGTCGTATGATCACCGAGCATTCGAAAACAAGAAAAACTAAAAAAAAGTCTCAGTTTAGATGTAGGTGTGCAAATATGTATGAAACTTTCAGACCAGAAAAGTTACATCTGGGCACTAAGAACTGCTACCCTACCATGACGTTTTAAAGCAGAACTTATTCCACTGAGGGAAAGAGACAGAGCTACACAGGGTGTCTAGCACCATCTCTTTCTCACACAGGAATAAGAACTGTTAAAAGATGTCATAGTAACCCTTAACCCAAACCTACTGTTATTTATTCTGTGCTTTCTTAGTGAAGTCTTAAGCCAGATATCCTATGGGAACTCACTTGAGTCTTGTCTTCTACACAGCATAATTTATTAAAAACTCATTTATAATATTAATCTTATCCTATGAACTTGGATTTTTCGTGACTCATAAGAGGACGTGGAAAAGCACATTGATAAATGATTGCATATGACAAATGTTTATCAAACCAACTCAAAAACATCTTTATTTTTAATGAAATATTCAAACCATAATCGCGCAATCATCTAGTACATTTAATCTCTAAAACATGAAGATAATGTCTTAAGACGCAGAGGAAATAAATTAAAAAGGCATCAGTCTCAACAATTAATACAATTATAAACGAGGGGGAGGAAAAACACTGCTTTGGTCGTGTTAAAAGGCAACTGCCAAAGTAATACAATTTTACCGCCTTTTTCTCCCCTGCCTAATTACAAGTCATTTTATTAATAAAGTAGATCGTTACAATTAGGGCGATCCCATTTAATTTGCACACAGTTGCATTTTTAAAAGTTAATAAACTGTTTGCGTCAATTTTTATTAGTGTTAACATCGTAATAAATATTCAAATCTGTATTTTAGAGAAATAAATCAGCTTCAAAAAGGTTACATATTTGTTTCAAATTCACAAGTCATAAATTATACTCGGCGGTCAGTGTTGCCCACTGAAAATATTTAACCATCAAATGGTCGCGTGGGCTTGGGTCAACCATTCACCAAAATATATTTGAATAACGAATGATATACGGTTTGTTTATTGGCGGGCCTGTTCCTTTTTAGAATTTCATTATTCAAAGTTGACCGACGCGCGTTCGGGTCGCTGTCGGTCATTCAAAAAGGGGCTGATTGGCCGAATGACCCTCGTGTTCGCTACATTATATACAAAACTTGTAATATTTTCGCAGCTTGGGTGTCCCAGACCGGTTTTCAAGACCGAGGGTGAAGTTTTATTGAAAATTTTACGTTTAATTTATAATTTTAAACGCACGTGTGTCTTTTCAAAGGTGAAAAGGTTACAAGTTCAAGCGACGGCGTTTCTTCAAGATCGTTAAGTAGAAGTAATGCAGCGTTTATTGAAAGTGCGAGTATAGTCTTTATTTCTATCGATTTATGATTGTTTTTTGTTAAAATTTGCAAAGAAAACTACTTTCACACTACATGTGAATCTAAGTGGTTATTTTTCAACCCACACGATAGAAAGTGAGATTGAAATTAAATTCAAACGCTATTATTTTGTCGGAAATTTGAGCTACGTCCCTCCGCGAGGGTCCTGAGGGATGAAAAACGAGGAAACTTTCCCTCGCTGCGTTACTTTGTTTACTTTTGCACTAGTTATGTAAAAATGTGGGGTTCGAAACAATTTCTTAGGCGTGACGCAAAGGAACCCTAATGTCACGATTATTTTGATGTTTTATCGTTACGATGCGAGCTTTAGAAAATACTCTCTGTTTATAAATAAAAATTTAAACTATTATTTTTTACTGACATAGAAAAATCTCTTGATGTCAATGAATAATTTCTGTAATTACATACAGTAAAATATATTATTTCGTCCATACAACGTGCAATAAAAAACTCTCGAAAAAAACCGAAACATGTTTACAGATTTTTATGCAGTAGTTGTTTTAGAGGCTAACAATTAGCCCACTTCGTCTACCAACTTACCTTTTTTTTTTAAAAAAAATGTAAAGGTTGTATTCAGAAAATTATGTTTCATGGTCTTTTAGACTCTTTTCACTCTATCTATAAAGCGATTTTTTAGAAATGTTTATAGAAACAAGAGAGCTTTATATTTACGAATTAAAAATACAATATTATCTAAAAGAAAAGACGAAATGTTTATTTTGTGGCAAATTATCTCCGAAACTACTCTTATAATTTCAAGAAATATTTTACTGATGCAAAACCACGTTTGACTTGCCAAACGCAATTTAATAATAATATGAGTCTTCCATACATCCATACAGAACAAGTCGCGAGCAAAAGCAAGTATTATCTAAACTTAAAATCCTGCTCCACCACAAACATAAAAAAATCTCATTTATTCCACATAATTAAGCGCGTATTGTATAATTATCACTTACTTCAGTGAAGGAAAACATCGAAGATTATTGTCGACGTCATGTCAAGCCAATTTCAAATATAGATAGCATAAAAACTCACATTAGACCTGCTGTCAGAGTTATTATACCGTTCACAAACCTCACGATAAAGGAAGAAATACATAGATATTTCCATCATCTGCCTATATGCCTCTAGTACATAGTTGTAAGCAATTAAGTAAGCCACCTACTTGGTATTCGTGAGACATTTGTTGGCTAGTTAGTATGCGGGTCCTGTGTTCTTGTAATTAGCACATACGCCCCATGCCACGCTGATGTTTAGTGTATAGGCAGAATAGAAATTGGTATGGCAACATTATTTGGTTGTGTTCTTAGTTTAAAATAAAGTTGAAGTTCGTTTTTTGAAGAATAAAAATGATTGGAGATGGCCTCATAGGCACAAATAGAATGAATTAATCAGACTTGAGCATATAGTCATTAATTTAATTAAATACAAATTTTAGGAATTAAAATTAAAAAAAAAAAAACAAAAATTAAACACACTATTCATCTTTTTATCGATTCTAAATACTCTGTTTTGTTTTTCTCTAAAATTAAAACGAAGTAAACATTTGTATTATTTTAATCAACGTCTATGTGAAAAAATAATTTAGAAAACAGGTTTTGTTTTGAAAAAAAAAAAACAATAATAAACACCTAAGTAAAACACAGGGACAAAGTAAAATGCCTTTTCTTTTGACTTCTACGTGGAGCATTATTGTTTTATTTAACTAAAGTCTAGCCTTTAGATTTAGACAATGCCAGGTGCGGTGCTCAGCCCGAAAATGAAAAACGTGAAATAAAACTTTATCGTACCTACCTTTGATTTTAACAAAAAAAAAACGGGCAAGAGTGAGTCAGACTCGCGCCCGAGGAGTTCCGTACAAACATAAAAGGCTATATTTTTTGAATCCGTAGACTTAGATATGATTTTTCCACAACTCCAAGGGACCAGAGATTGAGTATATGGTTTTAATTTCAACTCGATACCTTCAAGTTTTGCCGAGATAAATTGGTCTTGACAGATAGACGGACAACGATGAAATGAAATAAGGGTTTTTTTTCTTTTGTGGTACAGAACCTGAAAAACGAAAATATCGGTGCTAAATTGAGAAGAACCTGAACGTATTATTAGAGTGAAAATATCCAAAAACTTCACGTTAAACTGTAGTAACAAAACTGTTCATAATTCGATTCGAGGATTCTTAAAATCAATAACGCCACAAGGCCACAAACTTGTACTATTAGTGCATAAACTTAACTGTAAAAGCTGAAAATGTAACCTAAAAAGTAACAAGCAACAACTTAGCTCATTCTTACAAAAAAAAAAAAAAACTTCTTTGTAAATAAAAAAATATAAATAGTCTACGAACTTTTAGACGAAGTTAAACTTCTCTGTTGAATATAAGAACGCTCATACATCACAAGGTTCTACACGAACTCGCTTTCATTTTTGCCCTTTTTTCTGCTCTTACTTGTAATGAAGTACATAAGTGTGACCAGAGTCCATAATACGAGCGCGCGTTTAAACATAGCATTAATACAAACGATTTTGAAATCGTCAATGCAATTATCTAATAACATTCTGGTTAATTTTTTAATATGTGTAGGTATATCACTCTTTTAAAATTAATTCTTTTGAATTTATCCTATGTGCAACGAATATTTAGATACAATAAATATCATTACCGCAAAACAGTGCCTTTTTATCGAGAACTCAAGACAAATTATAATAAAACAATTTCAATTTGAAGTTTTAAGTTAGACGACCAGTACCTACGTAACATTTATTAAAAACGTTTCGTACTGGTCGGCCAAATCTGAGTCTTGTCAGAAAAAAAAATGTAATAGTGTTCTGACCATGTCATTTTAAAGGGAATTTTAAAATAATTCATACTGACGTTACGTTTATACCGCGCGATCGTACCATTGCCTGTGACCTCTGTAAATCTGAAACACACATATATGGACCTCTATACAAAGTCACGTCGTCATGCCCTTTCGTTAAACCCGTAGTATGTGAGAGACTTTATTGAATTTGAATTTGGAACTTTCTAGTCTCGTTTTTCTTGTGTGCCAAAGCTTTTTGCGGAACGAAGTTGCCACCGTAAAAATATAATATTCAACTTGCATTTTTAAAGTTTGAATATATTTTTATAAATACTTTTTTGTCTTAATTAAAACTAATTAATATAAAATAAACTAAACATAATACTATATAGCACAAGATTGAAATGACGTTGCTCTTGTTGCGTTCCCTAAAGCAAACTAAATCTTTCCACAATCGGTGTACATAACTAACCATCATGAAAAATCATAATTAAATAAAGTTGATTATAAAAAAAAACATTTCGCGGCAAGTACCTATCATAAAACCAAAAGAGACTAATCAGAAATTATAAGTGAAACAAACTTATGATCTAACGAAACTTTTTATTAAAGGCACGTCTAAAAGAATATTTCTCACACAAAATGAAAAACACTGTGTCCGTAACAAAGTATAAGGAAAACTCCGTCGAAAATGCGTAGGTACATAATATTCGGACCCCAACGCACACATACTCGAAACACATAGTAATCCACACACACACACATAAATTCACATACGCGGCGTATGTGCCCACGTGTGCGCGGGAGGGACACGTGTAGGCCAGAGAGAGAACCATTGTGATGTAGGTGTGCAAGAAAGGGATGGGTGTTGCAGGACGAGCGATACAACAAATCAATACGAGCGGTGGTGACCGGTAGCCTGTGTCACTACCCCCCCGCCCGTGCCCCCTCCCCGCGCCCTCAGACCGCACGCCTCCCTACATTGTCAACTGCCACAGAGTAATTTAGACCTCCCAAAATTGTTATGGCACTGGTATTATGTGCTTTTTGCCACAATATGTTTGTCTTGTATCGTGTTCTCATGTTACTTATGCATATTGCTTTGCGTGAGCCGTTTGTGTGACACATGGCGCGATTCCAATGTTTGACATCTAAACTTTGTTCTTGTTGAAGTACTGTTTTGGATATCTTTTTGTTTAATTCAGCTAAATATTATGGTGAAGCTTAAGCACGCCCGAGATCATTTTATTGATTTGAGGATAATTGATAGGTCTTTGCAAAATAATAATTGCCAGCATTTTTACTGTTTAAAATAATTTTCAAACTGGGATCATAACAGCAATTGGAACTCTTACGCCAATCCCACACACTGTTTGTGGAATCGTAAAACGTAATGAATAGTGTGAGGAATTAGTACATTTCATTTCTTTTTTAAACTTTGCCCCACACTAAGAATTTTTCTCGTATCGTGGGTGCGTTTACAAACATTTAAACTCACATACACAAACAGCCAGACCCGAAACAACAACCTGCTATGCTATTCTGAAACGTTACTTTGCGATCTCACTTCTGAATCCGCAGTGAGCTCATGAGAAATCAACGTTTCGAATTCTGAAATTGAGTGAATTCGACACTAGCGCCACCGAGTGATAACGTCAGTGAGAGGAATTACAACAGGTGAGTATTTTGACGTTTGTCAATAGGATTTCGTATTCTCACACACGTTTTACTCGCTATCTCGAAAGTCATGTCGCATGTCATACACGAATTCATCTGTCAAATGAAAAGTTACTATTTCTTGAGTGAAATTATCTATATTGATTAAATTAATTAATCAAATAAGCTCCAAAAGAAAGGAACAATTAACATAATATATTATTGATTGTCTTGCAGAGAAATTTAAACGGTTAGTATGAACTATGAACTAATATACCGACCATAAAAAACTTCATAACCTCAGTATTTTCATCTATTTCTAACTTTTGTAGATGTCTCCTTCTTTTTTGATACTGAGTTTGCTGAAAGAAACTGATAGTTTAGACGTTGCCGCAAGCCGCCGCCAAGCCTAGAATAATAGAATTTTTTTTTGAGCCGTGGTCAAGCTTATGCATGTGTACAGACTAACATTACATAGGAGCTTATAGAAATTTAGAACAAGAGCTTAGACCTCTATTACCTGTGACTGCAAAAAAGGGAAGAGGTCTGACCAATAGAATTAAGGTATATAAATGATTTATTATTTACTTTAAAGTTTAAAAAATACTTAAAACCTGTGTGACTCATTTTCCCATTATGCTACAGACCTACCTATCACTGCACCATTTGAATTTCTTTAAGGACATAAAAGTACTTAATGTGTTTAAAAAAAGGTTTTTTTTCAGTTACTCTCTACTCTGTCGTTTCTGGCCAATGGAAACTATCAAAAAATATTAAGTAAAACTGAAAATACTTTTCTCTCGCAAGCTTCAATATCATGCAGCCTATATCAATGGTGGTTTAATATATTAAACCACCCTATAATGGCAAAAAATTCATAGGTTTCCACAAAATGCAGCTTAAAAACAAACATTAAAGGAACAGTAAGTATGTTTAATTTTCTATTAGATTCTTCTTTAAAATAATATGATTTGAGATTATAGGCGGCCTAGGTACAAATCACCACTTTAGAGCACCTTTGCTGTGTTGTAGTGCTGACTCAGTATCATTTGGTTTACATGTATTTTTAGTCACTGGTCTCCTTCTCCTTTGCCAGTAAAATAAAAAAATAAATAATTGAAAGCCATTATTTAGATGTACTAGTACTTATTTAAAATGTAATTTTATAGGTTTCATATGAAAACTAACATACCCGGTGTTATAGAATGTATAGATAGCACATTGGTTGCTATGATAAGACCTAAGGAGAATGAAGGAAGATATTACTGGCAAAGGATATCATGCAAAAAATGTTCTATTGGTAAGTTCAGTGAAAGAAACACATGCTTAATTTTTTATCTGTTTATTTGGATATCAAACTGTATAATATCAAATTACATTTAGTACATTTAAAAACATCATTTATGTTATATTAAGATACCAGCACCAAAATAAACCAATTTATTGTTTTACTTTAAACAAAGTGTAAGTAATAAGTATTTATTTACTCTAATTGCAGATAACAGATGCAGATTTAAATATAATACATGTGGATGCTTCATAAGGTGGATCATGTCATGATAAGCAGCCTGGCACATCAATTAATTATTCATCAATATCCTGAAACAATTAATTTTTAATGTCAAAACTTACATAGTATTAAACCAATATAAATCATTAAGCTTGTTGTATTTGTCAGTTTAAGCCCCTCCTGAAGCTCCCTGTGCATGGGAGTGTATGTATACAATGTAAACAAATTATGTAAGTCATTGACCTCAGCTGTTGTTAGAAGATGACAATAATTAAGCAAACTCAATGGGCTGCAGCCCGCTTGAAAACACTGGCCTCTGCCTAGCCAGAAGCAGCATGATGAAGTAAGCTTGAAGACTTGATATTTTTATAATACTTAGGTATAAATATACAAATGACTCACTAGTGTATTTGTGCAAGTGCCAAATACCTGAACGTACCTGATAAGTTGTTTTTTTATAAATAATTAACTTAAAAGAAAGACTGGGTCAGTAGATTCCAAAAAATGATAATGAGTTAGTAACAAAATGGGCTTATTAACTACCTTTATAAATAACATACATTAAATGGTTGTATTTGTAAATGTGTGTCGCCTGTAGCAAAACCTTCACCTCCCATTAACATTACTATGCGTTCCTCTATATTTGATAGCTTTGGTATGCCACCATCCACTATTCCTAAACCTGTGGTATATCCAAAAGCTGCGCGTGTAGTTTCTTTTTCACTGCACTTTTTTTGCCAGACCAATACTGTAATGAGAAATACAGAAATAATAATTATTTCACACTGCATGATTAGCAAAGACGCAAATAGCACAACACACAATGAAATAAATGAAGTATGCTTTGTAAATAAGATAACTGAAATTACCAACTAACCTTAATTCATTTTTTTGCAGTCTTCACCGTACCTCCACCCATACTGTATAGTTTTACAGTTATTTGATCCCAATCCTTATTAGCAGCCTGCTTGGCGCTTTGATTTTTGGAAAATCCGTTTGCCAAGCTAGGTTTTCGACTCCACTTGGGCCGCAGATAGATGGGAAGTACGCTCGCCACAGTCGGCACTGAAGTAGAGAATTAATAATTAAATATGAATTATACCGATACCGGCTGTTACTAATTACCTGAGAAATCGTACTTACTTCATTTTTTTAAACTCTTCACTGAGAAAACTTGAGGAAATAAAAATAATACTTTGCTTGTAAACAAAGAACACTTAAGACGATCGCGATTGACATTAATGACATCACGTGATGAGTTTTTTTTTTAATACACAGGCTTCTCATCGGACCACGAAGCAACGGCAACACCGCATTCAGCCTAGTTATTTAATTCTTGATCTCAAATAAGACTTGTAAATATTAAAATGTACAAAATAATGCATTTACATTGCATTTAAGGCCAGAATAAACTATAAACTATTAATGTAGAGCGCATATTCTGCTAATTTAGTGTGTCGATATAAATTTTAGTAAGACACAATTCAGCGTCACTCCCTATTACCATAGAGAAATCTCACTTAAGTTTTCGGAAGTCACTTCACTTCGCTTGACCGTGATCTATATTTGTTAATACGAAAACTTTTACAGGTGAGGCGAGATGTGAAGCGAGTGTGGCTTTCGAGATGGCTTGCGAGGCGAGTTCTAAAGTGAATCACTATTTACAGAATAGCACCGCTGTAGGTCATACAAATATTTGTTCCGTGCGGGGATCCAACCCGCGACAGGCAGCGCAGCAGTCGATCGCTCAACCGCTGCGCCAAACGTGCCGTCTAATCTATCATTGTTCCTTACTATACATCAAAAACGAACTCTGTTAAAAACTAGACTTGTGATTTTTACAAAAGCCTCATATAACACAGCTCGGCGCAGTGGCTAAGCGATTGGCTGCTGACATGCGCTACAACACCCATCAAAAAAGAATTTGTTTGATCTGCAGGTATTTGTTCCGAATCGATCTGTTTGTGTATGTTTAAATGTTTGTAAGCGAACTCACGGTACAGGAGAAAAAGTTTGGGGCTTTTATTTTATAAAAGAGTCCATCAATTGTGTTTGTACCCTGCCATTGTATGCGACTACTAATTGACATTTCATGTTCTATTTTACAACTCTAAATTTAAATCTCTTAAATTACTGCATTACCTCATTACGCACAGTATAGATTTTAATAACATTATTTTCAACCTTAATATAGACACTAACTGTATGGTGAAGTCATCATACTTTCAAACCTTCTTTTTAGATTTCCCATTTCGCCTAAAATCGTAAAAAAAGTATTTTTCCTTGTCTCTTCTATTTCGTTGTGATTCTGTGCTTCGAAATCCGCTTGACCGCGCGTATGGAAGGCAGCGAGACTCCGACCGAACAGACTTGATACTTTTGCAACTTCTCCGATCAATTATTTAGACATTTTGTTTCATTATGAATAAATGAAATGACGAGTCTGTTTGCTTTTACTAAAAATATGTGTATTAGCCTGTTTATGTTTTAGCTATTTTTGTAAGAAGTAGGAATGGGTTTATGCACGAGTTCCACGACCACCAATGAATAAGTAGAAAATGATTGTTTTGTTTTTTTTTTTCTTTGTGGTCTGTGATGATCAACAGACATCTGATAGCATTGTTTAACTGGAAATTACTGCTAGCTTTGTAGAATAATAGAAAATGCTAAAAAACTCAAAACCTCCGACAGTACATTCAAAACACCCCACACAATGGACAGTCTTAAGGATCCCTTTTTTCTCAAACTTTCAGGGGGTACATTAATATGTGTAGGTATATCACTCTTTTAAAATTAATTCTTTTGAATTTATCCTATGTGCAACGAATATTTAGATACAATAAATATCATTACCGCAAAACAGTGCCTTTTTATCGAGAACTCAAGACAAATTATAATAAAACAATTTCAATTTGAAGTTTTAAGTTAGACGACCAGTACCTACGTAACATTTATTAAAAACGTTTCGTACTGGTCGGCCAAATCTGAGTCTTGTCAGAAAAAAAAATGTAATAGTGTTCTGACCATGTCATTTTAAAGGGAATTTTAAAATAATTCATACTGACGTTACGTTTATACCGCGCGATCGTACCATTGCCTGTGACCTCTGTAAATCTGAAACACACATATATGGACCTCTATACAAAGTCACGTCGTCATGCCCTTTCGTTAAACCCGTAGTATGTGAGAGACTTTATTGAATTTGAATTTGGAACTTTCTAGTCTCGTTTTTCTTGTGTGCCAAAGCTTTTTGCGGAACGAAGTTGCCACCGTAAAAATATAATATTCAACTTGCATTTTTAAAGTTTGAATATATTTTTATAAATACTTTTTTGTCTTAATTAAAACTAATTAATATAAAATAAACTAAACATAATACTATATAGCACAAGATTGAAATGACGTTGCTCTTGTTGCGTTCCCTAAAGCAAACTAAATCTTTCCACAATCGGTGTACATAACTAACCATCATGAAAAATCATAATTAAATAAAGTTGATTATAAAAAAAAACATTTCGCGGCAAGTACCTATCATAAAACCAAAAGAGACTAATCAGAAATTATAAGTGAAACAAACTTATGATCTAACGAAACTTTTTATTAAAGGCACGTCTAAAAGAATATTTCTCACACAAAATGAAAAACACTGTGTCCGTAACAAAGTATAAGGAAAACTCCGTCGAAAATGCGTAGGTACATAATATTCGGACCCCAACGCACACATACTCGAAACACATAGTAATCCACACACACACACATAAATTCACATACGCGGCGTATGTGCCCACGTGTGCGCGGGAGGGACACGTGTAGGCCAGAGAGAGAACCATTGTGATGTAGGTGTGCAAGAAAGGGATGGGTGTTGCAGGACGAGCGATACAACAAATCAATACGAGCGGTGGTGACCGGTAGCCTGTGTCACTACCCCCCCGCCCGTGCCCCCTCCCCGCGCCCTCAGACCGCACGCCTCCCTACATTGTCAACTGCCACAGAGTAATTTAGACCTCCCAAAATTGTTATGGCACTGGTATTATGTGCTTTTTGCCACAATATGTTTGTCTTGTATCGTGTTCTCATGTTACTTATGCATATTGCTTTGCGTGAGCCGTTTGTGTGACACATGGCGCGATTCCAATGTTTGACATCTAAACTTTGTTCTTGTTGAAGTACTGTTTTGGATATCTTTTTGTTTAATTCAGCTAAATATTATGGTGAAGCTTAAGCACGCCCGAGATCATTTTATTGATTTGAGGATAATTGATAGGTCTTTGCAAAATAATAATTGCCAGCATTTTTACTGTTTAAAATAATTTTCAAACTGGGATCATAACAGCAATTGGAACTCTTACGCCAATCCCACACACTGTTTGTGGAATCGTAAAACGTAATGAATAGTGTGAGGAATTAGTACATTTCATTTCTTTTTTAAACTTTGCCCCACACTAAGAATTTTTCTCGTATCGTGGGTGCGTTTACAAACATTTAAACTCACATACACAAACAGCCAGACCCGAAACAACAACCTGCTATGCTATTCTGAAACGTTACTTTGCGATCTCACTTCTGAATCCGCAGTGAGCTCATGAGAAATCAACGTTTCGAATTCTGAAATTGAGTGAATTCGACACTAGCGCCACCGAGTGATAACGTCAGTGAGAGGAATTACAACAGGTGAGTATTTTGACGTTTGTCAATAGGATTTCGTATTCTCACACACGTTTTACTCGCTATCTCGAAAGTCATGTCGCATGTCATACACGAATTCATCTGTCAAATGAAAAGTTACTATTTCTTGAGTGAAATTATCTATATTGATTAAATTAATTAATCAAATAAGCTCCAAAAGAAAGGAACAATTAACATAATATATTATTGATTGTCTTGCAGAGAAATTTAAACGGTTAGTATGAACTATGAACTAATATACCGACCATAAAAAACTTCATAACCTCAGTATTTTCATCTATTTCTAACTTTTGTAGATGTCTCCTTCTTTTTTGATACTGAGTTTGCTGAAAGAAACTGATAGTTTAGACGTTGCCGCAAGCCGCCGCCAAGCCTAGAATAATAGAATTTTTTTTTGAGCCGTGGTCAAGCTTATGCATGTGTACAGACTAACATTACATAGGAGCTTATAGAAATTTAGAACAAGAGCTTAGACCTCTATTACCTGTGACTGCAAAAAAGGGAAGAGGTCTGACCAATAGAATTAAGGTATATAAATGATTTATTATTTACTTTAAAGTTTAAAAAATACTTAAAACCTGTGTGACTCATTTTCCCATTATGCTACAGACCTACCTATCACTGCACCATTTGAATTTCTTTAAGGACATAAAAGTACTTAATGTGTTTAAAAAAAGGTTTTTTTTCAGTTACTCTCTACTCTGTCGTTTCTGGCCAATGGAAACTATCAAAAAATATTAAGTAAAACTGAAAATACTTTTCTCTCGCAAGCTTCAATATCATGCAGCCTATATCAATGGTGGTTTAATATATTAAACCACCCTATAATGGCAAAAAATTCATAGGTTTCCACAAAATGCAGCTTAAAAACAAACATTAAAGGAACAGTAAGTATGTTTAATTTTCTATTAGATTCTTCTTTAAAATAATATGATTTGAGATTATAGGCGGCCTAGGTACAAATCACCACTTTAGAGCACCTTTGCTGTGTTGTAGTGCTGACTCAGTATCATTTGGTTTACATGTATTTTTAGTCACTGGTCTCCTTCTCCTTTGCCAGTAAAATAAAAAAATAAATAATTGAAAGCCATTATTTAGATGTACTAGTACTTATTTAAAATGTAATTTTATAGGTTTCATATGAAAACTAACATACCCGGTGTTATAGAATGTATAGATAGCACATTGGTTGCTATGATAAGACCTAAGGAGAATGAAGGAAGATATTACTGGCAAAGGATATCATGCAAAAAATGTTCTATTGGTAAGTTCAGTGAAAGAAACACATGCTTAATTTTTTATCTGTTTATTTGGATATCAAACTGTATAATATCAAATTACATTTAGTACATTTAAAAACATCATTTATGTTATATTAAGATACCAGCACCAAAATAAACCAATTTATTGTTTTACTTTAAACAAAGTGTAAGTAATAAGTATTTATTTACTCTAATTGCAGATAACAGATGCAGATTTAAATATAATACATGTGGATGCTTCATAAGGTGGATCATGTCATGATAAGCAGCCTGGCACATCAATTAATTATTCATCAATATCCTGAAACAATTAATTTTTAATGTCAAAACTTACATAGTATTAAACCAATATAAATCATTAAGCTTGTTGTATTTGTCAGTTTAAGCCCCTCCTGAAGCTCCCTGTGCATGGGAGTGTATGTATACAATGTAAACAAATTATGTAAGTCATTGACCTCAGCTGTTGTTAGAAGATGACAATAATTAAGCAAACTCAATGGGCTGCAGCCCGCTTGAAAACACTGGCCTCTGCCTAGCCAGAAGCAGCATGATGAAGTAAGCTTGAAGACTTGATATTTTTATAATACTTAGGTATAAATATACAAATGACTCACTAGTGTATTTGTGCAAGTGCCAAATACCTGAACGTACCTGATAAGTTGTTTTTTTATAAATAATTAACTTAAAAGAAAGACTGGGTCAGTAGATTCCAAAAAATGATAATGAGTTAGTAACAAAATGGGCTTATTAACTACCTTTATAAATAACATACATTAAATGGTTGTATTTGTAAATGTGTGTCGCCTGTAGCAAAACCTTCACCTCCCATTAACATTACTATGCGTTCCTCTATATTTGATAGCTTTGGTATGCCACCATCCACTATTCCTAAACCTGTGGTATATCCAAAAGCTGCGCGTGTAGTTTCTTTTTCACTGCACTTTTTTTGCCAGACCAATACTGTAATGAGAAATACAGAAATAATAATTATTTCACACTGCATGATTAGCAAAGACGCAAATAGCACAACACACAATGAAATAAATGAAGTATGCTTTGTAAATAAGATAACTGAAATTACCAACTAACCTTAATTCATTTTTTTGCAGTCTTCACCGTACCTCCACCCATACTGTATAGTTTTACAGTTATTTGATCCCAATCCTTATTAGCAGCCTGCTTGGCGCTTTGATTTTTGGAAAATCCGTTTGCCAAGCTAGGTTTTCGACTCCACTTGGGCCGCAGATAGATGGGAAGTACGCTCGCCACAGTCGGCACTGAAGTAGAGAATTAATAATTAAATATGAATTATACCGATACCGGCTGTTACTAATTACCTGAGAAATCGTACTTACTTCATTTTTTTAAACTCTTCACTGAGAAAACTTGAGGAAATAAAAATAATACTTTGCTTGTAAACAAAGAACACTTAAGACGATCGCGATTGACATTAATGACATCACGTGATGAGTTTTTTTTTTAATACACAGGCTTCTCATCGGACCACGAAGCAACGGCAACACCGCATTCAGCCTAGTTATTTAATTCTTGATCTCAAATAAGACTTGTAAATATTAAAATGTACAAAATAATGCATTTACATTGCATTTAAGGCCAGAATAAACTATAAACTATTAATGTAGAGCGCATATTCTGCTAATTTAGTGTGTCGATATAAATTTTAGTAAGACACAATTCAGCGTCACTCCCTATTACCATAGAGAAATCTCACTTAAGTTTTCGGAAGTCACTTCACTTCGCTTGACCGTGATCTATATTTGTTAATACGAAAACTTTTACAGGTGAGGCGAGATGTGAAGCGAGTGTGGCTTTCGAGATGGCTTGCGAGGCGAGTTCTAAAGTGAATCACTATTTACAGAATAGCACCGCTGTAGGTCATACAAATATTTGTTCCGTGCGGGGATCCAACCCGCGACAGGCAGCGCAGCAGTCGATCGCTCAACCGCTGCGCCAAACGTGCCGTCTAATCTATCATTGTTCCTTACTATACATCAAAAACGAACTCTGTTAAAAACTAGACTTGTGATTTTTACAAAAGCCTCATATAACACAGCTCGGCGCAGTGGCTAAGCGATTGGCTGCTGACATGCGCTACAACACCCATCAAAAAAGAATTTGTTTGATCTGCAGGTATTTGTTCCGAATCGATCTGTTTGTGTATGTTTAAATGTTTGTAAGCGAACTCACGGTACAGGAGAAAAAGTTTGGGGCTTTTATTTTATAAAAGAGTCCATCAATTGTGTTTGTACCCTGCCATTGTATGCGACTACTAATTGACATTTCATGTTCTATTTTACAACTCTAAATTTAAATCTCTTAAATTACTGCATTACCTCATTACGCACAGTATAGATTTTAATAACATTATTTTCAACCTTAATATAGACACTAACTGTATGGTGAAGTCATCATACTTTCAAACCTTCTTTTTAGATTTCCCATTTCGCCTAAAATCGTAAAAAAAGTATTTTTCCTTGTCTCTTCTATTTCGTTGTGATTCTGTGCTTCGAAATCCGCTTGACCGCGCGTATGGAAGGCAGCGAGACTCCGACCGAACAGACTTGATACTTTTGCAACTTCTCCGATCAATTATTTAGACATTTTGTTTCATTATGAATAAATGAAATGACGAGTCTGTTTGCTTTTACTAAAAATATGTGTATTAGCCTGTTTATGTTTTAGCTATTTTTGTAAGAAGTAGGAATGGGTTTATGCACGAGTTCCACGACCACCAATGAATAAGTAGAAAATGATTGTTTTGTTTTTTTTTTTCTTTGTGGTCTGTGATGATCAACAGACATCTGATAGCATTGTTTAACTGGAAATTACTGCTAGCTTTGTAGAATAATAGAAAATGCTAAAAAACTCAAAACCTCCGACAGTACATTCAAAACACCCCACACAATGGACAGTCTTAAGGATCCCTTTTTTCTCAAACTTTCAGGGGGTACATTCCGCTGAGTAACAGTTCTGTAATTCACTACCCTTCGCCTTACGGAGGGCCCATACAGAGGGACGATAAACTGTAAAACCACGGGAGGGTGCCCCCCTCCCCTCCGGCCCGATAAACAGGGCTGTAATTTATGACACCTCGTGGAACCCTTCCTTGGACGGACCCGGCTTAAGTTAGGTACTTTTTGTTGTATGTAGCTAGGTGGCTGGCATATTGAATTATGTATACATCTGCCCGTAATGGACATTGAGAGGTTTGAAGTGGATGTCGTGCTACTTACTTGTTTATGGAATATGGAACTTCTGCTTTGAGACTCACTTTAAGAAAGGTTTGTGAAGAAAATTGATGTTGAAAATTTCAAAATGGCCGCTGCGTAGGTTAAGCTTGAAAGTACTTACGTGGACTACGCGAAATGTGGGTGTACTATTATGTAAACCTCTGCTTAACCCCTCGATATTACAAGCATGATGTTATGTGTAAATTAAACATGAAATATTCATCAAATAGGACGTGACTAAAAAAACATATAGATATACGAATAAGTAAATCACTACCAAAACAATAGCAATATTGTGAGTAGATATATTGTTGGTGCAAACCTAAAATATGTATCTGTATGTGAAAAAAATAGTTTTAAAAGTGTACGAATCTAATAACAGATGGACAGAAAGATGAAGATAATGAATTTTACGATTCTAATACCACAAGTTTAGCACAATTAATCTTACTTTAATAAATATTAACCCTTCAACACACACAAAAACTTCCATCACTCAATAAATACAAGCAAATGTTATCTTAAAAGTTCACAGAAATAAATATTCCCTAAGTTTCTCGTAACTTGGCGTGCGTAAAGGAAAAAAAAACTTTCCGCTACTTGATAATGAGATCTCCAAGTTTTTATAGGCATTTTATTTACTTTGGAATGGCTAACCACAAATCCGATTCTTAAATTTTGTTCATTTTGTTTCCTTATTCTATTGGCTTGAAAACTTATTTATTAGTCTGCACTTAGCTACAAACGTTTATGTATATTTATTCGTTAATTAATTATTACGGTCGATTGGTTGCAAACAAAAGAATTCCGACGGACTGATTTACTTTAAGTTTAAATAAAGATAATTTTTATTTTATTTATTTATAACAAACAACAGTTAAAACAAAAGACATTTATACGTGAAACAGTTATATTCAATACTACATCTTTAGTTCAGGTATGTGCAATAGTAAACAAAAAGATATTAAAAAAACTATTGTCTACGGAAGAATAACGATTTAAGCAGGTTGCACACCTAAGGCCTAACCTAAGTTAGTGTAGCTCAGCTCGCACAGCTGACGCAGTTTTTCATATTTTTGTACAGACTGCAAACTATGTAACAAGTATGATAAACTATGTCGGCTATGCGAGCTAAGCTAAACTAACTAAGCTTAGCTCTTGGTCTGCAACTCGCATAAACATAAATAAGAAAATGGATGTATACTTACAGATACAAAGAATGAAACAATAAACCTGAAAGGTCGCCCTAACCGAATCTGGACAACGCTCCCCGTTCAAAGTTAGTCTGCAGTCATTCAAATCCCCACATGACAACAGCAAGTAACAGTCATCGTTAAGGACGACCAGCTAGTAATTTAAAATCCAACAATAAGGGTAAACCGACTTTATCTCACTTAAAGAACTTGCTGTAAGTATTGTGATAAAAAATTCAAACAACTAACTATAGATGTGCAGAAGGGAGGCACAATGGAAAGCAACACGATAATAATAATTGTTAAATAATAGAGGCTGCTATACAAATCGTATAACTCAAACCTACAAAGCAATAATCTCCAAGCAAACTCACAAAGAACATCAAACACCACAGATTTACAAAGTTGCAATTCCCTCCACAAACGGCTCACGAACCCGCCACAGAAGTAAGCAGAAATCGATAACAAATCCAGGAGGCCGCCTGACCAATACAAGTATAAAACTACATATAAATATATAAAGGCTCCTATTTTACCCTTATGGCCGGCACGGTCCGCAGCCATCTTGGAATTCGCCCCCTCCCCCGCATCTCACCCACGCTCAATCTTACCCCAAACATGCCCCCTCGATCTAAGGGGCCTTTGAAAGGCCGAAACCCACTAATACTAATGTCCTCTACGTATGAGCGTGTGTGTGTGCTTAATGTAGAACACACAGGTTGTGTGCTTTAAATTGTTTGCGCTCAATTTGTTTTTCGTTTGTTTTTTGTTTGCTGTTTGTAATGAACGGATAGAATTTCGTGATAATTGTTTTGTCAAAGGTTGTGATCGTGTGTCATAGATTGATATTGTCGACGTTTTTGTGGTAGAATTTTTTTCGCCTTTTTTATTGAAAACGAATAGTTTAATATTATAGACATATACAATTTCGTATTTGTGTGTTATTAAAGTACAAGTATGCACAACAAATACCAGTTTTCTATTTTTAATTACTTTTGTGTCTATTTATAGAATAATGGTAGTGGGTGGAATAATTTGATTAATTATAATATACCTCAAATAAAAGCTAAAAAGAGCAAAGACAACGTGAAAAGCACGTGAAAAAAAATAACAATGTGAAGCCCGATAAAAACACTATCGTTTACTGAACTTTACGTTTATTTATAAAAGAAATCTGATTTGCGTAGGTACTCTATTGAGACTGAAAGGATTTTCTTTGTTACGATAATTTTACCTGTATTCGATCTATTCTGTGTTATTTATAGACATAAAGATACATTAAGGTCTTTATTAAAGGTAAAAGAACTTAAAGCCCAATCCGTCATATTATAAAAATATGTTTAAAAAAAGTAAACTGCCCTGAAAACTAGTACATTATTTTATTATATGTAAAATATTTAAGAAAATACTGACAATATACCACCAATAATACCAGCTACTCTTAATCTGAATTAATTCTTGAATTCCATTGTGCCTATTCACTAAGATTAATTTCATAGCCATTTGATGTTGTCGCGGGTAATAAACAAATAGAGTAAATATTTATAATTTGGTTGTAACGTATTTTACGAGAAAAGTTTATGGCAACGCTTTATGGCATGTTACGTACATAAAAGTCGAGATTTCCCCTTAAAGGATTCGCTTGTGAATAAGTTAGTACGTCATGCAGGGACTCCAGTTTATATTGTAAATATGTGTTCCACACATCCATAAGGAAAGTAAACAAGACACCACTCTTATAAATATAGTTACTTTTATCCCAGTCACATTAAGAAAATAGAGGAGAGTAGATTACTTCAGCTAATGCCATTCAATCCATTAAAATAATAAACGACCTTTCATGATCCACGGCGTAACGATATTCCACACAGAAATCTCAATATTCATAACAGTGAGCAACGGAGGCCCAAAAGCAACGGTTGCGATCCAATCAGTCACCTCAAAGAGCATTTCAGAGATAATTGGCGTCGAGCTCAAAGAAATACGCGGTAACCGAACACCCCCGCTCTCACCCCGCAATGCATTACCGAAATAAAAAATTCACGTCAATTTCCGAAGGAGATTTCCATCAGAGCCGATACGGTGGCTAAACACAAAACCTCGAAGGTGGCGCACACACACTTGAAATATTCACTCGCCGCTCCAATACATCATTCATTCGTCCGCTGAGAACGGTTCGACACCAATCTTCCATTTGGCAAGAAAATCGATACACGTCGTGGCCATATAAGCATTCCGGGGGTGGTAGACGGGGTGTCTTAAGGGGGAGTTAAGGTTTAGTCCCGAATATTGAATTTCCCTTGGGACAAACCCGTTTCGCTTTGTCCCTTCGGTCGGGGTCGTGTGGGCCGCGATGCCCGGGCTCGCCTTCGCCTACCTACGCACATCTAGCGCACACAGATATGTATAGATGCGTGAGTGTATGTTCGTGCGTAAGTGTTGGATAATAACATTGCGAGGCCACCAGGCATACGTGACTTTCAGGGCGTTTGACGGGCCCCCAGGCTATATGCTCTCTATGTACATACGTATAATAATATGTGTGTGTTTGAGTGGGCGTTTTACCCTATATGTGATATAGAAGCCTCCCTACGCTTCAAAGCCTTTAAATTGGGTCTCTTTAAATAAAATGCTGTACGCACGGGTTTTTGTCAAAAGAGAACACTTTATTATAACGTACTAAGGTCTAATAAGTTTTTAATACAAAATGTTTTGAGATTAACTGCGAACATAAATAAGGTAGGTATTCAAGTACTTAGCCGATTTGGGTTCACCTCGTGTAACATTCTACTTTCTTTACACGTGTTTCGAATGTAGGTACTAAATATTATTTAGAAGGCGTACCTACTTTCTACGGAGTAATTCTATTATAAGCTTACCTTTTTCGTGAAAAGCCTGTTGCGAGATGGGAACGAAAATAAGGACTTACACATTAAACCTGAAAATAGCAACTCGGGAATGATGTGAAAACTCATCATGAAAGTTACGCACTTACCACTTATCTAATGGTTTCCGAAGTCGATTTGTTACATTTTTCTCTTTATTATCGTCCAAACTCACTTTTAAAAGACAAAAATATTGTAAATTATACAAGTTCACTAGTTAGTATTCATTACTTGTGCATTTCAATAGATATATTCCCACAAATTCTATCAAATGCGCCATACCAATTTCACTAGAAAATTAACTCAAGTTTACCCGAACACAAAGCAAACAAAACATAAATCTTATACAGGAACTACTTCCCTCATGCCATATATTTGATTCTACGGTCCCCATAACGTTCGGTCGGTTCATTTACTAGTTACGAGTCGTATGTTTGTCTATGGCTTGTATATCTATGGGTCGTGAGTCGTACCCTTTATTTTATGTTGCGTAAAATTAAGTTATCCCTCACTAGTTTAGTTAATGTTGCTGTTTGTTAAACTGATGTTTGTTTTAGAAATTTGTCAATTTTATTGTAACTTATTTGTGAATTGTTATAATATATGTTATAAACTTATTTTGAAACTATTGTTTTATTTCTTATTCTTCATAACCTTTTTCAGTCTCTCCGTGTAAAATACTTGTATACAGCTGCATCCGAATTGAAGCCAATCCCAGCATAGTTGGGAAAAGGCTAACCAGATGATGGTTACTAAGTTCGTCTAGGTTTAACGTTTGCTGAGTAAAAACGCGATCCTAGCGAGTCAATATTATGCTGTACATTTGTTTATCAAAAAGTATAAATATTCTCTCTCCGTCTACTTACATTAAAAAGGATCCAAAAACATATTTAATTATAACATCAGCATAATGTATGAGCGGTGCCCAGACTGTCGGGGAAGATCGACCGCACACGGCCACTATAAATCTTTGTCACAAAGAGAAAGACAAATTCTAGCGTTTCTTACCTTCGCCACAAATGAAACGTATGCAAAAGTATGTATACTTACATAGCTAAAGTACGTATACTATATAAGTATGCGTACTTATAAGAGGCCGTCTGCATAAAGGACATGGGTCGAAGTCTGGGCGAATTTTAATGATAGTTATAAATGGGATTTAGAAGATATTGCATTCCAACTTTTATTACGAGAGATTCATTTTTATGTTGAAAAACTAAAAATTGACAAAGAATGTAATTTGTGATGATCACAATGATGATGATGAGAGTTTGGCCTCTCCTACCCATATCACTAACGAAGTTCTGTAATTATTTTAACTTTTAATCTTGATAACGTCTTACCCAGAAATTCAAATTCAAAGCATTTATTTCAATTAGACCATTACAGGCACTTTTGAATGTCATGAAAACAAAAAAGATGCTGCTACAATCCCAGTCACAAGATATAATAACTTGTGAAAGTACTGTAGTTGCCTATTCCAAAGCGTAGATCTCTATGGAGAAGAATGGGCGAAAAATACCTTTAAATAATAACCAACAAAAGTACCAGAATACCACACGTAAAATAAAACACGAACCAATCTCCCCAGTACGTACAATTCAGAGCATTAAGCCTAATACAGTACCTACCACATATAGCTCAGATTTTCAATCAGTCCCCACCTTTGTACCGGGGTGAAGTATCGCCGAGGTGACGTCGAAGACATATGCCCCATGTTATCCGCTCCCGGTTTAATCCTAGCCGGGGAACTATCGAAACTATTGGGATTGCTAAGGGGGCGTCAGGGGGTGAAGGGAACGAGGGAGCTTGGAAGCTATGTGATGTTTTGAATTTGGAACTGATTAGGGTTGTGTTTTGTTTTCAATGTGTACGTAATGAGGGTTTTGGGGAGCTGAAATTATTTTGCTGGCTGTTGTTAAAATTTTGAATTTAACTATTATTAGTAAAGGTTCTGATTCCTATAATTTTTTTAATAAATCTAATACATTAAAGATTGAAAACAAAAGTAGGAAATCAAAACATATTTAGTATCAAAATATACACATTCAGCTATTTAATTCAACTGCTTTATGTTCCACTTCAAAACCTCAGCGCATCCTTATATTAGCATCCTAAATAAAATCCAACAAAACAGAACAATAAGCATGCATTACATAAACACATTGCCCGCACAATTCTTCAAATAAAATTGTAATTCTTAAAAATATATTGTCGAGTTTCCCCCGAGTCACCCGGGGGCGGACTTGTTAGAGCATCGGTCGAGAATCACGTTCTCTTTGAAAAACGTCCTTTGATGCGCTCGCCTTGTTACGACCGTAACAACTAGCGTTCTCACAGTCACGTGTATTAAACCTTTAACTCTTTGTCGACAACCATACAAACCAGAATCAACCTTAACGCTAAGAACGTAAAGACTCTAAGAGCTTGCACACAAATAAAATAATTTCGAGTAGGCTTACGTGCCTGGGAACTGAAAGTTTTTTCCCTTGATGAGAAAATGTGTTTTTCATGACATGTAATACACTTTCTTTTTCCATCAAGTATACACATTTTTTTCAACAGATAAAAATATTAAAGTAGGTATTATCTTCAATCAAAGTTATCTATGTTTTTATTTTCTCGTAAAAATAAAATCTCGTATAGTCTACGCTTGTGATATTTGAACCATAACGTATAATGCCTCCCTCTGATTACCATTTGACGAACTGAATATTCCGCTCTGATAGACTTTTTGAAGCCATGCCGTAGTCTGCAATTCAGCGGCAGAGAAAAAAGAAAGAAATTGCCGCCATTTTTTTGAATGTTGTCTACTTAGTATTTATTTTTTACTCATGTACAGTTCTTTATTGGAATTTTGATTGATTGGAGTCGGTTACTTTTGTGAAATGATTAATCTTTCTTTCTTGTTTACAAAAGTATTTTTTATGAACATTAGTTTGTCACGCCCTCGTTTCTTGTCTTGTATTCTCACTTTCTAAGCAATTTTAAAGCAGCAGAATTGTATTAAAATTTAACTAACTTTTTTAGTTTGAGTTAACCAGCCAGGTATAAAAATAATAATAGGCAATGCAAACTTTTTAGAAGCATAATAATTACGGATTAATGGCCGCGTTCCAAATTCAAAACTCAAAAAAAAAACAACTATGCATCGAATTAATTTCTCTCGCATTGTTTTCGTTTGTCAAACGTTAAAACAATAAGTTTAGAAGTCACATGCAGAGTTATAGACTAAACTCCATTCGTGGCCTTTGTCCTAACCCTTTGTTAACCCGAGATCCTTCATTGTTTTCACAGGGCGCGAATTAATCTCAGTTTTATTTCTTTGATCGTGATAATTTGAAAGGGCCGTAGTTGTCAGCTAACCGTGGCTTGACGGATATGTAAATGGAACGTTTTATTTGTTCTATATTTGAATGCGCATTGAGTGTGGGTCAACTGTCGACCGTTTTGTGACGTCACGTTTTGTGTTTTTTTTTAATATTGTGGTGTGGTGAAGGACGTGTATTCAATAGAATAAAATGTGTTTATGGACCTATAGATAAAATATTTGAATTCAGAAAATAAAACTTGACAATCTGGCGACATGAATGTTTAAAAATAAAAACAAAATATAATAATATAGGGCATCTGTAAACATTTTAAACACTTAGATGCTACATACATATATACAAATAGACTTAAAAGAAAGATACACATTGATGCTTTAAAAAGTTTACAGCATTAAATATCCTCGTTTTATTCTATCTCTTCACACAGATATATAGATTTCGTTTTTGCATAACAAGAAAAAAACTAAAATTTTCCCACAATGTAAGCACACACCCTGTCAAAAATACCTATCCAACAATTCCCTACAATAACCATGTACCTACGTATAGATATATAAAATATAAATCAAAGCCATATACAGGAGACGTCCCCGGATATTAATAAGCTGGTTATCCGGCAATCGCCCGGAGTGACGGCGTTCCATACATGTATGTTAACATCCACGTCAGTATGCGTGTGTGTGTGTGTGTGTGTGCTTGGGAGACACGCACGGATATTGTGCGGCCTTTGACGCGGGGATATTGACGTGGATTTCATTAGAGACAGTTTATGTTAGATGTTGGTGGATACAGGATCAGTATGTTCTCTATGTATGGTCTCTACGATGTTGGTACTTCATAGGCTTAGGTGATCAGTTCCTAAAAACTGGATACTTCATATACCTACTTTATTTTCGGATGGTAAATCATCAAATAACTTCCCCCGCTCTGGGCGGAGCGGGAGGGAGTGTTAGATTTTTACTGGCTAAAACCCGTCCATATTCCTTATTTTGCCCTTTGTGTTCCAGGGCAGCGGTATCTCTATCAAACAACCCACAACCCCGGCAGGACTTTAACCTATCTAAAGTAAGATTAGCCTGATGAATAACGAAACACAAAAGGGTTTTTTTTACAGTCGATTCAGAGTTGCTTTCGATTTTGTGTCACTATCAAAGTGACATTGACATTTAAAATCTTTTTTTTATCCGTTTTGCCTTAGGGTTCAAATGCAATCGACAAGAATCCTTTTGGGAGGACTATCAAAATCACAATTATTTAATTTGAATATATTTTGATCTTTTTATAAAATAAATATAATAAAACTCGTGTCACAGTTTTAGATGTCATGCTCCTCCGAAACGGCTTGTCCAATTTTTATGAAATTTGATATGTATATTTGGTAGATCTAAGAATCGGTCGTAATCTAAGTATTTTTCAAACCCCTAAATAATAAGGGCAGTCCTCTTCAGAAGAGGACCTGAGCAACGGGTGAAACCACTGGACACAGTAGCTTTAGCTTTATAGGCTTATGTTTGACCGCAACTCGCCTGACTTGAAGCCATGGGCAGCCCAAAACTAGATCACGTTGGCTAGAAGTAATTGATTCACTCGAACTCTGAAGAGATCCAGATTATAATGATGGAATAAAAGTGATTTCCACAGACTGGCTATATTTTGAACTAGCTGGCGCCCGCGGCTTCGCTCGCGTGATATCGAAAAATACCTATCTACCTCTGTGCTAAATTTCATCAAGATCCGTTCAGCCGTTTTGACGTGAAAGAGTAACAAACATCCGTACATCCATCCTCACAAACATTCGCATTTATAATATTAGTAGGATGTGTTGTGTAAGAATATGAAACATAGTTTCAGTTGCCTGAATTTGACGTAACTAAATAGAACGTCGCTTCTAATTTAGTTTCTGTGTTTCCATACTTACGTTAATGCGTACTGAAATTAGCAGTTAGTGTGCAATGTTTAGTTAATTGTTAAGTTTGATAACGAAAATTCTTTTGTAATCAAACTTAACAATTAAGTAACCAATTTTGAAATGGGTGACGGATTGGAAAACCATATTAAAAGTATTGCTTTAGAATTAGTTTAAATTTTGATGAAGAAAGTATTTTCTACAAATTCAAAAGGTGTGACTGTTAAGTCAGTTCTGTAGTATTTTCCTAAAGAAAATTTTCCTGTAGAAAAGGTCTTCAAATATATTTTCCGGCTCGACCTTACTACCCAATAAACCTAAACCCACAAGCCTATCGATCCCATTTCTCCGAAGACCCAACCAAACAATAGAAGCATCTAACACACATAATTGGCGAGTTCACATAACAATATCAATTATAATCAAACTCCCCGCGCCATATACAACGGAACACAATTACTGCTAGGGTAGACTGGGTACGGTTGTGCCAGGGTACGGTTGTGACAATCGTAATATTTGCGAAACTATAAGGAATAGCGGGGAACATGTAAGGGATGAAGGGAGCAGTATGCGGATCGGAACGTGTTGCACTGCGTTGCGTCAGCCAACGCGCGACGTGGACGTTAGTGGAGACCCTCTTTGCTTTTTGACAGTAAAAAGTAAGTATTTTTATTCGATATTTTTTGGTGATTGTTGCTAAACGTGTACAGATACAGTAATAAGTATTTTTTTTCATTATAAGTTAAGCATTAGCGATTAAATAGGAGTGTTTATTTTGTACGTACATTATTTTATATTGCTATAATGATTGTTTTTTTGCGAAAAAGTACTTTGGGTACGGCTGTGACAATTTTTATGGGTACGGTTGTGACAAAATTAAAAAGTTTATTTTGGTTTTCAGATACCAACGAAACGCTTGAGTGAGACGGAAAGAGGTCGATGAGAAATGTTAAAATATGTAGATGCTTATAAAGAAGTAAAAAGAGGAATATGAATACGGCCCTGGACCTAATGATGAAACATCACCACCACTTTCACCGTTGCTTTCGCGTATCTTCAATTCCAAATCAGCCAACTGCATCTTCATTCATACCGTTTGTTTTTTCCTCTAAAACTATTCGGCCTTTTAGACTCTCGAAAGAAAGGTGAAAGGATCTAGAACCAAAAAATCAACCATCTATACAGACCTGAAAATGAGGCAATACCTATGGCAGTATATGCAGAAAAAGAAAAACGATTGAGGGCTAAACAGATGAAGAAAAACTAAATGAACCAAAAACAAAACAATAAAAGAAAAGAAAAAACAAACGGAAGACATCACCACCGATAACGTGGATTCTGGTCCCACTTAGGGTGCACAGATGGTAGTCGTCATTATATTTGTCACAATTTTAATTACTCTGACTACTTAGATCTTTAAGATTTTTTTTATCCGATGACTTAATGTAAAATGATAGATATTACGTGCAATTAAAGTGATTAATGACCATTTCGGTGTATTTTTCGAACCTGTCACTACCGACCCCGAGTACTGTCACAACCGTCCCTGGGTTGTGGTCGGTTGTGACACTTTCTCTTTTTTTTCTAACTTGCTTCCATGAATTAACCATAACACTTAGAAATATAATTTAAGTATTTATACGTAGGCGAATGTACTCTTCACAATAAAATACATCTTTTATGCATCTAATTGCAACACTAACAATTTTATTGGCCCTTGAATGAAAATTGTCACAACCGTACCCAGTCTACCCTAAGCACAACCGGTCTCACCACAAAGGCTCACCTAAACGCCGAATTTTCCCGACACACCCCCCTTTTCACCCCCTCAGGGAGGTAACAACCCCCCGAGCTCACACGTCTATCCATTTGCCAGCTAGTTCCGAGCTAAATTAATTTCAAAGCTCCTTATGTTACGTGCCTTGCGGCTTTAGCTTGTGTGTGTGCGTTTCTGCTACAGTGTGAAGCTACTTTCGGAAGGCTTAAATGAATATATACGGTGTGTATGTGTGCGTGCAGGTATATACGGTAAGTTTACGATATCGTCTTGTTAAGGATCGAATTATATGTAACAAATTAGTTTGGAGTATGGTGGTTTATGTAGGCAGGGATATGTGTGTGGATTATTGGAGGTATATAGGCAGTTTGCTGAAAGCCTCATTAATTAACAAATAAATACCTAAGTAAGTCGACGGTGTTTTACATATGTGCATCGAATTAAAGAACGCGTCTTAGGGAGTTTATGAATGTCGGTGAAATGCGTATTCTTCGGAAATTTTACTTTCTTACTAAACTTTACAATGAATAAGTGTCGGTTCTCTTCAAAATATCACAGGAAAAAGTTAAGTCAGTTTTGTCTCTCATGCCTAGATTCTAATAAACTCTCATCACCACACCTTACACAAAAGCTTCATGACCCAATTAACTCATAACTGGCAGCACCATTTCCTTGTGACTGTAAAAAAGAACTTGGATACAAATAGGACTTAAACATAACTGATGAATCAAGGGTTTAGAACAGGTAGACCTCTGCCTAACCCTTTAGGGAATCTCAAGCATGATGTTATGTGTATAATGGGAGTAAAAGCACCCTAGCCGAAGTCGCAAAGTTCTCCCCGGCAATGTGTTTTTTTTAAATTCTTAGACCCTTTACCTAGTAACAAAGAAACTGGGAGTTAAAAAAAGATTTGTTCTTATAGTTTATACGGGGCGAAAATGGCCAGATACCGCCTGAAAATAGGTTTGAAAGAAAAAAGGAAAAAAAATTGATGGCCTAACAAAAAAAAACTTCTCTTTAAAACGTCCCCGACTCTCGTACCATTTTCAATGCAACTACAGCACAATGTTTCAAGTGCGTTACATTGAGTTCTACTGTTATTTATCCTACTAATAATATAAATGCGAATGTTTGTGAGGATGTCTGGATGGATGGATGGATGGATGTATGGATGTTTGTTGCTCTTTCACGTCAAAACGGCTGAACGGATCTTGATGTAATTTGGCACAGAGGTAGATTATAGAACACATATGATATTTTTTTTTGATATCACGCGGGCGAAGGCGCGTTCGCTAGCTATCTTACTAATATTATGGTCTGGAATAACACATAGGAAACTTTCTTTTTTCGATATCACGCGGGCGTAGCCGCGGGTGAATCCGCGGGCGCCAGCTAGTAAATAAATAACATAGATAAACAGCTAGAAAAAGCATTTTTTTTGCAGTTACTCGTACTTAGTTTGTTGAACAGAATGCTTGTTTGAAGGCTTCAAAAAGGCTACGTTTACGTTTGTACAAAAAAGATTTTGGAAACATTTCCATCCCATCATATAACTACTTACATAGTGATACTTATCTCTAGCTATTCAGCGCTGAATCTCCAACTCCACATGTTTTCACATAAATAAACTGACGGGCGACGATACCGAACGGATATTGCTTCGGCCTGCTGCTTACATAACGTGTGTGTAAGGGATTTTGTTGAATACTATGTAGTTCATAAGTATCTTTTTTGTGTAACCTATGGAGAAAGAGAGGTAGGTGTACCTATATCCAAGAACGTGTATCGCGGAAGGTTTTCAGTCACATCCTTAAAGTGGTGTATGGGTAGGTCGAAAATTGATTGAGCTGTGATATCTTTCGATTATTATTTCGAAAATATTTGTTTTCAGCTATCGTTTGGCTGCTTGATGATGGTAACATCAGGTGGTACCATTATGTCTTAATGCAGGATTGTTTTAATATCATTCCAGTGTGGGAGAGGGACAAAGCTATACAGAATGTCTAGCGCCATTTCATCCATACACTTTAATGACACCAGGTAAGAATGTGGTATCTATAAAAAATCAGATCCTGCAACAAAAAGATACAAAAGTGTGTTATAACTTGCGCTGTAGCGTGGACAAAAAGCGTCCACACTACAGAGCAAGTTATTTTGTACATCCTTGCAAATATAAGTGAGTTTGTTTGTTACGTCTTCACGCCTAAATGGCCAAACCGATTTTGATGAATTTTAGGTACAGAGATAGTTGGGACCCTGGAGACGGACATAGGCTAAAAAAGAGGCATAAGGGGAGAAAGAGGGAAGAAAAGGGGAAATAAAGATATTTTATTTTCGATCATCACGCGGGTTAGCGTTAGCCTAAAGTAACTATGCCACGCGGACGAAGTCGGGGCGGAAGCATTCAAATCACAATCATACAGTCTACATTTTTTTAGTATCGAAGGTGTAAAGCAAATTTAGTACAAAATAAATATCATTTGAGTAAAGTGAGTGTTTTCTTCAATTCATTAATCAGATTTAGACCTTATTCCCATGAACATATGGTCCTTCGGGCCGGATTTATTGAGTCAAATTGTGATCGCGCTGTTAAGGTGAAAGCTCCAACCTACCCGCGAAATTCAAATTTTCTTACGTTTTTTGCAATTTTCAGGCCAGTGCTAGGTTGTATGTTGATTAAAATATTATTCGCGGCTGTAAGACGTATGTAATTATAGAATTATAATCATCAAAATCACCAATACAACCCTCCAAGTTCATAAAGCTGTAGGAAAGACTTTTTCTGTTTTTTTTTTGTTCCTACGCCTTTATGAACTTCGAGGGTTGTATTGGTGATTTTGATGATTATAATTCTATAATTACATACGTCTTACAGCCGCGAATAATATTTTAATCAACATACAACCTAGCACTGGCCTGAAAATTGCAAAAAACGTAAGAAAATTTGAATTTCGCGGGTAGGTTGGAGCTTTCACCTTAACGCGAGAATAATAGCATTGCTGAACAGATTATTTTTCAATTTCAAAACAGATTCTGTATTGTAGACTTCCTAGAAACGCCTTGAAGTAGGGCTATATTATAATCATGTAGCCTCACATTTCTCGGAAGAGCCTGCTGAGATCTGCACTGAAAGAGCTATTTGAGTAACTCCGCTGTCATTGCTATTATGAAGAAAATAGACTATCCCATATACTTGACACGAGCAAAAACTATTCATGTACCGAACGCAGCTATGATTAAGGCTGTAAAAATAGAAAGATTAATATTATACAATACTTCTTTAACATTTATAGGTCGTTTTTAAAAGGGTGACCATAGAAACGATGGATGGATTGTGTGAATGATGATATGGCAAATAGTCGAGAAAAAAGAGGTGTCCGATGAAGTGACGAGAAGAAATAAAATAGGAATAAAGAAGTAGAAGACATGCTGTGCTATTAAGTTAGGTTAAGGGCAGGAGAGTGATGATTTGAATGTTTTTTTTTTGGCTTTCCACTTTAATTGGTTTTGCACTTGTCTCATTCAAGTAGTACTAGTAGTAGTTTCTCATAACTTATATTTTTGTACTCTATTTTAATGTAATTTAATTTTAATAATTTATTTTAATCTTATATTATGACGTTTTAATATAATTTAACAATATTTTGTAATAGTTTTATGGGTTAATGCCTGAAATAAACAATAAATAATATTATCAGCATCCTTAAAAAAAGTAGATATAAGATCTCTTTACGTACGTTTTTTTAAATGACTGGCACATAACAGAACACATTAAAATTATAACTATTTACATTTGTGTCAATCAAATTGACACTGACTATTAAATAAAGTTACCAGCATAATTAAAACACCCTACCCTATACCCTTTCTTACGCGTGTTCTTTATTTATTATTAATAAATAATAATAATATTTATTACTCAGAACCATATGGCCTGTCCACCTTCATATAAGTTTCTTCATTTAGTATGGTTTCCAAGAGTATCTAGTTTTATTTTATCTTTTCCTAGCTGCGCCCTGCGCTCTCACCCACGGCCACGTAGGCCTATGTACAGACGCCTGCACATCAAGCTACTACAATCTGTCAGATTTCTTTGATAGATTTTCGACTTAATTTCTAAAGTATTAGGTTCAAGGTTCATTGGGAAAAATTGACAGTTTCGAGTAGCTTGACCTGCTGGCGTCTGTACATACCAAATTTCATACAAATCCGTTTAGCTGTTTCAGTGTGCCGGAGTAACAAAATACACATACAAAATCGCCTTTATATATTAGTGTGGTTCTTGGTTCTATTGCAAAGAGATTTAAATGACCTATAGAGCGGGTATTGGGAATTATTCATACAAAAAAAATTATCCCGTACATTTTCGATTTTGACAATGAAATGAATGCTAAACTGACCGATTTGTTACCAAGTAGTAACAAGTACCTATTTGACTATTTTCTTGGTCTTGTTCCATCTATCACTCATCAATATTGGAATGTCTTTGTTCTAATAAATGTCAATAGGGTATTTTACTCTTTATGAAAGAAATTCTAAAAATATACAATTCAGATAGCTTAGGCAATAAGCAGTCGGAAAATGTTAGATTTAGTTAATAAAATAACTAAATAAATTTTATAATTGATTCCAAAGTTTTCACTTTTTTTAGTCTGTTGTTTTACTAAGCGAAACAGTGTCCGCCATGATTATGACGTCATACGGTCATGTTGTGAACAAAAAGTGACAACTGTCAACTGAGCAACGTCTGTTATTTTTGTATTAAAAAACTTTACATTTTAATTTTTATTGAAATAATAGTAATAATACCATGGAAGACGGTTTCGTAAAAGAAGACAGTACATTTTTTCATTTTTAAATTATAGCGAAATATACAACTAAACAGAAAGACTAATAACAGCGCATTTGTTTACATGACCAACTAACGTCATGACCACAGAGTAACATGGCGTCAAGCGTTTTTGTGATTTTACGCGCGAAAATAAAAATTGTAAAATTGAAATGCAATTTTATGGCACTTATCGATTGAATATTTTTTTTGTTTTTTTTTTGGTGGTTTACTAGGACCCTAGGATCAAAATGAGATACTTTTTAAAAATGGGTGTAATACCGTATTCTACATCATTTTTACTTTACTGTTAAATGAAAAATAAATAACACCCAAGAATTTGTCATATAGACACCTACAGCAAAGCTTGTATGCCATAAAACATATAAAAATCCTGTGCAGAATTCATGACCTAAGCTCTTAAGTCACTTTTACGACTCGGCTATTCATAATAAAAGATTGAAGACGAGGCACTAAAACAAAGACCAGTCAGCACTATATTTCACTTTCTTCTGAATGTGTTTGGTTTTCTACAGAGATATCTTTTTTGAAGGCTTTTTGTTGGTCTAGGGTTTTTCCGCTGCTGACTGCAGACTGCTGTCACTGAGAATTTTCTGATGGAGGAATCCAATAACACTTTGCCCTACCAGGGACAACCCTAGACCAACAAAAAGTCTTCAAAAAAGATATACTATACAAGGATCTAATATACAAGATCTAACAATATACAACTATACAGGATCTAATATACTTAACAAGGATACTGACAACAAGGATACTTAACAAGGATATTGACATTTTGTGTGTAGCTTTTATTCATTTTAGACGGTAGAAAGAGTTACCGCGGCCCCGGAACATAAAGGGCAATAGAAGGAACATGGGTGGGTTTTAGTCAGTACAAGTCTGACACTCCCCTCCGCTCCGCCCAGAGCGGGGGAAGTTATTTGATGATTTCCCACCCAAAAAAAAAAAGCTGCTATTAAGAAACCCAGTCACGTGATACCCGATGACGTTTGACGCGTGCGTGGCTTGTTTTTGTTTTAAGTCTCAGTTTTTTTTTTTATTGTTTTATACTGTGTGCACTTGTAGTACGTTCCAAATAAGTGTATTTTCTTGCTTTGATTGATTGAAGAAATAAAACAAAGTAAAGTTACGTACGCATAGTTTGTTAGTGATTATCGCTATTTTGTTTCTCTCTATTGAAATAAATACATAAGTACCTACTTACAAAGAAGATTGTTTCTTTTCTACAAAAATGCTTTGTATGACGTTCGATTAGTAGGATTTGTTTGTTATTTCCCTTCGATGTCTTTACAAAAAGATTCTTCTGTTTTCGATGTTTTTCTTTCATATTTATATGTGAAATGTTAATTAAAAGCGTATTAGTTAAAAACGCCACAATTTTGTTTTTTTTTTTCAAAACAATGTCTACATATAGTTTTACAAATGTTTACTACATCGTTCTTGATGATGATGTATCCATGATTTTGTAAAAATATTATGATTTAAAAAAGTCTCCATAAATTTTTCTGCCCATTCTACTCCATAGAGATCTACGCTTTGGAATGAGCAACTACAGTACAAGACTAACTTTCACAAATTATTATGTCTTGTGACTGGGACTATAGCAGCTAGCAGCCTCACTTTTGTTTCTATAACATCCAAAAGTCATCCTGTAATGGTCTAACTGAAATAAATGCTTTGAGTTTGAGTTTATTTCTTCCTACAATGCCATTTCCCCTCTCAATATCGTTCAAGTTTCAAAAGAACCAACCAACAATGTACAAAGATATCACTCCATACATCTAAGAAGCCCCTGCGAACACGTATGACGTCATACCACTAAAATCTCTCCGTTCAGGTGACCTGAGCAGCATCTCCTTGAGAGGTGTTTAAGTTGATGAGCATTAGATAGAAGAGCGCTCGCTACACTTATCTAAGGAACTCTTATTAAATCCTTCTTAACTAATCCTTCAGGAGTACTGGCGGCAAAAAAGTAGGGAGGGAAGGCTGAAATTAGGGCCCGGTTTTTTTTGCTTAATAAAAATGACAGATAAATCTGAGAGTTAACGGATTTGGGTGAGTTGGGGTGTATATAGAAAATACTCTAGCTAGATTAACACATTTGCAACTTTTTATCTAGGTCTATGCGGGTGAAATCGCGGAGCGCTGCTAGTAAATAATAAAGGTAAATTATTACTGACGTCAGTTTATAGCTGAATCATTTGAAGGAATAAAATTTTAACTAATTTCTTTCAGCAATGTTTTTCCGATGAATTATTAGAACACAGAGGAGTAGGTATCTCGGAATCGTAGCAGGTAAAAAGGCTATATATATTTTATAATAATAATACCAGCTTATAACTATCTTGTGCTGGGCAAAACCCTCTTCTCGTACAGAAAAGACACGAGCACCACGCTTGCTCGTATTACGAGCACCACGCTTGCTTGTATGAATTGGATTATAGGAAGTATATGAATTGAAAAAGTCGCATTGGTACGTGATTTGGACCCAAAAGCTCCTCATCTTCATCTCATCTCATATTTAACAAATAATACTTTTCATCCTATGTAGATATCGACCATCCTATGTGGGTATCGATAACATCGGATCACAACCCTCAGTACACTTGCGGCAACCACGTATCCGATAACTTTTTAACCCACCAAAATGTCCTTGACAAATTCTGCACTAATCTATGTACGACCCAAACTCCGTTGCTAACCGTACCAGTAATTAGTGGGACCGTGGTATATAGCCGGGCGTATATAATGTAATTATGCACGTTCGTACATACGTACGCCGCTCTAAAATACTCCTGGAACAATTTGGAACTAGAGGCGAAGTTTGAAACCGCAGCAGACGGGCGCCATCTTGGAAGTAACCATGACAACCGGCCGCGAATTGTCTGTTCGCTACCTGAAATGTAAATAGCTTCACGGTTTGTTGTTCTGTATTGCTTATGAGAATATTGTGGTTTTTTATGAAAATAAAAAGATGGACGGACTGGTTTTTTTTGTGAGCGGCATGGCACATATCAATGTTTGTTTTTTTTGTGTAGCATTTTTAGATTTTTGCCCAGACCAGTACGATTTGCTTGCCAATTGAATCATTCTAAATGCCGTATACGAAATCCTTAAGTAAAAAACTTTTGATCACTTTTAAAATAACAGCAAAGTGCGAGTCGGACTCGTGCACCATGGGTTCTGTACAAACCTGCGACACAAACAGCCATATCTTTAGACTGCGTAGACTTAGACGGTTATTGTTTTTAGCGCTAAGGGACCACAGAATTTAGGAAATTGTTTTACTTTTAACTAGATACCTCCACTCCGTTCCCAAGATAAAGGGTCTTGACATATAGACACACAGACAAAAACTGATCTTATACGCTATGGTGTTCTACAATTCCATACTGGCGAAAATAGGACTTTGTTAACCTTTTTTGCGGATGGGAAATCATCAAATATCTTCCCCCGCTATGGGCGGAGCTGGGGGAGTGTCAGACTTGTACTGACTAAAACCCAGCCATGTTCCCTCTATTGCTCTTTATGTTCCGGGACCGCGGTATCTCTTTCGAACAACACGTAATCCCGGATAACCCGTTTACCCCGGACAACCTGCAACCACGGACAACCCGCTACGCCGGGACTTAGTTACTCTTAGGTCCTTACATAGGCCAGTAACACACGAGCATTCTTCCGCACCCCTAAAAAATCCCCTTTGACTCTAATTTCTTTCCTCCAGAACATAAAACCTACTCACAGGAATGCACTTGATTGTCACAATCCCTCCATAAACCTCTCGTTCCCATTAAAGAAGAACATGGAGTGCATCGGCCTCGACTTGGGATTCCTCAGCAATTCGATGGAGTATTTCAATATAAACGTTGGTCGCCATTAGCAGGCGGGAGTTGCGGCCCAAGATATGAGTGGTGAACTACCCTTGCGGATGTTGGAAAGTGTGGAGAGAGTTTTTCTTTTGTGTTAAAAGTTGAAGGATAGGTTTGGGAGAAAAATTTTATTTGGTAAGTCAGCAATTTTTGTGTCAGTCAAATAAATTATTTTTCTTTCTTTCGATCGATATGTAGCAAAATCGTTTTCCATACTAATGTTATAAAGAGGAAAGATTTTTTCGTTTGTTTGTTGTTTGTACCGAATACACCAATAGAGAGTTTAGTTATTATGATACTTTTCTGTAAGGAAAAGGCATTTGCACAAAGTCGAACAACGTCTAGCCCAACTACAATGCTATTCATCAATTGAATCAATCTTAAGATCACATGAGCATCGCACGGAAGCAGCACCACCTCAACTCTAGCCGCTAGCACTTATAAGCACAGCATCAACTCGGATCATAATCACCAAATAAAAGTTATATCAGATGGTGCCCATACGGTCCAGAGCTTAAGTTTGCTTAATCATATATACAATTTAGTATCCCTATGTTGTCAACCCGCTGGACAAAGTTCTCGCCCATAACCTTCTAATGTTTTCTCTGTATTCTTCGGTCAATCTCTCACAAACGCCTATTAGTCGTCACTCAAGCGGTTTCTAGGCCTCCCTCGGTGACGACCGGCTTCTGGCACCCACTACGCGACGACTCTGGTCCATCCTCAAGCATAAAGAAAAACCAGTTTAAACAAAACTCATGAAGAATCACTCTCCACACAATACAACTTCAGAGGGCAGACAGACGTAGTTGTGGAGCACTCTTCATTTCGAATGCCTGTCCACGCGCGCCCCGCTCCCCCGTGTGTACACGCCCTATCGGGAACGACGAACTCGCCGATATGTTGTGCTTTGGAGAAGACTGCCTTGTATTTTGGTGGATAGTTATTTTAAAATCATCTGTTTGGAAAATCTCAATATTTTTAAAGATTGTAGATACGCTACGAGGTTTTTGAAGGGGCAAAAAATCGCTGTCCGACTTAAATACTTAGGTACATTAATCTGAATTGTGCTTTTCTACCCCCTGAATAGATATTATAGAATTGAAAGCATATTGGTACTGTTGGCAGCAATTCATGTACTGAGTCGCTATGATGTTATTGGAGTTGATTGACATCAACTTTTTGCACTCGCACATTTGTAGACCGTTACGAGCGCTACTTGCTTCGACTATTAAGATTATCATGCAATCTATGACGTATCGTAGATTGCAGTTGTGAAACTAGTTTTTATAAATAATTTATTAAACTAAGCAACAAAAATTATTTGAAGTTTTATTACGAAAACTACCAATATGCCACATCCACAACCCATCACATTCCTAACTCCGTACCCACATGCCCTTCGCTCCTTGGCAAGTGATGAAAGGATGTGTGATGCGTACCCCTCCATTGTGGTTTGTTTCACAGCAACCAACCTAAGGTACCTGAGGTACAGGGGGAAGAAACCACGCGGTGGCCACCCTCACCTGCCACGATTTTTAATTTAAAAGTACGTAGTATATTGGAGATTGTTTGAAGTGTACAAAGGTTTTGTGTTTAGAAATAGAAAACAATATCAAGCTAATGGGCTAGGGAATGAGCTGTAATCTCTTGGTGACTATAGCCAAGTTCGTTGATAGAACAAAGTTATAACAATTAAAAGATAAGTGTGCTGGCAATAATCTCTTCTATTTATTGCCATATCTAAGTCCACCACTATTTTACCTGGTAGTTTTCGATTTTCAAAAAAAGTGCGATGAAAACTGTCCATCTAGAAATATTAAAAAAAGAACCCATCCAACATCGAAAATAAAAATCTGCTGTTTGCTACAAAAGTGCAATGCCTTCACGGTTAAAACATGGCTGTGTTTTTTTTAAGTTACCGTTTCAAATTTTCTACGTGGTGGCATTCGGAATGTATTGAATATATTATATACCTAGATAGTGGTAACCGTTTATAACGCGTAGATGTGCGTTCCACCCTTTTTTTGTATTTTAATTCCTCTCTTATAATTGGTGATTTCAAAACTCATTTTATTAGTCTTAACACCATACAATCACCCAAATAACCTTAAACATCTCAATTCGAATCATGATGAGCGTCGACACGTAATTACAACGAATGTCTTTCAAAAAGCAATCACATATACCGAGAGATCGACTATCCGAGATTGAATTGCGAATCCACCTAATATATCAAAGGTAATCCGTTTAAGTTTAAGGGGCACTATATATCATGCGATGGTGGTACATACCCACCCTGTTTGGTCGCCTAAGCAGGGTGGGCCTGTAACGCATGTTTAGGTGGGTGGTGCAAGTAAGAAGCGAACGGGGGAAAGGAGATTGACGGACAATTTGTTTTCAGCGAGAAGTCTCCTCCTCACGCCATGTTCCTCATTTGTTTTGATTCTCCCGACGTGAAGCAATCTTCTGCTTGACGATGTTACGCCATCTGTGTCTATTCTTGGCACTGTGAAGCGTATCGTGGAGCGTCCTTCTAAGTGGACTTGCCAGTGACTAACAGCTGGTCTTGGTTATGGAAATCTTTCCTTGCGATGTGACCGAAAAATTCCAAGTCTCTTTACAGACAAATCATTATAAAAGTCTGACTAGCAGCATTTACTATACGTTAAGTAGGTAAACAAGAGGATCAACCTACAACCTCTTGTTTGCCACTAAAATGTTTTATCAGACTAGTAGCTTTAGTCTAAATGGAACTGAACTAGGAAAATCTCTTTCAGCTCAGACAAGCAGTGTTCCACGCGCGCCTCAAAGAGATGTCAGCAAAGCAGAGGGGCCTGACTGCTGGGGTTGCGGGTTGTTCGAAAGAGATACCGCGGCCCCGAAACGAAAAGGGCAATAGAACGAACATGGGTGGGTTTTAGTCAGTACAAGTCTGACACTCCCCCCCACCCCGCCGTTGTTTGATGACATCCCATTCGCAAAAAAAGGCAACAGTCTAAAACGCAGTATTGTAGAAAATGCAAAGCATAGGTAAAATTAACTGCTACCTACACTGTTACTACACTGTTATATATATTGCAGCAACAGATTTATTTCAGGATTACTTCGTATTGTTAACTACAATATGCATTAATAAACTTTATGACAAACGGAGAAGAGCTTGAAGAAAAAGAGCCTGACAACAACTGAATCACGCGACAGCACCAAGTTACGTTCAAAAACAACACCAATATTCCTTTGTCCGTTGAAGTCTCCGCTTTTCGCTTACATCCCAACCCTCACTTTATTCGTCAACTAAGCAGGGTGGAGGGTGTTCCAGCGGGTGTGTGGGGTAACGTTTTCCTGTATGAAAGCACACGTCGCAAAGGGAAATCCTGTACAGGACAGAACGCTAAAATTGCCCGCTACGATAGTCGGCAGAGGCAGGTTCGTAATGTTTGTATCTAGGATTATGATGAGAGATTATTTCAAGATGGTTCGCTATGTCGCGTTTGCTATGTATTTTTTCTATATGTGCTCTCTTTCTAATCACAACATTTTACAGGTGGGTGTCAGAAAGTGATATAAAAAATGTATTTAAGTAGAGCACCCTTGTTCGTAGCCTTTTTGTGCCTTTGATCCGATGTCTCAATATAGCGCTAATATAGCATTTAAAAGCAATATAAATATTACAACTTTATATAAAAAAAGAGAAAGAAGATGAAATACTTTTTTTGTAAATGGTAAATCATTAAATAACTTCCCCCGCTCTACGCGGAGCGGGGGGGAGTGTCAGACTTGTACGGACTAAAACTCAAAGATAATTATTGTACCTATCCATTGAATACCGTCGCGATCAGGTTTCAGAATCATAAATTAGTCCATAACTCTTAAACCGAGCACTAGCTATTTACAGAAACAGGCAAAGTAAAGGTGTTTATTTGTCGAACAAGACAAAACAGTAAAACAAAATATTAAAAGAAGAAAAAAAAACAAAAGAAATGTCATAGATTTACATGAAATAATAAGTATATATTAGCCCTTTACGAGGCCAAAAGAGGTCCCTTTCCCTATCATGGTGCTGTTACAAGACAAAAGCAATCAAGCAAGGCTTGGCAAATATGGCAAGAATCCAGACTCCTATTGCCCGCCACGATAAAAAATCCTTGGCCACTCCCATAATCCACACTTGGTGGATAATAAATCCCAGTATTTCGCCATTGCCATACGGGAGGACGCCACTGTCTAACCTCTTAACATAATCCCTGTCGCTTTTAAGTCAGCCACGCTTTAAGGGGCGGCTTATTCTCAGGCCGGCTTTCTTGCAATGATTGCAGGTGTTCAGATGGACCCCGCTTTTCTTTTGTTTTCGAGAATTTCCACGTTTTCAACAGGATGATCGCGAAACACAGAAAGACTACAGAAGAACCATGCTTCATAATACTTATACTTGAGCTTGGTAAACGATACTTTATGAACCTAAATAACGTCTCCTTTCAAAACTGAAAGCCGTATTGATTGATAGCAAGCGGTAATGGACGCGTTAATAATTTAAGACACCGTGAATACGTAATCCTGTACCAGCGACGAACGAGGATCGTGGTAAATAGATAACTAAGTAAATGGTATCGTAATGTACGTTGTTGTATGTATCAATAATTAAGTACCTACTATGTGGAACGTATAATTATCGTGGGTGTAGGCACGATTGCAGGCTAGTTCGTTGATTAGGACACATAAGAAGGCAGAGCTAAGAAAATTGGTCTATGCTTTCGAGTATTATTGGCGGAGACTGCTTCGTCGAGTAACATGGAACGCCATGAAAACGAATGACTGCATACTGGAGGAGCCCAACATAACAAAAATTTTAAAGACGCCCGACAAAACAAGTCTCCTAAGAAAGGCCTTTGAAAAGAAGAAAATAATATTGAAGTAACATTATATACAGAATAACATCCTAGAAGGGTTAGGCAAAAATGTACCTAATAGCTACACCCACATTTCTCCCGTTATGTTTAAAATATTATACTTTATTCCCAACAATAATAAACTTTAAAAGAATTAACTACCTAACTTATAAATAAATTAAAAAATACCGTCAAAAAAGTCAGTTGGCAATGTCCCCAAGAGACTGGCCGCGTTGCCACGTTGTATGGCAACGCTAAGCCTCTGTCCAAAGCCAGCCCTTGGGTCACGTGAACTGTCAAACAAACGTTTTGAAATTTCCTTCTGCGAGCACAAGAACCCTACGGTCCCAGAGTTTCAACCCCAGACGGCTCGAAAATATAGTTACCAATAAGGTTACTATATTTACGCCAGTTAAGGTTCTCTGCAGCCGCAGCAGCAGCACCAGTATGTATAAATGTTCAAAATAATATCTAATGCCTTCGTGGCTCACTCCTCCTGTCCAAGGAGTCTCGACCACCCCGTACGATCCAGAGAAGGTAGAACATAACATCGATACCATAGACTAAAATCTAGTCGATTGTAGCGATACACTATAAAAAAATCACCGAACAAGCTAGCCAATCTATTTAAGTGAGAAACTACCAAAAAACCAGACTGTTTTATTTGCAATAACTAAAACCAACCTGTGAAATGCAGTATGATTTTAAAATAATATACATCATAGCACTTTGTAAACCGTTTCTAAACAGATCATGAGAAAAAAGGTACTTACAGGTCAATATTATTAACGTTCGACACATCAACGTCAGACACCATAACATCTTTTGTCATATCGCTTATGGGAAAAAATAACCGAGAACCGTACCCCATCGATATTTTCACTATAGAACTCATTTAAATCTCTCGATGCACCTTGTTGCAAATTAAGGATTCAACCCTTATAAAAAAATGTGACCCCAAAGAATCGTGGGTAAAAAAGTTTTATCTTTTTTTTTTATTACACTTTATTGAAATGAGACACCGGGTACGCATATAAAATTGGTCTTTTTGTGTGCCGCGAAAGGGTTAGACACGTCGGTAGTGCATTGATTTTTTTTAACGTACAAAGAGTTAACCCTGCGTATGCGGTTCGTGACGGTTCGTTATATCGGTGTTAAAGTTGAATTTGCGTTTGGGAACTGACAGTTTTTTGTCACATCGATTTTTTTGTATGAAGATTAACGTAAGTATAGCCAGTAAATGACTTGTATTCAAATAAAACAAAACAAATATGTTTTCATCAACCGAAGTGATTTACGGACAAACAAACGAAAATTTTAATCCTTAACTCAAACAATGAATCCACTTCCTATGTAGGAAGTACGGCATAATTATACCCAATACTTTAATAAATATAGGTAGATACATTTAAATAAATAAAGTCACATAACATCAAGTAACAAAAACAAAATTGATCCTCCAACAAACTGTCTTTATTAGAAAGTGTACCACTAACCCTTTAAAAGCTACACCACGGTCTATTGTACCAAACACAAAAACTATCAGACAAAAAGCTCTAAGAGATATCATCAACAATTTCACACTTGGCACGCATGCGTCACATATTTTCAATTTGACAGAAGAGTGCTTTATTTAGAACGATAAGTATCGCTCCTGATTCCATCTGATGTCATTATATTCAAGTATGCTGGTCTCATTGACTTTTTACGTGATTTAATAATTAAGATAATAAAATAGAGCGAGTCTAAATGATTGTTGTTTTGGTTATATCTAGGTAAGTATTAATATTTTTCTGTAGGTACATCGAAAAAAATTATGAGACGCTGATTTTTCCGCAATTTCAGAGTTGAACCCATAATAAAAGTTGTGCGAGTGGACTGGGTACTGTGTGTTCTACCTGTGGGCACCTACTAAGTACCTGTAGATAACCAAATTGTTATCAGCTATTTGTGTCTCTAAGTAAGTTCAACAACTGAATTAAAACGAATCATGTCTGCAACGTCGCTACAACTCATGACTATAGTATTACACAATTACCCTATCAATCAATTATTTCAAGAATCATCCAACTTTATGCCGAAATTTATTTAAATTCAAAAATCTGCACTGCAAACCAAACACGAAAACACATAAATTTCAAACCCGTCAACGGCGACATGTTTTCCAAAACTTGGCCGCCGCCGCGTCACTCCCCTGGCATTCAGGCATACGCTCCTATTTACCAATAACCCTTACTGACCCTTAACCCTTCTACCTAAATATGACCTCTCGGCCTAGCCCCTGGTCATTGTGTAGCGAATTAATCGGCTAGTATGCCCATTGTATGGACACTGCCCACCCGTTATTCGTTCGTCGGTCATTGTGTTTATATTAAAAGTTTTTAAGTGTCCCCTCGCAGTTTAGGGTTTGCGAAACTGGTTTGCGAATTTTTTACGTGTGCATTGGTCAGAACTGGTTTTGTACTGAATTGGACGATATCAGTTTATCTATTTTTGATATTCGGCAATGCGTCGGCTTGTTTTTTTAATCTCATACAAGGTGTTGCCAAAAATAGTTGCAATATTTTAAGCAGACTATTTAATTAACTTGATAACTAGATTGCTTGATTTTTGGCGTGTTATTAGTAAATGATTAGGTACTTTTTAACAACTTATACCTTGGTAAGTAGGCAAAAATCATCTTACCTTTTTGCGACCTAAAAGGCATACCGGTGTGGCACATACCTACTTACTTACACTATACCCATGCCAAAAGTGGCATCTACAAACGGAGATGAGATAGAAAGATGAGCTGATTTTTTTGTGTGACCTATAAATATTTTACGACCCACTGAAAATCAGAAATCCTTAAAAAAGAAATAACTATTTTTATCCTATCAAATTCCACACACTCTACAAAGGCAACCGGTGTGCACACGAAGGTACGTTGCAAAAACCCGACAGCAACAACGAACTTCAACTATTTTGCATACAAAACACACCCCTTTCTAATAGTTAACAATTTATTGTTATTATTTATGCACCGGAAATGTTCCCCTCGTGTGTAACTAGCGGTGCTACAGATGTGCATCTTAGATGAGCACAGGGCCGACAGACGACCGACCAACTTACTCCAAGCGAAAGTCCTACTAATATTTTAAGATGTTAGAACTGGCTGTAATTCGGAAAGAGGAAAGTTTTTATGTGCTTTTTACCTTAATTTTTAATGTTTTGAATTTCGAGTTAGAGCTACATTCCTTTTTTAAAACCGTATTTTGATGTTTATCGTTAGGACGGAAGTTATTGGACTTGACATGGCATTGGAGGGTTAAAAAATTAAACTAGTAAGTACCTTTAAAGTAAACAACAGTAAGAAAATTGGTCCTTTATATGGTGAATCAATGCAAATCTAACTAGGACTGCCAGGAAAAGTTAGAAAAGTTTTTAATGTGTACATGTGTGACAATGAAAAACGACAAGTGAAGAAAATCTAAGCTAACGAAACTCAGTTTTACTGGATTCTTGGTATTTGTTTTTTTATTAAGTACATAAATAGGAAACTTCTACTAAAAAATTGATGACATTTTATTAAAATTAAGCTGAAATTGAACAGAACGGTATATAAATATCAAATCGGAAGTATATAAAACTAATATATACAAAGTCTAATAATATCCACTATTCAATAAAATCTGTCAGTCAAATTGCATAAAAAGGATCAACGCGAAAGGTGTGCGTCGTTTATGCAAATTTCTTTCCTTATCGACACTCTGCCAAGATATTTTATACTTTATTTCTAGAACAACAAAGTTGAGTATTCCTCTTTCGTGTATTGCAATGAAAAGGCCAAATTATGCAATTTAATTCTGAAGCTTGTTTCACAATAATACAGTTCAGATTCGCAAATAAATCAAATGCATTTACGGCGTACCGTATCAGGTTCGTTCCTAATTTGCATGAGGTATTGTGTTGCAAGCTTTATTTTGTAAATGGCCACAAAAGATTTTTTTAATAAACAACACTGCGAATGCATGCAAAGTTAAAAGTAGAACATCTGCTGTGTGGGGTTAAAAGACCGCTTGCGCAAAAATTTGAATATCGATAGAATTAGCGTTGTATTCTACCTGCGTGAATAAATAAATATTATTAAATGTATCGCGAATTTGTTATTTTAATAGTAACTTGCAATATAAAATTAAATGTACAGTTGAGCTATTATTATCTACAAACTAAAAAATATTAAAAACTGATTAAAGATAGATAGATAGATGTTGTATGAAATACAACATAACTAAAGTAAACTAAACTAAAGTAGGTTGTTATATGAAAACTGAAAGAAAAAGATCAACTAGGTATCAAAAACAATGTAACAAGACGCATAGGTACAATGGACATGAAGTGAAGCACAAAAAAAGATGAGTGGGCAGGTTATTATTTTTCTACTTAAGTATGATAAGGCTCGCGGCTAAATTATCACAGCTGCTCGCATATCAGACCGGATTTGCCGGAATTAATAACTATGATCGCATTTTAAGACTATTATGGTCTTATGGTCTGATATACCTGAAATAAAATAAAATAAATACTAATAAATACTATTTTTACAGGTTTCAAATCAGAGTATGCATTCTTTTCTTTTTTTATCTTTAAAATAAACGTTGCCCCACACTAGGAATTTCTCCTGTATCGTGGGTGCGTTTACAAACATTTAAACTCACATACACAAACACCCAGACCCGAAACAACCGTGATTCCGTGCGGGAATCGAACCCATTACTTGCTGGCGCCCGCGTGATATCGAAAAAAAGTATCTTAAGTACCTATGTGTTATTCCTGAATATAATCTACCTCTGTGCCAAATTTCATCAAGATCCGTTCAGCCGCTTTGACTTGAAAGAGTAACAAACACCCATACATACATCCTCACAAACATTCGCCTTTATAATATTACTAGCTTCTGCCCGCGACTTCGTCCGCGTGGCATAGTTACTTTGGGCTAACGCTAACTTTAACCCGCGTGATGATCGGAAAAAAATATCTTTCTCTACCCTTTTCTTCCCCTTTTTCTCACTTTTTTAACCTATGCCCGTCTCCAGGGTCCCAACTATCTCTATACTTACCAAAATTCATCAAAATCGGTATGACCATTTAGGCGTGTGGACGTAACAAACAAACTCACTTTGGCTTTTATAATACATATTAGTAAGGATAAAAAAGAGGTTCCTACGTGTGTACACACGACGACACATCAACCTATACAAAACCAGTTTATGCTGCTCTCTCAACAACGGATCGTACACCATAGATTTCAAGTACAATGAGAGATCCGCATAAACTGGTTTTGTATAGGTTGATCTGTCGTCGTGTGTACCTACATGCTGTTGATATTTTCTGTTGCTATCACATATCAGCTCTTAGTTTCTTAAAGGTGGATCGTAGAAGTTATATTATTGGTCTGTCATAACTAGAAACACTGCTCGTTTATCGATATCTTGTGTTATTCCTCCAGGTTTACAGTAAGTCATAGATTTTATTTCACATATGTACAACCATTGAAAGATTGGAAAATATTTTCAAGAATTTCCCTAAATGAACTTTTATGATCAACTAGCTGCGCCACGCGGTTTCCCTCACGTGGTGATAGAATATACAATATCTACCTATATCTTTATGAATTGTGCCTGTGTTATTCTAATATGTAAGCTATATTATTGTGAAGTTTCATCAACATGCATTCAGTAGTTTTTGCGTGAAAGAGCAACAAACATATTAAGTACATATATTCTCACAAACTTTCGCTATTATTATACATTAGGTAGTAGGATTTAAAATCCTCCGATAGCCGTTGTTGTTAAATAGATACTTAGAACAAGTCTAACAATATCCACATGCGCGGAGTAACCAGTTTTACTTTTTTTTTTAAATACTTTAATTAAATTCGCGTGCTCAAAAACAGCTGACAAACGGCATTCTGCACTAATTCCCCGACAACCATAGAAATATATTTTACAAAACTAACACCTTTTCAAAGCCATGCACTAGCAAACTAGTTCACTCCATAGAAAATCATTATGTTTGGCAAATCTGCGCAAAATTCTATCACAATAGAAAACGCGAACCAAAAACCAGAATTTCAAGTTCATTTACTTTTGAAAACCAGTTCGACCGCGATCCACGCGCCTTTTTTAATTCGCAATATTTTTTAAACTGGCAACCTTGGTGCGTGTTTATTGTCCCTTGCTATATTGTCTGGAATGACCTGCACTGTTAACGAATTATTGAATTAGTTAATAATTACATGCGTTCGTCGTAAATTTTGTGATAAATGGGTGGATACCTCATAATTTATGTTTCAGTATTGTCGGTGGCCACAACATTGCTGACGAGCTTTTTATTTTTCTATACAAAGATATATACTTACAAAGATATATAGGTACCTACTTACAAAGATAGCTACACTTGTTGCAACTTAGTACTACATTTAGGTCCTTACATATGAAATTGGCGTTTTGTATGGAAGGAACAAAAAGTCGAATATTTTTTAATATAATATATTTAATTAATCAAAGTATGAACCATTGTTTTCAATGCACTTTTGCCATCTTATAGGTAGTTCATTGATCCCTTTACTAAAAAAACCAGTCGGACGGGAATCAATAAAATCTTTGAAGGCGATTTGGACTGCCCCATCGGAGTTGAATTTTTTCCCTTGCAAAAAGTTATCCAAATTGCGAAAAAAATGGTAATCTGTTGGAGCAAGGTCCGGGGAGTACGGAGGATGTCTAAGACATTCCAATTCAAGCTCTTCTAATTTGGTAGCCGTCTGTTGCGCAGTGTGTGGTCTGGCGTTGTCGTGAAGCAGCAGTGGCGTGGAGCGATTGACCAGCCTTGGTTGTTTAGCCGCTAGCTTTTCCATCATGGTTTGTAATTGCTGACAATAGACATCAGCTGTAATAGTCTGGCCAGATTTGAGAAAACTGTAATGAACAATACCGGCACTAGTCCATCAAACGCTTACAAGTAACTTTTTTGGGGTTAATTTTCGCTTGGGGCAGGATTTGGCTGGCTGGCCAGGATCCAACCATTGCGCTGAGCGCTTCCGATTATCGTAAAGAATCCATTTTTCATCACAGGTAATGATTCGGTTTAAAATACCTTCATTGTTGTGCCGGTTCAGTAATGTAACGCAGCAGTCGACGCGCGTTTGCCGGTTTGCTTCAGTCAATTCGTGAGGTACCCACCTTTCAAGCTTTTTAATCTTCCCAATTTGCTTCAAGTGAATTAATACAGTTTTATCACTAACATCGAAGCCTGCAGCTAACTCGGACGTGGTTTGCGATGGGTCCGCTTCCACAATAGCCTTCAATTCTCCATTATCAACTTGGGTCTCAGGCCGTCCACGGGGCTTGTTCTGCAGGTCGAAATTTCCAGAACGAAAACGTTGGAACCAAAAACGAACTGTGTTTTCTTTTGCAACATGACCGCCATACACATCATTCACCCTTCGAGTCGTTTCCGCAGCACTAGTGCCACGGCGGAACTCGTACTCGTAAATAATGCGATATTTTAAATTTTCCATTTTGTAAAATGAGTGACGCAAACAGAAAAAACAGAAGAAAAAAAACAAATGAATGACGGTCATCGAAGCACAAATACATGAGTAAATAGCTGTACAAATTTGAATTTGGAATTCCTTACCAAAGAGGAGAAATTCGTGATTAAAGTGGCCAGTACGAAAAACGCCAATTTCATATGTAAGGACCTAATATTTCCTAGTCCTCACAGCGATTGCAGAACTTTATGGCAAAAAATAAACGAAAATCCTAAATAGAACAGAGTCCACAAAACATTTATGTAACTTGGTTTTTCTTATTTGAGGCAACAGACTTTAAATAAGTTAAGTAAGTAGTTTAAGGTGCACTCATAGAATAGGTAGGTACTTTTGGCCTACCGTCCAATTTGAATTAGGAAAAAAGTATTTTGTTTAAGATTTCGTTTGACTTTTTTTAAATTGCAACAAGGTTATAAACAAATTGATATTAGTTTTTTTTTTATATCTACCAGGTCATCTATCCAACTTTCTAATGTAATGTGGCTGTGTAAAGTGGCTATGTAAAATGGCTATCAACATTTAATATTAAAATGACAACGCAATAACAAAGTAAACTTGAAGCTTGCCCTCAAAACATAAAGTTCTAATAGCTCCCAAACCTCTAATATTCCAAGTCGTACGGGTCGTACCATAGACGATAAAATTCTAAAAGTATTACCCTAGTCTACGGCCTTAGCTTATCTTAGTGGCTTACGGCCTAATACTCATTCGCAAAACTTGAAAATGGAATGCCTATTGCCCAATTTGGCGCCAAAACGGCGCGTCGCGTGCGAGAACGCGCGCCGCCTCACACACGGTCGCCCCGCCCCCCATACGCTGGCCAATCGCACGGGGCGAACACCCTCACGGGCCGCGCAACACGCATATTGATCTGCGGACACCGCTCGAACCGTTTACATTTCGACATATCACATGCTAAACACCGACAAACAATAACATATGGTCACTTGCCATGCGAAATTAAGCTCTATCTTCATGACCTAAGGTCCAAAATAAGCCGCAGATATTGAAGTCACATTGGTCCTTTCACATTTTTAGAGGGGTGTAATTTATAATGTGAGAGGACTTCAAGCGATAGTGGACCTTGTTTCTGAGAATATAAGACATCTAAGCTCCCCAAAATTATTTAAAATTAGAATTAGAAGTCAATTAAAAAATGACCTTAATATTTTCAAGTAAGTAATATGTTGGTAAAACTTTCCTAATCAATGCACTGGCCTAACACATACGCGTGTACTTTCAAGGTAACATTAGTCCTGAATGGTTTTATGATGATAGTTAAAACAAAAAATATTACAAAAGAGTGAATTGTAAATACATTTTTGTTGTTCCTAGGATCCTGAAATTCCTGGCATGGTGCTAGCGCCGCCATCTATCATCAGGTGCTCCAACGAATGAGAGAACAAAGTAAATTATTTAGTTTTTGCTACTGCACAATAGATGTCGCTGTCCACAAATTTGTTCTGCGTTACTACACCTAGTATTAAACAGAACAGTGTTATCTAGTTAGAATCCGTATTCCAGACTCAACAAGTACTCGTTAAAACAAAAATCTAGCTCTATCAATAAATAGTATATTTATTACTACATAAATAAAATATACATTATTTCAACCTTTCTTAATTTTTTAAAGCAACTACAAATTAACTTCGAGAACGACTTTGAGCCATCAAAATAATTAATATTCCAAGCAATCATCCCGAATTGTTGAACAAAATAAAATAAGTATCTTATTAATTAAATTACACATTCTTAGTTCTTACACACTTACATGTAAGTAACAAAATAAAGCTCTTAACAATTCAGTTCCTTCCTCTATCATACTATATTATTTAAAATAACATTAGCACATAATAAATTTTGACATTAACACTATGTTAGAAATGCTTAGAAAATTTTAGAAATTCTAATAAAATAAAGTTTCCATTTTCCCTTCGATTCCTGAGTACTTATATAATATATATAAGGCATAATGCATTTTCTGTTACAGTGTGTAACAGAAAATGCATTATGAAATTGCTTATTGATTTAGAATTCAGACCATAAACTCAATCTTCATACCATACCATGTCAGCCAATATAATATTTTGAATAAGACGTACACCTCATACATCTTGTACATTACAGTAAAATTCTACGACTTGCGAGGGCACTACCATGCCCACCAATGAATAAAATAGTCATTCTTAACACATTTGTGGACAGTAACAACCACAGGCGTCTAGATCTAGATAGCTAAAAGTTATACGACAGTATGCCTGTTGACGTATCAGTTTTTACTTGCATAAAATCAGTACGCGAGACGACCACCAATTTTTCATAGTATCATAAAGAACGGCATGTTGTACTGTCACCACAGGTATAATTACGACTTTTGTAGTGTCACTACATTATTTACAAAAATTATATATACGCCCGTGGGGCAATGTATGAAAAAAAGTAGTGTCTCAGTAGCTGCAACCTGTGAGATAATACTGTCTATGAACATGTTAAGTATGTACCTAGGAATATGACAACAAATAAAACATACATAATGTTTATAATAGTTAGGTCACTGTTACATAAAAAATACTGATCATTTCAATCAGAATTAGTAGACTAGTCACACAAAAAATTGTAAAGAAATCAATTCCATTTTACTGCTATAATTGCCATTACACATCAGCTGGTTTCTCCATGTCCTTCCCAGGCTCGTTTAAAACTAAAGGTATATCTCCACCAGCATTCTTCGGTACCCAACCAGCAGCATCCTCTTCTAGTTTCCTCTTTTCTTCCTTTACTCTTTCATATTCATCAATTTCTATTTGGTACTTGGGTGTGGTTATGCCAAAGAAACCAGCGAGTGACTCTCCAGCATAATCAACTGCATTCAACATTTTGTTGCCAGATTTCCAGGCATAGTGGGAGAACCAGGGGCCCCAGGGTAGAGTTTTCTGAAATGATCAAAAAATTAACATAAGATTAATTGAAAATTATTCAGCAGATCAAGAAGGAGGTGGACAAGCAACTTGGATGCCTTCTTAAGGAATTGGTAAGAAGAAGAGTAGCAACAAGACTATGGAAAAATTGGGGGGAAGCCCTTTCCCAGAAGGGAAATAGCACAGACTAGCCATAATGCACACTGCATACTTGTTGCTAATAGCAGTAGAAAGTCTATTGTTGCATCTAATTTCTTTGTTTGCGTTTTACTAGTTTCTTTTCCTCATTGATATACCACCAAGGAACAAAAATAAGATTGCACAATGGAAAAACTTAATAACTATAGACTATGGATTAATGATTGGAAACCAATAAAATTCCAAGGTAATAACCATTAACAGCATCATCTACAATTCAATTAAACTGTTATTGAGTTTCCCTTACCTTTGCCATTTTTATTGTATATTGTAGTTTAAAATGTATATTTTGTTACAATAATTCCTAATATTTTTTTACTGTTTTATCAATAATAAACAAACAAACAAACTCACTTTCGCTTTTATAATATTAGTAAGGATTAAAATTTAGACAAGTATGGAAACCACGAAAGTTTCCGCAACACTTATTCAACATGAACTGAGTAAGGCCCGAAAAATAATTCAAGCGTTATAAACAAACGTTATCGTCATAGATATTAATAGAAACGAATTGCAACAAGGTCTCACCTTACATGAAGGTAACAAAGAATGTAAATACAGCGCTTACTCACCGGATCCACGTTTGTCGTTTCTTGTGGCTCAGTGGCCAGTTCAGCTGCTTCCTCCTCTTCAATTTCTTCGTGAACTCCATCGCAAAAATGCAGAACTCTCACTGGCTTCCTGATAGTTACATGAGTATCAGAGTTATTCTCCATTTTAAATAAACAAATATTTATTTACAGACAAATGTTTATTTCTAGCAACTAGCAACCAACAAGAAAAACAAAAGTGACAGAACTGACAGGCGTCACCCCCCCCCCCCCCCTAGGATTAGAAATGACGGGACCTACAAAATTGCCATTTTAATTACAAAAATATAAAACAGCATTTTGAATAAAATTCATCCTTAGTAACCAGAAGGATGCGGATCCAAACATGAATGAATGAATGAATGAAGGAATGTCGCTTCGCTCACATGTACTTTTGAAGTAATAAAAATAATTATTTTATACTAAACAAGCTTGCGAAAATTAAACCGAAACGATGAAGTTATTTCTCGCCGTAAACACTATGTATCCTTGGACTTATTTTATTTTTTTATTCATTGAATGCACAATGTATGTTACAAAAAAGTTAGACGCTAGGCTTATAAACTAGTGAGTACATGACCCTGTTAGGGCGCAGCAAAATGACTTAAAACTAATCAATTTATACTGCAGATTAAATCACGTATGGTAGGAACTTTCATAATATTATATTAATTAAACTTATATTTAGTCATAAACAATACTTATTAAACTTATATCTAGCCGTAGACAACATAAACACTTCAACGAATATTTTTTTTTAAATATGGTAAAATTGGTCCAGGCGTTGTTGAGTTATGTTACGGTTATTGATTGTATTTTAATAATGAATAGATAAAAAAAAAAACATCTACTGTTTCGTCGGATTGACATGGTAACTCTAGCGATCCTGATTCATCATCATCATTTTCCTGCTCTTGTCCCATACTATTTGGGGTCGGCGCAACACGTTTTCTTCTTCCATTCTCCCCTATCAGACGATAGCGATCCTGATTGCGTTCCGTTATATTATGATTTAATGGAATCTGAAGCATTTTCAGGATGATTTTCTCTTTGTGTAAGTTATTAAAAAAACGATGCTACCGTTTTTTTTTTCAAGGACAAAGCCTATTGGGCATCATGATAAATTCTCTGCAGCTGTTTATAAGCGTTCTCCTTTGGATCTTCACTAATTTTAAATTCTCTCCTCATCCTGCGCTGCTCCTAAAAAATGTTTTCGAGGAAGACGGAGTAAAAGACTTGACATTAATGTCGAAAGATCACTTTCGCAGTATAAAAAGGTTTTACCACAGAGTACTATAATATAAAAGGAAAAGAGTGCCCTCTCTCCTGACTTTTAGCCATGACATGTTTGAAGCGCCATCTCCATTTCTGAGCTAGAACTACCGATCAATCACACACTCACACACGCACACGTTTACCTACATCCCTATACACACTAATGTAATTAAAATTAGATGATTATTTCTAAGAGCCTTGTATTTCCCAGTACCGAACTATTTTGTTCAAATTTTCTTGCGGAATATTTTTTATAAAAATACCAATATTTAGGAAATCAAATATTCACATCAAGAAAGTAAGAACAAAGTTCGGTACGGGGAAATACTGGCTAAATGCAAATATCAAGCGTGTGCGCAGGCAATGGCGACCATTTTACGTTTGTCATTGACATTAAAATCAGATGTTGAGACAAGCGAATATTAGGGCAGTGTTGCTATTATTTCCGTAATATTAAATTATTTTAAGATATTATATACATCAACATAAATTATTGATTATATGAAGAGTTGAATATATTTAAACTAACATTAAATTAGTTTAAAAATTAAAAATGTTGTTTTTAGGTTGATACAGAGACATCTATTGCTGACTAGATAAAACTAAACATACGTTTCATCCCTCTAAAATATAGAGAGCGCTGCTTCATTTATCGCCAAGCTTGATGTAGGCAACTGTCCCCCCCCTGGGTTTTACAAATTACAAGGTCGCTGCTGTCAAGAGTGTCAACGTGTCAATGTCAAGTCAAAATAATTTGTCAAACATAAGTCAATTAAACAGAAACGATTGTTTTTGTGAATGGAAAAAAATGCACTTTTGTAACGCAAAACTAACTAAACTAAGAAGCAATAAATTAAAACAATAATCTAAAAGACAAATTATTATCATGGAAGGGTTTTGCAGAGGTTGTCTCATAAAATATAATGAACCGATGGAGTTGCTTCAATATACTGAGAAAAACAGAAGGCTATTTGTATATTCCACCGGTTTACAGGTTAGTGTAGTCATATTAGGGGTTTTACCTCGGAATGAGAGATAATCCTTACTAATATTATTAAAGCGAAAGTGAGTTTGTTTGTTTGTTACGTCTTCACGCCTGAATGGCTAAACTGATTTTGATGAATTTTGGTACAGAGATACTTGGGACCCTGGAGACGGACGTAGGCTATTTTTTTTTAAAAAGATTCGAGATATGAGGGAAAAAGAGGAAAGAAAAGGGAAAACTTAGCATTGCTATTACAATAAATAAGGCACAAATTACAGGTTGCTTGTACCTGTAAATCAGGAAAGGGGAACTGTGTTACCCCGAATTTAACGCGAGCGAAGCCGCGGGCAAAAGCTAGTATAAGCTATATTTTGGCGCTCTCTTGTCATTATATCAGTTTCTACAGCTTCAATGATGTTAACATCTATTATGAAATTAGTAGATCCTTTCCTATCATGTTAATTTTATACATTTTTCATGTGCTTAACTTTTTTTTGGACTAGAGGACGGAGCCATACTACAAGCTCAACTGTTAATCATCATCATTATTTTCCTACCTGTTACCTTGTCTATTTGGGATCGGCGCAACACGTTTTCTTCTTCCCTTTACCCTGTCAGACGTCATGGCATCATTTACTCCTTTCTCCTTCATGTCATTCCTTACATATTCTCAATAAAAACATAACATGTCACTTACTTGAGAATAATAATTATTACTTAAGTACTAAAAATTCACCACTCAACGCATTCATTTCTCGGGTTATTTCTGGTTTGCGATTAAGTACAAGCTAAGCTGGGTTTTGAATGCATTGAATGATGATAGGTTTCTTATGCGTGATGGTATTTTATTATATACCTGTGCTACTTCAAATGTTAGCTTTTTTAGCTATAGTTAGTCCGGGTTTTTGGTAAAAGTAATAAGCTTGCTCGTCGTGAACTTTGTTGACTAATACATTCAGATTCATGCACTTCGTCCTTCCTCATTATATGTCCATACTAAAACAAACAACTTCCTTTCAATTGTTCATGAAAATCGGTGAATAATACATTGTATTTATTCACATTCATATAATAATAGGAATAACTTACTATTTTAAACTAAACATTTGTATTTAATTGTTATACTTAAAATTTAAAGACAAGGTTTTGGTTTCAGGTGAAGAGAAATGACAGCTTCACATTCCAGTTATGTAAAGACTGCTTTCTAAACATGAAGCAAGCCTGCAAGTTTAAAAAGAATTGTCGTACATCAGACAAACGATTCAGAAATTACTTAGCTTTAAAAGATATAGGGGATCCAATGGATTTCTGCACATTCCTGAAGAACAGTGATGATACTTTAACATTCCGGTAAATATAATTGTTTATAGCTTATTTGTAATCCAAGTCAGGATAATCAAATACAGGAAGAATCAAATAGCCTGACATTTGTGTAGTAGACACAAATGTCGGGCTATTTGATTCTTCCTGTATTGTTCTCTTAGAACTTGGGATTGTGTTGCATAAGAGATGTGTCCAAGCTCTGTGGTGTTTTTTCTTTCTCCAAATTTTAATTTAACCTACAAGTTTCTTGAATCCTTAAATAACAACTCCTTCATTATATTCCAGTCTTCCAATGGCAAGTGGGAGTAGTACACCAGCGACTCAAAAATGTAGAGATGATGACAATGGTAATGTGAAATAACCCTTATTCCAAATCAACAAATAATTTTTAATGGCTTGATTCAGTTTTTTTTTATCTATGGATTGTGTGAAGGATGATAGGGCTAGAAAGGAGGTAACTGCTGAGATGATGAGTAATAGAGAGTTATGGAAAAGATAGACATGCTGCATCAACCTAATTTACAATTGGAATATGGGCAGGAGAATGATGATGATCTATACCAGTGTCAGTAATCATCATCTTGGTACCCTTGTCCCATTCTATTCGGGATTGGGGCGTTTTCTTCTTCCATCAGTCAGACTAACTTAGTAATATGGCACACCAAAGTTAATCCTGATATAAGACCCCTAACATTTTCAGAATCAACATGCACAAGTATCCGTAACTTTATGACGGATATTCTCCAAGGCGAAGAGATGCCTGATACAGAAGCAAGGATCATTAAAGAGGTTATTGAAGAAGAGGCTGATCTACTAGATGACTCTCTTGATTCCCATTGGCTGCAGGATGATATGTCTATTGATACAGACTTCAGATTGGATTTAAGGTAATAAAATGTGAAACTTCATCATCTTTTTGCTATCCTATTTTTTTTTTCTATTTACCTCTGTCAGCAGTCACTACCATTTATTCATTTTACTTTCATATAACTCCTATTCCTCTCAATATAAAAATGAAAATAATTAGTTTAAGCCATTCAACTATTACTTCATCACCTCTTATAGCAATGTAATCTTTCATCAGTGTGGGTATGAGATGTTAATAATTATGTCTTCTGATGGTTCAATAATAACATATTTAAACATTTTCTGTCTATGGCCAAACAGTAAGATATATATTTTATCTATGCTAATAAATCATCTTCAAAAATGAAAGAGGCAAAATTGCAACATATCTGAGGAAAGAAACATACTCAGGCCAAAAGCTAAAAGACGGAGTCAAAAATGTAGACATCAGGCGCAAAACAAAACTTCGATCGTAACACATTTTGATTAACTAAAATGGAGGGAAAAGGATGAATTAAAATTGAAAGTAGGTCCACTTCGTCTAAGATTAGCAACGGATAGGAAACAGTGGACGGCAGTATGCCTATGCCGCAAGGGACACCGAGCTTAGAGATATACTATGATTAATGAATTAGTATTAAGTTTAAAAACTGTTATACATTCGGAATAAAAGGCTTCACTATTAAAGTATCATGTTCAGTTTCAGCCCATTCTCAACACCACGTTCCGGTAATAATGATCACTATTATACCCCTAAACAAAAAGATGATCAAGTTACCTTCAACACAATAAACACTGAGAAACAAACAAAAATCCTCAAAGACTTCACAAATGCTTTTAAATCTGACGAAAATATTAAAGAACTTAGTATTTTTGTTGGAACCGTAGAGAAAACGGGAAGCAACAATTTAAAAGAATTAAGTCCATTTGGTATAGACGAAATAGATGGTATTGAAAAACCAGAAGCTGATAGTCTAAACAATAAACCTAATCTAAAAGAATTTATAAGTAATCTTGAGATGAATGAAATAGATGGCATGGACACATCATACAGTAAAACTGGCAATAGTGATGAAAACCTGAAATTATGTGATTTTGGTATAGAAATTGGTAATATTCATAAAAAAGATATCAACAACCTTGAGAGTAGTCAAAATGTAAAAGAATTGTGCAATTTTGGCCTGGATGAAATTGATAGTATGGTAAATGTAAAAAGTAAAACTCTAAAAGAATTAATAAATAACATGGACACTGACAACATTGTTGCCACATGCAACATTGATGCTTTTGGAAAAACTGATCTTCAAGGTGATAAACATCTAAAAGAAATCTGTGATTTTAGTTTAGATAGTTTTATAGGAGTAGAGAAAGCAGAAAGCAAAACGCAGAAAGCTGTCCAAAGCCTAAAAGAACTATGTGATTTTAGTTTAGATAGTATAGGAAGTATTGATAAACCAGCAGGCATTACCAACAAAAGTAACCAAAGTCTGAAAGAATTATTAGATTTGAGTTTAAATAGTTTTGATGATTCAGCGAAATCTGGGAGAAATAATTTCAAAAACGCTCAAACCGAAAAAGATCTTGATTTAAGTTTAAATGATTTTGAAGACATAGAGAACCCAGGAAGTAATACTTACAAAACAGGTAGAAACATACAGGAAATATGTGATTTTGGTGCTACTGAAATCAATGAAGGTGACAAATCAGAAAGCAATTTAGATTTACCATCATTGTCTGACGTTTTTGAAAGAGACAAGATGGACACACCAGACTTTGATTTACCAAAGGGTGTAAAATCCGTTCAGTCTCAAAATGATATCAGTAATAGTATTATCAACATAGAGTCCTTGTTAAACGATAAACCATGCACAATTGACAAAAATTTAAAAGATGCTTTGAAGAATACTGATAGTCAAGAATTTTCTTTAGAAGATTTAGTTGCTTCACCAACAGGTAATAAATAAATCTTAATATTTTACCGACGACCTGCTCCTGCTTCGCACGGGTGCAATGTATATACTTATATTATACATATAAACCTTCCCCTTGAATCACTATCTATTGCTGGAAATTGCAAAAGTAAAGATGTGCTTTCATATTTAAAGTTGTTTAAATTAAATGCTGCAACTATCAAATAAATCGTCAATCTACATTAAATTATAGTAATATTTTCTTAATTTTTAGTATTCCGTGCCACATCAGCAGCGTCTACACCTACAATAACTAACATATTATTTGGTGAAAAGCTTGATACACCTGATACTAAAAGTAGAATAGAACAGGGCATCGATCCATATCAAGATGTAGAAATATTTGAAGAATTCTTCCAAAACGACACAAAAGAATTTGACATAGAAGACATTAAAAGAGTAAATGGGGGATTTGCATCAGAAGAATGGAAAAAACCTATTGCTGTAAATTGTGCTGAAATTGATAATGAAGAAAATATGTCAGAAAATATCGGCAGGGATGTATCTATTGACATTAAGGACCAAACTGATGATAATTATGATACAGCTTTATCAGAACCAAAGAATGAAATTAAAGAATACATTCCAGATACAGCCCCTAATGACAAATTTGACATAGGAAGTTCGTACTGCAAATTGTGTGACAATAAGTACAGTACCACGAAGGCATTAAGCATACATTTCTCGAAATATCATAAAATTAAAATTGTAAAACCGAGAAACGGAAACTGCAATAGTTATGGTACAGTTGGAATAGAATCTGAGAACGAAGAAATAATAGACATTTCGAGCATGCCGCCAAATGAAAATTTTGATATCAAAAATTTATATTGTAATTTGTGTAAAGTAAAGTACGAGACTCTCCGAGAATTAAGCTTACACGTCTCGAAAACTCATCTCGTCAAAACCGTAAATCCGAAAACGCAATCATTATTACACACTACGGACACATCTTTTGATGACAAATTGGATTTAGAAAATTCATACTGTAAATTATGTGATATAAAGTACAACACTGGCAGGGCATTAAGCGTACATTTCTCAAAAACTCATAATTTAAAAATCGTCAAACCAAAATGTAACAAGAACCAGAACTATATTAAAATAGATATATCTGCAGCAGATACATGGCATGATAAATTTGATATTGAAAAATCATACTGTAAATTGTGTAAAAAAAAGTTCAAAAATGGAAGAGCACTAAGCATACATTATGCCACAACTCATAATATCAAAATCGTAAAACCGGCTTACGATAGAAAAAGAAACCAGAAGAACCTTTTATGTAATAATTGTGGTAAGACATGCAAGTATTCTTCAGATCTTCATAAGCATATGAAAATTTGTAAGGTAAGTCGAAAATTGAAATGTTAATCTTCAATTAATAGTGCACACAGAGCCCGGACTTGCCTGCTAATTGCTAGGACAGTACTAAAAATATTTGGGCACAATTTACTTCAGAATAGAATAGTTTCTATGAAAAGTGTTCAAAATCCCTTCTCTAGCTGTCCACCAGAACATAAGCTTGCTCTTAGGTGCAGAAAGACGATTTTGTGAAATCTCTAAATAGTAACTAACTTCACTATAGTGTTTTCGCTGTAGAACCATGCAGGTGACTTTATATGTATAAACTGATCCTATTCAATCTTCAACATAACCACGATTTACACCCAAGACTGAATATACTGAATTTGCTGCACCATGAATATCGTAGTCATAAAATACGGAACCAGTAATAACTGCAGTAAATTAAATGAATTTAACCAGCCAAAAGACACAATCATCTGCCAAGCCTTTTCCGAACTTTGTTGGGGTCGGCTTCCAGTCTAACCGGATGCATCTGAATATCAGTATTTTACATGGAGCGATTACCTATCTGACCTCCACAACCCAGTTAATACTGGGTAATACGATACCCCTTGGTAAGACTGGTTGTCAGACTTTCGGAACACTGACTACCTGTAACGACTGTCAAAGATCTACAAATGACAGCCGGGACCAACGGCTTAACGTGCTTTCCGAGGCACGGAGGAAACTCGGTATGTAACGGGTGGTCACCCATCCACAGACCAACCTAGGCAAGCGCGGCTTAACCTAAAGATCGACCCGGGCGGCTACTATTTATTTAGCCACGAGCTCCTCCAGTTCCTCCTCTCAATCATCATTTTTGGGCAGAGTTGCAACTTTATGCAAATGTTCATGGCATCAAATGATAGTGAATGACAGAAGGTTAAGAAAAATATCGTTGCAAAGCGGGATCTAACGCTACTTAGTAGGAATTTGCTTTTATTTGATCCGTTCCATACAAAAAAAAAATCACAAAACCCATTTTTCTGCCGAAACTATTAAGTTTAGAGAAAAACGTCAAGAGATATTTATTATTGAGGCTGACGAGTTCTATCCATCCGCATACAGAAAACGCAAAAAAAACAAGTTGGCCCAATGTCACTAAAATCATAGTTTCTACCCACTGTGCGGCGCCTTAAAAAACTGTTAAGTGATGGGATGTGTTGCTATGATGGATAGTCGATACTTGTCTTGTAGAGAAAAATAAGTTTACGTATTTTTTTTTTTATTTATCAACCTTAAATGAAACAACAGAACATATATCATGTTAATTTTGATTTTATCGTTCGTTGAATCTGCCTAAACAGAGTCAAAACTATGTGAATCGTTAGGTACTAGATTAGTCATCTGACTCTGTTATGGATATACCTAACTAACGATGACTCCATGACGTTGTCGATATGGATGTTACGGTCCCAGTCAGACATGATGTCTCTTTTTATGTTAGCCAATGTATTTAGTATTATGACCAATATCAAAAGCTTCAGCAATTTGTTCTACAACTCAGTGGTAAAAAACCGGCCAAGAGCGTGTCAGGCCACGCTCAGTGTAGGGTTCCGTAGTTTCCCGTCCGTCACAATAAGTGTTCTTTACCACGGTAGGTCATGAAAGCACGGAAAATCTTAATATCGACTTTTAAAAAAATGACGTCATTACGCAACGCCATATATCGAACCATTTATGAACTGGTTTTAACCTTAACATTTTGATGGTGTTAAAAAAATGAATTTTAGTTTTGTTCTAAATTGCCTTAGCATGTTCTTGATAGAAGTTTTATGTAGTTATAAGATACCGCCAATGCCAAGGAGAGACCAACCGAACAATTCGGTAATACCCGATCCAATGTAATAGGTACCTACAGCGCCATCTCTCGGGGAATTGGGTTACTAATTAATACAAAGATGTGCAAGTAGTTATCGGTGGTAATTTTGGATTGCGAGAACCGTTTTCAATAATTCTTTTTTTGTTTAAAAAAAGATACGTTCAGGATAATAAAATATGTAAACGAAGTTAAAAAAAATGGTTGCAAATACGATTATACTACAAACTTAGTCCAGAAATTATTTTGTACAACTTTTTGTCTTTTTTGTATAAAAACTGTTGTGTCAATCAAGTTCAAAATAATTTTCATAGAAAGTCCTTATAAAGTTCTACTTTTCAGATTTTTTTCATATTTTCTAAACTTATGGTTCAAAAGTTAGAGGGGGGGGGGGGACACATTGTTTTTTACTTTTGGAGCGATTATTTCCGAAATTATTGACATTATCAAAAAATGATTTTAGTAAACCCCTATTCATTTTTAAATACCTTTCCAACAATATATCACACGTTAGGGTTGAAATTAAAAAAAAATCACTTCCCACTACATATAGGGTGGCTACCCTAATAAAACATTTTTTTCCAATTTTTATTTTACCACTTTGTCGGCGTGATTGATATACATATTGGTACCAAATTTCAGCTTTCTAGTGCTAACAACGGTCACAGAGATTAAGCGAGGACGGACGGACAGACAGACATGGCGAAACTATAAGGGTTCCTAGTTGACTACGGAACCCTAAAAATGATCCATTATTTTGTAGTCCTCTCTCAAAGTAGTCTCGAAGGCAAGCAACACAACCAACAAAACACAACCCTTGCCTGACTGCCCAAAATGGTTTCTTTTTTTGTGCTTGGTCATTTCAATCAAACCACTACTAAGTAAAACAACACAAACTTAACAATTAACACATAAGAACGAAATGTCACCCGAACGAAGTCACAGCGAAAACAATATAAGTGTTTTCGCTGTGACTTCCTTTGTAGTTATTTAAATGAAAAAGAACAATTGTTGCAAAATAAAAAATCTTTTTGAAGCAAAGCTTATTATACACTATTTCGGCATGACGATCAACATCCGATATGGTCTAGTGGCTAGGATACCTGGCTCTCACCCAGGAGGCTCGGGTTCGATTCCCGGTATCGGAATAACTTTTTGTAACAAATGATGTTTTAACAATTATTTTTTTCGCAGTTAAAAGGAATGATGAAGGAAAATTTTAAATGCGAATATTGTCTGCAAGAATTCACGACGCAATATAATTTAGATAAACACATCACCAGTCATACGAATATGAAGAGAAAAATTACCGGAAAGGTTAGTTGTCATCGAATAAGTTTAAAATACTTTAATAGTGACCGAATTTTGGTTACGGCGAGCAGTCTCCAAGCAAGGGTATCATGGATGCCGTGTTTGTTCGGGTTCCACGCGCGCCCCAAAGAGATGTCAGCAAAGCAGAGGGGCCTGCCAGGGCCATTGCCTGCCGGAGTTGCGGGTTTCGAAAGATATACCGCGGCCGCGGAACACAACGGGCAAACGAAGAAACATGGATAGGTTTTAGCCAGTACAAGTTTGACGCTCCCTAAGTAATTTGATGATTTCCCATCCGAAAAAAAAAACAAAAAGAGCTTTCACATTTATTTGCCAAAATTTTAATTCTTTTAATACATATTTTCAGGAAGTTGTATGTACAATTTGCGGCGCCATTTTGCGTCGAAAAAGTAACCTAGTATTGCACATGAGAAAGCATAATAAAGACTACAGCGTGAAGTGCGAGTACTGCGACAAAGGATTCTATAGACAATCAGATTTGAACATTCACGTGAGGTATAATTCGTTTCAATTGAGAATGGGACTGAAGGTCCAGTCATTTTATCATTTTTTGGCTTTATTTGTTAACTGACACTTGAATGTTGTCAAATTCTATTGGTGCGCAGCCTTTGCCTGCGTCTTGAGGCCAATCGTCCCTTTTATGTATCTACTTATATTTTTTTATAATAAAAAAATGGTAAAGAAGAAACTTCTTCGATTTAACAGTTATGGCGTCATCAGTATGGCCTATCAGAATAGCTCAGACCCATTCTCATTCGAAACGCATTAGAAGTTTTATTATAAACTTTCTTTGTTTATAGCACTATTAAAATCCATGATATCCCGTAAGGGACTTTTTTTTTGTAATTTATTATTTTGTCTGTGCACACTCATTGTTTATGGCACACATACTTAAAATATATATATAAATATATAACATTTGCAATAGGTATAGCTTATGTAACCTTATGTATGTTGCTTATGTTTCCTAACCTGGCACTATGTATTCAATTGTTGGTGAGCCAAATAAATAAAATAAATACAGCGAGCTTAACCCATAATTCGGTTTTGTTACAACAAACCTTACTTCGATGCGAGATTTCCAAAAGACGATATACATATATGCATAAAACAGTCCATTATCACCAGGCAGTTAATAATTATGTTCTTCTAGTGCGTGTATCATCCGCAAGAAAGAGACAGCTGAATCTTTTTTATTGTCACAGGAACCACACTGGTGAAACACCATTTTCGTGTACATTTTGCCCGAGGTTGTTCGCCCGTCGAGATGTTTTATTACGACATATCCGTATTCATCTTAGTAAGTATTAGTGCAATTAAGTATATACTAAATATTTACCATTTTTTATGTATTTATTGTCCTGGAATTCTCAAAACTTGAGCTGATGTCAATGTCAGATCAGGTGCCACATCATTCAAATGGTAGGCCTGTAATCTTCAACTTAATGGCGGTTCGGAAGCTGCGACTGGACGGACTGTGCAGGTACTATGGTTCAAAATGTATGGCGGTTCGGAACATTTAACGTAAAAGCGCAGAGCGTCCTCTGCACCTCGTCGTCATTGTATTGACTGTATAATGCCCAGAACACCAGTCCCAGCTAACTTCAGAGCCTCTATAAAGTTGGACGATTAGTAAAGCTTGATTAATTAGCAACTTACATTATATGTATTTTCAGATGAAAGATTATTCGAATGCGACTACTGTGGTTTGAAGTGTATGAAAAAATACGATTTAATTATACACATACGAAATAAATCCTGTAGAAATGAATTAAAAAAGAAAGTTAAGACAAAAAAGAAATCGGTCAAGAAAGAAAATATGGACATCGATGTTCCAGAGGAAAAAAATAATATAGAAGTTAGAAAAGAAGAAGTAGAAATCAGAAAAGAAGAAGTAGAAGTCAGAAAAGAAGAAGTAGAAGTCAGAATAGAAGAAGTAGAAGTTAGAAACGACGAAGTAGAAGTTAGAAACAACGAAGTAGAAGTTAGAAACGGCGAAATAGAAGTTTTTAATGTAGGAGTCAGAAAAAAAGTTAAAGTTATTTATGCTAGAGGCAGTAATGCTACGCTCAAACGCCAGTTACCTTTCTTGGAAACTGAAAGAAGTAATTAAAAACTTAAGATGGAAACGTTACTCAAAGATTAAGTCTTTGAGTAACATTTACATTACCGATTTTTCTCAAGAAGTCTCGAGTTTTAAACAAGAATTAAGAATAAATAAAGTCTGACAACTCTAATTGAACCTTGTTTTCATACCCGAATGCGGCGAAGCCTAAAAAAGGGTTGTGTTTCTATATTGGACTTTAACAGTCCTTCTTTCGAATTGGTAAAGTTAATATTTGTTAATTTGAAGTATTAAATAAATCGTCTCACGAACATTTCGAAGGTGCTACAAAAATAAAACACAAAATCTCAACAACACCTGATTATATTCAAGTAGGACAGTTCTACATAAAAAAAAATACAAAACACAAACTGATTTATCCTGCAACTTTTGACCAGTCAAGTTTTTGTATGTGATTCATTTGTAAGAGGATTTAAATGCAGTCAATTGTAAGCCAATTGTTAAATAAAGAACAAATCAACTCTTAAAGCTAGCATACCCTAATTTAGAACTATTTACTTACACATTCTGTAAGTTTCTATAACTAGTATCATATAAAAATGTATAACTAGAACAACATACATAGTTATTTTTAGAACATTCATACAGGATTGGACCCATTAGCACGAAGGAAGGGAATAAATAAAATAACATGTGACTGTTTATTTATTTATTTAGCATCGTCATTCAGTGCAAATGGGATCCAGCACTAAATAGAATTTTTGTTCAGTTTCAACTAGTGCTAGAAATTATAGTATTTCCATAATTTCGTGTGTCAATCTCGAAAACGTCAACATAGCATATAAAGACTGACTGCATTTCAACTGCAAAATTATTGGCAACCACAAATAAACAAACAAAATAGTTTGGAGTCACTTTCAACGAATGCTGGTGTTTGGACCTAAACAACCGTCAAAGAGGTCTATAAAATTAAGCCTGTCAATTATCAAATTGACAATTCAAAGAGCTACGGAAAAAGCAGCCTGTACTTGAGCATAAAAAAGAAAACATTCCTTTTTTAAATATATAAAAAATTATAAAATTTCCGTTTATTTGAATAAGGATTTTTTTTTATAATTTTTAATATTCTCATACTTTATAAACCTGGTTTAAAATATAGTATATTGTCGCTACCTTGACAAAAATATTAGTTTTTGTACTTAAATATTAACCTACTCGGCTTTAGCTGCTTTTGATTTTATAGGCCTCATTATGGATTTTGATCAACATAACTGTGTTGTTTTTTAAGTGAAAACTTTTATTACATCGTCCCAAACTTTTTCGTCTGTGTGTTGCATGTCGCGTGACGGTCGGCTGCGGAGTACGGACGTGTAAATGTCTATAATGTAAAAAAAGTTTCACTTTTACTGTGGTTTCATAAAACCACACAATCCTTTTTTTAAAGCTCTCTTTAGGCGTCATTTATCGTTTCTTTGGTGACTAGGCATCTTTATAAATTTTGCAGTTGTAATTCAATCCGTCAAACACCTTCCATGGCATCATAACATTAACCAACTGTAACATTTCTGTATACAATTTTAAACCATACTCTTTTGGATTTAATTCCTTATAGCTAAATCTTTAGGCGTTTAAAGTTTAGTGCCATGATCACAGACACATCAATTTAAATTGCTATATTAATGTGTTCCGACTAAATTTTGTAATTATTGTATTAACATAAGCCGTGAGACATTTAGAGATAGCAAACCTTTAGAAAATAACAAGAGAAATAAAATAATTGTACAATATTTTGATTGTCTGAGGACATGAAGGAAAGTGAGTACTTAAACGATAGTGTGACGATTGACAGGGTAGAATGAAAGAAAAAAAAACGTTGTGCTGACCTCAAAAACCAATGGACAAGGGCGATAATGATGACGGATCGATGAAATGATGATATTTTTGTGTTTGCAATACAATTTAGTATGTGATCATTTTAAAGATGTGCAACAACAACGCCCCCTTGCTGCCGTCATTTTATTGTTGTTTTTTGACAATGATTTTACAAACATCAGGTTCCATAGGTTCACTATCTCTTGTACATTATGTATAAATAAACAAATAAGTCCCATGTGATAAAATTTGGCAACATAGACATCTATTCAACTCTCAGAAGCATCAGAATTAAAAACAAACTAATTATATTCATAAAACGAAAATAATAACAACAAATCATTATGAAAGTCATAATGCACATGAATTAAAATAATAGGACAAAATGAACATTAATTATTCACATGGACACAATACTGCGCCAGCTGGCTTGAGAGTACACATCATTTGGTTTAACTAGAATACCTACTATTAATTAGTTACTCTACAATAAACTAAATTATGAACATGCATTCAATTCATTTTCACATTAAGACTGTCTTGTGTGACGAAATTCATCAGTTTTCCTCTACTGTAGTGTAGTTCTTAACCAATTTTGATTTTCAACTAACCTAGAGTAAAATAGTACATAATATTGCATATTTTCCAGTTTGATAACATAATTATGTTGGCCAAAAATGGCTGTCAAATCTCATGTGGCAAAGTGTTACCAGCAATAAAAAAATCAAAAGTCGGTTTGTCATAACGACAGTATTGATACCAATGTGTTCTTAGCTTAATCATTCAGTTGTCACTTCACAAACACAGCTTTCAGCACCTTGGATTAGTCAGTCATCAAGTTCTACACTTTCACTTTAAACTTGAACTAAGATTTCTGACCCTTAGGCCTGTGGGATATAACTATGCAGTTGTCGGCGAGCTGGTTGCGCATTGAACTGTTCTCTTTGCGCACTTCGCTTAGTTCTTGATTGAGTCTTAATATTTCTAGCACGAATTTTTCGTTCTCAACTTCTAGTTTCTCTAATCTGAAAAAAAAAAATATTTTAAGCTATTGTATGTTCGTTTAATAATGTTCCCAGTGCTGGGATATAGGCCTCCTCTCTATGAGCAGGAGTGGAATGGTACATTGGTTTTAGGAGATTCCGGTTTTCTCACGATGTTCTTCATCGTCTATTTAAATCCGTGTCAGACTAAATTCGCTTTCAAACCTCTGCAAACGTGCTAACGATATTAAAGCGTGATAAACAAAAATTGTCTCGCTCTGGTCTTATGGTCCCAAGCACGACTGCTCTGCACGAGGTCCTGGGGTCGATTCTTAGGTCGGGTAAAGCGGCCGAAGTCTGGATGCGTACCCGGCTGATGTCAATACGGTCGCACCCTATTACATGGGACTTAACATTACTGGCGAAATGTGGGTATACTACCAGATGCACCTCTGCCTAAACCTTTGCGGTTTACGTGATGTTATGTTGGATATTTTTTTTTAAATTATTGTGTTAATTATCACGGTATACAAAATAGGGGGGAGCGGAGTCTTCTACTTCAGGCATAATGTGTCTAAAAGAAGATTCCGAACACAACTATTGTAAACTAATTATTTGAAACAATACATTTTATTTTTTTTAATAGAGAAAAGAAAAGATTTTTTGGGGATCAACAACAGCTTATTTTTAGTTATTTGTGTGAACATAGAGATAAGTATCCAAACTTCTCTGGAATTTCGCTAGCTATTTTATAATGACCTTGTTATTATAAAAGGTTATAGGGACTGGGTGAGACCAGTCTGGAACCATATACCACCCAAGCATAGCACTGAATAATATTTAGTTTTACCGCTTTCTGCTATACTTATAAATAATACGGGATTATCTCATCTATATTTAGTTCTAGTGATTGTTTATATCACTTTATCTATAACGTCAAACAGTATCAATGTTTCGAATTCAGGAAATCGCAAATATTGCGATGTCTTTCTTATCTATCTATACTATCGCACAACATTGATGATAAGTATGGCAAGGAGATCAATACTTGAATCTACTTACTACATAATAAATTATGATGGAAATCTACATATAAAATAAAATCTCCGTTTGTCCCTTCATGTAGGTTAATGAATTGAAAAAGAACAATCTGGAATGAGGTTGTGGGTAACATTATAATACAACGGTAACTTGACCCATTTCCTCATTGTCAATCAATTCAGCCTATTTATTGTTTGCCCTATGATTCGCCACCAGAACCTTTTCCCTGCATCCCACACTAAAGTCTGTCCCAGCCACCATCAGGTATTATAAAATTTAATACACTAGCTTTTGCTCACGACTTTGCTTCCGTTACGTTCGAACAACCCGCGGAAACGCTTTAAATGTAGCTTAATACACTTGGAGATAATGTCTCTCTCGTGTAAAAGAATTTTCTGAATTGGATCAGTAGATTTGAAGATTAACCCCTACATACAAACTTACAAACAAATTTTACTTCTTTGAGATGATAAATATAAGAATACTCTTATATTTATCATCTTAAAGAGCATCCCATTTCAAATGTTGATTATCTATACAGATAATCAACATTTGAAATGGGATGCTAACCAAGTTAATTATTAAAAATAATAATGTTAGTAACTAATGACAGTTTAAAAACTTAATCTTCACCAACCTCTTATTTTTCTCCGTCAAATCAGTAATATGATCGCAGGCCTTAGCTAATATTCCTCCTTTGCTCGCAGAGTCGGGTAGTCCAGAATTGGGCACAAGATTGGCCAACTTGGAGATCCAACTGTTGATTTTATCTCGGCGACGTCTTTCTACCTCGTTGTGGGTCGCTCGTCTTTTGTCATCGCGCTGGAAGAATACATTGCAATGATTGAGATACTATTGGTATTAGAATGCTAAGTTGGCTTGGCTAATTCTTGTCAACTGAAAATGACATTACTGTAGGTGTTAATTTCAGTTGAGTTTCATCAGAGATGTCTTCTGTTGAATGATAATGATGTTTTATGAAAAAAAAACCTGAATTATTTGTGAAAATTATATCGAAACCTAAATTGGTTCACTAATTTTTTTTAAATGGTTAGGTTCACTTTTACCATTTATGTCTGGCCCCATTCATAGGCCTAGCTGCTTTTTTTCAGCCTATTAGCAATAGAAAAATGATTTTACATATATTTATAGACATAACATCACGCCCGTAATCCACGTAGGGTTAGCCAGAGGTGTACCTACCTAATAGTACATCAATATTACATTATTGCTGTAACTATACGAAAAATATAAAAAAAAACAAAAACTGCAATAATACAGACTTATTTTATGAAACTTTTTTTATGTCTATAGTTCATCAAAACCTTGTAAGTAAGGACAGAAAGCAATGGAAGTACTTAAAGGAAGCCTTTGCCAAGAGGACACTGAATTCCGTGACATGATATAACCAAGAATAAAAGGGCTATTGAAATCGTGTTTGCGGCATGTCAACTGAACGCGTATGAAAATCGCCAACATGCTTTAGTTTTGGTGTGTAGACTGTAGAGTCCATTGAATAAACTACTTGAACTAACCTTTTTTGCAGTGACTGCTTTTGCTGCCAAAGGATCTCTGCGAGCATTTTTCTTAGGCGTAGTTGTAGTACCAAACACTTCCACAGGATTGCTGATCACGTAATATTCCGCATCTGTAAATATTTATAACTATCATAAATACTTAATCGCAACATCAAGCCTGTAATACCCCCTGCCAGGATTGCGGGTTGTTCGAAAGAGATACCGCGACCCCGGAACATAAAGGGCAATAGAAGGAACGGGTGGGTTTTAATCAGTACAAGTCTGACACTCCCCCCGCCCAGAGCGAGGGAAGTTGTTTGATGGTTTCCATCAGCAAAAAAATGCCTGTAATACCTAGGCAGAGGTGTAACCCCAACAACAGCCTATATAATGAAAGGTCAAACTTGACGGAATTCCCTATCAATGTTTTCTCTATGAGTTTCGCTTCATACACACGTTCCCTATATAAACAGTGTGAATTATGAATGTCTATAACTATAACTCAAATTGTTTTGTTTTTTCAGTGCCCTGAATTTATGTTTTATATTTTTTGTCTCTAATTTTCTTTGATTTGACTTTAACAGTCAAATCAAACCAAAAGCATTTATTTCAAGTAGGCCAGCTACAGGCACTTTTGAACTGTCAATGCAATGATAATAATAATAAAAAATTAAGCTACACTCCCATACATGTCCTACAGTTAAGCGTACCTGTTAAATGCCATTTTTGGATGTTGGTTTATTTGAATTTGTATGAGACAGAGCTGCTAGTTTGAAAATAAATAACTATGTACACTTGTAATAAGTGGCATTCTGTGTTTCTGCTGACCTTCATGGGAAACCTACCCAAATTTGGATCAGGTTAAGTTCAGTACCCATCAGTTATGCTGAAGTTCTTTAAATTTAGACAGTGGCAGCAATCCCACTGCCCATATTGTTGTCTGATGAAAATATCAGAATGTGCAACCAAATTAATTAACTTAATTTATTTTATTCACAGATGTTTGGTTTAGGACAATATTACACCTAAGTCACTGTCTTATGATGAAATTAAGTAATACCAACAAAAATAATGTGATAAAGGATGGATAATGCTTTTATAATCCTTCTTGTCTGCCTCTTTGGTAGTTGCATGAATTCCTGGGTATGATTTTCCAAGATGGCAAATTGCCATTAAGTTTGTCCCTCAGGAATTTCTAAGTAGCAGCTAGTTGTGATTTGATATCATGCTTGTTATCGCCAAATAGCATTCAGGGATTTTCACCGTTCAGTATCACTTGACTATTTTGTCAAGAATTAAAAAAAAACAGCCATTTACAAATTAGGACTTACCAGGAGAAGGTGAATGAGTGATGTTAATACCACTAGTTTCCTCCCCTGTCATACTGATTAATTTGTACTTCACTCCGCTGAGCTGGGCTGAAAAAAACAGAGTACTTAAATTAAAACCTCATTAGTCTGTCTGTAACAAAATGTTAACTTTGCAACGATTTTTGCGGAACACAATATCGTGTGTCTTGTTCCCAGGTATCCCTTGTCAAATGTTATTCAAATCTGCTTTATCATTTGTGTTATGAAACTAGCCCAACTGCACCAGCATCATCTTGTGACAGAATTCAGCATAGCTTAGAAAACCTAATCTAGAAAGACCTCAAATCCCATTTCTTAGTGGATGCCTACATCATAATAGCTATCTGTATGTCAAATTTTAGCCTAATCTGTTTAGTTGTTTGAGTTGTGCATTGATAGTCACTTACAAGTATACTTAATGTGTTTCTATACATATCATTATTATAGCAATATTATTACAAGCACAACAGAAGACAGATAGTGAAGATCATTTACACATAGTGATAATAAACTAATAACATAGTTAGTTGTATGCAGCTATAAGTGTCTTCCGTCAGTTATTATCATAGATTATGTTTTACTCAAATATAAACATCTATTTTGAATAAGTTCTCCTGATATGTAGCTGTGAAGCAAGGAATGGTTAATGCAAGTTAGCACTCCATGAGATCAACAGATTGTACCAAAACAAATTGTTTTTATTTTAAAGAGAAGGATTGTTGCCTGTTATAATTTGTTTGGGATTTTAAGGTATATTCCTAAGTTGTTTCCTAGACAGCTATGATACATTGAGTGTGTGATAACATGCATAGTAATAATATAATAGTTCAACTTACAAATGTCTTTGAAGTTGTATGAAGTAGAATTCTCGTTAGTATCCAAGTAAGGCTGAGGAACAATCGATCTTCCTTCGTTACTTCCTGAAATATAATCATAATTAAATTTAAACCTAATTTAATAACACCCATGACACTACTTAATGCACACAGATAATTAAATTGAAACTCGTTACAGCGAATTAGGGCTAATTCTGTGCTACAGTAAACAAGAAGTGGCTCTAATACAAAATAAAAAGAGAAAAAAATACACAGATATTACATACCAAACGATCCTTCATCTACCATGCCCAAATATTCACTATCTGCACTGCAAACAAATGCGATAAATTAAAATACAACACTTGAAAATAAAATCTAAATCGAGAGAACTGCGTCGACTGCCAAGTTGCAAAACTATAAAGCAATGACCTTCGGTGCCTTAAATCCTCATTATATAATGCACTATGCAAATAACACCAAATTCAACAGCTTATTACCTGTTATCGAGTGAATTTTCATGCATGTCATCAACGTCAATTTCCACTTTGGCCATTGCGCGTAATTATTTTTGAATTTCCACAATTTGATCACGGGAACAAAATAAAAGGGTCATGTGATGAGACTATAGACAAAACAAACTTTAATAGTTGCCAATCACTTTGGCAACAAATAACACAAATTAATTTTGTTTATGGTTTTTACCAAGGAATTTTGTTGAAATTTCTTTTTTTTATTGAAATATTAGTATTAATTCGTACTTTTTTATTATTTAGTCACTTAAATTATTAAAAATATTGATTGTTAAAATGCGTCTTAAAATGCAGGTATCCAAACATGAATGTTTCATTTAAATCACTGCCATCTATTGGCATATGTTTGAACTTCAGATGATTACAATGGCGCCATCTAATGCTATGTATATAAGTATGTCATACCATTCATTCAATAAATAAAGGAATAAAAATACTGGAGACGTCAGGTAAGGAATGCGAACAAAAAAATAACCCCCTTACTGGAAAACGCGCACTAAGTTGCGGGTGTTGAGCTTTAGCTAGTTTAGTATTTTGTTCTTGCTAGCCTCTCAATTGTCCCAACACACATTACGCACCATTGTCCGCCGAAAAATCTTGAGTTAGGACTGATATTGTTCAACAAGTGACCAATTTTGCGCACCGAAGGTTAGGAGGACAGGCAGCTAAGCAGGTTCCACATATGGACGAGTTTCTTTTGAGTCATTGGAAGACTTTCTTTCCTGAGTTCTTTTAGGGCCCAGAATTTCTTCCAAGCATTTTGGACACGTTTTTCGACGTCCTTGTCTTGCCTGTTTCTAAAAGACACTATCTGACCCAACTAGGTATACTCATTGACTATTGCAGCATTTGCAGCACATGCCTACCAGGGTCATGACCTGGGATTTTGATCTGTTCATTGAAAGTCCAACTTCAAGACATGCTGTGCTCAGATCTTGGAGAAATTCTTCAAGTTCTAACGCAGATGTGGAAACAACACAATGTCATCAGCAGAGAGAAGGTTTGTTAGTTGTTATCCACCAACATTTAGGCCTCGCTTTTTTTTATTAGCATCTCGCAGGTCGGCTATAATGGTTTTTCAGTATCAGTCACACTTCCATCTGGAACGAGCTTCACTCTCTAAAAATCGACCAGAAATATATCAACATTTCAAAAAACGGACGGACAATAGAGATCACCGAATGGGGACCATCAGGCACAAAAAACACCGGCAGACCAAAGCAGCTATAAATATATATTAAGCGCTATAGCTATTTAGATTTCGGAAGATGACATTGTGTAGGCGGTGAGGAAAATCTGGATCGATCAGGGCAAGGATAGGGAAAAGTGGAAATGTTTGGAGAGGCCTATACCCAAAATGGGGTTCATAACCAAAACTAAATGAAAACATTTAATTTACTTGTTCACTGTATATATAAACTATAACTAGTTTTACAGCATAACAAAGTACTAACGACATTTGAAATGTTAAGTACCTAACTAAGGGTTATGGAACAAACGGTTTTATTATTATATAAGTAATGATTTTTATTCGTGAATTAAATAAATTACAAAACACAAGTCCAAAATAAATGCCGTGTCGATGGCGCGTTCTGATTCCACGCGCGCTTCAAAGAGTTGTTAAATCATTTATTCATTTGTTTAACATAGGTAGATAGATATTAAATGTGGTTGGTAAAAAAAGTGCGCTATGTTATGCCCGAGAGCGTACAAATATATGTGCTAAAAAAATATTATAATTACCTACAGTAATTTATGATAAAAACTAATACGAATGAAAATTGAAAAATATATGTATAGGTATGTCAAAAATTAAAAAAAAATATAAACAATTAAAAATAAAAAATATACAAAATTAAATAATGTCAAACACAAAGACTCAAAAGAACAACAAAGAAAAAATGTCAAATAATAAATAAAAATATACAGTTTTTATGTCACAGTCTGGCATGAAGTAAGTATCTAAAAAAAAAATATATAATTTATTAAGTCATCATTTTGCAATTAGATTTTTATCTGTCAGAAAATCAGAAATACTGTAATAGGCTTTATTCACCAGTAAGCATCTTAGCTGTTTTTTAATAGGTTAAGATTTAATTCTCTGATTGGCTGCGGTATGTGGTTAAATATGACTGGTGCCATGCAAAACACACTTTTATGCATTAATGCTGTATGAGACCTTCTTACGCATAAGCTAGTATTATCCCGTCGACTTCGGTTAATATCTAACATCTTGGTAAATAATTTAGGATTGGTTTTGACAAATGCAGCAACTTCAAAAATATATAGGCATGGAAGTGTCAATATTTTATATTTAATAAAGGACGGTTTACAAGTATTTATTTATTTATTTAAACTTCATGTACAATAGTGGTACATAGGCGGACTTAATGCCGTAAGGCATTCTCTACCAGTCAACCTTTGGGTAAAATACGACAACATTGTGATAGGGTACAAAAATATATATATCTAAAACTATTTGTTTATGAAAACATATATATTTATACAGATACTAATACACATATACATATCAAATAAACTAATAAATACAATTAAAAAATAAAAACGAGAACTTTAACAGTAATTACTATGACTTTTAATTGGTAGACGGACCTAAATAGTGGTTACGAACTTTTCTTTTAAAGGTAAGTTTACTTTCAGCTTTTTTAATGCCAAAGGGTAGCGCGTTCCAGAGCTTTATTGTTGAAATTGCGTATGATTTGGACATAAAACCGGTGCGGTGTAATGGAACTTGGAGGAGTAGATTTTCGGAAGCCCGAAGGTTACGGCTGTGAGAACTGCCCAACACTTTAAAATAACTTTTTAAATAATCAGGAGCATACGGATCATTCAAGATAGAGTACAGCATACAGAGAGATCTGAGGGACCTCCTGAGTCGTATAGGCAGCCATTTAAGCTGAGTACGGAAGGAAGAGATGTGATCATATTTACGAAGGCCAAACACAAACCGAATGCAATTGTTAAGAAGACGATCCAATTTGTTGAGAAGTTCCTGGGATAGATCAGAATAACAAACATCACCATAGTCGATAATGGGAAGTACAAGAGACTGTACCAAAATGAGTTTAGTGCTAGATGGGAGAAAGTGCTTAAATCTATAGAGAGACCGCAGCGAGAGAGTGACTTTCTGGCTCACTTGAGCCACGTGCTTATTCCAGCTGAAACAGTCGTCAATGTACAAACCTAAGTCTTTAACGTGAGGTGCGAAAGAAATAATTGAATTCTGATACATCAGTGGTGCAAGTTGACTAATGTTCACATTTCTCAAATAGTGCGAGCTACCAATGAGGATGGCCTGACATTTCCCAACGTTAACAGAAACACCAAATTTGCCAGACCATTCCTCAATAGTTCGGAGATCAGCATTAAGGGATGAAATGCATTCATCAAGGTTCGCAATATCTGATTGAGCGTATAGTTGCAAGTCATCAGCGTACAGATGGTAAGAACATTTGAGGATAGCAGTAATGGAGTTAATAAATAAAGAAAATAAGAGAGGAGAGAGTATACCGCCTTGTGGAACGCCAGTCATCAGGTCGCACCAGTCAGAGTAATCCTGATCAACACGCACCGCCTGCTGGCGACCACGAAGATAAGAAGACAACCAATTACGTGACAAAGAAGACACCCCAAGTTGAGACAGTATGGCCAGGAGAATGTCGTGATCAACGGTGTTAAAAGCATTGGAAAAATCTATTAAAACTAACACCGTTAACTTAGAATTCTCCAAGCCATCTCGAATATCTTCTGTAACTTTAAGCAAAGCTGTGGCTGTGCTGTGGCCAGGCCGAAAACCGGATTGGGAACTGGACAAAAGATTATTCTTAAAAACGAAAGAGGATAATTGTTTAAGAGCAACTGCTTCAAGGATCTTAGACAGGAAAGGGAGAATGGAGATGGGTCTAAAGTGATTAGCTAAACTAGGATTAGAAATTTTAGGAAGAGGGATAATGTAAGCCTTACGCCAAATCGCAGGAAACACACCAGATTGCAGAGATGAATTGACGATGTAAGTAATAACTGGGATTAAGTTTTCAATCATAAAAGATAACATAGTACGACTGACCCCATCACAGCCCACAGCCTTAGATTTAATTGAGGTAAAAAATTTAAAGACCTCATGGTTAGTCACAGGGGAGAAAGAAAAGGAGTCAGGAGGAAGTATTGGCTTGGAAGTAATTTCCTGAATAGTATTATCCTTAATAGCAACCGCAAGCGCAGCAGACGTTGAAAAATGTTTGTTAAGTATCTTTGATCTGCAGTATAAACATTGTCCTGATGCACCTTTTTTGTGCTTTAAAAATGACTTCCCTATTGGTTGAATTTCCCCAAAATATAACACCATACCTCAACACTGAACCCACCAGGCCATAATATGCTGTGACTAAAGCATCTATACTTATCACTGAGTTAAGCTTAAACAGCACATAGCCAGACTTACTAATTCGTTTAGCTAGCTCCTCCGTGTGTGCTTTCCAATCTAATTTTTGATCTATTGTTAATCCTAAGAATTTAGATGTATTTACTTGTGTTATGATTTTACTGTCGTAGGAGATACTCATATTTACATTTGAACGGTGGCTAAACATAATTAATTTCGTCTTTTCAATATTTATTTTTAGATTATTATTATCTAGCCATTTTACAATAGAGGTTAGTGATTTCATTGTTATGGCATTGGTCCTTCGTGTTATTTATGGTCACCGTGCTGTCATCGGCAAATAGTGACATAGGATGACTTGTTACTTTTGGCATATCATTTATGTACATTATAAACAAAGGGGGCCCTAATACGCTGCCCTGGGGCACTCCATATGTTATTGTCTTATAGCCAGACTTGTAGATTAGTTGACATTTTGTTTTAGGATCTATTGTGGATACTTCAACGTACTGTTTCCTATTCTGTAAATAAGACTCTACTAAATTTAGGACGTTACCTCTTATGCCGTAGGTGTCCAGTTTTTCTAGCAAAGTTTTATGATCCACATAGTCGAAGGCTTGAGTCATATCACAATAGATAGAGCACACAGGGATTCGTTTATCAACATTCGTAATTACATTGTTAAGGAAGTCATAGATGGCCATATTAATAGTTTTATTTTTCCGGAAGCCTTTTTGTTCCTCAGTCAAAATATTTTGTTTATCTAGATAATTTTAATTTTGTGTATATATGTACTTTTCAAATACCTTCGATATTATCGTTTTTTTTGAATAATGGTTTGACCACAGCTGTTTTAAGGGCAGCTGGATATGTACCGTGTATTATACATAGATTAAGAATATAACTCAAATGTCCACAAATACAGTCTGCGACAAATTTAACTACTTTGGTGGATATACCGTCATTGCCAACACTGCCTGTATTTATTTAAAGACCTAATTATAGCTTTTATCTCATTTGCATTGCTTGTCAGCAAGAAGAAGGGCCCGCTATGGCCACTGCTTGCCGGGGGGCTTGCTTACGGGTTGTTCGAAAGAAATACTGCGGCTCCGGAACACAAAAAGCATTGAAGAAAGAAAGAAAGAGATTTAGACAATAAAAGTCTGACACTCCCTTCTGTTCCGCCCAGAGCGGGGCAAGTTATTTAATGATATCTCATACGAAAAAAAAGCGGTTCTACCCCGCTGTCGTAGAGGAACGTGTTGGTAAGCAACCAGAATAGATGAATAGAGAATTTGAAGAAAAAAGTGAAAATAAATTACCCTATAACCAAATACAATACCAAATATTGTCCTCCTGACCACGAAGTAGCTTTTGTACCAAATCGCCTGGAGGCGCAAGCTAAACTGGAGTCCCGTCTGTCTTTGACAAGCTTTGCGACTCCCTCGGGACTTTGGAACACGGAAACCGACACGGCTCCTAAACTCCTAACCAGTTTTGTCGGGTGATTTATTATGCACTAGCTTTCGCCCGCGGCTTCGCTCGCGTTAAATTCGGTATAACACACCAAGCAGACCTGCAGTTTTTGCTCTTGCGCCTGATTGATTTGTAATAGCAACGTTAAGTTTTCCCTTTTCTTCCCTCGTTCTCCCTCATATCCCACTTTTTTTTAATAAAAATTAGCCTATGTCCGTCTCCTGGTTCCCAACTATTCTCTGTACCAAAATTCATCAAAATCGGTTTAGCCATTAAAGCGTGAAGAGGTAACAAACAAACAAACAAATAAACAAACAAACAAACTCACTTTCGCTTTTATAATATTAGTAAGGATACAACGTTGTTATGGAAGATTGATGTACCTTTACATACGTACCTTTGTGGTCAACTTAAATAAGCTAGTCTTGATAGGAATCTGCTGAAATTTGCTAGAGAATTTCAGTTGATAATAGTTGATTATAGGGGAATCATATTTATTAATCAGCATCCCTTGAATTAAAAGTATTATGTTTTTAATTTCGAGGCGAGAAACGGGTGTTAATTAAACAAAATATACCTAATAACTCAGGCACTAACCGCAAGAAAATTTAGGTAAAAAAGAGAATCCTTCAGTTAAATCAAAGTTGTGCATCCAGTTATTACCCCATGGGGATCCAATCAGAGGAGCCTGCTAGGGCCACCGCCTGCCGGGGTTGTGGGTTGTCCGAAACAAATACCCCGAAAAGGCCCCGGAACATGAAGGGCAAAAGAAACAAATAAGTACTTAAAGGTGGATTTAAGTCATCGCATAAAAGGGTACCCAATAACTACCTAACTATATGTTCACGACACCATTGTTCAGTAAAGCACCCTAATTCTGCGAGGGGCTATAGTACTTTCAGTGAAAATGTTAATTAGGTTTGGAGCTAGAGCGCTCGTTTAGCGTATCTCACTTACTACCTACATAATGTGTAGTTCTGCTAGTGCACTCAGTTGTCTCCTGTTTTCATGCATGAATAGCTCTGATTTCGGTTTGTTTTTGTGAACAAAGTTTAGGTACGTAGTTTTGATATTAAAATAGCAATACCGTATGATTATCAAAAATCACATACAAAATTACGACGAAAAACAATTATGTCCTAAAATATATTTGACGACACGGTTGGCACAGTGTCTGAACGATCGACTGCTGCGCTACGTGTCGCGGGTTCGATCCCCGCACGGAACAAATATTTGTATGACCTACAGATGGTTGTTCCGGGTCTGGCTGTTTGTGTATGTGAGTTTAAGTGTTTGTAAACGCACCCACGATATAGGAGAAATTCCTAGTGAGGGGCAACGTTTATATATAAAAAAAAATCGTGCGTAGCACTGAGCTACGACGTAGCACGCATTGTGTTACGATTGCGTATTTTCCTAGAACCTTTGTTTGAGTAATACATTCAAGCTCATTTATTTGTTTAAGTAATGTTATGAAAATCAAATACAATTTACATCAGCCGGCGTATGTCGGATCGCATCGGAGCGCATTTAACAATGCGTCACCGGAAATTGAAGCACTGTTTAAGTACTTATGTCAATGCATTAAAACATGTAATTACTGTGTAAATTCTGTGATAAAGATATGATATACGTTTCAATAAACGGTTTAAATAGCACCTACATATATCTCAATAACACTATTCGACCCGGGGGTCGAACCCAATACCTCGTGCTCAGCAACCAGACTAACGAAGCACTAAAATAATACGGAATTAACACCCACACCACACGTATATGCGTGGTGTAAGTTTCGGTAATATTTAAGTACCTACCTACTTATAGTACATTACGATATTAGTGCGTTATGATGGTTATAACATGCGAGGCGGAATTTCAGCCCGAGCCGAAGGCGAGGGCGTAATCGAGCCGAGCATGTTATAACCAATACGCACGTATATCGTACGACGTTTTTTAACACTTTTGCGAGGAAACAGAAAAAAAACATTTCACAATACAAGTACAAAGAAAAGAAAATTTGAGAAAAATGGCGCGAGGATTATTTTCTGCCGTGGCTGCGTGAACATGTTGGCAAAGACACTAGACTTCACTAGAGCATGCAGCCAAGTTATTAAATTACCGAATAAACTGTTTTTTTTTTTAATTTTAAATAAACTCAAACTGTGAATGCACACTGTTGCTTTCGTGGTTGCTTTATAATGGCGATTAGTTCGAAATTTGAATAGCAACAGCGCGCTGCTCACTAGCTGGTCAGTCGTGCGGCGGCGATCAGTTCCAAATTTGAAATGGCAAATAATACTGTTATGGAATTTGTATAGACTATAACTTAACTATTTGCTTTGATAACACACGCGTTTTTTATGACCCTCTTTACATATTTAAAACCGGTGGAATTACATCAGCTTTACGAGCAAGGGTGTTAAAAAGTAATTTACACCGTAATGTGCTTTCATTACGGTGTAAATTACCTAACCCACTAACGAACACCCTATAAACATACAAATTCAAAAGCCTTCATACATATTAAGTAGGTTACATAAAAGAGGCTGCATTGTGAAATGGCATGGTGTCGATAAGCCGTGCCTTTCATCTCCGCTCGTTTCGCTCATCGCTATCTCTCACGACCACCGATCAACCGTATTGAGTGTCGAGCTATCGATAAATCTGTCAACGAACGGGATGCTATTATCGATGTATTGCTCTGCAATACAGTGCTGACTATGATTTGAGAAGCATCGAGATGTCCTTCACTATTGTTATTGAAAAATACATTATGACGTGACTCTGGTTTGTGTATCTTAGACAGCAAAATGTAAATAATAAAATGGAGCATATTTTTAATATCAATGAAAGATCTTTTGTTTGTTTTTGTTTTTTAAAACGTTGCCCCAACGCAGCAGTCGTTCGCTCAGCCACTGCGCAAACCGTGCCGTCAATATCATTATATCATAGTTTTATCACGGAATTTACACAGCTTAAAAACGGAATGTATCAACGCACATGGTGATGTAAATTCCATAAAAGTTTACATACGTCTCATGTGACACATTGTTCAATGCGCTCCAGTGCGATCCGATACACGCCGGACAATGTAAATTGTACCTACTTGATGGTTTCCAAATAAACCTGGAAGTACTGAACCGATAACATTGATACGTGTAGGTATTGGATGCACATGCTACCGTCAGATCTTTCTTCTTTCTTTCTTTTTTTAAAAACGTTGCCCCACACTAGGAATTTCTCATGAATGTATGTTGTACATGTATGTATGTATGTTTAGGTATTAGATAAGTCCTGTCCTTCTAATTAAAAATAAATAATTCAATTATTCACAATTAATAGGTATAAGATCTCTTTACAACATTTCTGGACAACATACAAAATACATCCATCAAATAGCCAATGAAATGAGGTTACCAGCATAAAAAATACCCTTGCTTTAAGCGTGTTTATAGTTTTTTTTATAAAGCATATTATTATTCTTGTCCTACTCTTATAGCTATCCACATTCATACTCAAAACTGAATATTGAAAGGAAAAACAATCTTCTATACTAAAACACACAGAATACCAGGTACGTAATAACGGACAAGGCCATACATTTTCAGTAAGATTTTCCTATAACAGTGGTCGATGGGGTAACATTTACAACTTCGTGGAAGCCTTAAGGGGCTTCAAGAGGTGTTAGGGGGTATTTCCCGGCGTGTTTAATATCCCCAACCCTTGTATTTGGGAAATGCGTACACCCTGTACCTACTCTTATGTCTCTTATTTTCCTTGTATTGAATATTGTCGCGATTGTCTTCAATTTTGTTGGACAGAAGAGGGAATTCATTCTGTGGATGTTTTGTATACTTTATTAGAGGATGAGATTGAGGAGCTTGTGGCTTAATAATAGCAGCCGCTCGGGTCGATCTTTAGGTTAAGCCGCACATGCCTAGGTTGGTCTGTGGATGGGTGACCACCCGTTACACACCGAGTTTCCTCCGTGCCTCAGAAAGCACGTTAAGCCGTTGGTCCCGGCTGTCATTTGTAGATCTTTGACAGTCGTTACAGGTAGTCAGTGTTCCGAAAGTCTGACAACCAGTCTTACCAAGGAGTATCGTACTACCCAGTAGTAACTGTGTTGTGGACGTCAGATAGGCAGTCGGTTCATGTAAAATACTGGTATTCAGCTGCATCCGGTTAGACTGGAAGCCGACCCCAACATAGTTGGGAAAAGGCTAGGCAGATGATGATTAGGGGATGAGATTTTTTTAGTATTTCGAAAAAATATTCCCTTTTATGTATAACGAACTATGTAACGTTATATATAGCGAACAATGTAAAAAAAGCAATAGGCCTCTATTACATGGCACTTAAACATATCTAGCGAAATGTGGGTTTAGAGACTATTAAATATACCTCTGCCTAATCTTTCGGGGATTATAGGCGTGATTTTAACTAATTATTATAAAACTACTTTTGCCCGCGGTTTCGCTCACGTTAAATTCGGGTGTTACACAGTTCCCCTTTCCTGATTTGCAGGTACCTGCTACCTGTAGTTTTTCCCTTGCGCCTTATTTATTGTCATAATAGTTTTCCCTTTTCTTCCCTCTTTCTCCCTCATTTCTAACTTTAAAAAAAAGCCTATGTTCGTCTCCGGGTCCCTACTATCTCTGAACCAAAATTCATCAAAATCGGTTTTGCCATTTAGGCGTGAAGACGTGACAAACAAACAAACAAACTCACTTTCGCTTTTATAATATTAGTAAGGATAATCAAATTGCACCTACATCCGTTTATTAACTATCTCTCTTGCACTAATGCGCCACCACTCCACCGGGCAATTATTGTAGGCTAATTAATATTATCGTTCATCGCAATCATTCCGCACGCTCTAGTGTATTATTATCTATTCGACTAATATTACATTACTAGCTTTCGCCCGCGACTTCGTCCGCGTGGCATAGTTACTTTGGGCTAACGCTAACATTAATCCGCGTGATGATCGAAAAAAATATCTTTCTCTCCCCTTTTCTTCCCTCTTTCTCCCCCGTTTCTCACATTTTTTAGCCTTTGTCCGTCTCCAAGGTCCCAACTATCACTGTACCAAAATTCATCAAAATCGGTTTGGCTATTTAGGCGTGAAGACGTAACAAACAAACTCACGTCGCTTTTATAATATTAGTAAGGATTATCAAGCATGCACGAGTTTTTTTTTTGTAATACGTATTTGCCCCACACTGGGAATTACTCCTGTATCGTGAGTGCGTTAACAAACATTTAAACTCACGTACACAAAAAGCCAGACTTAGAACAACTATCTGTAGGTCATTTGAAATTAATTCCGTGCTAGGATCGAATTAGCGACACGTAGCACAGCATTTAAACACTTATCGACAGTGCTAACAGTCAAAGATGAATTAGGAAGTATCAAAATATATTTCTAATTGATTATTGATATTAAAATTTTGACACCTTTGACATCCACACACAAATATCAATCAAGGAATCTTACTGAAATATGCTTTTTAACACTAACTTAAAATTCATTTTCGTTTAACTAGAAACCACTATTTGAATAAACATTTGGTTTGTTGTCTTGTGCGTTGTTGAACGCCAACAAAATCATTGATTTCAATTCCAAAAATACAATGTTACCTTAAAATTAATTATCGAAAGCAAACTTCGGGAAATTAGAAGGGTTATCTAGGGTTGCCATAAATTAAAATGTTGTTACTTACAACATTTTTTATTTTTTATCAAAGTCACGAATTTTATCATAGATTATTTTAAATAATCAATATTAAATAAATGAAAATAATGAATGAAAATAATCAATATTAAATATGACCGCAAGCTTGTGATCCCCGAAAGGTTAGCGAGAAATGTACACAAAACTACACTCACATTTCGTAAGTTATGCCTGTTGGCGAGTCGACGGCGGGTTCGTGTTCTACGGGAGAGATATGTCAGCAAAGTAGACAAGCCAGGGCCACCGCCTGCCGGGGTTGCGGGTTGTTCGAAAGAGATACCGCGGCCCCGGAACATGAAGGGCAAAAGAAAGAAAATAAATATTAGTCGCAATTACGACATGCCCACAAAATAACAAAAAATATAAACATTGAACATTCTAACCATAACAAACATTTATAAATACATAGGTATGGAAAAAATTAAAAAATTGCTTGACGTCGTGAATGCGACAAGTAGGTCACCAATCAGCATGATGCTGTGCTATGGGAGCCCACAGCACAGCGCTCGTTTTCAGTGCTCAACCCGTGACTAAAACGTACAAAAAGAAGGAACATGGGTGGGTTTTATTCGGCAATAGTCTGCCCCTCCCCTCGCTCCGCCCGGAGGGGAAGTTATCAGCGTAAAAAATTAGCCTGATGTCATAGGGAGGCTAGTTTTATCCATCAACCAGGTATAAATCTAGACTCCATAGCTGCTAATGAGAAATTCCCCATAAACCCCGGGACCTCCGGCTCCGCAGTCTAGATCGACGAAACAGAATTGAATATTTTATTGTTCCAAACGACCTTTGTCATCGTAAGGGTAGAGTGAAGGTACAAAATGTGTAACCCTACAACGAAGCGTGGTTGGGCTTGTTTACAAAGCGGTAATCTAGGGCTCATGGGACCCGGTCATACAACTATTTAGTAGGTAGTTATGCTCAACTATGTTGAATAGGCTTTTAACTTATAAGGTAGGTGTTTACCGCGTTAAGTTATAAATGGAAAATGGAATGTGCTTTATGTATACAGGGTGAAATTTTCAAGTGGTCGTAGATGGTCATGGTCATATCTGTAACTATGAGGCATAGCGAAACATTCTCAAAGGAGTCTCGGCCCTGACTTTGATTAAGACTACAGCTGCATCATTCGATTTTCTCGTGTCTTCTCGAAAAAATCAGCCTGTATAATGTGGTGCAACACAGTGTATTCGCAGTTCGTTTGAGGTCGGAAATTATCCCACAGGGATGTAGATACTAGCAGGTCAAACAGAATCTATGTCCCAACACAGGGTCATATGGTATATTGGTATGCCTTCAAATTCGTTCAGCCATTTAAAGTAAAACCCAGACTAACTTAGTTTGGCCGGGCGTTTGAGGGAGAGAACATCTGCCCAACCCAGCCGCCGCGGGAGACGCCCAGGGTGCCGGGCGCCGCGAGACGACTACCGGCCACCGTAGATGCGGGCCTGTGGGCGGTGAGCAATGGGTAGTTCACCGTCTGTCCGTCGATTGACGACAGGCCGTGTCGACGGCGCGTTCGTGTTTCACGCGCGCCTCAAAGAGAGTCAGCAAAGCAGAGGGGCTTGCCAGAGCCTCCGCCTGCCGGGGTTGCGGGTTGTTCGAAAGAGATACCGCGGCCTCGGAACGTAAAGGGCAATAGAAGGAACATGGGTGGGTTTTAGTCAGTACAAGTCTGACATGCCCCCCCGCTCCGCCCAGAGCGAGGGAAGTCATTGTATGATTTCCCACCCGAAAAAAAAAAAAAAAAAGACTAACTTAGTTACTTTTTATTATAAATTTTATCTACCTTAGCAGTTTTTACGTCTAAATAGTTTCATAATTTTTTCGAGGTGCTCATAATGTAGTATTAAACAGAATAACAATTAATCCTTCTCTTTTCACTCTCTTAAATTGGCGCGAAGAAGTATACCATCGAGAGAAGAGAAAGGAATGGGAGGCCTATGCCTAAGGCCTCCCATTCCTTTCTCAAAAGCACCTCGAAAAAATTATGAAAGTATTTTTTGAATGAACCAAGATCTTAACCAGTTTTGTGTTGGTCCAAGATTAAGTGCCGAGTAACCGATAACTTAGCTTGTACATAAATATTCCAATGTAAGAATGTATAAAGCCATCGCGTTCATATAAGTTATATTGTAACGACATAGCCAAAATACAAAAAGATCTGTAGCGACATCTATGTTGCAAGTTGAGAACTAAAAATCCTGCATCACGGAATGGAAATTGTCTGCGATATAAGCATACATAACAAAACCTGACAATAACTGTCTGGCAGTAGCCCACTAGGCACAATACCCGTCTGGTCGGAAGATCCTGTCTTTTCAACGAGAATTCCCTGTTCCTCATACTTCTATAATGACACTCATTTGTTTAGAACATCAAAATGTGCCCACAGATGGCGCCACATTCGCGTAATAGAGTCACCAATCTCTTTTATGAGACACGTCGCGAAATTCGAAAAGTTTTTTTATAAATTTATCGCTCTGCTTAGTTTAACTGAAAACATGTAAACACAATTATAACAAGGAGTAAAACAAATGTACCAATGAAATGCCTTTAAAACTTTAACTTTAAATCGATTCAATTTAAACTAGGAGCTAACATTAAATGGTTTTGAAACAAAGTTCTAGATAAAAAGCTTGTGATAGATATTTATAAGAAATTTACTTTCAACCGGCACTTAGTCCGTGTGGTGGATTACAGGATATTCCCTCTCATGAGACGTATGGTCTGGAATGTGGTGTAAGGCAGGGTGGTCTGACCTCCCCAGCGCTGTTCAGCTTGTATGTCAATCAGTTGATCGGGGAACTCAGCAGCACAGGTGGATGTTCGGTAGATGGTAAAATTATAAATAGCATATCTTACGCGGACGACATGGTGCTGCTGAGGCCCTCGATTGAGGCACTCAGACGATTGCTTGAGGTTTGTGAGGGGAGGAGTGTGTTCATGGTGTTTGGGGTTGCTGCAAAGGGTCACAGGGCAGTGCCGCCGGTGTACCTATATGGGGTTGCTCTAAATAGGGTGCCTTCTTTTAAATACCTTGGACACAAACTAGTCGAGGATCTTAAGGATGACCAGGACATAGAACGGGAAGGGAGAGCGTTGCCGGTCCGATGCAATATGTTGGCCCGTAGGTTTGCAAGATGTACGAGACCGGTCAAGATCACCCTTTTCAAGGCTTATTGTCAGTCATTTTACACTTGCAGCCTGTGGGTCAAGCATACGCAGAAAGCCTACAGCGCTCTTCGTGTCCAGTACAACAACGCCTTTTGGATGCTGTTGGGGCTACCGCGATTCTGCAGCGCGTCAGCCATGTTTGCTGAATCTAATACAGATAGTTTTTCAGCAATCATGAAGAAAAGAACGGCATCATTGTTACGTAGAATTCGTGGGAGTACCAATGGCATCCTGAAGGTGATTGGGGATAGGCTGGACGGAGTTTTCCTGGAGCATTGGACCCGTATGCATAGCTATGGGTCTGATGCTGCAGGAAAATACATGAATTGATAATTGTAGTTAGGTTTCATTATGTTTTGATTAAAAGTAAGTACTAACATAGTTACGTAAGTTGTATCACTAACAAACTATGGAGCAAGTTTCCGAAATAAAAAGTTTATTATTATTGAGAACAGGCATTGGCTTCCAGGTGTGGGAACATAACAAGATTTTTTTATTCCGTACTAGCTACACGCCCTGACTTGTAATGAAGATTCTAATACTATACATATAAACCTTCTTCTTGAATCACTCTATTGCTGAAAACTGCTTTAAAATCCATTGAGTGCATTAAAAGATCTGCTGAGCGAACAGTCCCGGGGTTGCTGCTGGTTCGAAAGAGATACCGCGGCCCCGGAACATAAAGGGCACTAGAAGGAACATGGGTGGGTTAGTCAGTACAAGTCTGCCCCCCCCCCCCCCGCTCTGCCCAGGGCAGGGGGAGATATTTGATGATTTCCCATCCGCAAAAATTGTCACACTTTTAGCGATCAGCATCTGAAGTTATTGTGGCAGCTGTAGAAGATTGTAAGACTATCTTAGCATTGTATAGACTCAATTTCCTAATCTATACTAATATTATAAAGCTGAAGAGTTTGTTTGTTTGTTTGAACGCGCTAATCTCAGGGACTACTGGTTGGAATTGGAAAATTCTTTTAGTGTTGGATAGTCCATTTCTTGAGGAAGGCTATAGGCTATATGACATCACGCTACGACCAACGGGTGCTGAGCAGCGAGGGTGAAACCGCGGGGAACAGCTAGTATTGTATAATTGTAATGCCCATGTGTGAGTACTATGTAATTTAATTGACTCGACGGTTGCCCTGGTGGTTGAGAGATTGTCATGCTCACTTAAATGTCTCGCTGATGGTGGCGTGTGCGTCGGGTCATTTAGTTCCCTTAAAAATGATTGAGTTGAATGGCGCTGATATATAGGTCATATTCGTGAACGGGCGCTGTCAGTCGTGACTGGTCATCTCTTAGGCGCCACTGTTTTTTTTAATTAATTTATTTATCTATTAAACTCTTACTATACGCACCAAACGTTGAAAGAAAATTTTACTTGACTGTTAGTTTCGTGAACACGAAGAGGATTCACTCGAGACCAATAGATTTTAGTCGGTTCGATTACCGTGTGCGGCAAGCGAATTTTTATAAATCTCTGAATGCCGTTTTCTTTCTTTTCAAAAATAAAGGAATGTTTTCTTTGAGTAAAATTTTCTATCTAAAGTACTAAGAGTACTTCCCCTTCAGATGGCATTACAAAATTCCACCGTGTATAATGGGAGCCATGCAAAAAACATTTAGAGTTTTATTATTTAGTTAAAGGTGTTTATACACTGAATACATACAAAAAGAACACAGAAAAAGATAATTTGTTTCTTGTTTAGTGTAGTTATGCTTTTTAATTTTTCTTAGGTTTACCAATCCCATATTGCATTATTTCCTATTTTTACCAACAAAACTCCATACGTATACAATATAAAAACAATTGCCAATCGATCAAAGTGAATAGCACACCAGTTCCTGAAGTCCTGATCAGACCAATACTTGCGAACTGCCAGAAACTTATACAAGTATTGATGGATTGATTGAGTCCCTAATCCACTCAGAATCCCCTTGCTAGCTCGTTTATAGAGTAATTATAACAGATAGCTGTAATTAGTGGCCTTAGGATATTATTTTTCCTCTTAAAAGGCGCTTTTATTAGCAGATTGATGCGCTCTTTTGGATGAATGATGATTATCGTATATTTTACGATTTGCGGATTAAACTTTTATACGGTTCTGTTTCCAACTGGCAAAAACGGAACCCTGACATAGATTGGCTCTGTCCTTTACGCTTGTCTATTCGTATGTCACAGCCATTTTACTTCGAGACTATTACATAGTTGAAAAGTAGTTGGCGTTCCACACATATAATGTGACATAATGACAAAAAAAACAAAATATGAGTAGGTAACTCTCCAGGCATTCAAAATCAAAAATCAAAAGTCATTTACTCAAATTAGGCTGATAATCAGAACATTTTGAACGTCACATTACAAGAGACTTCCACAAAAACGCCCTGCCCTTCGCCACTTCCTATTGGTTTAGCTGGGAAGAAGAAGTGGCCGAACAAACTCCCCAGCAACACATCTGTCTGTCGGGTAAGAAGAACCAGTAGGCCTACCATGACGTCTCAAAGCAGAACTTATTCCACTGAGGGAAAGAGATGGTGCTAGACACCCTGTATAGCTCTGTCTCTTTTCCTCAGCGGCATAAGTTCTGCTTTAAGACGTCATGGTAGGGTAGCAGATTTTATACAATTCCGTTTATCACAAGGTACATGTAAGAAATTATTCATTCATTGTCACATGTCAGCTAGCAAACACCAATTATGTATACATATAAAAATAAAAATAAATCCAAAGCCTAAATAATAAATTCTCCAGTCTAACGTGTGTGCCCGCTTACACGTGCAGTGAAGAAGTCACAGGTGATTTATATGAGCATTGAAAAGAAAAACTATTTAGAAATTTATTTTAGCTCTTACTCTTACAAATGATATAGATACTTATGTAGAGATTCTCACTTAATGACTATTTTACGAATTATTGCTTAATTACGATTTTAGTCACTTAATTCGTATTAATCCCCTTTTATGATTCTGCGAGAGCAGCCATTTTAAGCCTTTGTCCATATTTCTAATAATTACAGCATTACAAATTATGCCTACTTACAAACAAACTAAATTACAAAATGAATGCTCCAGTAATTCTGAAGTTAGTCTATTGTTATGTGCCTACCTATATTTTAATCATGATTGGTAATAAGATATCGTACAAAAGGAAGCCATGGTCCATTCTCTCGATGAAATCCCTCACGAAATCATCCGATGGTTTATTCATAGCCCGTCGCAAAGCTCAGAAAAGAATATCTTCAGGTTAGACGTACTTGGTATTTTCTTAAATAACTTTCTAAAACCATCTGTGATGAAAAGATTTGGCGACGCAACCGGTAACCATAGACCCCGAATGGATTACCTTGGCTTTTAGAGTTCCGTATCTTAAAAGGAAAATCGGAAACATTTTAAGATCTCTTCGTAGTCCGTATGTCTGTCAAGACCCTTTATCTCAGGAATACGTGGAGGTATCTAGTTGGAATTATACTCAAGTCTGTGGTTTGTTGAAGCTGTAAAAAAAACTCAACCCTCTAAGAATACGCAGTTAAATATATATGGTCGTTTATGTCGCAAGTTTGTACGGAACCCTCGATGTTCGAGTTCGGCTCACAATCGGTTTAACACCTGTTTTTTTTAATTATGTTCATAATTATGTGCTGAATACAGGGTTAAAATGCAACAAAATCAGCCACCTAATGTACTATTGAACTTCAGTAATTTTAACTTTTTGAACGCCATTGTCGCATATATGTGTCAACTAAGCGCGTGCCTTGAACGCCAATGACACAAAGTATAGTTAAAATGAGTGACTTCGCGTAGAGGGCACGAGGGCACGAACGTGCGTTACTGCTCTGCCAATCAAAAGGTTAAGTAACTAAGATTGACATGAAAAAAAAACAGATAAAATCTTTTGAAGCCAATCTAAAACTTATTTTTGGAGCGACTGTACTGATATCTCTATACACAGTTTCCAAGAAATATCTTAATTTCAAATTCGAAAGGGGTTTACCCTTCTCAGTTATTTACGAAGCAAGATAAAAGGGAACTTGTTTTCGAATTGAAATGACATTGTAATCGAGAAATGTCGAACTGTCCAACTGTCGATCCCGAAATTGTACCGGGGACGAGTATTATTAACTTCTTTTACAATTTGTTGTGAGCACAATAAATGCGTTTGAAGGTTCGTGCCGCCCTTTGTATTATTTGTTCCTTTTTGTATCTGTTAATTTATGTATGGTATAAACGTATAAACACGGACAGACCCCACAAAACTGTCAACCATGTACTCTATACTCAAACTAAGTAACTCTACGTAAAAATAATTGCTAGAAAGCGACTTTTTTTAGTGAGAGAAATCATGTTTTAATGTTACGCACTGAAAACATTGTTTTGATGCATTGAATAATACTTACGACCTAGCTATTAAAAAAATCTAATACATAAAATTCTCGTGTCACAATGTTCGTTCCCATACTCCTCCGAAACGGCTCGACCGATTCTTTTGAAATCGGCTACTATTTATCTTTAAAACCCCTAAGTGGGAAGGGGACCTAGGGCTGGGCTGGGCACAGCTAGTATATATCTAAAAAGTTGGGACTTTGACCTCCAATATATGCTAGAATGTATGTAGCTAGAACTGTTCCTGGGTATAGTCTAGAACAAAAAAATTATATTGTAATGACCTGACGAACAAGTGCCTTTCGACTTAATTTTTTTGGGGGGAGTATCAGACTTGTACTGACTAAAACCCACCCATGTTCCTTCTACTGCCTTTTATGTTCCGGGGCCGCCGCGCGCCGAACCTCTTTCGAACAACCCGCAACACGAAAAATCCGCACTTCATTAAAAGTACTTTTACACCCTTTTTATAGGCTCAGTGGGAACATTACAGCCTAATTATGCTTACGCGTATGTCGTCATCTGCTTAGCCATTGCCCAACTGTGTTCAGGTCGGATTCCAGAGTAACCAGATTCATAATATCAGAATTTTACATGAAGCGACTTCCCCTACGAGCTCGACAACCCACTTAGTAATACGGCACGGTTGGGGCAGAGGCTGAGCGATTGACTGCTGCGCTGTGTGTCGCGGGTTCGATTCTCGCACGAAACAAATATTTGTATGGCCTACAAATAGTTGTTTCGGGTCTGGCTGTTTTGTGTATGTGAGTTTAAATGTTTGTAAACGCACCCACGATACAAAATTCCAAGTGTGAGGCAACATAAAAAAAAATACAATACTCTTTGGGTAATACAATACTCCCTGGTAAGACTGGTTCAGACTGGCTTCAGACTTATACGGGCCACTGACTACCTGTAACGACTGTCAAAGATGCACAAATGACAGCCGGTATCAATAGCTTAACGTGTTTTCTGAAGCATGGAGGAAACTCAGTATACCTCCATAAGTCATTTACCGTGTGCACAAATATAAGTTTAAACAGAAACTAATTGGCTGGTCAGGTCTTGCCTTTACTTTGAAGACTGAAACTCGAACGTGACTCCAATTAAAGTTTAGAAAGCGGGTAAGCTTTGGAAAGCCTTTTCTCAATGTTCTTTAACTTTGGTACGTGTAGTGAAGGTGAACAATTATACGTAATTGAAAGCGCATAAATTACTTTTATATTTTAATTCATATTTTTATAAATAGATGTCACACACTTGCTACGCCATTCTCTTCTCTTCTGTTTTTTATTCAAACGACCGGAGTATTTGAACGTCATAGCTATCCAGCCTGCACTCGGGTTTGGTTTAGGTATAAAGTCTCTACAGCACTATAGTGTACTGATAGAAGCCAGATCATAGTGTGTTCACTATGGTCTGCTGCAGGGTCTGCAGATGACATAATCGCCTACATAAAACTCAATATATATTTTTTTGACTCGCCCAGGACAAAACAGTAAAACAAAACATTAAAAGGGAAATGAAACAAATAAAACGAAAGAAAAATGATTAGAAAATGAAAATTTCCTCATGGCCAAAAAGCCCCATCTCAGCATGGAGTTGATATCTTCGGTGTGAGATCCCATATATACGAATGTGATGCATCGGATCAAAAGCACACGGTACTACGTGAGACGAATACCGTTTGTATTGAATGACAAGAATGTAATAGAGAATATCGTACACAGGCATCATAGGCATTTGTGTATTTAGGACAAAATATTCATCATCTGCCTAGCCTTCTCCCAACTATTGGGTCGGCTTCCAGTCTAACGTAATGCAGCAATACTAGAAAGAAAAGAAAGAAAAAATATGTATTATTCACAAATTACGACGAGCACACAATATAACAAAACAATAAAATAACCATTAAACATGCAAAGCATCACAAACATTTGTAAATACACTAGCTTTTGCCCGCGGCTTCGCTCGCGTTAAATTCGGAGCAACACAGTTCCCCTTTCGTGATTTGCAGGTACCTGCTACCTGTAGTTTTTGACTTTGCGCTTTATTTATTGTAATAGCAATGCTAAGTTTTCCCTTTTCTTCCCTCTTTCTCCCTCATTTCTCAAACTTTAAAAAAAATAGCCTATGTCCGTCTCCAGGGTCCCAACTATCTCTGTACCAAAATTCATCAAAATCAGTTTAGCCGTTAAGGCGCGAAGACGTAACAAACAAACAAACTCACTTTTGCTTTTATAATATTAGGAAGGATTACCCGTGATTATTTTTCCGACCCAAATATCGACCAATAGAATTGCACCATTCGACGTCACGTGGTACAACCTACATGGTATTATACTGAAAATTTTTTGAAAATTTTCTCTGGTCGTTGTTATGCATAAAAAACAAAACATGGTGCAATTCTATTGGCCGACATTTGGGACGGAAAAATAATCCCCCGAATACCACACGAGCTTCAAAATTATCTGGCATTTCCCGATAGGTTCCCTGCAAACAAATAAAATCGTCAAGTTTTTCAGGAAAAATCACTCGCGCTTCGCGCTCGTGATTTTTTAACCTGAAAAGAAAAACTTGACTCCTTCATTCGCTCCTCCGCTCTTGTGGTATTATAAGTGAGTAAAACAAACATATTTTATAAACTTTAATGAATACAAAAAATAATAATACAGTAGGTATTAAGATTAAAAAAACTAAAATAAAACAACCCAATCATCTGACGTGACACTAGAATACATAGATTAAAATATAATGTACATAAACACAGGCCATGGCGTGTACTACATGGGGTGACTGTCTATCTAACCTTCACAACCTTTTTTTACAGGGCAATATGGTAACTCTTGGAAATACTGCAAAAAATGTTATATAAAGTTTGAATACTGCAAAGTAACGTAATCAGTAAAAGGACTGTTTCCATAACTCGGTCAGTCATCAAAAAGACATAAACTGGGGAGCAAAGGGGACCAAAGTTAAGTCAAAGTTGTCTTGTCAAAACAAGTTACATAACCTAGAAGTCGACCCATCAATTATGCCCTCGCCCGAGTTCAATTAGGTTGCTATTCGGCAACCATTTGGCGACCTCTCGCCAAACATTCGCCATTTCATAGTCGATCGTTGGCGTCGCTCGTAAATCCCGCTTCGTGTACCAAAGTATCGCCTCTAGAACGCTCATTAGGCTGCCCTAAGGTATTTAATGGAATATCAACTTTGGCAATATTGAAGCCGCGGCTTTTTGCTAATTACTCAAGACAAGTTGTGACCGTTCCAATGGCAAAAGCTCTCATCATATCAGCTTTATGCAAATATTGCGAGGGTATTTTCCCTTTTTATGACCTTTTAGTAGCGTCCGTTGTTTGAACGATATCGATTGAAAAGAACGCGTGCTATTTATGTCCCTGGCCATTCAGTAAAGGCTATAAATTCATGCATTCGTTTGCTTCACCCTTCAAAAAGGGTGGAATGAAATGCCCTTTCAGAGAAGTTTTAGTGTTCTCAATATTTCTTTTGTGATTGCTAGTGAGGGAAAACAAAGGGGGAAGATAAGAGAAGTTTGAGTCCATAACAATTCAGAGCGAGAGGGTCGTGTAAATATCTTTGTTTTTATAACTGAAGGGCCAAAAAGCTTTTGAACATTAAGTTAGATAAGGTACGTCGGTCATGTCAGAACCAGTACAAAATAGGACGAAATCTTTAAGGTTTCATGTGGATTTGAAAGAGCCAAAAATATTGTTTAATTTACTGTCTGAATGACTTTAAGACCTAGGTGAGTGTTTAAAAAAATCTCTATAAGGAAAAAGAAAAAAAGAAAACTTTTTTGCATAAATTATAGAACACGGAAAAATATTTTTTAAAAAATTCCCTCGATTTATCTTCCGAAAGATTAGGCAAAACGTTTTGTAGGTCGGGTGACTGGCAGATTCATCCCAGTAAATGAATTTGGGTCTCGCAGTGACATCGCCGTTTCACAAATGAGTTCGGCTAGAGCTGAATTGAAGTGGATTTTCGCTGGCTTGGCAACAGCTTAATCAAGTTACGTCGTTAAGGGTTTTTATAGAGATAAATCTTTAAAAGATTAGCTGAGTGAGATTGTTACAGGGTCCAGTGGCAGAAGTTGATTAGATTCTGTTCAGGAAAAACCGGCCAAGTGCGAGTCGGACTCGCACGCCGAGAGTTCCGTACAAACTTGCGACGTATATCTTTTGCCTGCGTTTACTTAGTTGGTTGTTTTCTTTATTCAAAGAGACCATAGAGTTGAGTAAGTGGTTTTAAGTTCAACCCGATATCTTCTCGCGTTCCTGAGATAAAGGGTCTCGTCAGACAGACAACAAAGTAATCCAATGATAATTCCGTTTTTTTCCTTTGGAGGAACAACTTGTGACCCACGGATGCCCCTCAAGTTAAACCGGAAAATATATAAGTCCGTGATTAGACCTGTTGTACTGTATGGGTCAGAATGCTGGGCTGTAAAAAAGGTGGATGAAAAACGATTGCATGTAGCGGAGATGAGAATGTTGAGATGGATGTGTGGAGTGACAAGAATGGATAAAGTAAGGAATGAATATATTCGAGGAAGTTTGAAAGTTGCGCCTGTTACTGAAAAATTCAAAGGGAGTCGTTTGTCTTGGTATGGACATGTACCTAATGAGGAGGGATGAAGGACATGTGACTAAAAGAGTGATGAATCTGAATGTTGATGGACGGAGAGCGAGAGGAAGGCCAAAGAAAAGATGGATGGATTGTGTAAGGAATGATATGAAGGAGAAAGGAGTAAATGATGCCGTGACGTCTGATAGGGGAGAATGGAAGAAGAAAACGTGTTGCGCCGACCCCAAATAGAATGGGACAAGGGCAGGAAAATGATGGAGGTATCGAACTCTAAAACTTATCTCTGTGTATCACTTTTTTAAAATTATTTTTTTCGGGTGGGAAATCATCCAATGGTTTCCCCCGCTATATATACAAATGAGTGTCATTATAGAAGTATGAGGAACAGGGAATTCTCGTTGAAAAGACAGGATCTTCCGACCAGACGGGTATTGTGCCTAGTGGGCTACTGCCAGACAGTTATTGTCAGGTTTTGTTATGTATGCTTATATCGCAGACAATTTCCATTCCGTGATGCAGGATTTTTAGTTCTCAACTTGCAACATAGATGTCGCTACAGATCTTTTTGTATTTTGGCTATGTCGTTACAATATAACTTATATGAACGCGATGGCTTTATACATTCTTACATTGGAATATTTATGTACAAGCTAAGTTATCGGTTACTCGGCACTTAATCTTGGACCAACACAAAACTGGTTAAGATCTTGGTTCATTCAAAAAATACTTTCATAATTTTTTCGAGGTGCTTTTGAGAAAGGAATGGGAGGCCTTAGGCATAGGCCTCCCATTCCTTTCTCTTCTCTCGATGGTATACTTCTTCGCGCCAATTTAAGAGAGTGAAAAGAGAAGGATTAATTGTTATTCTGTTTAATACTACATTATGAGCACCTCGAAAAAATTATGAAACTATTTAGACGTAAAAACTGCTAAGGTAGATAAAATTTATAATAAAAAGTAACTAAGTTAGTCTTTTTTTTTTTTTTTTTTCGGGTGGGAAATCATCCAATGACTTCCCTCGCTCTGGGCGGAGCGGGGGGGCATGTCAGACTTGTACTGACTAAAACCCATCCATGTTCCTTCTATTGCCCTTTACGTTCTGGGGCCGCGGTATCTCTTTCGAACAACCCGCAACCCCGGCAGGCGGAGGCTCTGGCAAGCCCCTCTGCTTTGCTGACTCTCTTTGAGGCGCACGTGAAACACGAACGCGCCGTCGACACGGCCTGTCGTCAATAGACGGACGGACGGTGAGCTACCCATTGCTCAGCCGTCCACAGGCCCGCATCTACGGTGGCCGGGAGTCGTCTCGCGCGGCGGCTGGGTTGGCCTGATGTTCTCTCCCTCAAACGCCCGGCCTCCTCCTTTGCTAGCATTACTGCTTCGCAGAAGGAGGTGACCGCTTCCCATTCCCTCTCGCTCCGGACCATAGCCTGAACCAGGGCCAGACGCGAGAGATCGCCGCCGCCGATCGCCTCCACGAGGGCACGGCGGTGCTCCGCCCAAGCTGGGCAGATCGCCACTGTGTGCTCCACCGTGTCCTCCGGGCGATCGTCACAATGGTGACACCCGGGCGTTTCCTCCCGCCTGATGATGTGCAGGAACCTCCCGAAACTTCCGTGTCCGGTGAGGACCTGCGTCAGGCGGTAGGTGAGGACGCCATGACGCCTCTCCAGCCACTCCTCAAAGAGGGGACTTACTGCCACTATTGTGGCGTGCCCTATCTCTGTGTATCCCTAAGCAGAAGATATTTTTGTTTTTTTTTTATACATGAGTAAGAAAAATAAGACGTTTTTTGCTTTGTTTTTTATTATCGAATTCTGTATTTATTTTTGAAGTTACTCAAGTACATTGTTTAATAGCAAAATTAAGAAATCAAGGGAGGCAATACTCCATTCCAAAACTAATAACAGCTACCTAAACGACTGTTAATAACAAATTTTCAAAGACCACAACTTCATTTGTACAGGACAACTTCATTATACTACTCACTAACGCGTAAATGGACATTGAATTGTCGCTGGCAAGCCATTAACCACTAACCAGGTAGACAGCCACTAACTAAACTGTAAATAGGCAGTTACTGGCTTGAAACTTCCTAAAGACGCACATCAAAAGCAATAGCATGTTACACCAAACTATAATGGGTTACAGTAATATTCGCACTAGGGTACAAAGTGACCTCTAGCTGGTGTACAAAATGACCCTTTACTGGGGTACAAAGTATACCCTTACTCGGGCTTAACGACCCTCCCGAAATTATTTCGTTACAGTACCACGGGTATGTATAAAAGGGTGATTTGCTGAAACAACTAAGGGTTACAGTAATGAACCGATTTTAATTTGTGCGTGTTTTGGCCTTTACGCTTGTTTCATTTGGGTATTTTTTTTATTAAACGTTGCCCCACACTAAGAATTTATGCTGTATCGTCGTTTACAAACATTTAAACTGGCATACACAAACAGCCAGACCCGGAACAACTATCTGTAGGTCATACAAATATTTGTTCCGTGCGGGGATCGAACCCGCGAGACGCAGCGCAACAGTCGATCGTTCAGCCACTGCGCCAACCGTGTCACAAATTTGTTTTCGCTTTATAGGTTTACTCACTTAGCGGTTAATATTAGGGACGGTGGGTGTGTATGACCAGATGTTTGAACAAAGCGAAACGAATATGTCAGACACTGCCTCGTTGGTCCAGTGGTCGCAAGTGCACTGAGAGACCCTGAGTTCAATTCCCAAACAACAAATTTTGAATTTTTTCATCAAGATTTTTTCTCTGAGTTCTCAAATTCTCAAGCAGACAAATACAGCTGACAACTGATTGGATATTCGAGACCTTCATAGCCTACAGTTATAATAAGAAGTCTCTGAATACTGACTACTCTGTAAAAATGAACTACGATATTTAATAAACGAAGGTCAGAAACTTGACCTTTAAAATGTAATCAAAACTTTCAATTTTATCCGGGGAAGCTTTCTTATGAAAAATGAAAAGATAGCTAGGATTTTATTCAATCAAGTTTGGTACTTAGGAACATACCTTCAAAGGATGTTGTTTTTGTGGCAATTAAGGTTGGGACAGACGAGCGGTTGTAATGCGTGTTCGTTAACATAGCGTGTGCGTTGGCATATTTGTCTTTTTTTTTTCGGTTGGGAAATCATCCAATGACTTCCCCCGCTCTGGGCGGAGCGGGGGGGCATGTCAGACTTGTACTGACTAAAACCCACCCATGTTCCTTCTATTGCCCTTTACGTTCCGAGGCCGCGTTAAGGCCGTACCCTACGCAAATAACCTTGAGCATTCGTTCCCTCTTTGCCGCGCAGGAGTAAGAGTAGTGAATAATGCCTATATTTTGGAATAATGCTTTATTTTATAAAGATTTTTCTATATAAAATAAAGTTTTAGGTTTTTGGAAAAAATATTTGTACCAAAATGTTCATAATAGAATTGTGTATCCATTAGTGTCAGCAGCAAAATTAAACAATGTAATTACTTTACGAGGAGATGGATGTTATTGATATTTTTTCTCATTTCTGGGGTTTTGTTGTAAAGAGATTTACTAAATAATTGTAAAATAAATGAATGTTGTTGTAGTTTATAGCGTGCGCTTCCCAATCGGTCTGCCATCTTTCATTAGATTTCATACTTTACGATCTTTGCTTATAAGTTTTACCACACGTCAGTCGGTCTGCTTAGGCTGTGACAAATAAAATATGACTGGTTTATAACAAAATACAAGAAATTCGTCGGTGATACGATCGCCACTGTAGTACAAGTAAAAAATATTTTAATGAATATTATTACACGTTTTATAGCACTCGTTTCCCTCACAAATATAGTAGATTTTTGATTACTCTGTCACGCTACCGGATGTGGCTTTGCCAAAAGGAATTTACATAAAAATCCATCAACTCAAAGGTTAAAATTAAACATGAATTTATTGTTGTTGACCTACCTAGTCAGAAACAATGATAGTAAAGGTTTTTGCGGATGGGAAATCATCAAATAACATCGGGCGAATCGGTGGGGAGTGTCGTTACAGACATCTCTTTGAGGCGCGCGTGGAACATGAACGCGCCGTCGACACTAGGCGGATGGACGGTGAGCTGCCCATTGCTCATCATCCACATGCAATATACATAAAGTACTTCCCCTTCAGGTGGCATTACAAAATTCCACCCTGTATAGACTTTGACAGAGCTGGTAATCTCAACTATTTCTCGTTGTTAATTAATACTAGCTGGCGCCCGCGGCACCGCCCGCGTGGTGATCGAAAAAAAAAGTATCCGATGTGTTATTTCAGACTATAATCAACGTTTGTGCCATTAATTTCATAAAGATCCGTTTAGCCGTTTTGACGTGAAAGAGTAACAAACATCCATACATCGTCACAAACATTCGCATTTATAATATAAGTAAGAAGTAAAATAATTTTTTTAATCGAATCGATCTATAATAAAGATTTTTTTTTAGTAAAATTGTATCTCCAATTAATCATCAATTTCATAAGTCAACGCAAATTGCTAGTTAGTTGGCAGCACTAAAAATAAAAAATAAATTTTATATAAGTAAAAGTGAACCCATGAAACCTTTTCTCAGCTAAAACAGAAATGTAGTAAATTAAAATAAACTGGATAAAGGTACTGCGTCAGCTTTCTAGCTAATTTTATTCATCTGATGCTTCGACTAAACAAAGGAGTGCCTGAAATGAAACAAGACTTTGTTTTCAGATGCAAAACGTAATGTAAAAATGAATATTTACAGTCTTCATGATGCTTTCAGTTAAAACCTTGTTTTCGTTTCGCTGGAATCGTAAGTTATTACTATGCGCTTGTTTAACTATAACTCTTTTAATTTAAATTCATAGAACAACAAGAGTTCAACTCCAAAGGAATTAGGACGACACGGTTGGCGCAGTGGCCGAGCGATCGACTGCTGCGCTGCGTGTAGCAGGTTTGATCCCCGCACGGAACAAATATTTGAATGGCCTACATATAATTGTTCCGGGTTACCGGCTATTTGTGTATGTGAGTTTAAATGTTTGTAAACGCACCCACGATACAGGAGAAATTCCTAGTGTGTTTGTTTTGTATTTAAAATAAATAATAATACTTATTATAAAAAATCTTGTCATTATGTTGAAACTTTGACCTTCAATATGTCCGTAACTAAAAGCTTTCCAGGTACAATCTAGAACAAAAAATTAATCGCAATGATGGGGAATATAAGTGCTTTTCGGATTCGTAAAGGCTACTTTTACATCCATATTATAGTATTTACTGCATCCATGACTCCGATGAGTTTAGCCACCACGTATAAAAAGCCTAAGAATAGCGTGATGGCTTACCAAAATATCTACCAAAGACCCGACATTAAACAAAGTCTATTTCTAGTGTCTCGTCAGTAAATATAGGCTTAACTTTTAATCTGTCAAATTTCGTATGAATTTTATAGAAGATAAGATAAATGTTATGTTTTCTACATCATTCTCACATGTATGTATAATCTCAACATGAATGATGTATCCATAATTTTGTAACAATATTATGATTTAAAAGAGTGCTCAAGAAGAAGAATGCTTCTCCATAGAGATCTACGCTTTGGAATGGGCATCTACAGTAGGTACTTTCGCAAGTTATTATGCCTTGTGACTGGGACTGTTACAGCATCTTTTTTGTTTTTATGACATTTAAAAGTAACTGTAATGGTCTAATTGAAATAAATGCTTTGAGTTTGAGTACACTGCTAGACTGCTAAGCATGGGGTCCTGGCTTCAATTCCCAAGTTGCGCGAAGTTTTTTCTATCACAAATTTCTCTGTAGCAATCCCCGGGTTTCGATTTGTTCTCTATCAACTGTAGATTCGCCCCCTATTAAATTAGGATTTAAATAGTAACTGGTGAAATGTGGGACTAACTCATCGGGGGTAGTAGGCGTTACGTAAGTGTGATAAAACCTTTATTGCAAAAAAACCGACTCCCAAAATGAAACACATAGACTAAAAAAAAAAATACAGGAGACTAAAAAACGTATTACTGTTTGTATGGGAAATTTTCAACATAAAATTTATTTTAGATCCTACTAATATTATAAATGCGAATGTTTGTGAGGATGGATAGATGTATGGATGTTTGTTACTCTTTCACGTCAAAACGGCTGAACGATCTTGATGAAATTTGGCACAGAGGATTATCGTCTGGAATAACACATATGATACTTCTTTTTCGATATCACGAGGGCGAGCCTAATAGAATGCCGAACAGTCTTATATAAATGAGTTGTTGCATTTTGTAAAATTACACTATGTAAATTGTGTTATGTTTGACAGTTGCGTATGGTCACCGAGCATTCCAATAAAAGAATAACTATAGTTAATTCAGATCTCGGTGTGCAATATTGAGTTCGTGACTCAATCCACGTGAAACATACTTATGTAATATGGTTAATATAAACGTAAAACAAGATATATTATATTTTTACCGTCTCCCCTGACATTCCTGTAATGTAATGTCACTAAGGAGCCCTGACGAGGGTCCTCCTGCTCACTACATGTGTATCATTTCTCCACAATTTCAAATTTTACCGAGTAAATAAGTGGATGTTTTTCCTTGTTATTGTCAATAGATGAAATTGCTTTACGTGTGTTCTTCTATTTTGTGTTGTACGATGTTTACAACGTTAGCTTTTGCCTTATTCGCTTATTTTCTCACATTAAAAAAAAAGTTAGAACTGCGATGGACAGAATCTATCTCTCTCACTCAGACCTGTGTGGTTTTCGGTAATTATAAAGTGTAAAACAGGTTTCCGCCGGCATCGGGAGTAGGGTCCAATCTATCGGTGGTTAGGGCTCCAGAGACAGGAACCTCGTCAAAATGCGAGCCGTACCCCGTCAAGGAGTACTGCCTTATGAATCAGGCCCTTGTTCCAAACGCATAGGGATAGTTTCGACAGATGTTCGTCGAAGCTCTTGGCAATCAAGCCATTGCTCGTTACGATAAGCGGTACATTGATAGCCAAGTTTAAATTCCACATGTCCAACCTCGTGTGCCAAGTCGAGATATTTTATTTGTTTCTCTTTCACAGCTTTCATAACGTTAGCTTATTATTATATCGGCTGAGATGTCGACAACAGAACAAAGGCCCCGCGAAGAATGCTCTAAGAGAAAATTGCCTTAATCACCACGCTTGGGTACACAGATTAGATATCACAGTGTTTCTCTATTGTATTAGCAGATTTATCCTGTCGTTTGTTTTTGGACAACGTTGCATTTTACGAACTTACCAGCGAGGAGATGTTGCTTGGGTCCTGTGCGATCCCAGAGTTTTTAACCAATAATAAGGTAAAGTAAGTCTGGAAAGGAGAGAAAGCCAACACTAAATCCTTACTAATATTATAAAAGCGAAAGTGAGTGTGTTTCTTTGTTACGTCTTCACACCTAAATGGCTTAACCAATTTTGATGAATTTTGGTACAGAGATAGTTCAGACCCTGGAGACGGACATAGGTTAAAAAAAAGTGGGTTATGAGGGAGAACGAGGGAAGGAATGGGAAAACTTAGCTTTGCTATTACAATTAATAAGGCGCTAGGGCAAAAACTTCAGGGAGCAGGTACCTGCAAATCAGGAAAGGGGAACTGTGTTACCCCGAATTTAATGCGAGCGAAGCCGCTCGCAAAAGCTAGTAACTATATGAAGTTTCAAATATTAGATACGCAGGTAGGGCAGCCGACAGATAAAAAAAAAAACCGGTTACATGCCGCGCGGAGAGGCGGTAAATGCCGTTCGTCTGCGCGTGTACGTATGTTAGGCATTAATGGTTCCCTTACAAGCTTATATAAGACGTGAGATCTACATCACCAGTGACATCGCGAGAAAACGACGACGGCACGGTTGGCGCAATCGCTGAGTGATCGACTACTGCGTCGCGTGTCGCGGGTTCGATTCCCGCAAGGAACAAATATTTGTATGACCTACTGGTAGTTGTTTCGGGTCTGGCTGTTTGTGTATGTGAGTTTAAATGTTTGTAAACGCACCCACGATACAGGAGAAATTCCTAGTGCGGAGCAAAGGTTTCTTAAAAAAAACCGTCTAAAACTGACGAATTAAAAAAGTTTCGACGAGGATGGGTCTGTAAAATTAAAATGACTACTGCTAAAACTACGATAAAATTATAACCTGTAGCGTTAAGTGTTACACAGCATTTATTTCCACAGACTGACCTTATTCTGACCTAGATGAAATACAGGCAAACCGCAGTATACCGTAGCTAGTTCAGATGGACGCTGCTACTTTTCCGCTTCGTTTGTTATGTAGCGTAACTTCATTTACATAACATTATGCACAAGAGCGGAAAATGGGTTATTTTTGTACATATAAAACCATCAAAGGAAATAAGATTTTCACTACAAGGATATGATCTTACTTTTACTGAAAGAGCTCGTATATAGAGTTTATCGGCATTGTCTCCAGACTATTCAAATTTAGATCTACTAAAATTGGTTTTAATATCAGCATTTTGGGAATAATTGATATCTGATTCCCTCAATTCAGTAGTTGCTGAGATCAATATAAGTCACAAATTACAGTCGTACCAAGCCGACTCGTAGTTTGTATCAAGTTATTTTTTCGATCTTATGTAAGTCATAAATAAGACGACACGGTTAGCGCAGTGACTGAGCGATCGACTGCTGCGGTGCGTGTCGCGTGTTCGATCCCCGCACGGAACAAATATTTTAATGGCCTACAGATAGTTGTTTCGGCTCTGGCTGTTTGTGTAAGTGACAGACAGACAACATAGTCTATGGTATGGAACCCTAAACAGGGATATTTCAGACATTTCCATTTCGTATATAATTTTTCCTACCTCGTTTGGCCTAGTGCTTAACTGTAACGAACGGAGCGACGATGGTTGATAATGTAATAAAAGTGCTTGGAGTTATTTTTTTATTGGTTTTATGCCGCTGTGAAATCTCTTTTTCTGTCTGGCGAACATGAAATTAATGATCGGAAATGATTGAGAGGGCTTGTTCTGGTGAAATTTGCTGCAAAAGCTCAATCATAGCGATTGAGTTACAAGAAAAATGAGCAAACGTTATAAACAGATTAAGAAAAACAGCACTTTAATGATTTAGTTTTTCTACTTGTCTGCTAGGGCCGCGGTTCGAAAGAGATACCACGGCCCCGGAACACAAAGGGCAAAAGAGGGAACATGGATGGGTTTTAATCAGTATAATTCTGACACCTCTTTCCACTCCGCCCAGGCGGGTCGCAGTCATTTGATGGGTTCGAAAAAAAAACCTTTTTCACTTAAATTAAATTAATGAAATTTGACGACACGGTTGGCGCAGTGGCTGAGCGATCGACTGCTGCACTGCGTGTCGCGGGTTCGATTCCCGCACGGAACAAATATTTGTATGGCCTACAGATAGTTGTTTCGGGTCTGGCTGTTTGTGTATGTGAGTTTATATGTTTGTAAACGCACCCACGATACAGGAGAAATTCCTAGTGTGGGGCAACGATTAAAAAAAAAATAGAAAGAATAATGCGTTTACTCAACATTATTTAAAAAAAAAGAAACACCTTCAAAATTAAACTTAAAAAACGATTAATGACAAAAGGGCCTCAGCTCAGCATAATGCCCGATGGCAACACAAGGCGGCCACCTGACGCTGATTTTCAGCTGCACAAATTACGACTACATCCACAAGTAATAATTTAAATTGAAAATGTGACATCTTTGTATTCCTGACATAATATTTAAAGGAGGCCGGCGAAATTGGACCCACATTATTTATAAATTAACGAAGTATGATTCACTTGCGAGTTAATGTTTATTAGAACTAAGAGTTTATAAGAAGATTATCTAAAAAATATTGAATGACTAGATTATGGGAATTAAAAGTTAGAAAAGATTTTTATTTTCTTATAAATAAGTCATCATGCAGTTATTGAACGCACCGTATTTCGAATTACATTCCAACCTACTCTTTATTTGATTTACGTTCTCACACTAGTAGATATTTACGGTTGTAATTTTTTTTAAATAAATGAAACTTGTAAAATATAAAAAAATATATACAAACGTTAATATTAAACAAGCATTCACATTTTTTTATTACAAAAATGCACAATGTTAAAATAATTACGATTATCTATGATAACGTAGAATGAAACGTCATGCTGTCAATATGAGCTGACTGTTAGTGTCAAAACTACTTCGTATTATTTCATTGTTTGTTTTCAACGGCTAACGTGGAATATCTAATATTTTCTGTGTGATTTTATGGATTATTGACGACTTGGCTTTGCGTTTGAATATGAGACATACTATGCTCAAAATGTTACCTTCACACTCAAATAGAATTCCCCTGAACCCTGAATTGACAACAAATGACCTAGAACTAAGTAAGTAAGTACCTATATTTGGCTAAAAAGATACAGAACCACGATGATGCTGTTGGTAAATAATTATTATCTGATTGAACACCTTTTTGAAACAACATATTACATAAAAAAGATAATATTGTACTGTTAAATACGCAATCTTGGATTCGTTTTAGGTTATAATCTTCTACCTTGAATTTCTTTTTTCTCCCTTCCTCTACGACTTACTGCCCATTTGCTTTTTTTCTAGTTTTATATAGTTCTACAACTAGGTACAAGTTTCTATACGGTAGGGTACTCCTAAGAGTGGGTCCCATTGTACATGTGTCCCCGCCATCCTCCTTTAACCTTAGACATGACGTATTTATAATCCCATTTATCCAACTTCCAATATCTATTGTATTTCAAATTATTTACTATATTTCATTGTGACATTGTTAATTTATCTTGATTTAATTGAATGTATTAATAATGTGTAGATATTAAAGGAGTCACTCTTATGTTTTAGCTTAACCTGTTTGCATGCCTTAGTTTAAGGTAGTTAGTATAAGGATAATCGAAATTTAACATATGTAACTTGTACCTACTTTCTGTGCAAATAAAGAACTATTTTATTCTATTCTATAAGTACACGCTTTTTTCCTCCATGGAGGTAAATACATACATCCTTACAAGCTCCGTTCGCCTCGGCCACCTTCATACTCCTGGACACACTGTATGCCGCCGCCGGGCCTCCTCTTGGGAGCACTATGCCACTTGAAATGTCTATAGAACACCTCTTTATTAATGCATCAAATGCCTATGTATGTGAAATAAAATATGTATCTGTCCTGGGCAATTTAATTATTATATTGTTAATCTCGCTACCAAATAATGTAATTTTCAAGTTGATGTTATTTTCATACATTTTTTTTATTTTTATAGGCATTTTATATTGTTATTTTATTTGTATACTGGTTATTAAACTGATGTACACTTGTAATACCAGTTCTTAATATTAATTTTTCGTTATTTTTTTTGCTGTTTGTGCACCAAATAAATAAACCAATACTAACTAGCTACTAATTCTTAACAATAAGCAATCGGTATATATTTTATATGAAAGTCATATTTCTGTAGATTAAATAAATTTTTGTCGCGCATTTGCGGAATAAATATAATACACTGTTGAAATACATTTGCTTATTATTTCTAGTAAGTACTAACTTTGTTAAAGTTAACAGTTAAGTAATTTAATTGCAGTAAAAACTATGTAAATGATGGGCGATAAGTTCTTTAATGTATATTAAAAATGTTTCCATAAAAACTAGTTCGCCATATTGGATTTAGATCAACATAACTTAATTAATCCGTCCGCTGATCGTTGCGTGGTCAATTATCAGTGATCAGTTAGAAATAAATTATAGTTAAATCTATACTTCTATGCTAATACTTATAATTTTATAAAAAGGAAGGATCTGTACTTTTGTATTTTAGGAATAAACTCAAAAACTACTGGACTGATTTCAAAAATTCTTTTAACATTAGAAAACTACATTATCACTGGGTAATATAGGCTATAAATAGCATCACGCTACTACTCACGGGAGCGGAGCAGTAACCAAAGATGCGGGTGAAACCCCGCAATACAGATAGTAATTTATATTTTTGTCATCGCGTACCCATGAATTCAGTATAAACTACTAATACAAATCTTTGATAGCCGAATTGCTAGCCTAATAATGTGTCTTATTTTTAGTGTGTTAATGTAGCTTAGGACAAGTGCATTTTGGTATTGTTTTTATGATTAATAAAGATTATTGAAACGAAAATTAACTAATTACGTATTGTCATCCAGACTAAAAATGTTTGCAAAATTTGAGCTTAATTGGAAACCGAAGAGTAGGTAAAATTTAATTTTTAGGATTTTATTACATAGTTACAGGTGAAACTAATAAAACTTGTGAGTGAGAAAAAATATACTAAGGAATTTCCTTTTTTTTGTCAATTTAAGACACCAAAACACTTACCTATTTACTTCTAAAAATAGCCAACCAATATAATAACCTTTTTACCAAATATCAACGTTGCTAACAAATTGGCAGATGGGATTAAGCTCTGGGATTAGGTTATCGGTTCATCCTGACCTTGGAGTGAAATATGACGGGAAAATAGAAATTTCTTACACAGAGGAGAAATAAAAGTTCTTGTTTGCCACGTTGTTGTAAACATGTTTTGTTGTGAAAAAGATGTTTACTGTGTGATTGGGCCAACTTGATTCGTTTAGTTGTTTTAGTGGGTATAGTGATAGCTTATCTTGTTTTACAGCAATACAATAGTTAATCTGTGATCACGGAAGTCAAAACACGGGTTCAAAATGTTTGGCAGACCTTCTGGTCTTTAAGAAGACGCCTAAAAGGAAGTCTCCTATTGAAATTCAAAAGAAAAATCGTCTGTATGTGCATCCTGCTTGTGCTGTTAGACAAAAGAAGTCCAAACTCAAGATTTTCCAGCGCAATAAGTGCAAAGCGTACAGATCATGAAATAAACACCACCCTGTACTCCATAACTCAGATTGCAGATGTTGGGGAAAATGAACAAGCAAGATAAAGCTTTAGTGAGTTGGTCACATAGCACGAATGCACCCGGAGAGATAAGCCAAGATCATCACTTTTTTTTTCATTGATCACCTGATAATGGAAATCACCGTCGAGATAGACCGCCGCGAAGGTGATGTGACAATCTGGTCTTATATGCAGGGTGTATGGCCAGATATCGCACAGAGTTTGCACCTTTGCCCAGTTGTGGGACAATTGAGAGGCTAGTAAAAAGATTAATAATAAAATGATTTACTCTTTCGAAATATAATATAATGTGCTGGCGGCACGATGAAAAAGACTCGTACACAAAGCAGTACCTACAGTTTATTTACAAAAAAAAATGAGCATTTTAAAAAAAGGAAGACTAATCCCCTTCAAAATCAACCATTTAAACAAATGATTTAAGTTCATTTACATAAAACTATAAGCGGAACAAACTACAACAGTCAGACCACAGACGAGATGATGTCACTACAGTGAGCACATGAATTATTCACAGCATCATCTTACGTTCGCGGTAAATGTTTTAATGGTGCCTGCCGAAATGGATTTCAGGATCATAAAAGGCGAATGGATGGAATGTTTCATGGTCGTTGCTGATTTTTGTGGGCGTCTGTAGGTTTGATGGCGGAGTAAACGTCGAGTTTAGACGTTTTGTTAATTGGTTACGAAAAGACGTAATACTTTTATCTTTTCTGTGCTTATAATTCTTTTATTTCATTGATTTTAAACAGAATGGCAACAGTATAAATTGATTTTAATTTTATTATATTATACAATAGTAGGGATTATTATATGAAATTAATGATAATATAAAATTAATGATTAGATAATGAGTAATACTGTGTGTAACCTGTGTGTAACCTCTATCCACTGATCCTTCTGATCTCTCATACCTTTCCCCATCTCATTTCCTGATTGGACGACCACTCACTTCAGTTCCTCGTCCTCAGATCACCGACTGCAACATCCACCGGCTTCATTGCTTCCATAGAGTGGAAAAGCTCCGACAACATTTTTGGCAGCGGTTTTCTAATGAGTATGTGTCTCTCCTGCAGCAGAAAACCAAATGGCAGACAGCTGGGAATGACCTGAAGATAGGCACCATGGTCTTAGTGAGAGACGCTAATCTTCCTCCTCTCCTGTGGATGCTGAACCGAGTGACAGACGTAAAACCAGGATCCGATGGGCATAACAGAGTCGCCGAGATCCTAACAAAGAAGGGCACCATTACACGTGCATACAACAACATTTGCCCTCTTCCCGTCTCGACAGCATCATCTTGAAGCCTTTACGTACTTCAACCCGGGGAATATGTTCCGGATCTTCACATCGCGCCGGTCAGTGGGATCGCGCGATGCTACGTCATCTGAACGCCCCACCTAACGTATGGCCCTCGACCATACCGATGGATACACACTTGCTCACTCGCCGTCACTTAGCGTGCGCATACATCGGCCATTTTTTACTTTGTACAATCACTTAGTTAATATTATACAGTCCTATGGAAACGGAAGTTTTATTTAGTCGAGACCACCAGCATCACAACTGGAGCTTGACACTCAAACACTCACTTAGTGAAATACAAAACTCAAACTCAATTTACTTAAACTCATAGCATTTATTTCAATTAGACCATTGCGGGCACATTTGAATATCATAAAAACAAAAAAGTTGCTGCTACAGTTACAAGACATAATATCTTGTGAAAGTGCAAAATAATAATTCCTAAATTAACTTACTTTCATCTGTCATATTTCCTAGATGACTCGAATTAGTGTTTATTTAAAGAATAAGCCGATAAATCAATGTATATTCGTGGGAGTCGGTTGGCAAAGCTAGCTCTCGAGCCAATCTTCAATCTCTTAATTTAAAAGCCAATTAAGTGGCCAGTCATAAATTAAACCGGATTACCCAAAGCTCTACCCGGAAATTCAGAAAAGAAGAAAAAACAAGCTGTTGAAGATTACACAAGGGATCGTGAAAAATTCGTGATCATATATCAAGAATACAAGTTTTACCCGATTTATTCCCTTCCCACCTTCGTTTTAAGATATTTATCATTCAGTTTCCAACAAAAGGCGGGAAACGGCGGCCATTTTGTGAAAAGATTTTTTTTTGGATAGGTATATCTATTATCTGAAACGAATTACTTTGGTGATGCAAATCTCTGCTTGAATAAATTCGGTTTGACACGAGTTTTACGATTGAGTAGATATTTCATGATATATAATCATTACAGTTGAGACGAGCTCGTGGCTAAATAAAGACTGTCGCAGGGGTCGATCTTACGGGCCTGTGGACGGTGAGCAATGGGTAGCTCACCGTCCGTCCGTCTATTGACGACAGGCCGTGTCGACGGCGCGTTAGTGTTTCACGCGCGCCTCAAAGAGACGTCAGCAAAGCAGAGGGGCCTGCCAGGGCCAACGCCTGCCGGGGTTGCGGGTTTTTCGAAAAAGATACCGCAGCCCCGGAACATAAAGGGCAATGGAAGGAACATGGGTGGGTTTTAGTCAGTACAAGTCTGGCACTCCCCCCGCTCCAGCGCCCAGAGCGGGGGAAATCATTTCGTAATTTCCCACCCCAAAAAAAAGGGTCGATCTTGAGGTCCGTGGATGGGTGACCACCCATTACATACCGAGTTTTTTTGCGCCTCGGAAAGCACGTTATGCTGTTGGTCTCGGCTGTCGTTTGTAGATCTTTGACAGATGTTACAGGTAGTCAGTGGCGCCTACCAAGGAGTATCTTATTACCAAGTTATTAACTTGGTTATGGAGGTCAGATAGGCAGTCGCTCCATGTAAAATACTGGTATTCAGCTAAATACGGTAGGACTGAAAGCCAACCCCAACATAGTTGGGAAAAGGCTAGGCCAATGATGATGATAATAATCAGCACAGATACTCAAACTTAATGGATTACGATTATCACTGGTCTTTTGACGTGTGATGAATGTTCAAAGTTCAAATACACTAAGATAAAGATAAAGATATATTTATTTTTTGTGAACATAACTGGTATTTTTTATATCTTATTTAATCGTTACGTTAAATGTATTATCTACTTATAGTACAGTGTGCAATTAGTGTGAAGAAGAATAAAAAAACCAGAAAGCCTTTTATTTCATGCATAAATAGTTGTTAACATTTTAACCCTTTATAGGACGGCTCATACAAAGTGGCCAGTAAACTGGACAGTCACTTGAAGGTCGTTATCTCATAGTTTTTTATTTGAATATTGAATCATATGAACATTTACGACCCGCGTTAAAGCACACTGGCCCGTCAACTGGCCAGCGTTCAAGTTCGTCGCTCGCAATCACAGATTCGCGCCTTTTTTCAAGATGGCCTGTGTACTGGCCACCGTACACCCGCGCATAAACATTTGCTGTCATCGCGTGTATACGTTACGTGTTTACAAGTGTTACGGTAATAAAAAATCATGTCTTCTTGGAAAAAGTAAGTGAAACTATTATTTTATAGTATATACCTTGACGTTATATGCAAACCTAATTGAGGATAATAAGAAAAACATCAATTTTTGGAGATTGAATACAAACCGGTCTGTTGAAAAAACTTAAACTAAAATTTGCCAACCTAACTTTGAGCCATTGTTTTGAGTTTTTATTTTCGAGTAATAACTATGAACCTTATCGTTTTACAACTGGTATATTAGCATTTGTTATGATATAATAATACATTTACCATAAACAATCTTGTTCGGTAGTTATAACCTATTACTATGAATGTTTTGGTAAATTTTTTCGCCATTTTTTGAATGGGTGCAGATACTAATGAAAATCGTTGTGTAATAGTTTTGCATTGTAATTTCCTCGTTGTTTTAGACACTCGTACACTTATCGGGAGTTGGAGTTACTAGATGACGACCAATGGAATGAGTTCGTGGGTATAACAGATGACCAGGCCACACAATCAGACGTTGGTGGTGATTCTGATGCTGATGATTGTTTCGACGACAGTGTTACTTTGAATACCAGTATCCTGAGTACATGTAGTCTAAGTAATAGATCAGGTCTTGGAACATCGGCTTCATCACAACCTCCACAGGAATTTTTGTTTTTGCCACCACCACCTATCCCACCATCGCCACCTTCACAGCAGCCGCTATCACCGAACCCGACAAGGTATCACGAGTTAATTTCTCCCGAAGATGCAGGTCCTCGGGAGAATTTAGTAAATGAAGATCTAAATAAGTGGAGTAATAAAAGATTTCGAGATCCACCAGTGTACAAGAATTGTACCTTCAATAATTACGTGGGCATACAAACCGAAGTTGATCTAAATTCACCGTTGAAAATATTAACCCTATTCTTGACACCTTTCTTTTTCAATCTCATGATTTCAGAAAGTAATAGATATGCCACACAGTGCCAGCACTCTAAATATAATTGAAGAGGAGCTAAAATCTTTTATAGGAATTCTGATAATAATGGGATTCCATAATTTACCTTCAAATGCCTTCAATGCGCCATTATTGGTCGCAAGATAAAAACTTTCATGTATCTCGAATTAGCTTCGTAATGAGTATGCGAAGATTTTTAAAAATTATGAGATTTTTACACGTGCATGACAATGAAAAGATATTTGTAGGTAATTGATGACTGATTGTTCTATGTAGCATAATAATTATGTTCTATTATTAAAGGCTGATTAGGAAATTCATAATTGAAGTCTTTTTGTTTTATTCCTTCACAAAAATAATATTAGAAAATAATATTCTTTAGTGTCCAGTTTACTGGCCAGTGATCTTGCAGTGATGGTTAGTGATGCAGAACGTACAATGTCCAGTTTACTGGCCATATGTTTTTTGTGATTTTCTCGAAAAATAACGATTTTCAGGTTTTTTTTCAAAAACATGTTATTATGATTTACGGCACAGAATGTATATGTATTACCAAATATTAGAAATTCAAAAAAAAGTTTGGGTGTGCGTTAAAGGGTTAAACTATTGTGTTTACATAATATTTAAAAAACGGTTGATACAATATATTTATGTTTGTTTCCATTTCACGTTAGTTTTAGTGTTCATATTTTTTTTTTAATTTATGGATCTTTATTATTGTTTATTGATTGCATTGCAGAGAAGAATAATATATATTTTTTTAAATTTCCAGACCTTCTGACTCGATAAATTATGCCAAATCATTGACATAATTCTAAGTTTTAGTTAAACATGTACAAATCATAACATGCCACAGTATTCTTATTTCAAGCTACGCTTACTGCTTCATAATTGATTTGCAACAATTTAATTAAGTTTTTCTCTTTAAGTGTATTTGTAATTCTTTTGAGAAATAAATATCTTTTAACCGTAAATTAGATTGTTGACATTTTCATTTCGTATAGTCCATGTATGATTAAAAGCTTTTCTAAACCCACGAGTTGTAACTTTTTAATAGGCTGAGAGGTAACTGTTATTGTAGCCATTACGTTGGAGATTTCCCAGAGGACCCACGTAGAGGAATTATGTACTTGGTGGACGAAAACAAATTCCAACTAGAAATCCTACTTTAATATTATAAATACGAATGTTTGTGAGGATGTATGGATGTTTGTTACTCTTTCACGTCAAAACAGCTGAACGGATCTTGACGAAATTTGGTACAGAGGTAGATTATAGTCTGGAATAACACATAAGATTTTTTTACGATCATCACGCGGGCGAAGCCGCGGGCGCCAGCTAGTATAATAAAATTTATACTACGATTTCATTTTGAAACACAATTAAGGCAGTCTTTGATTGGCTGCTGCCTCGACGTTGGTGTCACAAGTGCCACTGCTAAGCACGAGGTCCTGGGTTCGACTCCCGGTTTGGGAAAAGTGGTATAGGGTTTTTCCATCAGGGATTTCTCAGTAGCAGCTACGGAGTCCGGTTGATGGCAATAAGCTCGCCCCCTTTTACATGGGACTTAAAATTTAACTTTCGGAATCTGGGTGTACTAAAGTCAAAGTTATTTATTTGTGAAACATAGGTAATATAATAGTACCTATATGGTATAAAAATGTGTTGTTTCAGTATGTTTTGCCTTGAAAGGCGTACAAATTAATTACAAGAAATAACGTGCTAGGTAGTAGTAGGGTAAAACCGTTTCAAATACAAAATAGAATAACACACAAATTGGACAGTTTTATTTTATGTGTTTATCCTCTAAAAAATCATTAATAGAATAGTATGCCTCTTCAACTAAGATTTTTTTTAGATTTGATTTAAAGTGCTTTGTTGTGGTTATACTTTTTAACGTTTTTAATAATTTATTAAAAATCTTAGGACACATGCCTAGACAACTCATAGAGAAAAGCGCAGTATTATGTCTTATTGCCTTTACTATAGGTACACCTCTACCTAATCCTTCGGGAATTATTGGCGTGATATTACTTGTATTGGAACACCGAAACGCCAGTAATCCTTGATCGAATGGGCAAAGGTGATCCCCATATAGATCGCCAACATTGCTCTAGTTATGTTTGTTCTATGGAAACGAACCTTATTATTTTTTACCTAATCCTAATATTATAAAAGCGAAGTTTGTGTGGATGTATGTAAGTATGTTTGTTGCTCTTTCACGCAAAACTACTGAATGGATTTTGATGAAAATTCACAATGGTCAGGCTAAAAAAAAGTGAGAAAAGGGGGAGCAAGAGGGAAGAAATGGGGAGAGAAAGATATTTTTTTTCTATCATCACGCAGGTTTAAGTTAGCGTTAGCCCAAAGTAACTATGCCACGCCGACGAAGTTGCGGGTGGAAGCTAGTATTGTATATTTTATCAGCACGCGAGTGAAATAGTGGGGCGCACCTAGTCTGGTATAATTTTCATTAGGTAAGAGGAAATGAAAATATTGAGAGTCTCTTTAATAAACGCAGTAAGCAAAGGTAAAGTTGAAAGGCAAATTTAGTAGGTACGTACTTCGTCCCATTCCCGACAGGATGTGAGGCTCGAGCAAATCGAAAGGGAATGGTCAGGAAATGAGCAGCGATTACCGAAAAACTCGAATATTAATCCGAACGGTAAACTGCGCAATCTGCGCAGTCAATATTGTAGCGAAACATGTGTAGATAGTGAGTATTTATCGTAAAGATCATAGCAAAAGTTGAATTTATGTATGCAAAAGTGTATGGTACATCAATGTTTCGATTTAAGGTGCTTTCTTCTTAAAGCGCTATGATAGAGAAGCGTTTCAGTGGCTCTATTGTGGCGCATTGGCGCACATCTGTAACACTTCAGTCACTTTTATTGATGTCCTTAGTCTCTAAAATCTTACACAGGTCTTGTTACACGGTGATTTTCAATAATAAGAAGCAAACTCCGTTTATTTCTTTAAAAACATACAATTCTACATTTTTAAATATTTCTTACTTCTAAAACATTTAAAAATTAAAAAAATTGTAACCCACCGGTATCTGGAACAGGGTTCAAGCTACCGGCGGTCAGCGCTCTAGAGAAAGAAACCTAACAATTCGAGCCGTGTCCAAGAGTACCATTTTCTGTATCAAACCTTTGATCCAGCTACCTAACGAGAGACTTCTCAGGTGTTGGTCGAGGCTCTTGGCAATTAAGCAATTTGCTGTAACGACTATCGGCACAATGATCGCTGAGTCCACATCCCACATACCGACAACCTCGCGAGCCAAATCAATATACTTGATTTGTTAATAAGAATCATTATTCTTATTGATTTAATAACAGTGATAGAAGAAACAAACAAGAAATTAACACTTTTCTAAATAATTTCGCTGAACATTACAAAATACATCAATCTATTTCGCAAGTGTTTATAAATTATTTAAGATTGAACAGAAACCAGTTTACCGAGTTACTTGGACTTATAGGCAGAACAAGGTAACATAATTGAGGCTGACTTGGCAAGTAATCAAAGTTCAATTTGAAAATAGAATATCGACACGAGGCAGAAGATTTTTTTACAAATGTAAAAACCTAATACCACATAGCTAGGTCCTCATGACTAGCAGTCATAATGAATATCAATAAACTATGACGACAAAGTAATCAAAAAAAGTTCTAAACAAAATCCATCAATAATAATAACCAACAAACTTCTACAATTTCCACAGCCATAAACACATTTACAGCATTCTTCGTTCATAAAATTCAAATAAAGAAAATATTATGAACCCCTGGCGTGTTTCATTTCACACTGCGGTGTAGTAAGCGCAACATAGCATGTTTTCTTTTCATCTAACAAAGTTACCTTGCCGAGAGCCGCTCGTCGTAACGAAATGATGCGGGATACAGATGGGCCATCTGCCTTATTAGAATGGAGGCTGGTGGATCTCGTCTTTACACTTTATGGTATCTGTGAGATTTGCGTTACAAAGCTTTGTATTTTATTAGACGGGGATTGAGAGGGGAAATTGATGGGGTATGTGGGACTCGTGGAACTCGCGTGGATCTCGTGTTTGGGGTTTTGACTGATAAAAACAAATATTATAGTTATATTTTTAAGTAAGTATACAAACGATGCTGAAGAAATAACTTGATTTAGGTTTTTTTTTTATTAATTATATTGAATAAAGACTTTTTTGCATGGAAATAATCAAATAACTTCTCTCGCTCTGGACGGAGCAAAAGGAAGTGTCAGATTTTTACTGACTTAAACTGATACATAAGACATGTATGAGTTTTAGTCAGTAAAAGTCAAACACTTCCTTTGTGTTCCAGGACCGCGTAATATCTCTTTAGTCGAGAATACGGCCTTTCTTCGCATCGTTGTTTAAGTTATAGGTAACTATTTTCGGTACAAGGTACTCGAATAATCTTAATGTTTTAACTTCAAATTCGTATGTAATTGCAGAATTGCTCCATAAATCGTGGGTATACAAGTAATAAATATCAGATTTAACTGCATACATAAAGAAAACCCTTTTAACTTATATGTACGGACGCTGTTTAACCGCAATATTTGGTCAGTAAGTAACGAGTGCCGCAAAAACTAATATATTTCCAAAAGCCTGTTTAATATTCGGGGAGTGTGGGAAAATTACCCACGTATCAGGGTCGTAATGGGAAATTTACACCTACTATAAAAGTATCGTTTTTACACCTTCTCTTTGTGCTAAAAAGGTGCGCCGTATAATGTGAAAGGGGTGTGTGATAAAGGGGTATCTATTGCTTATAAATAGAAGAAAAACGGGTGAAGAATGTTGGTTATATTAATCATGACTTCGAACAAACTATTGTTGGGAGATAAATAAATAAATAAATATCTTGGGACAACTCACACACGGCTATCTGATCCCAAGCTAAGCAGAGCTTGTGTTATGGTAACCAGACAACTGATATACATACTTATATAATTTATAAATACATACATAGGTATTATAGATAAATCACACCCAGACACAGAAAAAACAATCATGCTCATCACACAAAGTTTGTCCTGGGTGGGAATCGAACCCACGACCTCCGGCTCAGCAGTCAGGGCCACTAACCACTAGACCAACAGCCCGTGTAGATATTGTACTTGCATACATAGTAAAACATCTAGCAGCGGTGAACGCTATAGTACTCCGATTTTCTTATCACCGGAAATGTCAATTTTACTAATTTACGATTTAACTTTTAATAATTCAGTGATCTAATTTTATTATTTTGATAACATTTCAATCCTTGTTTTTTAAGTTTTAATTTTCTAAAACGTTGTCCTTTTTTAAATTAAGTCTAATTATGTTATTAATCATGTATATTATCTTAAATGTCGAAAAAAAAACAGTACAACAACAATATCCTAGTATAATATAGTATTCCAGCCAGACCATAATCTACCTCTGTGCTAAATTTTATCAAGATCCGTTCAGCCGTGTTGACGTGAAAAATTAACTTAATATTAGTAAGACAGCTGGCCCCCGCGGCTTCACCCGCGTGATATCGAAAAAAAGTATCCTATGTGTTATTCCAGACCATAATCTATCACTGTACTAAATTTCATCAAGATCCGTTCAGCCGTTTTGACGTGAAAGATTTACAAAATATTAGTAAGATAGCTGGCCCCCATGACCTCATTCCCTGTGGACCACTAGAACGACGAGCCTAGCATTAATTCTTAGCTTATTTGATAATAGCAAACCATAAAAGCCTTTTATCAAATTAAATATCCCACAAGATATGGCGACGCAAAGTGAACAAAAATAACTTGCTTTTAACACAACGGCGTACACTCCGTTATTATTATTTTCCATATCAGAGTATGTTCTAGATTATTAAGGGGTATCGTATTACCCAGTACTAACTGGGTTGTGGAGGTTAGATAGGCAGTCGCTCCATATAAAATACTGATATTCAGCTGTATCCGGTTAGACTGGAAGCCGACCCTAACATAGTTGGGAAAAGGCTAGGCAGATGATGATCAGAGTATATTCTGGATTGCGGGTTGTTTGAAAGAGATACCTACTGCGGCCCCGGAACGCAAAGGGCAAAAGAAGGAACATGGATAGGTTTTAGTCAGTAAAAGTCTGACACTCCCTTTCACTCCGCTCCAGAGCGGGAAAAGTTATTTGATGACTAGCTTCTGCCCGCGACTTCGTCCGCGTGGCTTTATTACTTAGGGCTAACGCTAACTTAATTAAGCCCGCGTGAAGACCGAAAAAAAAATCTTTCTCTCCCCTTTTCTTCCCTCTTTCTCACCCTTTACTCACTTTTTTTAGCCTATCTCCGTTTCCAGGGTCCCAACTATCTCGGTACCAAAATTCATCAAAATCGGTTTGGCCATTTAGGCGTGAAGACGTAACAAATAAACAAACTCACTTTCGCTTTTATAATATTAGTAAGGATTTTCAATCCAAAAAAAGTGTACTAGTGTTGTGATATGATGTGAAGAATTTTTATTATATAAGAACCCTATTTGGCTGTGGAGTAGGAATTTGTATGCATTTTAAAGCAAATACTCTGTACTTTACTTTCACATGGCCGTAGTGTACCCATATTTACCACCCCAATTGATAGGTATGTCTCGCACAGCAAGTTCTATACTTTATGAGTGAAAACCATCATGCTGAACTCATTACCTATTTAATATTATAAAGCGAAAGTGTGTGAGGATGTATGTATCTACGCAACAATACAATAATATAGCTTACATATCAGCTAAATAATAGCAGCCGCTCGGGTCGATCTTTAGGTTAGGACGAGGTTGGTCTGTGGATGGGTGACCACCCGTTACATACCGAGTTTCCCCCGTGCCTCGGAAAGCACGTTAAGCCGTTGGTCCCGGCTGTCATTTGTAGATCTTTTACAGTCGTTGCAGGTAGCCAGTGTTTCGAAAGTCTGACAACCAGTCTTACCAAGGGGTATCGCATTACCCAGTACTAACTGGGTTGTGGAGGTCAGATAGGCAGTCGCTCCATGTAAAATACTGATATTCAGCTGCATCCGGCTAGACTGGAAGCCGACCCCAACATAGCTGGGAAAGGCTAGGCAGATGATGACAAATCAGAATAATAAATAGGTTACAATTCATAAAGATACTACTCTGTCAAGAAAGTACCGGGAAAAGATCAATAATACACAAAATGTCTGTTATTCATCCAAATTTATTTTATCACCTTCAAAGTATGCTCCTTTAGAAACGATACACTTGCGCCAACGAATAATCCATTCATCAAAACATTTTTTAAACGCTGCTTCCGGAATTGAGTTCAGTTCTCGCCGCGAATTCTACTTTATGTCTTCTATCGATTGAAAACGGGTGCCACGAAGTGGTAATTTGAGTTTAGGAAAATGAAAAAAGTCAGCAGGAGCCATATCTGGTGAATATGGTGGTTGCTGGATGGTATTTGTTGAGTGTTTGGTCAAAAATTCGTTCACAATGATAGCCTTGTGCGAAGGCGCATTGTCGTGGTGCCAAATCCAAGAATTTTCTTTCCACAAATCTGGCCTTTTTCGTCGAATTTGCTCTCTTAAACGCCGCATAACGCTCAAATAATATTCTTTATTTACCGTTAGACCTTCCGGTAAGAATTCAGAGTGCACAACACCACGATAGTCAAAGAAAACAGTCAACATGACTTTGACTTTTGATCGACTTTGGCGTGGTTTTTTCGGTTTCGGTTCAGTTGGAAGGCGCCACTCCGAAGCTTGTTGACTAGTTTGCATGTCAAACTCGTAAACCCACGTCTCGTCACCAGTAACAATGCGTTTCATGAATGTTGGGTCCGAACTGACTCGTTCTAGCATGTCCTCAGCGACTTTCATGCGATTGAGTTTTTGGAGAAAATTCAGATCTTTTGGGACTAGCCGAGCAGCAACATGTTTCATACCCAAATGATTAGTTACAATGGTACGGATCGACTCGTGAGATACAGAAAGTTCGGCGGCTATCTCTCTCAGAGTTGAATGGGGATTTTCAGTCACTATTTTCTTCACTTTTGCGATGTTAACTTCAATTGCAGACGTTGACGGCCTACCAGAGCGAGGCAAATCTTCCATCACATCTCGACCGCTTTTGAACGCTTTGAACCACTCATAAGCACGAGTTTTTGATAAAGTCGATTCACCGTAAGCCTTCTGTAACATTTTCAGTGACTCCGAACACAAAATTCCATTGGCGATGCAAAATTTAAGACAAACTCTTTGTTCGATATTTTTGTCCATTATGAAATTCGCAATACACACTATTTATGATATTACTAAAACCAGCACTGTATTTAATATAAATAACTTCACTTCACTTATTTATAGATGCAACTCAAACTCCGCGCCAAAATGGAAAACAGTTGTGCCAATCTAACAACTACAAAAAAAACAAAAATTTTAATTTGGAACCATAAACAAATCATCCATTCCCGATACTTTTTTGACTGAAGGTATATTGTTTATTCTATCAGTAAGTGAAACCACGGGGCGCAGCTAGTTGTGAATAATGTAAAGTTAAAAGCTGTCTACATTGCTTCAGTTCATACGCATAATGTAAGTCGATTTATTAACAACCACGTCAGCTTTCATATTTATTAACATTCTAAAACGACAAATAAAAATAAAGTCACAAAATATAAGTTGTTATTACGCCAACAACGTCATGATTCGTCGCAGAAGCAAAAAAAATTACAAGAACAGATCGCCCACGCTAAGGCTGCGTTCATATATATGTGCGAGGATGTTCGTACCATAACTTATAATTTGTGTAAAATAGATATGATTTAATTTTGAAATAAAAGCTTTCACTTTTTGTTTTAAATGTTCTTGACCAACCTCGAGGTCAAGCGTGAGTGTTTTAAATCAGATGTCATTTGTTTCGCGAATCGAGATAGAAGGAATGATTCAATTAGACTCTAATGTCCTTCTCATACATAGGCATTCTGTCTAAGAATTTTTTTTTGTTGCTTGTTTTTCGGAGATTACAAAAAAACCAGACACTTGGAGCTACAATATCCTTTTTTTTATTACCCGTATAACCATTTCTCTCAAAGTTACGGTCTTTTGAAAATTTACCAAAAATTTGTATTTTTTTTGATCCTTTAATTTTTTCCAGTATTGCTTATTTAGCACTTATATTAACTATTTATACCATTTTATTAGAAATAGTACAACTGCGTCTATATGTACACTTTTTATATATATTTTTAAATAAATTATTTTTATTCTTATAGCTAATATAGCTAAACCGAAGCCGTGAAGAAGAATTAGCAATATTATTAACTATCACACAAATCTTTCGTAACTTCTCGCACATGTCTGGTAGAAACGCAGCCTAAAGCCTTGTGTACATCGGCGAGGCATCCAACAGCGTCTCATTTCAGGGGTATAGACTGACCGGCGCCACATGTCCTTGGCCGTTTTGGCGCCGCTGTGACGCGCCAACTGGCGCTCCAGGGACGACTCTTAGCTTACAAGTGTATGCTCAGCGTTACAGAAAAATGTTGGGGTATTCGTAAAAGGATGGAAGGTATTCAATGTTTGAGAGTGATGAAGAATATTGCTGATTAGCCACCCATATTTTGAATAAGGAAAAAATCATTTTGTATAGCGGTCTGCGCAGAATATATTATCACATTTATCACCAAGGCAGCCTGTTATGATCGGTTGAGGTCGAGATATTGCACACTGATATTTATGACCACGGAATATTGCCACAAATGGTCTTATTCTGCTGTAAGATTTACAAATCAAACGTGGCGAAGGTCGGGCGATTTCGTTGCAGGTTTTCCGAAAGGGATACCGCGGCCCTGGAACATGAAGAGCAAAAGAAGGACCATGGACCCCATCCATGGTTTTTATTTTCAATAAAAATACATTTCTAGTCAATAAAAGTCTGATAATCCGCACCGCTCCATTCAGAGTGGCGAAAGTTATTAGGTGATTTCAGATCTGCAAAAAAAGGTCGGGCGATTTAGGGGACTGTATCATGAAAGTAGGTACATCAAGCAATCAGTCTAATTTGGATAAAATATGACTTATGATTTTGTAAATGAGCTTGTAATTACAGTGCGCTACGTGACCTTTAAAATGCCATACTATGCAAATAACAGCGTCGAAAGTTTGCAATAACGATGACGACGTAGCCGTCCTGGCGAATTGCCAATGATGTGGTGAAAGCTACACGTTCCACCATCTTTAGTAATATTATTTGTATTTGTAAGTTTCCCGGAGTCCAGACTCAATGGCGCCTTGTGTCCTTGGCCCGTTGGCGCCGTCCTGGCGCGACGCTCGTCGCTGCGGGGAGGCTGCGTTCTGATAATACTGAAAGTGAGGGTAGGTATTAACGATTGGTTAGTTTAGCAATGAGATCACAAAAAATCTTCGCATTAAAAGAGTCTGAGTGGTTTTTACATAAAGATTGTAGTGTGTAGTTTTGATAACTCTCTTTTGTTTTTGAACATCGAGATGATTTTTCTTCTCGAAACCCTTAACGAGGTATTAAGAAAATACGTTATTGGACGTGCGAAGCGTGCTTTTGTTTATTCATTTGCTTTGGTGTCGCCTAGTGAAAATGAAGATTAGTGTACTCCCATGCATTTTTAGAGTTCCGAACCTCAAAAGGAAAAAAGGAACCCCTAATTGGATTACTTTGTTGCCCGTCTATCTGTCAGTCTGTCTGTGCGTCAGTAAAGATCCGTTGTGTCAGAAACTCGCGGAGGTATCGAGTTGGAACCGTATACTCAAGTCTATGGTCTTCAAGACCTGTGAAAAAATGAATCCTCTAAGTCTTTATAGTCAAAAGATATTATGGCTGTTTATGTAGCAAGTTTGTACGGAATCCTCGGTGCTCGAGTCTAACTCGCTCTGGACCGGGTATTTACATAATATAAATTGCGCATGGGTAAGTTGGCGTCCAAATTTCCCCTGTGACTACAGAGACAGTTCTGCCCTACTAATTGTACTTGCAGTAATCGACATTTTTGAGAATTTCACTTTTTTTGCTAAAATGACATCCTAAGGATATATTCTGTACGTAAAAAATATATTTAAAAGATTTTTCTTATAAAAACGTGTTTTTATCTAACATAAAACGCAGTACTTGCACCTAAATGTTACTTTTACTAAAAAGATCTGCAGCATTAAGCATATGCTACAAAATTATGCAGTACTTGCTACGTTTACTGTATATATGCTTTTAGCATTTAACTATTTGCATCGAATACTAACTAAAGCCAAACGCAGTAGTCACCATTACTGCATTTGAATGTAGCAAAAATAACAAAAACCTACTCTTGCGATGCTAAGCCTAAACGCAGTAGGTATTCTACAGTAATTTTTACATTTACATTACATTATACATTTACATTATATTTATTTATCATTAAAATTTACATTTACAGTCGTTTTTTAGTCATTTTTACATTTGACAGAAGCTAAATTTATATTACATTTTAACTCGTGGCAGGTATCAAAATATAAAATTATTGCTAATTACAAACGCAGTATTGAGCATGTGCTAGGTGATTTTGCAGTAATAAACACAATTACTGCATTTAGTCTTAGTAGTACGGTAATGCTCGCAAACCCAGAAAGTTGATGTAAATGCAGTAGGTACTGATCGTTTTATCAAAATAAGACAATAAAGTAAAGAAAAAAATATATCAATAGAAAGATAGATTTTTTTACTATTCAGTCACACCTTAAAAGTTTTATAACGGATATTTCTCCATTAGATATGAAGAAATAAGTTTACCGCGGTTATCTCCAAACCGCCATTTTGCAAGTACTGCGTTTGCAATAAGCAGGGCAGAGTTTTTCTCCTGACTTCTTGTAAAACTACTAATAATCTCATTAAAAAAAACATAGTTAAGATAAAAAACTGAAAATGAATTAGTTTTTTTTAAATTATATCAGCCCATGGTGTCCCACTGATGGGCAAATACTTCCCCTGTTATTTTACTTCCCGCGGTTGTGGTTCTGTGTTTCTAAAACCGGTATTCTAATTCAGAAAATACCTTTTCAAATCACAACGACACAGTAAAACACGGCATAAATTGCTATGCTTTTAACGACCGACAAAAACTCGGTTTTTACTTTATGTTTGTTATCAACAACGTTTTGACGCCCGTAAAGTCCGTGTGGCACGCAACGTTGGGTAACATGTAATTTGTGTCGCGTAATATAAATAAATGTAAGTTATTTCATAAATTGAAACTCCTGACCTGATTCAAATTATAAGTAACTAGCTTTTGCCCGCGGCTTCGCTCGCGTTAAATTCGGTAGCGCCTTATTGATTTGTAATATCAACGCTAAATTTTCCCCCCGTTTCTTCCCTCTTTCTCCCTCATATCCCACTCTTTTTAAAAAAAAATAGCCTATGTCCGTCTCCTGGTTCCCAACTATTTCTGTACCAAAATTCATCAAAATCGGTTTAGCCATTAATGCGTGAAGAGGTAACAAACAAACTCACTTTCACTTTTATAATATTATATAGTAAGGATAGTAGCTCGCTGCACCCCGCGGTATTACCCGCGCGGTGAAAAACTATGTTTAAGTTATATGATCATCCCACGGGAATACCGCATTTTTCCGTGATCTAAAGTAGCTTATCTAATCTAGAATATAAACTATCCTGATACCAAATTGTATCCAAATCCGTTAATCCGTTTGAACGTGAAGTAGTAATAAACATACACACAAACAAACTTTCGCCTATATAATATTAGTGTGTTTCTAATAACTTAGGTTATTTTTAGGAAATGTATGACTTTTTCTTTTTTCTACTTGTGAATGAAGATCATTGTTACAGAAGCAGCCGTCGTTATTTGACTCGTTATTACAATTAAATTAACACTATCAAGAAATTCTTACCTCTTTTTTTTTCATCTTTGGTTTTTCTCGACCAACCCGTATGTGCGTCCGTTCCATTGGACCTCGTAACTGACCTGAACCGACGAACCAATTCAGATAAATTATACGTCGTTTGATTCGTTCGTTAAGTTGCGCGACCATTAACGGCAAAGAAAAAAAATACAAATTATTATGTGCTAAATAAAAAAAAGATTTTAGTTTCTTTTTATTACATACTTTTTTTAGCTTTTATTGAATTCTATTGCGATAGACTGAATAGATTGCGAACTAAAATAGTATCCCCCAAGTTTAGACTAAAATTATGTTATCTGCAGACGGTAGATTAAAAAAAAACCAAAGTGATTGTAAGCTAATTTCATTGAAATTACTACAATTAAAATTTAATATGGAATGACAAAAATATACTTAAAAATATCTACTTGAAGATTGCTGCGTCGGTGGTGCTCTTGGCGTAAACATGTAGGAATGTCCACTACATACTTAACATATACATGAAAGTGAATCTTTTACCAATGTTCATTAAAATCAAGACAAGTGTTCAATATTTACTTTACGGCTTCGTCCGCGTGTTATCGGAAAAAAAGTAACCTGTGTTATTCCAGACTATAATATCTGTGCTAAATTTAATTAAGATCAGTTCAGCCGTTTTGGCGTGAAAGAGTAACAAACATCCATACATCCTCACAAACATTCGCATTTATAATATTAGTAGGATGCAGAAGTAATAAAAGAAAATATAGCCTTGTGGAATCGGAAGTGCCGTACTACAGGTATGAGCCCGACCCAGTTCTCGAACATGGCAATATCACATTGTACTGGGATCGATCCATCATCACTGACAGGACTATTGTTGCCAACAAGCCTGATATAGTGGTGGTGGATCGATCAGAGCGGCGCGCAATGATTGTTGACATAACAGTCCCGCATGATGAGAACCTCGTGAAAGCCGAGAAAGATAAGCAAATCAAGTATATTGACTTGGCTCGCGAGGTTGTCGACATGTGGGATGTGGACTCAGCGATCATTGTGCCGATAGTCGTATCTGCCAATGGCTTAATTGCCAAGAGCCTCGACCAACACCTGAGGAGGCTCTCGTTAGGCAGCTGGATCAAGGGCTTGATACAGAAAGCGGTACTCCTGGACACGGCTCGTATTGTTAGGAGGTTCCTTTCTCTGGAGCCCTGACCGCCGGTAGCTTGGACCCTGTTCCCGATACCGGTGGGCTACTATTTTTACATTTTTAAATGTTTTTAATTTTTTTGTTTTTAAGAAATATTTAAAAATTTAATTATATGTATAGAAAACAATAAATGGACGAAAAAATAGCTTGAATAACTGATATTCTACTCGTATGGCCAAATATAACATTAATCTGTTTTATTGATGTTTTTATTGTATATTGTTGGCTCAACTTCTACTTTTATTAACTTCCTAAGGTCCTTTTTATATTACATTGCTTTATGGCCTATTGACCATTTAATGGTAAAATCAAATTGGCCTATAAAAGTTAAGTGGGTTCTGTAGGGTTTTGAAACATCGCAATTTACTTTGAATTGTACAAAAAAGTAAATGATCACAAGAAAAATATGTATGTACCTTATCCTTACTTGCTTATTAATATTATAAAAGCGAAAGTGAGTTTGTTACGTCTTCACGCCTTAATGAATTTTGGTACAGTGATAGTTGGGACCTTGGAAACGGACATAATTTATTTTTGTTTTAAAAAAGTGAGAAATGACGGAGAAACAGGGAAGAAAAGGGAAAACTTAGCTTTGCTATTACAAGCAATAAGGCGGAAGGGCAAAAACTACAGGTTGCAGGTACCTGCAAATCGGGAAAGGGAAACTGTTTTACCCCGAATTTGACGCGAGCAAAAGCTAGTTTAATAATAAAACAAATATTTTTTGTTTGTTAGGTCCGAGTAACCTCCGAAACCAGTAAACCGAATTTGGGACTTTATTGGCAGACAGCTGATGTTCTAACGAGTTAGGTTAGGATACTTTTATTTTAGAAAAGGGATTAGAGTTCCGTGCAAAAAAACCCCGTAATATTGTTTTCAAAATCCGATTTGACTCGAACGTAAGTCGCGGGGAACAACTAGTTAGACATAATTAGCTGGCTAGAAGTGGATTCGTTTCTTTAAACAATAGCTATTAATCGCGGCTTTTTTCACAATCTAGGATAAAAAGCAGTAATTTTCCTTCATATTAAATAAAATCTCGAACAATTTTAAAGTAAATAATGTCCATTTGATCTAGATTATAATTTACTAGTTGTCCTGCGCGGTTTCACCTGCGTCTTTACACCCCCTCCCTTATATAGCCATGTTTCTCAGTAATAATGTAGCTTTTTAATACTGTAAGAATTTTTTAAAACTGTTCAGTAGTTTTTGAGTTAAATCGTAGCAAACAAATACCTCAATAAATACCTCTTTATGTATCTACATACAATATAATGTAATTGACATAGCGTTTAAGCCTTCCATGTAAACTGTATTTCTAAGAACTCCATTATATATAACGTATTGTAAGTGTCATGAGGTATTCTTGGTAAATTTTCCATCTTTCTGAACTCAAAGTAGGTACATAATGATGCTATTCCATTCCAGGAAAAAAAAACTGAGAGAGTAAAACACAAATTATGGAAGAAAAATAATTGAACCAGATGTTTTAAGAAATTATAACAAAGCTTTTTTCTAAAATACAAAATAACCTTTTCTTAGAATGGTATTTGATTAGCCCGTAATAAGACCTTCAGCAGGTACACGATAGATCTTTACGAGAATTCCTGAACTGCTAATAAAAGTTGAAATTAAAATGTTCAAATGGATTCCAGACCCCGTCAGTTTACACGGGGCTGTTAAGAAAAAGTAATTTCCCTCGATAGCCGAGTTCAAATTGCACGAACAATGACTAGGGAAGCATAAAAACGTTGTATGAGGGACTTTTCGCAATTTATTTGCGAATTAATTTAAACAATACATGTATTTCGGATTGTTTGCTTTTCATTCCGTAGCGTGCTACGGTGTAGCAATGTGCAGAGAAAAACGTTGCGTGCGAAGTTGCCTATGCTTTTCTCTGCACACTGCTACGCCGTAGCACTTTGCTTCAACCGCTACGCTGCATTACTTGCACAGCATTCTAATTCTTCTTTACTTTTTTTGGTTCTAAGATTTTGTAGTTAGTGTCCTGCTCCCTGTTTCGATTGTTCACAGATTTATATCACACAGTTCCGTTTTATTGAAATAAAAAAATCCTTACTAATATTATAAAAGCGAAAGTGAGTTTGTTTGTTTGTTACATCTTCACGCCTAAATGGCTAAATCGATTTTGATGAATTTTGGTACAGAGATAGTTAGATAGACCCTGGAGACGGATACAGACTTTGATTTAATTTTTTAAATGAGGGAGAAAGAGGGAAGGAAAGGGAAAACATAGCTTTGCTATTACAATAAATAAGGCGTAAGGACAAAAACTATAGGTAGCAGGTAGGTACCTGCAAATCAGGAAAAGGGACCTGTGGTACTCCGAATTTAACGCCCGCGCCGAGGGGCAAAAAGATGATGATGATGTATGTTGTTACAACATTTATTTAGCTTTATTTTTTACTTCAGTGTCAACAGTAGATGTAATCAACCCAAAACGTTTTGAACCCCACTTTATCTAATACACACGTATATAATAATCGTTACATTATCGTACCCACCTCTAATTCACGTCAGTACTTCGTTAAACCTGCTCCGTATAAGCCGTACCGGTGATGTAGGTTATCTTTTGTGTGGTGTGTAAAACAAGGGAACTCATCACGCATAATGTTCGCGTACGACGTGTACTGTGGAACAAGGTGGTTGGTGTACAGGCAGAAAAGTTGCTATTCATTGATGGTGCGGGCAGACTGGATCAGAGGTCGGACTGGTACGGGCACCAGATTGTGACAGCAATTTTACTACACTGTCTGCCAAAGTCCGTTGTCCCGACTCCAAACACAGTTGGCGCAGTGGCTGAGAGATCGACTGCTGCGCTGCGTGTCGCGGGTTGGATCCCCGCACGGAACAAATATTTGTATGGCCTACAGATAGTTGTTTTGGTTCTGGCTGTTTGTGTATGTGAGTTTAAATGTTTGTAAACGCACCCACGAAACAGGAGAAATTCCTAGTGTGGGGCAACATTTTTTCTAAAAAAACAAAAACAAAACAAACCGGTCCAGTAATTTACTCCTGAAAAAAAAATGTTGTTAACTATTTTATATCGTTCAGTTTGAAAATCGAAGTGTTTATTTCAATTACCTATTTAACTTTTCAAATTGTCTAGAAGTTGGTTGGCCAGAAAATTGAAGCCAATTTGTTCCTTTACAATATAAAGGAATTTCGATATAGAACAACAGGCAAACTTCAGGAAGTTATGTATAGAAAAGTTTACGGAGTATTGAGGACTGGTATATCTCTCTAAAGTTAGTTATAAGCTAAAACACTTTGAGAGTAAAAGAACAAAAGGAGTATAAATTTAAATATTTCATGCTTTATTTATTTTTGCTTTTAGGGCGCCTTGTTGGTTGACAAGCGCTGCAGAGCATGATCGGATAAGATGTGTTATTGGGTTTTTCCATTAGAAATTTATCAGTAGCAGCCACAGAGTCGAATGACTCGGATTCTGAAGGTACTATTATACTGCAGCGCTACTTTTCGCGGTTTCGATCCCCGCACAGAACAAATATTTCTATGACCTACAGATAGTAGTTCCAGATCTGGCTGTTTGTGTATGTGAGTTTAAATGTTTGTAAACGCAACCACGATACAGGAGAAATTCCTAGTGTGGAACACGTTAAAAAAAATAGGCTCGCCATCTATTACTCACGACTTAAATATAACTCGCGAAATGTGGGTGTTCTGTTCCACAGCACCTCCTTTCCTTGCTCCTCTGTATAATATTATACCAGCTTTTTTTACCCGTATACCAAATAGCTTGTTCTGTTGTACAAACTGGAGCCCACTGTGCGTTGCGACGCCGACGCTGTGCTTTTTATGAGAGGATAGCTTTTTGTCCGCTGTCATTGTCTGGTTGTGTTTAGAGTAGAATTTGAGAGGATTATGTTTAATTTTCGGATGTTTTTCCGTTTAATTTGAAAATAAATAAGATGTTGTACGAATAAGCCGTTAGTATAAATTAATTTTAACTTAATATATGACGGTTTTTAGTCATGCTGTGTACTGAAAAAAAACAAACACCATTTAGTTTTTAAAACATGTATGAATAAACATGTTTTAATAACTGAATTGTTTTCAGCATGACAGTGAAAATGTGTGCAATGTAAATTTTATTACTGACTAGTATTTCATGATTTTAGAAACATGTATGAATATATATGTTTTAAAAAACGGAATATTTGTTTTCAGGCCACAGCATGACAGTAAGACACTTTCCAGGTTTTTTTAATTATGGATGGGATGAAATCATCAAATACCTTCCCCCGCTCTGGGCGGAGCGGGGGGGGGGGGGCGTCTGGCTGTTTGTGTATGTGAGTTTAAATGTCTATAACCGCGCCCACGATACAGGAGAAATTTCTAGTGTGGGGCAAAGTTGAAATAAAAATATATTCTAAAATGTTACTTATGTTATTTTTTCAACCCCAAAAAAAGTCATTTCCCAGCAATAATTTTTGCGTAGAGTTCCTTAGTTTGTTGCATGGCTGAAGACTTCGTGAAAGGTTGGTGTACAGTGTACACCCTGTATTTAATCCTGAAGACAAGCAACTAACGTGTGTTTACTGTATATAGGATTATAACCTGTCTACCGTGCGTCAGGGTTAAACGCCGTATATTGTTCACGCTAGGCACCTCCCTTCGCATTGTTTTAGCCTTTATTGCCTTGCTTATTTCGGAGTTGAAGGATTTTAAGTATAAAATGATGTATAAGGTTGTTTAATTTCATTTATCAAGTAGGTAATTCTGAGAGAGTGTCTGGAATTTCAATCAATAGCTACTGAGTAGCTAAGAATAGAAAAATAGAAATATTAAATGTTCCCCTTTTTTCTTTGTATATTTCATATTTAGATTGTTGTGTGACTGAAATCCTACTAATATTATAAATGCGAATGTTTCTAACGTTTTGACGTGAAAGAGTAACAAACATCCATACATCCATCCATATGTATGGATGTTTGTTACTCTTTCACGTCAAAACGACTGAACGGATCTTGATGAAATTTGGCACACATGTAGATTATAGTCTGAAATAACACATATTAATATTTATATATATATATATATATATATACCATGCGGGCGAAGGGAGCGTCAGCTATATTCTAACATGTATACATATATGCTAATAATACTGTTCATTGGGTATTAGGTGATATTTCAAATAAAATTAAACTTGGCTTGCATTCCAATCGCCAAAATTATTGTGTTGAATGTAACAATGTTATTCAGATTTATTTTATTTGCTTTCATAAACTACTTAAAATCAGGTCGCATACTCTGCCAAGGAGGTTATCCAGGCACCGTATTCTACTTTAATGCAGTATACTAGATCAAGGTTGCCTTCCTCCAGCCCCTAGGCTGGTTCTTGTTTTGACCAAACTCCAATATTATTAAATACAACTAGCACACAGCCTTGGGCTCATTTTCAGAAAAATAGGTGTATGTCAGCAATTTTATGTGAACTACCATTTTTATTGAAATTGTCTCAAATGGTGGGCCATGCTTTATTGGTGAGCTGTGACTTGGCAAGATAGTGGATGACGTAATCCTGCGCGCCTATGATGGGGTAGTTTTCCCTGCGGTTGACTTATGGCAAAAGGAACCTTATTTTTATATGATAGAAGTTAGCTTTGTGGTTTTTAATAAGTTTGTTTGTCATCTTCATGTCCAGACTATGAGGCGCCTTCACAGCGCCCGTATGTCGCATTCCAGGATGACTCAATTGCGTGATAGGGATAGCAATATTCAACTAATAACAAAACAGAAAGTGACAGCGACAGAATTTTCTCGAAATGTTTTGTGTTGTCATTGGAATGAAAGTAAACAAACGAATAAACAACTAAGTTTTATTGATTTATTGTTGAACTAACTCCATTGTGTTGTAATGGCGGGCTAAACAATTGTAAGGGTAGGGTCATAAAAGTTAAGCCCACAATTTTAATTAACAAAAGTGGTTGAAGAAATTAATTGATTGAAGTTAAGTTGTATTTTCATGTAGCGCTTCTAAACTTTGGGCGTAAAATATACATTGTGTGGATGTTTTATTAACGAAGTTTCTAGAGTGTTGTTTATTAATTGTAAATTACATGATTCAGAATGAGTTTTAAGGTACTTATGCCGTAATTACAGAGAATAATCATCTCTCAAGTAAACTGTCAACGAAAATATGTATAAACGTTCGTGTATGTCGTAGCCTGTGAACGTATAATTATGCCTAGCCTTTTTCCAAGTATAGTGGGGGTCAACTTCCAGTCTAACCGGATCCAGCTGAACACAAGTACATGGAGCGCCTATCGCGCCTATCTGTCTTCCACAACCCAATTAGTACTGGGTAAAACGATACCCTTTGGTAAGACTGGTTGTGAGACTGTCAGGCCACTGACTACCTGTAACGACAGTCGTAGATCTACAAAAGACAGCCGTCACTAACGGTTTAATGTTTTCCGAGGCACGGAGGAAACTCTGTGTGTAATGGGTTTCCAACTATTCACGGACCAAGCTAGGTAAGCGCAATTAAAAGAATAAAATACCTTTCAATTATTGTATTTTTTTACAGCAATGAGCATTTCAAAATTGGAATGATGAATGTTTTGCTGCTGACAAAAGCAGATTAACTTAAAAAAATATCCGAGTGACTGTTATAATTTGTAGGTGGTGTTTAGACTGAATCATTGAAGATTTGTAGCTTTTGTTTTAAATAAAATAGTCTTCAGCGACTTTAGCCCTATATGTGTTTCCAGTGTCCTAGTCGGCAATGCTCAAGCATGAAGCGTTTCTAATCTATTTTAAATAATATTCGACCACACGATTACATCATAAAATACGATTCGTCAACCGACATTATAAAAAAAAACTCTTCTTTTTAGGGTTCCACACCTTAAAGGAAAAAAAGGAATCCTCACTTTGACGTCCGTCTGTCTTTCAAGACCCTTTATTTCGGTAACACGTGGAGGTATCGAGTAAAAATTTAAACCGTACACTTCAACCTGTAGTGTCTTAGGGCTATGAAGAAATCAACCCTCTAAGTCTACGCAGTCAAAAGATATGGCCGTTTACATCGCAAGTTTGTACGGAACCCTAGGAGCGTGAGTCCGACTGACCGTTTTTTTTTTATATTTTAAGTATTCAAATGTTGGTTTGGAGTTTTCATAGTTCAACAAGATAAATCAGTTAATGATAAATCTGATTTCCAAACCTGTAGCCTGTGAATTATACAACTTTAAACATGTTGAGGACTAAAACACAAAACTTCCATCCAAATACCCATGCAAACAAGCCCAAAACCATAACTTCCTCTAACAGCCATAATTTATGGGCATATTAAACTTGAACGGCCAAAATAACTTGCAGTGTTAACAAAATTCTCGCATTAATGTCCACAAGAGTGTCCCGAGGGTTGAGTATCCCTGATATGGAGTTTTCAACGTCAAAGTGGGTTTCTATGTTGGTGACGGTTTACGAATCTCTTGGGCATCCCATATGCCTGAAGGCAGTAACAAGCTCATAAGATATTTGCAGCGTTCCAGTTAGATATTGGTTATTTTAAGGATTCCGAAGATTTGATGTGATGTGGTAAGGTGTTTTTTTTTATTAAACTTTGCCTCACACTCGGAATTTCTCCTGTATCGTGGGTGCGTTTACAGACATTTAAACTCACATACATAAACAGCCAGACCCGAAACAACTATCTGCAGGCCATACAAATAATTGTTCCGTTCGGGGTTCGAACCCGCAACACACAGCGCAGCAGTCGATCGCTTAGCCACTGCGCCAAATCGTGTCGTTAAAATAGGGTGATAAAAATGTTAAATAAACATTTTCTTTTATGTAAATTAAGGCTCTCTTATACCGCGACGTTTGTCATGTGTATGTCAGCGGCCGGCCATTGGTAGATTGGTCAGGTGTATGGATGTCGTTTTCGCAACCCCGAAATAGCAGTTTTGTTAATTAGAAGTAAATAATAATTCAAACAATATATTTCAACGCCTTTTAAACAACAAGCTTATTTTTATTTTATGCAACTTACAAAAACTTCTCCGATACATAATTTTTGTAGAAAAACAGTTTTAAGCTTTTTCATGGTGGTCTTGTTAAATCGTTAAGTTGAAGCTTCGCGTGACCTTTTTGTTTTTTTTTTTGGGTGGGAAATCATCACATAACTTCCCCCGCTCTAGGCGGAGCGAGGGGGAGTGTCAGACTTGTGCTGACTAAAACCCACTTATGTTCCTTCTATTGCCCTTTATGTTCCGGGGCCGCTTGGGACGACATTGGGCTAGCTTTTGCCTTTACCAAAAGCTAAATGTCAACGCGGCCAGGCTCTTGGGCACATTAACAGCTGACAGCGTTGCGGACCAGTTTGTTGATGCCTCCACAAATAACCAGCGTGATGTGATGATAAGTACGTGTAATAGTCAATACTAGAATAATAAAATTGTCATCACAGTAGGTGTATTAATTTCAAATAGTTCAATCTTTTTTTGTCAATGTGGCATACAAATGAGGACAGACATTTATCATTCATCTCGCCGAGTCAGGCCTTTCAAGATAAAAAAGGGTTGCCAAGGACCTCCCGGAAGGTCAAATTATAATTACAAAAAGTTCAATTTAATTAACTTTTTTTAGTTTCCTGACATTTTCCTTGATTTTACTGTAGAGTAATGAAAAATTTCGGAAGGCTATTTCTCAAAATAAACGGTAAGAAAGAAGTTTCGTATTTCAACAGTACCTTTAGATATTGGGTTTTTCTGTAGCTTAGAAACACCCTTTTTGCAGTTGGGAAAACATCATATAACTTCCTCGCCCAGAGCAGGGTAGTGTCAGACTTTTACTGACTAAAACCCACCCATGTTACTTCTTTTGCCCTTTATGTTCTAGGGCCGCGGTATCTCTTTCGAACAGCCCACAACTCCGGCAGGCGGTAGCCCTGGCATGCCCCTGCATGCTCTGCTGGAGTTTCTTGCCGGTTCTTTTCTATAGGAAACGGCCAACCCGAACCGTGTACCTTTTCTCGACGTTTTATAAGTACCCATGTAGGCTTAAGTGAAATAAAAATATTTTGATTTGATTTGATTGAGTCTGATTCACAGGTATTGCTGCGTATATGGCTTATTGGAACGAAGTTCCTTATCGCGCGTTGCTAAAGGGGCTAAGGGCGCGTTACCAAAAGTTGTAACGAAACTTTTTGCTATAGTTGTAAGCCGTGTGGCGTGGGCGTATTTTTCTGTCTGTCTCTCTCTCTCTCTCTCTCTCTCTCTTGTAGAAAGCAAGCCAGTTATTTTCGTTTCGTCTTCTATTTCGCATTGAACAGTGTGGTGTCGCGACGATTATTTTTGTTGAGTGTATACAGATTTTTTGTATATAATAAATAATAACTTCGTTCCATCCGGGTGTCCCTTGACACCTCTCAAGTTTTAAGTTATTAACTGTATATTTCAATGCTACGAATCCAGGTCTTAACAAAAGGTTAATACTTCGCTCACCAACATGACTCTGCAAGGCTCACACATTAATGTAATACTCATGGCCTCATGGGCGTGACATGGTGTTTGCGCCGCTTTGATACCGCGTAATGTTCGCAACTAGGCATTCACACTAGGGTTCATGGTTTGGCACTCACATTAAAATTCCTTTGATATACAATCAAAGGAATTTTGATGTGTGTAGGTGCTACAAATATGATATAGAATACTTACAAAATTAGCAATTTTTAGGGTAAGATTCGTACCTCAAAGGAAAAAACAGAACTGTTATAGATCATTTTTTTGTATATCTGTCTGTTAAGACCCTTTATCTCGGGAACACGTGGAGGTATCGAGTTGAAATTAAAACTATATGCTCATCAAATCTGTGGTCCCTTGGAGCTGTGAAAAGGCAAGCCTTTGTTACTCAGTCAAAAGATATGGCCCTTTATGTCGCAAGTTTGTATGGAACCGTCGGTGAACTTGGAGTCCGTCGCACTGGGCCAGTTTTTGTTTTTATATGCACATTTGCGTAAAAACATTTGCCTAGCTTTTCCCAACTATATTAGGATCGATTTCTAGTATAAATATAATAATAAGTAGTATTAAAATATAGAGTGACTTTTTTTTTTGGGGTGGGAAATATTCAAATAACTTCCCCCGCTCTGGGCGGAGCGGAGGGGAGTGTCAGACTTTTACTGACTAAAACCCACCCATGTTCCTTCTGTTGCCCTTTGCGTACCGGGGCCGCGGTATCTCTTTTGAACAACCCGCAACCCCGGCAGGCGCAGGCCCTGACAAGCCCCTCTGCTTTGCTGACAACTCTTTGAGGCGCGCGTGAAACACAAACGCGCCGTCGACACAGCATATAGAGTGACTGCTACTGAAAACTGGATAAAACGATGCCCCTCTGCAAGACTAATTGTCAATTTGTGACTTCTAATTATACATAACCAAAGACATTTAAATGTTAACGAGTCATAGAGGGGACGGGAGAAATTCGTAATGATTTTTTTATTGTTGCTCTGTCTTGTGCTCGCTTGTCAGGCAGCACAAACACAGGCTAGCATTCGAGGGTCGAAATCGAAAAGGTTCGGGATCAAAATTTTTGCTCTATGAATCTTTTAAATATCTTTACATGTATCGAATGTCTTGACATGCGTGTATGGAATGCCTGATAGCCAGGACCCACTGCTCACTTTGCTTGCATTAGACTGGTTATATTGCACACAGGGATGATTGAAACTGCTGTGCGTTACAACCGTAATTTTAACATCGGAAAAATCTCATTAAAAACCTAATTCGTAATTTACCACAAAGAAAATAATACTTCAAATAAAAAGCCACTTTCATAACACAAACAGAGAGTTTAATTTGGTTAGGTATCTCATTTTATTTTAATCCACAACTCAATTAACACTCACTATCAAAAGAACTCATCACTTAAATCTTCAGCTTTACTGAATATAAACTTAAGTCACTTGCATATAAATAACTGAGTACATTTACAATTCATATTTCAAAGAAAAGTACATTATATTAAGATTAAAACACCACAAAACAATTGTACAAAAGAAACTGGTGCTATTGTTCGCGAAAGAAAATGTAAAATTAATTCTATATTTGCGACAACGCTGTACCAAAGCGGTGACCTTTTTCTTTTTTTCGCATTGTTAGGCAGAGTTTTTTTTTTGTTAAACTTGCGTTGCCTTCGCACAATTAAATTTCAATCGTTTGACTTTTGTCGTTTTTGTCGTCATTATAGCATATACTTCCAGAATCATTAACAGCCTATAAAGTTATTTCTGGGTCACAGGACCAAGGAACTTATATACTTACTGGAATGATGACGTGAATCTTAATATCGTTCCCAGCGACATAAGAGAGAGCTTCAACGGTGGAGTGTGTCCTTGTCTCGCACTTTTATCGTATGTAGAAGTTTTCATTTAAATTAAATGCATTTGAGAACAAAAAAATATGACTTTAATGTTTTGTTATTAAAAATCATTTTTTCATAAAAATCGGGTTCGAAACTCCGTTAAATATTAGTTTCCGATTAGGCCATCTACATCTATGCATAAGAGTTTTGGAAATTGCGATACAAGGACACACTCCACCTTCAAACTTATAATCTCTCTTGAGAGTATTTATTCCCCTATAACTCTGTGTTTGAGATAAAGTTCATTTTGTTGAGATAAACTTAGTAATCAAATTTTACTTTGTATCATTCCAGATAGTTTATAAGTTTCTAGGGTCAAACAGGTCCTATGTCCTTATGACACATGACTTCGTATTGTTGGTTCTAATCTAGTACAGTACCCGATTCCGGTTTCCTCACGGCGGCGATGACCTTCGCCGTTTCTACAGCAGTGGTGATAAAAAAAACGCACAAAAACAATAAAGTCTGTGTTGGATCTATTCTAAGCCATGACTTACTTTCGGTCGGTGGAATAGTTCAAGATTGAATCCTTACTCCTTACGAAAGTGAGTCTGTTTGTTACGTATTCACGCATAAATGGCCAAACCGATTTTGATGAATTTTGGTACAGAGATAGTTTGGGCCCTGGAGCCGGACATAGGCTTATTTAAAAAAAAAGTGAGAAAAGGGGATAAAAGAGGGAAGAAAAGGGAAGAGAAAGATGTTTTTTTTTCGATCATCACGCGGGTTAAAGTTAGCGTTAGCCCAAAGTAACTATGCCACGCGGACGAAGTCGCGGGCGGAAGCTAATTGACTATAAAATCAAAGCAGAGCAGATGTTATGACTGTAAGTCAAGCCTGTTGGCTGTCATAATTCTCCTATGACAGCAGTTACTACAATATGCCACACATTTTATTGCTTAGCGTAAGAAAATTTATGTTCTGCTATAATTTTGGATTATGGTCAAGTGATAGAGACTAACATTTAGAGAATAACATTTTTAGAATCAGCTTAATTTTTTTTAATGGATGATAAGATCTATAATTACATGGATCTGATCAAAATATCTCTGAAATTTACTTCTGAGGTTGTTGCTTCTCACAGTAGTCAATAATGCAAGTCCAAACTCATCTACAGTTTGAAAAAAAAATGACTCGCAAGAGTAAAGACATTTTTTTTTAAATTTGCCCCACACTAGTAATTTCTCCTGTAACGTGGGTGCGTTTACAAACATTCAACTCCGCAGGGATCGAGCCCGCGACACTCAGCGCAGCAGTCGAACTTGATGGTATGTATGGTACATATTTGATGATTTCCCATCTGCAAAAAGGGTGTTTCTTTACTAACCTGATTTTTCCCACTCCTAGCCAAAGGTCTCAACCATTCTTTCCACTTTTACCGATGAGAGCACGAGAAATCCATGTGTATTTTCTCAAAAAGACATACTATGTATTTTCATTCATTATAAGTTATAACCAAACCGACCGGAGTTGTAGGTTCGTATTATGAAATGTATGTTACCAGAAAGGTCAAATACGTGACAACAATCACGCATAACTATTATTATTATCGAACAAGAACAGGAAGGGAAACAAAGACATTACCGAGGGTCGGAAGTAGAATGTCAATACAAACTGGTAGAGATTCGGTGTGTGATCCCTTTCAAAGCCTGACTATTATGGTCAGGGAGATAGACACATTACGTTGTGATCGTTTTTGTCAATGGCGGACCTTATTGAGATGATTGGGAAAAGCGCCATTATGGCTGTATTTTCCCGGTTAAATTCGTTTCAGCAGATTCGGATCAGGACCTCTTAAACATTTGTTTAATTAACTATCATATAATAATAGGTTAACCAATAACATATTGCCGGTCAACCAGAATGAAGGAGACTAAGTAACGAGCGTCCGCTCACTTGTCACATTTTTGCATATTTTTTAATAGCTGCACCCCACGGCTTCATCCGCATATGACAAACAAATATAAATTTTCCAAGGTACATACCAATTTTCATCAAAATTGGTCCAGACGTTTGATCGTAAAAGAGTGACAAACATACACACACACATAATTTTAATTTTCGCCTTCGTGATATTGGTGTGATATACAAAAATGTATGTTTTTGTTAAAATAAAGCTACCCTCTCTCTCAAGAACATGACACACTCAAAACCAAACTCCAAAAAATATCATAAGCAAGGAAGTAACCAATTTATTTACCTCATTTACTGCCAACCAGATGAGCTCAACCAAGTGAACTGATCTAATGGACTGTAAAATGAAATCACTCGCGTAGAAACAACTCAAAGCAGACGCTATGAGGTATTCAACACCTTGTTTCAAAGAACGTAAACATTTAATATCCGAGTAAACTCCACAGGTACCTAAGTAGTATCCTGCGGATGATAAAACACTTTCACTTATCAAACGCAGTATCGGCAATTCCGTTCGGAACTAAACAAGTAGAAAGCAATCAGATAAAGAGTTAGTTAATTAACAAATGGCAGGTGGACTAAAGCTGTGACTGAGTGGCGTTCTAGGACTGGTAAGACAAGCGAGATGAGCAGAAAACATTGCTACCATCGTGGCAGTACCCTGGACGAGGTTCGCTTAAGAACGTGGAACTTGGCTCAAGCAAAGACCAGCATATCTTTTTGGAACGAAGTTCGTAAAGACGGAAAAAATAAGACCAAAAGTTGTAACGACACTTTTTGCTATAGTTGTAAGCCGTGCGGCGTGCGCGTGTTTCTCTGTCTCTCTCTCTCTCTCATAGAAAGCAAGCCAGTTATTTTCGTTTCGTCTTTCTATTTCGCATTGAACAGTGTGGTGTCGCGACGATTATTTTATGTGTGTATACAGGTTTTTTGTACATAATAAATTAATAATAACTTTGTTCCATCCGGGTGTCCCTTGACACCTTTCAAGTTTTTTAATTCTGATTGTTGTTATAAATATGTTTAACTAGTTTCACTTTTTTTTCTTCTCCCTTTTTTATTTTTTTCTGAAAGAGTTTTAATTGTAATTCCCTTAGTTAATTGTTATCTGTGTTACGTTGTGCTGCGTCACATTGAACATATAATGTCTGTTATTCAACTTGCCTAACTGTAAATAGTGGGCGATCGAGATACAGGTTATGCCCAGTTTGAGGCTCATGGATACTTCTACTTTGCTTTCTTTAATTTGCTTGTTGTATTTCAATGCTTGTATGTACCCTAACTAGCCTAACTACTACAATAGGTACCCAATAGTGAGCAAAGTCACGCTGTGGATGAAGAAGATGTAATGAACAAAAAAGGTTCTGTAATTTCATTTTAAAAGACCTGCAGTAACTATTTGGGCTTGTGCCAACCGGCTTGAGTTTTGTTTTTCTGATTATGCCTAATCTCTGACCCGTTTAACTGTGGAGCACACCGTTTTTCTTTTTCAGATGTACCATAATTAAATGACTCCTCCTGTGAGCGGAACGGTAGAGAGTATATAGGCAGAGATAGAGAGAGAGTATATAGGTAGAGAGTATATGGGATATTTGTATTATCTCAACATGAATGATCGACCGGGACTGAAGCTTCATCATTTCGTTTTTTAACATTCAAAAGTGCCTGTAATGGTCTAATTGAAATAAATGCTTTGAGTTTGAGTTTTTGACAGAGTTTCACTGAGTGAATCCCATCCAAGTTCCTTCTTTTGCCCTTTTTTGTCCAGGGCTAACGGTATGTCTTTGGAAAAATCTCGCAGCACGTGAAGCAACCCTGAAGAACTTATTTAAACTCGGTTAAAACTTTGCACGTGATCAAATTACTGTTGAAACTCCAAAAGTATGGCACAGGCCGTCAAACTTAGAAGTTCAGCCTTTCAGCTCTTTAGAACTAGCAGTAAGTGACCCGCACGTGTGGTTGGAACTTTATAAGTAAAGCGTTTGCCCGTGGCCTCGCTCGCTTTAATTTTATTATACTACGGGAACTTTATAAATATAACGGTTGGGGATAATGTAACTTTCCTCTAGTCAATGGAATTCGTGTTTTTTTTTATTCCAAATCTATTTTATCGTGATTAAGTAACAAAATAAATATCCAATGTTATGATAAATGATGTTTTTTTTTTAACAAGATGGTGTTTCTTAACCGGCTACTCTGAGTGATAGCAGAAATATACTTAGAAGTCTATTTTAAGGTCTAGACGAAAATCCCGTTCAACTTACATGAAGACTATGCAGGTTGCAGTTGGTCTTAGAAAGAACCGAGACCTTTCCAGTCAATGCAATTTTTCGTGGATCGTGTAGCTCAACTCGTAGATAACTCAACTACACAACGAACAATGAAAAACGAGAAAGAACATAAAATTTATGTAGGCCGCTGTGCTATATTACTGTTATAAAAGGACGAAACGAAAACAATATATTAATATGAATTACGTCATGAGACGGACAACGCGGGCATTGACGTAAGTACATTACATAGTTCTACTTTAGTTAACATGGCGCTCCTCGCACTTCGTGTAATTTAGTTTATAAACTCTGCCGAAGCAGAGTATTCCAAAAATGCTATAGACTCATCTGAGTGTTCTCCTCCACGGAAATCTTTAGTAAAAGGCGAAAGATTTATACGTTTTGAAGGAAAACCAGAGATATCGTACTAGGGAGGTACGAAGTCACCCAACCAAACTGCGGAGAATCTTAACACCGCGATTCAGAAACGTGACGTCACCGCTCAGTGACATCTATTGAGGACTTTTGGAACTAAAAGTAAATTACACCCGACTGCAAAGGAGTGTTACTTTATTAATCTGAGTCATCCATATCGTCGCAAACGATGATTTAATAGTATGGAAAATAACGTCATGATAATGGGGATTTTATTAGTAATATCTAATACCTATGACCAAAAGTGATTTTCATAAAAATCCTCATAAACGACGTTTTTCAATCATCAGTATCACTTTCATTTTCCAACATTTACAAGTAAAGATTTTCAATAATAGTTAGAAGATATGAGCACTTCGCCGTAGACAGTTAATAAGAAGAGATATTATAGCCAAATATCATTAAAATTCCCTAACTCTTCACTGTATACGAAATCGCTTCCCACTGTCTGTCTGTCCCTATGTAAGCTTAGATCTTTAAAATTACGCAACGGATTTTGATGCGGTTTTTTTTGATAGATAGAATGATTCAAGAGGAAGGTTTATATGTATCTACATAGCAACCGCGCGAAGCCGGGGAGGTCGCTAGTATCTTTATAAAAACTAACTTAAACACAAGCAAACTTTAACTTAAAGGCAAAACTTCAGTTGCCCTTAGTAATGAACGTCCTCCAAAGTCAAGTATAAAGGACTAGGCTCATCTAATAATAATAATAACGCGTCCTCAACGTACTGTCGACAAAACAGGAAAATACTTCGAACAGGAAAATATTTTACTCTAAGTATTTTTAGACGTATTTTATTGTTTGAACCATATCAGTACTTAACTACTTTTGGTGCGATATTTCGTACTAGTTTTATAGATCTTATTTTTTTTTGTAGATGTTTGTTACTCTTTTACGCAAAAATTACTGAATGGACTTGGATTAAATTTAGCACAAAGATAGTTTATAACCGGGATACTTAAAACGTTCGAAAGAGATATCGCGGCCCGGAACATAATAAAATTCTTACACTCTCCCCTGCTCTGGGCGGAGCTAGTTATTTGATGATTTACCATAAAAAAGGGCAATATATTGAAGAAAGTAGTATGTATGTGTGTACAGAAGAGTATTTCAAAAATAATGTTTACTTAGTATTTAAAGTACTCACATGCTTACATATTTGTTAAGCTAACTGTACACGGGGCACATTGCCGCTGTTAAGATTTAATTAAACTTGTTGACCTGTTTGTACAACTTACCACATGGCGTTCGACGTCTCGCCCACAAATCTGAGCTGCGCCAGAGATTAATCTCATTGTTTGTTTAGGGACTATATGTTGTGACAGTCTATTAACATGGGCTATAAGGGCGGTTAACACATTAGACAAATATTCGTTATGTTATATAACTTACTAGCTGGGCCCCGCGGTTTCACTCACGTGGTGATAGAATATACAATATATTATTATGAATTGTAGCCTGTGTTATTTAAATATGTAAGCTTTATTATTTTAAAGTTTCATTAACATCCATACATCCATACAAACTCTCGCGTTTATAATATTATCCTTACTAATATTATAAAAGCGAAAGTGAGTTTGTTTGTTTGTTTGTTACCTCTTCACGCTTTAATGGCTACACCAATTTTGATGAATTTTGGTACAGAGATAGTTGGGAACCAGGAGACGGACATAGGCTAAATTAAAAAAAAAGTGGGATGTGAGGGAGAAAGAGGGAAGAAAAAGGAAAACTTAGCGTTGCTATTACAAATCAATAAGGCGCAAGGGGAACTGTGTTACCCCGAATTTAACGCGAGCGAAGCCGCGGGCAAAAGCTAGTAACTTATATAACTTACTAATTGCACCCCGCGATTTCACCCACATAGACATGGATATTATAGGTACAAATCTTCCTCTTGAATCATTCTATCTGAAAACTGCATTACAATCTGTTAAGTAGTTTAAAAAAAGATTAAAGCAAACTGACAGCGGAACCGACTTCATTTTATACTATGCAGAGATACGCAACAAAATACTACGCATTCATCAGCCTAGCCTTTTCCCAACTATGTTGGGGTTGGCTTCCAGTCTAACCAGATGCAGCTGAATACCAGTATTTTACATGGAGCGACTGCCTATCTGACCTCCACAACCCGGTTAGTACTGGGTAATACGATACCCCTTGGTAAGACTGGTTGTCAGACTTTCGGGACACTGACTACCTGTAACGACTGTCAAAGATCTACAAATGACAGCCGGGACCAACGGCTTAACGTGCTTTCCGAGGCACGGAGGAAACTCGGTATGAACGGGTGGTCACCCATCCACAGACCAACCTAGGCAAGCGCGGCTTAACCTAAAGATCGACCCGAGCGGCTGCTATTATTTAGCCACGAGCTCCTCGTAAAATACTACGCATTAATAAATTAAAATAACCTTAAAAAAACTAACTTAAAAACGTGCGCCAAAAATTCGTCCTTCGTTTCAAGGTGGTGTAGCATATCTGGCCAAGGAAAAGCCAGGCCTTGGGCTACGGGAAGTATGAACAAAGCGTTTCGTTTCCTACTAATATTATAAATGAAAATGTTTGTGAGGATGGATGAATGGAAGTATGGATGTATGCATGTTTGTTACTCTTTCACGTCAAAACAGCCGTTTTGACGTGAAAGAGGATACGACGTGGAGGAGAGGATCTTGATGAAATTTGGCACAGAGGTAGATTATGGTCTGAAATAACATAAAGGATACTTTCTTTTTCGATATCACGCAGGCGAAGCCACGGGTGCCAGCTAGCACATACATAAACTCACGCCTTTTTGCAAGGGAGTACGCAGAAACCACAAAGCGCCACAAGCATCATCTATATTTACTACATTTGGTCGTACACGCAGGCCCCGGGTGCGGGTACTATTCCCGTGACATTTCTGAAGAACCTCACCAATAACGAGACTCCTCCTCTGCCGAAGTTGCGGGTTGTTCGAAAGAGATGTCGCGGCCCCGGAACATAAAGGGCTAAAGAAGGAACATGGGTGGGTTTTAGTCAATAAAAGTCTGGCACTCCCCGCCAAAAGTTGAACAAGTTGAAGATGAAGAAGTTGTTGGAAAAATTGCAATTGAGATCTGTATCTGTTTGTTCATTCCATTCCTATATATAAATCCTTTATTTACTTCTGAACGCATTCTTTTTTTTTTAATTACATTTAAAACATCTTTAAAATAAAATGGTAGTCTGCTGGTATAGAAAACGGGGTCCAAGCTACCGGTGCGGCGGTCAGGACTCCACAGAAAGGACCGAACCGAACTCAAAACTACCTGCCCCTCATTGGGCAGGTAGTTTTGAGTTCGGTTTCCAGGTCAGTCAAAGTTTTGTTAGGTTTTTCCGCAGTAGCCTGGGGTCTAAAAATTTGCCCTATTGATGGAAAAAGGGTGACAAGAATAACATGTGATAAAATTCTTGAACAAAAAATTTATACCCAGGAATAACTTGTTATTCATAATGATTAGCAAGATTTTAATGTACTTACGATCAGTACACAAAACAAGAATTTTACATTGAACACTAAAACATACCTCTCAACAATTACCTCCACACATATTTTTAACACGACCTTGAAAATAATATGTATTACAGAGCACGTAAGCCAGTTGTTTTAGTGTCGAGCAAATTTAATTAACATATTCAACAAGAAATATAATCTGTTAAACATTTAGCAGTTGAAGAGGCAGTTTTTTCTTTTTAAAATACGACTTTTATTTATTTAGTATTGAAACTGTAGATGAGTTCAAAGTGGGCATTTTTTTTCCAAGAGGTAATTTGTCTAAAATTTTCCTCCAAATTGACAATAAAAATAACTGATGCAAACTTTGGTTGTTAAAAATTTCAACGGATATACCATTTTGCGGGGTTTTAGATGGTAATTTATGAAGTAACTAAAATAAAAAGCCTTTTTGGCAGAACTTTTTATGTCATAAGTGATTTTGCATAACAAACAGCGGATAGCATAAACATTTTTTTCATTTCGCACAAAATCATGTCAACTTTTTTTAGTTATTCCAAATGAAATTCTGCCATTTTCATCGTGTAGGTACCGAGTGAAATTGTAACAAATAGCTGTCGCTCTAAATAAACGTTATAAGTACTAAACGTATTTAATTATACGGAATTTAACGTTGCCAAATAAAAGTCTATGCCACTGTAAATTCGGACAATAAACATTCGGCTAAACAACAATTATATAAAGTATTTTTTATGCCTCCAAAATATTCGTGTAAAGAAGATTATGCCAAGCGTTTTATGCCAAATAAATTTCAGATTATTTGCCAGATAGCTTGTATAGGCATCTAAAGAGTGTCCTCTTTTATGCCTATACGAGCTACACTAGAATTCAAAGGACATTGTCCAAAAGCATGTTTTTAAGTATTGTGCTTGATTAATAAGTAAAAATCGAATATTACAAAAACTTTACAAATGTTTTTACATATTTCGCCCATAAAGGCGCAGTAAACAATTTCATAAGAATCATTGGAACAACATCCGGGCCTTTCATATTCATGAAACTCGTTCAAAAGTTCATAATATATTATAAGTATAATCAAGGAAGATAATCTTGTTAGAACGAGTTCCGAATCAGTAACGCTACTGTACCAAGTTTTAAAGCAAATTCTAAAGTGTAATAAACCCAAGAACCTGAAATAATGAAACTAGACACGAACGCTTTGTCGCGATTCCAATGCTTGCCTACTCTAACATAACACGTTTACTTTGCTTACTGAGCCGGAGATGTATTGTTTCATTCTTTCACATATTCATTTGTTTTTTGAAATACCGGTTTATCGAGGAGAAGGCGATATTTACACCCAATTAAACTATGAAAACATTCATGTGTGATGTGAACAGCCAACATTGTTTTCGTGTATTGTTGACATGGAAAATCAAAGAAAACGGTTACAAAAACATCGAAAAGGCATGATATTCCAAAATAAATAAAAACACAAAAGCTATAACAATATTATTTCTGCAAGTATTTCCAATACGAAATAGACGTTTTATGTTGTGTTATAAAAAAGAGAACCATTCGCAACTGGCCATATTTTGCGTACCTATAGAATATTCCGTCTATATTTCCCTCTAAACAAATCTACAATATTTATCTCTCTACCTCACATTTCATATCTAAAGTTCTCGACAACTTTGTCGTAACTGCTATCTCGATAAGCGCCGAGATATCGATTGAAGCAGAGCAAATCGGTACGATTATTCGATCAAATGATGCCCCAGTTTACCATCGCTTCGGGCAGCTCCCTTGGGGTGACTTCTAGAATTTCTGCATTCCTAGTACAATAATCTGCTGGGATTTTAAGTTTATGTATTTGTAGAAAGAAATTGATGTAGACGATTGTGAAATTCATGGGTAAATTAATACTGAGTAAATAGGACTTGCTGAAGCATTTAGCTTTGTTGTTGTTGTTTTTTTGCCACTGAAGAACTAAAAACGGCAAGATTCCTACATCGCGCAAGCAAAGTTGTGCGCGAAGTTAGCATATATACGAGCACCCGACAAGCAACTGTCGGGCAGTGGCCCACCAGACACGACACCCGTCTGGTCGGAGGATCCTCCCTTTTCCATAGAGGATAGAGAACTTTACACCCTGTTCTTCATACCTCTAAAAAAGGTTATCTTAGTGTTTGGTTTCAATTCGCGTTGCTGAGATAACAAGGCGAAGTCAAAAGGGTTCCGTTTTGTTTCTTTTGAGGTACGTAACCTTATAATAGTGGAGTTGTAAGAAAAACATAATGTCTTCTTCTGGTCAATAGGCACAAGGGGCACTCAACTGGGATAAATACATATATATATAAAATATTGTTTCACTAAACGAGAGAGGGCGAGCACACAAGCGGAGCCGTGGGCAAAAGCTAGTCTTTACCTTTTTTAACACGGTTTACACTCGATTTTTAAGCGTCCGTGTATTAAGAGTGTTTAAAAAATTAAATTACATTTAAAACAAACAACCACACCCGGAACAATAACCTGTAGGCCATACAAATTTGTTCCGTGCGGGAATCGAACCTACGATACGCAGCGCAGCAGTCAATTACTAAACTACTGCGGCAACCGTAAAGTTAAAAAGCTACCTAACTAAGGTTTACGCGAAACAGAAAACCGCAAAAAATCGTTCCGCTGTCGCTGAGTCGGTAGCGTCACTAGACGGCAGTGATATCATTAGTAGGTACTGCGCTATGAACGTTTAGCCCATAGTGAGACGCTTGGTTTGTAAGGAACGTGTCAATACTGCCGTCTCTAGCAGTTTCCGTCGTCAAGGCATCCCGAGCTCTAAAGCAAAATACCAGCTTATTTCCGTTAGTTTTGTGAATCCGTCTTTTTTGTAGCAAAGCTGATGGGTCTCTTCAATTTCGGGCAGCAACGCTCCGGGAGCTTTTGGATTTTTTCATATGTTTTTCATGCGTTTACCGAAGAATATTTTTTATTTCGTCAATAACAAAGTTTTTATCGAAGTTTTCTTGCATAATGACATAATCAATCAATGCATCTCTAGCTTCGATATTAAGGCCAGGTTTATTTGGAAGGATGCCATCTTTGGTTGGATATCCATCGAATGAACATTTTCTTATAGCTTCATCTGTAAAAACCAGTTTCATCATGACTCTAATCAAACGGGTTCCACTGTATTTTCCTTTGCGCGCCCATTCGCTTTTTTTTGGGACATAAAATCGTGTGTTTGGCATAAGTTTTTCAACATCTGGCCCTGATTTGGGATGTCTAAGAGTCCATCTACCGTTGTATTGTAGTATCTTTTTTAACATTATTTCTTTATTCAATTTCTTGGGAATTCTTTTTACTCTTTTACTACTGCTTTGTCCAGATGAAACTTCTTCTTCAGAATCTGAGAAAACATAATATTTTTTTTATATTTACTGACGTTATTAGATATAGACTCTCTTGCGGGTTCATCCGAAGTATGAACACAGAATATTTATAACATTAAATGAGGTAACGAATGAGAGTACTTAGATGGGAGAGCGTTGCCATTACCTACCTAAGTTAACATTTGAATAACGAAAAGATAGATCAGATGTAATGGAAACAGATGTTACTTTACGGAAATAATACATACTTATTTTTAATTTCGTCAATATATCCGGGCATGCACATGCAGGAAGTGTGAAAGTTACGTTTCAGCATGGAAGCAAACCGGTTCCGTTTACTTAAGGGTTGAAAGATTTTTGTATAAAATAAAACCTGCCTATTACCAGCATTTCTCTTTTAAGTATCGACCACTCCCCTCATCCACACCCTTATCCACACTGGTTGGATAGGGGTGTTGTCGTCGGCGGAAAGAGGTTAACTAACCATGCATCGTTTTGCCGACGACATGTAATTTTTTTTGGAGTATGTCAACGAGCTATGAGCGAAGTATATTGGGTAATAATCTTACGGAACGCATCAGAAACTCCATACTTCGCTCCAAAACCCAAATAGCTGATGCTGGCATTACAGCTGCTAGGTTGAAGGGGAACTGGGCTGGTCAAAAATAATCGTTTAGTGGACCCAAAAGTAGATGGCGGAATGAGCTGGAATCTTTCTCAAAGGATTGGCCTACAATCGCACTAGACCGCGGTGGAAGGAGGGGAAGGAGGCTTTTGCTCTGCAGTGGGACAATATAGGTTCATAATAATAATAACGCTGGTAATAAAAACTGCATCAATCAATAGCTACTTCTTTATCATTACAAACAAGTTTTGTCTTGGAGAAAACATGTGTAAGAAAAACTCCATAAATGATTCAATAGAAACACTTTTATTGCAAACAGGCACACAAATAGATACGCATAATACATCATAGAACAATATCATAATTACCTTAGGTTTTATTGACACACTTCACAACTTATTTTAAAAGATGTTCACTAGCAGAATCTCCGAACGACTGACTATCTAGCCGGGCTGTTAAAGTTCGTTATTTCCAATTACCGCCATTTCAATAGTGAAATGCGCGCGTTCCTGTGATTGGTTGGTTTTTAACCGGGCAGAGGACACTGTTTGAGTGTTGCCAATTAATAAAATAGTGGTATAGTTTGCATGTTAATAAACCGAAAACATATCAAATGTATTATAGACGCTAACACAAACATGTTTGTAATGATAAAACATTAAAATAAAATGGCGGTTAAGGAAGCACAGATATTCAAAGCCAGCTATTCAAGTTGTTCGTGATAAACTGAAATGAAATTCCTAGAATTTTATTGCGAAATATAAAAAAAAACTGGCGATATAGGGGTGTTCCGTTAAGTATATTTTCCCAGCGTAATGTTACATGTATGTTTAATTACCTGATTCAGTCGTTGATTCTTGTGGGTTTCCCATATACCACTTTAACATTTTTTTTACATGATCAATGTGTTCAAATAGGTATGCTTTAGTATCTGTGGAACATAAATAATGTTTTAATGTTAAAAATATGAAGGGAAGAAAGGTGTGTATATACTTCGTTGATATATAGGACAGCTAATTAATTTCGGTTTTGGTGAGCCCGTGGAGAAAGTTGTTATGTTTGATAAACTGTACTACACCCCCCACACACAGGATCACCACACCTTTTAGCTACAGGCTGTTTAAAATATGTTTCTTTGTTCCAACGCTCTCTCAAAGAAGTTGTGTTTGAAAATCTTAACTTTATGCATTTATAAGAGCAATTCTCGAGAACGATTATGAGGCTATTAAAAATCACACCACAACCGAGCGGCAGGTGACAACGAGGGGCACGACTAGTATCATGTAAAACAGCAAAGATGTGAATCGATTTTTGTGAATCCATCACAAGTACTGTTAACGGCTTATAATCGCGGCTTCGCTCGCGTTAAATTCGAGGTAACACGGTTCCTCTTTCCTGATTTGCTAGTATTTTTCGTTGGTAGCGTACGAAATACGTCAATTTTAAATTCAAAATACCGTGAAAGTGTTTTTTAATTTGTTTTTTTTTTTTTTATTTATTTTTTTTTTCATTGACGTACTTCGTTACGTCAACCCCGCGCACTCGTCCTTGGGTCCACGTCTAATTTGTCTATGTACAATTAAGGCATGCAATACCGGTTTCCCGGTTTTCATTTTTACCGGTAAACCGCCCATTTTCGCGATTATTAAATTACCGGTAAAAAAAAAATTGTAACCGGTAATTTACCGGTTTTTAATAAGTTGAATTTGAAGTTCATTTTGATTTTATACGATTTGTTTAAAATATTATCGAGAATGTAAGTTGAAAGTTAACTTGAGTTTATGTGATCAATTACATTGTCATTGTCGTTTTTAATAAAAAGGAAACGCTGTAGCTGATTGAAAGTTAATTTGAGTTTATATACTAAATTGTTCAGTACAAATACTGCGGAAAATATTAAGTTGATAATTAAGACTACTAAAATTGGTAGCTTACATTTACATACTGATTGTTTTTTTATTTGAAAAACCTCTATAATTTAATTGTTTGTTAACATGTGATAATGAAAATTGATTAAATTATAAATGTGCTACATTTACCCTTGACTGCGCCAAAAGAAATGTCATGTTTCTAGAATTTGTGTTCCTATGGTCATTTTAAGCAATAATATAAACATGTTTACCACCGTATAACTTGTATATATGTTACTGTAAAAGCCCGAACTATGGTAAATCTTAAGATTTTCCAGTAAAACCTAAGATTTACCGACATGAGTTGGTAAATGTAAGTATTTATTATAAAGGGACGACTTTTTCGGACTTTTGCCATTCCAATTCAGTACATGCTAGGTTTTACCAATGTGGGCTGGTAAATGTTGGTTTTAGGAATAATAAGGCGTAAAAATTATTTGATAAAATTATCGTTTGGTTGTTTAAAACTCCGAATTTACAATGGCATACTTTTAAGATGGCAGAATGAAATTTTGTATAATTACGATTGGCAGAGTTCAAATTTAGCATTATATCGTTTAGCATAATGTTCATTTAGAGCGATGATTATTTGGTATAATTTCACTTTTCATATTATATAGATGGCAGAATTTCATTAAGAATAATTTGAAAAGGCATATAAGTCTTTAAACTGACATGGTCCCTACATTATTATTAACGGTTAAAACGGGGTATTTACCATGTTTGTTATTTATTTTGAGTTTCCAATATTTACACAGATACAGATTATGATATGATATATGATTTAGATACAGTGAGTTACAATTATACCTACAAAAAATATTAAGGCAAAAATAAGATTTTTGGGAATAATATAGAAAAAAAGATAGTGTTTTTAGTAGGTTACCCGGAACTCAACTATTTAGATTAGGTTAATTCCTTAAAAAAAGAAATGGGTAGGTTAGGTTAGGTTAAAACTGTGACCCCCTACGTACGCTCCTAGCGAGCGTAGCGAGCTGTGCCGCGGCAGCGGCCGGCGAGTGGCGGAAACGACTTGCATTAATAGAAAAAAGAGATTGTTAATAGTAGGTTACTCAGAACTAAACTATTTAGATTAGGATAATTACTTATTGAATTAAATAACATTATTTCCAAGAAATAAATAATTAAAATAAATGACAAAGATAATTCTAACTATAAACTTTCTGCGATATGACAATTCTGCCGTATAATGATTATTGGTATGAAATATATGCCAAAAGACGATTCTGACTGTGAACTTTCTGCGCTATGATGTTTCTACTTTTAAATATTATGGATATGAAATTTATGTCTAGAGATAATTCTGACTTACAAAATTATGAGTTTTGAATGTATGTTAAATGAGTGTCTGCCAAACAATTTTCTGCGAAATGAAGTTTATGCTATCCGTTGTTATGCAAAATAAAATTATGACATAAAAAGTTCTGCTATAAAGGGTGGACCCGATTTTATTCGACATTTACCGTTCCTTTAATGTAAATCCTAAGATTTACCAAGTAAAAGATGGTAAAAGTTCGAATCCCAAACTTATATGGACATTTACCATTCATAATCGGTAAATCTTAGGTTTTACTGGAAAATCTTAAGATTTACCGTAGTTCGGGCTTTTACAGTAACATGTATATTTATTTTTTGCTTTAAGACTACCCAATTATATTTTTATTATATCACATTGAAAAATACAAAAATTACCGTTTTACCGGTAAAAATATTTCTATTACCGTTTTTTTTACCGGTAATTTATTTTTACGGTAATTGCATGCCCTATGTACAATCTGTCAGATTTCTTTGATAGATTTTAGACTTTTTTTTAAGGTATGGTTCTATATAAATATATAAGGTTCATTGGGAAAAATTGACAGTTTCGGGTAGCTTGACCTGCTGGCGTCTGTACAAGTATTTGTCGGAGTAATTAATCCGGGAATGATGTCAATAGTACCTAGTAGAGTAAACGAATGTCGATTATACTAACGGCTCTTGTACTAACCATGATCCTTTAGCATTGTGCCAGTGACAGAAATCCAGGTACTCTTCGGTTTAATGCTTTTCTTAAATCTTGTTCCGCTACCTAAAAACTCCCGTCCGGGAAATTTATAAGTAACTCGGATCTGCTCTTCAGTACCAGATTCATCTGAATCAAAAGGACATTTCTTGGGCTTTTCCACCCAACTACTTGGTATAACATCGTATTTTTCTTTGCCTTTTACGGTTGTTCTGACAGCCATAAAGTTCATCCACTCACCGGAAACACGACACTTATCTGAATCAAAAACAGTTTATTATAAAACAGGTGTAACTAATAGTGTCTTCACACACATCTTTCCAGTCATATTCAGTCCCAAGTCATAAGGGCGAGCCTGTTCCTATGAGCCGGGCGCAAATACCGTAACTCCGTAGTTCTTTCTGTGAAATTCTTAATGAAAAACCCAAAACTATGCCCTATCTGAGAATCGACCCCAGGACCTAATGCTCAGATTAACTAGAAACTCGACCAACGAGGCCGTCTATGAGATTTAATACACATTTTGCTAAAATAAAAGGTGTAACATAATGAAGTCAAGACATCACGTATGATCTGTCGGACCATGTAATTGAACAACTTTTGTGAAACGAGATTTTGAAATTCACAAATAAAAATTGGACTTTGTATAGGAACTGACGTGAGCAGCTACTCAACATGTACCTATGGGAAAACTAATTTTTTTTTTCTGAATTTCCAAAAGTTATAGAATAAATGTTGTTCAGTTCCATGGTCTGAGAGACCGCGCGGAAGGTCTTGCGCTTATAATGTAACACCTTGTATAAATCAAAGTATTAGTTAAATCAATAACATACAAAGTGTAAACCAACCCTTCACGAAGCTGCCAACCATTGACCCTGAACATCAAATTAAGTAACTTTACGCAATAAATATTGTTGTGGGGTAAAAAACAACTTATATGTTACGTGCCGCAAATACTGTGATGATGGATGCATTGTAGTACGGGAGTCAAGAAGGTATTTAAAGGTTAATTACGTTTATAACTTGAATTAAAAGAAGGTTGTGTTTTTTTTTGAATTTTGACCCCTAATATCGTATCTAGAATTTTCCCAGAGGGGCTAGCCAGGGCCATTGCCTGCCGGGGTTGCGGGTTGTTCGAAAGGAATGCTGCGGCCCAGTAATAAAAAGAGCAAAATAGGAAAATGGATGAGTTTTAGACAGTAAAAATCTGACATTCCCTGATAGTGGGAGAAGTAATGTGATGATTTCCCAGTTAATTTTTTTTATAAAATAAAGGTAAGGTTTAGAACAACGGGGTTGCGGGTCGTTCGAAAGAGATACCGCGGCCCCGGAACGTAAAGGGCAATAGAAGGAACATGGGTGGGTTTTACTCAGTACAAGTCTGACACCGCCCAGAACGGGGAAGTTATTTGATGATTTCCCACCCCAAAAAAAGGTCTAGAATAAAAAAAACATCGGAATGATGAGGTGAACACGTTGTTTGCGGCTTCGTCATGGGTACTTTTAAAACCTTTATGTTATTTATAATATTTACCTGAAGAAGTGCATTCTGTTACACTATCGTCGCTTAAGTCTGAAAGATCCGAGTCTGATTGATCTGACTCTGAATGATCCGAGTCTAAATGATCCGATTCTGAATGATCTGAGTCTGAATCATAAAAAATACCACCTAAATCTTCATCGTTAGTTTTATATTTTGCATTTATTCCTCTAATATATGCAAGACCTTCGGCTTGAGAATCTGTGAAAACAACGTAATATTTATTAAATCAAATCAAATCATTTACATATTTCAATTAGACCATTACAAGCACTTTACAAGCGCTGGTTTTTAGTGGTCAAGCCGTGAATAAAACATGCGTTTTACCGCTTTATAAAATAGGTATTAGAAATTAGATGCACAGATAAATCATTTATTTGATGCAACAAAAGACACAATACAGGAATCAAAACAAAAACCATCAAGCTAAAAAGATAGAAATTAGATTGACCCATAGACATTTTGTTTAATTTAAATTCTGAACATACCTGTATTCAAAACCACTTTACCAAAGAATATAGGCCAGTTTTTGTCCCACGGCTGGTTTTCAGTAAACTTTAGTCCTTTGCCTATTTGTTTCACTGAAGGAAACCGATAATTAATCAATCTACGGTGATATTCGTCGACACAATGATCCCTTTCTTCAGGTATGATCCAGTTGCTTGGTATACAATCGGGTTCATTTAAATCGGATTCATTGACCACTACAAACGCCTTCCATTGTATAGCCATTATCTGCAACAAAAACTTATTTTCAGTAATAGACGTCATTATCTGTTTACAAATATTGTAGAACCTTTTGGAAAAATACGTGACCAATGGAGAACCATGTTTCTGAATAACAGCTGCAGGGGTTAAGACATGGGTTGCTGGGTCAGAAAACCTCCACGTGTGCCTGACGGCTGCTTGTCCCTCTTGATCTGTCGAGAGGGAACAGTAGTTACTGGGCCGATGTACCCTGGGCGCGGACAGTGGCTTTCACCGAGGAATGGGAAGAAATTCTTATCATTTGGGAAAGGTTACCGCCCGTGACTAATATTCTTACATGGGAGGGGTCTAACCTAGACCACAGATGTGTTGCTGGACGTGACCCTCTGAAACGGAGAGCCCGGAGGAGTGGAGGAGCAAGGGCGGGTAGAGGTTATAGTCACCCTGCCTCCGAGCAGACAGAGGAGGATCTCCTTCTCTGTCCCCGTCGATATCGTAACCCCAAATTTAAGTGCCGTGGATCATATCTCGCGGCTTCGATTGGGACCGAGGGTTGACTTAACCCCTCGGAACGCGAGGTAGAGAACCTCTATACCTAAAAACAAACGAAAGCAGGGAGAAGGAGCATGCGGAGACACCCCCGGTGTAGGCTCAGTCTTTGGGGCACAACTTGAACGCACCCCAGAAAGTGATAGCCATAAGGCTGATCCGCACGATCTCCGGCGAGTCGGCATGAAGATTTCGCAACCGAAAAAAAAAGAATTATAAAAGGTATTAAGACATGCCTGGATACGTGACCATCCCTCTCAAACGACTATTCTCCCAGCCAATGTCGACACAAAAGTTAATAATTTTAAGATAGAACTGAATGTTGTGATATTTCTTTCATAGATTTTATTTGAAAGGTGTTTAATTTGTTGTTATGTTAATTTATTGTTTTTAAAATTATTGAACCGTATTAGATTAACTATGTCAAAAAAAACATTGCTATTACTTTAAAATTTAGGTTATTGGTTTATTTTGAATTATTTTAAATTCACGCATTTGTTTTTTTTTCTCATTTAAAAATATGGGTATAAGCCATAAATTTATAGTGCATGTGGTGTTAGCCTGTAAGTGGTTGTTGCACTTGTAAAAGTATGTATGAGTAATTAGTTAGGTATAAATGTGTGGTGTAAACAATTGTTGGCTAACCGAAATAAATAAACTGAAAATCAGTTTAAACCGTTTGTCCCGAACCGTACATATTTGACAGACGTTTCGTGTTGGTAGTTTGAAGCCCAGAAGTGACAACCAGCTAAAGCCGGGTGCGTGGTGTGTGCTGGTCTTACCATACAATTGGCAGAACGATGTTTACGAGTTGACATAGCGATTGCGCCATTCAATGAATGAAGCGGCCTTGGGTTCGCTATGTACCAAAATGTTACTAATGTTCCATTTGTTATCATCGCAAAGAACGCGATAAGATGCTGTAAAGTAACTATGAAATTTTGAGGATAGAAGATGCAAATTGGATAGAGCTTTTCAATATGAACTTTTGCTACTAGCATCTCTTTAGTTAATTCGTAGTCTGTTCCGAATAATTGACTAAAATATATATGTGTAATAGGACACCGAAGTTAAGATTATCTGAGTTACCAATCTTATTAAGAAGCATTCAAAAGAGCTTTTGGTGCCCAATCAACTTAGTTAGAACAATACGGAAATTGAATTATACATAGTACGTAAATACCAATTTAAAATGATTGTTTGGCACACAAACATCGGCGCTACGAGCGGTGCGGGGGCGCGGGGCGAGGTGACGGCACGCCGCTTCCATGTGTATCGGCGTCAAAAAGAAAACATACTTCATAAACGAAAACAAAACATTGTATGTTTGTGTCCTATATAATTGAGATTCAGAAGACAGTAGGCAATGTCCATAAACCAAGTCAATAAATAAAATATGTTACCTAAATGAAAAACAATAGTTATGGTGATGAATTTAATTGAGTAGGTACTTACAGTTATTTCGGCGCCAACGCGGCCGAGCGGCCCCGCTACTCACACGACGACGTCATAGCGATAACTGGATGAGGACACGCGCTATGCGAAACGTTTGCTTCTGTTTTTTTTATAATATTCAAGGTCGTTTTTAATCAATTGTTTATTCTAACATTTTGGCTACAACTATACCATATTTTTCCTACCTACTTAGAGTTATTTAGAGCATATTGTTTTTGGATGAGCGTGAATAATATAATGAATAGGTAATAATAGATTAAAATGTATAAAAATGGAGCCCTTTGTTTATTTTTTGGTGTTATTGTGAATAGTGTAGGTAACAGTTAGCCCGCGACTTCGCTCTATATGACGGAATAGAAGATTCATAGTCGAAACTATTTTGATCCATCAAGGTCAACCTTAATATTTTGATTGAATTCGTTTTGGTTTGATTTTCTTATTTCATTATTGTGTGTGAAGGTCTAGATTTTAATGAAATGGTCTCGCCAATAAGAGACGAAATTCTCATAGAAGCTATCAAGCTGGGGTTGCCCCAAATTATAATACCAAACAGACCAATACCTATGTAATCAAAACAAACTGTATCTAAACTACGATAATAATTCATGAACAAAAATATTTTAAATACACGCATATTAATTTGACGCGCGCCAACTTTACCAGATCCATAAACTACAACAACTCACTAAAAGCAATCATAAATCATTTAATAAATTAGAACAAAATTCAATCGTGTCTGTTTCGGAACGATTCGTGACATGTCAAAACTTCCGAAAGCGCGCGTAATGCTCTCTCGCTCTAGCGTAAATCTACCTGTACCATTAGTAATCTGTGCCTGTACCTAGTCTCGCAAGTTCGTTGGCTTTCGATTTGGCTTTTAATTTGTTTACAAGTTAATACCATAGTATAAAGAGGGGAAGTACGATAACTTCATACAAAGGCGTAGCGCGCGGCTTGTATGTGTGCGCCGTAGTATCTATGCGTCGCCGCACGCACACTAAACAAAATCTCGGCTCCTTTCGCGCTGCGCCAGTCGGGGCTAACACTGCACGAGGTTCGCGCGTCACGGCTTTTCGGCACCGCTAAACGAATAAAAAATGTCTGATAACCGCGGGAGAAAGTATTGCTGTGTGTTTGGGTGTCTTAATATTTCATCAATTCCAGAATTGTCTCAGTTCAAATTACCTATTGAACAGGAAAGGTAAGCTACTCACTTATTCTAGCATAATTCAATTTTTTACTTCATAATGAGATACCTACCTACCTACTGACTTCTTTTTGTTGTATTAGCATATTAGTTTTCTATCACACAGAGGAAGTAGAATAGAATAGAATAGAATATACTTTATTGCACACCAAAATCTACGAAACAAAACTGTTTTACAAAAAGATGTTAAATCTATGGTTACAATGGCGGTCTTATCGCTAAGAAGTACCGCGAGTTATCGCGAAGTAGGTAGGTAGGTAGGTCTACTTTCCCACTAGAATGTTTGTACTTTTGATCTGTCAACTGATTTACCGCTATTGCTTTGTTTACGTTTAGTTGTGCCGATTTCTCAGTATTGTAGGTATATTAACTAAGTACCTAACTACCCACAGTTATGAAATCGTAATTAAAAATAAGTTATTGACTAATTTTAAATTATATACAACATTATTTTTAGTATATGCGAAACCTGAATATAGTTTGTTCAGAATAAGTAACTGAATCGATTCCAATAGTTTTTACACCATGTTATATTTTGTCCCAAAAATATTAATAAAAGGTTACGAGTTGGACACTTAGTAGGCATACGAAATCATACGGCGCGCAACAAGGTCACGGCAGGTCAAAGCGACAGTACCTACTACGTGCGGCGTAGTTTGTGCCGCTCCGTGGCCGTGTTTTTGTACGGACAGCCAGGTTAAATAACAAGCTTATAACTTAAAAGCTTATAACTTAAAAGTGACAACCCTATGACAGTAGGCAATTATATCGCGAATTGGGCCGGAGATAACCTACTTCCCCTCTATTTACTTTGTTAATACAATTCATTGATAAATTTTAGGTACTTATACGGCGATTTATACGGGCTAGAAAAGTCTGTCTTGTCCATTAAGTTCGCGCACATGAACTATCCGCGATGACCGACCTGAATATACCTAGTTACAACTTGCAAGAAAAATTATTTTATTGTTATTATTTTGTTTGTTTTGAATATTTTTGAACTAGTTTTAGAGTTATGATTTCTTTAGGTACTTATGTATTTTAAATTACTAAGTTATTGGCGCCGTTATGTGACATTATGTGACAACCTACAATTTTGTTTTTTGGCGCCTGAAAGACCCATAATGTAAGTATCCAATTCTTCTACAAGAAATGTTTCCGTCTAAAGACCAGTAGGTACTATATTTATTCTATTGTAAATTGTTGTGTGAAAAACGCATTAAAATCCGCTTCTGAAAACCTAATGCTTAATGGTTATTTCGTACCTATGTCATGCATGATTTATACTTTGGGAGTTTGTGAATGTGGGATGAAGAGCAAAATAAATTACTAGATGTTTATTAGTGAGTTTATTTTCAAACATTCAATAAATAATTATTCGACGCTTAAAACATAACAAATCGTTAATTCGTAAAATGCCATCTTAGTGGCCGTCGATTGAAATATTTTACGAATTATTAAACTTACGAGAAGAGATAGAACTTTGGTGTCGCGTACAGTTGCGGTACCAATAGATGGCGTGTGGAACGTTAAATACTGATTATAGTTACGTTCATGACAGGTAATTAGGTACATAGTAGCTTTTGTAATTATCTAATTTGATTAATTAAAGTATTTCTAACAGATTCGAGTAAAGTTCATTCCACATTATCACTATTTTTCTTGAAATAATAAAATACTTATTTCTAAAAGGATTCTATTTTTTGTAATTTTTGTTGGGTCAGTTGTTGCGCATCATTCGTGCGTGACCGTTTTAGTTGCATTTCCTGAGTGAATCGGTCTGTAGATCTGAGCCCATTAGACTATTCCTTGTGGGGTCACGTGAAAAATTGTCTTTACGCGGTGGAATTTATAACTCAAAAAGAAATAGTGGTTAGAATACACGACGCTTTCTTGGGCATAACCCCACAAATGCTGCTGATTGATTCCTGCCGGGGTTACAGGTAGTTCGAAAGAGATACCGCGGGCCCGGAACATAAAGGGCAATAGATGGAACATGTCTGGGTTTTAGTCAGTACAAGTCTGACACTCTCTTCCGAAGTTATATGATGATTTCTCATCCGCAATAAAAGAAGATATATTGGGTAGATACCTCTGCACGCAGTAGTAGGTAAGTTATTCTAGTCGGTAAGAATTTTAAGAAAAAAATGTTTCGTGTAACCCAGCGCTGTCAGGCACAATGAGCCTGCGGACTCCGTACAGCGTATTCATACTGAATATCTTTAGTATCTACCTTCTATCGTCGGCCTTTTACCTGAACGCCTAGGGTCGTAACATTGAAGTAAATTAAAAAAAAATATACGGAAATTTAAATCATTGATTTTAATTAAGTATGATTTTTACACAGAGTATTCTTTACACGATAGAAGTATTAGTGCTCCTTTTTTACAGGTTGTAGAATAGATTATTATAAGCATATTTACTAAATAAAAGGAGAGAAGAGAATAAAAGAAGAGAATACATTCATTTGATCACACAACAAGACAAAATAATTTATGTAATTTTTTTTTTCGATCATCACGCGGTTTAAAGTTAGCGTTAGCCCAAAGTAACTATGCCACGCGGACAAAGGCGCGGGCGGAAGCTAGTAACAACATAAAAGACTGTTGAGAAAGATACTTCTGTTTGTTCTCAAGCTCAACATAATCCGTGTTTCAGTTTCCTTGTTATAATACAACACGTGTCCAATCACAGATTATCGTGGTACGTATATCAAATAATATATTCCACAGGTTGTCTCCACGAGTAAGATTTGAATACCAAGTAAGGTATTTTAATCGAAACAGCTTATAGAAACAAGTAGGTACCGTTATTTTTGGATGTACGGCACGAGGAAGGCTATTATTTTTTACTAGCTTTCGCCCGCGGCTTCGCTCGCGTTAAATTCGGGGTAACACAGTTCCCCTTTCCTGATTTGCAAGGTACCTGCCTGCTACCTGAAGTGTTTGCCCTTGCGCCTTATTTATTGTAATAGCAATGCTAAGTTTTCCCTTTTCTTCCGTCTTTCTCCCTCATTACTCACGTTAAAAAAAATTGCCTATGTCCGTCTCTAGGGTCCCAACTATCTCTGTACCAAAATTTATCAAAATCGGTTTAGCCATTAATGCGTGAAGCAGAACAAACAAACAAACTCACTTTCGCTTTTATAATATTAGTAAGGATAATACCGATTCCCACAGGTTGTCTCCACGAGTAAGATTTGAATACCAAGTAAGCCTTTTTATCGATACAGCTTATAGGAACGAGTCCCGTTATTTTTGGATGTACGGCACGAGGAAGGTTGTTATTTTTTATTCTGGAAGGTGAGGTCTAAGGCCGATTAAGGATGATGTATGCAAGGCCGTGGCGGGTTCAGTCCGTGTGAGGCACTTACGCATTCAAGGCACGATTGTAGTCCTCGCACGACCTGCCATAAATGATTCTACATTCAAAATTTAGTGATAGAAATAGCTAAATGCATTTATACTTTTGGGTTTAGGCACACAGGTACAGGCGCATTCAATTCACGGCATTTGAATAGCACTACCGGCCATAAATGATTCTTCATTCAAAATTTAATCACAGAAATAGCTAAATGCATTTATACGATAAAAAAATGTATCCGCAACATATTCGTTGTGATATACAAGAGTTTACAAACAAAACATGACTGTGTTTATTTTCTAACTCAACGAATGAGTTTATTGTTTTTATTCTCGCCTTGTCAATGCATGAACTGCGAGTCGGATTAGCGCACGTAGAGTTCCGTAGCATTATTTAAAAAACGGCGAAAAAATCTTTTATTATATATATATTTATTTAGTATATTTTATTAAAGCGTCAACACATATGCATCATCTGTAAAAAATTCAACTGTCTGGCTATCAGGGTTCATGAGATACAGCCTGGTGACGGACGGTCGGACGGTCAGTTAAGTCTTAGTAATAAATCAAAATGAAAATATAGTATTTTTATTTCACATAGGCCTACATAGGCACTTATAAAACGTCGAGAAAAGGTGCACAGTTCGGGTTGGTCGTTTCCTATAGAGAAGAACTGGCAAGAAACTCCCTGGTTACTCTTTTAAAATCATTTGGTTTTACAACGTTGTTGCTACAGCGTTACTTCTTAAGTATGAGAGGACAGCGAAGGCCCGACAGTCATTGCTTACTTTACAAAACGTATAATAAAATAATACGTTAACAAAAGTTAACAAGCGTCTAAGAATCTACAAGGCCAATAGGGTTCGGTTTTACCCTTTTGGTGCGAACCCTAAAAACAGTACATTTATTTCATGGGAGTTTAGCTTCACCGGTGATGTGTATAAGACACAGCCTTCTCTTCGGGTATTATAATACTATTCAGGTGTTGTTTTGCTTGATTAAAAATCGAGTGCCAATAAAATTCGCTCACCAAATAAATGAAATCAAGATGAATTTATTTATCACAGCCGTGTTTGCATGGCGAGGGTGTATCAGGTTTTATAAATATCGATACACATGTCGTTGATATCGATAAACAAACAAACAAAATCGACAGTCGAGTGTTTGATTATTACGGGCAGCAAAATGTTTTATTGCAAAAAGGCTGTTCGGTTTTCATTGATGAACAAATAAAGTGATTTATTAATGGATAGAAATGTGTTTTGATTAATACAACGGCATGACCGTGATTTGGAAGTACGGTTAGCGCAGTGGCTGAGTGATTTGATATATAGTTATTCCGGGTCTGGCTGTTTTAATATTCGTGCACGCATCCACGATAGAGGAGATTTTTTAACCTTGCCCTACACCAGGAATTTCTCCTGTATCGTGGGTGCATTTACAAACATTAAAACTCGCATACAAAACTGCCAGACACAGAACAAATACCCGTAGGTCATACAAATATTTGTTCCGTGTGGGGATCAAACTAGCGACTAGCTGAGCAGCAGTCGATCGCCCAGTCAAATCAGACATTTCCAGTGTAGCAACGATAAAAATACATTTGCTGTAACACTTCCAAAGACAATAGGCAAATACCTAAGGAGACATAAGTACATATATATAATTCCAGCATAATCAGAAAAATTGTCATCCTAATCCCACTGTTGGTACATAGGCTTCCTCTCTACAAGACCGAGTCCAGTGCGGATTGGAGATGTAACATATCTTCGAATATTTCTAGGACATATTGGTTCCCTGACGAAGTTCTCCTTCACAGTTTTGGGAGCATTGGTCGTTTAATAAATAACTTTGAATAGTATATCAGCCACATGCACATCTGGCAAACCTATGGACCTTTGGGCAAAAAATGCCGCAGGAATTTTAATGTAATTCATAATTATTATTATCTTACTAGCTTCCGCCCGCGACTTCGTCCGCGTAGCATAGTTACTTTGGGCTAACGCTAAGTTTAACCCGCGTGATGATCGAAAAAAATATTTTGCTCTCCCCTTTTCTTCCCTCTTTCTCCCGCATTACTCACTTTAAAAAAAAAAGCCCATGTCTGTCTTTAGGGTCACAACTATCTCTATACCAAAATTCATCAAAATCGGTTTAGCCATTTAGGCGTGAAGACGAAACAAACAAATAAACTCACTTTCGATAATACGTGGTAACCTTTCGTGCGTCAGTGTCATTTCTACTTACTCTGCATGTACTTATTGTATTTTGTTGTTTCTAATCTGAGAAAACATTTGTATCCGATACAATACCAAATTAATAACGAAATTGAAATACCATTTTCACTCATTTACTATTCATGAATTCAGATAACGTTTGCGTTAGCAATACGTTTTTCACTAATCACGTTATTACTACGTGATCTATTGTGTATAAATTATCAATATAATTGGCCTAGCTCCTTAACAAAATCACTTTAAACTCTACTTGAATCTGTTTACGGTTGACTTTGAGTTGTAAAACTTTATTATTTATGAACGAAGATGAACGAACTTAATACATATAATTACATCGTTAACGTAGTCAGGACTGTTGGTATGTTTGGGATCAAAGAAGAAGGGCCAACCAACGCCAACGCGTCGCGACAGACAGGCGCCAAAGCCTTCCCTCATGTAGAACGCTATCTGTCGCCCTATTAGGTCGTGGGTACATTGACAGAGTGACTAGCTTCAATAAGTTAAAATTTCACTGCTAAAAATGTATATTGCAAATGATTACTACTTACAGACATATTCCTCAAATATTTCAGCGGTTTTCCTAAAAACTTGTACTGACTAAAACCCACTCATGTTCTATTGCCCTGTATGTTCCGGGGCCGCTGTATCTATTCCGAACAACCCGCAACACCGACAGGCCACCGCGACCCCCTTGCCGGTGTTGCGGGTAGCCCCTGGCAGGCCCCTTTGCTTTGTTGCCATCTGTTTGAGGCACGCGTGGAACACTAACGCGCCGTCGACACGGCCTGTCGGCAATAGACGGACGGACGGGGAAGCCTAAAGCCTGGTAAAATGGCGTTCAATTAAGGAGACTTATACTACAGCGTTAAGTGACCGATTGAATGTATGCTGAATGTTCTACGTTTGCATAATTATTACATAAAATACTTATCATTCATTTTGCTAGCAAACACAAAATTATTTACATTTAAATAGATACAATTTCCAGAGAAACGTTATGGGTCTCAGTTAGATAGAACTAGTATAATTTTAGATGCAAATTCAAGGTTTTAACTCGATCAGTATTTCAGTACAGGCCATGCCAACTGTAGTGCCTCTGTAGTGCTATTCAAAGTTCACTTCATACACTCAAATGAATTCCATTTTTGAAAAAATAAACATATTTTTTTAAATAATCCTCCATGGACACTTTACAAGTCTTTTCGAATTTAGAAGTACTATTAAAAATAGTGGATCACATTCTCGGATCAATGTGAACATGTCCTTGTTACTGATTATAGTGTAACGATGAGGTCATTTATGATCTCCTTCAATCTTTTTAATAAAAATGTGTCTCACAGATGTCTAAGAAATATTTGTATTTGTAGTATATGCTATGGGAAGTATAGGCGTTATACCTACACTTACTCAATCATTGCCAGATATTGAAAAAAAAAAACTTTTTTTGCGTATTTTCTTCCGTTGTACTTAGTAATATTGCTCAATTTTGCTCAACTTCAAAAGTTTAAATGCTTATTTCTCCATTATTTACTACGTCGAGTTCACACACACGCTGGCTGTTTTATAACGATAGACTTTTCGTTCATTGTTCTTTTGTTTTGTGAGAAGTAAAGTGGTCTAGACAGTTAATAATGATGATGAATGAGTAGCAGCATTCATTGATGACATCCTTTCATCCATCTCCCAATACAGGTGGTTTTAAGGCGTACGTCTCTAAGCAAATAAATGTTTAAAAAGTTGGAAGTTTGGCGGGATACTTTCCATTTCAGCATTTTGTATTCAAATGGTAATCACGTTCCAGCTGTTATTTAATTTCAAATGTCAAACCCATCTTTAGGGTTACTCTAGCTAATTGGCTAAAACCAGAACCTATCTAAAAATGGTTCAGGAAAAAAAAATGGTTTGTAGTACATATAAAAAACCTTCAACGAAAATTGGTTTGAACAAGATTAAATATTTAGTTTATGTGTTATAGATTTTTTTCAAATTTAGGTTTGCAATTGAGGTCAATTTTATTTGAATAAGTGTTAAAAATATTGTTATTGTATTGTTTAATGCTCAGGAACCCTGTGTGTACGAGTCCGACTCGCACTTGGCTGGTTTTGTGCTTTTAGGTAGATTCTCTATGAAACCAGTGACACTCGCACCAACAAGAAAAACTTACAATTTATCCAAATCGGTTCATCCGTTTAGGATTAAGGAGTTGCGCAAAAAACACTATCACCATCTGGCCTAGTTTTGACTATTTATTTTCACAGAAGTAGTTCATCAGCATTCGATTTCTTCTTCTTACACAATAAACAAACTTCCTGAAAATAAACCTACGTCGTAACTTGATTATATATAAACTATCAACTTTTGGAAACACGAAGTTGGGTAGGTATCCTATTTAAGTTCTAACACAACTAAATATCGTTTTATTATGTCGTTATTATAAGCCCCAATAATCCCAAGGAACACAAACGATCGAAAAATTACCATGATTCCCCAAAATTGTTTTTAAATCAATTTCCTCGACATTTCATTAAGGATAGTAGATTAGTCACGTTTTGTTAAAGCCGTCCTTTGGGGTAAACGGCTTTGTTTCAATTCTTTTGGAAGTAAATTGACTGTTAGAATTAAATTCAATGAAATAAAACTTTACTGAAATAAAAAGATTGCAGGCTCTTGCACCAGATGCATAAAAAAAACGTAAAATTAAAAACACCCGTTTCACATGTAATCCTACTAAAATTATTAAAGCGAAAGGTTTTAAGGATGTATGTATGTTTGTTGCTCTTTCACGTTAAAACTACTGAATGGATTTTGATGAAACTTCACAATAATGTAGCTTACATATCAGAATAACACATAGACTACGATTTATAAAGATATATTGTAGGATATTCTATCACCACGCGAGTGAGACCGCGGGGAGCAGCTAGTCGAAAATACAATTACCCTGTAGCATTTTAGTTAAATTATTTACAAGCAAGCACTATCAGTACCTATATCCATAGCTATTTAAAGAAAAGCGTCGCGTTTATAATATTATAGTAGTATTAAAAAAAAGGGGAATTATAAAACGAGCGATTAAAAAAAAGCTTTGCGATTGATGATGACATACTGTATTAATAACTTGAGCGGTATGAATTTGAGTAAGCGAAAAATTAACTAAACTAACGACGAAAATTGATTAATAATAAAATCCCGAACGAGCTTACAAAAAGTGGATTGTGATTAATCCATTACATATATTAAATTTTATCCGAGCGACTACATTACCAAGTGAGCGACTGGAAATATAGAGAGGGCAACTTCAATATTAAGATTGAATCGGTTAGGTTAGGTTTGCTCATTAGTGTATTTTAAAAGTGATTTTTGTATTCGAAACACTTCATTTAAGATAAAATACCGCTCAGTATAAAAAATAAATTTGCCAAATATTGAAAAAAATGCAGGACGTAACGTTGACACTCAAACAAATATTAAGTCGCTCAAATATTTTGAAGCTTCTTATTTTGTATTTTAAGTAACTCAAATTAATGTTTGTAAGATACTGTTCTGTTGATTTCTCGTCACATACAGTCAGTCGCTCACTTAGTAATTATATAACCCAAATTAATCAATTTTGACACTTAAAATTGTAATTTACAGTCACTCGTTTTATTGCTACCCTTAAAAAAATCGACGTATTTACTTTACGTCTACCAGAAACTTGTGCTAAAGCCTCGGGGAGATTGCACATGAGAATTCAAGTATGTAAGTACACCTAGTAAATACTTGTATTTGTAGGTTTGAACGGCGGTATTTGTTCCAGGGGAAACGTTTACCGGATTTATGTGACACTAAGTGTATACCTTTATTACTTTGTAAGTGGAGTCGTGTAGTTGTTTGTTTTATTGTATAGTATATATAGTATAGTATTATATAGTATTTTGTTTGGTTCAGTTGCTTTCAAGTTAAGAGTTTGTTTCAGCTGTAGTTATACCTTTTTCATAGAGATATAAATAGTATTTCTTGACGAATGACTCTAACTTGAAATCCAAGTTAAAGCTTTGATAAAAGTTATTTACTCAAGTTTTGGTAAGTACAGAATCGATAATTCTATTTTTAACACAAAAAATCTCGTAGGGCGGAAGATATTTCCGTGAAATACTTTAGCAGTCAACTCAAAGCTCAACAATGTATTGAAATAATTTTAATAAAGAGATTAATATCAGGCAGTGTTTGGCAGGGGCACGTGGTCGGCAGCCGCGGTCGACGGCACATCAAAGGCGCGTCCGCTTTGATCTCGCCGCCACGGTTCATCGCCTGCCGCCGATATTGTGCTCACGTATGTACTCACTCACACTCGGTCACTATATATTTGACCTATCGATTTGTTTGTAAAACACGGACGTACCTGTGCACGAATGAATGAATTTTCAATGATAAATTCAGATGTAAATGTATCATCTTTTCCATCCCAGACCAGTGGGCATGCTGCCGGGGTTGATCGAAAGAGATACCGCGGCCTGGGAACATAAAGGGCAATAGAAGGAATATGGGTGGGTTTTAGTCAGCACAAGTCAGACATTTCCCCGAGCGGGGGAAGTTATTTGATGATTTCCCATCCGCAAAAAAAAGCGTGTTTCACCCTAGGGCTCATCATCATCGCTCCACATCTTGCGAGTTGCTACCCAAAGACGTCTCGCCTTTTATTTATTAAAATAAATAAATAATAAAATAAACCCCGTGTTAAACCCCGGATTTTATTCGGGGTAACACGGGGCTCCCTTTTCCTGATTTGCAGGTATTTTTCGTTGGCAACAAAAAGTGTGTGTACCGATTTTTAGCTTCCTACGTTGAAAACTGGGGAACTGGGAACTGTCACTTTCTTTTAAAAAAAAAATTGCCCATGTCCGTCTCCAGGGTCCCAACTATCCCTGTACCAAAATCGTTTTTTTCCATTTAGGCGTAAAAACGTAACAAACAAACAAACTCACTCTCGCTTTGATAATTAGTAAGGAAGTATTCATTGTAAACCTATATATATTATGTATATATAATTATATTTGTACAGTGTACACACTTCCCAGTTTAGGCTGTGCGTCGTCTCATGTTCGATACTGAATAAATTAATTCGAGAATTTTAATATCTAAGCAGATATAGATAGAGGTCAAAATCGATCGATATGAAATAATAAACAAAGTAATCGGGTTCTTTAAAGGTCGGACCCTCAAAAGGTACCGACCGGACGTCCGACGTGGCGCCGCAACTCGGAAACAGGGATTTTTGAACGGCATCCGGTATAATCAGTTACAGTTTTCTCTGATCTCTTCTGATACAAGTATCAGAGAATATAATAGAATAGAGATATATCAAGAGATCTTACGGATAAGTAAAACTGGAAATGGCAAATTAAACAGAAATAAGCACACATCCACATTAGAAAATAAAATACCGTAAACGAGGTGATATTGATTAATTTGAATCTTCAAATGGCTTCCAAGCTTGTAAGTTCAATCATATACATGTAAAAAAAAGTATTTTAGACTCATTACGTTAATTAATTATTATATCATCCTTACTAATATTATAAAAGCGAAAGTAAGTTTGTTTGTTTGTCGTCTCCAGGGTCCCAACTATCTTTGTACCAAAATTCATTAAAATCAGTTTGGCTATATAGGCGTGAAGACGTAACAAACTCACTTTCGCTTTTATAATATTAGTAAGGATACCAATACATAAAATCGATCTTTACAGATTTCTTCTCGAAAGTCTGAATGAATCATACTTTGCCCACTTTTTCTTACCTGTGGTAAAGTAACCCGTGATGTAGCATAACTTGACACTATTGCCCGCCCCGCCGATATAATCTGCAGCACGACCCTCACGGGAAATGATCCGGTGTTCTATTCATAGTCGAGATCGTACAACCTTGTGTATATGTTATTGAAGCGTTATCGTGAGAGTACAAACATAACTAAGGATACGGACATAATCTGTGTAAGCTAGGTCATTTGTTTATGTATAACCAGAATTTTAAAAGAAGAACCTCTTTTTTTCTATTTTGCCGAATAAAAAAAAACTTTTTCTGTTTTCTATTTTTCAACAGGCAATACAAGATTGAGTGAAAGTTAACACTATTTGATGTTGTTCTCCATTTTCTAAGTGTTTTCTTTCAAAGGAAAATGTAAGCTAGCGGCATCAATTGCACTCAAGTACGTCACTTCAAGTTAACAAGACTACAACTGTTTAGTCTAAACTGCCCAATTGTATGGGAATAACAAACGATGTTTTTGTATTACATTTTCAAGACAACTCGCAAACTATTTATAATAAACTGGCTGGCGCCCGCGGCTTCGCCCTCGTGATATCGAAAATAAAGTATCTCATGTGTTATTCCAAACCATAAACTAACTCTGTGCCAAATTTCATCAAGATCCGTTCAGCCGTTTCGACGTGAAAGAGTAACAAACATCCATACATCCTCACAAACATTCGCATTTATAATATTATTATAGTAAGATATTTTCTTACTAATACGTTTGGGGATTTTCCGCCTGTGCGTAGGTTTAGCTGGTAGGGTAATCTTAAAAACATTAAAAATATTTCGACACTAAGAGTATTCAAATACTGTCAACGGGTGTATTTAGCTTCAAAGCATTAATACCATGTATTGTTGAATATAGGTTCAAGGCATGATCATAAATTAAAATGTTGTCTTTGAAACTTTCATTAATTATGATAGCTTTGAAGTACTTTAATATTTTTATTAGTAAAATCTCTAAGCTCATTTCATTTGACCCTTCAAGTAAAGTCCCAATTTTCTGAGATCCGATTGAACTAATCGCCTCCTTGCTTCCGAAACTGGAGCGTTCTTGAGATTAAATTGAAACAAATTTTGATCTAAAAGGGGTTATCTAAGCTAAGATTTATGTTGTTTTCGTTTAAATTCAAGCCTCACTGAACAAAGAAGAACCTTTCTTATAAGGAAGAAAATTATAAATGGATTATTTACAATGTTTAAGAAATATTAAGTAGGTACTAAAACTTCCTTCTAATTGAAGTTCGTAGCTAAATAGTTACTGTTCGGATTGATCTTTAGGTTAAACCACGCTTGTTTAGGTAAGTCCGTGGAACCACTATCCATTACATACGGAGTGTCCTCTGTGCCTCTAAAAACACCTTAAAATGTTGGTACCGGTTGTGTCACTTGTAGATCTTTGGTGTTTGCTATAGGTAGTCGTGAGAGGTATCGTATGACCCGGTAATAGCTGAGTTGTGGAATTCAGTGAGGCAGTCGCTCCATGGTGTTTGCTGCATCCGGTTAGACTGGAAGCTGATTCTAGCATGCTAGGGAAAAAAACTAGGCAGGTGGTGACAAACCTTTTATTTCTTGCAAATAATATAAAAAACATAACAGTAAACGAATATGACATAAAAAAACATCAGCAATGATTTTAAAAGCAATATAAATTCCTGCTGTATAAATCGAATAGAAAACTCTCCAATATACGGCAAGTTAAGCAGATGTCACAGAAGTGTGCCTAAGACTACACTCAACTTTCGCTAGGAGTAACATTATCCCATAATGTAATTAAAAAAAAAACGTTTCCTCCAAAAAAGGTTGTTTAAGGTTAGATATAAGTTTGATGAATATTATTTATGGCTAGATATAAGTTTAATTAATATAATATTTTTGTGAAAGTTCCTACCATACGTGATATTAGATATAGGTACTCACTGCAAAATTATTTTATTATTTTTAAGACATTTTGCTGCGCCCTAACAGGGTTATGTACTCACTAGTTGTAAGCCTAGCGTGTAACTATTTGTACATTGTGCATTAAATCCTTACTAATATTATAAAAGCGAAAGTGAGTTTGTTTCTTACCTCTTCACGCCTAAATGGCTGAACCGATTTTGATGAATTTTGGTACAGAGATAGTTGGGACCCTGGAGACGGACATAAGCTATTTTATTTTTAAATATTGATATATGAGGGAGAAAGAGGAAAGAAAAGAGAAAACGTAGCATTGCTATTACAATTAATAAGGCGCAAGGGCAAAAACTACAGGTAGCAGGTACCTGAAATTCAGGGAAGGGGAACTGTATTGGCCAGAATTTAACGCGAGCGAAGCCGCGGGCAAAAGCTAGTTAATAAATAAAATAATATTTCACGCAAATACGTAAACGAATCAAATAACTGGGGCAAAAGAAAAATGCCAACGTCCAGCAAAATGCCGCGGTGCTAATGTCCGTTATTGTAGAAGGCTCATTACCAGCCATCAGGCACGACCGCAACAAGCAGGCGGTACAAGGGCAAACCGTTGTAAATTTATTAAGACGTGTCAACGTGCCCATTTTTCCTTTGACCTCAATCAGAAATATTCAATCTACGTTCATGGTTGGAGTATTTTTTTTTATAGAATAACTAGCTTTTGCCCGCGGCTTCGCTCGCGTTAAATTCGGGGTACCATAGTTAGCTACCTGTAGTTTTTGCTCTAGCGCCTTATTTATTGTAATAGCAATGCTAAGTTTTCTTCCCTGTTTCTCCCTCATATCTCAATCTTTTTTTAAAAAAAATATATCCAGCCAAGTCCGTCTCCAGGGTCCCAACTATCTCTGTACCAAAATTCATCAAAATCGGTTTAGTCAATAAGGCGTGAAGAGGTAACAAACAAACAAACAAACTCACTTTCACTTTTATAATATTAAAATATAAAAATATATTATTATTAGGTAAGGAAGTAAGGATATTGTTTCTGTTTTGTGTTGGGGTGATAAGAAGAAATCTGTTCATGTGGATTTGAACTATTCTAGGATGCTGGGTGAAAAGCGTTGAATAGCGCCAAGAAGTGAAATTAGGTATATCTTATTTGTTGAACCAATTTTCTGAACCTATAGCATAAAAAAACTACAGACTCAAAACTGTTTTTTTTTTTTATACGGACCCCTTCGAGTCCATTTAGTGAAATTACGGACACAGAGTCAACTTCCTCTTTGCAGCGACAAGTTCAGAAGTTCCCACTTTATACATATAGACAGTGTTCTGCCTGATGAATTAATTTTTAATTACACACTTATCGTAAACCATATGTTTAAAGTACTAAAGTAAGATATAAATGCAGACCCTAAATTGGTATGAGGGCAGGGAAATCCTGCCAGGGTTGAGGGTTATTCGAAAGAAACACTGCAGCCCCAGAACACAAAGGGCAAAAGAAGGAACATGAATGGGTTTTAGCCAGAAGTCTGACACCCCCCCCCCCCCTTCACCCAAAGCGAGGATAAAAGTTGAACCAATCAAAAAAAAAATGTAACTTTAAACTACAATTATGAGAACAAAGTAGTCGTCTTTTAATAAAGTTTTATCGCTGTTTCATGTCAATTCCCTATCAATAACGAGAAAAAATTCTTGTAAATACGATAAGGAATTCAATTACAACTCATTCTAAGGCAAGGTTCACAACAGCGAGCGTACGCATGTATACATACATATATATGTAAATTCAATGAATATAAAGTCAGCCATACTGGCAACTTTGTTGAATGACTAATGTTTTTACAACGAGATGAATTTTGTATGGATTATCCAATTTATTCACAATGTAGGGAGCTCGTAGCTAAATAATCGCAGCCGTTCGGGTCGATCTTTGGGTTAACCCGTGTTTGCCTAGGTTGTTCTGTCGATGGGTGACCACCCGCTATCGAGTTACTTCCGTGCCTCGGAATGCACGTAAAGCTGTTGTCATTTGTAGTTCTTTGACAGTCGTTACAGGTAGTCAGTGTCCCGAAGGTCTAACAACCAGTCTTACCTAGGGGTATCGTATTACAAAGTATTAATTATATGGATTGTAGAGGTCAGATATGCAGTCGCTCAATGTAAAATAATGGTATTCAGCTGCATCTGGTAAAACTGGAAGCCGACCGCAACACAATTAGGAAAAGGCTAGGCAGATGATAAAAAAGAATAAAGTAATACATAAAACATTAATCTTCATTTATTTTTATATTCACTGAACATCCTACATTATAAATATATATTATATAATATGAGATTTATATTATACCATATATTATAAATGCGAATGTTTGTGAGGATGGATGGATGGATGTTTGTTACTCTTTCACGTCAAAACTACTGAACGGATCTTGATGAAATTTGGCACAGAGATAGATTATAGTCTGGAATAACACATAGGATACGAGATTTTTTTATCGATATCACGCGGGCGAAGCCGCGGGCGCCAGCTAGTTAGTAATGTTAAAGTGTTTAAATGTTAAAATCATCTCATTCAATTTTTAATCAGATTTTCCACTTGACTCCAAGAGAAGAACGGAAAGGTCAGGGTATAATTTTAGATGTCAAATGTCAAGAAATAAATTTACTTACGCGAGAAATGTCTAATCTATCTAATAAATAATAAGCTAAGACAACTGAGTTCACTAACATAACTCCATATACGTCATACAAGCTGGACAAAGAACTAATTTAACTTAAACAATTGGCCCGCTTCAAACAGCTGTACAGTTTGACTTTCGACGGATGAACATATTATGTTGACTAATGAGGAGTAGGTTATTTGAAAATGTATGGCACACATTTAGTCTTTTTTTTTAATACGAAGTTGTCACTCACTAGTAATTTCTCCTGTATCGTGGGGGCGTTTACAAACATTTAAACTCACATACACAAACAGCCAGACCCGAAACAACTACCTGTAAGTCACACAAATATTTGTTTCGTGCGGGGATAGAACCCGCGACACGCAGCGCAGCGGTTGATCGCTCAACCAGTGCGCCAACCGTGCCATCAAGTTTTTGTAAGAACTTCTAGTCGCTCGTTTCTTCACGATGTTTTAGTCATGCGAGAACTGGCATTTTCTAGACCATGGCACGTGGTGTAACGCTCTCCTTGTCATAGAGAGGAGGGTTTGTCCCACCTGTGGGTTTGAAGACTGAAATAAACTAAGCTATTTCAAACCGCAAGGAGTTTTTATGTTTCTACAATTTGTCGGCAAACAAATATTTTTTCCAAAGTTTTCCTTGTTCGTGATAGTTAAATTCACTCTGTGCACAATACTCTGTCCATAATTATCATTTCAATATGCTATTTCAAACAAAAATAGGATAATTTGTGTTTCAACAATTTGTCGGTAAACAAATGTTTAAATAACATAAGATATTTATTTGCATAAAAACATGGTCTAACAAGGTGTTATTGACAAAATTAAATCAAACATGTTTTGCTTTGACTTAAGCATGCAAATTGACTTCCTTACTTAAATTCAGTTATTTAAAACATTGATTTATATTATTAAATTGAAATTCATTAAAAAAAACCGGCAAAGAGCAAGTCACACTCGCGCACTGTCATGTCGGTCCCGTACAAACTTGAGACATAAACAGTCATATCTTATGACTTCGTAGAAAGTAGTACAAAGTTACCACAGACGTGAGTATGTGGTTTTAATTTCAACTCGATGCTCCACTTGTTAGCGAGATAAAGGTCTTGACTGACAAACAGACAGATGGACAATAAGGGTTTCGTTTTTTCCTTTTAAGTTACGGAACCCAAAAAAGAAAGAAAGTGATATTGGTGATAGTTACATCCCTCTGTGTACAATACCATTATGCTTTGTCCATAATATCAAAAGCGCCAACGGTCTCATTTCAGTTCAGAATAAATTTATCAGACCGTTAACCCATAATCGTATATTTCAGAGCAGCAACAGTGTGAATTGAGCCTTGTGGGAATACGAATGGCACGCATATCGGTCAGCCAGGCGGCACAAACATCTAACAAGATTAATTCCTAATGAAATTTGTTGACCCGTCAACTTCCACAGTTTGGGGCCCTTTGTAGAGCTAAGTCTAGGAGAATCATATAGAATTTGTAATCACGTAGTTAGTTCGCTTTGTGTGGAAACTGATGTTGCTGAAATAATCACTTATCATTCGCAAGTACCATGGTACGCCTTCCAAGCATCTACAACATTATTTTTAGTATATGCGAAACCTGAATATAGTTTGTTCAGAATAAGCAACTGAATCGATTCCAATAATTTTTACACCATGTTATATTTTTTCCCAAAAATAATTAAAAAAGTTTATAATATGGACACCATGCGACACTAAGTAGTAAGTAGGTACCGGCAAAAAAAATGTGCGCGAGTCACAGTGCATAGCGGGGGGACCAGTCAGTCGCCCGGCTAATACGAGTTGATGCACACGTCACGTCACACCCCGTTCCCTAAAATACCGACCTCGCGCATGATATCGAATAACGAATAATCATGTCATTTGCCTACACAAACGTTCAGTACACGGAAATGGTGCGAACATTTGCAGTTTGTGGTGATAATGTTTCTCTGCCAATGCAGCGGTACCGGGAACAGTTCGGCATCAGACTGTCGTGGAACACGATGCTTGCAGCCACACAGAGATGCAGGGACTACGGTAGCTTTCGTGTATTATTGTACATAAGTGAATTATTGTAAATAATGATGATTAACATTTTTAAACACGCCAAAATGTTTTATTGTAGAAAGTTATTATGTACCTACAGTCAGCTGTGTTAACATGTCAATGCGATTTTTAACTTTAAGTGGTTGGCATAAGGAGCAAAAAATCGCATCGACTAAATGTTATCACTTACGGCTGCATTTACGAATAAAGTACAATAATAATATCTACCTACACTTGACCATTACGACAGTCCAAAGCCTGCAAGACAGTGTGATGGAAAATGTTATCACCAGTTAATTACAATACAAACTGAGAAATTATTATTATCAATGAACGCAAGGCGCGCGGCGCGTGGTCGCCGGCCGCGCGCCCGCGCCGTTGGTGACAGTGAATTGGTACGGATATCCGGGTAACATAACAAAACAGTACAACAAAATTTAAAAAAAAGAAAGTTAAAAAAATCACCAAAAGAAAAAATATTATAAATTGAGACAAAGCGACCAAAAAGTTCATTATAGTTTTCTGCGCTATAAGCTGTGTCGAACGTAAAATTAAATGTTTTAACCAAACAATCATCAGGCTTCCAAAAAAAATTCAGTTGAGTTGAGAAGTCTTCTCGACCCTTCACGGTTGGCGTGAAAGGGCAGTACTGCATCCAGCAACCAAACATGGATTTTTTTTTCAGAATTATTGCTACATAAATATTTGGCATATTTTTGCAAAGTAACGGCTGATTCCATAACTTGTTCTAAAATAGCTTATATCCGCGGTTTCGCCCGCATGAATTTCGGTATAATTTTGTTATATCAAACTAAATTTTAAAGGCGAAAGTTTGTATGTGTATATGATTCTTGGTAACTCCTTTACGCTCAAACGGGTGACTGGATTTGATTTTTTAACGGTTGGGAAATCTACAAAAAAAATAAAATGAATGAAAATAGCCTTTATTTTCTCTGCTATTCTAATGTGAATTCTCTACATTATTAATCAGCTACCAGGTCAGGCTGCCTCGCGAGATAGGCCTAAATAAGGGATCATCAAATAAGGGATTGTCAGACTTTTGTTGTCTATAATCCACCCATGTTCCTTCTTTTGCTCTTTATGTTCCGGTGCCACGGTATCTCTTTCGAACAACTCGAAACCCCGGATTTTACGTCCCTCTATTAGGGAGTTTCGCTTCTGTAAGTTCTTAATCTATGGTAACTTCCTACCTTAAGCGATTTTTTTATAACTCAGAATACTTCAGATTTTTTGAAAGTTTAAGTCAGAATCCGGTTAATTAAAATTTCATGAGCAGAATACAAAGAGGATTATTTTTGTAACGAACACTTTGAGATGATGTAGGTTTTTTATGAGCTAACTTTCTTACTTTAGAATTTATTTTAGTACTAGCTGTTACCCGTGACTTCGTACGCTTTAAGTTCGCGCTTGTTTTTATAAGATTTTTAGTTAGATAGAATATTTTTATTATGTACACCATACAAATAACAAGAATAACATTAAACAACTTATTAATAGGGTGACACAATGGGCGATCTTATCGCTAAAAGCGATATTTTCAAGACAACCTTTGGATGGATTTAAAGGAGGAGAAACAGTACTGTAGGTAGTCAGTGGTGTATTGTTTTTAGTCAGGAGGTTCTAGAATGTAATGTTTAAAGTCTTTTTAAACTGACTAAAACCCACCCATGTTACTTCTTTTGCCCTTTGTGTTACAGGGCTGCGGTTTCTCTTTCGAGGTCAGGGCTGCAGAGAAAGGAACCTCCTAACAATACGAGCCGTGTCCAATACTACCACTTTCTGTATCAAGCCCTTGATCTAGCTGCATAACGAGAGCCTCCTCAGGTATTGGTCGAGGTTCTTGGCAATTAAGCCATTGGCAGATACGACTATCGGCACAATGATCGCATACTCCACATCACACATGTCGACAACCTCGTGAGCCAAGTCAATATAGTTGATTTGCTTATCTTTAAAGATTTATTATTTGTGATATGAAAGGTACACAGCTGACAGTACTGTAAAGACATAAAATTATCATATTCAACAATACGCCAATTATGTACATTTAAAGATTAGCTGAAAGTGATTCAAATTAATCAGTATTCAAAATATAATGTGTGTGTGTGTGCATGTATCTGTGTACATGTGTGATTATATCAAAACATTTTGTTTTTCATTTTACATAGGCCTACATGGGCACTTATGAAACGCCGAAAAAAGATGCACGGCAGATTAACCATGGAGTTTCTTTTCCATAGGAAACGGTTGGACGTTTCCTATGGAAAAGAAACTCCATGGTTAATCTCTTAAAATCATTTGGTTTTAAAATGTTGTTGTAACAGCGTTAGTACTTAAGTATGGATGAAAAGCCTAGGCCCGACAGTAAGTCCTTGCTTACTTTACAATAATTAAAATAAGATAAGAACACTATTTAACAAGCGTCTAGGAATCTAAAAGGCCCAGAATGTCTACTCATACAAGAAACAAGAAAAATATTCCAAAAAAAACACTATATGAAACAAGTGACACAGATATATGTATGTCTTGTACCTATGACTATCTGACATGACATGGACACAACACACCGATACAAAGCGTTTTATTAAAAGCCAAGAGTCTTCGTAACAACATCATTTAAATTCATGGTGTTCAACGATGTACTACCAATCAATGAATGACGTCACAAGCTGCGTATTCTGAAATTCAATCAACGTTTTCTCCACTTTGGCTGAGCGGCACCTCTCCCGTTTTCCTTAAATTAAGCCTTGATGCTTTGTTAGCGTGTACTTTTCTACGCCTTTTATATGAAAATGTGTGGTTATAATGTTTGATAAATTAATTGTTTTTGTGCAAGTCACGTATACGGTGGCTGAGATTGAAAAATGAATTTGGGAATGTATAAAGTTACCTACAACCTTTCTGGTTTGTTTATTCCACAGATATTTTAGCACACTTTATTTTTGCCATTGCTTAAATGGATGTCTTAGATTTCTCAATATTAATACACAAAAAAATATTATTTATTTAGTGTTTATATAGTACAAAGTTTTTTTTTTGCGAAAGTGGAAATGTGCCTTTCATGACGTGTTTCATTGACCAATAGCTAAAAATTAAACACAAAATTTATTCGAGACGCGAGTGTGTGGGGGTAAATTATTTGTGAAAAAAATTAACATTGTTGCACATTCCCAATCATTAAATTCACTTACTAAATAACACGTGAAAGTGAGCATCATCATCTGCACAGCCTTTTCCCAGTTATGATGAAAATGGCTTCCAATTGAACCGGCTTCAGTTAAATACCAATACTGGTTCTTACATAGAGCGACTGCCCATCTAACCTATACAACTGAATTCGATTCATCATCTGCCTAGCCTTCTTCCCAACATGTTGGGGTCGGCTTCCAGTCTAACCGGATGCAGCTGAATACCAGTATTTTACATGGAGCGACTGCCTATCTGACCTCCACAACCCAGTTAGTACTGGGTAATAAGATACCCCCTGGTAAGACTGGTTGTCTACTTTCAGGACACTGACTATCTCTAACGATTGTCAAAGATCTTCAAATGACAGCCGTTATGTAACGGGTGGTCACCCATCCCCAGACCAACCTAGGCAAGCGCGGCTTAACCTTAAGATCGCCCCGTGCGGATGCTGTTATTAGCCACGAGCTCCGACTGAAATCGATTGATAATACGATACCCCTTGCTAAGACTGGTTGTCAGTTTTTCAGGCAACTGACTACTTGTAACGACTGTTATATAATATACCACGAGTAAAAAAGGAGCACTAAATCTTATAGGTAGGCACATATATCATGTAAAGAATACACTGTGAAAGAATCATAATTTAAATCAGTGATCAAATTTTTCATATATATATATTTTTTTTATTTTTACAACCCTACGTGTTCTGATCAATTGCCGATGATAGTAAAGATATTAATTACGAATGCGCTGGTTACATAAAATACTTTTTCCTAAAGACCTTATCTACTGAAATAACTTACCTATTAGTTACTGGATGTAGAGATACCTACCTAATTAAACAACCATGGAAATAGCTTTAGCATGGCTAGCTTTGTCGCTCAGAGTTCGTTCAAAAAAAGTAAAATGTCTTTTTCTCTAAAAGTATAGTATTTGAGAACCTGGGAATATGCACAAAGACTGCTTATGCTAGCTATATGCCCCTTAAATGTTAATGCTCCTTTTTTATACATTGTATAAATGACCACCGGGATGCACGGAGGAAACTCAGTAGGTATGTAATGGGTGGTCACCCAGCTACAGACCAACCTAGGATAACGCGACCTGACACGAGCTCTTTCGTAACAGTTTGTTAGAGTTAGAACATCCTACTTATAATATTATAAATGCGAATGTTTGTGAGGAAGGATAGATGGATGTATGGATGTTTGTTACTCTTTCACGTCAAAACGGCTGATCGGATCTTGATGAAATTTGGCACAGAGTTAAATTATAGTCTGGAATGGCGAGCGAAGCTACGGGCGCCAGCTAGTAAAATATATTTCCTAAGAGGCACTATAAATTAGAAACAGATTACTAAAGTCACAAACTCGATTACTTCGTAGCCTGACAGACTGTCGACTACGAGGCGTTCACAACAGGGTGACTACCAATTTGCATGACAATTACTGGCCAATTCATTTTCTCTTTAATCTCGGCCAGCATGACATAAATTAAAATACCGTATTTTATGAAATACCCTCCGGCGCTCTGGGCTGGATGTTGATCATATCGAAAGGCTTGCTATTTTTAACCAACTTGTTGGAGGAGTTTGTGTGTTCGACCAGTCTTCTATTGGTCATTTTATTTTCGTCGAAAAATTATATGGTCAAATCAAATATAGTGTAGAAATCGTTTAACGAGCACTGGTGCAAATACTTTCAACTTATCTTTAATACTTTCAATTCAACAGGGATCATAACAGGCCTTAAAAGCTTGAGGCACGGAACTATAGCGAGTACCCAACCTGTAACCTGTAACGGTGCCCTTATCTACAGATTGAGAGGTCTAGCAATGATCAAAATTAAATTTTATATTCGAATATTTGACCAGGTAGCGAAATCGTCAGTGGAATATTCGCCGTCTCAACATATAAAAATGTGTTGTGTCAAATAAATAAATTTATTATTTAATTTATTATTATTTATTAGTCCGTCTTTTAAATTATTCAAAAATTAGGGACATATTTTTTTATTTGTAAATTAGACCAAAAATGACAAAGATATAGCTCATTAAAGTTACGAGTGACGTCACTCGTTGCGGAAAAATGCAGCAAATACGGACTAAATATAATGTCATTACTTTGACCTCGATCTTAAGGTTAAGCCGCGCTTGCCTAGGTCGGTCTGTGGATAGGTGACCACCCGTTACATACCGAGTTCCCTCCGTGCCTCGGAAAGCACGTTAAGCCGTTGGTCCCGGCTGTCATTTGTAGATCTTTGACAGTCGTTACAGGTAGTCAGTGTTCCGAAAGTCTGACAACCAGTCTTACCAAGGGGTATCGTATTACCCAGTATTAACTGGGTTGTGGAGGTCAGACAGGCAGTCGCTCCATGTAAAATACTTATATTGAGCTGCATCCGGTTAGACTGGAAGCCGACCCCAACATAGTTGGGAAAAGGCTAGGCAGATGATGATGACTTTGACTCTGGGAACTACCCTAACAAACCAGAGCTGGCGCAGTGCCGCTACCGACCAGTCAGGCAATTTTCCCACACCAAAAAAAAAACCAATCAGGCAGCCAGCTCTCTCTAAAACTCTTAAAATCATAACCAAAAAGCTTCATTCAAGAATAAAAATCCAATCCAACTAGAAAGCAGCAAACGCAATATTGTCCAATAAAGTTCTAACAATACGATTAATTAATCGGATGCTACCAGTATCCGAGCAACATTTAATTCTGTAATGAACGAGCTTTGCGAACATTTTATTGGTTTAACATCACTCCTCGGGCACATTAACTGGCATTTTGGTCATCCATTTACTAATTACTATGTCATGTATATACCTAGTGTTGTGGTATTTAGTATTGATTGGCAATCATGATAGTACCATCTATATCTAAATACATATATGAATAAAACAGAAGATCTCTGACTTACTCATCACGAAATCTCAGAAACTATTAGTCATCTAACGTCACAAATGGCGTAATCCGTCATAATAATTAATAATAAAGTATATATTTTAATAAAAAAAAAACTTTTATGAAAAAATCTTACAAATGTGTAGTAGTCATATAATAGATGAAGAGGGCTGTTGTTGTAAGAAGACTTAAACTGGGATTCCTCCGTCGACTTTAACTTTTAGTTATACTGGAAGGAAAAAATACCTCACGTGAAAACAGGTACCACGTATTCAGTAATAATTATTAATAACAATTACTGTTTCCTACAAAACTTCAATACCACTTACGATATATGTTGGAACAGCTGTTTTATTATACCTTACCTTTAGCTGTTTCTTTTATAAAAGAAATATGTGGGGACTTAAGAACGATGTTAAAAGTAAATAATTAAACTAATTTAAGATTTCATTTTTTTCCTTTCATTGAACTTATGAAGTTTGTTAAAGAGATTTCATCCTTATTGACCCTAACGATCGATGCAATAAAAGTACAGGGTGCAACTTTTACAGATTTTAGTCGGTTCGATTACCGTGTGCGGCAAGCGAATTTTAAAAAATCTTTGAATGCCGTTTTCTTTCTTTTCAAAAGTAATGGAATGTTTTCTTTGAGTAAAATTTTCTATCTAAAGTATTAAGAGTTTTTTTAATTAATAATTAGTAATTTCCCTTTCAGGTGGCATTTCAAAATTCCACCCTGTATATTATGTCTTAAAATGTTATGCATTGTATAAGGAACCACTTAAATTACACATTGCGTAAAAGCTAGTTTCAAATATTATAATGGATATTATCTTACAGGCACATTGAAACAGAGAATTGTTATCAAACCACTAAATTATGAATGTCAATGGCCTGTATGTATTTCATGGCCATGATAAGAGGTTTTGTGTCTGTGAGTGCACGTCCCACGCGCTCAGTACAAATCCGTTTGATATTATTTTAACCAGTAGGATTGGAGCCTGGCTCAGTCCATCAACTTGGCTCACTGGATACTCATAGTGCCTAACTGTATAAGGAAAACTTTTTACAGGAAAAGGATATTTTTGGTCGCTCTTCTGAGAGTTCCGAATTAAATCACCTACTTATTTTACGGCCTAAAAATCATTTTAGGCCGTAAAATACCCGATAATAACATAACGTAATAACTACTGACTGTCCGTATTCGCCATTCTTGCGACAGGCATGTTAAACGACAAGTTTTTGACATTTATTTATAAATTTTATCATTGACATTCATTCACTCACCGTGTTTTTAATTTTGTCTTCATATATTTATTGAAAGTCATACATACCATTATAATTATGTTTAATGAATGTTTTTATGATCTAAATAAATTTAGTTTGTGTCTAATTAATTCTTACTAATATTATAAAAGCGAAAGTGAGTTTGTATGTTTGTTTGTTGGTTACGTCTTCACACTTGATGAATTTTGGTACAGAGATAGTTGGGGCCCTGGAGACGGACAAAGGCTAATTTAAAAAATAAAGTGAGAAAGGGGGAGAAAGAGGGAAGAAAAGGGGAGAGAAAGATATTTTTTTTCGATCATCAATTCACGCGGGTTAAAGTTAGCGTTAGCCCAAAGTAACTGCCACGCGGACGAAGTCGCGAGCGGAAGCTAGTTCTATTATATTTATTTAATGTGTGATTTTAATTGAATATGTTTAACTATGGGCGATGCCTGGAATATTTTTAATCGCCGCTTTAGCAGAATCATAACAGGATAGTAATATGAATTCAGTGATAAATGATTAAATAGGTGACAAAGTGACATTTCATAATATTAACAGCGGCTCCGTTCAGCCGTTTTACGTGAAAGAGTAACAAACATCCATACATCCTCACAAACATTCGCATTTATAATATTATAGTAGAATACTCGTCATTATTAAAAACTTTTAGTATGGGTCTATAGCTGAAGAAAACAAATAAATTTAGGTTTATTCAAAAATGTTCATGGATTTTTTTAAATAATAATATTATAACTGAATCTGACAAGCTTTGTTACTAATCTCCTTTGCTGACTGCACCTTCTCAGTTCTTTTTTTCATCCGATTCCGATACTATGTAATAGGTTTTAAATGTTTTATTTTATCATCAATCAGGCGCTTTTCTTCACGAAATAATTCATGAGGGTTGTTTATTGTGTGACACGTACTTTTACGTTGTTACTATTGGTTTTATTCTACCTTTTAAACCTTCCCATAAAGGTTTATGCATTGAGATGGTTACTACAGTGGGCAATGGTTCTTCTTCTTCTTTATTATATATGGTTATTTCAATACTAGCCGGCGCCCGCGGCTTTACCCGCGTGTGATCAATAAAAGGTTATTATGTTAAATTAAATAAGTATATAATAAAATAAATATATATATATATATATATATCCTATGTGTTATTCCGGACTATAATCTATCTGTGTGACAAATTTCATCAGGATCCGTTCAGCAATTTTGACGTGAAAGAGAAACAAGCATCCATACATCCATCCTCACGAACATTCGCATTTATAATATTATAAAGTAGGATTAGATAGTAGATAGATCAGTCATTTATTTGATTCAACAACAAAATACAGGAATCAACGAAAAAAAAAACATCAAGGTGAGAAAAAAAAAACAAGGATTAAAAAAGATAGAATCCACATTGACCCATAGGCAACTAGACAATTTACGTACATTTGTAACTGTTGCCAACTACTGCCCTACTGGGCGGTGGGTACCTCAAGGTTCCATTTCGCTCCACACACGATTTTAATCAACCAATGCACTTAGATCCCATTAGTAAGAACATACTCGTACGATGCCTGAATCTTACATGCTCAGCAGTAACCACAAACTTTTATGTTGGACCTAATTACTTTTCTATCCGCTCCGGGTCAGGGACCGCAGTCCCGCAATTCTGCAGTCCCGGGATCCCGGGATTTTCGATTCCCACCTCAATTGTCACACTTACAAGTGATATATGAGTAGCTAATGATCTTTTTAACTTTTTGCTGAGCTCCTTCCTTGCTGGAAATAAAACTGTGAGGTTGGAAAAGAATTACGATCTTCTTTTGTTTGGACGACGATTTTATTGAAGCTGTTAGTAGTGACTGATACGAATGTCCATGCACAAACACGACCCGTGTGTGGATATATGTTTACCACCTCCTTAATAGATGGTTCGGTCATCAAAAGAAATAAATACGTATGTATTTATAAATTATGCGACCTACATTCAAAATACACTTGTCGTGACAAGACAAGACTGAGAATGCCATCACATCAAAGCACATTATGCCAAAAAATTGTTTAATTACTGTAATAAAAATTTATAACAACATACCAAAGGAATTAAGAGAGCTCCCTATAAAATATTTTAAATTAGAGTTGCGTAAATGGCTTGTAGACAATTGTCTTTATAATGTAGGTATAAGAATATCTTAATAAAAAACCGGCCAAGAGCGTGTCGGGCCACGCTCAGTGTAGGGTTCCGTAGTTTCCCATCCGGCACAATAAGTGTTCCCACTGAAGAGTTTAAAGGTGGAGGAGGAAATTATTTTGTACAACTTTTTGTCTTTTTTGTACAAAAACTGTTGTGTCAATCAAGTTCAAAATGATTTTTCTAGAAAGTCCTTATAAAGTTCTACTTTTCAGATTTTTTTCATATTTTCTAAACTTATGGTTCAAAAGTTAGAGGGGGGGGGGGACACATTGTTTTTTACTTTTGGAGCGATTATTTCCGAAATTATTGACATTATCAAAAAATGATTTTAAAAAACCCCTATTCATTTTTAAATACCTTTCCAACAATATATCGCACGTTAGGGTTGAAATAAAAAAAAAAATCACTTCCCACTTTACATATAGGGTGGCTACCCTAATAAAACATTTTTTTCCAATTTTTATTTTACCACTTTGTCGGCGTGATTTATATACATATTGGTACCAAATTTCAGCTTTCTAGTGCTAACGGTCACAGAGATTAAGCGAGGACGGACGGACGGACAGACAGACATGGCGAAACTATAAGGGTTCCTAGTTGACTACGGAACCCTAAAAAAGTGACTGGACAGATATGGTTACTAAGTTTTATTTTTTTATATTGTTTTTTCAATGTGTTTTGTGTGTTGCTTTTATATTACTCATTTACTTATATTATTGTTAAGATTTAGTATGTTTCATAATAACATGCTGTGATATTTGTATGCCATTATATGGTAAAACATGTAAGTTCACAATCCTATAATTATAAGTCCCTATGTACCATGTTTTTACACAAATAAATTATTCTTATTCTTAAATGCTTAACAACAATAATAGTAACGGTAAAACACCAGAAAGTCAAATAATTGGTCTGTTATCTAACACAATACGAAACATGTTTACAATTTTTATGTTTTTTTTTTTGTATTTTGACACAGGTCTGGTACACCATTTACAGCTCTTAGAGAAAAGCGTACAAAAAATAATAGTTAATGAGTATTCATGTGATGTAGTTGGATTAAGGGCTTGATACAGAAAGCGGGACTCTTGGACACCGCTTGAATTATAACTTGGACTCTGTTCCCAATACCGGTGGGGTACTATTTTTTTGTTTTGTATTTTTAAATGTTTTTCTTTGTTTGTGTACTTTAGTAAGAAATATGTAAAATTTTAAAATCTGTGTAAAAATTAATAAACGAAGTTTATTATTTAGTGATTGTTCACATTACTGGAAAATTTTATAAATGAAAGCCACAAATAATTATTCAATCTTAAAATAATATAAAAAATGCAAATGTTAACATTTTAAACAACCTTATTACAATTTCACATTTTCGTACATAAATACTTGAGTGGTCTGGATCGTGATATCGACGCTTTTGTGATATAAAAAATGTAAAAAGGATTAGATATTTTCCATGAAATGGTCTATTAAAAAAGTGATCATGTTAATTTGTGATATTCTTATGTGTTGATAAAAATGATTTATGTTTTATTAAAAATAAGCACCATATTGTTAAAAAAAAATCGCCACCAACTATAAGAGGATTAAAGATACCACAGACAAAAAATAATGCTATGTGGTGAAATTAAAAAAAAATGCGATACATGAGAAAAAAGCACGCGTATGAAATACATTGTATGTTGAACCTAATAGTTGTGCAATAAGAGCCAGTTTTCGAGAATTGCATTGAAAATACTTTATCACCCCGTAGCTATGTAGCCAGCTGCTATGGCTACGTAAGTTACGAGCGCTACGGCGTAGCAATGCAATTGTCTCTACGGAGGTTAAAAAGGTTTTCCACGTAGAATTTTCTTTGCACAATATAAACGGATAATAATGAAATGACGTTTATTATGAAAATATTTTAATACATATAGCATCATGCATATTGCATGAGCATGCTGGATTAGCATTTCCTGCCAAGTTGCGGGCTGTTTGAAAGAAATACCGCGGTCCTGAAACACAAAAGGCAAAAGAAGCAACATGGATGGGTTTTGGTCATTACAAATCTGACACTCCCAACACAACACACAGTTATTTAATGATTTCCAATCCGAAAAAAGAGGTGTTAGACAGGGTTGTGTAGATTCTCCTTGGCTGTTCAACCTATACAGAGATAGCTGTCAGACGTGGATTGAGGACAAATGAGTCCCCTGTCAAATCGACATCGTGAAATTAGACGACACGGTTGGCGCAGTGGCTGAGCGATCGACTGCTGCGCTGCGTGTCGCGGGTTCGATTCCCGTACGGAACAAATATTTGTATGGCCTACAGGTAGTTGTTTCGGGTCTGGCCGTTTGTGTATGTGAGTTTATATGTTTGTAAACGCACCCACGATACAGGAGAAATTCCTAGTGTGGGGCAAGGTTTTGAAAAAAAAGAAATGCCTTATAGCAGCATATGGCTGAAGCTAAGAATTATCAAACAACGTGCATCCCCAGACTAAAGTGATTTGGTGTAAATTCATCATAACATCGAGCCTAGAAGGCTGATCCCCGAATGTTTCGGCAGACGCGAACTTAATAGTACACTCAGATTTTGCTAGTTTTATTGAAGTCTTTTTGTTTGTAATAAGATATATACAAGGCTTTACATACTCGTACTAAGCGTACGACCTGCCGGATGATATCTCGAACTATGAAACTAAACAACTTTTGTTCCAAGAGATTTTGAAATTCGCAAATAAAAATTGGACTTTGTATAGGAACTGACGCGGTCAGCTGATCAAAATGTATGGGAAAACTGAAAAAATAGTTCTGAATTTCCAAAAGCGATAGCGATAGAATAAAAGTTGTTCATTTCTATGGTGTGTGAGACCGAACGGGAGATCTTGCGTTTATTATGTTACATCTTAAATACTTTTTTTTCTTTTATTTAATGTGTGTAGAAAGGTTAATTATGTTCGGTTAATTATGTACCAATCACAAAATTATATATTAAAAAGATTGCCAATATATATCCGGAAAAAATGGTTATAATCTGTGAGCATTGAATTGAATCTTGATTAGGCATTCAGCAAACGTCCTGAAGAGGGTTTATAAAGGAAAACATAAATAAAAACGTGGAGTCATTGATTTGGATGATTCTTTTACAGATGGCTTCATTATTTTCTCTTCAGTGAATATTTTGTACGTGTTTATCCTTCAACAGACAATATGATGGAATGCTTTATAAAATATTCAACGACCTACGAAAATGTCTTTTTCAATAAATTCAATGTTATTGCACTCGAAATCAATAAACTAAACGCCCGGAGATCACAGCTCAAGCCTTTTCTGCAAGAGAAGCTCCACACTGTGGCCTTCCAAATAAGAATCGGATTAGTTTTATTTAAAAAGTATAATTAAAAGTGTATACGGCAGTAATAGTATTTCTAATGCAATGGTATAATTAGTGATTATAAGCAAGTTGCGGGCTGTTTGAAAGAAATACCGCGGTCCTGAAACACAAAAGGCAAAAGAAGCAACATGGATGGGTTTTGGTCATTACAAATCTGACACTCCCAACACAACACACAGTTATTTAATGATTTCCAATCCGAAAAAAGAGGTGTTAGACAGGGTTGTGTAGATTCTCCTTGGCTGTTCAACCTATACAGAGATAGCTGTCAGACGTGGATTGAGGACAAATGAGTCCCCTGTCAAATCGACATCGTGAAATTAGACGACACGGTTGGCGCAGTGGCTGAGCGATCGACTGCTGCGCTGCGTGTCGCGGGTTCGATTCCCGTACGGAACAAATATTTGTATGGCCTACAGGTAGTTGTTTCGGGTCTGGCCGTTTGTGTATGTGAGTTTATATGTTTGTAAACGCACCCACGATACAGGAGAAATTCCTAGTGTGGGGCAAGGTTTTGAAAAAAAAGAAATGCCTTATAGCAGCATATGGCTGAAGCTAAGAATTATCAAACAACGTGCATCCCCAGACTAAAGTGATTTGGTGTAAATTCATCATAACATCGAGCCTAGAAGGCTGATCCCCGAATGTTTCGGCAGACGCGAACTTAATAGTACACTCAGATTTTGCTAGTTTTATTGAAGTCTTTTTGTTTGTAATAAGATATATACAAGGCTTTACATACTCGTACTAAGCGTACGACCTGCCGGATGATATCTCGAACTATGAAACTAAACAACTTTTGTTCCAAGAGATTTTGAAATTCGCAAATAAAAATTGGACTTTGTATAGGAACTGACGCGGTCAGCTGATCAAAATGTATGGGAAAACTGAAAAAATAGTTCTGAATTTCCAAAAGCGATAGCGATAGAATAAAAGTTGTTCATTTCTATGGTGTGTGAGACCGAACGGGAGATCTTGCGTTTATTATGTTACATCTTAAATACTTTTTTTTCTTTTATTTAATGTGTGTAGAAAGGTTAATTATGTTCGGTTAATTATGTACCAATCACAAAATTATATATTAAAAAGATTGCCAATATATATCCGGAAAAAATGGTTATAATCTGTGAGCATTGAATTGAATCTTGATTAGGCATTCAGCAAACGTCCTGAAGAGGGTTTATAAAGGAAAACATAAATAAAAACGTGGAGTCATTGATTTGGATGATTCTTTTACAGATGGCTTCATTATTTTCTCTTCAGTGAATATTTTGTACGTGTTTATCCTTCAACAGACAATATGATGGAATGCTTTATAAAATATTCAACGACCTACGAAAATGTCTTTTTCAATAAATTCAATGTTATTGCACTCGAAATCAATAAACTAAACGCCCGGAGATCACAGCTCAAGCCTTTTCTGCAAGAGAAGCTCCACACTGTGGCCTTCCAAATAAGAATCGGATTAGTTTTATTTAAAAAGTATAATTAAAAGTGTATACGGCAGTAATAGTATTTCTAATGCAATGGTATAATTAGTGATTATAAGCAAGTTGCGGGCTGTTTGAAAGAAATACCGCGGTCCTGAAACACAAAAGGCAAAAGAAGGAACATGGATGGGTTTTGGTCATTACAAATCTGACACTCCCAACACAACACACAGTTATTTAATGATTTCCAATCCGAAAAAAGAGGTGTTAGACAGGGTTGTGTAGATTCTCCTTGGCTGTTCAACCTATACAGAGATAGCTGTCAGACGTGGATTGAGGACAAATGAGTCCCCTGTCAAATCGACATCGTGAAATTAGACGACACGGTTGGCGCAGTGGCTGAGCGATCGACTGCTGCGCTGCGTGTCGCGGGTTCGATTCCCGCACGGAACAAATATTTGTATGGCCTACAGGTAGTTGTTTCGGGTCTGGCCGTTTGTGTATGTGAGTTTATATGTTTGTAAACGCACCCACGATACAGGAGAAATTCCTAGTGTGGGGCAAGGTTTGAAAAAAAGAAATGCCTTATAGCAGCATATGGCTGAAGCTAAGAATTATCAAACAACGTGCATCCCCAGACTAAAGTGATTTGGTGTAAATTCATCATAACATCGAGCCTAGAAGGCTGATCCCCGAATGTTTCGGCAGACGCGAACTTAATAGTACACTCAGATTTTGCTAGTTTTATTGAAGTCTTTTTGTTTGTAATAAGATATATACAAGGCTTTACATACTCGTACTAAGCGTACGACCTGCCGGATGATATCTCGAACTATGAAACTAAACAACTTTTGTTCCAAGAGATTTTGAAATTCGCAAATAAAAATTGGACTTTGTATAGGAACTGACGCGGTCAGCTGATCAAAATGTATGGGAAAACTGAAAAAATAGTTCTGAATTTCCAAAAGCGATAGCGATAGAATAAAAGTTGTTCATTTCTATGGTGTGTGAGACCGAACGGGAGATCTTGCGTTTATTATGTTACATCTTAAATACTTTTTTTTTCTTTTATTTAATGTGTGTAGAAAGGTTAATTATGTTCGGTTAATTATGTACCAATCACAAAATTATATATTAAAAAGATTGCCAATATATATCCGGAAAAAATGGTTATAATCTGTGAGCATTGAATTGAATCTTGATTAGGCATTCAGCAAACGTCCTGAAGAGGGTTTATAAAGGAAAACATAAATAAAAACGTGGAGTCATTGATTTGGATGATTCTTTTACAGATGGCTTCATTATTTTCTCTTCAGTGAATATTTTGTACGTGTTTATCCTTCAACAGACAATATGATGGAATGCTTTATAAAATATTCAACGACCTACGAAAATGTCTTTTTCAATAAATTCAATGTTATTGCACTCGAAATCAATAAACTAAACGCCCGGAGATCACAGCTCAAGCCTTTTCTGCAAGAGAAGCTCCACACTGTGGCCTTCCAAATAAGAATCGGATTAGTTTTATTTAAAAAGTATAATTAAAAGTGTATACGGCAGTAATAGTATTTCTAATGCAATGGTATAATTAGTGATTATAAGCAAACTATTCAGAATTGAATATACTTTATTGCACACCAAAATTGGAACACAACTAAAAACAAACAACAACATACATAATACGAATATTATATTTAACAGTTCCAAGTACTGACAATGAGGAATTCAAATGTTTGTTGGCAATCAAAAATAAAAAAATATCATTTTAAAACTATAACAATTAGTATGTTCCTTTAGACAACATGATGCCCATAAAATCGGCACTCAGCACTTACAACCAAAACTTTCGTGGTAAAAAAAGCCAAGGACCCAAGTTGTAACAACATAACTTCCTTCCGAATGATCTAGACTTGAACTAAAGTTTAGATTACGATAGCATTCGGCCAATCGGGAAGGGAATTGGGTATTTTTAGGGTTCCGAACCTCATTTTTCCCCTTTGGAAATTATCAAATAACTTCTAGCTACTAGCTTTGGGCGGAGCGGGGGGGGGGGAAGGGAGTCTTAAACTTTTACTGACTATAACCCGCCTATGTTCCTTCTTGTGCCCTTTATGTTCCGGGGCCACGGTATCTTATTCGAACAATCTGCAAGTGGTGGTCCTGGCAAGCCCTTCTGCTTTGCTGACAATTTCTTTAAAATGCGCGTAGAACGCTAACGCGCCGTCGACACGGCAGAACGGAACCCTTACAGGAACACTTTGTTGTCTGTCTGTCAAGAACCTTTATCTCAATAAAGCGTGGGGGGTATCGATTTGAATTAAAACCGTATACTAAACTCTGTGGTCCCTTTGTAATGTATTTTAATTTCAACTCAATACCTCCATGCGTTCCCGAGATAAAGAAAGGGTCTTGATAATCATACGGACAAAAAAGGGATACAATAAGGGTTCCGCTATTGCCTTTTGAGGTACGAAAAGACGAGACCATTTCATTCAAATCTAGACCTTCACACACAAGAATAAAATAAGTAAATCAAACCAATACGAATTCGATCACAATATTTTGTTGACCTTGATGGACTAAAATAGTTTCGACTATGAATCCTCTATTCGTTCGCATATAGAGCGAAGTTTCGGGCCAAATGTTACATTATTCACAATAGCACCTTCGCACTCTAAATATATATATATCTCTCTCTTTTACCAGTGTAAAACAACTTCTACCAATATAAGTTGAACCACGGCCGTTATAATTTCATTATATTATTCTCTCTTGCTCATCCAAAAACAATTCGCTCCAAATATCTAAGTAGGTACACTGTAATGTTAGAATAAACAATTGATTAATAACAACCTTGAATATTCTAGAAAAAAAAAATTTGAAGCAAACGTTTTTCGAATAGCGCGTGTCCTCTTCCTCTTCAGTTATCGTTGTGACGTTGTCGTGTGAGCACTGGCGCCGTCCGGCCGCGTTGGCGCCGAAATTAGTGTACGCAATATATTCATCACCAAAACTATTGTTTTTCAAAACGGTAAGATATTTTTTTTAATTGACTTGGTTTATGGAATTGCCTACTGTCTTCTGCATCTCAATTATATAGGACACATACATACATTGTTTTGTTTTCGTTGATAAAGTACCTATGTTTTCTTTTTAACGCCGTACACATGGGAGCGGCGGCGGCGTGACGCCACCTCGCCCGCGCCCCCGTACCGCTTGTTGTGTGCCAAGTAAATCATTATAAATTTGTTTTTACGTCCTACGTTTAATTCAATTTATTACGTACTTTTTAGGGTTGCGTCTCACAAAAGAAAAATTGGAACCCTTATAGGATCACTTTGTTGTCCGTCCGACTTTCTGCCTGTCTGTCTGTCTTGTCAAAACCTTCATCTCGGGAATGGGTGAAGGTACCGAGTTGAAATTTAAACCATTTATTCAAATCTGTGATCTTTTAAAATTCTGGGAGTTCTGGATAAATCATATATCTAAGTCTGCAGTCGAAAGATACGGCCGTTTATGTTACAAGTTTGTACGGAACCCTCGGTGTGCGGGTCCGACTCGCACTTGCCGGTTTGTTTTTTTAATCAGTGACTCACACTAGTAATTTCTCTTGTATCGTGGGTGCGTTTACAAACATTTAAACTGACATACACAAACAGCTAGACCCGAAACAACTTAATGTAGGCAATACAAATATTTACTTCGGGCATCGAACCCGTGACATGCGGCGCAGCAGTCAATCGCTCAGCCACTGTGCTAACCGTCTTATTAATTATCATCCATATTGTTCTAACTAACTAGTTGATTGGGCACCTAAATGACATACATTCGTTGTCAATTCTTCCGAACAGACTACGAATTAACTAAAGCGGTGTTAGTAGCAAAAGTTCACATTGAAAAGCTCTATCCAATTTGCGTCTTCTTTTCCTAAAATTTTTAAGTTACTACGCAGCATCTTATCGCGTTCTTTGCAATGGAACATTAGTAACATTTTGGTACATAGCGAACCCAAGGCCGCCTCATTCATTGAATGACGCAATCGCTATGTCAACTCGTAAACATCGTTGGAACATTATGACTTGAGGTTATTTTAATACGTTTTCATTAAATTTAACTGTAACTACTAATAAGTAAGAAAGAAAGTAAGAAGAAAGAAAGAATGTAAGAAAGAAACAAAGTTAGAAAGAAAATAAAAAGAAAGAAATAATGTATGAGAGAAATAAAGTGAGGAAGAAAGTGAGACAGAAAGTGAGAAAAAAAGTGAGAAAGAAAGTGAGACAGAAAGTAAGAAAGAAAGTAAGAAGGAAAGTAAGAAAGAATGTAAGAAAGAAAGTAAGAATGAAAGTAAGAAAGAAGGAATGTAAAAAAGAAAGTAAGAAAGAAAGTAAAAATGAAAGTAAGAATGAAAGTAAGAAAGAAAGTAAGAAAGAAAGTAAGAAAGTAAGAAAGAAAGTAAGAAAGAAAGTAAGAAAGAAAGTAAGAAAGAAAATAAGAAAGAAAGACCGATAGTAAGAAAGAAAGAAAGTGAGAAAAAAGAAAGAAAATAATTTCATTTGGCACATGCCATAAGTGCACACATAATAAAACAAAAAAACCGGCCAAGAGCGTGTCGGGCCACGCTCAGTGTAGGGTTCCGTAGTTTCCCGTCCGTCACAATAAGTGTTCCCACTTATGAGTTTAAAGGTGGAGGAGGAAATTATTTTGTACAACTTTTTGTCTTTTTTGTACAAAAACTGTTGTGTCAATCAAGTTCAAAATGATTTTCATAGAAAGTCCTTATAAAGTTCTACTTTTCAGATTTTTTTCATATTTTCTAAACTTATGGTTCAAAAGTTAGAGGGGGGGGGGGCACATTGTTTTTTACTTTTGGAGCGATTATTTCCGAAATTATAGACATTATCAAAAATGGTTTTAGTAAACCCCTATTCATTTTTAAATACCTTTCCAACAATATATCACACGTTAGGGTTGAAATTTAAAAAAAAATCACTTCCCACTTTACATATAGGGTGGCTACCCTAATAAAACATTTTTTTCCAATTTTTATTTTACCACTTTGTCGGCGTGATTGATATACATATTGGTACCAAATTTCAGCTTTCTAGTGCTAACGGTCACAGAGATTAAGCGAGGACGGACGGACGGAGGGACGGACGGAGGGACGGACAGACAGACATGGCGAAACTATAAGGGTTCCTAGTTGACTACGGAACCCTAAAAAAATACAACATGAAATAAAAACTAAATAGGTACAAAAAGGAGCTAATTAATGTGTGTCACACGGTTGCACCTAATAGACTTAGCAGCAAACTGCCGAGCAACTAGTGTCCGACCCTAGTTTTCAACTGGACCTGTGATGGTGTCATGTGATAGACGTAAAACAGTCTAATACTTGTACAAGCACAGTCACGTGCAACAATATCAGATTTTTTAAATATACGACTTTTTAGTATGGATGACAATTCATGCATATTAAGAACCCTTCAAGTGCGAGTCTGACACTCGCACTGAGGGTTTCGTCCAAACTTGCGACATAAACGGCCATATCTTTTGACTTCGTAGAGGGTTGATATTTTCATGTTCCAAGGTACCTCATACTTGAATAAATGGTTTAATTTCAACCTTCACGCGTTCCCGAAATAAAGGAATTATACACAGTACTGCCGGGGTTGCGTGTTGTTCGAAAGAGATACCGCGGCCCCGGAACGTAAAGGGCAATAGAAGGAACATGGGTGGGTTTTAGTCAGTAAAAGTCTGACAATGCAGTTCAAAGGATAGACAGATAGACGGACAGACAGACAATAAAGTGATCCTATAAGGGTTCCGTTTTTGCTAGCGAAGGAGGTGGCCGCATTTGAGGGAGAGAACCTCCCGGCCACCGTAGATGCGGGCCTGTAGACGGTCGACAGGCAGGGTGTCGACGGCGCGTTAGTATTTCACGCGCGCCTTAAAGAGATGTCAGCAAAGCAGAGGGGCCTGCCAAGGCCTTCGCCTGCCGGGGTTGCGGGTTGTTCGAAAGAGATACCGCGGCCCCGGAACGTAAAGGGCAATAGAAGGAACATGGGTGGGTTTTAGTCAGTAAAAGTATACCCACCCCTTTCCGCTCCGCCCATTGATGATTTCACACCCAAAAAAAAACGAAAAAGAAATGACGTTTGCCATGAGGTTCTACAATGTTTGTGACGTCAATTTCTGAAATTACGTTTTTGTTCCAGAAAATGGCGTTTGTAGTGGTCAAGGAATTCGATATGGATGACCCCGATTGTATACCAAGCAAATGGATCGTACCTGAAGAAGACAGTGACGACGAGTATGATAGTAGAATGATTTCTTATCGGTTTCCCTCACGGAAACAAGTAGGCAAAGGACTAAAGTTTAATAAAAACCAGCGACCGGGCAAAGACTGGCCTGTGTTCGGTGGTAAAGTGGTTATGACTACAAGTATGTTAAAATTTAAACTAATTGTCTATGGGTCAATTATTAATCCTTACTAATATTATAAAAGCGAAAGTGAGTTTGTTTATTACGTCTTCACGCCTTAATGGCTGAACCGATTTTGATGAATTTTGGTACAAAGATAGTTGGGACCCTGGAGACGGATATAGGCATTTTTTTTAAAAGATTGAGATATGAGGGAGAAAGAGGTAAGAAAAGGGAAAACTTAGCATTGCTATTACAATAAATAAGGCGCAAGGGCAAAAACTACAAGTAGCGGGTACCTGTAAATCAGGAAAGAGGAACTGTGTTACCTTGAATTTAACGCGAGCGAAGCCGCGGGTAAAAGCTAGTATTCAATATAACTTCTATCTTTTTTAATCTTTATCTTTTTTTTCAGCCTGAGCTAAATGATTTATCTGTCTATCTAATTTCTAATACCTATATTACAAAGGGGTAAATGTTTTATTCACGGCTTGACCACTAAAAACCAGTGCTGTGATGTGGTCTCCTATAGCACAACATCATGCATACTTGTCGCAGTCATGGCGCGGTGTGCAAGCTATCTTTTTTTTCCAAGTCTGGGCAAGGGTTGCTTAACCTGGGCTAGTAAGGATACCCATCCATTTCCAAGCCTACAATTCGTATGAAAAAAACTAACGCGTTGCACACTCTGTATATGTCGCCTGTATACAAGTAAAGATTATAATATGCTTTATATGATTTGAAGATAAGTAACCGGGCTCTTAAGCTACAGTTGACATTTTCTAAAAAAATCATCAATGTTTTCAAATAGTTAAATTTCTTTGATAGAAAACAAACAGTTCATGAAATAACTTTTATTATCAACATTTGTGTGATTCTTCAGGGGTCTAAAATGGCTGCTTTAGCAGAATCATAATAGGATTATAATATAACTAGTTTTTGCCTGGGGCTTCGCTCGCGTTAGATTTGGGGTAACACAGTTCCCCTTTCCTGATTTGCAGGTACCTGCTACCTTTAATTTTTCCCTTACGCCTTACTAATTGTAATAGCAATGCTAAGTTTTCCCTTTTCCTCCCGCTTTCTTCCTCACTGCTCACTTTAAAAAAAATATATTAGCCTATGTCCGTCTCCAGGGTCTCAACTATCTCTGTACCAAAATTTATTAATTCATTGTTTTCCTTTCATTTAACTTATGAAGTTTGATAAAGAGATTTCATCCTTATTGACCCTAACGATCGATGCAATAAAAGTACGCGGAGCAACTTTTACAGATTTTAGTCGGTTCGATTATCGTGTGCGGCAAGCGAATGTTTAAAAATCTTTGAATGCCGTTTTCTTTCTTTTCAAAAATAAAGGAATGTTTTCTTTGAGTAAAATTTCTATCTAAAGTATTAAGAGTACTTCTCCTTCAGGTGGTATTACCAAATTCCACCCTGTATATATATATATATATTAGTAAGGATTACGAAATTAATTAATACATGAATGGTCACAGACGCAGTTAATATTGTGAATTGGCACTTTGCAACAATACACATTTTAGACCCTCATATCATTTATTAAAAAAAAGTTTAGCTGTTCTGTGTAAAAAATAATTGCACATCTCGAGCCGTTGATATGCCGCCGACAAAGATTTTCGACTTGCAATGATTTCACGCTGCCAACTACGAGTGGTGACAGTAATTATATTAACGACGGAGTCCTTTAGAATCACAACTATATTAATTAAAATAAAATGTCATTAAATATTACGTTGGTTTCACAGATTCCCAAGCCGAAGGTCTTGCACTTGTAAAAACAATATTAGCACGATATAAATCATACGATGAAGAATTCGGAGGTGGTGGTCTTCATAATTCAGACTCAGATCATTCGGACTCGGATCATTCAGTTTTGGATCATAAAGAGTCGTATACTAAAAAGTCGGATCATAAAGAGTCGGATTATAAAGAATCGAATTATAAAGAGTCGGATTATAAAGAATCGAATTATAAAGAGTCGGATTATAAAGAATCGAATTATAAAGAGTCGGATTATAATGAATCGAATTATAAAGAGTCGAATCGTAAAGAGTCATATCATTCAGACTCGGATCTTTCAGACTTGAGCAACGATGGTCTAATAGAACGCATTCCAGGTAAATATCATGAATAATATCATCATTTTCGATTCGATTCTGCCCTTGTCCCATTCTATTTGGGGTCGGCGCAACACGTTTTCTTCTTCCATTCTCCCCTATCAGACGTCACGGCATCACGGCATCATTTCATGGTTATACAGATCATTCATAAGTGATGTCTTGACTTTATTGTGTTACACCTTGTCTTTTAGCAAAATGTGTATTAAATCTAATAGACGGTTTCGTTGGTTTAGTTTCTAGTTAATCTGAACATTAGGTCCTGAGTTCGATTCCCAGGTAGGGCATAGTGTTATTGGGTTTTTTCCATTAAGAATTTCATAGGAATAGGCTCGCCCTTATGTTTTGGGACTTAATATGACTGGCAAAATGTGTGTGAAGATATTATTAGTTATACCTCCACGTAACCTGGCGGGGATTTCACTCGTGATGTTGGGATTTAATTAACAATAAACTGTTTTTGATTCAGATTTCAGTCGTTATCCCGGTGAGTGGAAGTCCTTTATGGCTGTCAGAACTACCGTAAGAGGCAAAGAAAAATTCGACGTTATACCAAGTAGTTGGGTAAAAAAACCCAAGACATGTCCGTTCGATTCAGATGAATCTGGCACTGAAGAGCAGATCCGAGTTACTTATAAATTTCCGGAGCGGAAATATTTAGGCAGAGGAATAAGATTTAACAAAAGCATTAAACCGAAGAGTACGTGGATTTCTGTCACTGGCACAATGCTAAAGGATTATGGTTAGTACAAAAGCCGTTGGTATAGTCGACATTCGTTTACACTACTTGCTACTATTGACATTATTCCCTATTTGACGGGCCTGTTGGTCTAGTAGTTAGTGGCCCTGACTGCTGAGCCGGAGGTCGTGGGTTCGATTCCCCAGGACATACTTTGTGTGATGAGCATGATTGTTTGTTCTGTGTCTGGGTGTGATTTATCTATAATATGTATGTATTTATAAATTATATAAGTATGTATATCAGTTGTCTGGTTACCATAACACAAGCTCTGCTTAGCTACGGATCAGATAGCCGTGTGTGAGTTGTCCCAAGATATTTATTTATTTTATTTACTAATGCACACATCAAAAAAGTCTAAGCAACACATACAAATTTACACATAAAAAAAAAAACATACCGGCCGAATTGAGAACCTCCTCCTTTTTGGGAAGTCGGTTAAAAAAAACAATTGATACTCGATTTTTTTACAACCAGCCAGTGTGTCCTCTTATCCTCTAGCTAGATCGAAAAAGTTTACATAGATATAACCTACTTGGTAAGAAATGATTTAATAATTGAATAATAATTTGAAATAGTATGTTTTGCTTAGACTTTTTTGATGTGTGTATATAATATAATATTTACTTCAACAAATTCTTGTACAGACGCCTGCACATCAAGCTACTACAATCTGTCAGATTTCTTTGATAGATTTTCGACTTTATTTCTAAAGCATTAGGTTCAAGGTTCATTGGGAAAAAATTACAGTTTCGGGTAGCTTGATGTGCAGGCGTCTGTACACTAATTATACGTGGGCCCAAAAACGAGCTTGCGCTGTTGACGTAACAAGATACGTCAATTTAAAATTCAAAATACCCGCTTTAAATGTAATATTATAACCGCCTTCACAAAAAGAGGAGGTTCACTTACACAGAGTTTTTAATGTATGTTTGTTAAGGGATAACTCCGACAGTAAAAAATAGAGGGGTATAGCCTTTTATTTTATCTATATTTCTTAATAAATAAAGATAATTCGTTAACTATTCTTACGAGTTGTCTTTTCTAATACATATTTTGTCTTCTAATGTATATGGATGATAGGTTACATCTTTCGAAAATGAATACTTAACAGGAATTTGTGTTGGATACCACTAAACCACAACTAAGGCTGAAATAAAAAAACTGTTTGATATAGAAAAAACGTTTCCCAAAAACCACTAAAACAAACAGAAAGGAAATCGATGAATCAAACAAAAGTGACTGACTTCCAGTAAATGCATTTTCCATCTTTCTAGTGTTTTTTTGGAAGTTGTTTTTTTTTGCATATTTTACTCATATCTGGATACTGTGAGTGCGTGTTGCAAAAAAGTTAACTAAAATGCTGCAGTATAATAATAGGGTAGTTTCCAGGGTCAAAGTAATTACATTCTATTTAATCGTGTTTTATTTGTAAATAAAAAAAAAATGTCGAAGATAATATAGCCCCTTAAAGTTACGTATGACATCACTCGTTCCGAAAAAATGCAGCAATGCGTGACGTCACACGTAAATTTAATAGGCTATTTCTTTGTCATTTTTATTCTAATTTACAAATAAAAAATTACGTGTCCCATATTTTTAAATAATCTGAAAGACGGACTAATAATTTTTTTTTGGAAACTAGCCTATTGTATTTTCAATTGTGACATGCAGGTGGCAAGTAAACCTTAGGGCTTAGCTTGACAGGGAAGAAGAAGGAAAATAGTGGAAGGTACACCAACAAACAATAACGGTTCCCACATATTCAGAACGTCACTCGTACCAACCAAATAAAAACAAACTCGGCCTAATGCATTATAAACGGTATTAACTGTCATATATTTTAACTGGTTAGACTTAAAGGTTTGATTTTTACAAAGTTTTAAGGAACCACAGACTTGAATATATGGTTTTAATTTCAACTCTCTAAATAAACCCCCGCTGGTAATAAACTAGAAATTAGTTAAGAATTAAATTGTTAATACTAAGTGTTGTTAAGTTAGGGTTAGTAATCTACTTAGTTAAAACGAATGGAAACGCTGTAGGAAATAAAAGGCTTTTTATTTTATTATTATTTATTTATACCACCACGCCTTCCCAAGATAAAGGGTAAATAGACACACAGATAGACGGACAAATAAACAACACAGAAAAACAACTACCTGTAGGTCGTACACACGACGACACATCAACCTATACAAAACCAGTGTATGCTGCTCTCTCAACAACGGATCGTACACCATAGATTTCAAGTACAATGAGAGATCCGCATTAACTGGTTTTGTATGGGTTGATGTGTCGTCGTGTGTACAAATGTTTCTTCCATGCGGTGATCGAACCCGCGACCTGCAGCGCAGCAGTCGATCGCTCAGCCACTGCGCAAACCGTGCTGTCAAAATTTGCTTGGAATATGTAGCAAAAGTGCCAAAATCATCACGATTGTCAAATGATAGCTATTGCATGCTACAAAACCTAAAAATAAGGCACAATAATCACCCATAGAGAATAGACGCTACAAAAATATATATAATATGCATAACACGACAAAAACAATACCATTTTCAGTCAAAATCTATTTAGGTACGGCGCACAATATCTGTAATAATAAATTATCTGTAATAATAAGTTCCAACCAAAAATATTGAAAAAAAAATCTAGTTGCAAAATGAAATTAATACAATTAACGATGGAAGAGGAAATGGTACTTAACTATGTTGTTTTACACGATACTAGTCGTGCCCTTCGTTTTCACCCGCGCCGCTCGGTTCCTTATGGTTCCGTTCTCGAGCATTGCTTTTATAAATGCATAAAGCTAATATTTTAAAACCCGACTTGCAGTTCAAGAGATTATTGCGTTCGAATAAAGAAACATTTTTTTGACGTGATAACGTCTTTAAAATCGTTTTAGTCGGGTGACATGTTCAGAAACTTGTAAACCTCACGAGCGACATTTCATAAAGATGGTAGCGCCATCTGTTACTTGGCTCGAAAAAAAAACTTTAAATTAGTACTTAATTTCATTTTAGATGTCACTACTGGTGATAACTTATATCACCAATAAGACGTTATCACGTAAACATCTCGATCGTAAACCTACTTTACAAACAACCAATTTTTTTTTAAACAGCCTGTAGCTGAGGTTTGGTGATACTTCAGGGTGTGGTACAGACTATCAAACATAACAACTTTCTCCACGGGATCATCACCATCGAAATAAATTAGCTGTCCCATATTAATATATGGGACAGCTAATTTCTCGGCATTTTTCGGCATTAATACGCCGAAGTATATACACACCTTTCTTCCATTTTTACTTTTAAGAATTTTCTTCAACAAAATAACAGTATTTATGTTCCACAGATACTCAAGCATACTTATTTGAACACATTGCTCGTGTAAAAAATATTATAAACTGGTATATGGGAATCCCACAAAAATCAACGACTGAATCAGGTAATTAAACATACATGTTACAAAAACATACTTAACGGACCCCTATTTCGCCAGTTTTATATTTATTTTGAAACAAGATTTTTTTGTGTGGAGAATTTCATTTTATCACGAACAACTTGAATAGCGGGGCTTTGAATAATCTGTGCTTCTTAACCACCATTTTATTTTATGAAAGTCATTGTCCGAGACAAAACTTTTTTGTATGATAAATAAGTAGGTAGCTATTAATTAATGCAGGCGTTATTATTATTATGAGTTTATATTGTCCCACTGCAGGGCAAAGGCCTCCCTTCCCTCCATCCAACTCCCGCGGTCGGGTGCGATTGTAGGTCAATGGCCGATGTTTAAAAAGAACTGATTATCAGCCTAATTTGAATAAATTACTTTTTATATTTATTCTTTTTTAAATTTAATGCCATGAACTTCCACAAAGTAACGTCTGTTTCCATTACATCTGATCTATGTTTTCGTTGTTCAAACGTGAGCTTAAGTAATGACAACACATTCCTATCTGTATCGTCTCTTATTCATTACCTCATTTATTGTTATAAATATTCTGTTCTCACACTTCCACGCGGATGAACCCGCAAGAGAGTCTGTATCTAGTAACGTCAGTAGATAAAGACAATTTTTATGGTTTCCCAGATTCTGAAGAAGAAAGCAGTACTAAAAGAGCGAAAAGAATTCCCAAGAAATTGAATAAAAAAACAATGTTAAAAAACATACTACGATACAACGGTAAATGGACTCTGAGACATCCTAAACCAGGGCCAGATGTTGAAAAACTTATGCCAAATACACGCGTATATGTCGCAAAAAACAGCCAATGGGAGCGCAAAGGAAAATACAGTGGAACCCTTTTTATTAGAACCATGATGAAACAGGTTTTTACAGATGAAGCTATAAGAAAATGTTCGTTCGATGGGTATCCCACCAAAAATCGTAGCATTCCAAATAAACCAGGCCTTAATATCGAAGCTAGAGATACATTAATTAATTATGTCCTTAAGCAAGAAGATTGTGATAAAAAAATTGTTATTGACGAAATAAAAAAAATGCTTCGGGAAGAGCACGAAAAACATACAAAGAAACCCAAAAAGCTACTGCTGCGTTGGTGCCCGAAATTGAATAGACCCATCAGCTTTGCTACGAAAAAGTCAGATTCACAAAACTCACGGAACTTAACTGGTATTTTGCTTTAGAGCTCGGGATGCCTTGACGACGGAAACTGCTAGAGGCGGCAGTATTGACGCGTTCCTCACAAACCAAGCGTCTCACTATGAGCAAAACGTTTATAGTGCGAGTACTAATGATATCACTGCCGTCTACAAACGCTACCGACTCAGCGGCAGCAAATCAATTTTTTGCGGTTTTCTGTTGCGCGTAAACCTTAGTTAGGTTTTTAACTTTACGTATTTAGGGCATTGTGTTTGTTAATTCCACGGTAAGGTTGCCGCAGTTTAGCACGTGGCTTGTGCGCTGCGTATCGCAGGTTTGATTCCCGCACGGAACAAATATTTGAATGGACCACAGGTCATAGTTCCGGATGTGTTTGCTTATTAACCGACTTCTAAAAAAGGAGGAGGTTCTCAATTCGGATGTTTGTATGTTTTTTTTTTTGGTTTGTTCGCGCTTAACTCCGTCGCTTGCCAACCGATTTCAAAAATTCTTTTTTTGTTGGAAAGGTTATACTTCCCAAATGGTCCCATGAAAATTTTAACGAAATCGGACAAGCGGTTATTGAAAAATCAACAAAAAAAAATTTTAAGCCTATGCTTTCCAAATTGCTCCCATAGTCACCAAGTCGGGATCTGATGATGGAATCTTGGCGAAATCGAGGGAAGTTTTTTTAACCGACTTCTAATAATACTATAACTAAAAATGCTGAAATAAAAAACTTTTTTGCAAAAAATAAAACCGACTTCCAAAAAAAAAAACTAAAAAGTGGAAAATAACTTTATTTCCGGAAGTCGGTGGCTTTTGTTGGTTTCGTTGACTTTTTTGCCACCGACTTCCGGAAATAAAGTTATTTTCCACTTTTTAGTTTTTTTTTTTGGAAGTCGGTTTTATTTTTTGCAAAACAGTTTTTTTGTTTACATGTAATATAATTTTTAAGCGCATTCGTGATATACGTTAAACGCTTAAAAATCGAGTTTAAAACCTCTATAAAAAACGAAAAAAAAACAAAACAAAAGACTAACTTTTGAGTTTGCCCATGGCTTCGTTCATGTGATAATTTCCCATGCCCTCTCTCGTTAAGTGAATTTGAAATTTGGACCCATTAACATTAAATATAGTTTAAATCCGTGGTGCCTTTTAACTGGTTTTATGCCAGTTGTAAAAGGCCGTTGTGCCTATATATACACAATTGTAGTGTTCCGTAACTCTAAAAAAACGGTACCCTTATAGGATCGCTTTGTTATCTCGGGAATACCTAGAGGTATAACAGAATAGCTCGTGGCTAAATAATAGCATCAGCTCGTGTCGATCTTGAGGTTAAGCCGCGCTTGCCTAGGTTGGTCTGTGGATGGGTGACCACCCGTTACATACCGAGTTTCCTCTGTGCCTCGGAAAGCACGTTAAGCCGTTGATCCCGGCTGTCATTTGTAGATCTTTGACAGTCGTTACAGGTAGTCAGTGTTCCGAAAGTCTGACAACCAGTTTTACCAAGGGGTATCGCATTACCCAGTACTAACTGGGTTGTGGAGTTCAGATAGGCAGTCGCTCTATGTAAAATACTGATATTCAGCTGCATCCGGTCAGACTGGCAGCCGACCCCAATAAAGTTGGGAAAAGGCTAGGCAGATGATGATGACCTAGAGGTATCCAATTGAAATTAAACCCAAATATATCTGAGGTCCCTTGAAGCTGTGTAAAAATCAACCCTTTCAATTTACAAAATCAAAAGATATGGCCACTATGTTGTATTCCCATACATTCGCAAAAGGATTCAAATATATAGGGTACATCCCGTTGAACTAAAATCATAAAATTCGGCAAGTAGCAATATCATGGAGCACCATTGAAGGGAAAAATTCCAAAACTGAAAATTTAAATATGCATAAAATAAAATAAGATTATAAACTTAATTGCAGTTGGTAAACTAACTGCGACCTATGTCCATGCATGGAAACAACAGTTTTCCAACGGCAAAGTTAAGTTTGTCCCTCATTACAGCTTATCTTTTCGTTAAAGTTAACAGTATAATGGATTTAGGCATTTTACAAGATAGCAAATTACTATTTGATCAACACATCGAGGGTACTGTAAAAAAAGCTGCTAAAGCCTTAGGATTTATAATCAGAGCCTCAGCCAGTTTCCGTTCTCTGAAGCCGATCAAGGTTTTTATTGTTCGTTCGCACGCAGTCACTTGGAGTATGCATCTCAAGTCTGGAACCCTCAATATGAAATCTATAAGTTGCGTATTGATGGTATCCAAAAACAGTTTCTTAGATATCTCGATTATAAGCGCACTAGGTATCTATAGATTACGATCATCGTTGCAAGAAGTACCATTTTCTTCCACTTGATCGAAGGCGCCTAATCAATGATGTATGTTTCTTAATTAACATAGCAAATGGCTCGATTGACTGCTCGGAGCTCGTTTCAGAATTGTCATTTCGAATTAACCTTATTGGGTTACGTCGGAGGCCTGTTCTGAGTGTGCCTTCGGGGTCCACTAATTATAGGCGTAATGCTTATCTTATGAGAAGCGCTCGTTTATTTAATGAAATATCTCAAGAACATGATATTGACTTATTTTGCACTAAAACAAGCACAGTAAGAAAACTTATAGCCAAATCGTTCTTTGTGAATGAAGCACCGGCTGGTGGTCCTTAGACTCGCATGTAGGTATTAAGTATTACGGTTAATTACAAGTAAAAACCATGTAACTTTAACTTTCAGCTATAGTCGTTAATGTTATATATATATACTATGTAATTAGCAATTTTATAATTTAGTGTTTTTATTTTTCTTGTGTAATAAAATTAGTCTGTAAGCCTTCCTAAAAGTAATAAAATAAATCAACATTTGTTTTAAATAGATAGAGGAAGGTTAATATGTATGATATTAGCATATTCGTATCTACATTGCATCCGTGCAAAGCAGGGGTCGTAATAATATAAACTTAAATTATACATGCAGATTGCAAAGTCCAAAGACATAGACGCTCATAATTATAGGCACAAAACGATTCTCTACCTCAGCTTTTTAGAGTTAGGTGAATTTTGAATTTATTTAGTTGTACTTTATGTCTTCTCATTGGCTATCAGAACTAGTAGATACGTTCTATAGAGGTGTAAGGAGTGAGGCCTATGCCCAGGAATGGAAAAAAAGGTATGCTACAAAAAAATATTGTACGATGACACGATGCATTCTCGTCGCACAATGTGTACAGATATACAGATTTCTTGTGTGGCAATGTTATGTTTCATTGAAATTTTTTTAGCACGACGAGAACTCATCGCGCCATCGTATGATTTCTGTCGCAGACTTCTGTCGCATAAGACGACGCCTTATAGTTTTGATGTGTAATTTACTCTCCACCGACTTTTAATTATGTAAAATACATACTTCGCATACATATTATAAGTAATTAAGTATCTATGTAAGTAAGACACTATGCAAGAATGCATATACTTTAAGATTTTTAAAATGTTCTTTTGTTGTAATTCGAGAAGATTCAAATAAAAAAAAATGTTTTCTTGAAACGTTTATCATTTCCTATAGATTTACCATCCAGCTATACATATATATATATATATATATATATTATGGTGATTATATGATGACTATCAAACTGCACGATCAGTTCCTTTGGACTAAAATATGCGAAAAAAAAACAGCGGACCTATGTAATTTCAATACACAACAAAATGTATGGAATGGGTGTTTTTTTCTCGCGATTACGATGTTGGTCCCAGTCCCATAGACAAAGTGGTTCAGTTTGACGGCCTGTCTCCTAATATGACTACATCTTTCTGATACATGCTTCAGAATTATTGCTTCTTTTTGATAAGACACGAAATTCACAACACGAACATGGTTTATGCAGGGTGGAAGATACACCGACGCGCAAACGGTTTCCACGTATTCAGCGCTTCATTCTAAACCAGAGTTCCGAAACATGACATGGCTAATTACTCACACTTTGACGTTTACAACAAAACAATATTATGAATGATACCCTGTACAACTTCTACGTTCTACCAAAGTACCAGGAACAAAATTGCTAAAGCCAAACTTTTAGGTAGTTTTGCATATTATGCGTTTTACTACAAATTGTAATTTACATAACGTACACTATTCGCTGAAAGAAGTGAAATGACCTTGTACTTTCTGTGTTTAAGTTCTTGTAGGTATGTTATTTATACAAAACAGCAAGAGACCCAAAATACATCCACGGGGAACTCCACACCTTGTAGGTCACTTTAATAATTATTATCGATTTTAAATATTTGCGGCCTGTGTTTACATAGGTTTGAATCACAAACATGTTAGGGCACTGCCTGTAATATTAATGGATTGAACTTATAGGCATGTCTGTAGTCTCTTAGAGCTGTCAAAAATATTAAAAATCACAGTCTGGGCAAAAGATATGGCATTCAAAAGATATGGCTGTTTATGTCAATAGGATGCGCAAGCCCGAATCGAACTTGGACAGTTTTTCAAGGTTTCAGGAAAAGTACCGTTAATAAGCAGTTTGTACTTAATCAGATCATTAATATTTTTTTTTTGATAAATTTTATTGCTTTGGTACTTATCCTTCTAATTCAGTACTGCAGTTAGGGTCGAGATTAGTAATTATTTTTGTGATTTCGGCTGGAGTAAATGGCAAATAAATATATATATATATATTAATATATATATATATATATTACATAATTATGAAGTTATAATTTGTTTATATAACTGTGTACAATTGGGTATCACAATATTTTACCATCTATCTACATATAAAAATAATATTTGTATGTTTGTCTCCCTAAACCAATTTTCCAAATGTGATAAAACTTAAGTGGCAGCTTCTGTGTAGATACACCAGGAAGTTTTCTGACCCAAAAAACAAATACGTGGGAACGTCGGATGGGTAATCATCAAATAACTTTGGGAGAGAGTGTCAGACTTGTACTGACTAAAATCCACCCGAGTTCCTTTTATTGCCCTGTATGTTCCGGGCCCGTGGTATTTCTTTGTAAAACCCGCTACCCCGGCAGGCGGTGGCCCTGGCAGGCCCTTCTGTTTTGCTGACATTTCTATGAGGCGCGCGTGGAACACTAACGCGCAGTCGACACGGCCCCGTAAGTACCTTAGAATCGAATTTGATTAAAAACTTTTAGGATTATCGTTTTGCTATGATGTAGGTCCCACAAAGTTTCTAATAGTAACCTAAATCTAACTGGATAACGTTAGTTTTGTCAGAGCAGACAATTCAGAATCATCGTCTGTCTAGACAACTTACGACTGCTAGAAAATATTACTTACATAAGTATTTTAAGGCTACGCTCTCAACGACAAAAAATGCCAATTCTATCGTTTAATTAAAGGAAAAAAAAAACAGTATGACCTACATATTTTTTAGAAATAAATATTTGACCTATATTTACAGAATATTTCAACTAGATTGACCGGAATGGTAATAAATAATTTGCATTATTATTAAACTTAATGCATAATGCATAAATTACCAATAAATTAAACTTGAGAGAAGAATTTTATTAACGTCCGTCGGTGTCCCTTCCCCCCTGTATTTGTATTGCTATTAGTGCCAAAAGACGAGGCGTTACATTCAACAACCGGTTATTCCCCGATGTTCTAGAAAAAAAAACGAACGCTACTAACCATAGACTATCGTCCACCACAGTACTGTCTAGAAGCGTTGCAACGACGCGCGACGCGTTCGGTTGTTTTTATTTGTGTTCCCAATATTTTCGTCGCCAAAACATTCAGCAAATAGTCATCATAGTTTCAGAAACAGGATTCTTTTGTAAAGGTATGATATTTCTGACTTAACTATTGGTATACCTTGAAGATATTTGACACCAGACTGACATTTTGTTTATGAGGTTATAGTCAAGTAGATAGTGTTAATTAATGATGCCAAGCAATAGGATATATTACATGTTTATGTTGTGACAAGTATTTATTCTGTTGTTGGTGACAAAAAATCTCAATTATATTATCGTTACTACTACTAAAAAAAAAAGATTCTCGCATCTAACTAGCCTGTGCGCGAGTCATCAAACACTGATAAAACCGAGAATCCCAAATCATCCTATGTATATTAAAATATTATAAAACTATGTTGTTGGCGGGCATCATAATCAGTGGATGACGTAATCTAGTGACCCGGTCAAATCAGTCATGTCTGAGAACATTCATTTAAATGCAAACAAGCGAAATTCGTGCGTCGTTCTAAATACAAACTATCTTTTTACAGATAATGGCACAAAACAACTTTAAAGCTTATTTAGTCGTCAAAATACCAAAACAAAATCAAAATAATCTTGAAAAATACGAATGTATACCACGCCTTTGGGTAGGAGTGGTGGATGATGATAATAATAAAATGGTGGTATTTGATTTTCCTGTAATAGAAGATATTTTGGAAGTCAAATTAAGAGTCATTACAGAAACAGAAAAAAATTTGGATATTAAATGGAATACCCTTTATGGCGAAGTGTTATTTGACAATGGTAAGTTCAAGTCATTTTTAACTGACTTTAGCTATAATTTTTTAAAAGGCAAAATAGTTAAACAAACAAAAGACCGCCAGCCGACTTTCGAGGACAAAGGTATTTTCAATTTTTTTGTGTCATTTTGAAAGCTGGTTAATTTTTGCTAAGGAGTTATCAAACCAAAGTTACTAAATAAAATAGATTTTAAGAATATTGCACGCACTGTTTAGTTTAAGATTATGGCGGCCTGACTTTTATAAAACAATAGTCTGATTTTTATAGCCATAAAAGAATAACCTTGAATGTAAAACATTATGTCTTACAGATTCTATAGACGCTGCGTTTAGATTTCTTGAAGGAATATTGGACAAGATTGAAAGAGACAGTGAACACTCGCAGAACACAAGTACGTACATTATTAATATGACACATCCATAAATATTTCTTAATAAAATATGTAGGTACCTACGTTATTATTATTGGCTTGTTTATTGCATGACTTAACTGATTGTTGTTTGCCATTGATTATCTTATTCAAATTATGATTATGTAATACAATTAGTTATTTATTATTTTTTGCAATTTTCAATTTATTATTTTCAATTTAATTTTCAATTTTAATTTAATTTTGTTTAACCCTTGATACATTAGTTACACTTATAAATACATATTTAAATATTTCTTTAAAAAAATATATAAAAACATTAAAAAATAGGTCTCCGCCGGTATCGGGAGCAGGTTCAAGCTACCGGTGGTTAGGGCTCCAGAGACAGGAACCTCCTCACAATGCGAGCCGTATCGAGGAGTACTGCCTTCTGAATCAGGCCCTTAATCCAACCGCCTAAGGAGAGCTTCGAGAGATGGTCGTCGATGCTCTTGGCCATCAGGCCATTGGCCGTAACTACTATCGGCACAATGACAGCCGAGTTCACATTCCACATGTCGACAACTCTCTTTCTCAGCTTTCACGAGGTTCTCGTCATGTGGGATGTTTAACCCTTGATATATTAAGTTAGTGCTGTGCACACCTGTAAGTGACGAATTCACTCGTAATTTTAAGAATTATCGTTACTACTAAAAATGTTTTAGTGAATAAATCGTTGGAGTGCCATAATTAAATAAATATGACAAGTGATGTAGGTATATTTTAACCTGTACCTATTCGTTTGCAAGTACTCAAATTATTTCATGGTCATGTCAATCGGTGAAGATTATTTGATACCTGTGATCAAATTTATTAGATTTTTTGCTTCTTTAAGTGGGACAAAATGGGATAGGTAGATTTCAACAAAAAACGGGTAACTTTCTTATGAAACAAGGAATCTTTAACTCTTTTTAAAGAAAACATTCTTAGAGTATCTACTTCATTTTTGATCACGTATAAGTATATAATTATATAGTATACAATAAAACATACCTACATGTAAATTCAGAAACTCCCCTAGAAAAGAGTGACAACGATTTTTTTTGCTTTTGATGTTGACTCCTTGTTGACTCCTCTTTCGCTTGAAGGTCATTTTATTGTAAACTAGCTTTTGCCCGAAGCTTCGCTCGCGTTAAATTCGGGGTAACACAGTTCCCCTTTCCTGATTTGCAGGTACCTGCTACCTGCAATTTTTGCCCTTGCGCCTTATTGATTTGTAATAGCAAAGCTAAGTATTCCCTTTTCTTCCCTCATATCCCACTTCTTTTTTAAAAATAGCCTATTTCCGTCTCCTGGGTCCCAACTATCTCTGTACCAAAATTCATCAAAATCGGTTGAGCCATTAAGGCGTGAAGAGGTAACAAACGAACTCACTTTCGCTTTTATAATATTAGTAAGGAAAATCGAAAAACAACCTACGTATCCAATTGTATAAGATATAATATTTAATTACAATCGTATGAAAAAAAAAAACAAAAAATCATCTTTCTCCTATTCTTTTGGGGTCGACGCTGCATGTCTTCTTCTTCCAAACACATTGTTCCACTTACACATTATAGAAGTTCCGTGAAAAATCCAATCACTATAAACTTCGTTCCTCAACTGAACGAGAAAGACTTGTAAAAGTGTTTGTAAAAACCTTCTTGCAAAATAAACGTCAAATAAACCCTTCTTGCAAAACGAAAATATTAGTATGGCGATTCAAGTTCCTAGTAATCACTGATTGCGTTATGTTTACTTTTATCTGCAATCATATCATCCCGGATTGTACCCTCATTTATAATTATCTAAAGGGAATAAATTCTTTTTCAGATAACAAAGTGGAAGCAATAACAACTAAACAAATAAAGATAAATCTTATTAAATTACCTACATTGAAAACACCTGATAATGCAACTTTACTTCCAAATACTACAGTTTGCAGCGGTTTTCGAAAAGATGTAAACTTAGAAATATCAAAAGCATATGAAAGTATTCGTCCTTATGAGGATTTAGAAAACGAAGACACTGAGTTTTCCTCAACGTCAAAAAATACTCAAGTACTTGAGACAACTAAAATACCTTCAAATGAAATAGACAATAAAGCTATAAAAGAAACAACTATTAATGAAGAAAATGATAAAAAAACAATGGAACGACCTCGAAGGAAATCCACTTGTCAAAAAATAAGTTATCAGGAAATTACGGACGATGAATCTGATGAATCAGATTCCGCTGCAGAAAGCGAAGATACAGATAGTAATGCAGAATTTCATGACACTCCACAGCCAAGGACATCTGACGAGATCATACCAGTTGGAATTAATAATTCTCTTGATCATCAAGATATGGACATGAATCTGTTAAACTTAGATGATCCCGTTCATTGTAACTTGTACAACTTTTATGTTGATATAAATGAATCATACCAAAAAATGATGACTAGTTTTGATCATGCGGCAAATTATTTACAAAAAATAATTACGACAAGTAAAGAAAATGTTGAAGTGGAATCAAACCTATCATCACCAGTACCAACAGATGATCAGCATACGGAACCTATGAATTCCATCATGTTTTCGCATCCACAACCACTGCTACAGGAACGTGCAAGTGTATGTGACGAAGACCGTAAATGGACCCTAAGATACCCTGAGAAAAAGCCAGGAACTATTGAACTTTTGCCAGAAACAGGCGTGTATGTCTCTGAAAAAGGTCTCAATGAGTGCATATCTAAGTTTAATCAAACTACCAAATTTACCAACGCTTTACTAGACGAAGTTTTTACAAAAAAAGCTATAAGAAAATGCACATTCACTGGTAGAACGAGAAAAAGACCTGGTCTTCATTCAAAGGCAAGACAAACACTTATTGATTATGTTTTAAAACATGCTTTGGAAAAGAAATGGGAGAAAGCAGAACTTAAAATAGTCGCGAATTGTATAAAAAATAAACTTGGGAGAGCGAAATAGATGAGAGTATCATCATGGCTCCCAGTCTAACCGGATATTAGAGCAGATCAGTTTGTTACCTGGAGTGATTCCCTATTTGACCTCCACATTTTAGTGTCAAAGATCTACAATTGGTATACCAGATCGATTGACCGACATGCTTTTTAAGCCACGGAATAATCTAAGTCCATCTGCAACACTAGGCTGTACATCCTACTTCAATTTATAACATGATTTTAGCCCACGACTTTGTCTGCTTTGCTATTTTCGTTGTCTACATATATTTTATTTTACTCCACATATTTAGGGATGACCTCCATATTTTTCAAGGTTACAGGATTTGTCATAAAAGGGCAAGACCGACAGATATTTTTTTGCATTGATCATTCAACCAATCACTTTTATTATTGGCATTGACTGTCCATATATACGATACACAAAATAATGTAACTAATATATAATGAAAACATTTTCAAAAACCTACTAACTAAATTTGCTCGGCGACGTATTGCACTGACGCGATGTGTCATGTAGCCCTTAGCGAAAACACAGTCATTTCGTTTATTAGGACATACAGCGGCCATAGTACCTCCTTCATAAAAGTTGTTTTCGATTTGGTGTGTATTTATATACTGTTAGGCGTCATCGTCGCAAGTGACTACTGATCGTTCGCTGCGTTCTCGACTCACGATGGGTTCAAAGATACAGATTTCTTCAGAGTGTCCAATTGAAGTTCGCGAGCTGGCATTGTTACATTCACCATTTAAATCGCACGACGAGAATGCATCTCACCATCACACAATTCCTGCTAACTATGTCAACGGGATTGATTTAGATGAGGGAATCAGTTTCTTGCCGGTTCTTCTCCATAGGAAACGACCAACCCGAACCGTGCATCTTTTCTCGACGTTTTATAAGTGAACATGTAGGCCTATGTGAAATAAAAATATTTAGATTTTGAGTATGATTACTATAAAATTAAATTACTTTTACCTCATTCTTTTAGTACATGTTCCATTTAATTATTGTAGCTGTGTTAATACTATGTAAATTTTAAGGGTTCGGACTCAAAGGATTACAATGCCGCCTACGTCTGTTTGTCTGCCCGTGTGTCACTGGCACATATCTTTTCAACTATAATGGACGTTATGATACTCGAAATGCGTGAATTTGAATTACATTTAAACAATTTTGAATTAATGATATGTATATTTTCTTAAGATTGTTAGAGTAGAACCTATGAATAAATTAATTTAATTTCAGTTGTGATGTTTTATTTATTTATTCATATTTTATGCGCATAACGAAAAAACACTATACAAAGGCGGACTTAATGCGTTGGGCATCTTCTACCAGTCTACCTTAGGGTGATGCAGAGGGAAAACATTTACAGGTAAAATATAACGAAAAATACTTATAATGTATGTACTTAAAATACATGGAAAAAAAAATACCAACTATTTGGTGACGAATCTGCCAGCTTCTTAAATAAATGTTTCCGAGCTTTTACTTTAAATGAAAGGTTTATTTGAATCTTAAATAAAATAAAATGATAGAAGTGTTATGTTTATATCTTTTAGCTCACAAATGTACAGGGGCGTACAGCATGCTCTGCGTGATGCAGACAAACTGTGGCAGTGGGTACTGAACATTGAGGAATCAATTTTAATTAAATTGTGAGTTGCGCGCGAGACGGTGTAACGAACGTACCGTTTATTCGCTTTATCCGTTCCGAGTGCCGTCTGACTAGGTAAACACCAGTAAATAACAATATCTATTCGTCATAAATATGGAAGAAAGTGTTGTAGAAGATGAAGATTTGGAAAAAAGTGACTCTGAAATTATTAACGAGTGTGAAAAGCAGTTAAAAGAGATGTCGAAGCGTATCAATTTTTCAAAAAACAGTCAAGACTTAATTATTGAGAGAAATAACATCGAGAAAAGACAAAGGGATAGGAGTGAAGGAAGCAGTGAAGAGGGGTTTATAACTGTTATGAGGAGAAGGCCAAAAAGACTGATCAGAAGTGATTCATTGCAGAACCCTAATATGGATAATACTATTAATATTATGGAAGAAAACGCTGATTCTGAGGGTGGTTTTAAAATAATTTTATCATCGCTAAAAATAATGCCAAAACAAATGGCCTTGGCAAGACTGCTACGTGATGAAAAAATTGAAGGTATAACTAGCGTGAAAATTAAAAATCCATACAAAGTACTCATAACTTTGAGCAGCAAGGAGCAGGCAGAGAGATTAATAAATAATCAGAAACTTATAGAATTGGATATAAAGGTTAATTTTGCAGACCAATACATGATATCGTACGGTATTGTTAAAGGAGTGGAGGTAGAAATGAGTGAAGCTGAAATCTTGGAATGTTTAAGTAGCATAACGGAAATATTGTCCGTTAAAAGAATGAAGCGGATGAATGGGGACGGTTAATGGATAGATAGTGAAACCGTTCGTGTGTGTTTTAAAGGTTCTTCTATACCTTCATATATATACGCCTATGGCTGCAGATTTAAAGTCGAGAAGTACGCCTTCTCAGTCATGCAATGCTCTTCGTGCTGGAAATTTGGCCATATTAAGAAATTTTGTCCCTATAATAAAGTCCTGTGCCCTAAATGTGGAAAAGGACACGATAACTGTGAGACTCAGGTATATACATGTCTCAATTGCAGAGGCCCACATATGTCGTTGGACAAATCATGTCCTGTGTTCTTGAAAGAGAAAACGATACGCATGATAATGTCCGAAAAAGATGTTAACTACAAGAAGGCCTTAGAAATACTTATTAATAATAATAGACAACAAAGGCCTGATAATGGTACGTATACAAATACTCTTCATAACAAGGAGCATGACTCATTCCCGCCTATAAGACAGAATAGATATAGTAGCTTAAGTCAGGAGATGGAAATTCCAGAAGAGAACGTATCTGAAGACCGTGAAGAAGATGAAGAAGGAATCTCATATAGTAAGGCTGTTACGAACCCTAACCGAAAAAAGAAGCAGGTAAAATCAAAAAGCAAACAAAAGGAGTTTGCAAACACTACCACGCCACAAGACAATATAACAGTAGGAAACACATCTTTACAAAAACAAAGTGAAACTATAGAACATGAAAAAAAATATGAGAGAAGACTTAAAATAAGAGCTATATACAACAAACTGAAGCAGATATTTCTGTCAAACAAGAAATTTGAAGACAAGATTCTTTCGATATTTGAAGTGATCGTAGAAGAATTAAAATCATTTGTCTTCAGCTTTTTTAGTAGTGAGCAATTATTTCAAAAACTAGGCCAATTATTCGATGGATAGGTTCCATAAAGACTTTGTGATAAATATAGTTCAGTGGAATTCGCAAAGTTTGAAACCCAAACTAGCCGATTTTGAGTTACTTCTTAACAGAGAAAGCATCCATATTGCTGCACTATGTGAAACTTGGTTAGACTCGGATTCAGACTTTTTTAATTTAAGTGGCTATAATATCTATAGAAACGATAGACACGATTCTTATGGAGGTGTGGCAATTGTAGTTCATAAGTCCTTTAATACTCAGGTATGTCCCATAAATTTGCAAAATACTGGTATTGAAGCTATACAGATTAAACTGTTGAATTGTAGTGTTCTAGAATACCTTATTTGTGTCTACTGTCCATCATCGGTTCGTACAGATACGTTAGATTGGGATGGTGTATTCTCAAGAATATCTAGAAAGGCTTTCATTTTGGGGGATTTTAATGGCCATCATACTAACTGGTCATACAGGACTGATAGTAGAGGTATTCAACTATTAGATTCGTCACTAGAAACCGGTTTTATTTCCCTTAATAACGGTGAGCCCACTAGAATCAAACTGGTCAATAATACTTGTCAAAAAACTTCACCGGATATCAGTTTCGCCTCATCAGACATAGCAGTGATGACTAAATGGCAAGTACTAAATGAAAACTTAGGTAGTGACCACCTAATAATTAAAATAACTATTAACTTTCGCGACACATTAACTTTTATAAAGAAACGTAATTTTAAACGGGCGAATTGGCAAAAGTATAAAAACGACCTTATTGAGCCATTTTCATCATTCGACAATAGTTATTTTCTAACAACAGATATTCAAACTATGTATAATTACTTAGAAACACAGATAAATAATTCGGCAAACAATAACATTCCGTTTAAAAAAATATGCACCAATCCAACAAGCAAATTTAGACCTAAAGAATATTGGAATGCGTCTCTGTCTCGAGCGGTAGCGGAACGGCGCGGCGGTTGGCTTTAAGCACATTTAGAAAAAACCCTACTCCTGACAACTTAAATAATCTCGAAAATAAAGTTGAATATTCTCGATCTATAATTCAAAAAGCTAAATCATAGAATTTCAAATCATTTTGTTGTAGTATTAATGAGAAAACATCTGTTTCTGAAATGTGGCAAAAGATGCGTTGGATTAAGGGTTACGGTCAAACGTCACGATCTACGCCGTCTGAGGATAAACAAAAGGAGTTATTACATAATCTCGCGCCGGACTTTGTTAGCAACATGCCACCAAGATTTACGTCTAATAATGAATTATTGGAACTACCTTTCACCTTACAAGAAATAAAAATATGCTTAAAAAAAAAGATACTGCTCCGGGCAATGATGGCATCACATATTCTATGGTTTATAATCTTCCTCCTATTGCAAAAAAATATTTAATTGAATTATACAATGCAATATATCGATCAGGTTGCATACCCAATCAATGGCGAACTATTTTAATTGTACCAATTCCGAAAACTAGTAATAATGCTAATCAGGAGGCCAAACTACGACCAATATCTCTTTTATCTTGCCTATGTAAAATACTACACAATATGTTAGTGAGCAGACTCGAATGGTATATTGAAAAAAACAAAATTTTATCCCCATCTACCTCCGGATTCAGAAAGTCTCACTCTTGTCTGGATTGTCTCACAAGATTAGTAACATATGTTCAACAAGGATTCTCGAAAAACATTCCTACAGTTGCTTGTTTTCTGGATATTTCGGACGCGTATAATAATATTTTAGTTGACAAATTGATTGATATTCTCGATGAGTTGGAGGTAGGTGAAAAACTTTGTAATTATATCTGGTCGTTTTTGAGCGACAGGCAGTTAATGATTAAAAGTACAGTTACACTTCAGACACAGGTATCGGATTGTTACACTAGAAGGACAAATAGAGGTTTGGCCCAAGGTGACCCGTTGGCTCCTTTGTTATTTAATATTGCGACATATAAGGTCTGTAAACAATTATCAGAGGTGTTATTCACTCAATATGCAGATGATTTTGCAATCTTCATTAGTCATAAAGATTTACACTTTTGTAAGGTAACATTACAAGCTTCACTCGATTCAATGGCTTCTGATTTGAATGATATTGGCCTTCAACTATCCTCAATGAAATCAAAATTTTGTATCTTTAGTCGCGGACGAGTAAGAAAACAAATTAGTTTGAAGATTGGAAACAACTCATTAGCCTCAGTAGATTGCATTAAATATCTCGGATTATGGCTCGATAGGAGTCTCCTATGGAAAAGACATATTAATGAAACATGCCAAAAAGCTTCAAAATTTTTAAATATAATTAAAGTACTGGCGGGACCTACCTGGGGCACTCATACCAAACACTTACGTACGCTGTACATCTCACTGATAAGAAGTAGATTTGATTATGGTAGTCATCTTTACGGGAGCTGTGCTAAAACCCATCTGTATAACTTAGAAAAAATTCAAAACCGAGCACTAAGAATAGTCGGAGGTTTTATCAAAACATCGCCAATATATTGTAGTGTGATAAGTATGTATGTAGTATACATAGTAACTCATGTATTAGTTTAAGTCAGTCGTAATAAATCACTCGTGGCGTATACCCGTATTTCATTATAAACTCCCCGCAACCCGCACACTTCATGGCGACCCTGCCATGCGCGAGCGCCGCGGTGTAGGCACCTAAGTACCGGAGCCGGGTGTCGCGTATCGGGCGAATTCTGCAATTCAGCGGATTCCTGTGTGCCTCGGTGCACTAAGTTAGAGCGTTTAAAATATCCACGTTATAAAAATGGATACAACTTTGAAGACATTCAGAACAAGTGGTCACGTACGTTGGCAAAAATAAAAATAAAATAAAATGGGAAAAACATACTCCAAAACAGAAGACAAGGAGGTGATAATTGCCCAAAATGCAGGAGGAAGTAATAATGCAGTAGAGTCGCACATACAGATCAACAACATATTGTTGGCGTCGGTCTTGACAATTTTCGCCGTTGCTGCCATCATAATTATATGGAGAAAGCTGAAGACCAGGCAAAAGAAATGGATCGGGAAGCATGTAGAGTCAGAATTTATAAGAAGAATGCGTTTGCGGTTGTCGGGAAGGCGAGAACGTGAAGAAGGAAACGAAAATGTGTGAATCGAGTGAATTGTGTTAGTGCGCCACAAAAATAAAATAAAAAATAATTTAAATCTATGAATAAATAAATATAGAAAAGGGTTTACTTTTCATAAAACGTGAATCACATCAAGTGAACAAATAAAAGCAGTGTTGCACCATCCAACTAGAACATTATAGAGACTTTAGTGTCCAATTATAGAGAACTTTTATAAACAAATAAGTATATAATGTGTCCCTGTAAATTAGTACTACCTTTATCGTAATATTACTTGTATCTTACAGCAATTTACAGCATAAGTATAACGGTATGTCACATTGAAATATGGAATAGATAATGGACAAAATCGATAAATTATACACGCAAGGACCACCCTACTAAGTACGTTTCTTCATTTTAACTGTAAGTATGTCTTAATCTTACACTCTATGGAAAAAGATTTAGAAAGAATTTTAAGTGAATTATCTGATATTCAAATTAGTTTAAGGAAGTTAGGCCCAAGTAAAAGGCTACAATATAAAGATAAAGTTAAAGAAAAAATAACAAAAGCTAGAGAGTTATATTCGTCGTATAAAACTATTATAAGTATATTTACTGAACGAAAAAGTTCGTTAGAATTAGCTGAATATATTTACGAAGTGTTAAAGGAGAAAATAGAGGTTAATTACGAAAAAATCTTGTCATATAACCCCCAAGAATCAATTATTATAAACATGGAAAAGTTTGAAATAAAAACAGCAACATCCTTAATACCTGTTATGGATGGTTCAGAAGGTACGACAGAAAAAATTATAGACGCTGTAGAATTATATAACAGTTGTCTCAAGGACCCTGAACAGGAAAAAATGTTAATTTCTTTCGTTTTGAAAACAAGACTAACTAAAACGGCAAAATTAAAATTAAAATGCGAATATGATGACATAACGAGTCTTATACAAGACATAAAAACTTATTTGCTAACAAAAAGGTCTGCAAATTCTATACTTAGTCCATTGAATAATTTGAGCCAAAATAATATGTCCATTAGTGAATATGGAAATAAAATATCGGATCTATTTATAGACCTCACAATAGCCCAAGCTGACGGTAACGAAAAGGCATGTGAGATACTGAGACCTATAAATGAGAAACTCGCGATTAAAAGATTCTCTGATGGATTAAGACATAAACGGTTAAGCACTATCATTTCAGCACGGAACTACTCTGAGTTGAAAGACGCGGTGCGTGCTGCTGAGGATGAGGAGCTGGGGCAGCCCTCAACTTCCAATGGTATTTTCAGCGCGAGAGGTAAGCCAAACAGGTTTAATAGTCGTTTCAATAGAGGTGGCCGGAACAATTATAATAATCAAGGTTCTCATTACCGTGGAAACTATAATACGGGTCACAGATATAATAACAATAATTACCAACAAAGAACTAATGGTAATCCCCGCGGTGGATACACACGCGCAAGGGATAATCATTTTTCAAATTGTGGAAATAATCATAACTATACTAGATATAATCGCGGTAGGGGTACTCATAATAGAAATAATCAACAAAGAATGTTTGCAACCGAAGTGAACGGAAACCCCCAAACTACAAACGAAAAAACAGAGAACGAACAAACAGACACCAAAAAACAGTTTTTTCGGTCCTAAAACATATAACATATTAATGTGTAACAAAAATGTTAGGTACGTTCATTTAAATATTAACAATACCAGGTGTTCATGGTTACTTGACACCGGCGCGTCCATTTCCGCTGTTTCTAAGAAGGTGTTATCGGAACATACTCCTTTGTACGAGGACAACATTGTAATAAATGGTATCGGTGGCAAAACTTATTCGGAGGGTTATGTTTATCTTACATTGCGTACTCAAAGTAGTAGTTTCAATCATAAATTTTATTTGTTTAATGAATTACCGTGTAAATCAGATGGGATTCTAGGATTAGACTTCTTATCGAAATTTAATTCACATATAAATTTAGAAAATGATACATTAATCATACATAACGAATACAAACATGTTATACCACTATATGCGTCACCTACTATTGCATATAGCTACTTAACAATACCTGCGAGAAGTGAATCCATTCATTACATACAATTAAAAAATAATAAAACAAAATATGATTGTGTTGTTTTACCACAACAATTACAAGAAGATCTATTTTTAGCAGCGTTAATAGTAAAACCAATAAACAACGTTATCCCCATTAAGATATTAAATACTAAAGAAGAATCAATTACCATACCTACTTTTGAACCAGCGCTGCATTCATTAAATGATTACCAAATATGTCACTTTAATACTTACAAATCAAACGCAGAGAGAGCAGATACTTTGTTACCATTATTAAAATTAGATCATTTACATCCTGCTGAGCGTGGGACGATAGAAGCAATTTGTACTAAGTACAATGACATCTTTTACCTACCGGGTGACAAGCTCACAACAACTAAATCATATACACATAATATTTATTTAAAACCGGATGCTAGTCCAGTTTATACAAAGCCTTACAGGCTGCCAAATAGTCAAAAACCTGAAATAAACAAGCAAATTAAACAAATGTTACAGGATGACATAATAGAGGAAGCTCAAAGTGAATGGTCTAGTCCCATTTTACTCGTGCCAAAAAAGTCAAATGACGATAGTAAAAAATGGAGACTAGTAATTGATTATCGAAAATTAAATGAAGTAATACAAGACGATAAATTTCCATTACCAAATATAACCGATATTTTAGAGTCTCTCTCTGGTGCCATTTATTTTACTCATTTAGATCTTAGTCAATCTTATTATCAGGTGACCTTGAATCCCGAGTCACGTAAAGTTACTGCCTTTACAACTGATACTGGACAATACCAGATGAAACGGATGCCAATGGGTCTTAAAACTAGTCCGAGTTCCTTTTCAAGGGTAATGACTATTGCTATGTCGGGCTTAACGTATGAGAAATGTTTTATATACCTAGATGACCTTGTAATTTTTGGACGTAATTTTGAAGGTCACAATAAAAATCTAATTGATGTTTTTGAACGTCTCAGGAAAGTTAACCTAAAATTAAACCCCAACAAATGTAATTTTTTAAAAAAGGAATTGTTATATTTAGGACACACAGTGTCGGCAGAAGGAATTAGTCCAGATAAAACTAAAATAAAAATTGTCGAAGAATACCCAACACCAAAAAGTACGGAAGAAGTAAAACGCTTTGTCGCATTCTGCAACTATTACAGAAAATTCATAAAAAACTTTGCAGAAATAACCGTTCCTCTAAATAACTTATGTCGAAAAGATGTCCCTTTTATATGGTCTGAACAATGCGAAAATTCGTTTAAAATTTTGAAAAAAGCATTAATATCACCCCCCGTTTTACAATACCCAGACTTTTCGGACGAAAATGAGTTTATTTTACAAACAGATGCTTCAGGCATTGCGATAGGAGCAGTACTTTGTAATAGAGATATGCGGCCAGTTGCTTACACAAGTCGACCTCTAAATAAAGCAGAAAAAAATTACCCAACTATACAGAAAGAGCTACTTGCGATAGTATGGGGAATAAAATATTTTAGGCCATATCTTTTAGGTAAAAAGTTTACAATCATGACAGACCACAAACCATTGTTATATTTGTTTGGAATGAAAGATCCAACAAGCAGATTAATAAAGTTCAGGTTAACATTAGAAGAATACGATTTTAACGTTGTGTATATTAAAGGAAAAGAAAACTCTGTAGCTGACGCGTTGTCTAGAATTACAATAAATTCCGATGAGTTAAAATGTATAAATGACAAAATACTTAACGTAATGACTAGAGCACAAAAAAAAAACAAGATATTAAAGACAGAAGTGACACTCCAATCACTAATAATGACACAGACTATCGGCCTGATCAACCGAGAATCGTGGAATTATTACGGATGCCGAGTAATGCGATAGAGATGATTTTAATAGAAGGACAAGAGTTAAATAAGATTAGACAACAAGTGGGTATAGATGTAGAAACCGAGTGTTTCGCATTCTCCCAAAACAAGGAAGTTTTATACATCAATCTTGATTTCAAGACACAATACACGCGAGCCGTTTTTGTGGAGAAATTAAGCCAATTGAGTAAAAATATTAACGTCGACGAAATATGTATAATTAAAAGAGAAAATAACGCGTTATTCATAAAAGAACTAATAGAAGAAATTAAAAGTAAGGATATATGGACCGGTCCACGGATATGTATTTTACGAGGTGTAGAAAAAATTGAAAATGAAAATGATAGGAGATTTATTATTAACGACTATCACGTACTGCCCACTAGTGGTCACGCAGGCATACGTAGAATGATTAATAACATTAAGAGGAGATACTACTGGCCACAAATGGAAAAGGACGTAAAAGATTATGTAAACAAATGCGAAAAATGTCAAAAATCAAAACACTCGCAAAAAACCAAGGAGCCGATGGTCATAACAACCACAGCTTCATATGCGTTCGAAAAAATATTTTTAGATTTAGTAAGACCTTTAGATAAAGATATAGATGGTAATAATTATATACTTACTTTACAGTGCGAATTAAGTAAATTTGTTGAGGCTTATCCTCTTCAAAATAAGGAAACGATCACTGTTGCTAGAGCTTTAGTTAATCAATTTATTTTAAGGTTCGGAATACCAAAAACTATAGCCACAGATAAAGGCACTGAATTCATGTCATCTACTATGACAGAAGTCTGCACACTTTTAGGAATTAACAAATTAAACTCAACTTCATATCACCACGAATCAATTGGTTCACTCGAAAATGCACATAAACATTTAGGTTCATTCTTAAGAATACAATGCGATAGTTACCCAGAAACTTGGAGCCACTGGCTACCCTTTTGGTGTTTCACTTTTAATAACACTGTACATTCTTCTACAAAATATGCCCCGTATGAATTAGTTTTTGGAAAACCCAGTGAAATTCCGAGTAGAATAAGTAATAGTATAGAACCCTTGTATAACCCAGATAATTATAGTTTAGAATTAAGATATCGTTTACAAGTAGCACACAGAGATGCGCGAAATAATTTGTTAAAAAATAAACAAATGAGAAAATCAATGTACGATAAAAACATAAACCAAGTGAGATATGAGAAAGGTGATTTAATATTGTTAAAAAATGAAACTGCAAATAAATTGGATACTCTGTACAATGGACAATTTATTGTTATTGAAGATATGGAACCTAATGTAAAAATTATAAAAAACAACAAAGCAGAAATTGTACACAAAAATAGAACAAAATTGTTTAAAAAATAATGTATTTTATGTACTTTAACATTATACAACTTTAATAATAACACTGTCTTATCTTAATAGGTGTTCGCTAGTTTTGTATAAAAAAAAAAAATGTATAAATTACCTTTTCTATGACATTTTTTTTTTCTTCTCGTACCCCTGTGGTGTAGTGTGATAAGTATGTATGTAGTATACATAGTAACTCATGTATTAGTTTAAGTCAGTCGTAATAAATCACTCGTGGCGTATACCCGTATTTCATTATAAACTCCCCGCAACCCGCACACTTCAATATACTATGGAAAGTGAATTATGTATACAACCATTGTTTGTGAGAAGATTATACTTATCCTATAAATACTGTGCAAAGGCGATTTCATTTACAAATAATCCATGTGTTAGTCTTATACGTGAGCTAATGTTAAATAATACATATTGGCGAAGAAAAAAAAAACCCTTGCTTTTATCCGCCTATACTGATATTGAAACCATTGATATACACTCATCTTATCCATTGGAAATGTTTCGTTTAGATATTTGGATATCCTTACTATATATATATATGTATATAATATTATAAAAGCGAAAGTGAGTTTGTTTGTTTGTTTGTTTGTTTGTTACCTCTTCACGCTTTAATGGCTTAACCGATCTTGATGAATTTTGGCACAGAGATAGTTGGGAACCAGGAGACGGACATAGGCTAATATTTTTTTAAAAAAAGTGGGATGTGAGGGAGAAAGAGGGAAGAAAAGGGAAAACTTAGCGTTGCTATTACAAATCAGTAAGGCGCTAGGGGAACTGTGTTACCCCGAATTTAACGCGAGCGAAGCCGCGGGCAAAAGCTAGTCATATATAAATATACACGATGTTATTAATTTTAATTTAGAGTGTATTCAGAAATCAAAACGTGACTATGAAATACACTTGCTGAAACTAGATGTACTTGAAGAGATAAACTCTAAATACAATGGATGGCACAAATTTTATACTGATGGTTCTAAAAGTTCTAATGGCAATGGAGCAGCATATTTTGGTATGAATGGAGACTTCTCGACTATGTACAAAACTTCTGCATCTGTCTCAATAATGACGCTGGAGTTAGTTGCGATCTCACAGGCTTTGAATTGCATCAGTGGTTTAAACGGCAATAATTTCGTTATCCTTACTGATAGTAAAAGCGCTTTGCAGCATTTGGCTCGATGCGCCTCTGGAGTCAGAGGTGTATCGATAGCTTATACTGTTATTAAGCAAGTTCAAGAAATGAGGTATTCTAAAAATGTGAGATTGCAATGGATTCCATCGCACATTAATATTAGAGGAAATGAGGAGGCCGACCGATTAGCCAAACTAGCAATTACTGAAGGTCAAAATATTAATATTGTACCAAACTATTCAGAAACACTACAAAATTTTAAAAATATGTGCAATAGACATTGGAAAGAATATTTTGATGAGACCTCTAAAACAAAAGGTATCTGGTATAAGACCATGCAGTCAGAGCCTCCTCATATTCCATGGTTCTGTAATCATAATATAAAAAGAATTCATGTCATAATAGCACATAGGTTACGTACTGGGCACATTCCGTCAGGAAGGTTTGAATATCTCATGCGACGAGCAACCTCTCCAAATTGTGAAATATGTGGTGCTATAGATGATGTTCAACACTTGTTGATGGAATGTGTCAAGAACCAAACCAAAAGAATAGTGGTTTTAGAGCAGCTGGGAATAAACCGCTTGGATGTCGGTATTATTCAAAGTATCTTGGCTGAACCGACATCTGAGCGGGCCTTTATGCTATATGAGCTCGCTTTATATAATAATTTAGAATAAGCTATATAGTAATTTGTTTGTTAATTTAAGGTTAGGCCTAATGGACTGACATTTATAAAAGTCCTTAATAAATAAAGAGAAAAAAAAAAAAAATTAAATTGTAGGCCATGAATATAACGATGCCTTTAACTGGGACAGATTAGGAAACTCCTAATCGATAAGAGATACATGGAAACTTGTTTTTTTATGAAAATAGTTCTGCATATTCTAACTGTGTGCTTTAAGATGTCAATGTATATCTCAAATCATAGCTCATACTGAGTTTACAAATGCATTGCAACAATTAACAAAATCACTGCAGACCAGAGTTAGGGTCAAATGCAAATGTTGCAATTTCCTATACTTTGTCGAAAGCATGAACACAAAAATATTTTTTTACGTGAAGTCTATCATGTTGAAAGCCTTATGCCAAAACTAAGTAAACAGTTATTAAACCGAGCTAGGCGAAATCCTAAAATTGACTGAAAACTTTATTTCTTCGAATAGGTAATCAGTATTACTTCTCTCGCTCTAGGTGGAGAGGACAGGAGTGTTAAACTTGTACTGACTAAAACCCATTTGTTCCTTCTTCTGCTTTTGTTTTCCGAGGCCGCGGTACCTTTTTCGAAAAACCGCTACCCTGGCAGGCAGTGGAGCTGACAGGCACCTCTGCTTTGCTGATATCTCTTGGAACCCCGCGTGGAACACTTATGTAAGACTGTTTCAGGCTATGTAACATGCTATGTCTGCATGACATGTTTACCTAGGTTTATTAAACGTTTGAATACTACATCAAATCTTTGGAAAAGTACAGGAAAAGAGAACATAGTATTTCAAGTCACGTTGGATACTTCTTGTTTGAAAACACAGTGAGGTGAGGATAATAAAACTATTTGAAACATATTTAATTTCTGTTGGTCTTACGCTTAGAATTTATAGGAAATTTCCCATGGTTCTTTAGCAAAAAATTTTAAAATATTTTGTTAGAATTTTACCTCATTTTTAGCTTCAGCAATGCAAAGGCAAAATACTTAAAGTTCTTATTACTGATCAATACACGTACAAGTCTGTCAAGAAAGTCATGAAAAGGAAGGGAACGCGCCACCACCATCAACATGGTAACCCGATAAATGTCGACTGAAAAGTTTTGATACTTATGCTTATAAAATAGTAATATCAATTTATAGTCCCTTTACTTTGTTTACTATGTAGTTAATTTTACCGATCTATCTGTCACACACCTTTAGTTCTATTTGATACTCATCTGTCTATTTGATACTCGTCTATCTATTTGATACTCATCTGTCTATTCGTTACTCATCTATCTATTTGATACATGCATGCAGAATGGCGCTGGTACAATAGCGATAGGTATGAGATCAATTGCAAAAATAAAAGAGTTTATTACATATTTATTTATTAATCTGAATCCAAATAATCAGAGTCTAGATATTCGACTCCCGATGTTGCCTGAAACTTCTTCATAATGACATTGGTCCATGTCTGACTCTTCAAATTCACTCAAACTGTCATCACTTACTGATATGACAAATCTGTCTATACCATTATAAAGATTTCCTCCACGGGTAAAATATTCATTTTCAATTTTGATGACATGTCAACACAATTCTTCCATTCTTGTGGAGTCACTGATTGGAAAGGCCACATTTTGATCACCAACGTTCTTTTGCGCAATTCGCCTTTTTACTATTGCCCAAACTAGTTCGTAGTAGTAGAAAAAGTGTACTTTCTGACGATTAGCACAAACATCGAAATCGTCTATTTGTTTCGTAGGCCGCCTTTCCTGTTTTCCAGGCGTTGAAAATTTACCTCCATTCTTCATGCCTTCGTCCACAATGCGCCGAACTGTACTTTCGGAAACACCTGAAATCAATAAAGACATGTTATTAAAATACCAATAACCTAAATAATAACACCAAAATATCAAAACCGTTGGGTGGTAGTAAATCGTAGGTAAATTTCATAACCTCAACAAAATATAAACAATGATAAAGTAACTAAATTGTTCTTAAAAGCAGAAGATTATCGTAAAATTATGTTTCCGCTAGTGTGTTAATAAACTAGAATAAATTTACGTACCGGTTAACTTTGCTGTTCGACCGAAAACATCATCTTTGCTCGTTCCAGCACTCCCATCTTGAATTTCGGCCATACACCCTTGAAATACTTTAAATATAATTTGTCTCGCACTGCTCTTATAAACATTGCGATTCATTTTTATCTCTTAACGGTCACACGATAAAAAAAACTCGAAATTGTATCAAAATATTATAAAACATCAACCACGAATCAGCTACGACATGACAGTTGAGGTACTGAGCTTGACAATTATTCAGTGTTGCCAGTATTAGCAAAAGCAGTAGTTCCCAAAACATACTTTTCATGACTTTCTTGACATAGACTGTAGCTCTACTCAGAAGAGGACTATTAATTCAGATACTGTCCCTTGAGGATTGTATTGTATTGTATTGTATAACGGGCTGGTGTCCGCAACTCCACGTCTGAGGCGCGTATTTTGCGTATGGGTGGGAATATTATTCGATCCACCCCAGCTCCGCGAAAAACGTCAGCAGCGCCTTGGTGTTGCTGACGATCTCGCGAAGAGTACCTGGGTTACCGAAGTACTTTGCCCTGTATGGGGCAACCTCTGGGCAGTGCAGAAGCACGTGGGCTGCTGTTTCGTCTACCTCCATGCAGGCTCGGCACAGTGGGCTGTCTGTGACTCCTAAGACAAAGAGGTGTTTATTAAAAGAGCCATGGCCAGTAATGGCTGCTGTAATTGTGCGCAGCTGTGGTTTTGTCATCCGTAGCGCCTGTTTAGTGAAGCGGCCGTCGATACTAGGAAGAGCTTCCTTGGCCTGCCTGCACTCACCGTGGTCCAGACACAGTTTGTGGTGTTGTTCTCTGGTGCGTTTCCTTACCAGTGTACGTAGGTACCCAAATGGTAGTGGCACGATAGGTGCGGGTCCCACTGGTACCATGCTCGATCCCCTTCTAGCAAGTTCGTCCGCAGCGTCGTTGCCTCGGGAGTCGCTGTGTCCTTTGATCCATTGGATAGTTATTTTGTTGAGATTACCAACCTTATTTAGGCGCTGGTGACACTCATGTATTAGCCCACAATTGACTGTTTGGCTGTTTAGTGCTTGCAGTACAGCCATGCTGTCCGAAAGTATGCGAATAGAGTGGCCCTCAACCTTCCTTGCCGTGATGGCTGACGCGGCTAGGGAGATGCCCATGCATTCTGCCTGAAACACCGTGTTGTGGACCCCCAGAGGTACGGCTATGTGGATGTTGAGGTCCTCTGAGAAGACTCCGGCTCCCGTGCCAGTACCTGTTTTGGATCCGTCTGTGAAGATTCTTACCTCTGCGGGGCATAGCCCTTCGCAACGGTGGTCTTCATGGAGCTGGATTTTGTATTTCTTATCGAATACGAATTGTTTGGGTATCCGATCGTTTATCGCTTTGGCTATTGGGAACTCGTTGTAGAACTCCTCCAGCGCCTTGGTATGCTGTGTATATTTCTTACCCCATAAATGCAGTGTTTTGAGACGTAATGCCGCCGTCGTTGCCTCCTGCTGAATGAACAGGTGGAGCGGTGGGAGTTCTAGCATGGCTTCAAGGGCTGCAGTCGGAGTAGTCCTCATGCAGCCAGTGATCGCCGTGCAGGCAAGCCTCTGCATACGTTGAAGTTTAGCTGAGGCTGTCACCAATTTGGTGCGGGGCCACCATACCACGGCCCCGTACGTGACCATAGGTCGGATTACCGCGCAGTAAAGCCAGAGGATGATTTTGGGAGACAGCCCCCACCTCTTACCTATCATCCCTCTGCACTGCCAAAAGGTGATACAGGCTCTGTTTAGTTTATTGTCTAAGTGACTGCTCCAGTTCAACTTACTATCCAGGATGACGCCTAGGTATTTCACCTCACTGGCTAATTGGAGTTCAGTATCGAATAGTTTGGGTAGGCGGTAAGGTCCTAGTGTTCGCTTTTGGGTGAACATGACTAGTTCAGTTTTATTGGGGTTTACAGACAGGTCGAAATCCCTGCACCATCCTTCAACGATGCGTAGGGCCTGTTGGGTAAGGTTGCAGATTGTCCCCGTCACCTTCCCTGAAATGAGGATGGTGAGGTCGTCTGCGTACCCGATTGTAAAGAAGTGGTTCGCGTTGAGTTTTGTGATGAGGTCATTTATCACCAAATTCCAGAGGAGCGGAGAAAGTACCCCTCCTTGAGGACAGCCTCTCGCTATCAAGGCCATCTCCCGTACTTCTGCAAGGCGAACCACTCGTTCACTTAGCATATTAGTGATCCAGTCTATCATTACCTGTTCCACTCCATGTCGAGACAGAGCGTTACGGATGCTGGAAAAGTTAGTTCTGTCGAAGGCTCCTTCGATGTCTATGAAGGTTCCTAGACAGGTTCCCTTCTGGTGTATAGCTTCTTCTATTCGGCTGACCACTATGTGGAGAGCTGATTCGGTAGACTTACCCGAGCTGTATGCATGTTGGTTGTCGTGGAGTGGTATTGTTTTTAAAACGCCGTCCCTCAGCTCTCTTTCGCAGATCCTCTCCATGGTTTTTAGAAGGAAGGAAGTTAGACTGATTGGTCGGTGGGCTTTGGCGTTTGTGTAGTCACCCTTACCTGGCTTAGGGATGAATATAACCTTCACTTCCCTCCATCCTTTAGGAACGTATCGGAAGGCTAGGCACGCTCTCATTAAGGGCAGCAGTTTACTGGCAACGGATGTGCTACCCCACTGCAGTAGAGCAGGGAAGATGCCGTCTGGGCCTGCCGCCTTGAAAGGATGGAAGCAACGGATCGCCCACTGGATTTTCTCCAGTGTTATCACCTTGTCAGCGTAATGCCAGTCGTTTACTGATGGCGTTTGAGTTGTCTCTGTCCAGTCAATCACCTGTGTAAATGCGCATCCTGGGAAGTGAGTTTCAATGAGGACGCGCATCGCCTCTTCTGGTGATGTGGTGAGTGTGTTGTCAGGTTTTCGGAGAACAGTAGGCCCAGGTGTTTTTTGCTGTGCCAGTATTTTCCTTACCCTATTAGCTTGTTGACAAGATTCGATGTTGCCACAGTACTTACGCCAACCTGTGGTGCTCCTGAATCTTATGCATTTTTTGTAGCTGGATTTGGCCGCGTAGTAGGCGTCCCAATCCTTGTCCGCCCAAGTATTCATAGCTCTGTTTAGAGCTTGTCTTACCTTGCTGCGCTTACGCTCCAGTTCCGCACCCCACCATGGTTGTTTCCCTGATGTGTTTGGCGGAACGGTTTCGGGGCAGGTAGTCTGGTAGCTGTCTAGCATTGACTTGGTGAGCTGACTTACCCGCTCTTCAATCTGCGGTGTGCTCTCGTAAGTCACCCAGTCGTCGATTGACGCCAGCTTGTTTTCAAGGGTGCGTGTATATGCAGCACGGTCTGTATTGCGCGGGTTGCGCCGTGGCAGTGTGGGTGTTACAGTAACCTGGATGTCGAAACGGATCCACCTGTGGTCCGAGCAGGAGGCCTCCTTGGAGACCTGCCATCCGGTGGTGATTGCCGCTGCGCCCTCCGAGGCCAGAGTAAGGTCTATAATTGTGCGGCTACGCCTGGTTACAAAGGTCGGTTCAGAACCTGTGTTTAGTAGGGTTAAGTTGGTTGAGAACAGATAGTCTACTAGAGTCTTACCCCTTTCATTCTGCGTGTCCATGCCCCACAGAGGGTGGTGGGCGTTGGCATCAGCCCCTATGATAACCTCCAGCCCGGTGCACTCGCAATGTCTTACGAGGCGGGCGAGGTCATGCGGGGGCGGTTCCTCAGCCTCGGGCATATATACCGAGGCGAGGGCGATTTCCACCTCTGTGTTGTCACGCTGTATAGTCAGCCTAGCTGCAGAGATATCCCTGCAACAGAAATCTGTTAGTGGCTGTGTTTTTATGTTTTCTGTAGTATATATACACGATCTGGGTTGGTCGTGGTCTGTAGTAACTAAGAGCTTACCCCTAAGATTGGAGAGGCCTTGTATGCGGCCCGCCCTGATCCACGGCTCCTGGATCAAAGCGATGGCTGTTTGTTGAACCTCCAACCACTTCCGTAGCTGAGCCGTCGCGGTCTGACTGTGGTGGAGGTTAGCCTGCAGGACTCTACAGGTCGACGAAAGGGACGCCATCGCTGGTCGCGCCCTCCTCGTCACCTGCTAGTCGCAGCCCGGCGAACAGGTCGCCCGCGTCGAAGCCCTCCTCCCCGGGGTCCGAAACCGACGACAGGATGATGTCGTCGATCTCTTCTCCCGATGAGAGAACGGCGTCCACGCTGGCGGCGGAGTCGACGGCCGGCTCTGCTGCTGCAGGAGTGTCCGCGGGTGGCTCCGCGGAGTTTGATGTCGGAGGTTTCTCTTCCTCCGGTTTCGCGACCATGGTTTCAGTGGCCGGATCCCAACCCTGAGGGACATCGGCAAATTTGCCGTTCGGGCCCTGGAGTTTTACGTACACCGTCCCTGCGCAAAATGAGAGACGGCGTTCGGCTTTCATCAGGGCCGGAATTTGGTCCTCAGGGATGCCAACCACAATGTACCATGCCGCGGCCTGTTTGTCACCGTGCAGCAGTACCCACCTCCTGATGTCCACCCAGGGGTTTTGGTAGCACAGGGCTCGCCCAATACTGGTCGGCTCTGTGAACATCCCCTGCTCATTGGGGATGAGTATGCCACATCGTACGCGGCGCTGGATCTCCGACTGCCTCTTGATCACCAGCGGAGTGCTGGCGGGAAGAGGCATCTCGGAGACGAGTTTCCCCAGCCAGGCCAGCGTGTGTTCGGTGCCACACCACAGCCTAAGGACCCCACCGGCGAAAATCGGTTTGGCCCTGAAGTTCGGTGCGGGAACATCCGGTTTGGGGGAGCAGGACTCAGCAATGATCTGCTTCTGTATGGCTGCTAGCACCTGCTCTGACACCTCCCTGCTGATGAGCCCCGTGCGGCCGCATGTGACTGCGACGTCGAGGTTGGTGCTGGCAGCTTGGGCGTAGCTCTGGTGGGCGACCCGTTTGGATCTATCAAGACACGGCCGCTTGTGCTCGCCACGAGGGGATGAGGTCTCGTTGAGAGCTCGCTTGGCCGCGGTTTGATCCATCCGAACGGGCCGCTGGCTCCTGTGCTGGCCCTGTACCTCCGCAGCGCCAGCAGGCGGTTGGCTAGGTCCTGGTTGGCTGGTGCCAGCCACGGCCTGCGATCGCTTGCCTGCGGAGAAATTGACATTACCGCTGGCCGGTTTAACCGTAGCCGCGGCGTTAGCCTGTATGGTTACTTGTGAAGTTTTCTTACCTCTCCACAGTTGACGACGCTCTTTCTTCGTCAGTCTTGCCCTCTTCTTACCGACCCCTTCCGAAGAAGTTGGGGCGGTCTGCCTCGGGTGGTCAGCGCAGTTGCACTGGGTACTCTCCGAGGATTTCCCCTTGGTGCCCTTGCGCTTGCTCCTCTGCACCTGCCAGGCGAGCGCAAACTCGTCTCCGGTGATACCGGGCTCCACCGGCTGGCCAGTAACGGCCGGCGGTAGAGGGGCGGCTTGAGGATCCACAGGCAGAGGTGGGTGTTTGTTAATAGCCCCACCTTCGGAGTTAACCGTCGGTGTAGGCTGTGTACCTGAGAAGGAACGAGGAACGGTACTGGTCCCGGGCAGCGCCGTTTTCCTCGGTTTATTACGGGACTTTGTTTTGGTCTTGGCAGCGGTTTTCGCCACTGCCGGACCGGAACCCGCGCTGGAGCTAGCCGCAAAAGCAGCAGAGCGCCCAGGGGCGACAAAGGTGCCGACGGCACCTCCTGTGGGAGCCTCATTGGCTTTCGCCTCCGCTCCAGTATGTGTATGTGTTTGTGGTGTGTGTGTGAGGTGTGTGTGAGTAAGTGTTTGTGGTGTGTGTGTGTGAGTAAGTGTTTGTGGTGTGTGTGTGTGTGGTGCGTGTGTGTGTGGTGTGTGTATGTGTGTTGTGTGTGGTGTGTGTGTGTTTGGTGTGTTAAGGGGTTTTTTATTATCCATAATAAGTGTAATAGGTATTCATCTCTCTGGCTTCCCACCCTCCATGGAGCCCGCACCTGGGAGCGTCTCGCTACAAACTAGCTCGAACACTAGGATTACCAGAGAGATATAGGTGCGCAGGGCTGGCTTACAGTGCGACATCGGGTGCTTGATCGGGTAGGTAACCCTCACTTACACCGTCAGCATGACCTTAACCCACCGCTTCGGCCTTCCAAAGATGACCTCCACGGACCCCCCGCACCTCGCCGTGCCCCTCTGACGGGACACTGTGGCCATTTCCCCACCCTTGGCTATTGGGTGGGGCCACCGTTTCGCTTGAAATCCGGACCAAAGAGGGCGTGTTGCCTTACGGACGCATTAACACCAGCGCCGCTCGGCTCAACCCCCCAGGACTCCTTCATCCCCGCTTACGGCGCTCAACTGCGCAGGTCCTAGCGCAGGTGACTCGATTCCCCTGCTCATCGCCAGCTGGATTTAGTGGCGGTTGAGCCCACAACCACTCAGTCACAGAGGGTCGTGGTTAGGAGTGGAAAAGCGCCTGGTGGTTTCTGTTGCGTCTATTTCTTAGGGAATTAGACCAAGAACAGGGCGGCAACCTCGTGAAGGTGGATCCACCAGACTTGCCTTGGGGATCTACGCGACTGTTGCGCTCTCCCCCAAGACCTCGCCACCTTACTGACTCTGAAGGAGCAGTAAGGTAGGCTTGCATCTATACTACCAAGCAAAGCGTAAGCAAAGCGTGTCGTTGTGCAACCGCAAAAGCATAAATACAAACCCTCCCCTCCCCCCCTTGAGGATCCAGGATAATTAATAATTCAAATCTCTGTTGGCGCCGACAACGAGTAGGTAATTGAATCACCATTCCATCACTTTTTGAATTACAATGAGCTGATTATTTATTTTATTTAAAAAAAAAACTTAGCCCCACACTACGATTTTTTCCTGTATCGTGGGTGTGTTTACAAACATTTAAACTCACATATACAAACAGTTCCGTGCGGGGATCGAACCTGGAGCACGCAGCGCAGCAGTCGATCGTTCAGCCACTGCGCCAACCGTGTCGTCTTACGTCTGTTATATCTAAGTCAAATGCAGGTTGCCTAACCCGGCACAAATCCAGACTCCGAGCATAGAAATTCCAATAGGAAAAACCCAATAACACACACTGACTTGCCTGTCTGACTTGGAAATCGAAACATATTTTTGCTTCTTATAAATAAATATATGGACACTTTTAATGTGCACGTCTTGCTACATCGTTCTCACATAAACACGAATGATGTAACCAAGGTTTTGTAACAATATTCTGATTTAAAAGAGTGTCCATGGAGTTTCTTGCCCATTCTTCTCCATAGAGATCTACGCTTTGGAATGGGCAACTACAGTACTTTCACAGTTATTATGCCTTGTGACTGGGACTGTAGCTTCATTTTTATTAGGGTTCCGTAGTCAACTAGGAACCCTTATAGTTTCGCCATGTCTGTCTGTCCGTCCGTCCGTCCGTCCTCGCTTAATCTCTGTGACCGTTAGCACTAGAAAGCTGAAATTTGGTACCAATATGTATATCAATCACGCCGACAAAGTGGTAAAATAAAAATTGGAAAAAAATGTTTTATTAGGGTAGCCACCTTATATGTAAAGTGGGAAGTGTTTTTTTTTTTAATTTCAACCCTAACGTGTGATATATTGTTGGAAAGGTATTTAAAATGAATAGGGGTGTACTAAAATCATTTTTTGATAATGTCTATAATTTCGAAAATAATCGCTCCAAAAGTAAAAAACAATGTGTCCCCCCCCCCCTCTAACTTTTGAACCATAAATTTAGAAAATATGAAAAAAATCTGAAAAGTAGAACTTTATAAGGACTTTCTATGAAAATCATTTTGAACTTGATTGACACAACAGTTTTTGTACAAAAAAGACAAAAAGTTGTACAAAATAATTTCTGGACTAAGTTTGTAGTATAATCGTATATGCAAGCATTTTTTTTAACTTCGTTTACATATTTTATTATCCTGAACGTATCTTTTTTCAAACAAAAAAAAGAATTATTGAAATCGGTTCTCGCAATCCAAAATTACCACCGAAAACTTCTTGCACTTCTTGCCTTTGAATTGATTAGTAACCCAATTCCCCGAGAGATGGCGTTGTAGGTACTTATTACATTGGATCGGGTATTATCGAATTGTTCGGTTGGTCTCTCCTTGGCATTGGCGGTATCTTATAACTACATAAAACTTCTATCAAGAACATGCTAAGGCAATTTAGAACAAAACTAAAATTCATTTTTTTAACACCATCAAAATGTTAAGGTAAAAACCAGTTCATAAATGGTTCGATAGATGGCGTTACGTAATGACGTCATTTTTTTAAAAGTCGATGTTAAGATTTTCCGTGCTTTCATGACCTACCGTGGTAAAGAATACTTATTGTGACGGACGGGAAACTACGGAACCCTACACTGAGCGTGGCCTGACACGCTCTTGGCCGATTTTGTTGTCAATGTTTCGACAGTTCAAAAACGTTTATCATTTCCTATAGATTTACCATCCACCTATACATATATATATATATTATGGTAATTATATGATGATTATCAAACTGCACAATCAGCTCCTTTGGACTAAAATATGCGAAAAAAAAACAGCGGACCTATGTAATTTCAATACACAACAAAATGTATGGAATGGCTGTTTTTTTGTCTTACGATTACGATGTTGGTCCCATTCCCATAGACAAAGTGGTTCAGTTTGACGGCCTGTCCCCTAATATGACCACACCGCTCTGATAAATGCTTTAGAATTGCTTCTTTTTGATAAGACACGAAGTTCACAACACGAATATGGTTTATGCAGGGTGGAAGACACACCGACGCGCAAACGGTTTCCACGTATTCAGATCTTCATTCTAAACCAGAGTTTAGAAACTTGACATTTCTAATTACTCACACTTTGACGTGTACAATGAAACACGATTATGAATGATACCCTGTACAACTTATATGTTCTACCAAAGTACCAGGAACAAAATTGCTTAAGCCAAACTTTTAGATAGTTTTGCATATTATACGTTTTACTACAAATTGTAATGTTCCGGGCCCGCGGTATTTCTTTGAAAAACCCGTTACCTACCCCGGCAGGTGGTGGCCCTGGCAGGCCCTTCTGTTTTGCTGACATTTCTATGAGGCGCGCGTGGAACACTAACGCGCAGTCGACACGGCCCCGTAAGTACCTTAGAATCGAATTTGATTAAAAACTTTTAGGATTATCATTTTGCTATGATGTAGGTCCCACAAAGTTTCTAATAGTAACCTAAATCTAACTGGATAACGTTAGTTTTGTCAGAGCAGACAATTCAGAATCATCGTCTGTCTAGACAACTTACGACTGCTAGAAAATATACGCTATGCTCTCAACGACAAAAAATGCCAATTCCACTTCTATCGTTTAATTAAAGAAAAAAGAACAGTATGACGCATAACCTACATATTTTTTCGGAAATAAATATTTGACCTATATGTACAGAATATTTCAACTACATTGACCGGAATGGTAATAAATAATTTGCATTATTATTAAACTTAATGCATAATGCATAAATTACCAATAAATTAAACTTGAGAGAAGAATTTTATTAACGTCGGTGTCCCTTCCCCCCTGTATTTGTATTGCTATTAGTGCCAAAAGACGAGGCGTTACATTCAACAACCGGTTATTCCCCGATGTTCTAGAAAAAAAAAAACGAACGCTACTAACCATAGACTATCGTCCACCACAGTACTGTCTAGAAGCGTTGCAACGACGCGCGACGCGTTCGGTTGTTTTTATTTGTGTTCCCAATATTTTCGTCACCAAAACATTCAGCAAATAGTCATCATAGTTTCAGAAACAGGATTCTTTTGTAAAGGTATGATATTTCTGACTTAACTATTGGTATACCTTGAAGATATTTGACACCAGACAGACATTTTGTTTATGAGGTTATAGTCATAGTAGTAGTAGATAGTGTTAATTAATGATGCCAAGCAATTGGATATATTACATGTTTATGTTGTGACAAGTATTTATTCTGTTGTTGGTGACAAAAAATCTCAATAATATTATCGTTACTACTACTAAAAAAAAAGATTCTCGCATCTAACTAGCCTGTGCGCGAGTCATCAAACACTGATAAAACCGAGAATTCCAAATTATCCTATGTATATTAAAATATTATAAAACTATGTTGTTGGCGGGCATCTTAATCAGTGGATGACGTAATCTAGTGACCCGGTCAAATCAGTCATGTCTGAGAACATTCATTTAAATGCAAACAAGCGAAATTCGTGCGTCGTTCTAAATACAAACTATCTTTTTACAGATAATGGCACAAAACAACTTTAAAGCTTATTTACTCGTCAAAATACCAAAACAAAATCAAAATAATCTTGAAAGATACGAATGTATACCACGCCTTTGGGTAGGAGTGGTGGATGATGATAATAATAAAATGGTGGTATTTGATTTTCCTGTAATAGAAGATATTTTGGAAGTCAAATTAAGAGTCATTACAGAAACAGAAAAAAAATTGGATATTAAATGGAATACCCTTTATGGCGAAGTGTTATTTGACAATGGTAAGTTCAAGTCATTTTTAACTGACTTTAGCTATAATTTTTTAAAAGGCAAAATAGTTAAACAAACAAAAGCCCGCTTTCGAGGACAAGGGTATTTTCCATTTTTTTGTGTCATTTTGAAAGCTGGTTAATTTTTGCTAAGGAGTTATCAAACCAAAGTTACTAAATAAAATAGATTTTAAGAATATTGCACGCACTGTTTAGTTTAAGATTATGGCGGCCTGACTTTTATTAAACAATAGTCTGATTTTTATAGCCATAAAAAGAATGACCTTGAATGTAAAACATTATGTCTTACAGATTCTATAGACGCTGCGTTTAGATTTCTTGAAGGAATATTGGACAAGATTGAAAGAGACAGTGAACACTCGCAGAACACAAGTACGTACAATATTAATATGACACAACAACAATAGGTATATGCGGAACAGGCTCGATGTTGCGTCGCTGTCTCCACTCTGTCTGAATGGAGTTCAGATAGATTACGCAACTAAGGCTAAAAATTTGGGGGTAATTATAGACTCATATTTGTCGTGGACTTTCCAGGTTGCAGAAGTGAGTCGAAAAGTGCATTACACATTCCACTCGCTCAAATGTCTCCAGAGCTTTCTGCCTCTGAAGACTAAAATCTCCCTTGCGCAGACTCTCATCCAGCACATCATAGACTACGCCGATGCCTGTTATTTGGATGCCACCGAGGAGCTCTTAAATAAACTTGAGCGTTTGCAAAATATCTGTATCCGTTTTGTTTTTAACCTTAGAACATATGAACATGTTTCCAACTTTCGCAAAATACTTAAGTGGCTCCCAATTGGACTTCGCCGGAACTCTCGAATATTGTGTTTGTTTTTAACATCCTTCATAACCCTAAAACGCCATTCTATCTGCAGGAACGTTTTTCCTATTTCCGTCCTTCTGATGCTCCTTGTAGATCGCATCTTAGGAATCTCCTCCAACCCCCTCCCCACTCTACCGACTTCTACTCCTACTCCTTTACTGTTCACGCTGTGCGGTTGTGGAATTCGCTTCCGCCTGACATTAGGGACTGCCAAACTGTTTCAGTTTTTAAGAGAAGAGTAAAAGAACATTATCTTTCTATTTCACCATAGTTGCATAGGTATTTATTATTATATTTTATTTTGTATTTACATTCAGTCAAAAAAGTATCGGGAATGGATGATTTGTTTATGGTTCCAAATTAAAATTTTTGTTTTTTTTGTAGTTGTTAGATTGGCACAACTGTTTTCCATTTTGGCGCGGAGTTTGAGTTGCATCTGTTATTTATATTAAATACAGTGCTGGTTTTAGTAATATCATATATTATAGTGTGTATTGCGATTTCATAATGGACAAAAATATCGAACAAAGAGTTTGTCTTAAATTTTGGATCGCCAATGGAATTTCGTGTTCGGAGTCACTGAAAATATTACAGAAAGCTTACGGTGAATCGACTTTATCAAAAACTCTCGCTTATGAGTGGTTCAAAGCGTTCAAAAGCGGACGAGATGTGATGGAAGATTTGCCTCGCTCTGGTAGGCCGTCAACGTCTGCAACTGAAGTTAACATCGCAAAAGTGAAGAAAATAGTGACTGAAAATCCCCATTCAACTCTGAGAGAGATAGCCGCCGAACTATCTGTATCTCACGAGTCGATCCGTACCATTGTAACTAATCATTTGGGTATGAAACATGTTGCTGCTCGGCTAGTCCCAAAAGATCTGAATTTTCTCCAAAAACTCAATCGCATGAAAGTCGCTGAGGACATGCTAGAACGAGTCAGTTCGGACCCAACATTCATGAAACGCATTGTTACTGGTGACGAGACGTGGGTTTACGAGTTTGACATGCAAAATAGTCAACAAGCTTCGGAGTGGCGCCTTCCAACTGAACCGAAACCGAAAAAACCACGCCAAAGTCGATCAAAAGTCAAAGTCATGTTGACTGTTTTCTTTGACTATCACGGTGTTGTGCACTCTGAATTCTTACCGGAAGGTCTAACGGTAAATAAAGAATATTATTTGAGCGTTATGCGGCGTTTAAGAGAGCAAATTCGACGAAAAAGGCCAGATTTGTGGAAAGAAAATTCTTGGATTTTGCACCACGACAATGCGCCTTCGCACAAGGCTATCATTGTGAACGAATTTTTGACCAAACACTCAACAAATACCATCCAGCAACCACCATATTCACCAGATATGGCTCCTGCTGACTTTTTTCTTTTTCCTAAACTCAAATTATCACTTCGTGGCACCCGTTTTCAATCGATAGAAGACATAAAGGAGAATTCGCGGCGAGAACTGAATTCAATTCCGGAAGCAGCGTTTAAAAAATGTTTTGATGAATGGATTATTCGTTGGCGCAAGTGTATCGTTTCTAAAGGAGCATACTTTGAAGGTGATAAAATAAATTTGGATGAATAACAGACATCTTGTGTATTATTGATCTTTTCCCGGTACTTTCTTGACAGAGTAGTATGTTATATATTTGTCTTTGTACTTGTATGTATGTTAGTATATTCTTATATTGTATTTAGTCATTATTTGCTTTTGTTTTTATGTATTATTTTTACGCACTGTGTCTACATCTCTTTTTATTTACTCTCCTTTCGCAGGTATGCTGGAAGAGATTTCTATAGAAATAAGCATTACCTTTGTACCTGTTTTCTATTCCTGTCTTTTTTCTGTATTCAGTGTACATAAATCGTTAAATCGTTAAATAAATAAATAAGACACACACATAAATATTGCTTAATAAAATATGTACCTACGTTATTATTATTGGCTTGTTTATTGCATGTCTTAACTGATTGTTGTTGGCCATTGATTATCTTATTCAAATTATGATTATGTGATACAATTAGTTATTTATTATTTTTTGCAATTTTCAATTTATTATTTTCAATTTTAATTTTTCATGTAATTTTGTTTAACCCTTGATACATTAGTTTCACTCATAAATACATTTTTAAATATTTCTTTAAAAAAAATAGAAAAACATTTAAAAATATAAAAATAGGTCTCCGCCGGTATCGGGAGCAGGGTCCAAGCTACCGGTGGTTAGGGCTCCAGAGACAGGAACCTCCTCACAATGCGAGCCGTATCGAGGAGTACTGCCTTCTGAATCAGGCCCTTAATCCAACCGCCTAAGGAGAGCTTCGAGATATGGTCGTCGATGCTCTTGGCCATCAGGCCATTGGCCTTAACTACTATCGGCACAATGACAGCCGAGCTCACATTCCACATATCGACAACCTCGTGTGCCAAGTCAAGATATTTGTGTTGTTTCTATTTTATTAACCCTTGATATATTATTATGTTAGTGCTGTGCACACCTGTAAGTGACGAATTCACTCGTAATTTTAAGAATGATCGTTACTACTAAAAATGTTTTAGTGAATAAGTCGTTGGAGTGCCATAATTAAATAAATATGACAAGTGATGTATATTTTAACCTGTATTCGTTTGCAAGTACTCAAATTATTTCATGGTCATGTCAATAGGTGAAGATTATTTGATACCTGTGATCAAATTTATTAGATTTTTTGCTTCTTTAAGTGGGACAAAATGGGGTAGGTAGATTCCAAACAAAAACCGGGTAACTTTCTTAGGAAACAAGGAAACTTTAACTCTTTTTAAAGAAAACAAACTTAGCGTATGTACTTTACTTTTGATGACGTATAAGTAGTCTATAAAAAACTTACATGTAAAATCAGAAACTCCTCCTTTTTGTAGAACTCGGTTAAAAAAGAGTGACAACGATTTTTTTTTCTTTTGATGTTGACTCCTCTTTCGCTTGAAGGTCATTTTATTGTAAAAAATCAAAAAGCAACCTACGTATCCAATTGTATAAGATAATATTTAATTACAATCGTATGAAAAAAAAAACAAAATATCATCTTTCGCCTATTCTTGTGGGGTCGACGCTGCATGTCTTCTTTTCCCAAACACATTGTTCCACTTACTCATTATAGATTATATAGTTCAGCGAGAATCCAATCACTATAAACTTCGTTCCTGAACTGAACGAGAGCGACTAATAAAAGTGTTTGTAAAAACCTACTTACAAAATAAAATAATTCATTATTTAACCGGGATGAGTTACAACCCACACACCATCAGAAACAGTGTCATAGTGGATAAAGACATGTCTTTGTAACACCTTGATGCATTTTTTTTATTGCTGCCCCACGCCAGGATTTTCTCCTGTATTGTAGGTGCGTTTACAAACATTTAAACTCACATACACAAACAGCCAGACCCGAAACGACTACCTGTAGTTCATACAAATATTTGTTCCGTGCGGTATCGAACCCGCGACACGCGGCGCAGCAGTCGATCGCTCAGCCACTGCGCCAACCGTGCCGTCAAATTAGATAATAATAACCAATTTAGGCACGTTATATCAAAATATTTTGCTGGTTTTTCTTTCATCGAGTACGAGCAATGAATTCGTTCACAAACTTTCGCATTGATGCCAAAATTATAATATTTTATTACTATGAAAATATTATTATGGTGATTCAAGTTCCTAGTAATCACTGATTGCGTTATGTTTACTTTTATCTGCAATCATATCATCCCGGACTGTACCCTCATTTATAATTATCTAAAGGGAATAAATTCTTTTTCAGATAACAAAGTGGAAGCAATAACAACTAAACAAATAAAGATAAATCTTATTAAATTACCTACATTGAAAACACCTGATAATACAACTTTACTTCAAAATACTACAGTTTGCAGCGGTTTTCGAAAAGATGTAAACTTAGAAATATCAAAAGCATATGAAAGTATTCGTCCTTATGAGGATTTAGAAAACGAAGACACTGAGTTTTCCTCAACGTCAAAAAATACTCAAGTACTTGAGACAACTAAAATACCTTCAAATGAAATAGACAATAAAGCTATAAAAGAAACAACTATTAATGAAGAAAATGATAAAAAAAACAATGGAACGACCTCGAAGGAAATCCACTTGTCAAAAAATAAGTTATCAGGAAATTACGGATGATGAATCTGATGAATCAGATTCCGCTGCAGAAAGCGAAGATACAGATAGTAATGTTGCATTTCATGACACTCCACAGCCAAGGACATCTGACGAGATCATACCAGTCGGAGTTAATAATTCTCTTGATCATCAAGCTATGGACATGAATCTGTTAAACTTAGATGATCCCGTTCATTGTAACTTGTACAACTTTTATGTTGATATAAATGAATCATACCAAAAAATTATGACTAGTTTTGATCATGCGGCAAATTATTTACATAAAATAAATTCGACGAGTAAAGAAAATGTTGAATTGGAATCAAACCTATCATCACCAGTACCAACAGATCAGCATACGGAACCTATGAATTCCATCATGTTCTCGCATCCACAACCACTGCTACAGGAACGTGCAAGTGTATGTGACGAAGACCGTAAATGGACCCTAAGATACCTTGAGAAAAGGCCAGGAAATATTGAACTTTTGCCAGAAACAGGCGTGTATGTCTCTGAAAAAGGTCTCAATGAGTGCATATCTAAGTTTAATCATACTACCAAATTTACCATCGGTTTGCTAGACGAAGTTTTTACAAAAAAAGCTATAAGAATGTGCTCGTTCACTGGTAGAGCGACAAAAAGACCTGGTCTTCATTCAAAGGCAAGACAAACACTTATTGATTACGTTTTAAAACATGCTTTGGAAAAGAAATGGGAGAAAGCAGAACTTAAAATAATCACGAAATGTATAAAAAATAAACTAATTGTAAAAGCAAAATAGATTAGAGTAGAAATATCATCATGGCTCCCAGTCTAACCGTATATTGGAGAAGATCAGTTTGTTACCTGGAGTGATTTTCTATTTGACCTCCACATTCTAGTGTCAAAATCTACAATTGACATACGAGATCCATTGACCGACGTGCTTTTTAAGCCGCGGAATAATCTAAGTCGCCCATCTGCAACACTAGGCTGTACATCCTACTTAAATTTATAACACGCTTGTAGCTCACGACTTTGTCTGCTTTGCTATTTTCGTTGTCTACATATATTTTATTTTACTCCACATATTTAGGCATGACCTCCATATTTTTCAAGGTTACAGGATTCGCATAAAAGGGCAAGACAGACAGATATTTTTTTGCATTTATCAATCAACCAATTACTTTTATTTTTAGGCATTGACGGTCCATAGATACGATACACAAAATAATCTTATGAGTAATGAACTAATACATAATAATGAAAACATTTACAAATAGGTAACTACTAACTACGTTTGCTCGGCGACGTATTGTACTGACTCGAGGTGTTCTGTCTTTTTTTTTTTTAAAGTTTCGAGTTTGTGTTTGTACTGTTAGGCGTCATCGTCGCCAGTAGCTACTGATCGTTCGATGACACGATGCGTTCTTGACTCACGATGAGCTCAAAGATACAGATTTCTACAGAGTGTCCGATTGAAATTCGCAGGCTATCGCGCGAGCACAGGCATTGTTACATTAACCATTTACATCGCAGGACGAGAATGCATCTCGCCATCGCACAATTCCTGCCAACTAGGTCGACGGGATTGAATCAGATGATTGAACCAGTATGATTACTATTAATAAAAAAATATAAATTACTTTTACCTCATTCTTTTAGTACATGTTGCATTTAATTATTGTAGCTCTGTGTTAATACTATGTAAATTTTAAGGGTTCGGACTCAAAGGATTACAATGCCGCCTACGTCTGTTTGTCTGCCCGTGTGTCACTGGCACATATCTTTTCAACTATAATGGACTTTATGATACTCGAAATGCGTGAATTTGATTTAAATTTAAGCAATTTTGAACTAATGATATGTATATTTTCTTAAGATTGTTAGTGTAGAACCTATGAATAAATTAATTTAATTTAAGCTGTGATGTTTTATTTATTTCATATTTCATAAAGAAAAAACACTTTACAAAAGCGGACTTAATGCCTTGGGCATCTTCTACCGGTCTACCTAAGGGTAATGTAGAGGGAAAACATAGTAGGTAGATTAACGAAAGTTTGACGAAAACATTAGATAAAATATAACGATAAATACATTTTATGTATGTACTTAAAATACATAGATACATGGAATAAAATACCAACCATTTCATTTGGGGACGAATCTGCCAACTCAAATAAATGTTTCTAAGTTTTTACTTTACATGAATGTTTTATTTGAATCTGAGATGAAATAACATGATAGAAGTGTCATGTTTAAAATATCTATTGAAATCTTTCAGCTCACAAAATTAATTGTACAGGGGCGGACATCATGCCCTGCGTGATGCAGACATAAACTGTGGCAGTGGGTGCAGTACTGAACACTGAAGATTTAATTTTAATTAAATTGTAGGCCATGAATATAAGAGCGATGCCTTTATGGGACAGATAGGAAAGTCCTAATCGATAAGACATGGAAACTTACTTTTTTATGAAAACAGTTCTGCATATGCTTGCTGTGTGCTTTAAGATGTCAATGTATATCTCAAATCATTGCTCATACTGAGTTTTCGAATGCATTACGACAATTAACAAAATCACTGCAGACCAGACTTAGGGTCAAATGCAAATGTTGCAATTTCCTATACTTTGTCGAAAGCATGAACACAAATTTTTTTTTTTCGTGATGTCTATCATGTTAGTTTTGGCATGAGGTTTTTATGCCAAAACTAAGCAAACAGTTATTAAACCGAGTTAGGCGAAATCCTAAAACTGACTGAAGACTTTATTTCTTCGAATAGGTAATCAGTAAATTACTACTCTCGCTCTAGGTGGAGAGGACAGGAGTGTAAGACTTCTACTGACTAAAACACATTTGTTCCTTCTTCTGCTTTTGTTTTCCGAGGCCGCGGTACCTTTTCCGAAAAACCGCTACCCCGGCAGGCAGTGGCCCTGACATGGACCTCTGATTTGGTGATATCTCTTAAATACATAATTATTATTGTTATTACTCATTATGTAAAATGTTGGGTAACCTGTAAGGAAATAACTGTTTAAGTCGGGCCTGTTGGTCTAGTGGTTAGTGGCCCTGACTGCTGAGCCGGAGGTCGTGGGTTCGATTCCCACCCAGGACAAACTTTGTGTGATGAGCATGATTGTTTGTTCTGTGTCTGGGTGTGATTTATCTATAATATGTATGTATTTATAAATTATATAAGTATGTATATCAGTTGTCTGGTTACCATAACACAAGCTCTGCTTAGCTTGGGATCAGATAGCCGTGTGTGAGTTGTCAAAAAATAAGAAATAAGAATAAGAATAACATAATTTTTTTTAAAGATATTTTTATACAGAAGCTGTTAGTGACCTTTTTTAATAAAATTAAATAATAAATAAATAAAATCTCTTAGAACTGCGCGTGGAACACTTTAGATCATTTCAGGCTATGTAACAAACTATGTAAGTCAAATGCAGGTTGCCTAACCCGGCTTTAATCCAGACTCCGAGCATAGAAATTCCAATAGGAAAAACCCAATAACACACACTGACTTGTCTGTCTGACTTGGAAATCGAAACATATTTTTGCTTCTTACAAATAATAAAAAAAAAACATTTTTTAGTCAGGCCGCTACTGCCCCTTCTGTGCGTGTGTGTGTCATCTAACTCCTCCTAAACGACTGGATCGATTTGGCTTAAATGCTGTGAGTTGTGTATATTGCGATGATTTTTAGGAAGCAGCGCGACTTACCGAGTCTTTTTGTATTATCGAACCACAGTTCGACCCGGTAATCGCGCTACTGTCAGCATGTGACTACATTTGGTTAGCTGTACAGGAAGGCTGCCGTCTGCTTATGAAATAACATAACAATTTAATACAGACCAGACCCTACTAACTATAGACCAATTTCAGTGCTACCAACATTTAGTAAAATTTTTGAAAAAATAATTTTAGATCAATTGCAAAGATTTTTCAATAAACATAAGTTATTGCATCATAAACAGTTCGGTTTTACAAAGGGTCGTTCAACTACTGATGCCGGTGTTGAACTTCTAGGACACATTTATAATGCCTGGGAAGATAAATGCGATGCTTTGGGGATTTTTTGCGATTTGTCCAAGGCTTTCGATTGCGTTCTCCATAAAACATTAATCAGAAAACTACACCACTACGGAATCCGGAACGCCTCTCTGAATCTTCTTACGTCATATTTGAGTGGTAGGATTCAGAGAGTTGATGTTAACGGGAAAAGATCTCCCGGATCTGTAGTAAGCATGGGAGTACCTCAAGGCTCCATTCTTGGCCCTTTTTTGTTTCTTATTTATATTAATGACTTGCCTTACCTCATAAAGGATAATCATGATGTAGTGTTGTTTGCAGACGACACTTCTCTTTTATTTAAACTAAAACGTCAGCAGCTAGCTAGTGACGATGTTAATAGCGCTCTGGCAAAGGTCGTTAATTGGTTTAACGTTAATAATTTACTTCTAAATGAGAAAAAGACCAAATGCATTAATAATAATAATAAATCTTTATTTCAGACATACGTCCATACATTTTTAACAAATGAAACGTTAGTAGAGTCGTTAGTAGCACACATAAAAATACAATAACAGGGTGTTAGTAATTTGTTAGTACAAAATCAAGATCATAGTCATTACATTCTATTACAGTCTATTTCCTATTTCTGAGTAAGTGAACACTCGCCCAGTAAATAGCAAACGGACCGTTTATTTTGCACGCTAACGTTCTGAGGACAGTGTTGGTGCTACCACGGACCCTGCTCATCATCGATGCGGTTCTTTTCCTGATAATGGAGAAGAAGTCATCGATGGAAGCTCCCGCAAACATTTCGGAAGCACTGCAATACCTGGGTTTTTTCAACACTGCCCTCAGCGCGTCATTGTACTGAACACGCAGGGCATTGTAAGCCCGCCGCGTAAAGCTGATCCACAGACTGCACGTGTAAAATGATTGACAGAAGGCTCTGAAAAGTAACAGTTTTACATCTTTAGTACATCGTGCGAATCTGCGGGCCAACATATTGCAGCGGACTGCCAACGCCCTCCTCTCCCTCTCTAAGTCTGCATCATCCTGTAGGCGATCCGTCAGCATGTGACCCAAGTATTTTGCTTCAGTCACCCTCACTAGTGGCGACCCCCCAACCCTAATTGGTGGCACATTTGATGGAGCTTTATTTCCTGCCTTGAATACCATGAGTACACTCTTACTAGCATTATACTTGAGTCCATGTGACGTGGCATACGCTTCACAAATGCCCAGAAGTCTTCTGAGCGCACTCACTGACGGACTCAGCAGAACCATGTCGTCCGCATAACTAATATTATTTATCATGGTTCCGTCTATGGAACACCCGACCATAGCTCCGCTGAGCCTGCCAATCAGCTGATTAACAAATAGGTTAAACAAATTCGGGGAAGTCAACCCACCCTGCCTGACGCCGCATTTCATAGGATATTCCTGACTAAGCGAGCTGACCCATCTGACCGCATTTTTTTGATTGCTGTACCAGTACTTGAGGAGGGATACCGTCTCCCTCGGCACAGTGGTCTCCTTAAGTAATTTATGCCAAAGAATATCATAATTGACCAGGTCGAACGCCCTCGACAGATCAAGAAAACACGCATATATCGGTGTATTCCTATCAGTATAGTACCTTACAGTTTGTTTCAGACACATAATCGCCATTTCCGTTGACAGGTTGGGTCTGAAGCCAAACTGCAAGTCATGTATCTGAAGGTGTTTGCTCAGCTATGCGTTCAAGAGACTGTCGAGGACTTTCGCCACGGTAGTGGCCAATGATATTGGGCGATAGTTACGCTTGTCAGATGAATCCCCGGTTTTGTTCTTTACTATAGGAACTACTACTGTTTTCAGCATATCTTCCGGAATAAAAGAGTGACCTATACAAAAGTTAAACAGTAGACTCAAGACTCTGGGCAGATGTACGCCTGCGTATCGCAAATGTTCTATACTTATTCCGTCATGACCTGGTGACTTTCCACGTTCCATCTTCATTATGACATTCTTCACATCAACTGGCATAATCCGATTGTACTTATCACCAGGTCTGACGTCTGGTTTACATAAGTTGTCACTCTCACAGGGCATTGGTTCTACAGTAAACAGATCCCTAAAAACATTTGCAATATTTTGATCACCTACTACCCCATCAACGCTCACAGGAATGCTCGGCCCAGGGTTCAGATGCCCCGTATTTTTCCAAAAACTGCAAAAATCTTTAGCCTTGTGCTTTGCTGCCAGTATATCCATTTTTATTTGCTCAGCATTATCCTGGCACCATTTTAATTTTTTCTTGAATACTTTACGTGACTCACACATATCTAAGTAATGTGGTCCTGCACGCGGCTTCCCTAGTAAAACCCAGTTACTGAAACTAAGTCGAGCATTCCTATGGAATTCACTAACATGCTTGTTCCATCCTAGAATACACTTCCTCTTAATCCTTTTACTGGCACTTCGAGTTTTTACCGAGGCATCACTCAATTTAGACATAATGTTCGCGTAAATTGTATTAATTATGTTCCTATGACCTACATTATCACATATATGGTCACAGCAATCCCGCAATTCCACTGGAAAGTCTATATTTCGTAATGCCTCGTTACATAGCTCCCTATATTGACGAATTTGTTCATCGTCTCTTATTCCCCATAATATTTTGTTATCCATGACTTTGTTTACAGTGGTTTTTGTAGGCAAACTCTCAAGGTTACAAATGATTTCCAATGGAAAGTGGTCTGACCATGACACTTCATACAATACTTTAATACTTTCAATTATTTGAAATGCCATTGAGGTAACCAGACAATGGTCCAACCATCTGACAGTTCCATGAGCCTCGCTTAGGTATGTATAAGTGTTCAGACCACTTAACAGATCTACGTCCGCGCATGACCAACTTTGTTCCCTACAGAAACTCATCATTTCAATAAAAAACAATTCCTTCGGATGCGCATTAAAATCACCCAGAATAAATACTGTATCTACATTACAATCGTCAATTATTGCATTCATCTCTGATAAACACGCAGTAAATTCAGATAGATTGTCCTGACAGTCCGTAGGCATGTACACTGTAAAAACTAACATTGACTGACACTGACTCACACATTTAATCGCCGCAATTCGTACACTATTACACTTAATAACCTCGACGACACTAAACGCACTCTTTCTCCATAGAAGGGCCACCCCACCATAGGGCCTCCCCCGCAACACACCTGCCGCTGTATCTACCGCTGAGACGCCCACCGCCGCAAATTCACCGTGTATGTCATTAAGATAGGACAGATCATGAGGTAACAGCCACGTCTCCTGCAGTGCAACTATATCCGCATTGTCACACATTTTTTTAACATACTCTACTGATCTCTTTATAGACCTACAATTAAAACTCAATAGTTTAAGTAATCTATTTTTCGCAACCATCTTGACGTTTTGCTGCCTGCTCCTTCCCAGTGACTGAATACTCTTTTCGAGCCTTGAAAATTATATATCTTCTAAAAAATATTCCATTCGGCCAAAAATCACCTTTTTCAAATAGATCTAACCTACTTCTAGGGATATATATCTTATAGGAGTCGTAATCTTTCGAGTATTTCATAGGTACTTTTTCAGGTGCCACAACAATATTAGTTTTTGCCAAGATATATTCTTCAATATCCTTTTCAGTCGTATCTTTCGAAACATTGTAAATAAACAACGGAATTTTAACGTCCGCGGCTCTAAATTTACACGACAAATCTACTGAAGCGCATCCTTGTTTCCCTTTAAATCTCACCGAACGACGCTTTTTCACTTCAATCCATTCCCCTTCATCCCCTTCCTTTTCTATTATTCGTCCTTCCACTCTTATATCAGCTGTGACACGCTCCTGCGCACCTACATTGCGTACGCACCCCACCACACGCGCTGGCTGCTTGCGCGGTGACGATGGCGGCGGCGCCTCACTGGACTGCGACACAGCTGATTTCTCACCGTTCGAAACCGCAGTTAACATACCGGTGGCCTCCACGCGCTTACCTTAAGCTTACATTAAGTTTACGTTACCTCATGTTAGACAAGTGGAAACTAGTGTACTAATCAAGGATGAAGAGTTAAAACCGGAAGATAACACAGTGTTCTTAGGCTTAACTTTGGATGCTAAGCTTCAGTGGGGCCCTCATATAGATAAGTTGTCAAAAAAGCTTAGCTCTGCAGCATACGCCGTTAAAAAAATTCGTGATTTGACTGATTTAGGGACAGCCCGTTTAGTTTATTTTAGTTATTTCCACAGTGTGATGTCGTATGGTATTCTCTTGTGGGGCCATGCCGCCGATATTCAGACAATTTTTATTTTGCAAAAGAGGGCAATTCGTTCAATGTATAAATTAAGTCCTAGACACTCCCTCAGAGAAAAATTTAAAGAGATTAACATACTAACTGTGCCCTCTCAGTTTATTTACGAAAACCTTTTGTACGCGCATAAAAATATAAAATTGTTTAAAAAATACAGTGATATCCACGACATAAATACAAGGAACAAACACAAATTTGTTGTTCCTGCAACGAGGCTCAAAAAAATAGGGGGTACGTTCACATGCCAATGTATACGTTATTATAATAAACTACCAAGCGATATTCAAACACTAAGCCTCAATAAATTTAAATCTTTTATAAAACGTAAGCTATATCTGAAAGCTTACTATAATATGAATCATTACCTTGAAGATAAAAAGGCTTGGGATTAAGCTGCTCCAATTTAATTTGCTCTGTGAGTGTCAAGATTTTCCTTTGTTTCACCTATTTATTGTTTATTCCTTTATTTTATACAATTTGACATTACTTTGTTTATTTTTTTTTATTTTACATTTCTTTTTATTATTATTATATATTTGTGACATTTTATTTTCCTTATTATTTTAATTTATGACATTTTATGATTTCATTATGATCTCATTAATTTAATTTTGTATTTTTTTTTTATTTGTTTATTGTGAATGTGAAGACCACGTGGATTATTTCTTTTATTTACTTTGTTTTTTGACGATAGTCTGGCAGTTTGAGTACTATAAGCGACCTACACAAATGTCCTTTTTTTTGGTATTGTTCGTCGTGTCGTTGAGCTCCTTGGGTTATGAGTTAAGCTACACGATAACTGACAAATGCTTGCACTGACTGGACAGGTCCACTCAATCTGTGTGGTGCTTTCTTAAAAAGACCATTTCAGACACTATCTGCATGGTCCTCATGTAAGTTGACCAAGATTATTTTGTCTGGACCTTAAAAGAGACTATGACCTCTGAGTTTGTTTCGGCTGTTTCTTCTCAGAGTAGTCGGGTATGAAACACCGGCCTCATCTAGTTTAAAAAAAAATGACGTGTAAAAGTGTTTGTGAAAACCTACTTGCAAAATAAACATCATTTATCATTTATCATCATTTATCATTTACATAATTAAACAATAACTATACATGAATCGCTGATGGAATCTTGTCTGCGACGTAGCCCGTAGTAAAATACGATGCGGCTGATTTCGAGGACGGTTATTAAGCGACATGAGTTGCGGCCAAAAGTCCTTGAAGAAGGTCTGTGGATGGTGATCATTGATTCCTAATATTAGTATCTATTTAAAATACACATCTTTCTATTTCTGTCTACATACATAGGAATGGTCATGAATGTTGGTGCAAAACACTACCGTAGTAAAAATACTGGCAATAGATACTTTTGCCACACCCGCGTTTCATCATGTAAAAAATCAAAAACCTAGGTCAAGTAAGAAAATGTTTAGGTTTATGAGTAAAAAATGATAAGAATGAGATAAAATTGGACCAGGAAGAATATGTAAAACATTTATTAATTGTTCAGACATATCTGGTTTGTGCTCGGAGTAGTGTCGGCCTAAGTTGGATATGTTTGCCACTTGAGAGCGCATGAAAGAACAGAAAACCAAAGATCTCGGTAACCACTCTAGAAAGACTCGTACAGCCACAGCAGTCAACGGGAGGCAGGCATCGGCTAGGTGGCATTAAGAATATTACTAGTTTTAATGGTAAGTAAGGTCGAAGTCTATGAGTCTACTAAATAGACCACTATTCAGAGTGTTACGATTATTTCTTTACTTTTAATTACTAATATTAGTTTTAAGTAAAATCTTGTTACTAAATAACCTTGTCTTGTACTAATATGATTTTTATTTTATTTACCATAGGCAGTTTTTTTTTGTAAAATGGAAGTCCCTACCCCTACATGGTAGAGAAAAGGCTAGACAGATTAATACAAGCTTTGCCCATTATTTTCTTAAACAGTCATAGAAGCATTCCACCGCAACAAACAACTTCAAAAAGCAAAATCGTTCAATGGAGTGAAAAAGCCGAATAAAAATAAACTTGTGATTTAGGTGTTTCAAGATTTTATTCTTGCAATGAAAAGCTCGTAAATAAACTCTCGCCTGGAACTTTACTGGTATCTTTTTTACTGCAGGTTTTACAAGTTCTCAGATATTAAAGTTTAATTTCCTGCCTGGCTGTAGGTAATCTTGTTGTTGAATTTCGTTGCATCGAAGCTCCCAGAATTGAAATGTTTTCTCAAAGGAAACAGAATCACAGGAAAACGCACACGAAAATTTGTTTATATTCTGAAATGAAACTCCATTTCAGAATAAAGTGAAATAAAAAAGAGAAAACTGTTGTTAATATTTAATCGAACCTGCATTTTCAAAATACACAATGAAGTAATATTTTGTTATATGCACAATGAATGTGTATATAACAAAATATTTACTCATGAAAATCTTGAAAAACAACAATTCCATTACCTCGCAGTGTCACTGAAATGAGTTCGACGTGTTTTTATTTTGCTGCCTCAACACATCTCAGTGAAGTACAGTCTGCAACAGAAATAAGTAACCAGGTTCTTCAGCTATAGTTGTTTTTTTCTTAGAAACCGATAGGCGTCCTAAACTCAAAATCAATTTATTTTATGAACTGTTTGTTTTCTATCAAATAAATTTAACTTTTTGCCAAAACATTAATAGATTTTCAAGAAAATTTGAACTGTATCTGACGACGGCTGGCTATTTATATGCTTTGCTGACTCTACATTTCGTGCTGAGTGTTTTATGTGTCGACATTATTTCGAGAAAATATTATCAGAACAGTTGATAGTATCGAATTCTTTATACTAGGGTAAACGGGTAGATTTTTGGTTGTTCCTTGTGCGATAGAATTTTTCTTGTAAGTAGTCTTGAATCAATACTTTGGCGAATTCAGTCAACTAATGCTGAGTTTGTGAGGTAATTACTGTCAGTTCATTCGACAAAGTTGAAAGCTACTCGTTGTTCACAAAACAAGATATTGAAACATTATTGAATAGACAATAAGAGTTGAATTGGATATCTTTGAACTAACGGCCTTTGACCTGCTTGTGTTTTTCTTAAATTAAAAATAAGTAGCAAAAGGCGTCATCCTAACTACCTATCGATCGTACGATGGCGTGATGCGTTTGCGCCGGCCGATGAGTTGCAACACCTTCCTCGATTGCCACTACCTGGTGAGATGTGGGATAGGAAATCATCAAATAACTTCTCCCGTTCTGACTGTCTGACTGTGCCTGCAACCTATCCATGTTACTTCTTTTGACCTTTGTGTTTCGGGGCAACCCTGGCAGGCAGTAGCCCTGGCAGGCCCTTCTGCTTTGCTGACTTCTTTTTGAAAGCGTGCACACGAATGCGCCGTCGTCGGCCTGTCGTCACAAGACAGGCGGACAGTGAGCTACCCATTGCTCGCCGTCATCAGAACCGCATCTACGCTGACCGGGAGTCGTTTCACAGCGCCCGACGCCCCCTTGGCGCCGCGTACCCATAGGTCACCGTCCAAAGATTACCTCTACCTCGGGGTTAGATTTCTTGAGTTAATTTCAGAGTGTACGAATTGAAGCTTGCAAGTCATCATCGCGCTATCGTATACCTATCCCTGCCAATTAAGGCGACGACGCACAATACTGCTGCATTAGTTCACGAAAATCATTTGTTTACTTTTAAGTTTCGTGTTTTACTAGGACTAAGCTTTAGATTCAGGTTTTGGTACATTTATACTTAAGATCTGGAATGGTAATATAAGATTTTACGTGATTTTGGAAATTCCATTTACGTTACAGGTCCTATCTAAAAGTTGCATACGTTATTGTTAGAAAAATAGTTATTGAATTTTGTGTACCATTGTCTATATGTCAAATCCAAAAGAGTAGTGATGGCTTAGTGGCATGACCGCCAGACTGCCAAGTCATAAATCTCAAGTTAGAACACAAGTGACCGCTGTTTTTTTCTTGTATTGTGCATATTCTTTAAGTTCACAATTCACGACGAAGCCAACATGCCTGAGACATTTTTCTCGATGGCGTGTTAAGCCAAGAAGCACTCGTCATCTGTTTAGCCTTTTCCCAACTATGTTGAAGTCGGCCTCCAGTCTAACTTGAAACAGTTATTTGGCTATATCGTGTTGTTAGTACTATTCGTAATTGAAAGCGCAAAAAATACTTTTAGATTATATTTTATTTCATAATTTTATTTATGCATGTCACACAGTTCCTTCTCATCTCTTTTTTAATTCAAACGACCTGAGTATTCGAACGACATAGAACACCAGTCTACACTCGGGTTTGGTTAAGGTATAAAACCTCTACAGTACTTACATTAACCACACGATTTATGATGTATTAGGTACAAGGTAAACAAAAACAGATTTCAGTACGAATTCTTGATTATAATATTACCCTCTCTGATATTTGACGAGGAAGTGTTGGATTCTATTATCATTCTCGTATTTCCAATTTGGTGAAGTAGAAAGCTCTCTTCAAGGGCGGCTCATGCCATTCGATTGTAATTTATTGTGACCTTGTCGTGTCAAAGTACCTACAGATCTTTAAGGGAAAAATATTTTTCAGATTTTAATCCTTGTACTTATTCTAGAAAAACGTCCCCTAGTTCAGTTTTTGCGTTTTCTGTTTAAAGGGTTAAAATAAAAAGCGAAAATACTTGTAACACAGTTTATTGAAAATAATAAACTTCTTTGGTTTGCCCATTAATTTACAATCAAAAATATTACATTTTCAGCGTTATTAACTAAACAGTACCCAATTTTACAATTAAACGTTGTTCTGCACAACAACAAAAGCATTGTATTTTAATCTATGGTGTATTACTTAATTATATCTACATAAATACAGTTTGGTATTTTATACAGCCATAATATAATATTTTATATGCGAATCGGAACATGGATACGGGGTGTCTACGAAAACATGCAGCCCAAAGTAAGTTTGATACAATTACCATATATAGCGCTGTGCCAACGAAGTTTTCAAGATGGCGATCGTTGAGAAACCGCGGGAAACTTATACAAAATACATTTTTGAGCGTGCTTCCGTAGTAACCCTCCAAGTTGGTCCTTCGAAACATTCAATAGATATTTCATGTTTAAATTAAAGTGTTATTCTAGAACTAACCCGAGTTTGTTGGCACTTTATATAATTAATCAATTTGTTCCATAGTCTTACGTTCTATTTTATTTACAAGCATTTTTTAAGTCAGCAAATAATAAATCTTAATAACATTTGGGTATTTTTTAGGAATAACTACATAGTGTTACTGCGAATTTTTCAAATCCATAGAATGATTATTTTAATTACGCATAATATAAGGAATTATTATAATTTTATGTTATTAATTATCCGTTTGAGATTATTTTTGGACGGGTACACTTGAGAATAATGTTGGGAAAGCAAAGGATATTCTTATCTTGTTAAAACGAGAAAATATACGCTCGTTTATAGAAATGAACAAATCTCTTCATTCAACCAAAGGAGCTCTGTTTTAACGAGAATAAAATTACAGGCCATTTAATATGTGAAATATATTTATATACATATTTGTAAGTGTGATCATGACTTCTGTCGGTCTTGACTATAAACTTTGGCGTCGACACACACTCACAGAAACAACTAGTTTTACATATACTCAACAATCATAAATTATAACCAGTCGACCTTCATTAATAAATAAAACAGTAGACCCAAGACAGATTGATAATATTTGCAATGACAATGCACAAAAACTAACATAAAAAAAACAATTAGTTAACCGAGAATGTTTAACATACTGGAATATTTATATTGTTAACATTTACTATGCCATAGCTTTTGGCAGCGGCTTCACTCGTCGGCCAAATTCTATAAAAACTCCTTGAAAAATTACATAATTGTTCCTGTTCTATAGTGATAGATCCAACGAACAACCTCCAATACCAACATACTTTTTATATATATAGATTGTAGTGTATGTAGTGTGTATAGTGGCGTGAACTTAGACCGACGCCTTAGATTTAAGAGTCGTTTCCCTTCGCTCATAAACATTGGACCACGCCCTAAAATCAGCCGCCAACTGCGTGCCTGACTATGAAAGAAAATTTTAGTAACTATTCGTGTCAATCGCGGCTCTACTGTAAATGTGTCTATAAACTCTCGTCAAAACAAGGTGATTGCGGCAGCAAGTCTCGTCTAACATCGGTATTCCTCGCTGGCTCTCCGTCCTATGCCGCCGGTATTTTCCGAGACTTCTCGGTAAAGACTGTACAGTCACCATAATAATCAATTTTGTAATAATACCTTACATATTTCACATAGGTATTCATAATATTAATAAAGGTACATATATCTGGTAATCACGAATAAAATGACTTTATAAATATGAATAAAAAATATTAAATACTGAGTACCTTAATTGGTTCCATGGATAAGCCATATTAATTGAATCGAGTGCCCTAATAAGCTACTTACTTTAATATCACTTTGGCGATTACCTACCATTTAGATTATTTATACAATATTTTAGGAATTAGGGTAAAACATTAAGTTCGACAGTAATATAAATATAATTTTATTTTGGAGTAAAACGGGGAAATGGACTACTTAGGTTTACTTAAAACATCCAGCAAATAAATGACATGGATAGAATTTGTAACTTCAAAGAAAACATAATTGAGATTTATTTATAAACATCATTTAAATTGAGAGCTGAAACATCCTCGAAATAAAAGTACTAAACTGAAACGAAGTGATCTTTTGTGAAGGAATATTTAAACAGAACATCAACGGGATTAAGAAGGACTGTTTCAAGGAATCGGACACTCAACAACAAATTGAAGTAATTATTCTTTGTCTATATTTTTAACAGACACAGCTTTAAACCTAAAAGCGCATTGAAAATAAGGATGACACTTAAAACAGCCAACTCATCCAATTTTCCTCTCGCAGGTCTGCTGGAAGAAATTTCTAACGAAATAAGCAGTACCTTTGTGCTCTTCTATCTTAATGTTATGTCTTATCAAGTATTTCATGTATAAATAAACTAAATTTTATTATTTAGTGCCCACTTGCACCTTGCTTCTGAAATCACTAAAACATGTTTTGGAACCGTTCATTCGTGGTGATCAGAGGAAGTGGTTAGTAACCCTCTCCCTCTGGGGCACTGCCCGCCTCCTGCTAGTGTCCCAGTAGTGGGACCATGAATTCATACAAATGTGTACTGATGTATACATATATGTGAATTACATGACTTCAAATTGTTAATAATTAAAATAAGAAGTTGACATAAACAAACAGAGTATTGATGTTTTTTTTGTGTTGCTGAAATTAAAGCAGTAGTGTAACTTTCTAAGTAAGTAAAGGTACTTACCGCGGCGTATGGTCTACAAAACAAACCATAGAGAAAGTTAAACCTACTTAACTACCTTCTCTATGGTTTATACGATAAGAATAACTAACGTAACGAGGTAAAGTGACGTCACTTTACCTCATTGCAAGCTCAACTAAAAAGTTGCATAACTTTTTCAACTCTAGAAATATTTTAATGATTGATATTCTCGTTTTCATTTATTCTTATTAAAAACGTGAAAATTAACACAAAACACGGGAAAGCGGTCCATTGTTTGAAGATTTAAATACATGTTTTAATGCTTAATTGTGCAAAGGTTGGCTTATTTTTTTTAATATTTCTATGATCAAAGATTTTCAGTGTTTTCGGCGTTAATTCGTGTACCTACATTCCAATACAAAAGTAGATTGCTTACAGTAATTTATGTTCTATCTAAATGGTGCGTTAAGCTTACGCCTTGCGTTTAATTACTTTTTACAATAATTGCAATATATTTAATTTCCATAATTCCATTATAAATATTAAATTCGCATTAAACTATAAGAATGATATAAGGCACGGCCTTATACCTATATTTTATTTATAAATATTTAGTTTACATTTAAGTTACTTGACATTTCCGTCTAAAATTCGTTACTTCAGATTTTGTGCATTTTTATTGAAGTAAGTCTAATACATCACGTTATTTCGTTTCTTTTATGAAATCCGTGGGTCGTTGAACATTTCAAGAGGTTTCAGATGAAATAAAATACATTGAATATTCAAAACACGTGTTAGTTGAAAGTCGTCTCGACAACGACAAATGTTTCAGAGTTTGTTCTATGTGACACGAATGATATAACAGAAACTCGTACATCTATTACAACAAGCTTTATCAAATAACTAATTAATAGATAGACCAAATAAATACGGTTCTAATTAATTCACTCGCCCATTTAAACATTGATTCAATATAATTTTATTGTATAAAATACAGTATTCTAATAGCGAGAATTAGGGACCAGCCACAATTTAATAAAGTACAAGCATTCATTAATTTAAGCCAAATAGTATACAGCTTACGTACTTTTTTACCCATAATGGTGTTCTTTGTTGTCACAAATTAAGTAAACAAAGATATTTGCACAGGATATAACTTGAATTGGTACGTCAATTCCGTTAAACAGTAATAAAATGTTTATCATTATTTTGCCCAAGCTCATTCTTCATAAATCCCTACAATTCCAAAGCGTATAAACACGTTAATACAAACACTATCACTATTAGCTGCTTTATCTATTTCACACAATACGGTAGTCTTTCAATTCAAGTACCTAATAACATTTTATTGCACCATATAAAGTCAGTAATTGCACAGGCTTTATAGAAGCGCTATAGAGGCGTCTCGTCACCGGATTCGCTATTCGGCAACCTAACTACCTTAGTTCCTGCTAACACGCCGACTCCCTCCAGGCACGACCTTCTATTTGTGAGCACATCTCGCAAGAATGCGCGTCTGGAACCAGCCAAATTAGTCCCCGTAATAGACCTCGTTAATTTTCTAAGCGCAGGCATTTTTAGTGCCTCTTCATAAGAAGGCGGTTCATCAGTCGGCGTAGTTTGTGCACGTCCACCAAACGGATCTCGCGAACAAGTTGGTGATAACTCTCTTGAGAAATATATTGTGGCTTCTCCGTTCTCACTGACTTGAGGTTCTGGCATCTGTTCGTAGCTCGTCTGAGAACTGGTTGCTCTAAATTCTTCTAATATCTGTCTAGCACTCCTTGCGGTCGTTAGGACTCCCGCCCAGGAACGTCTATTTTGCTGCTTCGCCTCATTAGATCTGGCACTGGCAGAAATATTATGAGTGGAATGTGTAGAGGCGATGGTTACTTTTGGTCTTCGTGCAGGTTCGTCGAACGACGCAGCCTTAGCTGTTCGAAGTGGAGAAGACCTGGCTTCGGGCTCCATGTCTATGACAACACCAGCCTCTGCATTGTCAGTACTGGTATCAGCTGTAGGCTCTTCTCTAAGGGCAGCATCAATTCGCATAGCTTCTGAATAAGAAGGGACTAAGGCACAGTTCCCACGTATTGCAGCAAACAGTTCGAGACTGTCCACAGTGGAAGCATGTGAAAGAGGTAAGGTTCGAGGTGGACGGGGAGCTGAACACAGCACAGCACTTTGCTCATCAGCAAGTGCCCAAGCATAGTTATTCGCAGTTACTGGCGGTAACGTGTCTGATAAGTGAGTATCAATGTCTAACTGTCTACTGGGGTCTAACTCGTAGTTTGTGCCAAATATTTTGGTAATCTGTAATAGAATAACAGGAAATCAAATAAACATTTGGGTTGAAGCGGAGGCTCGAGGCAATTTTAGTTAACATGTTTGCATATTGTTCAACAATCCAGTTGTATCAAATAATAAGATCAAAGCTTATTGTGTTGTTGAAATTGAATTATTGTTTGTGTAAGAGTTAATAAAACATAGGGTTTAACATACATTTATGAAATTTACAAAAGTGTTTAGAATATGCCTAAGGGTGGGCACGTTATTCGGAATTATGTATGTCAAATAATATACAACGCAAAGTCTAATTTCAATTGTAATTTACAATAACTAAGTTACATTCTCTAAATCATTTGTAAATCCTAACAAACACTAACTAATAATTCTTCTTTAAGTTTCAAATAACTTACCGTATAATGTACATAAGCCGTGTTACACTCTATAAGTATTCGAAGAGGCCAAGAAAGAAGAAGACACGAAAGAGTCCAGAATAGGAGCTGAGACGAGTACCATGGACAACGATCAGCGTCCCTGTAATACAAATGACTTTGAATCCTCATATACTTCATTCAAGGTTCAATATAATAGTATACTAGTGGAAACCTTCTGATATTTACCTATAAGCTACCATGTACTCTTTGAATGAACTCACTCCAATGAGGTCTAAACCCTCGCGCATTTCCATGAAGTCGTCAAACCTTTCATGTTCAGCGAAGAATCTTGATCTTTGATCTTCAAATTCTGTGGAATATTGGTGTGTTTTAGAAAATATCTTTGTTTGAACGTGACTTTAGTTTAAATTCAATTTCGTATACTTATGTGTAGTACTAAAATTAATGAGACATGGTCATGTTAAGGCACGGTTGGCACACTGGCTGAGCGATTGATTATTGCGCTGCATGTCGCGGGTTTGATCCGCACGGTCAAATATTTGTATGGCCCATAAATAGTTGTTTCTGGTCTGACTGTTTGTGTAAGTATGTAATTTTAAAGGTTTTTAAACACGACACAGGAGAAATTTCTAGTGTGGGACAAAGTTTTTTTCTTTTTTTAATATGTACTTAGCCAGCTTGGAATAGCTGAATATTTTTTGTTTTACAAATTCTTTCATTTTTTATTGCACATTTGAGAATTCATCCTTAAAAAAATCTTATTGAATAACAAAATTCATAACTTGTCGACTTACCGCTAGCAGCTTCAATATTGGCAAACGCGAATCCCTTGCTGAAGCGAACCTTAGTGATGGGAGTCTTGGAGTCCAGCACCAAGTTTCTGGATGCATCCCGCTGTCCACAGCATGCGTGAGCGAAGGAAGTACTTGCGCTGTGAGTGTTCACCCTCTCGTAGTAGACCTTGTTAACAAAAGAAGTAGAATAAGTACATGACATCACGCCTGTAATATCCAAAGGGTTACAGCAGACTTGTTTGCGTGTGCTCCTATGTAATGTTTACTCAAGTATCTTTAAAAATGCCGAAGTTGCGGGTTGTTCGAAAGAGGTATTACGGCCGCCTCGGGACGTAAAGGGCAATAGAAGAAACATGGGTGGGTTTTGGTCAGTACAAGTCTGACACTCCCCTTCGGTCTGCCCAGAGTGGGGGAAGTTATTAAAATTTGATGATTTGCCATCCGCAAAAAAAGAAGTATCTTTAAAATGAAGTTACAATGGTGTAGACGCTATATTTTATCAATTTCAAGTAGTTTGTGGAAAATTACTGTAGCTGCTTAGATAAGCTTTGGTTTTAGTATTATGTGCGGCTACATATTTAAAAAGAAAATTATCACACAAGTATCCATTTTTCATTCGTCGAAAATACCATTCAATACAAGATACAGTATTAACTATTTAGTTTTTCAAGTGAATTCAATAACGCTTATACTTGTAGAGGTATGTTACAATATTGGATAAAAACGAACTCAAAATCAATAACTCCGAGTGATCACGCAACAACATAATGTCAGGGAACCATATAGTTCCCTGGTTCAGGCCATGGTCCGGAGCGAGAGGGAATGGGAAGCGGTCAGCACCTTCTGCGAAGCAGTAATGCTAGCAAAGGAGGTGGCCGGGCGTTTGAGGGAGAGAACCTCGAACCAACCCAGCCGCCGCGGGAGACGCCCAGGGCGCCGGGCGCCGCGAGACGACTCCCGGCCACCGTAGATGCGGGCCTGTGGACGGTGAGCAATGGGTAGTTCACCGTCCGTCCGTCGATTGACGACAGGCCGTGTCGACGGCGCGTTCGTGTTTCACGCGCGCCTCAAAGAGAGTCAGCAAAGCAGAGGGGCTTGCCAGAGCCTCCGCCTGCCGGGGTTGCGGGTTGTTCGAAAGAGATACCTTATGGCATTAAGTCCGCCTATGTACCACTATTGTACATGAAGTTTAAATAAATAAATAAATAAAATACCGCGGCCCCGGAACGTAAAGGGCAATAGAAGGAACATGGGTGGGTTTTAGTCAGTACAAGTCTGACATGCCCCCCCCGCTCCGCCCAGAGCGGGGGAAGTCATTGTATGATTACCCACCCGATAAAAAAAAGGGAACCTTATACCTAGTTACAAAGATATTGAAGGGGAAAGTTCCAACCTTTTCACGTCTTTGAAAAAATGATAGCTGTTACAAATTTTTAATACAAAAAAGAATCCTAAACTATTCAATGGATCCATCAATACTATGATTTTAAGGCGTTACCTTGAGTGTCACTTTAAAACACCAAATAAAGTGTTGTTTCATTATTATTTACTAGCTTCCGCTCGCGACTTCATCCGCGTGGCATACTTACTTTTAGCTAACGCGTGATGATCAAAAAAGAAATATTTTTCCCTCCCATTTACTTTCCTCTTTCAACCCGTTTCTCACTTAAAAAAATAAGCTAAGCATGTCTGTCTCCAGGGTCCCAACTATCTCTGTACTAAATTCATCAAAATCGGTTTGGCCATTTAGGCGTGAAGACGTCACAAACAAACTCAATTTCGCTTTTATAATATTAGTAAGGATTTTGATTGACGGCTTTGTGTACGATGCGTTTTACAGCCTGAATATCGACGTCATTGGAAATAAATTGCATGTTCGCTGTCCATCACAGGTGCATACATACGTCATCAATATGCAGCTTTCGATCCACACTCAAAGGTTGTGCCCAACCAAACAATTGCTGTGTATCTAACCCAGTTCAGCGCTGAAAGCGCCAGATGAGTTTTTGACATGTTAGAAGGCAACTAAAGTGGCTTTGTATAGCGATGGATTTATTAAATATAGCGCTTGGGGAAATCACTTGAGTATAAATCAGAACAGAGTTAAAGCACTTAGAACGTTGTTAGTAGTTACGCAAAATGGAATTTTGTTGTAGATAGAGGAATTTTGTTGATCTTAAAATGAGAAGCCTTTCTGACTTTTATTACAAGAGGATGGTATTTATGTTTATATTCTTTGATATTTATTTTGTGTGATGTTTATTTTGTGTTGATATCTCGATCTCCATTAGCTCATTCATTGGAGGAGCTCGTGGCTAAATAATAGCAGTCACTCGGGTCAATCTTTAGGTTAAGCCGCGCTTGCCTAGGTTGGTCTGTGGATGGGCGGCCACCCGTTACATACCGAGTTTCCTCCGTGCCTCGGAAAGCACGTTAAGCCGTTGGTCCCGGTTGTTATTTGTAGTTCCTTGACAGTAGTTACCGAAAGACTGACAACCAGTCTTACCAAAAGGTATCCTTTTACCCAGTACAAATTGGGTTGTGGAGGTCAGATAGGAAGTCGCTCCATGTGAAATACTGGTATTTAGCTGCATCCGTAAGACTGTAAGCCGACTCCAACATAGTTGGGAAAAAGCTAGGCAGATGAACTCGATCTCCATTCTATGAACAGCTTGGTATCTTTTTGTTTGTCATTTTCCTGATCCAATCCGAGCTTGTTTCATTAATACCCTGGGTAACAACCTGCCACCGGTACCTATATACCGATGTCCGATGTCGTACATTCATTGTGCTGACATATTGGACGTTACAGCGTTTCTATTAGCTGCGGATATTGAATCTGATTTCTTCGCAATTTTGTTTTGTTCTCAAAAAAAAAAATACGTGGATTTAATAGTTTGACCACCTCTATACACAATGTGTTTCAGAAAGATGGAGTGTTATTTAAGTGTGTGGTGTACTTATATCATCAAGTGAGTAATAAAATCTACTCGGTTTAATCTTCAGGTAAATCTACGCTTTTTTTTGGATTGTAAATCATCAAATAACTTCCCCCGCTCTGGGTGAAGTTGGGGGGGGGGGGGTTATCCGAATTGTACTGACTAAAACCCACCTATGTTCCTTCTATCGCCTTTTATGTTCCGGGGCCGCGGTTTCTCTTTCGAACAGCCCGCAACCCCGGCAGTGGCATTGGCAGGAGGACGCCATGGCGCCTCTCCAGCCCTCCTCAAAGAAGTAACTTACCACCACTATTGTGTTGTGCCCTAGTATAGCTACGCTTGTACGCTAATCACGCTGAGCCGTTGGTCCCTGCTATCATCTTTAACAGTCGCTACAGGTAGTCAGCGACCCAAAAGTCTGACAACCAGTCTTACCACGGGATAGCGTATGCCATGTACTAACTGGGTATGGCTATGGTTGGGAAAAGGATAGGCAGATAATGGTGCATACTACTAAACTACGTAACTATCATCATGGGACGGAAATAATAAGAAAAACAGCCTATAACTGTCTCAGTGCTGGGCCCAAGGCCCCTTCTCATACAGAGAAGTCAGGAGCATTGATCACCACGCATGCTCAAGACGAGTTGGCGATTTCAGACTTAATAATTATAAGTCCAGGTTTCCTCAAGATGTTTTCCTACACAGATGTATGTGATGTCTTAGATAAACTTTTAAAAATAACATGTGAATTGAAAAAGTGACAATGGTAATTGAGTGGATTTGAACCCACAACCTCATGCCTGAGTGGCGAGGCACTTATTCTCTGGGCAACACGACGGCCAAAATAATAATCGCGAAAAAAAAATCCTATCCTACTTCCTACTAATATTATAAATGCGAATGTTTGTGAGGATGTATGGATGTTTGTTACTCTTTCACGCAAAAACTACTGAATGGATTTTAATTAAACTTTATAATAATATAGCTTATACATCAGAATAACACATAGGCTACAATTCATAAAGATATATTGTATATTCTATCACCACGCGAGTGAAACCGCGGGGCGCAGCTAGTTCTCCCATATATTTGTCAAGTTGGTCTTGAATGTATAAGAGGCCTGTATATTTTTCATATCCTTAATTATGACCTTTCCTTTCCGATACACTCTATAGAAATACTTACATCCACTGATATGTGTTTCGTTGACGATTGGTTATTAACAATAATATCACTTTCATGGCCAATTTGGTCGGTCGTAAATTGAGATAGATTGTGTAGATATACAGCGTTTATACGAGAAGTGATCGATGAAAGTAAATAGAGTGATGTGCTTTGTCGATATAACATGATTTTTGACATTCTTATTAATTATATTGTATGTAATTATAGTGTAACGTATAATATTATACAGCGTAAGTACATATTTATGTATATATAGATGTTTACGTGTCAGGCATTTGCTTAATGTTATAAAAACAAAAAATGATGCTGCTACAGTCCCAGTCACAAGACATAATAACTTGTGAAAGTACTGTAGGTGCCCATTCCAAAGCTTAGAACTCTATGGAGAAGAATGTGCAAGAAACTACAAGAACACTCTTTTAAATCATCGTAGAAAAACAAGCACATTTAAAGCGTCCAGTTGCCAGCGTGTGTAGTTTATGTATTTATTTTACTATCACTACACTAGTGTGGTTTCAAATTCAAATTATTCATTCATTTATCCAATCTCGTTAATTGAAAAATCCACTTAATGTTTGTTATAGCTGAAATATTAGTTCTTATGATTATTACAAAAATAGGCTCGCTGTACCTTAAGCGGTACAATATTTAATGCGTGTTTATAATCAATACAAAAATTAAAATCATTTATTATCCGAAGTCAACGTCCATCATTCACCATCACCATGCATTAATATTATTTGTTAATTCACAGAGAATTTACAAACTAAATAATATATTGATGTCATACAAAGTAAAACATTTATTCAAATGAACAAGTTTATAGTGCATAATCATAGGACTCCTCTAACTTTGCATTATATGCCAGCCAAAAACATGTGTCAGACATGCTTGTTTTACGTTTTGAAAGCACCTGTACAAAAACTAATGGATTTTATTATAAACTTTTCTAGTAAAGGCGAGCAAAATATTAAAAGTTTAATTTAAATAAGTCCAGAATTTACAGTGACAAGTCCTTTGATAAATTATGTTTTGGGAACTTTTGGCTTTCATCTTCAAATACTACAAAAATCAAATCATCATCTATGTTGCGTTTTCCAACTATGTTGGGATCGGCTACCAGTCGAATCGAATTTAACTGAAATACAAGTATTTTACATGGAGCGTTCGCCTATCTGACCTCCATAACCCAGGTAATAACTGGGTAATAGGATATCCTTTGGTAAGACTGGTCATCAGACTTTGGAGCTTCACTACATGTAACGACGATCAAAGATTTTCAAATGACAACCGGGACCAATGGTTTAACGTGCTTTCCAAGAAACGGAGAAAACTCGTTATGTAATGGTTGGTTACCGATCTACGGACTAACCCGGGCAAGTGCGGCTTTACTTAAAGATCGAACCGAACGGTAGTTATTATTTGACCTCAGGTACCTGTCACTGCAAAAATCAAGTATTTGCACCTAAAACGGGTGTAAAAGACGCTTAACTGTAGCCGAGAGTTACTATTTTTTCTCGTCAATCTTTTTTGTGAATTCATGAATAGGAACTTTCTGGATGCGAAAATATAAAGGTCGAACTTCATACCTTTTTCATAAATTTTTATAAAATTGGTTTTCTTGATTAACTTGATATGCCTACTATATCATTTTATGTGCTCATGTATGGAATTGATGTCCCAGTAATAATTTTGCTTATTTTTTAGTTTGATTTACTTACAAATAACACGACTATGTAATGGGTCAGAGAAGAAGGGTGTAAAATTACCCTTAACGAAACCGAGGGGCAGGACCTTCTCTGGAAATACTGCGGATCAAACTTCCATCTGTTTTAACAATTTTTTTTACATGCAAGTTTTTTTAATTGTAACTTTACTTTAAATGCCTCTCCAATCCTTGTTTTGTGCCGGAAAAAGTAATTTTAAAAATAAAAAGCGTAGCGTTACCAAGTTTTATGAACAGAAAGCATGGTTGAAGGTTTTGTAAAGCATTCGTTTACACCCTGTATTTAAACGAGTATAAATAGAATATACTTACCTGAGTGGTTGTATAAGCATCCCCGTTTCTATATCGCGTGACTTGCCGCTTACGCCTCACGTAATGGTAGCATATTGCCTTCCACCTGCAAAAGATGATCACATTTCATATTTTGAATACATTACGTAGTCATACCGCGTACCCACAATCAATAACTTTCGCAGCGGAGACGTGTATTATCTTTGTTTGATAGGAATTGTAATTCTCTTATTACTTTTCGTTTCTTTTTTGTTTATCTTTGGGGTATGATATGGAAGAGAATGAAATAAAGGATAGATTGAAGGGTGACGAGGGAGAATGGAAGAAAAATAAGTGTCGCGCCGCTCACAAGTAAGCAGCGGGGCATTGTATGAGTTTGCTAACCGGCCGGCCACCTACAAGGCGCCGACGTTGGTGAAATCTCCTGTCAACTCCTGATCCACATCCAGGTTAGTGTTTGTCCTTTTCTACCTGCCTTCACAGGGTTTCGTCAAGACTAGCATCAGGTAAATCAGTAAATGCAGTGGCTTCTCCATCCAATGATGATTTATATCTGTGTTTTGAATGTCGAACGATAAAACCTAGCTATCTTTCTTTTCCCTGACCGGCCACTCTGTTTTGCTGACATCTCTTTAAAGCGCCCGTGTATACGGCTTGTCGTCTTACTAGATCACACCGTCCACAGACCCGCGTTTACTGTGGCCGGTCTTGTGGCTCCCGACGCTCGGAGCGTCTGCCGCGTGTACGTCTCTATCCTTGAGATTTTGATTCATTTTTAGCGACTGTCACAACATGATACATTTGTGATATTTATCACTCGTAAATATAAATAAATAAATAAATATCTTAATAAATAAATATCTTGGGACAACTCACACACGGCTATCTGATCCCAAGCTAAGCAGAGCTTGTGTTATGGTAACCAGACAACTGATATACATACTTATATAATTTATAAATACATACATATTATAGATAAATCACACCCAGACACAGAACAAACAATCATGCTCATCACACAAAGTTTGTCCTGGGTGGGAATCGAACCCACGACCTCCGGCTCAGCAGTCAGGGCCACTAACCACTAGACCAACAGGCCCGTCATAAAAATAAAGTTTAAAATCTATTTATTATGAGCGAAGTATTCATTTAGTACTATTTTCTTTGCCAGAGATATACAAACTTTTTAACTAAAAATATACTTGAATAGTGCAATTAAATACAAATATACCTGGGGTTGCGGATTGTTCCAAAGAGATATCGCGGCCCCGGTACATAAATTTGTGTGGGTTTTGTCAGTAAAAGTCTCACACAGTTTTAAGACGGGCCTGTTGGTCTAGTGGTTAGTGGCCCTGACTGCTGAGCCAGAGGTCGTGGGTTCGATTCCCACCCAGGACAAACTTTGTGTGATGAGCATGATTGTTTGTTCTGTGTCTGGGTGTGATTTATCTATAATATGTATGTATTGATAAATTATATAAGTATGTATATCAGTTGTCTGGTTACCATAACACAAGCTCTGCTTAGCTTGGGATCAGATAGCCGTGTGTGAGTTGTCCCAAGATATTTATTTATTTATTTAGATATTTATTCCCCAGAGCCTAGAGCGGGGGAAGTTTTTTGAAGATTTCCCATCCAAATAAAAAACAAATATATATTGTATATATATTAGCATTTAATGTAAACATAATGATAATATCTTACATAATTCGTGTTCTCTACTTACGTTATACAAGATATAATAATATACTGTTTATTATAACAGTCTCAAATTCCAGATGGATTAGGCAGGCACTCAAGTGAATTGATCGACAAGGGTATATTACCTTCACGCTTTCATTTCTCAAAATTTCATGCGAGATATTAAGACTTGACTGATATTAATATATCTACTATACATCTTCATAAGATTTCATCTTCATTTTATCAGTTGCCACGGCTTACTATGTTTTTTTTCATCTTTTCTATGGACACTTTAACTTGCACGAGTTGCTACATCGTTCTCACATAATGCACCATATCGATATGAAGGTTTTGTAACAATATCCAGATTTAAAACTTTTTTGCAAAAAATAAAACCGACTTCCAAAAAAAAAGTGGAAAATAACTTTATTTCCGGAAGTCGGTGGCTTTTGTTGGTTTCGTTGACTTTTTTGCCACCGACTTCCGGAAATAAAGTTATTTTCCACTTTTTTTTTGGAAGTCGGTTTTATTTTTTGCAAAAAAGTTTTTTATTTCTGCATTTTTAGTTATAGTATTATGATATAATTCGCAAACACGGTTATTTTTAGCTTTTTAGTGCGTAGGTCCCGTCTTAAATACAAGCTTTAGGCAGTTGTCTCACCAACGACGAGAAAACGACTAACTATCGGCTATTTTCTCGCTCAAGAAACGTAGGTACAATAGATATACTTTTCGTGTGAATAAAAGAGATGCATATACAAACAGTTGATCGCTGACTGTTCACACTGCCGGCGAGTACTCGCTTCACTAGTTTGTCGCTGAGCGACAAGAGCTATGAAAGATAACACTCACTCGGCGATACTCGCCAAGCGATTAGAAATCACGCCGAGAGAGCAACCAGTGGTCATGTCATTTGGTCGCGTATGAGGCCGCAAGACTGACTGCACGCTTGACTGCCGCGAGCGAGTGATGCGATTAATCGCCCGCCTCACTCGCACACTCGCTTATAGCCGAGCTACACAAATATCGGAACTACGCACTTGCTCCCCGCGTCTCGCTAACTCGTTTCTAGTTCTAGCTCTACTCGTTACTCGTTAATCGTTGCCGGTGAGACAAGTGCCTTAGTTCCACATCACGCTATAGTATTAAATACTATCTAAATTAAGCTTTAGTTTAAAACCAATTCAGAAATCATATGCATCATCGCCTAGGGGATACAGCTGATACTTGATCTAATGATTATGTTTCTTAATGACTAGGTGAGGGGAGGGGAGGGGGTACGGGCACCCTGCTCCCACTCGCCTGCCTACCCTGGCGAAACCCATACTTATACATGTGATTGCAGCAATCACGGCAGATTTGCGGTCATTTATTGAAGAGTTCCGTTGTATATCACTGAAGATCTATCACCAAATTAAAATACAATCACCTCAAAAAACTGCGATGACCTTCCAAATCATAGTGCATAGCGTTTTTTGTTCATTTGTCTTCGACAACCTCTAAAATTATATCATCAACGTAGACGAAGTCAATCTAATACACATTATTAAAGATAACTCAAAAACTACTGGCCGGATCTTGATATTTTTTTATGGGACCAAACGACAACCACCAGCTTTCGAATAAAAAAAGAATCATCAAAATCGGTTCACCCAGACCAGAGTTATGAGGTAACAAACACAAAAAAAAAATACAGTCGAATTGAGAACCTCCTCCTTTTTTGAAGTCGGTTAAAAAGAGTGTCAATGGAGTTTCTTGCCCATTCTTCTCTATAGGGATTTACGCTTTGGAATCGATAACTACAGTACTGTCACAGTTATTATGCCTTGTGACTGAGACTGTAGCTTAATTTACTATTATATTTATCATTGTATCGACAGTTCAAAAGTGCCAGTAACTGGCCTACTTGAAAAAAATGGTTTGATTTAAAACACAGGGATCATTTTGTAAATATGAAATAGTCAGTATACAGCATTTTACTGCTGGTTAAAAAACAGGTAAAATGGACACATTTCAACTCTGTCACTAAAACGTTCATTTAACTTAATTTAACTCTCGAGTTTTCCCCAATATAATTAAATAAAAGTTCCTCCTGTATCATGGGTGCATTGACAAACATTTATACTCACATACACAGCCAGACAGCACACAAACACCCAAACAACTATCTGTAGGTCGTTGTATAGGTCATGCACATAATTGTTTCATGCGGGACCGAACCCGCGATAAGTAGTGCAGCAGTCAAACGCTAAGCCACTGCGCCAACCGTGTCGTCAAAACGATTAGTAGAAAGACATTCGTTGCAAACCATTTACAAAGTAAAAAACCAAGAGCGAGTCAGACTCGCGCACCGAGGGTTCCGTACAAACTTCTAGACTCAGAGGGTTTTTTTCACAGCACAGAGTTAAGTATATGGTTTTAATTTCAAGTCAATACCTCGACGCATTCCCGCGATAAAAACTGCGATAAAGACTGTCAGACGGTGAACAAACTGATCTAACAAGGGTTCCGTTTTTTTCCTTTTGAGGTATGGATCCCTAATAACTCTGTTGAAGCGATAAAACGGCTTCCTTGAACTGTGACATTCTTGGATTGATAGTCCATACGACGAACTTTTATAGATGAGGCGTCTACAGAATCAGTCGGGTACAACGATTGATTGAGCAGTTGAACGATTGATTGAGGGACACTTTCACTGTAGGAAACTTTGGAAGTCTTTGGCTTTTGTCTTTAAGGGGCACTATAAAAAATTCATGAAATTATCACCATATTCCTGTCCTTGTTCCATATTAGTGGGGGTCGACGCAGCACATTTTTTTTCATCTATTTTCCCATATCGGTCGTCACGCTATAGACTTGAGCATTCACTTGTAACAGAACATCGAGCATTCGCCATTTTTATATTTGTCTAACTGAACAACGAGCTGAGCCAAGCATAGAGCCAAACATTGCTATGAACGTTTTCATGAGCATTCCAGTGAACGCTCTAGTCGATGCGCTTCATTCTTCACGAAAATGTCAGACTTGACGGTCGCGTGTGCTGCATTTATACGGGATAAGTAAAAAAATAGAAGATGGTGGCAAACTAATCTATTAATCTCGCCAAATAGGTCGAAGCATTGCTCGCTAGAATGCTCGCCAGAACGCCTGGATAGAATGCTCGCTAAAATGTTCTCGTATTTTTCTATGATGTAACATTCGCACAAATGCTTATTACAAGTGAATGCTCAAGTCTATCAGCACCTTAACGAGTTTTCCTTCATATCATTTTCTCAAACAATCCTTTTATTTTTTCTTCGGTCTTCCTCTCTATCTCAAGTCATCAACATTTATCACTCTTTTAATCACATATACTGCATCCCTCTCCAGAACAAAAAGTACAAAATACACAATTTAATTCACAGAAAAAAGAGGTACAGCGCCATCTATGACACAAATTAATAACAACATCAACATACATCGCACAAGTAAAATTATTTGAGACGAAAGCCCGACAACAATGGTATCGGATCCTCTCTTTTTTATGGTGATGAAGAACTTAACACCTTGTTCTTCATACCCCTTTCATTCCGAGACAAGTGAGCGAAGCCACTGACAAAAGCTAGTTAGATACATATTCGAGATTAAATTTAATACGTCCCAATAACTAGTCCAAACAGATTATAAACCTTTATCAGACTACAGTCAGCAAAAGAGATAGAGGCCAAGCTAATCATAAATAAAGATACAGTTGAAATTTTCTTAAAACATTCATGAATGTTTTAGAAGAAAGTTAATAATATAATAGACTAGTTTTGCCCGTGGCTTCGCTCGCGTTAAATTCGGGATAACACAGTTTCCCTTTCCTGATTTTCAATTACCTGCTACCTGTAGTTTTTGCCCTTGCGCCTTATTTATTGTAATATCAATGCTAAGTTTTCCCTTTTCTTCCCTCTTTCTCCCTCATATCTTTTAAAAAAAATAGCCTATGTCCGTCTCCAGGGTCCCAACTATCTCTGTACCATATTCATCAAAATCGGTTTAGCCATTTAGGCGTGAAGACGTAACAAACAAACAAACTCACTTTCGCTTTTATAATATTAGTAAGGATAGTCAATTTGCCAATGGCTTAATTGCCAAGAGCCTCGACCAATACTCGGTTCGTATTGTTAGGACTGTTAGGAGGTTCCTTTCTCTGAAGCCCTGGACGCTGGTAGCTTGGGACCTGCTCCCGATACTGGTGGGCTACTATTATTTTGTATTTTTTTCTGTTTTGCTAAGAAATATTCAAAACGTTATTAATGTGTATGGATAATTGATTTGATAGAAAATAACCAGTTATTTAAATAAATTAATTTCAAGATGAACACCATCAGTTTCTAAGCAAAAATAAACTACATCTGACGAGCTGGGTTGCTCATCTCTTTTTCTGACTGTACATGAAAAGCGTTATTTATAGACCAAGCGGGGGCGTAGACGTAGGTCGTATGGCATTTGATTAAAAGGGTAACGATTACCTGGTACACACAGTTGCTGTAGTAAAAGATTTTGACGATTTGTCGTGAAGGTAATGTGTTTTTTATGACTTATCGTGGGACTCTGGGGAGTAAGACCGGGATTTTTCAGGCTAGGATCAACTTGATCATAGATTTGTTGTACATTATGTATAAAAGTTTTAGCTTTCAATATATTGCCCTAGCTGGCGCCCGCGGCTTTGCCCGCGTTATGATCGAAAATAAAGGATCCTATGCGTTATTCCAGACTATAATCTAACTCTGTGCCAAATTTCATCAAGATCCATCCATCCATCTTCACAAACTTTTGAATTTAGAATATTAGTTGGATTATATACTGCCCTGTTGGTCTACCGGTTGACCGGTCAGCTTGATGTCCTAGGTTCGATTCCTAGGTCGGAAAAGATGTTATTGGGTTTTCCCATTAGGAATTTCTTAGTAGTAGCATATCCTTTTGAATAAAAAAGAATTATGAAAATCGGTCTACAGTTAGCGGAGTAATCGGCGAACACACATAAAAGAAAAAAAATACGGTCGAAATAGAACCTCATCTTTTTTTGAAGTCGGTTATAAATAAAAAAAGTTATAAAATACTCAGAACGTAACGTAATCTATGAATGTAATTTTATTTTTAAAGTAGAGACTCATTTTCTGAAAAAAAAAAGAAGAAAAAAACAGCCAGGAAGGCTACCGGCTAACATTGAATCTGAATGAAAAAGAAAATAATAGTCTATAGCACTTCAAAAACTTTTTTCTTTCACGACATGGGAAAACGGGGTTCGTTTACATTAGCTAGTTCAATGAATGGAGCAAAAAATGTTGAAGCACCGACCCAATTGGTAATTTTCACTGCATCAAACTGCCAATCTGCATGCTTCGGTCGGTAGGAAAGAAAGAAAGAAAGAAGAAAGAAAAAACATTTATTTGGCCCATGCCACAAGTGCACACAAAATGAGATAAAGACTTAAAACTAAACGATACAAAATACATTAATACGTAATTGTGTGTCTCACGGCTGCGCCAAATAGGCCCAGTTCAGCAAACTGCCGAGCAGCTAGTGCCCGACGCTGGTTTTCAACTGGACCTTGGAATTCATTTGTTCTGTTGATCTGTTTTCATTCTGAAATTACTTGGGTCGCACTTCAGTAGGGATTGAATGTTTTGAGTTTACATTAATTTTACTGGAATAGTCATCTTTAAGGAGTCCTACAATGATTCAAGGCCTTTATCATTGAAGGGGGGGACCCTTAACACGTAGCAGAGTGTATTAACTGATTGATTGTCGTTTTCTTTTTTATATGAGACCTTAAGTTCCCCTATAGAAACTGAACTACATTCTATGTTAAGAAAGATGTCAAGTAATAGTTATTTAATTAAAAATTACGATCTCTCAAAAATAGAAGTCTAGTAATTACTACTTCTATTAGTGTAGTTCAGTTTCTATAGGGGAACTTAAGGTCTCATATAAAAAAGAAAACGACAATTACTACGAAATCTAGTAATTACTAGACTTCTAGATTTCGTAGTAATTATAGTTTTCTTTCATATAGATTTAATTTTGGTATTTGTTAAAATATTTATGAGTTCGATTTATTTGTGTGCTTGAATTTAATTATTTTCGTAACGAAGTCGTTATTTTTTTTTTTTTTTATTTTGTCACAGTTTTGTAATATTTCACCCAGAGGTCGGCTGGTAGATAATGCTGTGTGGCATTTTTTTTTGGGGTGGGATATCATCAAATAACTTCTCCCGCTCTGGGCGGAGCAGGGGTAGTGTCAGACTTGTACTGACTAAAACCCACCCATATTCCCTCCATTGCCCTTTATGTTTAGGAACCTCCCGAAACTTCCGTGTCCGGTGAGGACCTGCGTCAGGCTGCGTCAGATGAGGACACCATGACGCCTCTCCAGCCACTCCTCAAAGAGGGGACTTACCGCCACTATTGTGGCGTACCTACCCTATGCTTTGTGGCATTAGGTACAATTACACACGAATATAAAAAAATAGTAGGTAAGAGATTCACAAGGAAATAAATATTTGTAACAAATAAATTGCTTTCTTAATTGAATGTTCCAAATCACAAACCCATACAACGTAAAAACGTCGAATTCATTCGCCGTTAATCGATGTGTACATTTTCTAATTAGAGAAATAAATTGCTTCGGAACACGTGCCAATTTGAAAGACGTGGTATCACGTTGAATCAAAACTCAAAACACCTTAAATAATGTAGCTATTGGAGAAACATGAACACAGGAAATGTAAATACAACTTTGTTAATAATTCAGTAATTTGTCTTCGACGTCTGAATTTACATCCGTAATTAAGAGGTGTGAGCAAAGTTATATAATTTTGGTTTTGTTAATATTCAGGTAAGGGGTTCAATTTATGTGCTGCCGAGTTACTTCTTAAAATAATTATGATGTAATTATGGACTTCCAAACACTTTGCTACCAACTTCCGGAAGTACCTCAAGTTGTTTTTCACTTTTTAGGGTTTATATTTAAAAATATAAACCCTAAAAATATATATATCATCAATATCTTTAAAGCCTTTTTATTTATTTGAAGGTATCCCAAAGGCATTCGAAAAAATCGAATAACAAACGTACAAAAAAGCAGTTGAATTGACAAGTTCCTCTTTTTTGTAGAAATCGATTAAAAATAGAGAAAATTCGATCGATTCTCGCACTAAATAGTATGGTCTATTGGTTCGTATGGTTCCGAATCTGGCGTTTGTTAACGCATCCACGATACAGGAGATATTTCAAGTTTTTTTTTAAGAAATATATATTTCTCGAATGTGTCTTTGTAACATTTACACGCCGCATAGCGTATTTACTTATAATAATACAATTCCATTACCAATACCAATTTTAAATGGACAACACGAAATCAGAATTGCGCAACTTGGCTATAAAACCTGTAAAAATATTGCTTTTTGGCATAAAATGCTCCAGAAAATTGCTAGCTTCCCTATAAGCATGTTTGGGATGTCACATGACGGGGCTTAATAAAATTTCGAACCGTGGATGGCGGGGCACAAAAATGCACCAAACTGCAGCAAAAGTCGAATATTTTAGATCAAAATGCATTTCACGTTTGAAATAAATTTTGGTTCTGTATGTGAAGTAGAAAATAAGAAGAAAAAAGAAGATTGACTGAAATCTGTGAAGCATTTTATATTAGTTTACGTAGTGTTCGAGCAGATGTTAAGTTGAAATGTTAAACAATTTCAAGTGCTTTATGATTTCACTGGTTTCGCCCGCGACTTCGTCCGCGTGGCATAGTTACTATGGGCTAACGCTAACTTTAACTCTCGTGATGATATATATAGCTCTCTCTCCCCTTTTCTTCCCTCATTCTCCTCTTTATCTCATTTTAAAAAAAAATGTCTTTGTTCGTCTCCAGGGTCCCAACTATCTCTACACTAACATTCATCAAAATCAGTTTGGCCATTTAGGCGTGCAGACGTAACAAACAAACAAACTCACTTTCGCTTTATTATTAGAAAGGATTTTCACTGTATCTCAGAATATGAGTCATAGATCATATAACTACCTAGATAGTTCATTACCATAAAACCTGTGGTTAGCCATTCAAAAGTTTAATCAGTGAAGCGAAATTAATTTACGAAAGTGAACCCTGTGTGATATGTGCTATACAAGTTTTATGTTCCTATTTGTAATTTATTAGGAATTCAGAGAGAGTGATGGGTAACTTTATTTTAGTTTTTGTACAGACAATTTTCGTCTTCATAACTACATATACTCATACTATTTTTTTTACTTTTGTAAGCTAGCTGCCATTGTTAAAACATCAAACAAAGCCATTGTGAATTTTGGAAGATATTGCTGATAATATAATAAATTAAAACTAGGACCAACTTGAATTTTAACGACAATTTACTAGTAATAGCCTTTTTCCGATGGGATATCATCAAATCACTTTTACTGACCAAAACTTATTCATGCTCCTTTTTTGCCTTTTGTGTTCCAGATTGCGGACTCACTATAATATCTATGACACGTTTAAGACCTAAATTATTTTTGTTAGCACCTATCTTATAGGAGCGTTTAAGTACATTAGATATACTATATATGTAGTAAGATATAGTATATCTAATGTACTTAAACGCTCCTATAAGATAGGTGCGTTTTTTTTGCTATGATGAGACTACAATACTGACTAAGAAAAATATAAATACTAATTATTAGAATAATCAAAAACGACATCGTTTGGTGATACGAGTTTAACCTAGTACAGGTATTAAACTTTGTTGTACCAACATTACTTCTAGGATTTAAATAGTATTTTCTGTGCTATTTTTTAAATAAAATGTCCATTTCATTACGTTCCATTCCATTCCAACACATAACTTCCACCATTTTAGTTTAGGCTTATTTTGTTATTTGAAATCCATTTTTTGTTGCCAATTCAATTCAGCATTTTAAGGCGGCAAAAGGGTAGTCGCGAGTTAATAGGCTTCCTTTGAGCTCTCTTCTCGTGCCGTCGTCTAACTCATCTATGTCCTCATGGCCAAATTGAAGCCCATATAATTAAAATAAATAAAAAAACCGGCCAAGAGCGTGTCAGGCCACGCTCAGTGTAGGGTTCTGTAGTTTCCCGTCCGTCACAATAAGTGTTCTTTACCACGGTAGGTCATGAAAGCACGGAAAATCTTAACATCGACTTTTAAAAAAATGACGTCATTACGCAACGCCATCTATCGAACCATTTATGAACTGGTTTTTACCTTAACATTTTGATGGTGTTAAAAAATGAATTTTAGTTTTGTTCTAAATTGCCTTAGCATGTTCTTGATAGAAGTTTTATGTAGTTATAAGATACCGCCAATGCCAAGGAGAGACCAACCGAACAATTCGGTAATACCCGATCCAATGTAATAAGTACCTACAGCGCCATCTCTCGGGGAATTGGGTTACTAATTTTATTAATACAAAGACGTGCAAGAAGTTTTCGGTGGTAATTTTGGATTGCGAGAACCGATTTCAATAATTCTTTTTTTGTTTGAAAAAAGATACGTTCAGGATAATAAAATATGTAAACGAAGTTAAAAAAAATGGTTGCATATACGATTATACTACAAACTTAGTCCAGAAATTATTTTGTACAACTTTTTGTCTTTTTTGTACAAAAACTGTTGTGTCAATCAAGTTCAAAATAATTTTCCTAGAAAGTCCGTATAAAGTTCTACTTTTCAGATTTTTTTCATATTTTCTAAACTTATGGTTCAAAAGTTAGAGGGGGGGGGGACACATTGTTTTTTACTTTTGGAGCGATTATTTCCGAAATTATTGACATTATCAAAAAATGATTGTAGTAAACCCCTATTCGTTTTTAAATAACTGTCCAACAATATATCACACGTTAGGGTTGAAATTAAAAAAAAAAACACTTCCCACTTTACATATAGGGTGGCTACCCTAATAAAACATTTTTTTCCAATTTTTATTTTACCACTTTGTCGGCGTGATTGATATACATATTGGTACCAAATTTCAGCTTTCTAGTGCTAACGGTCACAGAGATTAAGCGAGGACGGACGGACGGACGGACGGACGGACGGACGGACGGACGGACAGACAGACATGGCGAAACTATAAGGGTTCCTAGTTGACTACGGAACCCTAAAAAAAGGGTGACGAATTGGCCAATTTTTTTGCTATAAAATCGTCAACCCTGTTTAATGAAACTATGGAATATAACTGGTAGTTTTCGCATTTTAGACAATATATCTCGATTTTATATTTACTAAATAGTATTATATAACAACTTTAAATTCAGTAGTTATAGTTTCATTTCGTATTTAACCTGGAACTTGCACGAAACGTCCGCCCGGCGGAATTTCCCACCAGCAAAAATGACGAAGTTCCATACAGATTATTACCTGCTGTGCTAAGTAAGTGAATTTTCAATAATCTTTCCTTTCGTAACATTAGTAATATTTGTCTGAAATGAATTCTAGCCAACAGCTAAGTCGTTGTGCATGTCCATAATAAAGATTTTTAAATGGATAAAAAAAGAAAACTCTTACCAAACTCTTGGCGTAGCGTTTCTCATGGCATGAACCCTGGCGCTGACTGCGGCCACGTCCACTCTCCTGGCCAGCTGTATCCTGGCTGTGCTGTGGTAGCATTCCACGAGGTACACCAAGTACAGCAGCAGGACGAAGGCGATGGGGATGTACGCGTAGCCGACGTCGCAGGGAGACTCACGCACCGTCCGCTTGATCGGGTGCCTGACGGACACAAAACTGATTTAGTGGTTAGTTGTGCTGTGGATTTAAAATGATTTATTTTATTTTAAGATCCTTACTTATAATATTAGGTCCTTACATATGAAATTGGCGTTTTTCGTACTGGCCACTTTAATCACGAATTTCTCCTCTTTGGTAAGGAATTCCAAATTCAAATTTGTACAGCTATTTACTCATGTATTTGTGCTTCGATGACCGTCATTCATTTGTTTTTTTTCTTCTGTTTTTTCTGTTTGCGTCACTCATTTTACAAAATGGAAAATTTAAAATATCGCATTATTTACGAGTACGAGTTCCGCCGTGGCACTAGTGCTGCGGAAACGACTCGAAGGGTGAATGATGTGTATGGCGGTCATGTTGCAAAAGAAAACACAGTTCGTTTTTGGTTCCAACGTTTTCGTTCTGGAAATTTCGACCTGCAGAACAAGCCCCGTGGACGGCCTGAGACCCAAGTTGATAATGGAGATTTGAAGGCTATTGTGGAAGCGGACCCATCGCAAACCACGTCCGAGTTAGCTGCAGGCTTCGATGTTAGTGATAAAACTGTTTTAATTCACTTGAAGCAAATTGGGAAGATTAAAAAGCTTCAAAGGTGGGTACCTCACGAATTGACTGAAGCAAACCGGCAAACGCGCGTCGACTGCTGCGTTACATTACTGAACCGGCACAACAATGAAGGTATTTTAAACCGAATCATTACCTGTGATGAAAAATGGATTCTTTACGATAATCGGAAGCGCTCAGCGCAATGGTTGGATCCTGGCCAGCCAGCCAAATCCTGCCCCAAGCGAAAATTAACCCCAAAAAAGTTACTTGTAAGCGTTTGGTGGACTAGTGCCGGTATTGTTCATTACAGTTTTCTCAAATCTGGCCAGACTATTACAGCTGATGTCTATTGTCAGCAATTACAAACCATGATGGAAAAGCTAGCGGCTAAACAACCAAGGTTGGTCAATCGCTCCACGCCACTGCTGCTTCACGACAACGCCAGACCACACACTGCGCAACAGACGGCTACCAAATTAGAAGAGCTTGAATTGGAATGTCTTAGACATCCTCCGTACTCCCCGGACCTTGCTCCAACAGATTACCATTTTTTTCGCAATTTGGATAACTTTTTGCAAGGGAAAAAATTCAACTCCGATGGGGCAGTCCAAATCGCCTTCAAAGATTTTATTGATTCCCGTCCGACTGGTTTTTTAGCAAAGGGATCAATGAACTACCTATAAGATGGCAAAAGTGCATTGAAAACAATGGTTCATACTTTGATTAATTAAATATATTATATTAAAAAATATTCGACTTTTTGTTCCTTCCATACAAAACGCCAATTTCATATGTAAGGACCTAATATTATAAAAGCGAAAGTGAGTTTGTTTGTTTGTTTATTTGTTTGTTTGTTTGTTACCTCTTCACGCTTTAATGGCTAAACCGATTTTGATGAATTTTGGTACAGATATAGTTGGGAACCAGGAGACGGACATAGGCTAATTTTTATTTAAAAAAAGCGGGATATGAGGGAGAACGAGGGAAGAAAAGGGAAAACTTAGTGTTGCTATTACAAATCAATCAGGCGCAAGAGCAAAAACTGCAGGTCTGCTTGGTGTGTTATACCGAATTTAACGCGAGCGAAGCCGCGGGCGAAAGCTAGTTATGAATAAAACTAAATCTCATCATCATCATCTGCCTTTTCCGAACTATGTTGGGGTCGGCTTCCAGTCTTAACAGGTGCAGCTGAATTCCAGTGCATCCATACGTGAAGCGACAGCCTATCTGTTCTCCACAACCCAGTTAGTACTGGGTAATAAGATACCCCTCATAGTAGGACTGGTTTTCAGATTTTCGGGACACTGACTACCTGTAACGACTGTCAAAGATCTACAAATGACAGCTGGGACCAACAGCTTAACGAACTTTCAGAGGCTGGGAGAAATTCGGTGAGTATCGAGTAGTCACCCCACCACAGATTAACTTAGGCAAGCGCGGCTTAACCTAGAGATCTACTTGAGCGGCTGTCGGAATCGGTTAACACTGTCGAAAGTTCTGAGGTAAAAAAGATAAAAATATACAGGCGAATTGAGAACCTCCGCCCTTTTTATTCGAAAGTACTTGAATACTCACTTGCTAAAATCGATAAGGTCTCGATCAATTTCAGCGGTGTTGCACCACGCTACGGAGCCGAGGCACCCGGCAATCATCAGCGTTAACATGAAGCATTTCCAGTTGCCTTCCCTCCTGAGAACCCCACCAAGGCTCTGCTGCCGTGGCCGCTGTGAACAAAATAATAGGGTTAATAACTTTTATTGCTACTTTTAGGGAGGTCAGGCAGTTTAGAGGTAGCGGCACGTTCTAAGAGGGTCGTGGTGACGTGGTGCAAAGGCTCTCTGACCGACTGGCAGGCGTCAACAGCCCTCCCGTACCGCGGTGCTTCCTCAAGCATGGTATCCAGTAGTCGGCGTATAGTATTACCTGAATAAAATATTTTTAGTGTCTATAGGCACACGCGTAAGGAATGATCTGGGTGAGAACCAACGTCACGTTTCTCTGTGCCCAATTTAACCAAAATCCACTCGGACGCTTAGCCTTAGCAAGCTCGATGGAAAGACTAAGTGATTTTCGTTTTTATAATAGTATTATAATCATCTGCCTAGCCTTTTTCCAACCACACGGTCAGTTACTACCGGGGCTGCGGGTTGTTCGAAAGAGGTACCGCGGCCCCTGAACATAAAGGGCAATAGTAGGAACATGGGTGGGTTTTAGTCAGTACAAGTCTGACACTTCCTCCGCTCCGCCCAGAGCGGGGCAAGATACCTATTTGTTGATTTCCCATCCGCAAAAAAACAAAAAAGGTCAATGTCTAATCAAACCGCATACAACTGTATACCTACCAGTATTTTACATGGTGCGCCTGCCTATCTGACCTTCAAAACCATTTATGATAGTAGGTATAGGTGTGGATTGAAGCGCGACTGCTCAGCATGTGGCCCTGGGTTCAATTTCCGGGCGGGGCAAATTGCTATTAGGTTATTTATTTCGGTGAAGAATGAGTTATCGTTCATCAATATTGATCTTAAGTAGCTTATAAAACCGCTTGGTTATTGAAATGGACAGAAACGAGCACACTTCACACGGCCTTAACCTAGTGGTGTCATTATTTTAATCATCCATATCTGCACCCTTTTCTGCTGTAATGGACAGAGACATATGACAATATCCACAATGGCCAGTAACACCCCGCTGTGTCTTAACGACGGCCGTGAAGCGAGAACTAATCCACCTCCCAGACTACAACAATGTTGTTGATTGAACACCTGCTGGGTGACAAGCATACGAGTATTAAACAGGTTGGAAGGAACATTGTTCCTTCCAACCTGTTTAATACTCGTTAACGCTTATGCTGTCCAAATGTTTACATGGAATGTTTATACGGAAATTTAAAAATAAACAGCTGTTCCATACGTTTTGCCTTTTGAACGCGTAGGTATTGTATTTTTGATTCTTACAAAAGTACGGCGGATTAAAAGAGTAATATTTGTATACAGCATATACCAGCTTATAACTGTCACGAACATTGATCACCATACTTACTCAAAGCGGGTTGGCGATTTCAGACTTATGTTAATTATAAGTCCAGTTCTCCTCACGATGTTATCCTTCACCCATGTCTGTGATATCTAAGAAAGACTTTTAGAAAATACTAGCTGTGCCCAGCGGTTTCACCCGCTGCTTACCACCCTTATATCACTTAGGGGTTTGAAATAGAGATAGTAGCCGATTCTCAGACTTACTGAATATGCATAAAAATTTACATAAGAATCGGTCGAGCCGTTTCAAAGGAGTATGGGAACGAACATTGTGACACGAGAATTTTATATATTAGATACATAAATTGAAAATGTCACATTGGCACTGGCCTGGATTTACACCTATAACCTCATGCATGAGAGGCGAGGTTCTTAACCTCTGGGCCATGCCATCACACTCATAAAAACAAAAACCGATAAAAAACCTGTCTTTTCCGTTTATGGTTTCACAGCTGTATTTAGATAACGCTGACTGTGAACCACTTCGCGGACCCAATGCGGGTTGAGTCACACGTCTTCCGTGTTTTGGTTGCAGGATTCTATGATTCCTCACTATATTTTATGGTCACATCGCTGTAAGCAAGTGATTACAGGCTATTAGTCGGCGGCGGCAAACTCTCGCGCCCGGCCCTGGTTAAGTCCATAGTCCGGAGCGAGAGGAAACGGGAAGAAGTCATATCCTTCGAACGGCCGTGCCAACGGCGTGTTCGTGTTTCACGTGGGCGTCAAAGAAATGTCAGCAACTCTAAGGGGCCCGTCAGCACCACTGCCTGGCGCGGCTGCGGGTTGTTCGAAAGAGATACCGCGGCCTGGAGCACAAAGAGGAAAAGAAAAAAACATGGATGCGTTTCAGCTAGTACTAGTCTGACACTCCTTTCCGCTCTACCCCAGAGCGGGCGCCGTCTTTTAATGATATCCAATCCGAAAAAACACCTAGGCTAGTAGATTATCGCTAAAATTCATGTTGGAATCGGTTTTAGTGAATTTTATTGCCAGTAATATCGTCCAGAATTTAAAAAACAAATAAGATCACACTGGATTTCTTTAATGTTTAACAAAAGCAGCTGCCATTTAAATAGTGTCTAGTTTCAAAATAATTTAAGGTTCACGTCTTCAAATTGTTTGTTTATATTTAAATTTCATCCATCTCATGAAACTTCAATCCTTTTCAGACCTGTCACATTATCGAGATTACTTCTAAGAAATCATTGTTCGTTTCAATAATAATCATATACTTACTTTCTAAGAACGAAACTCTATTCAGCCTTACATTTAAACAATGTGTTTTTGACAAGACCTTTTCATTAGTCTGACCTTTTTAAAATAAAATTATTTTATAAATCAGTCTTCTAAAAGGCCCTCAGAAGGTCATGATAAATATTTTATCGTAGAGATTTCTGTTTTATTAGATAGAACATAACCTCACGAACGCTGAGTAATGTTTGCACAAACCGATGAATATGTTGGGACAACCCTGGAAACCCAATTGCGAAGAATCACCCTTTATTTACATTGACCTAATAACTTTGCTCCGGGATCCCTAAAGGTTGCGTTCAAATATATTTTTTTTGGGAAAATGAAAGATTTCTTAATATACAAAAGAGTTTTACTTTGGAGTGCTGAGAGAAATATAAATGAAATTGTCATATGTAACGAAATAGGAAATCAGCATTGATAATACATTTTTTTATGTACAAAACAACTTTCAACTTTCTAGCGCGCTAACAATTAATTCACTAATCCCAAAACGGCTTTATACAATCGTTAATTACCTTGACCAATAAACCGCAGCTACCCAAAGTGCCCTATACACACAATTACAGGTAGAATAATTAATTATAGTCGCTCGGTGTTATGCCTGACCTGAAAGCGCCGCTTTACAATAAGGCAGCCCACAATGTCGTCAATCAGAGCCAATTGTTTGGATAGACTGCAAATCCCTCCCATTGATTGGATCATTCGGATGGCTACTAAACAGCTTTATTGCTTGCTCATGCCTCGACGACAATAGACTTGGCCGCGGAGCCAACATTCCGATGCGACATCCCATCCAGCAATTGTTTTCGCGAATGAGATTGTTCGGCTAAACGTTTGTGTTGCCAAGTATTTCATATTGCATTTTTCGTGTGGCAATATATTTTCGCTTTTATTTTTCGAATGTGTGCCTTGAATATTAAAAAGGTCGGGGTAAATGTTTTCCGTACTGAAAAAAAAATTCAGCCTCATGTTTTTTTTTTGTTTCATAGGGTAAATTACAGGTTCTGATGAATGAATTATTTTGTAAAACTGATTGAGTGTCTGGATAATATCTAATCAGGATGAAAGCTTTCGTTTTTAGTGTGGTATTTCTATATTTATCAAATGAAAATAAATTGTGTTGTTGATCAATTTGAGCTGTAACAGGTGCGATAAATTTAAAGTCTTTTTTTGAACAAAAAGTCTATATCTATCTACACTAATATTTTTAAGAGGTAAAGTTTGTAAGGTAGTTTTTGAAAATTTTACCATTATTTTTATTTACCATTAGAAATTCACGTTATGTATGAGTGTCATATACCATTACGCTGCGAGTTACGGAGGCTGAGCAGTAGGGTGACTAGGGAAATGCTGATGAAAAAGATAGTTTTATTTAATAACAATGTGTGTGTAATATAGTTTGGTATGTCAAACGACTGATCAGTTTACCCTCTAATGATGTTATTCTATATCCTGTTATTGACATATTATTATCTACCAACTTATTCTTACACAAGAATAGAGGAAGATACTTATTAAATGATACGGGAAAATAAATAAAGTAACAGGGAAATATTGAACGCTTTTAGAAACTGTGCTTGCTAGCTAGATAGATAGTGTACTTATGCAAGCTTTTTAATGTATTATAAAAGTGAAAAACTGATAAAATTTTGAAAGCACCCAACTTTTTAAACATAGACAATTGTACTGATATGGAACCTCGGCTCACTCATGACAGTTATCATTTGTAGTTATCTTTTAAAGTATTGAAAAACGAAAGTTGCCTAAGCTAACTTTACACCCCAAAGCCGCCATGTTTGTGGCATGTCAACGGAATGTGTACATTTGGTTTTTTTCTGGACATTTCCTCCTAAACCCTTTCTAATCTCTTAGTCCCTCTTTTCAGCAACTCTACATAGCTCCCACCCATTCTATTCTGTTCACTTGTTAAGCGCACCTTCTTTCCATTGAGCGCCTCTATTTGGTACGTAATCGTCTTTATAACTACTAACGCACTCGCACTTCCCTAAATTAATTCCTAGCAAACCACTTTGTTTAAATATGGAACGTTACTGGCCATCACTGCGCCCTAAAATCCTAGAGCTAGTCTATGATGTCAGTATTCTAAAGTAATTGGGTTACGGTACGGTTAGATTCCGCAACTTCAGTCGCCCACAAGAGATACTGACGTTGAACCCAAGTAGTTGCTTTGGTGAGGACAAATATAGCTTATTAAATACTTTTCCGTAAAAAACTTCTTAATGAAGAAAGATTTTACGTATCTAAGGGCTACATTTATTTTATTACTAGCTTTTGCCCGCGGCTTCGCACGCGTTAAATTCGGGGTAACACAGTTCCCCTTGCGCCTTATTGATTTGTAATAGCAACGCTTAGTTTTCTCTTTTCTTCCCTCTTTCTCCCTCACACCCCCCCTTTTTTAAATAAAAATTAGCCTATGTCCGTCTCCTAGTTCCCAACTATCTCTGTACCAAAATTCATCAAAATCGGTTTAGCCATTAAAGCGTGAAGAGGTAACAAACAAACAAACTCACTTTCGCTTTTATAATATTAGTAAGGATTTCAGTGTAAACACTTTCTCTTATTAATAAAGACAGTATTAATAATCGTTAAAACTGACAAAAAGGCCCTATAAACGCTAGAATTGTAGAAGCGTTTATTAGCTGGATTGAGAATGCAATGTGAGGACTTTAATTCTGTATCTAAACACACACCGAAAATCCTTGCAAAGCTAATATATGTATAAATACGAGTAAGTGCATCTGCAGTCAATCTATTAAATCACGTTTCATGAATCAACCTTAAATCCAGGCCAAAGCAAAATCGCGTTCTGCATTTTGCATCAAAACTCATACACGGTTGTCACTAAAACCACCATTGTATACTACAAACACCGACATTGCTTACAAGCTTCCATTTCACTCTGAAAAAGCTTTATGGTCGGACCAGAATCAAAGCAGTTTCTAACAAGATATGAAGCCCGAAGTGAATTGATTTTCGGTAACAGGAAAATACAAACACGTATTTGCAGCAACATTAAGTAAATATGGTTGGGTTTTGATGTTTTCTTTTGATTAAAAATGTGGGAATACGATTTTGGTGGGTATTGTAGTTAGGTGGTTAACAAAAATCAATGAAACTCTGCTTATTTGTCACCCTTTTTATATAAAAAAAATAACAGTGCATTCATGATAATATAAAAAATATATATCACAAAAATCTCGAAGTTCTCAAGTAGCAAAAGTTCTAGTGGCTCTAGTCATAAAAATATGTAAACCAATTATCGGCGCCAGGGGTTTAAACTGCTACTACTGCTTAAATGTACTGGGAAATATGGAAGCACTGAACAAAGAAGGAAATCTTAATACCATTAATCACTGACTCACACATGTCTCCCCTCCCCCCCCCCCTCCTCCGACTCAGGGGCAGGTATAGCCAAAGCCCTAGCTTGTCCTGACCCATCTTACAAAGAACAAAATGAAAGGTTTTTAACTGGCACGAGAGGTTTTGGCGAGGTAATATATTTTATTTATTCATTAATCGCAAAAGCTACAAATAGTTTCACGCTAGGTTTACAACTAGTGAGTACATGACCCTGTTAGGGCGCAGAAAAATGACTTAAAACTAATAAAATTATATTGCAGTGAGTATCTATTTTAGATTTGAATTTGGAGTTACAAAAATACGTTTTGCAGAGGGCAAGTCTCTCAGGACCTTACGTCAAAGTTCGAGAACCAACTCGTTAAAAAAACCTACAGTTTCTGCTCTTCAGACAAATCGGCCATTCCACTTCGTTATTTCCCGGTTGAAAAACGTCATAATTTTAATTGGGGTAAAAGTTTCGACGAGCTCTAAATTATATTTTCGTTGTACCCTTTTTATAAAAGGGCTCTTTTTTATTAGGGTTCCGTAGTCAACTAGGAACCCTTATAGTTTCGCCATGTCTGTCTGTCCGTCCGTCCGTCCGTCCTCACTTAATCTCTGTGACCGTTAGCACTAGAAAGCTGAAATTTGGTACCAATATGTATAGCAATCACGCCGACAAAGTGGTAAAATAAAAATTGGAAAAAAATGTTTTATTAGGGTAGCCACCCTATATGTAAAGTGGGAAGTGTTTTTTTTTAAATTTCAACCCTAACGTGTGATATATTGTTGGAAAGGTATTTAAAAATGAATAGGGGTTTACTAAAACCATTTTTTGATAATGTCTATAATTTCGGAAATAATCGCTCCAAAAGTAAAAACAATGTGTCCCCCCCCCCTCTAACTTTTGAACCATAAGTTTAGAAAATATGAAAAAAATCTGAAAAATAGAACTTTATAAGGACTTTCTATGAAAATCATTTTGAACTTGATTGACACAACAGTTTTTGTACAAAAAAGACAAAAAGTTGTACAAAATAATTTCCTCCTCCACCTTTAAACTCATAAGTGGGACACTTATTGTGACGGACAAGAAACTACGGAACCCTACACTGAGCGTGGCCCGACACGCTCTTGGCCGGTTTTTTTACGGTGGCATTGGTAACACAATGTTTAATTAAAGCCACGTCACTGATAAATTAAACAAGGAGAGGATTTTGATCTCCGCATCCGTAATTATTGTTGTCTTTATTTCTGGGTCCTAATTATTGCAAAACTACGTAAAACTATCAATTTCAAATACTTTGCTTTGGTTAAAAAATACTTAACCCACATATAAAATCAGCTATACCAATACAAACAAGACAACTATGTGAAACGAACTTATTTATAACAATAGGTACAACTTAAGTGAACTACACGTGTTACTTAAATGGGAAAACTTCGTCACACTACAAAACTTATAATTATTTTATACGTTCATTCAATAGTTTGCTCTAAGTTGAATACAGAACAGTTAATATTTCGAGGTTCAGCAAAATGCTACGATCGACGCGGAGGGAATTGAAAATGGAACGTGAAACTGAAATTGATAGAACGCGTACAATATTTTTGTTGAAAGGAACTGAAAGAGGCTATTGTTGAAAGCACTTTTAAAATAAATTGGTTTTACAGAAGAAAAAATCGTGTGTGTGTTGAAATTTTTCATAGACAAAATTTGTAACTTACAATCCCATTAAGGGAGTGAATCAAGCTCCTGTACTATCGTTTTTGACACAGTCGTATCGTTTTTCGCTAAAAATTCGATGAACATTATGCGTCAGGGCATAGGTAAACACATATACATTATATCTGGCTAGCTTACGCCCACGGCGTTGCCACGTGAAGTTCGCATTGTCCCACGGGATCGTTCAAACGGGCTTAAAATAAACTATCTGTGTCCAAAATTTCATAAAAATCAGTTTAACAGGTCTTTCGAACTCCACACAATACATCCATAAAAACTTTCACAAGAAGGATGGACCTAAGATACCTGAAATTAACGGTTGTATTGTATATTCCAAAATTAAGCAAATATGTAGACACCTTCACGTCTACATACACAGTCAATCCTCTAATTAACAGTATTCAAACATTACCAAAAGCGATAACTGCCACAGAAACAATTTAGACACAAATTAATTTCCATCTAGCGTGATTCGGAACCAGTGCTATGTCAAAGGCTTTAGTGGGAACTCTCACGGTACAAATGCGACTAGCTACGTACTCAAATGTTCTACAATTGTCGGAAATTCAGATAATTCTGCCGTTTCAGAAACTTTGTCTATTATATTTCGTTTAGAAGAGATAGAATTGGAAGCAATGTTCCGTACCTGAGTATTATCTTTGCAATAAGCATCAACCAATATAATATCACTCCCAATTCCCGAAGGATTAGATTGACGTGTATCCTGTGGTAAACCCAGATTTAGAAAGTTATTTTTAAGTCTTAGTAGAGGGCGAATCTTTGGCTATCAGCCTGACAAAAATCGGATTGCTACTGCGATTGATTATTATCAAAGAACTAAAACATATTACATCTATAAGCACAAGATAGCCAGTTCGGGAATCAAATCGGCAAAAAAATGTTACCTAGTCGTTGAAGTAGCCAGTCGTATGTAAGATGCGCCGGACAATACCAATCGTGGTAGATAATATTAATTTCCTTCTAGGTGTAGCACTGACGTAAGTTTTCTTTTTAATATCAACACGCGTTGCCGCAACCCTTTTTAAAGATGGCAGGTCGAGCTGAGGTCACATTAGCTCAGCCACATTTTACCATTTGGCACTCAAACATTTACATTATTTTTAAAACATTCCTTGGTAAAACAAAATCAATGAATACGTTAGATTAAATTAAATTGAATAGATCATAATTAATTAATAAATTTCGTAATTCGTTAGAAACTCAGTTAAGCTGTAGTACGCAATTATTTATCATAGTGGTTCTGGGTCTGGCTGTTTGTGTATGTAAGTTTTAATGTTTGTAAACGGGCTCACTACTACTTACTAGTGTGTGTACGTATTAAAAAAAGAAGAAAGAGAAACAGCACTGTATTTAAATCCTTCCACTTGATAATTTAGGCTAACAGTAACATTAAGACCTATTCTTCATTTCTCTCTCAGGGGCCTGCCAGGGCAACCGCAACGGTTGCGGGTTGTTCGAAAGAGATACCGTGGCCTTGGAACAAAAAGGGCAATAGAAGGGACATGGGTGGGTTTTAGTCAGTACAAGTCTGACACTTCTCTTTCCAGAGCGAAGGAATTTATTTGAAGATTTCCCATCCGCAAAAAATACCTATTCTTAATTTCTCTCTTCTACGGCTTTATAAACGTAGCTTTAAAACAAAGTGTTAAGATGGGAATATAATGTAAAGTTTGGATTACACTCCGACACTATTCACTCAGAGCATTCTCTTGTTTAACTTAGCTAATGTCTTCGTGTACGTTAATTTTATTCCAGTAAAAGCCGAGGAAACAAATTGCTGTAGATGTGTACCACTTAGCTTGAAAGAGTATTACTATTTGGCTTTTGCAAGATGCAAAGGGACCATTTCACAGTATTTACAGCCTTTTGTGTATGTGGGTTTAAATGTTTGTAGACACACGCACGATACAAGCGCAATCCCTAGTGTGGGGCAGTGTTTTTTTTATTACAATATACAAAGCCGACAGCCAAAAATTCTGCACACTAAGTTACGCAACGCAAGCATAACCATGCTAGCGTTGCAAAAAAAACTATTCCCAGCAATCGCTGGGAATAGTTTTTTTTTTTGGGGAAGAAACACGATTTAAGGTATCGCGCAATGTGGCGCACTTAAGCAAAAATTGTGCTGATATACATTTCACAGTAACATTTAAAATTGTATTAAAAAAAGTTGACACTTTGACTTTCAATATCTCCGTTACTAGAAGATTCTCAGGTACGGTCAAAACAAAAATAGCAACTACGGGAAAAACACGTGTCCCTTGGCATTGTCAAGGGTGGTTTACACCCGTTGTTTACGCAAAACTATGGATGGATTTTAATTCTCAGTAATCTGTATCTTGTATTCCAACAAGCTTTTGTCCGCAACTTCGTCCGGATTTATTCCACAGGATAGCACTCCCGGTATATGTTCTATGTCATCGGTATTGATTTCAACACTTAGTTTTTTAAGTGGACTATTGTAGATGGCCAAAAACATTTACAACATGCCTTAAGCGCAGGCCACACCGCCATCGCCAGCTAGCGGGCGGGCGGGCTAGGCGGGCGAACATCGTTTCACCTCTTTACATACTTTGGTTCACACCGCGAGCTACCGACTAACCTAACGAGCTAAGCTAACGAAATATCCGACGATTCCAGCGAAGCTACTCGTTCACCTCCTCCCTTGGGGCGCCCGCGCTTCGCTAGCTTAGCTCGCCCGCCACCAGCCCGCTCGCCCGGTACGTTCGCCCGTCCTCCCCGTTTCGAGTAGACTAGTCGACGCTCGTCTTTCGAATAGCAGTGTAGTGTTTACGTTTGTGAAATTTCAAATGACAATGGAGAGATAGAACGCTAACCTCTCGCTCTCCCATCCGCGCCCCCCGCTTCGCCCGCTCCGCCCGTCGCTCGTCTGTCCGTAGTTTTCGGTGTGAACCCCATAGTTTAGCTCGCCAATATTTCGCGTAGTTTGTATAGTTTCCTTCGTTCGCTTCGCTCACCCGCCTAGCCCGCCCGCCCGCTAGCTGGCGGTGTGGCCTGTGCTTTACATTGTGCTAATTTAGAAGCTGTCGATGATACGTAAAAACGTAATAAACAGAGAACATTTCGACGCAGATAAGCGTCGTACTAACCGGTAGAGATCGTACGATGGCGCGATGCGTTCTTTTCGTGTGATGAAAATTACCAGCGAAATAGTGCCCGTGCTCGCGCGATGACTTATGACCAATTTTCTATTGTTTTTCAAGTTTCCATACTCTAAAAAAACTCTTCTTTCTTTGTAGTATGAATATGAATAAAAAGTATTGGCTATTTATTAATCTGTACCAAAATTTACGGTCGTTTTTATTCAGTTTATCCGTAGGCAAATAAAGATTGAAATAGCACGTACATATCCATTGTTTGCGAAGCCTGCACGTGCCGTGTCGAAAACAAAGCGACGATTTCGTATGGACTGACATCACTACACGCAGATAGGATCGTGGAATTTTTCACAATTTCGAATTTCGACACATTCCAAATGAATTGTTTGCAAACGCTTTTGATAAAAAGTCTAGCTTTATATTTTATTTTGACCTGAATCCTTGACATTTCCCTACCTAAATATGAGCGAAACTTATTTTTTTACAGTGAGTATATCATATATTCATAATAAAATAGTTTTTCGTATCAGTCTTACGAAATGGTGGTCGTCACCTGCTACCATTTCCTGGGGTTGCGGGTTTTGCAAAAGAGATACCGTGGCAGCGGAACATAAAGGGCAAAAAAGAAGGAACATGGGTGGGTTTTAGTCAGTAAAAGTCTGACACTCCACCCTGCTCCGCCCAGAGCGGGAGAAGTTATTTGATCATTTCACATCCGCAAAAATCTGCCACCATTTTGTTGAAATTACACAACGTACCTATTTACTTTGACGCGTTTTTAACCATTATTTAGTGTATTGGTTCCAGCATAATAATGATGTGCCTATTAGAAAATATTCGAGGTCTCATCGTCCATTCAAAATACCCAAGGATCGTTAGTTAAAAGGAAAAGGAGACTTCAAGAAGTTCAGTCGTTTTAAGTAGATTTTTACATTGAATAGAGAAATTCCAAATCATAAATATAATGTAAACACGAAAGGAAACAGCCTGTTACTGGAATAATTGTGGATATATATTGCGCTCGGCTACAATGCGTTTGTCACGGGTTCGTTGCGGTGTCGCGCACAGGTTTTGTATAACCAACTAATTGATGGCGGTTTTCCGTTCCATGTAAATTGCATTACAATATTTCCTTTCACATAAACCTCATAAACATGGGCATGGGCATGGAAGTTAAGAGAGGTATAAAAATAGGTGCACGCTTTGAGATTGTAAAAAATAGAGAAGAACAGGCAAGAAATTCCCTGCCTATCTTAAAAAAAATGGTTTAGATCATGTTAATACTTAGGTATGAAAAGATAACGTTACGCCCACCCTACTATATATAAATATTAGTGAGTAAAAGTCTGACCGTCTCCGCCCGAAAATTAAAGGTATCGTACCTAGTTAGGGTTGTAGGCACATGATGAAACGCTCTGGTCGGAGCGGGAGAAGTTATTTGATGAATTCCTATGCTTAAAAAAAGGTAATAAAATGTAATCAAATCGAAGCACCTATGTATCGGGAGTCATCTCGCGGCACCCTATACAGTTTACCCTTATTAACAATCTGAATTTTCCAGGTTCCGTATCGAACGCCGACGAGAGCCGATGTATGTAGACGTATTTCCATTGATCTCATACAATCATTCCATCACTGTGAGACAGAATGCCTATATTACTTTTAATGAGGAAAGTCAATGCAATTTTCTGTACAACCCCTTTACGTTACTACACAGATATGTATATAATCTACCTGAAACAATACGTAAAATCTTAAGTAGAATGGGTCGAAAGAGGGTTTGGAAGACTTACACTAATCTTAAGACTTCAACTTCTATAAGTACCTTCAGGGTTATCGAATAGAGCGTGGGGGTTGTAAGTTCCCGAAAGCGTCTTCATTGTTATATTTGTATGGAGACGACCTTTCACTTCAGGGTTTAAATATGTAGGTTGTCATGTGTACTATTGCTTGAGAATTATATTTGAATAGCGTATACCCACGGCTTCGGCCGTGTAATGCTCGGTGGTAGTCCAACGGGCTAAAAAAATTTTTAGATAGATAGATAAATAAATCATTTATTTGTTGCAACAAAATACACAATAGGGGTTAGGAGAAGGTGGAGTTGATCTATGGGCTATCTATGGGTTGTTTTTTTTGTTTGATTCCTATATTTTACGGTTTCTTTTTTTTACTGTTTTATCCTGTTCGAGTCAAATAAATACTTTTTATGTTCTTTCCTTCTAAAATCGATGATATGACTAATAAACATCCATACATTCTTTCCAAACTTTCTCATGGAAAGTATACGTAAGCGTTTTGACCAAATGTCACCTCTATACACACAATATTTGCCCAAACGTAGGTAAATACGAACCGTGAAAGCTACAGCGTAGGTCGTCGGTTCAAATCCCGAGAGAACACAATACATTTGTCACTGTACGCTACTGAGACAGAGATTGTGCCAGCTGACAGGAAACTGACATTTGGTGGAGCACGAGTGTGTTACCATGTTTCCTCACAGATTGTGAGGTTTTATGTAATGGATGAAGATAAACTGTTTTTTTCTGAGTACAACGGAAACTACATTTAGGTTTGCGGTGTAGGGTTATTTCCATCAGGTATTTTTCAATAACAGTTATTGAGTATAGTAGAGGATCTTTGCCCGGTTGATGGCAATAGGTTCGCCCCCAAGTAAGGTATAAAATGTAAGGGATAAAATCCACCTACCGGGGTTGCGGGTTGACTCCCGGCCACCGTAGATGCGGGCCTGTGGACGGTGAGCAATGGGTAGCTCACCGTCCGTCCGTCTATTGACGACAGGCTGTGTCGACGGCGCGGTAGTGTTTCATGCGAGCCTCAAAGAGATATCAGCAAAGCAGAGGGGCTTGCCAGGGCCTCCACCTACCGGGGTTGCGGGTTGTTTGAAAGAGATACCGCGGCCCCGGAACGTAAAGGGCAATAGAAGGAACATAGGTGGGTTTTAGTTGGTACAAGTCTGACACTCCCAGGAGCGGGGGATTATTTGATGAATTCCTAACCCAAAAAAGGGATGAAAACCAGTGAACAAAGACTCGCCAGACATGGCACTCACACAGCCGAAAATGAATGTCGTAAATCACAGATCGAGATACCAATCCGTCTTTTTATACAACAAGTTTTCATTCTTATTTAAAAGTATTGATAGCATAATCTTGCTTAAAAATAAATTAAAAACTTTTTTGTTGGGAAAGGCATATTACACTGTTTATGAATTCTTATATGACAAACAATATTAGATTTTTGACTGAATTAAATTGACTTTATATTAATTCGTTTTGATTTTATATTGCTCACTGTTTTTACTTATTTTTGTTCCAATCTGCGTTTGTTAATCGCATCTATTTTATCTTTGACATAATATCTACATTTGACGTATTACTTATGTGTATTTTATTTTTCACATCCTTTTTTTGTAATTTAATATTTATCTATGACATTTAATAATATTGTAAGCCATATTGTATTCTAATTGTAATTTTTAATTTTTATTTTCTAAACAATGTATATTGTTTTGAAATAAAATACTTGTGACCTATGATGGTCACCCATCCACAGACCGACCATAGCAAGAGCAGCTTAACCTCAAAGATCGACCTGCGTGGCTGTTGTTTAGCCACGAGCCTTGCAAACGTGACATGTATGACATAGTTAAGTACGTCAACAGTTCCAAGCGTCACAACTTATCGTTACAGGAGTGGTTCAAAAGGTTCACTTCAATATCTTTACATCGAAAGGGTAAGCTTTGGAACAAACATAAACCCTTAGATAAACAAGGGGTAGTGTGCGATAAAGTGAAAATAGTATTCTTCAAAGAGGTTAAGGTATATTTCCTCCGAACCCGAACAGTTATGTACATACATATGTATGTCGCAGGATATTTGAAAAAAAACTACTTGATCTCCGCGGTATAACCCGCTTAGCCGGGGGAAAAAACTTAGCTTATGTATTAACTCAGAGTATAAGCTATCTACACACCAAATTTCATCCCAGAGTGTATAGATAGCTTATACTAGCTACTACATACTAGCTTATACAACATTTCTGTGTGTTTAATCATTTGGCTAAAGGATTAACAAACATAAACACACAGATACAAATTTTCGCCTTCATAACACTAGTGTGATTTGTTTGTGTGTAGTGCATTTATTTTTAATTCTAGTAAGACTAACCCTACAATCTGCGGTTCCGCAATGCTCGTTCATGTAATAAATCTGTAATCATGACTTTTTTTTTATTTTCAGGTGGGAAATCATCCAATGACTTCCCCCGCTCTGGGCGGAGCGGGGGGGCATGTCAGACTTGTACTGACTAAAACCCTCCTATGTTCCTTCTATTGCCCTTTATGTTAATCATCATAATCTAATCATTAATGTAATCATGACTTGCGTATGATTTACGTAAGCTAAGACTGGTTGACGTCACTCCACCTGCACTTTGAAGTACAAATAAGTTAGGTACGCTGTATACATTATTTGAATCAGAGTGAACGTCTATTTCTGTATTAGTATGAACTGTGATACAAACACAGGTGCCTACCTCCTACCTAAAGATGCAATTGGGTACGATAGTTGAAATAAGTACTTAATACAGTATAAGTCTGACACTCCCCCTCGCTCCGCCCAGAGCGGGGGAAGTTATATGATGGTATCCCACCCCAAAAAAATAGTCATGATTTACCTTAACTTATTTTTAACTTACTTAAAGTAGGTAACCGTAATTTACATTTTCAGTCCTCGATAAAAAGCTTTGACGGTAAATCGGTACACGAGTAACATCTTAAGGCGCTGTACAAAGCAAACACTTCGTAAAACGTCTAGATTTTCGTCGCAAAGTTAGCCGTATCTGTACATGCCACTAACAAAAAAAAATACCCTGTATAGTTAAATACATAAAGTAAAGACTTAAACAAAATCAGTTTACAAAAGTTGTCTAGAACTACGAAAAAAAAAATGTATAAAAAGACCAGGGAAAAATTTTTTTCGTCTCAAAATTCTTAATTTTTTCAGCGACAGCCACCATATTTTTTATAGCTATAACAAAGGAAATTTTATAGACTAAAGAGATATCTAAAATTTTTCAAACACGGAACTGTATTTTTTTTTATATTCTTTTAAAACTGCGAAATGACCTACATTTTGGTGGACATGATATTCAAATAAAATCAAACACCGAAATATTTTCTACCTTATTTTTATTCCTTCGATGCAGTACTGTCGTGTACTTGTGTCAGACCATGCCCAGTAGGCAGCTAGCCTCACTTCCGCGAATACCTAAAGATTAGCTTGTTACCGCGCCTTAAACGTGTTTATTTTTGCGGTAACTTTGCTAAAAATATATTTATGAAAGGCACCAATCACTAACTCAACGACGCGACTTATCTCAAGCGATGTGTCACTTGGTTTCTTCGTGTGAATACATAGTCGCAAGTCGCATCGTGGTGAGTCGTGGCATACTGACAATTTCATTTATTTGGTTTTCTCTATAGTTGCGTCGCGACACGCATATCTCTTAAATATACAGCTTGTGGTTTAGATAGAAAATTAATTTTCTTTATCATGAACGAAACTAATTTAAAAACAACCCCTAACTCTTAAACAATGAACGCACCAAATAACTACCCCATCAAAAATTAACGAGCACTTGTCACAGATATACTTAGATTGTTTCGCAGTTCCGCAAACTTTTTACGTGTATTTATTATATAGATTTTGAATAAATGAATAAAAAAACCGGCCAAGATAAGTCAGACTGGCGCACCGAGGGTTCCGTTCAAACTTCCGACATAAACAGCCATATCTTTTGACTGCATAGACTTAAAGGGTTGATTTTGGACAGCACAAAGGGACCACATAGTATATAGTTTTAATTTCAACTCGATACCTCCTCGCGTTCCCGAGATAAAGATTCTTGACAGACAGACAGACGGACAATAAAGTGATCCAATATTGGTTCCGTTTTTTCCTCTTAACGTGCGGAACCCTAAAAATGCTTATATACAAGTCTATCTGTCACAAATTTATTGTACACGTATGTACAGTTGTGGCAAGTCTACATTACATCACATTACCAACAAAACGATGAAAATAGAACACTAAGCACTTTAACGAGAGAAAATTTAAAACAAAGCTTTTAAAAGTAGCTAAAGCGTATTCATATTTAATTAGGGAACGAGTTTGTGTTGTTCATTGTCTTCAAGACTAAACTGGGAAGGCGTTAATTATTTTCACAATGGACTAAATAACTCTACGGTAATGAAGGAAATTTAAAACTGGAACGTTCGTTTGCGAATTTTGAATTGTTTACACAATACTATTATTATGGGAGTAGTGTAAAAAAAGGATGAGTTTTTTCTTAAAAAAAACGTTACCCCACACTAGGAATTTCTCCTGTGTCGTGGGTGCGTTTACAAACATTTCAACTCACATACACAAACAATCAGACCCGAAACAACTATCTGCAGGTCATACAAATATTTGTTCCGTGCGGGAATCGAACCCGCGACACGCAGCGCAGCAGTCAATCGCTCAGCCACTGCGCCAACCGTGTCGACAATACTATTTACACAATATATAATTGTTTACACAATACTATTATTATGGAGGAAGTGTAAAAGAAAGGGCGAGTTGTAGAATTATGTTCATTCATCAATAACTTTAGTTAAAAACCGGATAAAAGCCAGACTCGCGCACCAAGGGTTCCGTACAAACTTGTGACACAAACAACCATATTCTTTGACTGCGTAGACTTAGAGGGTTCATTTTCACAGCACAAAGGGACCACAGAGTTAAGTATACGGCTTTAATTTCAACTCGATACCTTCACGCGTTGCTGAGACAGACAGACGGACAACAAAGAAAACAAACATGATCCAATAAGGGTTCCATTTTTTTTCTTTTGAGGTACGGTACCCTAAAACCATTGTATACCTGCGCGAATATATCGATGGCTTATAAATAGTCTTTGACTGACCCCTTATACATAATACATGTGTTGCTTTTATAGAGAGACTAGCTTTCGCCCGCGGCTTCGCTCGCGTTAAATTCGGTATAACACACCAAGCAGACCCGCAGTTTTTGCTCTTGCTCCTGATTGATTTGTAATAGCAACGCTAAGTTTTCCCTTTTCTTCCCTCGTTCTCCCTCATATCCCACTTTTTTTTTAATAAAAATTAGCCTATGTCCGTCTCCTGGTTCCCAACTATCTCTGTACCAAAGTTCATCAAAATCGGTTTAGCCATTAAAGCGTGAAGAGGTAACAAACAAACTCACTTTCGCTTTTATAATATTAGTAAGGATGATTATCATAAGAGTATCTCTAGTAACTAGCTCTTAATTACATATTTTATCTCTTCAGTCTTTTGGTCTTTGGTATAAGTACCATTAATTGTGGGCGCGCCTATTGTCATCAACAAGGCACAAATCCAAACTCCATTGTTTCGACTGAGAAAAGCTTGTTGAAAAAAAAACAAAATACTTAGCCCAACCTAGGAATCGAAATCAGGACTTAATGCTCAGCAGCAGCCAGAGACACTCAAACTCAAAGCATTTATTTCAATTAGACCATTACAGGCACTTTTGAATGTCATAAAAAGATGCTGCTACAGTCCTAGCCACAAAACATAATAACTTGCGAAAGTACTGTAGTTGCCCATTCCAGAGCGTAGATTTCTATGGAGAAGAATGGGCAAGAAACTCCATGGACACTCTTATAAATCATAATATTTTTACAAAAACATGGATACATCATTCATGTTGAAATTATACATACATGTGAGAACGATGTAGAAAAACTAGACCAACTAACACTAAACTAACTAGGCAGCAATAGCTTCCGTATACAGAATACAACTTGTCTAGATCAGCCAAAAACCGTAACAATGTTAAAGATATGGTTATAGTCGATAGTACAACATTATGTGCGAGATAACCGGAATTTATTATAATCGGATGGGCAAAAACATCTACCTGGATGGTGATAAAATCTTACTACTACCATGAAACCTATTTGCCAAATGATAACGATGATACCGTCTGAAAACTGATTGTTATTACCGTCTATGAAGGCTCGGTGTAATAGACAATTTCAGAAATGATGAATTTAACATGGCTCGAAGTAGAGAACGCTGATGGCCGTGAAATGAAATCATAAGAAAGAAAAACTATTTATTAGTCGCAATTACGACGAGCACACAAAATATCAAAAACAATAAAACGTTTTTTTTTAAAACGGTGGCACTGTTTAAAAACATATGTTTATTGTTTTCACTCTAGGAATTTCTTTTCTCCTGTATCGTGGGTTCGTTTACAAACAATTAAAACTCGCATACATAAACAGTCAGACCCGGAACAACTATCTGTAAGCCATGCAAATATTTGTTCACTGCGGGGATCGAAGCCGCGACACGAATCGTGGCAGTCGATTCAGCCACTGCGCCAAATTTGTCAAGTTACCAAACGATGTACTTATAGGGTAATAAACATTATTATCTCTGAGATATCAAGACTTCTTAGGTGCCTATTCTTATAAAAAATGCGAAAGTGTGTGATGATCTGATGATGGATTCATTGATGTTTATCTAACACAAAAACTACTGAATAGCTTTTGGATGAAATTTGACAGACAGACGAGACACGCGAGCGAAGTTGTGTGCATAAGCTAGTCTTATACAAAACAAGGGTTTGTCAAAACTTCAACATCCTATAGAATAGCAAAACAATTAAATTTTATAAATTATTCAATAAAACTTTACAAGAAAATCTGCCTTTGACAAGTGATTAACTTAAACACAAGTCGAAAAGCTTAAGGAAGTTAAATACCATTTTGTTTTGTTTTAAGGTCGTTATTACCGGTTTGAAATTAATAGGAAATGAGGTGGAATCTCTTTGATAGTGAAATTATGATATTTATCTGGTTATAAATGAGTCTTTGTTTTAAAGAAATTGGAACATATAAGTAAAAGGATTTGTTTGTTTGTTGTGATTGAAAGTTTTACTTATTGTTGTGCATTTTTTAGGCCAGTGTCAGGTTGTATGTTGATTAAAATATATGTCGCCAACGTAAAAATGTCAGAATTATAGTAATTAAAATCACCAATATAGCCCTTTTTTAAGGATGGGAAATCCTCAAATAACTTCCCCCGCTCTGGGAGGAGCGGGGCGGGACTGTCAGACTGAGTAAATCCCACTCATGTTCCTTCTTTTGCCCTTTATGTTCCGGGGCCGTGTTATCTCTTTCGTACAACCCACAATCCCGGCAGGAATATAGCCATCTAAGTTCGTTTTATCCCATTGAATCACATCTTCATAAAACAGTATTTTGCCTACCCTGGCGCTTCCACACTATGGTCCAAATGAACTTGCTCTGCGCTATACGCGATGGTGTACTATTGCTATTTCATTAATGCGAGTTTTTAAGGAAACACCTTTGCATAAACTACTGGTGAAAGATCGCATTAAAACCATTTATTTATTTAACTATTTTACAGACAAGAAAAAAACATATAACATTTGAGAACAAAGGTACTTACCATCATTTTCTTTTAACAAATTATTTTAATGAACCTGGCCAGTAATGGTACTGTAACGAGTCAGGTTACCAAACAGCCATATCCTGCTATTTTCATACTTTTTCTACTTTTTAACACTATTTAAAACAAAACAATTTCAAATTATAATAAGCTTTTAAGCTTTCCAAAAAGGTGAAATCTAAATAAGTAAATATACTTTATTTATTTAGGACTATTCCAAATTTGCCCCATTACGTCTATACGTAACGGAACGAGTTGTACACCTCATTCCCGCCCGAGTCGAGACCCGCAGGTCGGGACGGCCAGCACTATTCCGGGGCTGCGGAGTTGGCATTAGATCCCGCTGCTGCTGCTGCTGAAAGGCTTGCAGGAATACAAAAGGAAACTATAATATATTTAAGAAAAAAAAATATTGTAAAGCTTGGGGTGTAAGCTGTAAGTTTACTTTCAGTAAAGGAGTCTGACAGCGGTTTCACAAGTCATGCAAATAGTACGGTACCTACGAAGATTATGTTGAGTTGTTATTGGTTTTCTCTAAAAAAAAACCTGAAGTATGGGATTGTGTTCGACTTATGGCAATAGATTCAGCCCGTATCACAAGCCACTTAAATATATCTGGCGAAATTTTCATGATTTATTAGAACGCACACTCTGCTTAACTACTGCTTTCTAGGAAACGACCAACCCGAACCGTACACCTTCTCGACGTTTTATAAGTGCCCATGTAGGCCTATGTGAAATAAAAATATTTTGATTCTGATTTTTAACCTTGCGGGAATAATTTGCATGTTGATACGTTATATAATAATCACTTATAATACCACAAGAGCTTCAAAATTATCGGGTAAAATTATCGGGTAATCGTCAAGTTTTTCAGGAAAAATCACTCGCGCTTCGCGCTCGTGATTTTTTAACCTGGAAAACTTGACTCCTTCATTTGTTTGCAACGAACCTATCGGGAAATGCCAGATAATTTTGAAGCTCGTGTGGTATTCGGGGGATTATTTTTCCGTCCCAAATGTCGGCCAATAGAATTGCACAAACTCCAAATCGACTCATTTTCATGCAAAATCTCCAATTTTCACAATTGAATTCAACCTGTCAGTTTGACGTGTGGTTAATTTGACTGGATCATGTTTTGTTTTTTATGCATAGCAACGACCAGAGAAAATTTTCAAAAAATTATCAGTATAATACCATGTAGGTTGTACCACGTGACGTCGAATGGTGCAATTCTATTGGTCGATATTTGGGTCGGAAAAATAATCAATAGCATTTAAATAATTTCCAAATACTATACGTATTGTCTTGTCTCGCTTATTTAAATCTCTAGTCTACCCGACCATTATAGTTAGAACATCCGAGAACCCTTAATGAACGTGGTACTGTCGCCACGAGCTCACGCTTGTCTCGTAATTACGTTACACGCGTCCTAGCTAGCGTATTTGCCGGACACGCTTCGAGACAAACACGTTCATGTGAATTAATGTTGAAAAGGGTATCTGGAACGTGTCAGGGGAATATTCGAGTGAGCGTGAAGTCAAAGTTCTTTGCTGAACTATGCTTTGATCGTTCATATAAAATCTGGACGGTTTATAAAATGTGAAATGATATCTCGAGAAAAAATTGTATGTTTTTTAGGGTTCCGTAGTCAACTAGGAACCCTTATAGTTTCGCCATGTCTGTCTGTCCGTCCGTCCGTCCTCGCTTAATCTCTGTGACCGTTAGCACTAGAAAGCTGAAATTTGGTACCGATATGTATATCAATCACGCCGACAAAGTGGTAAAATAAAAATTGGAAAAAATGTTTTATTAGGGTAGCCACCCTATATGTAAAGTGGGAAGTGATTTTTTTTTTAATTTCAACCCTAACGTGTGATATATTGTTGGAAAGGTATTTAAAAATGAATAGGGGTTTACTAGAATAATTTTTTGATAATGTCTATAATTTCGGAAATAATCGCTCCAAAAGTAAAAAACAATGTGTCCCCCCCCCCCTCTAACTTTTGAACCATAAGTTTAGAAAATATGAAAAAAATCTGAAAAGTAGAACTTTATAAGGACTTTCTAGGAAAATTATTTTGAACTTGATTGACACAACAGTTTTTGTCCAAAAAAGACAAAAAGTTGTACAAAATAATTTCCTCCTCCACCTTTAAACTCATAAGTGGGAACACTCATTGTGACGGACGGGAAACTACGGAACCCTACACTGAGCGTGGCCCGACACGCTCTTGGCCGGTTTTTTTTAGTCAAGCATGCAGAAATAACTGAATAAATTTGGATTCAAATTGTTAAAGAGATAGATTGGCGAACTACACAAACTTAACTCTGACCAGGTCAGGTATAATATATTGAATACAGAAGCTGTTGGCAAACGAATAAATAAACAGCACTTATAACATGAGCTCGAGCAGAAATTTCAATAAAATTTCAACATGAAAATCGACTTTTGATTCAATATAAATATTATTTTACCTGCGGCAATTGGTTTCCAATGCCTGGCACACATGATAATTACACCAATTAAGTCGCTTTAATGCTCTGGAGAGAGGATTTGATACCCCCGGAACCACGTTACCATTATTGTATATTCACTTGAATAGGGACAATATTTTGTGTGAAAAACATAAATAAAATATTTTTTTGAACTGACATGGTCATTAATATTATTTATAACATTGAAAACGGGATATTTACCATGTTGAAGTGGTGTTCATAGGAAACATGGTTAATTTCCCGTTTTCAATGTTTTATAATTATAATATAACTTAATTACAAGTCTGTTGGGGTCAAGCACTAGAGCCATGGGATCCGACTTCGGGCAATCGCCAAACGGTTGGTAGACTCTTCATGGGACCATTGGACTGGCAGTTTGGCCATCTAACATGCTGCTAGCCTTCTTGGCACTATTCCCGTTAACAGTGACACGCACGAATTTTCAACCTCCTTTAACGTGTAAACATATAAAAGATGTGGCTATAACGGAGTCGCGAAAGCCACGTGATCTTTGCGGTTTTTTTTATAGACTATAACTGGGAACGTAACTAGACGGCTAGTTACGGAGATTTTGTGGATTAAAGTTTTATCTTTTTCACTTAATTTTTTTTAATCCAAGTTTTTGATGTCATGTCTTACTTTAAATACTCCTCTTTTTAATAATACCCTCTATATTAATACTCTCCGAACCCCGTACTATACAAAGCATCCACCCACAAAATGTTTTAGGAACGTAACTTTGAGTTCTACAGTAAGTACAACGTGATTTTGCACCAGAAAATTAAGCCGTGGCCCGGCAAAAATGTTTGCGTAAAGACTTAGTTTGATATGCTGAATGCATGATTGACGGCTGGTGGTTGGTTTACAACAAAAAAAAATACATTCAGGATATAGTTTTTTTTTTAAATAAAATATACTAATTCTACATACATAAACAAACTTAAGTTAACAGTTCCTTTAATTGACTGTTCTAGTGGCAATCATCGCATAGTCTTCTTAACAGGCAAAATATTACCACCAAACGTGTTTAAATATTTTACTATTTTTGTATGAAGACTTGTTGACCAACCCTTATTTTAATATTTTATTTTTAAAACGCATAAAACCAGAAAAAGACAGTAGCTATCCAGGTATTCTTATTTTTCCCTCTAAGATAATTAAATAATCCTTAATCTTCAATATTATATGAGAACATCCAATTTTTAAGTTCAGAGGCTCAGCAGTCGTAGTAAAAAGTTTATAAGTTTGGCTCATCTTGGCCGCTCGATGGATTAGCGATCAGCCTTCACTAACTTTAATTAGCTCTACCGTCTTCGACATCTGTTATCATAATTTGCAAGGCAAATATACCGCAGGCATATTAGCATTGTGCCTGGTAAAGGAACATTCATAAATGGAATCGGAGCAGCGTGGTCCTAAAACAGTTTTCTGTCTTTGAATTTGAATTGATTCTAGAATATGTTCCCATGTTCTAGAAACAAAAAATTATAGCGGACTAAATCTATTTGATTCCAAAGAGGTTTTGTATTTTTAAAACACTTGTCTTACCATACTGTAGATAAATATCTCTCAGACATGCTGTTTTCGTCAAGATGTTTTCATTCACCGAAATAAGTGATAATAAAATACACATATGAATCTGTACAAGTGATTTGTAATCTTTAGAAATAAATGAATTCAAACCGTAATCCTAAAAATCAGAGGAGCTGAGAGATATATTGGGACAGGGTCACACCACTCAAGTCCAATTGCGATGGATTCGGAACAACCGTTGCCCCCCATTACCCGAGATGGCCCCGCATAGTGGAACACTACAGAGGAGTGAGGTGTAAAACTTGCCCATTCAAACTTGTTGTTGAATGAGTTAGACACCTCATTCCCGCCCGGGACGGGGCCCGCAGGTCTGGACGGCCAGCACTATTCCGGTACTGCGGAAGTGGCATTAGATCCCGCTGCCCCAGATGGAAGTGTGCGATTGAAAAGCGGTGTGGTTGTCCGGTTGTAGTCAGTACTAATCTGACAGACCCCTCCGCTCTCCCCGGGTGGAGGACATCCATACCACTAAGCTACCACTGCTTCAAGCTGCTTGCTGAGGAGGTTGAGGTCGTTACAGCGGTCGACTTGTTGTTTTATTTATTTTTCAGCAAAAAAAAACTATATTATTACAGCAAAAACCTATGTCAACACAATTTCAGTTGGTTTTCAATAACCACTCGCTGCGCACCATCGGCCAAAGTTGATTATTCCGCCTCTCAAACATCGTCGAGTGTTTCAAGTACCTAAAACTAATTTAGTTGAAATTAGTGTTGCCAGCATTGATCGTTAGCGGTTAGTAGCCAATGGCCTCGATAGTTCGTCTCAAAGCCATTTGCTTAGCCCATTAAACTAACCCAACGTGTTATTGTAGTATAACTACTCTAAAATTAAACTCCGATTGGGTTGTCTGTTCGTATATTTACTCTTCAGTGGTTATAGCAAAATGCTCTAGAATAAACCTCATTGGATTACTGAATTTAAATTAAATGGGTTGGTTTGAACGTTAGGAATGGAATTGCCTTAGACCAAATAAATTGTCAGATGAAAAGACTGTCAAAAAGCATATCATTGGGTCATTGGGTGGTATTCCCCGGAAAAACTATACTTTTGTACGTCGATATTTTTTTCGCTGAAATGCTTTGGTCACATGGAGAGCCAACTAACCGCTTAGCAATATTTTGAGAATCTAGAACTTTGACCCCATGCCCCTAGTGTTTCAAACGGCTCAAACACATCCATGTTCCTTTTACCTTTCTTGTCCCGGGGCCGCGGTATCTCTTTCGAACAACCCGCAGCCCCGATGACAAATATACTATATGTCCTGGTGGTGGATGGTCGAATTTCTGAACATTAAAAAAAATACAAGTTTTTAATATGTTTAGCTTCACCATTTAAACCTCCGCTGGATGCATTTTATAGTACTACTAGCTGACCTGACGCCCGCGGCTTCGCCCGCGTGATATCGGAAAACAAGTATCCAATGTATTATTCCAGACTATAATCCACCTCTGTGCCAAATTTAATCAAGATCCGTTCTGCCGTTTTGACGTGAAAGAGTAACAAACATCCATATATCCATACATCCATCCATCCTCACAAACATTCGCATTTATAATATTAGTAGGATTCTCAAATTGCTGATTGTCAAATTGCTCACCGTGTTAGGAAGATGGCATCGCAACGGTGTCGACGCACATTAAGGAATGCAATAAAGATATTAATATGCATTATGGTCATAGTTAAGTGTCATCTCAAACTCTTTTTATGTGTAAAGCATGCAGGTCGTGTGGAAGAATAAATTACATTGTGTTTACGATATTCAGTTAGTTTGTCAATATACGAACCGTATGATCTGATAAAGTTAGGTAAGCCCCAGAGAGAAGTCGGCTTCGATTTCACCTGGCAAGTTACGAAAACACGCAAAAGGAGCCATGTAATATTAATGTTTGATTCTTAGTTTCTGCCATGAATTTTAGTGGGTATTGAATTTTTCATAAGTGTTGGGTGGGTTTTGATGGTGAGTTAGTGAGTGTTTCTTGCTTCGATTATTTGCTTTACAGAATAAACATAATTATGTTTCATCTTAACAACAGGCCGTGTTGACGGCGCGTTAGTGTTCTACGCGCGCCTCAAATTTATATATTGATTTTATATATTGCGCACTCACAGTGTACAGACGTGTTCATTAGCAATATTGACCTCATTAACTTTATTAATGTCGTAATGTATAAAGTATTCTTGCTTAGTGTGTAGTTTTAGTGGACAATGCACAGAAAACAGTGAACCCTAAATACTAAAACAAAATGGAAAACAGCCCCTGTAATCCAAGGGGGCCAGCGCAACACTCCGCTTCGCCGTCACAAAATCCAGCAGATGTTATTGCTTCAACGCCTGAAATCCAACGATGGATGGCCACCATCCAGCAGTATCTGAATGAAGTTTGCTCTATTGCCGCAGATGGGAAACTCAATACCGAGCAGAAGTTGAAGATCACAAACCTCTGCCGTAAAGTCGAATCTGGTACCTCACAAATGGCTGTTCTATACCAGTCGCTGAAGCAAAGAGCAATTCACGCGGATGTCATGATCGAGACCTTGAAACAACAACGTGACCTAACAGAGCATTTTTCGGACCTCAAGCAAACGTTACTGGACTCTTGTTCTGCGAATAATACTTCTTTTGCCGATGTGGTGAAAAAAGGATCTAATCATTTCATTCGACCGAATAATTTAAGCTCTGTTGCAATTTATCCCGATGATAAGCTAAAAACAAGTGACGAAACAAAAGAACTGGTGAAAAAAATCACACGTCCCGAGCAAATGAAGCTGCAAGTACGTAGTGTTCGAAAAACAAAGAACGGTGGCGTAATAATTAGTACCGAGACAAAACAAGATGCGGATAAACTAAAGAGTGCAGTTCAACTCTCCACAGCCGGACTTACCGCTGACGAACCCAACAAGCGTAAACCCCGGATCGTGGTTGTAGGTGTGCCGACATCCCTGTCTGAAAATGAGGTCTTTAAATGCATTTTTGAACAGAATGTAGCCGATAAGATACCAGCGATGTCTTTGGAATCCTTCTTGACCTCTTTAAAATTAAGCCACAAATCTGGGAAGAGAGAAGCTGCGACCTGTAACTACATTATTGAAGTTCCGGCCAACATTCGAAAAATACTAATACCTCAAACAAGGATTTTTATAAATTGGACATCTTGCCCTGTAAGAGACTTTACATTAGTTACGAGGTGTTATAAATGCCAACAGTATGGCCATGCAGCAAAATCTTGCAGAGAGGTAAATCCTACTTGTGGTCACTGTAGTGAAGCTGGTCATTTAATGTCTGAATGCACGAAGAAAGGTGACACCCCGAGATGCGCGTCTTGCTCACGATTTAAAAAACCCAGTGATCACAAAACGGGAGACGTAGATTGCCCTGCTAGAAAAATTGCTGAACATCGATACATAAACTCTGTGAACTATGACTAGGTATACCTTGTGCGTCATACTCAACTAGGCCAGACTTCCGTTGATTTTTACGCTGCGTAAGCAAATTCTCGGCAACAATAAAAATGTGTTGACGGCATTTTGTTTTGCAATATCTATTTACTTGTTTAATTTCTAATACTGCTGACAATCATATTAGTATTGCAATGAAGTGCTACCTTGTTTTTCCTTATATTGTATTTACACTTTTTCTTGGTAATCTTATATACTTAATGTTAATTTTTTTTTTGTTTGTTCGTATCTTTTAATAGCGTTTAAGAATATATATCATAATGTAACTAATACTAAGTTAATCTTTTTACTAATTTAATGTTATCTAAATATTGTTAAGAAATTTATTGTCCTAACACTAATTATTAGAAAATGCCGCCTGTGATACAGGTTTAATTTAACTTAGTACAGGCATCGAAATTTGATAAAATACCAACACTATTTCTAGGTTTTAAATTGTATTTATAGTGCCAATTGTTTGATCTTTGAATAAATATTCTATTCTATTCTATTCTATTCTATTCTATCTATACTTAATATTATATAGATGAATAAATTCTTTGTTTGTTTGTATCGAATAGGCTCCAAAACTACTAGACGGATTTTAACAATTTTTTCACTAATAGGAATAGCTACAATATCAGGAAGTAACATAGGCTATACAATATCAGGCTACTACCCACGGGGGTGGGCAGCAACTAAAGATGGGGGTGAAACCGCGCAAGGCAGCTAGTATAAGATAAAGTTCCTGAGAAAATAAATTCCGCAAATAGTTTATTCAGTGGTTATTGTAATTTGTATTGTGTACATAATCAAGAATACTTTATTTATATAGTACAGGGTGTAAACCAATCCATCGCAAAGCCATCAACCAAGCATTCTGTGCAAATAGCTTAACGCATATTTTTTGGTGGGAACGAGGAGTGCAATGAGGTATCTAATCACGTATTACGGTAGAACTCAACCTTACGCTCTTATAACATTATGCTGGTGCATGGATGCATTGTATTAAACTGGAGTCCGGAGGTATTTAAGGAAAAGTTAAAAACCTGTCTTTAAAAAAACTACTCGTAGAACACGGTACGGTACGGTGTGGTTTGGAACAAAAACAATTTCGCAGTGGTGACGAACAACACGTGCCTTTCAGCTTTGTTATCGATACTTTTAAACACCCTTTATAGGTATGATCCATAGGATATGATATGGTACATCAAATACCTCTTAGAACGCCAGTTACACTTTAAAATCTCTAGGGAGAGACAGTCTCCCTAGAGATTTTACGAAAGATTTTTTGAAAGACGAGCTGACAAAGCTTGTAGGTATAATTTAGAGAATTTCCTAGTACCTAACTAAGTACCTATTGCAAGTTGTTTGTGGAGACTGAACGGGAATATCCTTGGGAAATGAACTCTCCCTTCCCTGGAGAGTATATATAACACGAGACTATGTTTTAGATAAACTTAGTTATGCTAGCAGTCAGGAAGTTTGGCAAGTGACTAGCTTTTGCCCTCGGGTAATTCATATTAACAATGTGCAATACATACATACAAAACGTAATTATTTAATGGGATATGGTCATAACTACTAGACCCTTTAGTTTGTTTGGCAGTTATTACATACAGTGGGTAGAGGGCTTAGGCCTTTGTACTTACCCACCCACCATCGTCTACCTGTATGCTTTTCATACAAATTGGTTTATTTAGTCTGTGAAGCGAGAAAGAGAAGACAAACATACAGAGTTACTAACCGTTGTTACCTCTTCACGCTTTAATGGCTAAACCGATTTTGATGAATTTGGTACAGAGATAGTTGGGAACCAGGAGATGGACATAGGCATATATTTTTCTTTAAAGTGGTATGTGAGGGAGAAAGAGGAAAGAAAAGGGAAAACTTAGCGTTGCTATTACAAATCAATAAGGCGCAAGGGGAACTGTATTACCCCAAATTTAACGCGAGCAAAGCCGCGGGCAAAAGCTAGTAATTTATAGATTAATAATAATTTAGTGTTACTCTAGTTATAATATGCACAAGTCACAAAAAGGGGAAAACAATAACAGGGCATCAAAAAATTCATCCACGGCGCTGCCAATAGGGAAAGTGCCCAACATAACAACAACATACAAGTTAATCCAATATGGACACTATAAATGGTTAGTATATCATATGGCCTTGTATTCCGATAAAACTCCGCACTACGCTAGCCCAGCCCAAGGCCAAAATGTTACCACTGACGCAGGTTAACTGCGCTAACATTTGAATCGCTAAATCGACCTATCCGACTTATGTGTTTTTTTTTTGTTGAAATATTCACACGAACCTACCTTTACAAACAGGAACCAATCCACAACGTCATCATTTTCCTGCCCCTGTTCTATTTGGGGTCGGTGCAACACGTTTTCTTCTTCCATTCTTCCCTATCAGACGTCAAGGCATCATTTACTCCTTTCTCTTTCATATAATTCCTTACACAATCCATCCATCTTTTGTTTGGCCTTCCTCTCCCTCTCCATCCATCAACAATCAGATCCATCACTCTTTTAATCACATGTTCTTCGTCTCTCCTCATTACATGTCCATACCAAGACAAACGACTGCCTTTAAAATTTTCTGTAACAGGCGCAACTTTCAAACTTCCTCTAATGTACTCATTCGTTACTGTTATCATTGTAGAAAGTGAATTTTGTTTTTATAAGTATTTGTTGTTGCATAAGTACTTAGATCCCAAAAATATTTTTTGCGTAAGAATGTGGTTAATATAATAAAAACGGTAACAAAGCAAATAACGAAGGAAAGACTCTATGAACCTGTTAGAATGCAAAGACAAAGAAAAAACATGCAGCGATGACCCCAAATAAATTGGGATACATGCAGTAGAAAATGTTGAATTAGAACATTCTCAGAAAAGTAATACTGATAGACGGCACGGTTGGCGTAGTGGTTAAGCGATTGGCTGCGCCACGTGTCGCGTGTTTGAACTCCGCACCGAACACATATTTGTGTGACGGTCAGGTAGTTGTTCCCGGTCTTGTTGTTTATGTATGTGAGTTGAAATGATTGTAAATGCACCCACAATTTAGGAGAAAATCCTAGTGTAGGGCAACGTTGTTGACGTATTATACTAGGATATATATACAGGGTTATTTGTAAAACACCGACAACCTTGCAGGACTGTATTACAATCATCATAATCAACAACTTTTGTTCTATGATTTTTCACAAAATTTTATACATTTACCAAAAACAAATCTTCAAGATTTCGTTGTCCTATCTAACACATTTCAACTCCGTATTTTGCATACCTACACCGCCGCTTGTAGATACGTTTGCTTCGCATAGATTTCGTAACATTTAGAGCGTTCAATTTCAATATTTTTATTTTTGTATGAAAATCTGATGAAATAAAATATGTTAAATGTTTAAATTTCCTAGAATAAAAGTTGTTGATTATGATGTTAGTAACATGCTCCTGAGACGTTGCCAGTGTTTTACAAATAACCCTGTATATATATATATATATATCCTAGTATAATATAATATAATAAATGCGAATGTTTGCGAGAATGTATGGATGTTTGTTATTCTTTCACATCAAAACGGCTGAGCGGATCTTCATTAAATCTAGCACAGAGTTAGATTATAGTCTGAAATAACACATAAGATGTTTTTTTTTCGCCCACGTACAGAATACAAGGCAATATACTCCAAGTACATAAAACGTTATTATCAAACAGAAATCTGCTCGCAATCCTTTCTGACTAAACTTTGAGCCCGACGTTAGTCAATGTTTATAACAGACCAAAAAGTTTTAGCAGTAAAGAGACTTGAACTTTTTTCCTCGTTGGATGTTCCAACGTTTTTAACGTCCATTTTAAACAGTTCTACCGTTAACTCTCATGGTACCTGAAATTAATGTATATTGATCTTCGTTTCACCATTACCAACATACGATTTATTCTTTCCTACTATATTCCTATTATAAATGCAAATGTTTGTGAGGATGGATGTGTATGGATGTTTGTTACTCTTTCACATCCAAACGGCTGAACGGATCTTGATGACTGGAATAACACATAGGATAATTTTTTTTCGGTCATCGCGCGGGCGTAGTTGCGGGCGCCAGCTAGTATCGTCGTTTTGGTTTTCTTAGAAGTTGTAGAGTTCGAAACCAAGCATATCTCTTGACATTGTTCGTTTTTCGAATTATGGCTAGGTTATGGTTGATGGCAATAGGCAGGCCTATAACATAGAACAAAATGAGATATGGGTGGGCTATCTGGCAAATCTAACCCTTAGAAAACCGCGGGTCTGTGGACGGAGAGAGTGAGTAGCTCACCGTCCGTCCGTCCAGTGACGACAGGCCGTGTCGACGCGACGGTGCTTTAGTGTTCCACGCGCACCTCAAAGAGATGTCCGCAAAGCAGAGTGGAGTGCCAGGGTTGCGGGTTGTTCGAAAGAGATACCGCGGCCCCGGAACATAAAGGGAAAAGGAATGAACATGGGTGGGTTTTAGTCAGTACAAGTCTGACACTCACCCCCGCTTCGCCCAGAGAGGGCGGAGATATTTGATGATTTCCCATCCGCAAAAAAACAACCCTTTGGAAACCAACCAGAAAAACCAATACTTATACGAGTATATGTCCTTCAAATTGTGGGAGTGATGCGGTCCCTCTTAAATTCTCAGATACTCAGGATTACCATGTGACAGATTCGTTTTTAGTCTTATCGGACTACATCGTCTTTGAGTTTCCTGGGTCAAGGTTCTGTTTTCTCATCCATCTGACATGACCTTGTGTTCTTATTAGCATTTAGCATTGGTAATACCGCCAACCTACGACCTCGCTCGAAAAGCTCATGAATAAGGACTTCGGACACGATCGTAATTAGTCGTGCATCTTCGGAAATGAGCCTGAAGTAACTTTGGAGTGTTGTTATTTTAACAAATTGTTTCTTATTTGACTTGACTAATTCTCTCGAAACAGCGCGTTTAGTTACTGTTGTTGTAGCTTTGCATATTGTAACTGTTTTAAAATATGCAACTTTTATAAAACTTATGTGCATAGAGTTTATCCATACCATAACACCTAAGGTTCTTATTCAAAGCTGTTATACGTCTTCAAGCTTCATTTTGAAATAAACCACGTGTATATCATATACTATTCATTAAGAAACTCCACATTTCACATACGGAACCACGCTCGGTTTAAATTATTCTCTGAGTCTTCAATGAAAGGACTTGTTTCCAAAGTAAGTATAAACCTCCCCCGTTGAACGCGATAGTTAAGCGCAAGTATTCGTAGATTGTGGCAGAATTTGCTTTAATGACGACGTTATGTTGAGAAAGGAGTTTGGTATGTACATTCGTCAACATGTAGGACTGTTACAAGCTTTAGTTTGAGGAACTTAAGATTCATTTTGGAACAAATGGCGGTGTTAGTCCCGATTACCGTCACGCATCAATATCCATGTAAAGACAGCAAAAAAGATGAGCAGCTCTGTCTCTCTCTCTCAGACTCTTCAGATACAGTTGACAATTCTTTCTACTATACTTTTAACTAAGCCTAGTTATTAATCGCTTTTGCCAACTCATCATTTTCCTGCCCTTATCCCATTCTGTTTGGGGTCGGCGCAACACGTTTTCTTCTTTCATTCTCCTCTATCAGACGTCACGGCATCATATTTTACTCCTATCTCCTTCATATCATTCCTTACACAACACATCCATCGTTTCTTTTTCCTCCGTCCATCAACTTTCAGATCCATCACTCTTTTAGTCACACGTGCTTAATTTTTTTGCCAACTGTACCTCAAAAAATTACCAACACAACGTAGTGACGTTGTGTTCTTCAGTTTTTCTGACACTTATGAAAGAAAAAAAAACCAAATCTTCATTTCTTTACATAATAAATTAACACAAAAGCCAAGTTCTTGCCAAGCTCCAAGTTTCTTCAAGACAACAAATGCTATAATGTAAAAAATAAGAATGCTCTGACATTCTCCAACATAATACAAGAATAACAAAACTGAATAAAAAATACAACCGACATGAATAAATCTGGTTCGGATGGAACTAAAGTGGGTTTCGTTTGATATGAGGTGGAACGAAATGTTCGAGACGGCACCGTTTTGGAGTGAGGAGGCTTTCCAAAACACAACGACAAAATAACATTTGACAATTTCATTTGAACGAATATGCCAAAAATTTGAGTACACTTATCTGCCAAGCCTTTTCCCAACTTTGTTGGGGTCGGCTTCCAGTCTAACCCGATGCAGCTGAATACCAGTATTATTCATGAAGCGAGTGCCTATCAGACCTCCACAACCTAATTAGTACTGGGTAATACGATACCAAAAGTGAAAAGCGCCCTCCAGGACGACCACAAATGCGCTGGAAAGATGAGGAAAGTCGCTGGTTCGAACTGGACACAAAGAGCGCAACACAGAGAGGAATGGAGGAAGTTGAAGGGGGCCTACACCACAATAGTCAAAAAGGCTAAAGAAGTAGAAGAGTACGATACCCCTTAGTAAGACTGGTTGTCAGACTTTCGGGACACTGATTACTTGTAACGACTGACAAAGATCTACATGACAGCCGGGACAACAGCTTAACGTGATTTCTGAGGCACGGTGGAAACTTGGTTTGTAACAGGTGGTCACCCATTCACAGACCAACCTAGGCAAGCGCGGCTTCAATCAAGATCAAGAGAGTGTATTCTGAAAAAAGGCAACGTCGTAAATACAAGTCAAATATTTTGCTGTTATTTTAAGTTTCTTTAATATTACTGAATGAAAATGAAATATCAGTTTGTGTTGCTCTAAAATATTGATTATGAATTGCAAAAACTAATATCGTTGCACTGATGATTTAGTTGCAGGTGTATAAAAGGACTTGAATATCTTTCAGTTGCTTTCAAGATACCTAAAACTGTTCCAACACCTATACAGTGTAACTTTGTAATATTCAGCCAATATTTAAGGGCAACAAAGCCAAAGAGACAAAGAGCAATCCTTACTATCCTTATCCTTACTAATATTATAAAAGCGAAAGTGAGTTTGTTTGTTTGTTACCTCTTCACGCTTTAATGCCTAAACCGATTTTGATGAATTTTGGTACAGAGATAGTTGGGAACCAGGAGACGGACATAGGCTAATTTTTATTTGAAAAAAGTGGGATGTGAGGGAGAAAGAGGGAAGAAAAGGGAAAACTTAGCGTTGCTATTACAAATCAATAAGGCGCAAGGGGAACTGTGTTACCCCGAATTTAACGCGAGCGAAGCCGCGGGCAAAAGCTAGTATTTTATAATTTGACGACACGGTTGGCGTAGTGGCTAAGCGTTTGACTGTTGCGCTACGTGTCGCGGGTTCGATCCCCGCACGGAACAAATAGTTGTGTGATCTACAGATAGTTGTTCCGGGTCTGGCTGTTTGTGTATGTGAGTTTAAATGTTTGTAAACGCACCCATTGTGTGCACAGGAGAATTACTTAGTGTGGAGCAACGTTTAAAAAAATATTGGTTAAATATTTAATCTTTATTTTCGCTGTAGCATGGTGCGGGTACCTAACATTAGATGAAAATACATGCTTATTGATGGGATGTACTGCTATCATGGGAAATCCGTTACGACTATGATATTCAGAGTAAAGCCTATATTTATGATCGTAAATCCCGGTAACGTTCCAGATTTCTTTAATCTGGAACGTTACCGGGATTTAACGTTCCAGATTAAAGAGGAACGGTTTATTTAAGTAACTAGCTTTTGCCCGCGGCTTCGCTCGCGTTAATTTCGGGGTAACACAGTTCACCTTTCCTGATTTTCAGGTACCTGCTACCTGTAGTTTTTTAAAAAAAAAAACTTATTTTTAGCAAAAAACACTTTGTTTAGCCTATTTCCGTCTCCAGGGTCTCAACTATCTCTGTACCAAAATTCATCAAAGTCGGTTTAGCCATTTAAGCGTGAAGATGTAACAAACAAACAAACTTATTTTCGCTTTTATAATATTAGTATTAGTAAAAATGTCATGCTGCATGCCGAAAACAGTATAGCGAAATACACACATCAAAAGTGTCTAGGGATCAAGCATTTTTATGCGGATTTCTTGAGATTGAGATGTGGCTTTGTAATAAATTTATGATTTTATAAATTTATATGGATCCTTTTTGGTGCATTTCATAATTTGAATCAGGAACTCTCAATCAAATTTGAGTAAAAGATGAAAATAAGCTGTCAATATTTTCCCTATAAAAACATACAACGCATTGAAGACATTATTAGTGCTACTGTTTCCCTACTACTGATTAAAACCAACGTTATTATGGAGCGGCGACGTCATTTAAGCAGGGAAGAAATGCTCAGAGCCGTGGGAATGATAGAAGCTGGTTCCCGGCAACGTACTGTAGCTTTAGCTCTGAATACAAGTCAGAGTGTTATCAGTCGACTTTGGACACGTTACCGAAGCACTGGTACCGTGGCTGAGCGCCATGGAGGACGGTATCGCTGCACCACACGGAGACAAGACCGATACATTCAAATCTTAACTCGAAGAGCTCCAACAATAACCGCCATGATGTTAGCCGTGAGGCTTCATCACTCTTCAGGGAACTTAATTAGCGACCAAACAGTCAGAAACCGCTTGCATGAAGTGAACCTTCATTCCCGAAGACCGCTACGGGTACCACCTATAGCAATGCACAATCGTAGGATTCGATATCAATGGGCTCTTGAACACAGAAATTGGGCAGAAGAACAATGGCGTTTCGTGTGCTTTTCTGATGAGTCTCGTTTTGGTATGAGACCGGATACAAGACGTATACGACACTGGAGAACCCCTGGACGCCAACAGCGATTAAAATCCTGCCAGGAAGTCCATCCTTATAGTGGTGGAACCATCATGGTATGGGCGGGTATTTGGATCGGCGGAAGAACTGAGTTGATTTGGATCAGAGGCAACCTCAACGCTCAAATTTATGCTGAGACGATTGTATCAGACGTCATCGTTCCTCTACAAGTGCAAATCGGTCCCTTATTTCAGTTAATGCATGATAATGCACGACCGCACACCGCAAGAGTTGTAAGACAGACTCTCGCCGCAGCTAACATCAATGTCCTGCCCTGGCCTGCTCAGTCGCCAGACTTGAACCCGATTGAGCATGCATGGGATATGCTACAGAGAAGAGCTCTGCCGAATATGGAGGGTATCCAGTCGCAAGAAGACCTTTTTTTGTTGTTGCAACGAACATGGGCGGCCATTCCACAGCGTGATTTGGATGAACTCATTTTGAGTATGCCAAACCGATGTTCTTGTGTTGTTAGTGTTCGCGGTAGAAACACGGATTATTAATTGTTTAAGTTACCCAATAAAATTTTAAAGAAAACTGTTATTTCAGTCTTTTTTTCGAACTTTAATGTTAGTGGTTCAAATGTCAAAAATCCCTTTATTAGGAAAATGGCAAATTTCTTTATTAATGCAAAGGTGACTTGGTTTATCGTTACTGTGACAAACGAAAACACTTTATTTGATGAATCCTTAAAGAAAATTTTAATTAATATCAATCAGGAGAAAAGTTATTGCAAAAATATATGTTGATCCCTAGATACTTTTGATGTGTGTAATTGACAGCTATTGTGAAACGTTGCAAACTTTCAGAATACATCCTCTTAATGCAAATTAAATGAAAAACCTTCTTTTGTTTTAGATAACAAGTCACAATATTACACTGAACTTTCTCCGCAATCACTCAAACTTAAAAAACAAAAACCCGAGCAATGCAAAAGTGAACTCAATATCATTATAATAAGGGATAGGGTTACTATACCTTGACCTGTGCAAAGATAAATATACGTGGGTGGAAGCGACTTATTAGCAACATAATGATAGCCGTTATAAACGAGGCCCATTTAGGGGGAAAGTTGGGGTTGTTCGCACAGGTCACGTCTCCCCTGACCTGCGTCGATCAATATCTACTGAATAAATAACTTTACTTATGTTTGTTTGTAACCTTGTGTTCTGCTCTCCTAAAAGGCGAATTGAATTTCCTCTCACAAATACTCACAATCTTGTTTTTATTATGACAATATTTTGCTACAATTTTATTGTGTTTGCTCCTGCGGGTTTTGTTTACTGCAGAATATGTATCGGTGAAACATTTTTGAACGAATGTTTAGTATATAGTGATGTGCGGAAAAATGCTTTTGGAGTGTCAGACTTGTACGGACTAAAACCCACCCATGTTCATTATTTTGCCCTTTATGTTTTGGGGCCTCGGTATCTCTTTCGAACCACCCGCAATCCGACAGGATAAAATTCACCCTAATATAAAGTTCTAAGTATCATAAATACTTTATATCAAAGACAATAAAGGTCACTATGGTGCAAAATGCGAAGAAATATAACAAAGAAAGGATAATCACTGTAACGGCATGCTCGGATACGGTGTCATAAGGCTAACAATAGATTACAGGTAGTGCTATTCATGCCGTTAACCTCAGTTATTGTTCCAAAGCGTCAGTGTCAAACATTTTCAGCCAACCGTGTTTCACAAACAACGCAGCCTGTCTAAATATAGATTCCTACTTAATACGACTTTGAATCACGTTATTTAGATAAGTTTGAAGGACAGGCTAATAATTATAAAAGGGATCGTCTCTTTGTATTTCATGGACCGATAAATTTCGAAGAAACTGACGAACATTTATTTTTAAACTAAATGTTTGTAAGTTTTCTACTTTAATTTACTAAGTGTTATTATTGGATCTTGCTTAGTTATTAATAGTATTATTAATTCTCGAAAGTTCAATATCATCGTTTATTTTTTCACGAATCGAAAAAAGTAACATTTCATTAAAATCTTTAAGAATCGCCCTAAAGAGTAGTTGTAGATCATGAATGTGGGAATTTCAACAAAGCAGCATTTGTCTAAATGTGGCTTTATAAGTCATTATTATCTGTGTTGTGTGTCTTGTACACACGACGGCAGGTCAACCTATACTAAACTATTTCAACCTGATCTCTTTACTACGGATCCGCATACCGTAGTAGAGAGATCAGTCTAAAATGGTTTGGTAAAATGGTACCTAAAAACCGCAAAGCAGGAGTGACAGCATGAGAATATTTAATCTAAAAAGGGATTAGGTAGAAAAGCGGTGAATGAGATGGAGTAACTAAGAAGTATATTCGCCTTAAAGAAGTTATAGATTTTTTACCTACAAGTTTTATTTTGGTTTGCACCCACGACATTATATGTTAATGAATTAACGACTAAAAGACACGGTAACCGAAAAGCCCAACTTTCAGCCATCGATCCATAAACAGTCATGCCTGATTTGTATTTGCCTGCTATTTGTATCACTTAGTTAAGCAAAAACCAAATTACTAACGAAAATTTAACTCAAAGGAGTCACGGTAAGTCATTCTGCTTGCGTGTAAGCAAATTGAATACTTCACTTACTTACAAGAGCTCATTTACGTTCACTTCAGACGTTAATAGAATAACTGGATTGGAATAAACATGTCTAGTTAGCTTTGAGGAAAGTTCGGCTTTGAAGGTGTAAGCGCGGCTTTCGACGCGGCCGCGGTTTGCCCTCCATCGTATTCTTCACTGAACTTTGTTTTGAACTGGTCTAGAAACTTGGGTAATGAGAGCGGTTGAATGTTCACTCGAAAGAGATAACTAGTTCTGTAAGTCATTTTCAGGACTGTAGGACCTCACTTCATCGTCAAGTTTTATTTAACAGACATTCCGTCAAAATTTAATGAGGCAAATATAAGAGCCAAGAACGTTACAAAAAATACACCTCTCCATCGGCTCTAGACTGAGAAAAGCTTTTAGAAAAAGACACTTTTGAGAAAATCCGAAGAACGAGGTCAGCCTTAAAGCAATTATTTGCAAGGAAGTTACAAATGGTACAAAATGATAGAATAACCAGGAAAATGGGGAAAGTGGGCACTCACAACAAAAGGACAAACTTTGAGAGTGTGTAGTAAGTAGGTGCGTAAATTGCCTATAAATTTTCTCGTCCTATTTGGGTTTTTTCTAAAGAAATAATATTTCAACGGTGCCGTAAAGACTTTTATATGACTTTTATAGTAGATTCGGTAGCCCGTGGCGACGCAGCGGATTTCTTGAACAGTGAAATATATATAACGGTTTTTTTTGGGTGGGAAATCATCAAATAACTTCCCCCACTCTGGGCGGAGCGGGGGGGAGTGTCAGACTTTTACTGACTAAAACACACCCATGTTCCTTCTATTGCCCTTTACGTTCCGGGGCCGCGGTATCTCTTTCGAACAACCCGCAACCCCGGCAGGCGGAGGCTCTGGCAAGCCCCTCTGCTTTGCTGACATATTATTATATATAACGGTTGTTTAATCTTTTTGAAGTTATTACTTGATACCTAGAGAGAAGAACTAATGTATAATACTCGCACCCTATCCATTTATCTTAAAGTAGTAACATCGTCTAGAAAGCCTTATAAAACTAAGATAACTAATCTCTAGACATATACAGCAACGATGGTATCATAGTTTGTGTTATCACAACTTGTAAATTTGTAACGTTTCGAAAGAAGTTTGATTTTATTTAAGGACTTGTTCCAACAAAGATCAGAGTGTGTACTTAGCGAACGTTGAAAATTGTCACAGTTACGACCTCCCCCGGTTCTTGAGAGAGAAGTTGTGAGAGCTGGCTGTGAAGGGCCAACGTCGAGCCAAGTGGCGACAATGGCTTTACGTGTCGCTTCTATTTTACTAATTCACGACGTATGTACACGTGTTTCGATATCTTTCCTAATATGTATTATAAATGCGAAATTTGTGAGGATGCATGTATGGATGTTTGTTACTCTTTCACGTCAAAACGTCTAAACGGATCTTGATGTATTTTGGCACAGAGGTAGATTATGTTCTGTGGTTTTTTTATCATCACGCGGGCAAAGCCGTGGGCGCCAGCTAGTGGGAAATAAAGTACAATAAACAAACATAAAGAACATTTTATTTATTTAATATTTTCACACACAAAGAGGTACAAAGGCAGACTTAATGTCTTAGGTATTCTCTCATAGCTAACAAATTCTGGTGAAGTGCATATTATCCTCTTCTTTCATAGTACATATACTTCTCTATTGCTAAATAACGAAATATCCTTATAACTGATAAACATGCGCGCTCGTGAAAAGTTCTAAATAGTGAGTGAAAGTTTCAGTTCCTATTGAATCCCCTTAGGAGATGAATTTAGATACTTTGTGCTAAACTTAAAGCTTCCAGACTATAGTTTATTTGGTGTGTGCATTATGTATTAGTGAATTTAAGATATTGATTTTATCGCTCTTAGGTTATGATCTATACAATAGTTGTCAATAAAAACCACGTAATCAGCTGCATCATCTGGATAATACATTGTGTAGAAAACCTGTTTTTACATAAGATTCTTGTTTTTAATCAAAATAAAATATTATCACGGTGTGTGCACCACATCGTCTTATCAATTTGTATGCCACGATATGCGGCTGAACATATTAGAACTTTTCAGTATCGTTGTTATCTTACATGCAATGTATCATGTACACTGTGTTTTAATAAATAAAATACTTACTTAATAGAATTCTAGAAATAACTTTATTTTAATTGTTCGTGTAGTATTAGTAGGTACCTACACCATTGACTACCCCCCGTTGTATTTTTATATTCGTAAAGTCCATCCAAAGGTATCGCTATTAGCGATAACACCGCCATTGTAACCATAGATTTAGTATTTTTTTGGTAAAACAGTTTTATTTCAATTTTTGTGGGCAATAAAGTATATTATATTTTTTTTAAATAGCATCTGGCAGTTTAACCTATGAGGTCGTTAGCTGCTCAACCGGACTTTTGTTCTAATGTGTAATGCATTTCTTAAATAGTTTCGCGAATCCAGAGTTTCCAATGAATCCATATATTAACTCAATCCTGGAATATTATACTTTTCGTAGTATCAGCAAAGACCACCTTCCAAGTTTCTTATGAAAAGAAAACTGGCAAACGCGGCTAAAACAATTTACTCTGGTACCTTTGGATTAATTAATATTAGAACCAGTAATTTAATTTTGCAGTTTACCTACAGTGACGCCAGAGGCACTACATTTAAATTATTAAAGTTATGTTAGAAATAAAATTCAAGCTTGTTTTACAAACCTGAGGATAATTTGTTTCAATTTAAGTTAGGTACATGGCAAAATGATCGTTTTACAGTCAGCCCCAAAATGATGTAAACACTTAGTATTTTAACGTGGTGATACAAACCAAGTACTTCAATAAAATGAGCCTTTGCCAAGTTGAAAGGAACTTGTGATCCTCTCTAAATCAAGACATGAACATTTTTTTAAAAACTACCTTTAAATCAGGCAGTAGGTACTTATCAATACTATGTGTTTAAGTGCGTTACATTGAATCTTACAGTGATTGATGATTTTTCATCTAAAAAATAGTCGTTTCTAATTTTTTGCTTAGAGTTATATTTGGTAATGTCTGGTGACGGCTTTGTGAAGGATCCGTGTACAGTCAACCAGGCTCGTCATACATAGTTGTTTTTTTTAGAAACCGATAGTTGTCTTCAACTCAAATTTAATTTATTTAATGAACGTTTAGTTTTCTATCCAATAAATTTAACTACATAAGAAAACATTCATGGATTTTTGTGTCCATGGTTGTTCGAAAGAGATACCGCGGCCCCGGAACGTAAAGGGCAATAGAAGAAACGTGGGTAGGTTTTAGTCAGTACAAGTCTAACACTCTCCCCCGCTCCGCCCAGAGCGACGTTATTTGATGATTTTCCACCCCAAAAATAAAATGTCGTGGCTACGTTAGAAACCAGATATTTAAAGCAATACACAAAAAAAAACCCAGCTATAAATGTCCCACAGCTGGGTAAAAGCCCCTCCTCACACATAGGCACGAGCATTCATCATCATCACTCCGCTTACTTAAGACGGGTTGGCGATTTCAGACTTATATTAATTCAAGTCCAGGTTTCCTCACGATGTTTTCTTTCACCGATGTCTGTAATATCTTAACTAAACTTTTAAAAGTACATATGAATTGAAAAAGTCACATTTGTAGTGGCCCAGACTTGAACTAACAACCTCATGCATAAGATCCGAGATGCTTAAGCTCTGTGCCATCATAACAGTAAAAAATATATACATACCAATCTCTAACTGAACAAGCACCAAAACCCGGCCCCTATATAACTTAAAGAAACTTCGGTATAAGAAGTCAGGTATGGTTGGGGGGCGCGAGGTTCATTTATAATACAAGTAGGTCACACGTAGTACTGGTGACCTTAATGTATTCTTCAAGGGGAACCTTTGCGGTGTCAGACGGCCAATGCTACCTTCCGCAGGTCTAAACCTACCCTTTCAGGGTGACACTTTCTGAAGAAATGCCTTATTGTAGTCGTATCCTGCATCTATCTACATATCGTCAAGAGTATGAAAACTTTGTGTAAGTATTTTATTTCATACTGGCAAACTTTAATACGAGCTGTCGTTTTGCATCCTCTTCGAATTCATGGAAGCATATCTATGTCAATGATATTTTTTGGTAATATTTAAAAATTAATTTTTTACACTTATTTATTTCTTTTTAAACGCACCCACGATGTAGGGGAAATTCCTAGTGTGGGGACACTAGGAATTTCCCCTGTATCGTGGGTGCGTTTACAAACATTTAAACACACATACACATACAGCCCGAAACAACTACCTGTAGGTCATACAAATATTTGTTCCGTGCGGAGATCGAACCCGCGACACGCAGCGCAAAGTGGATCGCTCAGCCACAGCGCCAACCGTGCCGTCTTTATGAATACCATATAATTTTTTTTATTCTATTCCTCTTAATCGGCATTATATTCTAATAAGTCTATCAGAAAATAGAAAGACATTCTTTAAATACATATACATATAAATATCCTATTGGCGTAAGGAACTCGATTTTGTAATTTAATCGTATTTGCTTTAACATAATAATATGTATTAACAGCATCATAAAAGCGAGGGTTTAAAAGTTAAGGCTTATTATGAATACATTTTACATGGAACAGACAATACTGTACAAATTAATGCTTTAAGTAAAAGACGTCAGCCGCATGCGTCAAAATGTGATGTAACACGAAAAGTCTAAAATTGTTCAGCCACAGAAGAAAAAGCACGGGGAAAAAGCAAATTCAATCATAGTTTCATTAATGACAAAAGTACTTTTTGTTTGGTTATTTAATTTCTCCGTAATTGTATTGATAAACGTCTTGATTCACGTAAGAACTTGTCTCTGCTATTTTAGGGTCTATAACACCCTCGCCGCGGCTCGGGCGTTAAAACTGCCTCGGCCACAATGATCATACTTTATATTTCCTGTGTAACATCATATTTTGTATTTTTTTCATTCACGGAAATTCAAATACGAATAGTTGAAAGTTATAAGATAAAATACTTTGAGGCCAATTAACAGAAAAAAAACACTAACAGTAAAAATTTTCTTACTGTAAAAATAACGCTATGTATCAGCGAAAACTAACAAACAAATACTTTATGTTGACTATCTGAAAGAATATATTATCACTTATGTGTCTTGTATGTATGTGTCTGCCAGCTTTGGTATACCTAGTTAATAAAAGATCGGATTAATTAATTGACTGAATTTGTCAGTGTCAGAATTGATAAAGCTTTCCATAAAACTAGCCTGTGTTATAATAGTAATGTTATAAAATGAAAGCCTCTGAATGTAAAAAAGGTCCTATTTTAATTGATTTAAAGTCGCAAATACGCTGCTGACAAATAATTACTGTTTATTTCATTTGATTGAAATTCAAATTTCATATCTGAATATATTAAATTTCTTTGCTTTTTCTGTTCAAATGTTTCACTCTGTATTCTATAAAATTCTTTCGCTGGCATCATGTTCAAATAATCCATTCCAAAAAAATTGTGAAATTATGTAGATGTGTGTGCCTACGTACATGTTTTTATCATATCGAGATTTTCATGTTGCTACGCTGCTACGAAAAGCGCTACGAGATGTCTACGTGACTACGCGGTGCATTTATGTCGCAGACTCATTTCCTTTATAATGCAATAATCCATACGAGAACATAACATACAACTCTCGTTTTTTTTTTAAAATAAAATCATAGATAATAAAAAATAGAGTGAGATAATAATGAAAGATCATTTGAGAAAACATCTCACTATCATCCTTAAAAATACTTTTCTTAAAGACGTTACTCATACACAAATATTAGTTTCATTATGCAGGACAAGACCGTTAAAATTTTACGACCACCCAGTATCTACATACCTACTTGTACCAAGCCATGTAATAATATTAAAAAAAGACTTGCTATCTAAAATTTAAAAAAAATAGAAGATAAGTTTAACATATTACCTTTTTTAAGCTACTTCCCCGATACGTCACCCCGCAGCTTAAAGCAAGCTTCGTAAATTGCTTATCGGTTTTGTTAGATCCGAACAGGAACGCCAAATATCGGCCAGTATCGAACGAAACGATATCCTCGGATTTCAACACCGTTTGTGGATTAGTGGGGCTTTTCTCACTCTGTACGTCGTTTTAAGGTGAATCCTACCATATATAAGGTATTTCGTATAATAATTATACTGAAATTATATAGGCGACAATTTGTGTGTGTGTGTTTATTACTCCTTCACGCTCAAACAGCTTACCGGATTTGCATGAAATTTGGTAGCATATAGTTTATATTCTAGAATAATATATTGGCTACTTGGATCCCAGAAAATGCAGTATTCCCGTAGGATGATCAATAATAACTTGAATAAGGTTTTTCACTGCAGGAAACACCTTGTGGTGCAGCTAGTTACAAAAAGAACGAATTCTTAAGCATGACAAGTAATTCTAATCTAGCCTTCTGCGTAATTTCCTGATTCAGATCCAGCGGAATTTAAAATGACTAGTAGAAATTCATATTTCGAAATCGATTCCTGAAGTGCCCTTATTCTTACACGTTATGTTTATTCTGAAGTCGTATCAATCAATCAATCAAAATATTTTTATTTCACATAGGCCTACATGGGCACTTATAAAACATCGAGAAAAGGCACACGGTTCGGATTGGTCGTTTCCTATGGACAAGAACCGGCAAGAAACTCCATGTTTTCTCGTAACCGCGCGATTGCCTGTATATCTTGACAGTCTAAGCCCATTCTCAAATGCTTAATGCAGTTCAGTGACAGAACACTCTTTGTCGTGGAAACAAGCTATAGTACACTCTATATCTACATCTACAACCCAAGTACAACGTAAGACGCGTTTACATCGGTAAAATAAACCTTTCGGAGAATTCTAACTGATAGTACTTTTAGTAATATTATAGTCCTCCTGACCGTTTTCGGCCACAACGGTCAATCTGAGTGGAGATTAGACATAGGCACGGGAGATATTATAGTGCACAAGTGTTAGTCAGGCATAGGTGCACTTTCTGTTCACTCACTGTCATGGTCCGATGGGACCAAAACCAAGTGATTTTTAAAGAGTAACCATGGAGTTTCTTGCCGGTTCTTCTCCATAGGAAACGACCAATCCGAACGGTGCACCTTTTCTCGACGTTTTATAAGTGCCCATGTAGGCATGTGAAATAATGCCTATGTGAAATAAAAATAATTTGATTTTGATTTTGGACGGCAATCCGACACGACCAGCAGTTGGTCCTGCGCCTGAGAGATCAGGCGCAGGACCAACGGCTTAACGTGATTTTCGAGACATGGGGGTATCTTACCGCTAATTCTAATTCTCCAGGCTGCTACTGTGAAATCTCTAATGGAAAAACCTAATATCAATATGTATTAGAAACTCAATTAAATATTTTTATTAGTTTTAAGACATTTTACTGCGCCCTAACAGGGTCATGTACTCACTGTGTAACTATTTGTACATTGTGCATTAAATTAATTAATAGGCAAAATTGGAAACCTATATTTAAGTTTGGAAATGTCTAATCTATCTACTGCTGCAAGCACTATTTGAAAATATGTTTTTGATACTTTATTACTCAATAACTGTCTGAAACCCAATCACGAATGGAGGTTAATGATCCGCAGAATTGTGGTCTCAACCAATAAATTTGGAAAATATGAATATTGTAAATGTTTCGAATAACAACAAAGAGAGCAGGTATTTTTTATTCTAAACACGTTTTGTTTTGAAGTGCTCTAGGAAAGCAATTTCGAAGGGTGAAAAAGTTGTCTCATACTTTCATTTAACTTGAGAAAACGGTGTAAAACTTAGATTGATCATTTGCTCGTTCAAGGTCTTGCAATATTTTGAAAACGGTTTTGTGGATTGAATAAACAGATACCCTTTTTAACATCCGGGACGTTTTTTTGGCCTTTGTATGTAATTAATTATTATTAAATTAATTATGATTATCTTCGTCGAATCCGAGAAGAATATTATGAATGCGAAAGTTAAGGTTTAAATCATTTATTCTCAAAAGGACATAATAGTCACTTACGTGAGAACATAACTTGACATAGTGTAATATTACTTACTTTAGGTAATCACTTTTACATGTCTTAAAATCATTTTGTTTGTAATTTGCTCGGGTTACTCGTTAAACGATTTAGTTCTTAACTAGTAGGTAGGCTAATAAGAATAGACGTTTCAGTTAATAGGTTTGAATTATATAATTTGATATTCTAGATTTAAAACCGCTGAAAGATCTTACATTTTTAATAACTGTATGTTTGGATGTGGTATGTGTGTATGTTTGTTACTCTTTTACGCTCAAAGCGCTTAACGGATTTGGATAAAATATTCTGGATTAACACATCAGCTACTTTTGATCCCCGAAAAATGCTGTGTTTCCGTGGGATGATCAAATTACTGAAATACGGCTTTTTACCGCGGGTAACACAGTGAGTCGCAAATATTGTGTACATATTGTCAACCCTTTTAAGACACGAGTGTTCATTTCCAGGTAATTTTACAATTTTGCTTCGCTCGTTATGAGTTACCTAAATAAATGAAGGTATTAGTGTGCCTTTGCAATAAATAGGTATAGGTGATCATTTTCAATTGGTATGATGAACTAAGATCTTTTTGCAACCAATATATCAACAACTAATAAGTATATAAAATTCCCGTGTCGCGGTGTTTGTTACCAAACCCCTCCGAAACAGTTGGATCGATGTGTATGAAATTTAGTATGTATATTGGATAGGTCTGTGAATCGACCAACATTTTTTCATAACCCTAAGTGATAAGGCGGACCTGAGCAGCGCCTGAAACCACTGGGCTCAGCTAGTAAATCCTTGCTTCCTTACTAATATAATAAAAGCGAAAGTGAGTTTGTTACGTCTTCACGCCTAAATGGCAGAACCGATTTTGATGAATTTTGGTACAGACATAATTAGGACCCTGAAAAGGACATATGCATTTTTTTTAAGTGAGAAAAGTGGGTGAAGGATGGAAGAAAAGGGGAGAGAAAATTGTTAATTAGCGTAAGCCCAAAGTAACTATGCCACGCAGACGAAGTCGCAGGCGGAAGCTAGTTAATAATATTTGAGTCCTGTGTATATTACGGTTGAGGTGATAAATTCTGTTTGCAAACTTTTCCCACCGCATTGCGCTCTTCAAAAATATACGTGATATTTATTCAGAGCTGCCCTGAAAAGTCGCGCAACTTTACTAATGACTATAACGTTGATAAACTGTAATAGGAGTTGTATGTGTGTGTGTTGCTTATATCACTTCTATGACGAAAGTTTCCTAGACGGAGTTACAAACAGGTGGATATTGCAAGGCCGTGCCAACAATGCGAGGCCACAACACCCCGCATCACTGTGGGCCTGGGATTAATGTCCCCACTCGCACGTAATGTGCACTTCCGACTACCCAAGTAATGAGTGTCTGAACTTTGAATTTGAAGCCACATTTAACCAAGTTTAAATGCTTTCCGCTGTTTCACTGGCTTTTGTGAGATAAGACTGTTAAACTTGCCATTATGCCAACGAAATGGTTCGTAGATACATTTCATTAAATTCAATGTGTTGAGAAGTCGTAGCTTTGTGGGGATTAAGATATTTTTGGGTCTAATAATCCAGCTGTTTAGTCTGTATGGTTGAAAATAATGGCAGAATTAACCGAGCGAGACTTTGATGGAGAATAAGCTGAAAGTTTATTTTATAACTTTAATCTACTAATTAGATATAAATAGAATATCATTCTCTGCTTTGTATTTTTCCAACTTTATTGGGGTAATTCATAAACAGGTGCAATTATACATAAGAGATACTGTTATCCGTGGCTTAAACAAACGTAGAGTTTTAGTTAGTGAGCCGCAAGCTTTATTGTTAGTCTATTTAATGGGGCTCAATTTAAGGTTGGTCTAAAAAGTGCTTTATATAAAAAATTAAGAGCTGGATGACATTGGCACACGGTGGACGGCTCGATAAACAACTTGTGGTCATGACACTCAATAAGGGACGGTGGCGGTGCTATCTTCATTTATTCATAGCATTATGAATAAATGAAGATAGCATCGCGAAATGCGATTGCATTGTTCTTGATACGTGACCTAGTTATACTGATGTAATTTTCACACTAATATTATGAAGTCGAAAGTTTGTATGTGTATGTATGTTTGTTATTCCTTCTCGCTCAAATGGATTTGGATAAAATCTGATATATACCCTGGATCTACGTGGTTGGAACTGCGGGGCGCAGTTAGTAATTAATATGTTGACAAATTTGATATTTAGATAATTATATTACAGTATTTACCGACCAGAGTTAGTGATTTCTGTACAAGACTTATTGTAGGTGGACTTATCTCATCATCTTGGTATTACTTACTGACAGTTACCTGTTCAACCCCTTAGCCTGAGAACCAATAGTACCAGGACCTAAAAAAGAACGTGGCCATATTCTGGATATTTGTATGAGAGTAAAAGAGAAAAAACTTTCAAAGATACTTCAAACATATAAATTACCTTTTACTACGTACCTATTTTTTCCATTTTCCCTAAAACATTTTGTGTTTCATGTGCTTTTCTTTTATCAAAAGAAATAATATTTAATGATAATCATCTTGCCTTTTTCTCAACTGTGTTGGGGTCAGTTTCCAATCTAACCGGTGCACCTGGACCTGGATGTTTTCGAGCGAATGTCACTCCTGGGCTGCCGCTGAAAATCAGCGGCAGGTGGTCGCCTTGTGTTGCCATCTGGCATTATGCTGAGCTGAGGCCCTTTTGTCATTATTTATTTTATTTAGTTTAATGTTAAGGAGTTCCTCTTTTTTTTGTTTATTAATGTGCAATGAACGCAATTTTCTTTCTTTTTCGTTTTTCTTTCTTTTACCTGAACACCAGTATTGTACTTGGAGCGACTGCCTATCTAATCTCCAAAATCTAGTCAGTACTGAGAAACTGTACCACTAAAATGAGAAAATAAAATTTGTGGAATGAGTAATTTGATCAACCCTGAAAATGTATCCACTTACTTATGCACGGTCAGATAAATAAACCAAATGTCTATATTATTCTGTTTTACATAAAATAGTAAATAACTGCATTGTGAATTCAACACAAAGTACTTTCAATACATTGAAAATCTCATCTCGCAATGCAGTCTCTCCTAACTTTATGTAACAGTAGTCGCAACTATTCTTGGAACGGATCCAAAACTCAAGGATATCCTGTTATATAACCATAACAGATACTCACCAAGTCCTCGTCATCATCGGAGAAAATGTTACTGCGCTCCTGGGCCGTCATGTCGCCTTCTTAAATACAACACAATATTCATCCATGGTTCACACACACCACACCAGATGCATCACTGTTAAACACTGCAACTGCATCCAAAACTCCATCGAAAAACCTCCCTGGCAATACATAATTCAAACTTTCCACTAATAAAAAAAAATAAAAATCTTTTTTGTAAAATAGTTAAGAATTCGAAATTCAATTGTGTTCGAAGAACATGTGAAACATCGACAGATATACGAGAATGGCCGGCACACCCTCTCCGTGCGAGGGTCGGGCGCTTACTGCGGTGGAGGGCGGGCAGAGAAAGCACTGCAGCGTCTCGTAACCAAGGCAACGGCAAGGCTTTCACACCACCGCAGCGGCGTGCGTATGCATTGTAGACAGGCGCCCCCATCCACGAGGGACGAGAGTTACAGTAATTTTATGTAAATTTCTGCAGTATGCCAATGGGCTCCAGAATAATGGTTTTACACAAAGAGCAGTAAAACCCAGACCGTTTTATTTGGGTTTTATTACCTCTAAGGTTAAAAACCTGTATTTAATCAATGGACAAGTGATTATTCATGTAATATCGGTACAATCATAAATTAAATATTTGAATGAGCTTTCACCCAGAGCTTTTCCTTTCAACGAAATCTGCAAACGTTAACAACAACAAAATACCACTTATCAATGTCTGTCATTGGCTTTACCTATAGAATCGTGGTACATATTTCTATAGTTAGTGGCTGCAATAAATATGGTGGCTATATCATGCTCTATTAGGGTATTAGAAGGCACTCGACAGTCACTATTACGCAACCCCTATGGACTAATTGTACCGACAAAAATGGAACAAGTCATTGAAAAGCCTCGTTGGTCTAGGGTAAAGTCGGGATAGATGCAACACTTTTAGAAATAATTTCTTATCTCCCACTACAAAAATCGAAATTTTTTATTTGTAAAACTGGCAAGTACTTTGATTCTTTGTCTACAAATTAAAAAAATGTAAAAAACATTATCTTTGATATTTTTAGAATAGAAGCGATTTTTACGGTGCTCGCTCTACTTTTTGGTTTTTGCTTAATCCATGTAAATTATGTTTAGAATAGACGACCCACTGAAAAGCAAGGCATATATCCCCACAAAACTTTGATTGCACCATGCCCTCCTATGTCATATCTATATCCTATCCTATCGCACAGAGGCAAAAGAGACGGCCCACTTAGTAGTAGTTTGAAAATCTTGTCGATAGATAAATAAAATAGCAAGCGATTTAGGTGATGTATTAAGTAATGACAATCGGGGCATCTATCCTACGGAGGCATTTATCCCGACTTTACCCAAGTAGTCGTTTTGGGATCGAAACCGGGTCGGTTTAGGTTTTTTGATCAGGAATTTTTCCCTAGCAGTAACGGAGTCTGATGTCAGTTGAATGAATGAGGGTATACTATTAGCGCTGTGACATGGCTGCCATGTTGTAGCACCATGCTGAGAGAGGGCTGGCCTCGTACAGGACCAATTTAGTAAATTTTTTTTATATTGTTTTGAATTTAAATCAATTTTGTTTTATTTTTTTTTGTCCAGTACGAGTCTAATAAACATTTTTTCTTTCTTTCTAGGTATTGTGAGAATTGCGCTAAATTACTACAATTAAAACACATAAAATTCCTTTTAAGATTATATATTTATATTATATTTGAAAGATACATCCTTCCTACGCCATTCTCTAGTTTTCTTTCTTTTTGATTCTTTATTTAAAACGACCTGAGTATTGGAACGTCATGGCTAACCAGCCAGCATTCTCCTTTGGTTAAGGTTTTAAACCTCTTACAGTACCTCTGCCTAGTATTTCGCGATTCCTAGTATTCGGATAACAGACGTGATATTATGTTATGCATAGGATATATGCCTACTTGCTTATGGAGGTCAGATTGACAGTCCCTTAATGTGGAAGTTAATCCCAACACACTCGTATTTGGGAAAAAGCTTTGCTGATGATGATGAGGATGTGCCTTATTTTCTTATTAAAAGCATTTATTAGGGTTGCGTTACTAAATGACAAAAACAAAATTCTTGTAGATTCAGTCTGTCCATCTGTGTGTCTGTCCGTATGTCACAGCCATTTTAGTCCAAGACTAATTACACCACATAGTTGACTTTTGGATAATAGGTGAGGTGCCTTGAATAAACGGCTACGCAAAGCTTCTAAAGTCTTAAAAGTTAATAAAGTTAGTTAAGTGTAATTTTTAAAGTACGAAGAAGAAAATTCTGAAAAAATAGGTTTGTACCATGTAAACAAAACTTACAACAAAAATTGATTTGAATATAATTTGATATAAGTTTTAAGTTGACTTTTTCATCAAACTGCAGAAGTAACTTTTTCCAGTTTTGCTGTAAATGTAATGTATGTACCATGTTTGTTTAATTAATATGAGTTCCCGATATTTAGACGCTTTTGCAAACGCTTAAAAGGAGATTCGTATTTTACTGATTATTAAAGGCTGGCTTGGTTATTTTTTTATTCTATTTACTTACCCTAACACCTGTATTTTGTATATTAAATAAAAATAGTTGAATTACTGTATTTCATATTTCCAATACACGACCTGAAATATTTTGTATGTAAATCCATGCAAAAAAGTAGTTTGTATTTTAATTAAAGCGAAGCATTTATTTTGCCCAGCTCTGCCCACCAGTTTCGTAGCTCCACAAAGTTAATTAACCCTACACGACTCTCAATAACAGATGAGCCGTGAGCTTCAAATTTTGCAATTAGCATGCAGCTCTCACCTGAGGTGTAGTGTAATCAAGCTAATTGATATTATTCATCGACTGCTTACTGCGACGTTGTTGTTATAGTGTTTATTTGTACAAATATAGGTTAGGGAGGTCGTGGCTAAATCATAAGGTAAGATTACGCTGCTCTTTCCATGGTCGGTTTGTGGGTAGATGGGTGATCAACCATTTCATATCAAGATTTCAGGAAATAATGATCCTGGCCGTCCTTTTTTAGATCTTTGACAGTTGTTATCGTTGTTGTTGTCGTGTTGTAGTTATCGTATTATAAAATGGGTTTTTTATAATACGATAATTATTTTTAATTTTTATAATACGATATAAAATACGTATAATTATAATACGGTAAATACTTTTGGCGCTACTGCCTACCCTCTACGGTTGGGTAGGCAGTAGCGCCATAGAAAACACTGTCTGTATTCGGTTTGACTGGAACCCGACCTGAAGGTGTCAACAGACACTTCACGAAACCGTCAACCAAGCATTATGTGCATCACATTAAGTTAATACCCCAAAATAATTGCAGGACAATGACATTTAGGGGGGGGGGGGGGTTATATCGTACTTAAAACATTGTGGTGATAGTGGGGGGGGGCTTTCGGCGTCTTTAAGGGTATTTTAAACCTACCATGATGACAATGTTAAGTGCTGCTGCCCCAGGTTTTGTAACCTTTTTATAAATTTCATAAATGTATAAAATCTATCTGTTTTTATGGTAGCTACCGTTCGTCTAAATGAAAAGAAAATACTTTGTTATCGAGCAAGGAAGGTCTAGTACCAACTGCCCACCAGTCACTTTTGCAACACACTGTCTCTCGTAAACCTGGTGCTTTATATTTAAGAAATAATTGTTCTGCGAGAAAAACAAAACACCAACAACCGTAACCCAACACCATAGATGTGCCTACAACAATGCAATTAGCAAAAAGTGTGCCCATTAAACAAAGGATAATGAATTCAGAGGGCTTAAATACAAAACGGTCCGGTCGACGCCAACGCCCGACTCTAATGGCGGTGCACGGTGTACGTCTCATATGACTCTAAACTTAGCATTCCTCCACCTGTATCTATAGTCAAGTAAAAGTAATTACTTAATGCAAGTATTTTTAGGGTTCATCATCTGCCTAGCCTTTTCTCAACTATGTTGGGGTCGGCTTCCAGTCTAACCGGATGCAGCTGAATATCAGTATTTTACATGGAGCGACTGCCTATCTGACCTCCACAACCCAGTTAATACTAGGTAATACGATACCCCTTGGTAAGACTGGTTGTCAGACTTTCGGAACACTGACTACCTGTAACGACTGTCAAAGATCTACAAATGACAGCCGGGACCAATGGCTTAACGTGCTTTCCGAGGCACGGAGGAAACTCGGTATGTAACGGGTGGTCACCCATCCACAGACCAACCTAGGCAAGCGCAGCTTAACGTAAAGATCGACCCGAGCGGCTACTATTTATTTAGCTACGAGCTCCTCCTGCAAGTATTTTTAGGGTTCAATAGTGCAAAAGACAAAAACAGGAACCCGTATAGGATCACGTTGTTGTCCGCCTGTCTGTCTGTCTGTCAAGACCCTTTATCTCGGAAACGCGTGGAAGTATAGAGTTTAAATTAAAACCGTGTACTCCAGTCTATAGTCTTTTGGAATTGTGAAACAATGAACCCTCTAAGTCTACGCAGTCAAAATATATGGCAGTTTATGTTGCTAGTGAAGATCTGATGCTTAATTTTGGCAAATTTACAATGGAGCTCTTCAATAATGGACGACAAATCCAATGCAATTGCTGCAAGCGCTTGGACACGTATTGTTCACACTATTCCATAACATATAATTACGCCTCTATGTAGCATATATAGCTTATTACAACAAAGAATGGATATTAAAAAAAATGTTTTTTGAAAAGGGACTAAATTACAAACTTAAAAACAGTCATTTTAGATGTACAAGATGCTCACAGTTTTTATCACTTACTAAAATTATCTAGCCCCAATTATTTGCATACAAAAATGTTGATTCCGAATATTTTCGATTTTGACACACGAATGCTACCTGACAAGCGGAGTTATGTATGACACTAGACAGAACCATTTGTTACAAAGTAGTAACAAGCATTGGATTACGATTTTCTTTATCTGGTCCAAAGTCCTTTACCTGGTTTACAAGGTATAGACATACCTTGTAAATATTTAAATATGTCCAACCCTAACCTCAACTTTTATGAAGCACAGAATTAATATTGAGAGCTACTTAATACTGAGCATAACAGCTAGATGGCGTTAATAGTTTCGCTGCAATTTCAAAGGATCGTCTTACGTCAAAGGACCATCCGTAGTTCTCGCAAACCTTCCCTTTACTTATCGCGTAAAGTATTATCGAACGAATAAGGCGAAAATATTTATTTTATTTATTATGTCACAAGTATTAAGACGAGAACAAGAAAATTGGCAGTGATAGTTTAGAGGCGTGATCGTCAGACTGCTTAGTCATTGTTCACGAGTTCGAACCGCAGCTTTTCCGGATACATGTGCATAATGTATAATTATCTATGACTTGCTTTGGTGAAGATATATTCTTCGCGGGTATGTAAAACAAGGTCAGAGGCCTAATAGTGTTATTAACCTTTAACTACTGACGTGGGTGTCTCATAGACGGTGAGTTCACAAATATAAGCCGTATTTCAAAGCCTTTAAAGATACACTCGCGCGCTTCCCTGTAGCTTCGGGATTGAACACGTCGATCATTCAGTCGAGCGCTCGCTGTCGGCGCGACAACACGTTCGGCTGTGGAGCTGCGCAGTGTCTCTCAGACGTAAGGTCAGTATTAATGTTGCGAGTCTGTTAGACGTCAGATCATTATTAGTGTGTGTCTTTCTAAGTGTCTACAGGACGTCACCTCATTATTTATCGTATTGTTTTAGATGGATCAACCAAGTACTTCGAAAAATAGCCGTAAAAGAAAGAGAGTGGTTTCTCCATCTAGTGAGGACTATTGTTTCATAATATCCCTAAAAAGGCAAAAGCAGTATTACTGATTTCTGCAATGCACCACACAAAGCAATTGGATCCACTTTCAAAAAAGCCGGAAATAATAATAGATTATAATAAAACAAAAGGGGGTTTTGATGAAATCGATAAAAAGTGTTCCAATTATTCATCAAATCGTAGAACCAGACGTTGGCCTCTCGCAATTTTTTTCAGAATCTTGGATTTGAGTGGAGTCAACGCCTATGCTTTGTACAAAACCTGCACTGCTGTTCCTGATATTCCTAGAGCACAATTTCTTCGGAACCTTGCTTACAGTTTAGTTTTGCCGCACCTGAAACGCCGCGTATACAATAATAGATTGCCGAGAGAATTGCGGTTGATAATCGCACGCGTACTAGGTCCAAATAAGCCTCCAGAACCTGAAACAATACCCCCTGAAAGTACAGAAGCAACGAGAAAAACATACAAAATCTGCCCATCAAGACTCAAAAGACGTACTAAGTACAATTGCATCGAATGCCGCAAGCCTATTTGTCTTGGATGTTCAAAAACGATATGTGTGGACTGTGTAGACAACAAGTAATTTGTCCCAAAATATTTACGTGATTTGAGAAGCAATCGTTACCTAAGCAATACTTTAATTTAGACTGATATTTTAAATATAAGAAATTTGCCAAAAACCGTCCAAATAATTCTATTGTAGCTAAGATTATAACATATACTTTTTTAGTTAAGCGAAATATAGGTTATATAATTAGAGCCAAATAAATACTGATTTCATTTGAAAATGTTGTTGTTTTTGTACTTCCTTAATAGAATAATAATGAACAGATCATAATACAAGTAAATATGATGCAAATCAATAAAAAAAATATTCCAATTCGATTACTTATCGACTTGCTGTCTGACATACGTCACGTCACCATTTATGCTATGACTAAACCACGTCAGAACTTAAAGGTTAACCTGCCGGGAATGCGGGTTGTTCGAAAGAGATACCGCGGCCCCGAAAAGCCCATATAGGGCAAAAGAAGCAACATGGGTAGGTTTTAGTCAGTACAAGTGCAACACCCCCCCCCCCCCCTAAATTATTTCAAAATACACTATCTCTAAAAAAAATAATCCCAAATAAACAATGCACTTAATAAAGGTACTTTAATTATAAACACTTCATTGTCCTTTTTTTCACGGATAGAAAATCATCAAATGACTTCCCCGCTCTGTTGCCCTTTATGTTCCGGGGCCGCGGTATCTCTTTCAAACAACCCGCAACCCCAGATACTTAATTGTCTTGACAACATTCAGACATGGTTTTTTTTGCGGGTAAAGTTATTTTGATGACTTTCCATCCGTGAAAAAAAGGGTGTTATAAAAACGCTGACATCAGGTTTGGTACTAACTAACCACATGAAAAACATGACACAAAAATAAGTTTGTGACAAGCTATCTGATTGCTTTCTACTTGTTTAGTTCCGAATGGAAATTGCCGATACTGCGTTTGATAAGTGAAAGTGTTTTATCATCCGCAAGATACACTTAGGTACCTGTGGAGTTTTTTCGGAAATGAAATGTTTACGTTCTTTGAAACAAGGTGTTGAATACCTCATAGCGTCTGCTTTGAGTTGTTTCTACGCGAGTGATTTCATTTCACAGTCCATTAGATCAGTTCACTTGGTGGAACTCTTCTGGTTAGGAGTAAATGGGCTCAGGTGAAAAAAAGAAACTTACAAACATACAAACATCCATCTAAAGGTTGTCTTAAAAAGATCACTTTAAGCGATAAGACAGCCCACTATGTCGCCCTATTTATGAGTTGTATACTCTTGTGATTTGTATGGTACATAATAAAGAATATTCTACTCATCTATCTATCTACATGAAACCTAAAACATAACACTCCTTTTAGGGCAGTCGAGTAAAAGGTGTGAAGAACATCTTTATGAAAAAAACAACGTGTAAATAATACATCTTGTTAAGTATCATTTTAAGAGCCTTCCTTTAAGAAACAGAGTTTCTTTAAGAAATCATGAGAAATCTTTTTAGAATGTTTGTGTTTAGTAAATATTTTATTCATGATAACTTATAGTTAGTCATAAAGTAATCTAATAAAATTTCTACTTAACTCCAAACATTAAAATAATATAAACAAGCAAAATAAACTCGTTTTTTGGGATGTAACTTGTTTTGTGATTGTTTTTGTTTTTGAAACATATTATATTATTTCGTTGTAGATCTATGGGTGATTTGTGAATTAAAACCAGCCAAGTGCGAGTCGGACTCGCGTACTGAGGGCTCTGTAACAACCATATCGACATAAACAACCATTATCTTTCGACTGCGTAGACTTAGCCTTATGCCTCCTCAAAACTATTAATCGGTAATGTTGCCACTTTGCCAGGAGACAGGCAGCATTGCCACATTGTTTGACAATGACGCGCGGCTGGGCAGAGGCAGCGAACCGGTTCTTTACGGACGCCGAGTACATGGTTTGCTACTCGCCCTCGCTGTCATCGGTGTACAGTCACGGGCAATATCATGTACACTTAACAAATTAGATTTTCTCATTAAAAAAACCGGCTAAACATCGAGTCAGAGTCGCGGATCGAGGTTTCCGTATGTGATGAAAACAGCCATATCTTTTTACTGCGTAGACTTAAAGGGTTCATTTTACACAACACAAAGGGACCACAGAGTTGATCATATAGTTTCAACTCGATACCTCGACGCGTTCCCGAGATAAAGGAGATAGATAAGACAGATAGACAGACGGGCAACAAAGTGATCCAATAAGGGTTCCGTTTTTATCTTTGGAGGTAGGGAACCCTAATAACAGTTTCTACTTTGAGATAAGATTTATTTCGTAACAAGTATCCAATGTGTTATTCCAGACTATAATCTACCTCTGTGCCAAATTTCATCAAGATCAGTTCAGCCGTTTTGACGTGAAAGAGAACACCCATACATCCATCCTTACAAACATTCGCATTGTTAATATTATTACTTACTAGGATAAAGTAGGATAATATGACTTCCAAATACTATGCTTGTGGAACCGTAAAACTTTAATCAATATAGTAGGACTGTACTAGACTGTTCGTCATGTGTGTTAAGAATCAAGGAATTTCATAGAGCCAATGCGAGATACGGTACGTTTCACCGCCCGATCGAGAGCGATCAATCTTGTGTCACTAAACCCGCAGCCAGTAGCCACTTTCTTACGAACAAATTGGTCAGATCAGCAGCCACGTTCAGTGCGTCCATTGTGAACGAGCGATCAATCTGATAGAGATACGTGGTAAGCATTAGAATTATTGAGTGGTACCTCCTTACAAGGATTTTATTTTTACGTTATTAATGGAACATTTATCCTCCCTAGCTGTCCCATGCAGTTTTATCTGCGTCTTAAGTAATTGCCTCGCTACCAATCGGAATATTTAGTGCTGGCATGTTGCAGCATAATGCTGAGATAGAGGCCTTTTGGCCTCGTACAGGACTTATTTTATTAATTGTCTTTTTTTATATAGCTTTTTAGTTTCTGTTGTTCTTTTTTTAAACTATTTTTTTTTGTCTTGTTTTGTCTAATAAACGGTTTTTCTTACTTTATTTTCTTCCGTGGGTAGTGGCATGATCTTTTATAGTCTAGTAGCTTTTGCCCGCGGCTTCGCTCGCGTTAAATTCGGGGTAACAAGAGATCCCTTTTCCTGATTTGCAGGTATTTTTCGTTGGTAGCAAAGAGTGTGTGTACCGATTTTTAGCTTCCTACCTTGAAAATTGTGGAATGCTCCACGGGAAAGTGGGGGAGGTTTAGAAATAGACTAAAAGCCTATGTCCGCCTCCAGGCTCTCAACTATCTCTTTGCCGAAATTCATCAAAATCGGTTTAGGGACTTGTGATTTATGTCGTCTTGAGCAAAACTATAAAATACACTCACAAAAACAAATCCTGTTTGGCAAAGGGGAGCTCCCTTTAACACGTTGCCTTACTCAAATAATCGGAAATGATGCTTAAGTGCTCCACATTATTGTACCTATAAAATAATCGCGTTTGCATTATAATTGGTGACATTTTTAGAGTTCCATACCTCAAAAGGAAAAAATTAAGCTATTATTGGCTCACTTTGTTGTCAGGCTGACAACAAAGTGAGCCAATAATAGCTGTCTGTTTGTATACCTATCTATCAAGACCCTTTATCTCGGAAACGCGTGGAGGTATCGAGTTGAAATTAAAACCATATACTCAAGTCTGTGGTTTCTTTGTGCTGTCCAAATCAACCTTTTAAGCTACGCACTCGAAAGATATGGCTGTTTATGTCGCAAGTTTGTACAGAACCCTCAGTGCTCAGTCATCAAACAGTCAGTCTGACACGCTCTTGGCCGGTTTTTTTTAAATATGCACCTTTTAATTTATTACCTATGCATTTCGAACGCTCACGTATATAAATTTTCGTATTACATTGTCAATAAATTTTCTTATATATTGACATTACATACATTACATTGTACATTGTGTCATTGTACATTACATTGTCAATAAATTTTCTTCTTATTTATACGAAATACACTGTAATCAAATACAACGTAATCTTAATTACATTGTGAATTGAGCTGATCGGAAGATACCTGATGGTTGTTGGTTGGCCTTTTTTTTTGTTTCGGATGGAATTTTGGATCGGAGGGAAAACATAACTGTGTTTGTTAAATATATACTTCACTGCCACTTGGACTGACACTTCAGCTATTCTTCAATAATCTCATCTTCAAGAAGCGTAAAAAGAAAACAGGTAGTTTACTTGCTAAAATATTGTTATTTCAACCTTTTTCATTATTTTGTTTATTCATTTCAAAACATATTAACTACTTGTTTAAATATTTCCTTATTAAACATTTAAAAATACAAAAAACAGTGGCCCAGGTATCGGGAACAGGGTCCAAGCTACCGGCAGTCACGGCTCCAGTGAAAGGAACCTCCTAACGATACGACGCGTGTCAAGAAGTGATTTCTGTATCTTTCATTATTATATTGGTTTATTTGTAGGTAATTGAATATCATACTAGAATTAGTGTTGTATGAATAAATTCCGAAACTAGTGCTTCCGTTGATACGGTAACGGTATAATCTAGCATAGAATGTATTTAACATTATTTTCTATTCAAACGGAATAATTTAATCATTGTCACACCAATTAGCAGAGGTAATAAAATAATTCTTATTTTATTATTAACCGACTTCCAAAGTTCCATGTTAGTTTTTAGACTTTTAGTTAGTTATGAAATGGACACGTTACTGAAAATGCTCTATTCGTAAAACTCGAGTTGACGTAATTTACAACTGTCTGTCTGGACATGTTTTGATAACAGCAAATTTTTATTTAAAATTTACATACATAATACAATTTCCTTTATTTATATAGCAAAAATAATATAAGCATACAAATTTTTATATAATTTATTGTCTTTTAAGTGTGATCCAGAATGCAAGTATTAGAAATGTTATAAGTCAAGTTGTATTTATTTTCATGACGATTTAAATGTTGTTATTGGAATTCCAGTTTTTTATTTTACATAACATAACATTATTATTATAAGCCAGATGTGTCCCACTGCAGGGCAAAGGCCTCCCTTCCTTCGTCCCACTTTTTTACGGATAATATTTTTGTGTTCACCAAAAATACTGATCGTGCACCAAATATTCTTTCCTGAATGTTAAAAAAAAGTGCGTAGGTTAGGTTAGGTTAAAACTGTGACCCCCTACGACCAGTAACGACTTGCATTAATAGAAAATGGATAAAGATTTAACACTTTTTTATTGTAGTGCGCTGATGCTCGTTATGACATATTTTAATTAACATATTTTGGTGCACATTCAGTATATTTGGTGGAACACAGGTAAAATTAGGTAAATGAAATGGGAATAAATTAAAGTACTTTTAAATACCATCCCTTTTTTACTACCGCGGCGCCGGGTCTAGAAGACAACAGACACAACACAACATTACGGGTGTAAACCACGAAGAGTTAGACTGAGGTGTACCTACCTAATAGTAAATAGGTACACTATTTGCTAGTAATGCTTAGTGCCATGTAGGTAATAGGGAGCAAGCCATCAACCGTCCGTGGGTGCTACTAAGATATTCCTTCTGAAAAAGCCTAATAAAATTGCTTCTTATAAATCATATTTTTATTTTCAGTTGCTGCAATCATGAAGCTCGTTATTTTCAAGAATTTATTCCTTTTCATTATGGCTACCACATTGAGTGTTGTTTTAACTAAAAAATCCCGAAAATGTATACAATACTTAGCAAGTGTAAGTAAACTATCATTACTATTTTTTACTAAGTTAGTTAAGTTATTCAACCGTGAAATTCTATTACGTGTTATGATAAAAATAAATGTCTGTTCGAGGCTTCGCGGTTGCGGGTTGTTCGAAAGAGCTACCGCGGCCCCGGAACAGAAAGGGCAAAAGGAGGAACATTCCTCCCGCTCCGCCCAGAGCGGGGGAAGTTATTTGACAATTTTCCATCCGCAAAAAAAGGCTAACAGCCGTTGTTTTTACTACCTGTTTTTTTACAGTGCAATCGAGACGTCATTCCAGATTATTGCTGTCCCGGTACATTTTGCCTCAACTGCTCGGAAGATGATTCATTTGGATATTGCAAAAAGCTATAGCAAAACTTAGAACAATGATCAATGTTTCTTGAGTAAATAATAAATGATGATTACCCGAATGAAATATATTATAGTTATTTGTGTGTACCATTGAAATGTTTCACCGTAGCGCCTAAACAACTGAACAGACGCAATGAGGTGTCGATTAATTTCTAGGGTTCCGAATAGAATAGAATATTCGTTTATTTGCCCAGAATGTAGGTATTTACAATAAGGTGGTTACAATAATTACGGAGAATCCTTGTACATTCTTGGTAGAATGTTTGCTTGTATCAATGTTTGCATGCCGAAATGGTTTTCGGCATGCAAACATTGATGCAGTTCATCATCAAAACATATTTAGTTTGGAACACAGAAATACAACTAAAATTTATCAGACAGAAAGAAAATCCGACACGGAGTAGTAACATTCGGTTAATAGGAGTGCAGTTAGTTTTTTTTTTTTGTAGGTTGTTACTGGTTAGTAGCCAAATAGCTAAAACTGAATAAATTTGCTTTGTCTGTGTTTCCGTAGACATACCAAACATCGACGGCTGACTGACACACGTAACTGTTGGCACCACACATCTGAATTTTGGTAAGAAGGTATCCTTACTAATATTATAAAAGCGAAAGTGAGTTTGTTTGTTTGTTACCTCTTCACGCTTTAATGGCTAAACCGATTTTGATGAGTTTTGGTACAGAGATAGTTGGGAACCAGGAGACGGACATAGGCTAATATTTTTTTGAAAAATTTGGGATGTGAGGGAGAAAGAGGGAAGAAAAGGGAAAACTTAGCGTTGCTATTACAAGTCAATAAGGCACAAGGGGAACTGTGTTACCCCCAATTTAACGCGAGCGAAGCCGCGGGCAAAAGCTAGTCTTCTATAAATTTACGGCACGGTTGGCGCAGTGATTGAGCGATCGACTGCTGAGCTGCGTGTTGCGGGTAGATCCCCGCACGTCTTTTTTTTTAAACCTAGATGAGGCGGGTGTTTCGTACCCGACTACTCTAAGAAGAAACAGCCGAAACAAGCTCAGACGTCATAGTCTCTTTTAAGGTCCAGACAAAAATCTTGGTCAAATTATATGAGGACTATGCATATTATGTGCGTGTCTGAAATGGTCTTTTTAGGAAAACACCACACAGATTGAGTGGACCTGTCCAGTCAGTGCAAGCAATTGTCAGTTATCGTGTAGCTCGACTCATAACTCAAGGAGCTCAACGACACGACAAACAATACCAAAAAAGGACATTTGTGCAGTGGTATTTAGTTGTTTTATTTAGTTTATGAGTTTTTGGACAGTTTTATTTTGATAAAACAGTCTGATGCAGTTTGTTTTTCGTGATATTATAAAAAAAAAAATAGTTTTGCGATTGAGTTTATGTGTGTGTAAAACTTTAAAAGGGAATCTTACCCACATCGTTTTGCCACGTAAAATGCATGGTTAACCTTAAATACTTCTATTACAATGGCCCCGGCCAGCGTTTCGCCGATAATGGCAGCCCTACTGTATAGGGTTTGGGTAAGGACGCGCCTACGCATTCGGTATGAGCAAAACCGTCGAATGCATCATGCAGCTAACATTTTGTCAGGCTGTGTGTAAGTTCCGGGGTTGCGGGTTGTTCGAAAGAGATACCGCGGCCCCGAAACGTAAAGGGCAATAGAAGGAACATGGGTGGGTTTTGGTCAGTACAAGTCTGACATGCCCCCCCGCTACGCCCAGAGCGGGGGAAGTCATTGGATGATTTCCCACCCGGAAAAAAAAGGCTCTGTGTAAGTTACTCATTAACAACTTTTCCTATTAAATAACCTAAATCTATAGTTTAATGAAATGCTCAATAGTGATGAATGAACTAGCACTGATCTTTACGAACTTACGTATAGATGTAACTCATTTAATTTGTTATTAGTTGTAATAGCGGCTTTCGACTCTGGCAAAAGTAGAACAAAGCAGACTTAGTATTTATTTCAGCTTAGGCTTACCTAAGATGAGATGAATACTTAGTCTGCAAAAAAAAGTTCAACAAAAACCAAATTATACCAGTAAAGTAATAGATATGATGAATATATTTGAGAATTGAGAGTTAGAGATACTATACTTAATATAGTATGAGACTGTTTAAGTGAACGAGGCTAATGGAATACGGTATTACACCCATTTTTAAAAAGTATCTCATTTTGATCCTAGGGTCCTAAACCACCAAAAACAAACAAAAAAACATTATTTAATCGCTAAGTGCCATAAAACTGCATTTCAATTTTACAATTTCTATTTTCGCGCGTAAAATCACAAAAACGTTTGACGCCATGTTACTCTGTGGTCATGACGTCAGTTGATCATGTAAACAAATGCGCTGTTATTAGTCTTTCTGTTTAGTTGTATATTTCACTATAATTTAAAAATGAGTTATTACCCTTACCATTGGTGTGCTGTTCCTGAATGTAAAAACACTAGTGTATTAAGTATTTCAATAAAAATAAAAATGTAAAGTTTTTTAATACAAAAATAACAGACGTTGCTCAGTTGACAGTTGTCACTTTTTGTTTACATGACCGTATGACGTAATAATACTAAAACAACAGACTAAAAAAAGTAAAAACTTTGAAATCAATTTTAAAATTTATTTAGTTATTTTATTAACTAAATCTAACATTTTCCGACTGCTTATTGCCTAAGCTATCTGAATTGTATATTTTTAGAATTTCTTTCATATAGAGTAAAATACCCTATTACATCAGCAATACTCGGACGTACTTCCCAGGATCTGACGATGATGATAAAGAAGCATTTCAAAATCGGTCCAATCATTTTCGTGTAATTGGGGAACATACATAAAAATATTTCGAGGAATTAATAACTACTATAAAAAAATAACGTGGAAAAAATAACGTGGTTATAAATTTTGTTTGACAAACCGTCTGATATGAGTTAGCGATTCTTCTTCTTCTTAATCGTACACTCTTAACAGAGTGGTCGTGATCATGGTATGTCCTTGGTGGCTGCCCTTGCGATTTCTCTTCACTTTTTTCTGTTAGTGGCATTCCTCGCGCACTCCACTATTGAGCGATAGAGTTAGCGATTAGGTATAGAAATCTAACCCATTGATTAACTGATATTTCACTTAAATTTATGTTTTATTTTTCCGCTTTATTTCGCTTGCTAATTTTATTTGAAGATTAACAAGTCAACGCTACTTTACTTTTTATTTCACCAGAAAAGACATGTCACTCTCTACTCATAAATATAAATTCGTGCCACCAATTTCAATCCAAAACTCTGAAATAAGACAGCAACAATTGAGCAACCCACGCTCTGAAGATAGGTACACTTGAGTCATTATATGCCTTTTATGTGTTAGAGGGGAGACGCGGAAACAAGTGCACTCATCCACGTCCGTGTTTCACCGCTCTTGATACTCAAAGCCACTTCGCATTCAGTAAGATTCCAGACCCGTGTGTGGTGGGCCTTTGTGTAAACAAAAATGGTTAATTTGTTGTTTTGTGAAGACTCTAATAAATGTGGAATAGAAGTACCTATACTATCTGGAGTGGAGTTGCAATGCTGCAAAGTAGAGGCGTCGACATAGCGTTGCGTCACTGCACGTGGGTTGCATTGCTCGTATGGCACTGAGTGCGTTGAAACCATAACGTTGCAACGACGCAACGCACTTGCAACTCGTGTCGCTTCGCTCTTACATGGTGGTGGCTATGAAAGTAGCCAGTGCAGCCGTCTATAATAATATGTTAACAACCAAACACGATTAGACCGCCGGGTAGACCACATATTTTGTCCTAGGCCAAACTAGGGCTAACCCTGTCTAAATGGTTTAAAGGTAGAAGTGTGTACACCTCTCCCTCTCGGTACGAGGCTCGCAGGTGAAGCGAGAAGGCACTGGTCCGGGGCTACACGAAAGTCGCATTAAATCCCGGTGTCGTCCGAAACATGTGTGCGAGGGAACGTCATGAATGTTCATATTTACTTTTATTCTTATTCCTTACTTATCTAATATTATAAAAGCAAAAGTGAGTTTGTTTGTTACTTCTTCACGCCTAAATGGCAAAACCGATTTTAATGAATTTCAGTACAGAAATAGTTGGGACCCTGGAGACGAACATAGGCTACTTTTTGTCTCTTTCTAACCCCCCACTTCCGAAAATGTGGGGTTGAAGTTTGTATGGAGCATTCTGAAATTTTCAAGGTAGAAAGCTATAAATTGGTATACGACTATTTGTCACAAACAAAAAATCATGCATCAGTTTTCTTTTGGAAATCTGCTCTTAACCCTTTAAAAGAGGGGGTGATATTTTATATGGAACTTTTCGCAGTTTTCAAGGTAGGAAACTAAAAATCGGTACACACACCCTTTGTTACCAACGAAAAATGCCTGCAAATCAGAAAAAGGAAGCCCTATGTTACCCTAAATTTAACGCGATCGAAGCCGCGGTTAAAAGCTAGTAATATAAAATAAAAAATAAAATTCATTTATTTCAGGTAGTACACCCATAATTACAATTATACATTACACATAAAAAAAAAATACAAATTACATAATACAAAAAAGAAAAACAAGAGAAAATAGATACGATTTAGACATTATTATTATTATACAATTTTAAATACATTAATTAGACAATTACAAATCACAAATATTAAATTTGCAGCAGTCATACACAGCCCTGACAATTACATTTTTAGTGGATCTTATTCGGGACATGAAGGAGGCGGCCCGCTTCCTCATTATTGCATAAAAATCGTCCACCCTGTTCTCAGCGAACATGCCAGACGCACTACACCTCCACGGCAGGTTGAGCATAGCTCTGAAGGCATTAAAAATCAATATTATAAAGAGAAAAGATAAAGACTTTTTTTGTTTGTTCGAATAGGTTCCGATACTACGTTTTAACCATTTTTACTAATAAAAAGTTAAATTAGAAGTAACAGATAGGTACTTTCGGAAGTTAAGACATAGTTGCTAGATTAATTAATTATAAATAATACGAATTAAAAGTAAGACACACTCTAGTAAATTGTGTGTTCAAGTAAGTAAAAGTTGTCGACGGGGAACGAGTTAAACTGGTCACTGTACCTACCTACTTGGCAGGATAGAAACTGATTTAAAGTAAACGTGCACCTACATAGATGCGTCGCAGGAGCCGTTCAGGCATCACATTTCCGGAAGGTCCCGGGCATTAATCCGCATGGCATGCCGCATATTTTAAACAGACTTCAAAAAAGGAGAAGGTGCGACCATTCTGTTCACCGATTACTCCGCCAACTATGTAACGATTTTCATTATTCGTTTTTGTTCGAAAGTGTTTCATGGGAGGAGCTCGTGGCTAAATAATAGCAGCCGCTCGGGTCGATCTTTAGGTTAAGCCGCGCTTGCCTAGGTTGGTCTGTGGATGGGTGACCACCCGTTACATACCGAGTTTCCTCCGTGCCTCGGAAAGCACGTTAAGCCGTTGGTCCCGGCTGTCATTTGTAGATCTTTGACAGTCGTTACAGGTAGTCAGTGTCCCGAAAGTCTGACAACCAGTCTTACCAAGGGGTATTGTATTACCCAGTACTAACTGGGTTGTGGAGGTCAGATAGGCAGTCGCTCCATGTAAAATACTGATTTTCAGCTGCATCCGGTTAGACTGGAAGCCGACCCCAACATAGTTGGGAAAAGGCTAGGCAGATGATGATGTTCGAAAGGGAAATATTATACTATATAAAGAAAAATATTATACTTCCGCGATGGTCCCATTTCAATTTTTTTTAAGAAGCGAAAACCACTACCCGGGAAAACTTAGGCTTACCCAAGCTTTTTGGGCAAAGTTCGAATAATAACTGAAAACCTGAAATATCAAAACGATTAGTGTTCTGTAAAACACGTTAACGACTCGGTTGGCGCAGTGGCTGATCGACTGCTGCGCTGCATGACGCCGGTTCAATCCCCGCACGGAACAAATATTTGTATGGCCTACAGATAGTTGTTCCGGATCAGGCTGTTTGTGTATGTGAATTTAAATGTTCGTAAACGCACCCACGATACAGGAGAAATTCTAGTGTAGGGCAACGTTTTTTTAAAACAAAAAAATAAAAGTTATTTCGGGATAAAGACTTCTCATAATGAACGAATTGCTTCACTATGAGCTTAGTCATGCGTACAACAGATTGGTCACAAATTAATGCGTAATGAAAGGGGCCATGCAACATGGAACATCGTAACTAGAAATTATGAAGCGTAAAGGGCTCTACACATAAAGCCAGCCGACCATAGATGATATAATACTACGCAAACGACCCACCGACGTGTGTGATTCCGACTTCCAGAAGTAAATTTATTTTCCGACTTTTTAGTGATTTTTTGGACAGCGGTTTTTAATTTTGAAAAAAAGTTTTTTATTTCAGCCTTTTTTGTTGTGGGTACCATGGTATCTCACAAGAATTCTTATCGAGTATTAATTTTACATTGTTACTAAGAGATATTAGCGTATCGTCCATGTACATAAGAAGAAAAAATACATACAAAAATAGATAAAATTGATATGGGACCCCTTCAGGATTATCTTTGCGACTATAAAAAGATTGTTAAAATCGGACGGAGAAAAAAATCGCGAAAGAAACGTACAAAAAAGTACAGTCGCATTGAGAACATCTTTCTATTTTTGAAGTCGGTTAAAATGAAAAAAAAACTATATGATAAAGTAGACGCTGACAATTTTTTTCAATTCGCGATAATCTGAAGACACCAACTAGATCTTGGACAAAAAAGCCTCCGACACGTTCTAGCGAGACGATCCGTAGCTTCGGTGTGTAGAGCCTTTAACAACAAACATTACAATAGCTTCATATAACCGTGAGAGTCGACGGTGATCCTATTGTCTCTGCGCCTATCGTTCAATCTCAACGTTTTCTTTTAGTCTGTCTACGGCATACGGAAAAGATAAGTAAGAAAGTAGTAGAAAGGGATGTTATAATACCAGGTACAATTAGCGCATATTATCGCAAACAGGGATCTGAGTCAGACAAACCTTAGGATAGCGAATGGGTGGGCGTTTTGGGGATGTCTTTTGTTGACTGGCGTACAAAAAGTGCTGATTATTACCCTAATTTGAATAAATTACTTTTGATTTTTATTTTGATAGGCTTCGATGTGCAAGTCCGCCTCTGTACTTTGTGCTAGAAGTGTTGAATAAATAAATAAATGTGGAATTATGATAAACTAGCTTTTGCCCGCGGCTTCGCTCGCGTTAAATTCGGGGTAACACAGTTCCCCTTGCGCCTTATTGATTTGTAATAGCAACGCTAAGTTTTCCCTTTTCTTCCCTCTTTCTCCCTCACATCACACTTTAAAAAAAATAGCCTATGTCCGTCTCCTGGTTCCCAACTATCTCTGTACCAAAATTGATCAAAATCGGTTTAGCTATTAAAGCGTGAAGACGTAAGAAACAAACAAACAAACTCACTTTCGCTTTTATAATATTAGTAAGGATTAAATTTAGAGTGGTGCGTTGTACCACTACTTGTATCATAATTAGATTTTACTGAATAAACCGATTCGAATCGTGTATGGTATATCTCCTAAAATAATATAAAATGTCATCCAAAGCAAGAAACAATTAACAAACATCTCTTTATTTAATTTAAATATAGTAGTCTCATTACGCATTATAATTTTTAATTCTCTATATTTGGCCAGGCATATCAAACAATGGATACATATCGACTTCATACAATGGGAATCACACAAATAACAAAAAGGGGAAAGTTTGTAAATGTATGTGTATGTTTGTTAGTCCTTCACGCTCCAACGGCTAAACGGATTGGGATGAAATTTGGTAATAACTGAGCTCTGCAGCAATAATTTTGGAGCTGAATTAACACGTAAGCTACTTTTGATCCCAAAAAAAATGCTGTGATTCCGTGGAATTCATCCCACGGAATCACAGCATTTTTTCAAACAACTCAAATATGGTTTTTGACCGCAGGTATTACCACGATGGCACAACTAGTTAAACATTAATAATACATGGTGACCGTTCATTCTAATAGTGCCGTACGCAATGACCCCTAACCGTGACACTCGAATCATTGGTTCATTTCTGTAGCTCTACAGATCTAGCAGATTTATGTCAGAGAGATAGCAACCAGATTGTGGCCCTCTTACTGATACGTCTAATGTGTACCTAGACGTGCCCATTAGAGGACAAAAATGCTACATAGACCATGAGCCCAAGAAATTTGCTAAGTAGTAGAGCAGTATAAATAGGAAAGAAGGCGTAGGGAGACCCGAGACACGTTGTTTCAATTGGGATCCATACAGAAAAACATAAGTAATCATGTAGCTATTAGGTCAAAAAAATTTCGTTCAGTTTAGCTGGTCTATCCGCGACCAAAACATGATTCAGCAGGTTGCCGAACGAATTTTGCGTATCGGCTGGAGCTGAATGATAGTATGCTTTGACTTGGCTTTAATGTTCAACAAATACTGCGAAACAATATGTCGTCCCGAACAAGTTTCCGAATCAAGAATGAAACTCTTGGCTCAGGCTCTGGCCATTGAAAATGTACTTTGCAATTGCATTTTGGTCTCAAGCTCCTTATCACCGCTGGATGCCAAGCAATAAAGCATCGTGTTAGTTTTTAATGTGTATCATTATTGTACTGCTAAAGGCGATAATTCTCGCCTGCGCCATGTATCTTGTCAAAAGTAATTAATTCGTCAACATGGCGGAACTTTATCAACGAAACTAAAATGCTACCATTTTCGACTTGACCTTGTACGATGACGATTAATTCCCCGATCGGGACAGTCAGTAGGTTGCGTCGCTGGACCGGCCTTGTCGCCATGACGTAACCAACCTGTATGCCTTCGACTCTTTGAGCCGGCGCGAAGCGAACGCGTGAGCGCATCTCGTTCGATCAACGAATTTCTTTAAAGACGCGAAACAAATCGATATTAAATTAAATCGATGCTATTAGTGTTGACTGCCAGTGATTTTTTGTTATCCTAGTATTCTAGAATGCAACTGAGTTTGTGAAGTGACGATGTTATTATTAAGTTCGAAGAAAAGTACGTACACAAATTGGATTTTGTGAGAAATAGTCAAGCTTGCGTGGGAAGAAGTAAGTTTTAAAACTTTTTTTTGTTTTTATAAAACTTGTTACTCGAACCTGTGAATTCTTAGATAGGTATAAAGTAGATGGTGATGTTTGAATGAGTTTATAGTTGGTACTAACTAACATGGTTTCCGATTAAAGTGTATAAACATTTTTATTAGTAAACAACTAGTGGATCAATGTGTGACTAATTGGTACTTTGGTAAGTGCATTAGTACTTCTGTAAGATAATGTAATTAGGTACTAAAATACCCAATCATGGCAGGTAGGCGGTATTCATTTCATTTAGAATCTGACAATACCCGCTTTTAAACGGAACACTTAATAACACTGAGTCAGTGTTTTCGTAGCTAAATGTTATATTTAGAAGATCCTGTTTTAAGATTTTGAGCACATTTGAAATAAAATTAATTAATTAAAGTTCAAACTAGTTCGTTGCCTCCGGTTTTTGGTTATTGATGAGACAAATGGCAATCGAACCATAATTTTAAGTTCGTTCATAATATTGCCGCCATTTTAGATTTCTTTGGATACCTACAATGAATAACCAAGAACGGGCGGCTTATACTGTTCGACCGAAACTTGTGGCAAACCTTCGGCTTTGGCCGTAATTGAACGACCTGTTACAAAGGACGCGAAAGGAGCAGGGGTCCCACACATGCATGCACATGTATTGCGGAAGTTAGACCCGTGACGGAGGGGTGGCTCGAAAGATGGCATGGCGCCCTCACTTTCCGACTCACACAGGTACTCTTTTATCAAGAATTCGGAAAATACTTGTGCCGTGTCGGTCAGGAACCGACGGCCGGACAGTGCAGCACATGCTGATGAAGGGCCCAACATGGGCCATACAGCGCCGTGATCTTGACGTGACCCCGACAAGGCTTACCAAGGTGCTGCGGATAACCTCTCGCTTCCAGTCATGGTTCAGTCCACGGACGGACGCGTTTCTAGCGAAGAACTGAAGGTAACGGGGTGCGCAAGTTTATATGTGTAGGTAATAACCTGGCTGGGGGATAGGTGACCAACTACGTAAGTAGTCCAGCACCACGGCTCGAAGTAGTGGGAGAACACGGTGTGTATTTAGTCAGTCAAGTCTGGCAGACCTCTTTGCCTATTCCAGGGTGAAGGACATGCACGAGAATTAATATAATAAAAAAAGAAAAAGCGGTTTACAAAATTCTACTCACTTTAATTAGGTTCACCTGTAACCATGTAAAAAAACTTATCTTTGATCCACTTCTCGGTTTTCGATTAAGCTGAAATTTTGTACACATGTTTAGTTTGGTGGACAATGCATAGCTAGCTAAGTTGTGTCATTCTTATATTCGATTTTGTGCGCTGTCACGCTATGATCATCGACGGAAAGTATAACTTCTCTTTGCGTACAACAAAGTTTTGAAATGTCTGGTACAAAAGAAAACATATTTAAATTAAAACAACATAACTAAAATTCAAAGATATTGACTATAAAATAGGTTACCAGTATTATAAAAATATGTACCCATAATTAAACTTGTATTCTTTTTTCCTAATCTTTAATATTTATGTAAATTTTCGTGTTAAAAAAAAATATGAATTGTTTAGGGGTATTAAACTTTCGGTTTCGGTTCAACATTGGCCAGAAAGCGACGTTCTCTCGGACACTTAAACGACAGCTTATTATACAACAGGCATGGTGAACTAATGGCACGAGTGTGGATTACAATTTAGTTGAAAAAAAAATGTTCACTAAGTTTTACTAATGATTTTAAGTGAGTATTATATTGATAGCAAACCATGAGATTTGAGTGGGTAGTATTTAGTTTTATTATTGTCCCAATAATCACTTAGTCAAAATTACTAACGGCGCGTCGACATAGACGTGCAGACAATAATTTAAAATAAAAAAAAATTAGAAATGTTTGACGATGCAATCTTAGTTAAACATTCCTGTAGAAAAAATGTCACGCTGATCCAAAAAGGTTCGCCACCCCTGTCACTAGCTTTTGCGTGCGAGACTCGGAGGTTAGAGTAACTGTATATCAGAAAAAAAATACAAATAATGTGCCAATTTTCATAATAAACGGTCAAACGGAGTACGAGTTTTTCAATTTCATAAGACATTGATTTTCAAAGATTATTTATGGGTATGATTTTCAAAGATTATTTATAGGTATGATTTTCACAGATTATACACACCATTAAATTAAAATTACAAAAGCACATTTTTATACCGAAAACTTGATATACCTGGTAATAATTTACGCACCATTAACATAATGTTTCGGAATATCTCGCCTGCATCGTTATTTGACATTCTGTAGACACTACAAATGATGATATCACTTCTATAATAGTTTTATCATAAAAAACTTTTATGAAGAGATGGAAAGGTGACCAGAAGGATAAAATATGCATAAAAAGTAGCTTAGCCTAAAATTTCAATAAAATTTTAAATTTTTAACAAATAAGGAAGCATTTGTTTGTTTGAAACACATGTAGAAATATATTATGTTGTTTCCAAAGGAAGAAGTGAGTGTGTACGTGTGTGTGTGAGTGTTAACCGTGTTCTTTATGAAGCTTGAATATTTGAAGTTTTTTTTTTTACGGTAAATCTGAATTCAAAGCGGTCCTAAAAAGGTCGCTTTAAAAAAATCGTAATTAGAAAAAACATTGTTGTACGTAACTGTAAAACCCTTTTTGAAACATATTATTTCAAACTAACACCAATAATCTACAAAGATTACACACTAAATATGCACACCAACTTAATCAAACTAAACATAATAATCAATGAATCAAAATAAATCTAACAAATTCAAATAGGATTTTTCGTTTCATATACGTAAAAGTATATTAATTAATATAAATGGTGTTAAAAATAAGAAAAAAGTGTTGCAAAATGTGCTACCCTGCAAGGCGTACGAATATTTTTTTTATATAAAATCCTTGTCTTGAATGTCCAGCAGTGTCTAGCAGTGGAATATTTTAGTAATCTACTGACTTTGTAGAAGGAATTATTCAAAAGGTGTCAGTGTAATGTAGCCTACCATAGCTGCCATTACCCATATCTGTCGCACCTTCTGTTCAAAATTATACAAAACCTTCAAATGTCGTGAAGACGTTGTTCTTGACCGACTGCCACTGAAAATGGCTGGTGTTCTGAGTAAGAACGCAGCTCGCAGGTGCATTGTGATGCAAATGGGGCTAGCAGCTGGACTATGCAATGCGCATCACTGTCTATCGAAATACTTTTTTAATTTTTTTACAACAACGACTTTGTGAAGGCACCAATTAAGTGAATTTTACAATGTCCACTCGAAATTCTTATAAGTATATAAAATTATCTTGGCACAGTTTTAGTTGTCATACTCCTCCGAAACGGTTTGATCGATTTTTATGTAATTTATATGTTTACTAGCTTTTGCCCGCGGCTTCGCTCGCGTTAAATTCGGTAGCGCCTTATTGTTTTGTAATAGCAACGCTTAGTTTTCCCGTTTCTTCCCTCTTTCTCCCTCATATCCCACTCTTTTTAAAAAAATAACAGCCTATGTCCGTCTCCTGGTTCCCAACTATCTCTGTACCAAAATTCATCAAAATCGGTTTAGCCATTCAAGCGTGAAGAGGTAACAAACAAACAAACAAACAAACAAACAAACAAACTCACTTTCGCTTTTATAATATTAGTAAGGATTTGGTAGGTCTGAGAATCGGTCGTAATCTTTTGTTCATAACCCTAAATGATAAGGTGACTCTCGTCAAAAGGGGACCTAAGCAGCAGGTGAAACCGTTGTACACAGCTATTGTTAACGAAAACTGCATTTGTATGTAATTTTTTTTAGAAACACACTTACCCTACTGCTGCGCAGTGCACCTATATACCTTGTATAATGCAGATAAGTAGACACGTATGTCTACGTAGATACTTATTATGCATTCTACGGGCATCAGTGTCCCAGTAGAACGATTGTGCATAATTATTGTATGCCATTGAATTGTAGACAATGAGCCGATGCATTTGTTTTCCAAGTTACACGCGGGATAACACTAAAAGCCAGAGCCAACCAGACACGGTTGGGCATTTTAAATTTACCCAACCCAAATTAAAACTTAACTAGTTGTTACAAAATACAGATTCCAATGTTTAGACCTAAACACATCAAAGGGGATTTCCTATCGCGGCATCCCGAGTGTAAGAAAAACTCCATAAATGATTCAATAAAAACACTTTTATTGCAAATCACACATTATAACCTTTTATAATATTTAGATTCGCATAATACATCATAGAACAACATCACTTTATGTTTTATTGACACACTTCACAACTTATTTTAAAAGATGTTCACTAGGAGAATCTCCGAACGACTGACCATCTAGCCGGGCCGTTATAGTTCGTTATTTCCAATTACATACCACCATTTCAATAGTGAAATGGGCGCGTTCCTGTGATTGGTTGGTTTTGAACCAGTCAGAGGGCACTTTTTGAGTGTTGCCAATTAATAAAATAGTGGTATTGTTGCATGTTAATAAAAAGAAAAATTATTAAATTGATTATAGACGCTAACACGAGTTACGCGATTACTGCAGGCGATGCAATTAGCGATGCGATTTGCGTCAAGCGACCGGCTCATGTCGCTTATTTCCTATTAGTGGGAACTGTCGCGTCGCGGTTACTTGTGGTATGATCCTATACAAGCTCTAGTTTTCCATCATTGTCTATTTAAAGGAGGTAACTATAGCCTATATTCTCGACCCGAATCCATAATATTGTAGGTGTTTCTTTTCCTTATGGAAATTAGTGCCAACTGCAGCCTGTCTGATATTTGCTTTATAAATACGCTTTTAAACGCTCAAGAAAACGTTTATCAAAATAGTATTTGTTTCCCTAACCACGGCGATGTCAAATATTATTACAAATCACTTGTGATGTTTAATCATTTGTAGTATGAAGTTATATAACCCTATGTTACTCAGTAATATTGTAGCTTTCTAATGGTGAAAGATTTTTTTAATCCGTTGAGTAGTTTTCTTGTTAATTAAATCGTAGCAAAGAAACAAAAAAAATATCTCTTTATAACATTAGTCTAAAAGGCATGTTTTTTTCCGTAGCCACAACCGCAACAGGCCCGCGTGTGGCTCTTAGCCAAACATTTTTATTGGTGATAATAGTTTTGTCTTTGCCCTTGGCCATGGCCTTTATAAGCTATAACTTTCAAATAATATCACGCCTACAACCCTCAAAGGGCTAGTCAGAGGTGTACCTCAAAGTAGACCTACTATTTTCCAGTTATGATTAAGTCCCATGAAATAGGGGCGAGCCTATCCTACGTCCTACTTATCCTACTTATAATATTATAAATGCGAATGTTTATAAGGATGTATGGATGTTTGTTACTCTTTCACGCAAAAACTGCTGAATGGATTTTAATGAAATTTTACAATAATATAGCTTATACATCAGAATAACACATAGGCTACAATTCATAAAGATATATTGTATATTCTATCACCCTGCAAGTGAAACCGCGGGGCGCAGCTAATATAATTGTTATTATAAATGCGAATTTTTTGTGAGGATTGATGGATGGATGTATGGATGTTTGTTACTATTTCACGTCAAAACGGCTGAACGCATCTTGATAGAATTTGGCATAGAGGTAGTATTTTCGATCATCACGCGAGCGAAGGTGCGGACGCCAGCTAGTTAAATTTATATTATGCTGCACCAACTGCTTTTTCTTGGTACCCTTATTTGCGTGTGGGAAATCATCAAATAACTTTCCCTTACTTTGGGCGGACCGGGGTGAGAGTCGGACTTTTACTGACTAAAACCCACCCATGTTTCTTCTTTTGCCCTTTATGTTGCGGGGCTCCGGTATCTCTTTAGAAAAACCCGCAAAACCCAGCAGATGGTGGCCCTGGCAGGCTCCTCTGCCTCTGCATCACCCTAAGGTGATATACAGACTATAGACTGTTGTTTGTTGTGTTTTTATATATGAGCATTAAATTTTAATAAATTACACTGCCTGGTAAACGATCCTAGGATATCATGTTGGAAAATAGTACCAAATAAATTAAGATGCTATTAGAATACATGACAGTTTCCTTTTTTAAAGTCTATTTAGTTCTGAACTAGTTTCACCAACGGTCTAGCTCCTTTGTACTATTACAATGCACTTACTAGGTCAAATTTTAGTGAATAAGAAGAAACAAATGAAATGTACATATACATATGTAAACCACTGATGCTTTCACATTCCCGGTATGTACTGTGTTTTTTTTATGAATGGTATATCGCAGTTCAACCTAGGAGTTCGTTGCTTAAAAGGGCAATTTCTGTGGATACCTTGAAAACGATACTGTGCAGTGATACCATATATAATATGTACATACATCAGGCATCTAAACTCCCATTTTTTTCCCATGGGTGTAAGCAGAAACCACAGAACGCCACGATCGTTACGCTACAATCTATCTAATAACTGCCCCCCGCTCTGGGCGGAGCGGGGGGGAGTCTCAGACTTGTCCTGACTAAAATCCACCCATGTTCCTTCTATTGAACTTTATGTTCCGGGGCCGCGGTATCTCTTTCGAACAACCCGCAACCCTGGCAGGACCTGCTACGATTCTTACACACTCTTTTTGTCTCGTCCACATCCATACATCTGGTCATAGACTAGTGCTTATAAACTTTTTAAAGAATTATCAGATTGCTTAGCTGACGCTTCGCGTAAGCCAAGGGCTGAAGGGCTAACTGTTACCTTGACCAGAGGCTGTCGTGGCAAGTCTCTTGGGTACATTACCAGCTGTCAGCAGCGAGAACGAGTTTTTTGATGCCCTTTTATAACTTCTTGTAAGTTTATTTAATTGTTATAATATAAATAAAAACATCCCACTACTTGAGATTTGTTTACATAGTAAATTACAGGTGAATGTTATAAAAGCGTGTTTATTAAAAGGTCATAATTCAATAAAGTGTTCACTGCTCAAAACATCCAGTGAAAAACAAACAGAAGACGCACGTTTCCATAACCATATAAGTATAACAAGCTACTTACAAAGCCAGGTGTTCGATTCCCTACAGAGCTCTTATAGCATGTCAAGTAGAGGAAGGCCAGCCCACCTTTTATTTCTAGGTACATTGTACCTTTTTAAAAACTCCTAACCTTGGCCCGTGCACTGGGACCCTCTCCCTACTACAACCTTTACAGCGTTCAGCGAACCGTGGAGTCGCTTCCTCGACGACCATTATTAACCAAACCGTCAATGCATTCAAAACCAACGTCGTTAAAGACCTAATTAAGTTGGACATGCAGTGCGACGATTAGGCGTGCTGCTTAGGTATCTGAAATAGCACATCGTGTTTTGATAGCGAACGTTTCGGTTGTGTGTTGTGCATAGATAGTTTTGTTTTGGTTTGTTTTGTGAGTGGTGGGGTGAAGGAGCAGTGGAAAGCAAACAATGAACCTAGGTTAGTCCAAGAACATTCCTGTTGATGATTGTGTGTGAGTGATGTCAAAAATGACCAGTCCCCTTTCTCTCCAAATGATTCCTTATCGTAATCAAAATTTAAAACGCAAAAAAAAAATTGTGTTTTGTTAAACTCATATTTAAAAATAATATTATGGGGTGCATCTTGTAAAAACTTGTAATCTAACAAGAACAAGAACCATTAACTGCAAAAATTACCTAGGTAGGCAGTTTAAGTACTTAAATGTAAGTCGATAAAGAAATCTGTCCAGCATACAAACATTGACAATATCATTTTAAGAAGCTTGTTATTTTCGATATTTTACTGAAACCAAAACATTTTTATGTTTTCTTTAATCACTACGTTACAATAACATCAGCTTTGACTTCACGAGTCGGTGCATGAAAAAAACGTTACTGCAGAGGTAATTGTGGTGAATGCAATTGAGTCGGGCTGTATGGGTCAAAATGCTGGGCTGAAACAATGGTGGATTTAAAACGATTGCATGTAGCGGAGATGAGAATGTTGAGATGGATGTGTGGAGTGACAAGAATGGATAAAGTAAGGAATGAGTATATTAGAGGAAGTTTAAAAGTTGTGCCCGTAACAGAAAAATTGAAAGGGAGTCGTTTGTCTTGGTATGGACATGTAATGAGGAGGGGCGAAGCACATGTGACTAAAAGAGTGATGGATCTGAATGTTGAAGGACGGAGAGCGAAAGGAAAGCCAAAGAAAAGATGGATGGATTATGTAAGGAATGATATGAAATAGAAAGGAGTAAATGATGCCGTGATGATAGGGGAGAATGGTAGAAGAAAACGTATTGCGCCGACCTCAAATAGAATGGGACAAGGGAAGGGAAATGATGATGCAATTGAGTCGGGTACCCCAGTCAGAAGTGAGGAGAAGCACCGTGTGTAGGTGTCTGACAGACCCCAAGACATCGTTTAACGAACTACACACGTATTAAAAGTTCTTGTTGGTGTTTTGAAAGAGATACCGCGACCCCGGAACAACAAAAGAAGGAACATGGATGAAAGAACCACTACTTACAACAATTGACGAAAATGATAATTTTTATGTGAATCTATTTTAATTCCAATCTTATATTCAAATAATTTCTATATCTTGGTTTTTATTTAGATTATGTTTTCTTTTTGCCCTATATTATAATTATCAATAATTTTAAAATAGTTAGCAATTTTGACTGTTTTTTATGTGATAACACCTAGTTATATGGGAATGCTACATATGGTCTTCTATAATTAAAGGAACACACTTAAAACAACCTATTGTATTGTGTATTTTAATGCATCTGTGTAACCTTTGTTGGAGAACCACATAAGTAGATAAGTCTGAAACTCCCTCCGGTCCACCCAGAGCGGGTGAAGTATTTTCATGATTATCCAATCGAAAAAAGGGGGTAGTCACACCCTTGTTAGGATTCGTGGCACTAGACCAACAAGGCAGTATTCAATTTTATATTTGTGTAAAAAACGTTTCACCATATAACCTCAGAATTTTCATATTTTCTTTTATCCTTTTCAGGAATACCGATGAGAAGATGACGAGGAAGTTTCTATTCTGTTTCCCCTTAAGGGTTGGAAATATTATATTCGGATACATCGTTATAGTAAGTACTGCTTATCCTTATTTACATTTAGGTATATGAAAGCTGTAGTTCTTCCATTTCGGATGCTTAAGAACCATATTATTAAAAGGTTTCTATGTGATACGTCAGTTCAATGGTTATTTTGGTTTTAGAGTTAGGTTTAATTTGTTAGTCATACTAATATTATAAATGTGAAATTTGGTAAAGATGGATTGATGTATGTTACATGACGCAAAAACTACTGAACGGATTTTAATGAGGCTACTTTTTATTCCGGTCTCCGCTAGTGAAACAGCGGGGCATAACTAGTTTTATTAAAAAAATACATAATATGTACTTTACTTCAAGTGGACATAACCTTCTTTCTTTATCTTGTGTGGTTAGTGCTAATCTTAGTGTCAGAGTTTTAATCCCGACTTTGCTTAATTGCGTTGAGAAATATCTCTTAGGCACGCAAGTAATAATTATCCAAAAATTGAGGGCCCTTGGGTTTGAACCTCGAGACTCGCCACTGGACTATGCCAGTGATAGCCTAATGCTACAACCTAGACCACACTATTTAATTAACACCATAGTAATTGATGGCCTTGGCCATCTGCTAGGCTGCTGGCCGCACTCATTAAGTCATGTTATTTATTTTAATACAATATACATTATGTCAAAATTCAAATTAAAAACTTACAAAATACGTGATAATGACAATGATTAAATGTCAAAAACAGGATGTCAAAAATAAAAATGTATTTCACATAAGATCAAAACTCATACTTCAACTTCAACTGTTCATTAATGGCTTTTGTGGACGAGAGATACCACAATTTTGCCAATATCACGTGCAAACTGATAATAAACTATCAAACGCTGGAGAATATTTAGCAAGTAATAATAGTAATTTAAAAAATATAGAAACTATAAAAGTATTTCTTTGCAAATTTAAAAACTCTTGCATAAAAGTTGTCAAATCAAATCATTGCTAAGGTCTTACTGGGAATTGAAGAACGTGTTAATATAATTCATATAATATTATATTAATTAACAGCAACATTCTACAATTAATAAGGTACCAGTGAAACTAACAGTATATAAGCTAAAAAGTATAGTTTTGCGTCCGGCTTTATTCTACAAAGAGACTCGCTCAATTTGACGCTTTGCTTCAATTATTATATCAGGCGTTTGAGGAAAATATCGTGAAGAAGTTTTGAATATAAATGTGAGATATAAGAGTAGAAGAAAACTAAAGATTCGATGGATAGACTGTGTGTGTAAAGGATGATATAGCAAGAAAGGAGATGTCGGATGACATGACAAGAGACAATAATAGAGGAGTATGTATGGAACAAAAAGAATGGCTGCGTTCACTCCAAATAATTTGGGAATTTGGGCACGGCAATGTGTTCTGTTTCTGGAAGTTTGTTCCGCCACTTCTTCTTCCCAACTAAGATACTAGGAAGTGGCGAAGGTTGGGCGTTTTGGGTGACTGTCTTGTGTAATTGATTCTGACGAATTGAGAACCTCCTCCTTTTAAAAAAGTGCTAATCATCAGCCTAGTTTGATTTACATTTTATGACGACACGGTTGGCGCAGTGGCTGAGCGATTGACTGCTGCGCTGCGTGGCGCGGGTTCGATTCTCGCACGGAACAAATATTTGTAGGGCCTACAAATACACACATCAAAAGTGTCTAGGGATCAAGCATTTTTATGCGGATTTCTTGAGATTGAGATGTGGCTTTGTAATAAATTTATGATTTTATAAATTTATATGGATCCTTTTTGGTGCATTTCATAATTTGAATCAGGAACTCTCAATCAAATTCGAGTAAAAGATGAAAATAAGCTGTCAATATTTTCCCTATAAAAACATACAACGCATTGAAGACATTATTAGTGCTACTGTTTCCCTACTACTGATTAAAACCAACGTTATTATGGAGCGGCGACGTCATTTAAGCAGGGAAGAAATGCTCAGAGCCGTGGGAATGATAGAAGCTGGTTCCCGGCAACGTACTGTAGCTTTAGCTCTGAATACAAGTCAGAGTGTTATCAGTCGACTTTGGACACGTTACCGAAGCACTGGTACCGTGGCTGAGCGCCATGGAGGACGGTATCGCTGCACCACACGGAGACAAGACCGATACATTCAAATCTTAACTCGGAAGAGCTCCAACAATAACCGCCATGATGTTAGCCGTGAGGCTTCATCACTCTTCAGGGAACTTAATTAGCGACCAAACAGTCAGAAACCGCTTGCATGAAGTGAACCTTCATTCCCGAAGACCGCTACGGGTACCACCTATAGCAATGCACAATCGTAGGATTAGATATCAATGGGCTCTTGAACACAGAAATTGGGCAGAAGAACAATGGCGTTTCGTGTGCTTTTCTGATGAGTCTCGTTTTGGTATGAGACCGGATACAAGACGTATACGACACTGGAGAACCCCTGGACGCCAACAGCGATTAAAATCCTGCCAGGAAGTCCATCCTTATAGTGGTGGAACCATCATGGTATGGGCGGGTATTTGGATCGGCGGAAGAACTGAGTTGATTTGGATCAGAGGCAACCTCAACGCTCAAATTTATGCTGAGACGATTGTATCAGACGTCATCGTTCCTCTACAAGTGCAAATCGGTCCCTTATTTCAGTTAATGCATGATAATGCACGACCGCACACCGCAAGAGTTGTAAGACAGACTCTCGCCGCAGCTAACTACAATGTCCTGCCCTGGCCTGCTCAGTCGCCAGACTTGAACCCGATTGAGCATGCATGGGATATGCTACAGAGAAGAGCTCTGCCGAATATGGAGGGTATCCAGTCGCAAGAAGACCTTTTTTTGTTGTTGCAACGAACATGGGCGGCCATTCCACAGCGTGATTTGGATGAACTCATTTTGAGTATGCCAAACCGATGTTCTTGTGTTGTTAGTGTTCGCGGTAGAAACACGGATTATTAATTGTTTAAGTTACCCAATAAAATTTTAAAGAAAACTGTTATTTCAGTCTTTTTTTCGAACTTTAATGTTAGTGGTTCAAATGTCAAAAATCCCTTTATTAGGAAAATGGCAAATTTCTTTATTAATGCAAAGGTGACTTGGTTTATCGTTACTGTGACAAACGAAAACACTTTATTTGATGAATCCTTAAAGAAAATTTTAATTAATATCAATCAGGAGAAAAGTTATTGCAAAAATATATGTTGATCCCTAGATACTTTTGATGTGTGTAGTTGTTTCGGGTCTGGCTGTTTGTGTATGTGAGTTTAAATGTTTGTAAACGCACCCACGATACAGGAGAAATTCCTAGAGTGGGGCAACATTTTTTTTTTCCCAATAAAAAACATTTAGAATACTGAAATGACTACGTTGTGCTTAATCACATATTTTTTTTGTTTCAGCTGATAGCCATAGCCACCTTAGCCTTCCACTTATACCAGTTAGGTTTGAACATAACAAACGACTATTACGACAAAGATGAGAAGTTCAAAAACTTCGGGAACCTGGACAGCATATTTGGCTCTACAAAAGATTCCCTGGAGAGGATCATTGTGCTTACGTATTACCTAACGTATATCATTATAGCTCTGGTGTTGTTCGTGTTTGCTATTTTTCTCACCTGTGGTGCTTATAGGGTAAGAAACTATTTTAGTATTTTTTTGCGGATGGGAAATCATTAAATAACTTTCCCGCTCTGGGCGGAGGGAAGGGTCAAACCTTTACTGGTCCCACCATGGTCCTGCTTTTGCCCTTTATGTTCCGGGGCCGCGGTTTCTCTTTCGAACATCCCGCAACTCCGACTATTTGTTTAATATTGAATATAGTTTTGCCAAAAGGTATCAACCCTTATTACAAAATCTCCGGAGCAATTGAAATTTGATGTGTTTACGCGTAGTACAAGATTTTTTTGTTAGTTTGCCTTTTTTTACTGAATTAATTTAATAGAACTAATAGAAAATGGATTAGCCCCTTTTTGCCAGAAGCAAGTCCAGTTTTAATTAATATAAAAAATAATACTTAGTGGGAATACTGGTATTTTTATTTGCGAATCTAAAAATGCGATATCTTTTAATTAACACAGTATGCTCAGTTCTTTGTACAATAAGAATAGATCTACCTAAGAATGGATTTTTGTTTCAGTTCTTTGTCAAACTGCTAATTAGGCGATTTAAATAAACACCGGTATAACCAAGCATTTACGATGACAGATCATATGGTCAACCATACTCCATATGAATAGATTTTACTAGCCTTACTAAAATTACCACAAACATATGAGACAAAATATCTGTTAAATAATTACATTACACGACAGAGAAAGAATAGAATAGAATATACTTTATTGTACACCAAAATTGAAAAACAAAACTGTTTTACAAATAATGCTAAATTTATGGTTACAATGGCGGTCTTATCGCTAATAGAGATTTCGAAAGAGAATGTTTTGACTTGGTAATGCTTTGAAAAAATGTCGTCTGCCCTCGCGACTGAGGGAATAACGAAAAGGTAACATTGTTCTACTTGAAACCAACATAGAAACGGCATCTCTACTGTTCATTTTAGTGTAGCAGTACAGAGACCTTTATACTCACTGTCATAAGGTTTATGTTAGAGATAATAAAACTGAAAGGACTGAACAGGGTAATGCTGACTGAGATACAATCTTCTCAACAATGTAAGCGTTCACGCCGCACCGCCGCCGCTCCGATCCAACACTGATATCGATATACTATTTAAAATTAATCGTCGGGTAGTATTATTTGGGTTCTCCACCAGAAATTTCTGAGTCGGTGTCTGGATTTGTGCCCGGTTGATAGAGTAGCGACACTACAATAAATACTTCGACAAACATATACTACAGCAAGACGCACTGCAGCGCCATCTATGCCACAGCTAAAGAACTAACTACAAGTTTCTACATCGCGCGAGCATAACTTGACTACAACAGCGAGGCTCGTAAGCCACAGGGGATTCCGTACCACAAAAAGAAAAAAACGAAACCCTTATTGGATTTCTTTGCTTTCCGTTTGTCTGTCCGTTAAGACCCTTGCGGGAACGCGTGGAGGTATCGAGTTATTAAAACCATATACTCAACTCTGTGGAAAAATCAACCCTCTAAGTCCACCCAGTCAAAAGATATGGCTGTTTATATCGCAAGATTGTACAGAACCTTTGGTGCGAGAGTCTGAATCGCTCTTGTTAAGTCTTTTGAAGGTCTTACTCTCAAGGCACCCACAGGATTCACCGGTTTAGCAAACGACAACCTCACAGGTATAACTGCGACAAGCCATTAAAAAAAAACAACTGTCAGGTAGTGGCCCAGCAAACACGAGACTTGTCTGATCGGAGGATCTTTCCTTTTCTATAGGGTATGGAGTGCTTTTCAACCTATTCTTAATATCCCTAAAATAGCAATAGGCTACTGCTAGGTAAATGTTACTAAAAAATTAGTGACAAAATGTGGATGTACTTATTACTACTACCCATCAGGAATTAGGAACTTCCAAAAACAAAACGCGCCTTGTAGACGCGTACTATACATGTTGTACATTATTATTATTATAAAAACAAAACGCGCCTTGTAGACACGTTTTGTTTTTGGAAGTTTTAACTAGACTTGACTTATTCTGCATTTTTTAAAATATAATATTCTATGACCAAATAATATTTGGTAAATAAAATAAAAAACGTTAACTATTCCAATCGTCATTAACTCAGGTAATACTATATAATAGTTCAGCTCAATGACATGGTCCATTCAACTTATTTTTTGTTACATGACTAAAATAATTGACTCGCTACGTTTCGAGGCACAAGCAGGCCATCATACTGCCAATAACGTCAATAACTGCACGCACTGTATTACGCAACTCAATATAAGAATTAGAGAGGCTCCAATAAACACCAACAAATTAAATAACAACCATTGAAATAAATTAAAAGATACGAAATTAGTTTTCACGGATTATTTTCTACTATTAAATCTAAATAATATTGTATCTACTTTCATTGGAGATTGGTGTTACGAAACAAACCTAATCGTAATAGCAATTAGGTTTAAATACTTTTGCAATAGGTAGGAACAGAAAGAAGGAAGAGAAATCTGTCAAATGATTTTACTGTCAGACCTCCTTTTGGGTATCATTACAGATTTTATGTAACGATTTCCGTATCTATTGATTCGATATCTTAATATCGTACACACAACAAAAAAAAATTACGACACGATTGACGCAGTAGCCGAACGATCGACTGCTGCGCTGCGTGTCGCGGGTTCAATCCCCGCACGGAACAAATATTTGTATGGCCCACAGATAGTTTATTGGGGTCTGGCTCTTTGTGTTTGTGAGTTTGAATGTTTGTAAGCGTACCCACAATACAGGAGAAATTTCTAGTGTGTGTAGAATAATGTTCCGGTGGTCGCGCGGTCGCAAGCGCGACTGCCGAGGTCACGTGGTCCTGGGTTCGATTCCCGGGCGGGGCAAAAAGTGTTATTGAGATTTTTTGTTAAAAATCCGTCAGTGACAGCCCGGAGTTTGCGGTATCGCGCCTCGATGAGGAAAGCCCGTTATGCCGTTGGTCCTGCACCTTATCTCCCTCTGATGCTGTCGTATTGCCGGTCCATGAGAATGAGGGAAAAGAGAATGCACCAGGTGTGTTTTGAAATATTAGCTACTAGCTTTTGCTCGCGGCTTCGCTCGCGTTAAATTCGGTAGCGCCTTATTGATTTGTAATAGCAACGCTAAGTTTTCCCGTTTCGTCCCTCTTTCTCCCTCACATCCCACTTTTATAAAAAAAAAAAAAAAAATTTTTAAATTAGCCTATGTCCGTCTCCTGGTTCCCAACTATCTCTGTACCAAAATTCATCAAAATCGGTTAAGACATTAAAGCGTGAAGAGGTAACAAACAAACAAACAAACTCACTTTCGCTTTTATAATATTAGTAAGGATTACTGATATCATGTTTATTCTCATTTTCAGGCGAACCACTGTCTGGTGACGACTTTTTTCGTGTACAGTTTCTTCCACCTGTTCTTTTCAATTATGTTGATAGTGTGGGAAGCGCTGTCCAGCGGATGGATACAACTTGGATTGATCGCCTTGTCTGACCGTAAGTATAATTGTATAAGAAATAAAGTTTGTTTTTTTTATTTTCATAGTGTTTCGATGGTAAAGATGATTGTGTCGGTCCAGAACTTAGCCACAGGTTTGGCGCCTTCAGTAGCGTCCATCAATGAATCTACACATGAGCATTTTTTTCTTGTCTCAGCGTACCATGGCATAATTAAATCAATATTTATTTGTAAAAAGATTGGTATAAATAAATTGTCGATCAATACCCTGATATACTTTCAGCAGCTTACTGATATCACACATATAGTATGCTCATTTTTACACATTAATACAATACTAGATTACTATTTCGTTCTGATTTTCACCTCAGCGTTGAGAATTGAAATTCGAACGATGCAATTTAGATTTTGACACGCTAAGAAGAATATTATATTTAGGCACTGATTTCTGAGTCGCCTTAATGCCAGCTTATTACTATTGGGAACTTGAAACATAAGATGACTGATGTAAAAAATGGAAAGACATAATATAAAAACTCTAAATCCAATCTTTCTAACTGCAGTTTATTCCAATTGAAACTGGAATTCTTCTTCCAGATGCAATTCTGTTCAATAAAAATCATTCCCTATTCGATCAGATATAAAATTTTCAACTGTCGTGCAATGAATGGGCTTTTATATCTTTGCCTTTTATTACAATCATAACGACTCGGATATTACCGAACCTTGCAAAATGGCAAAACTGTGAACCGTCGATGCTCCCCAGTGCGATAGCATTCCCGCTCTGTGGCTCAAAGAATAGGAGCATGAAAAAGTGATGCCGTGCTGCTAAATGAGGTTCAACCCGAAAGAGAGAGAATTCAAGACTGTAGAATCACTTTCATGACCAATTATATTTGGCCAACGTAGACGCAGGTCTTTTGACGGTGAGCAATGGGTAGCTCACCGCCCGTCCTTATACTGTCGACGGTGTAGTGACGACAGGCCGTGTCGACGGCGCGTTCGTGTTTTACGTGCGCCTCAAACAGCGGTAGCAAAATAGAGGGGCCTTCCAGCCGGGTTTGCGGGTTGTACGAAAGAAATACCGCAGCCCCCAGAATACAAAGGGCAAATAACGAACACACTTTCCACTGAAGTTAGTTGATGATTTCCCAATCGAATAAACTGGGTTGTGGTGGTCAGATAGGCAATCGCTCCATGTAAAATACTGGTATTCAGCTGCATCCGGTTAGACTGGAAGCCGACCCCAACATAGTTAGGAATAGGCTAGGCAGATTTTGGTCTGTATTATAAATACTGTATATGTTACTGTAAAAGCCCGAACTACGGTAAATCTTAAGATTTTCCAGTAAAACCTAAGATTTACCGATTATGATTGGTAAATGTCCATATAAGTTTGGGATTCGAACTTTTACCATCATTGACTTGGTAAATCTTAGGATTTACATTAAAGGAACGGTAAATGTCGAATTAAATCGGGTCCACCCTTTATAGCAGAACTTTTTATGTCATAATTTTATTTTGCATAACAACGGATAGCATAAACTTCATTTCGCAGAAAATTGTTTGGCAGACACTCATTTAACATACATTCAAAACTCATAATTTTGTAAGTCAGAATTATCTCTAGACATATCCATAATATTTAAAAGTAGAAACATCATAGCGCAGAAAGTTCACAGTCAGAATCGTCTTTTGGCATATATTTCATACCAATAATCATTAAACGGCAGAATTGTCATATCGCAGAAAGTTTATAGTTAAAATCATCTTTGTCATTATTTGTTGACATTTATTTTAATTATTTATTTCTTGGAAAGAATGTCACTTCATTCAATAAGTTATTTTCCTAATCTAAATAGTTTAGTTCTGAGTAACCTACTATAAACAATCTCTTTTTTCTATTAATGCAAGTCGTTTCTGCCACTCGCCGGGCGCTGCCGCGGCACAGCTCGCTACGCTCGCTCGGCTCGTGCGTAGGGGGACAGAGTTTTAACCTAACCTACCCATTTCTTTTTTTAAAGGAATTAACCTAATCTAAATAGTTGAGTTCCGGGTAACCTACTAAAAACAATATCTTTTTTTTTTCTTTATTTATTTACGGGGTTTTTTCAGTTAAGAATATGTCACCCCGATGATTGAATACAATAACAATTTTCTGCGAAATGAAGTTTATGCTATCCGTTGTTATGCAAAATAAAATTATGACATAAAAAGTTCTGCTATAAAGGGTGGACCCGATTTAATTCGACATTTACCGTTCCTTTAATGTAAATCCTAAGATTTACCAAGTCAATGATGGTAAAAGTTCGAATCCCAAACTTATATGGACATTTACCAATCATAATCGGTAAATCTTAGGTTTTACTGGAAAATCTTAAGATTTACCGTAGTTCGGGCTTTTACAGTAACATATACACGAGAAAGTTAATAAACAAAGTTTGACCAATATATCCAAACTAAAACTTTGCATGTGTGTCGGTGGTCTATATATGTATAAATCACGCCTTAATGGATGCACAGATTTGGATGAAAACTATGAACTCCAATAATACGTTTCCGTGGGCCTAATTCCGGCCTTCAAATGGGCGAAGCAATAGCTAAGTTTCTTACACAGATGGGTAACTTCATCTATTTCCTTAGACTGGAACTACCGGATCGCGTAACGTAATAACTGTGTTTGCATCTTGTCTCTTATATCAAATTGGTTATGAATGAAGGGTACTCTATTACAATCTATGCAGGTAGATTCAATGTAACATAACTCGATTTTTTCACAAGAGTACTTACGTTTTGAACTACCAGTCTCATATTGCTAGTAATAGTTTAAAACTCACAGAAATTTCTGTCATAGAACGTCAAATTCAAGCCGTTTACTTTATTTGACTTTATATCTAATATATAAAATTCTCGTGTCACAATGTTCGTTCCCGTACTCCTCCGAAACGGCTCGACCGATTCTTATGAATGTTTTTTATGCATATTCAGTAAGTCTGAGAATCGGCTACTATCTATCTTTCAAACCCCTAAGGTAGAAGGAAACCTGAGCAGCGGGTGAAACCGCTGGCTGGAATCCATCCATCCATGCGAAAATTCTTTTAATAGACTGTTAGCTAAATCCGTTAACTAGAATACCATTTTGCATTCTGAAATCATAATATACTTAAACTAATACTTAGGGAAGTATTAGTTAAAGTCACCTTTTATTTAACCATTTTTCGGTAATGAAGGCCGATTTTAGCCGAGATTAGAATTTTGTACAGAATTACGTGTGCAGACGCACTATTCGTCCCTGATAATCCAAAGTCCAATGATGCAGCCACCGGAGAGAGACCAACGTCTTTTTTTTGCGGATGGGTTATTATAACATTATTACCCTCGCTCTGGGCGGAGCGGGAGAGTCAGGCTTATACTGACTAAAACCCACCCATGTTCCTTCTTTTGCTCTTTATGTTCCGGGACCGCGGTATCTCTTTCGAACAACCCGCAATCCCGGCAGTTGGTGGTTCTGGCAGGATTCGGTGCTTTGCTAACATCTCTATGAGGCACGCGTGTATCACGAATGCGCCGTTGACACAGCAGAGACCAACGTCTTAGGCTACATTTCCTTCAAAGGTGCGCAAGGATGCGTAGTGAGGGATATGTGAAACCAACCAGAAATATCGCTTTTTTCACACCTTCTGCTGTAAGTAAAAGGTATTTGATTGGGTATTTTACGTAGATCCTGGCAAATCCTCAGTCCTCACACATCTCTGTTAAAAACTGGCATTAACACTCTTTCCAAGACAACACCGAACTTCGGGTTGCTACTAAAAGGATAATATTTTTGTGTTCACCAAAAATACTGATCACCAAATATTCTTTCCTGAATGTTAAAAAAATGCGTAGGTTAGCTTAGGTTAAAACTGTGACCCCCTACGCACGAGCCGAGCGAGCGGAGAGAGCGGTGCCGCGGCAGCGGCCGGCGAGTGCCAGTAACGACTTGCATTAATAGAAAATGGATAAAGATATAACACTTTTTTATTGTAGTGCGCTGATGCTCGTTATGACATATTTTAATTAACATATTTTGGTGCACATTCAGTATATTTGGTGGAACACAGGTAAAATTAGGTAAATGAAATGGGAATAAATTGAAGTACTTACTTTTAAATACCATCCTTACTAAAATAGTCCTAATACCTTGATTAATTAAAACCTTTTTTCTTTATTTTCAGTGCTCCTGATAGTTTGTCTATTCAGCGTCAAATATCTAATGGAAGCGATCCGGACAGGGAACATCTACAGTCGACCCGGAGAAGTTTACTATAAATATTAACTTAATGTTAAACTATTAATTAGTCAACTTTGACTTGGTCACAAAACGCACAGTTTAGATTTAAGTAAAAAAACATATATTTATTTGATTCTTATAATAAAAATCCGAGAACTAAAAATGAGTCAAAAGGTCCAAAAAAACATCTGAAATCAACCTTCGTTTATGTTAAGCCCAACAGTATAATTATTATTACGTAAAATAAACAGTTGATCCCTGCATTCCCTTGATTGATGTGAACACAAAATGCATGGAGCAGATATTTTATTTTTCACGATTGAACATTAAACTTGAACATTACATTTATATGTCGCTGGTAATCCCTACTAAAATAATAAAAGCGAAAGTGAGTTTGTTTGTTTGTTACGTCTTCACGCCTAAATGGCTAAACCGATTTTGATCAATTTTGGTACAGAGATATTTGAGACCCTGGAGACAGACATAGGCTAATTTAAAAAAAAGTGAGAAATTAGGGAGAAAGAGGGAAAAAAAGGGATAACTTAGCTTTGCTTTTATAATAAACTTGCTTTTGCCCGCGGCTTCGCTCGCGTTAAATTGGGGGTAACACAGTTCCCCTCGGGCCTTATTGATTTGTAATAGCAACGCTAAGTTTTCCCTTTCCTTCCCTCTTTCTCCCTCAAATCCCACTTTTTTTTTAAATTAGCCTATGTCCGTCTCCTGGTTCCCAACTATCTCTGTACCAAAATTCATCAAAATCGGTTTAGCCATTAAAGCGTGAAGAGGTAACAAACAAACAAACAAACTCACTTTCGCTTTTATAATCCTTACTTCCTTACTAATATTATAAAAGCGAAAGTGAGTTTGTTTGTTTGTTTGTTTGTTACCTCTTCACGCTTTAATGGCTAAACCGATTTTGATGAATTTTGGTACAGAGATAGTTGGGAACCAGGAGACGGACATAGGCTAATATTTTTTTGAAAAAAGGAGGATGTGAGGGAGAAAGAGGGAAGAAACGGGAAAACTTAGCGTTGCTATTACAAATCAATAAGGCGCTACCGAATTTAACGCGAGCGAAGCCGCGGGCAAAAGCTAGTATAATATATAGTAAGGATAAGGCACAAGGGCAAAAACTACAGGTAGCAGGTACCTGCAAATTAGAAAAGGGGGACTGTGTTACCCCGAATTTAACGCGAGCGAAGCCGCGGGCAAAAGCTGGTATATAATAAATAACATTTGCACTCACATTCTTTATACATATTATCTTGAATCTAGATGAATAAAATATTGTTATACTTTTAACTTTCTAAGAATAAATCCAGTTTAAATGTACGTCAGTACATTCGCTCAATTTATGGTCAAGGTTTATTGCGATGTGCCCAAATGTAGTGTTTTAATATTTCATTAGCTATCATCTAACTGTAAGTTACCGTTACAAACTTGAAAGTAAATCGTCTCGATAGATGCTCTAACTGGAAACTATGTTGGTATCAATCCATGCCATCTTACATTGATCTATAAGATAATATCAGATTGTTACTAACTGGGCAAAAGGTTGTGAATGTTCTCAAAATCTTACCCAAGCCTCAGATTTGCTAAGTATTTGTTGAACGAGGATTCGAATAAAAGTTGATTTTGAAAATTGTCGCATTTATTATTGACGCCCAGGAAACATAATCAACAATATGTAGCAAATCTGAAAGTATAATTTATCATTCTTATGTTACCTAATATGACATTGTAAAAGATAAAGTAATGAAAAATACTAATATTTGTTAGACAAATACACATTTTATTTATTAAAAAAAAAATAACACAACTCTAGAAATCACAACAATTTTCTCGTAATAAAACTAACACAAGGCAAATGTAAAACATTTTACAAAACAGGTTTAACAGTAACAATCATACTAAAACGCTCAACCATTCCAAATCAATCAATCATTCGAAATAAATTATTTAATAAATAGTCAATAAATAATATCTTACGTAACTAGAAGTCTATCGGTATTTATATAATAATAAATTGTCTAATTGAGAATCTTGTGGTGTTCTATTTATTTCTCTTCTCCTACGTTTTCCTAACATCATGGGGACCACCATGGCCATGGTAGCAGGCACCATGCCGGCACCTACAGCAGCCAATAACGTCGAACTGTCCGGTGACACATTTGAAACGATTTTCCTTTTTACTAATCTATTCTTATTCAGTACAGGCCTAAACTGAGTCATGGCAACTTCTAAATCATTTTTCTTGTCCATGTCCCTTTTAGCTTCTTCAACAGTTTGAAAACTCTTTTCTACTTCCAGTAAACCACCATGTGAAGTCGTCATATTAGTGTGAGCTTTATCCACTGGAAGGACAGTTAACGCAACAGCTTGATGTGACGTCATAGTCGAAACGTCAGCACGGTCGTCAGCAGCAGCTGCGGGATTTAAAGAACGTTGTCGCTTCTTGTTCCTGTATCCTTTAGTAGTTGATAACAAAACCCATTGACCATCACCATGTGGCGGTCTGGAAACGCGATCATTTTCATATTCCGAACCTCCTGCATACACTACTGGAGTAGGTCTTCTGTAAGGACGTTTTTGAGATGAACTAGAGGATTGGTGAAGAGCTTCATACTCGTAAGGAAAATTAGCGGGTCGATGGTCGGTGACTACAGAATCAGACATACCGTAATACATTGCATCGTCATCGGAATAATGTTCTTGGTTATCACAGTTTGGCTTGTGCGGACGTCTGCCTTCGTCCGGGGCCCATGATGATGGATAATTAGCTTGGTGTGGCTTGGTCCATGATGGTTTTGATGGGATTTCCGATTCATATTCCGAAGCTAAGTGCAATTTATTATTTATGTAACCTGGTCGATTGGATGATGGTCTCTTCATTGGCTTGGAGTTATAATTACTTCCAGAATCTTGCGATGAAGCAAATTTGTCATCATTATGGTACCTGTCGTCGTTATGAAACCTATCATCGTTATGATAACTATCATCGTTATGATACCTATCATCGTTGTGGAACCTATCGTCACTAGGAAATCTATCATCGCTAGGGAATCTATCACCACTAGGAAATCTGTCATTACTAGGGAATCGATTTTCGTCTTCGTTCCAGTGATTTGGTTTCTGTTTCTTAACGTTAGGTTTCCATTTTGAAATTTTACTTGTAGACCATGCAACAGGCTCTAACGTTACCCATCCGTCTTTGTCATCGTAAGGATGTTTGTGTTGTTTTACTTTCAGACGATTCCAAGTAGAATAAACCTTGCCATTACCATCATCCTCGTTTACGTCACTGTTTATTGACGTGAATCGATCCGCTTTTATCTTATCCTTTTTAAGTTTAGCAGCTAGAGCAGTTATAGCTTGTAAACGATCCTGCGGAAGGTCACCATAGTCTTTAAGCTTATCCGCAGTTAGTATGTAATCATCCAATGCTTCCTGTTCTTCGCTATTAAACCCATCTTGACAAGAAGGGCCGTAACATCTTGGACGGTTTCCATCAAAGTCATGCACGATGTGGGTCATTAGATTTTTCATTTCTGCATCATCCTTATGTTCATAAGTGACGTCTCCCCATTTATCCTCAGGATTTGTGGCATCGTGTTCATTTTCTATAATAGTGATTGGATCCTTTCCAGGCACATCCAGTTGGTATGTTTTAATTTTTTTGTCATATTTTTCTATTTGTGTTGGATCATCAGAGTTTGCAAGCGCACTCGCAAGGACAAGAACGCAAAAAACAAAAAGTTGCACTGTTATTTTCATTGTGTTTATTTTCACTTTCGTCGGTTCGCGTGTCGGCGCGCGAGCAAGGCGCGCTAGTACTGAGCGCCGGCGACCGCCGCAGCCCACTGATATAGTTTTGATTGTAGATGCACAGTAACCCTCCCTGCGCTCTAATGCAATGCTGATTCAGTTCGGTCACGACGAATGAGCGAGATAATTATGTGGCGATTGTCGTTTGCCGGCGACTATCTTAATTGACTATCGCGACTCTCAGGGCCGTGACCCCAGCACGGGTGAAACCGTTTTTCATTTTATGGGATATTTTCTCCACGGATAATAGGAAAGTTTCGCGGTTCACACACGACTCGGTGAAATTATGATTCAAATCTTTACGCAAATCGACTACAAAGACATGCAGGCCTAAGTTTCTAAGTGTAATCTTGTAATCTCTTTGTTACGTTAGCACTTGAATAATAAAACCATTCGTGTATAACGTGCAATAATTAAGTATTAAAATACCAAAGCAATTACTAGTTATTATTTTAAAACAATTACTTTTGATCAGCTTTGTTCATCCATGATTGAAATCAGCATATTATAATTGAATGTTGTTTATTAACTTTTACGGACTTTCTACCACAAATCACAACAACAAAGCAACAATAAAGAACTTAATAAGCTCGATGACGCAACAAAAGGAATACAGAAGCGGAGAGAAATTTGTACAACGATTTGAAAATATTCGCTTATCAATCACAGAGGTACATGCTGTTGCAGATTTACAATAGATTCATGTCAGGAATCAATACTAAAGCGATCAAATCGACTTCATATCGATTTCTGTGACATAATCTGAGTTGTGGCTTTCAAATCTACGCAGAGGGTGACCTAAAACGTGTAACTCTCTTAGTCTATTTCCTCCGAGTCGTGTTTGCTCTCTCCATAATAGCAAGCCCACTTATATCCGTATCTAGATGCTGATCAACTTCGCTCTAATTGTACACTGCACTTTTACCGCAGTGCTGCTAGATTGGGGAGTTTTCTCCCTTTTTTCGAGGAAAAAATTGTTCTTGGGGGAAATTAATCCCCCTGAAAAGGCTGTGAAACATGCAATAACAATGCGAGTGTGCGCGTGACCCGTCCATTTTGTCAATAGACATAGTTTCCCATCTCCCCATTGGTTTAATTTAATGAGCAAAAGTGGCATCAACAATATAAGTATCTATTTGGATGGAAAAAATATAGAATTAGGGGAGAACTCAAAGCTGATCTTGCAACCATGTTTTACAAGCCGATCTTGTTGTTCCTTGGTAACCACGTGGAGCGATATGAAATACTGTTGGTCATGTCATTTCTCTCTAAGAGATATTATTGTTATTGTTTGTGCGATATAAGCGGCAATTTAGAACAAATTAAGAACAATATCCGGATGTCTTTCTGTTTGCGTTTTATTAAGTTTATCGAGGACAGTTTTGTTGTATTTTCTAATGGTTAATGATGGTTAATGAAGTTTGACGGGCCTGTTGGTCTAGTGGTTAGTGGCCCTGACTGCTGAGCCGGAGGTCGTGGGTTCGATTCCCACCCGGAACAAACTTTGTGTGATGAGCATGATTGTTTGTTTTGTGTCTGGGTGTGATTTATCTATAATATGTATGTATTTATAAATTATATAAGTATGTATATCAGTTGTCTGGTTACCATAACACAAGCTCTGCTTAGCTTTGGATTAGATAGCCGTGTGTGAGTTGTCCCAAGATATTTATTATTTTATTTATTTATTTAATGATGATGGAATTAGACGAATGATTCTCACGTGTTTTTGCCGCTACACCATATATAACATGTCGTGACTAAGCGATCCTTAGAGACTTCGATCAACTAGAGACAAAAAAAAACATATAATATGTAAAACAGAAAATTGCTCTAACCACTCATCATCATCATCATCACTATTTTGATAATAATGATGACGGTGATACACTAGACAACATTCACAAATTATGTCTCACGTTGTTTTTGGAACGAAACTTACGTAACCACAATTTAACGTTATGGCGGAGAAAGGAGGTAACTACGATGAAATAACATAATTGGACAGTGTTTATCACAAATTCCTTCGTGACACTCTGTCACCACCTCAGGCGATGCAACTTAAGAGAGCCATAGACTACATTGTTACGCATGATTGTTTCTTAAACATACAGGCAAATATATCCTGGCCTGTCGGTTGGCTCATTTGCTAGCATGCCATCACCGAAAACATACGAAAATATAGTTGCTTTAGTGGATTTATTAAAAATATTATTTAATAAAAAAAACTGTGATCTGTGCATGCGGCCTACAATAATTTATACCTGCGCAGGCATTAACCGAGCGTGCGTCAAGCGTCGCGCACCTTCGTGTCGCAAGTCGGAACGCAGTGTTTCGTGGCATGCTCTAAGCAATTTCTTTATTTGTTCGTCCGCACTTTGATCCGCACTCCAGTGATGTGAGTGATGGATCTGAATGTTGATGGATGGAGAGGGAGAGGAAGTCCAAAGAAAAAATATATGGATTGTGTAAGGAATGATATGAAGGAGAAAGGAGTAAATGATGCCGTGACGTCTGACAACGGAGAATGGAAGAAGAAAACGTGTTGTGCCGACCCCAAATGACCCGATGACGTTGGTACGCAGTCGCTTTTGTAAGACGTAAGTCACTTTACCCTGCTAGGGTTGCGCCACAAAAGGGTGCTGCCGACCACATCTGAAAGCCTTTCCGCTCTAGCAAATGATGGTTCTGAGCGACCGAACACCGACCGAATAGGATAGGAGCATGAAAAAATGCTATTCGGGCCAACCCTAACTCGTGATCAAGCATGTCATACGATAGAACGAAGACGCGTTCACGCGAGCGAAGAGCGTAATTACCCCTAATGGGTCAATGTACAATAATTTGCTTTTATAAGCCGTTCACTCTTGGGAAATAAAATCTTGTATAATGACTGCATAATGAATACATTATAAATGATTTTATAGAAAATACCATATAATCACGCCACTAATTTGTGAAGGGTGAGATGTGTACTAAAAAAGAAGAAAAGAAAAGAAAAAACATTTATTTGGCCCATGCCACAAGTGCACACAAAATGAGATAAAAACTTAAAACTAAACGATGATAAGAAATACGTAATTGTGTGTCTCACGGCTGCTCCAAATAGGCCCAGTTCAGCAAACTGCAGAGCAGCTAGTGCCTGACGCTGGTTTTCAACTGGACCTTAGACCTGATGTGACGGACGTAAAACAGTTTTATATTTATTTGTGTTTCTGCATATAAATAGGTATATGTATAGCATAAATTTGTGTAAAATCATCTTCTATCTATCTATCTTCTATATCTATACTTATAATAAATCTGTAGAGAGGTCAATTCTGTACATGAAATATATTTCCAAAATAACTATCAGGGGGTGATTAGTGATCGATACTGATGCCAAAAATGCAATCAGTAAAATTTTTGTCTGTCTGTCTGTCTGTCTGTCTGTCTGTCTGTCTGGATGTCTGTATGTTCGTTATAGAAACAAAAACTACTCGACGGATTTTAACGAAACTTGGTACAATTATTCTTCATACTCCTGGGCAGGTTATAGTATACTTTTCATCGCGCTACGATCAATAGGAGCAGAGCAGTGAAGTAAAATGTTGGGTAATCGGGAGAAGTTGGTTAAAGCTACACAGAAATCATGTATGACGGAAATGTTCTCCTTAAAATTATATAAAAAATATCCTACGACAGCATAGGTCTATCTTTTATGGTTGACTCACAATAACACGTGTAACTCCCGATAACTTAGCAGTTCAGAGCTTTCTGATTATATTTATCTACTTTTACGTTTATAACACTCCCACTCATCTCTAATTAAAAACAGTTAACATTATTACGTATTCAATAAAAAAAAAATCGGTATACAAACACCAAAGTTATGCATGAAATACGCTAATAAGCCATCGCGCGTGAATACTGAATCATGCTATAAGGATTATTTTTGTGTAATATTTGGCTGTTGATGCGAATAGACGTTCAGAGTGTTCGACCTTATTGACAGACAATGCTTTCAGCCCGACTTTTAGTCTTTAAATAATTTCTTTTTAGATTTCTTTTGTTGTTATTTTATAAAATAGGTATTAGTTATTTTGGTAGTGTTTAAATATTCGTTCAAATTACAAATTATTCATAGTTAACATTTTATTTCTTTTTAGGTGAAGTAGTAGTAGGTACGCATAGATTTTTAGAAACCGAGTTTCGGCTAATTTATGTTCAGTTTTTTTATACTATATTGGTAAAAGCGTAGTTAATTATACTAATTATAGTTATCATCATCATCATCATCAGGCTATATTAGTCCACTGCTGGACATAGCCCTCCCCTAATGAGCGCCATAGCGTTATATAGTTATATTCTTTATTATAGTTATAGGTATTATTAATTAAAGTATTTATAGGTTTTTATTTTTAAGTGAAGTAGGTATACATAGGTAGATAGTATTGGACGGGTTCCCTCTATCTGGCAGAATCTTGATGCTCCGAAATTTATTTGGCATAACACACATATTACACGCATATTTTTCTTTAAACGAACATTTTAAAGGCATAAAAATTATTTGATATAATTATCGTTTGGCATAATGTTTAAAACTCCGAATTTACAATTGCATAGTTTTAAGATGGCAGAATTACATTTAGTATAATTACGATTGGCAGAGTTCAAATTTCGCATAATATCGTTTAGCATAATATTCATTTAGAGCGACGAGTATTTGGTATAATTTCACTTTTCATACTTGCAGATGGCAGAATTTAATTAAAAATAACTTTAAGTTTAAATACTTATATGCCTAAAAAGTCTTTAAACTGACATGGTCAATAATATTATTATTAACGGTTAAAACGGGATATTTACCATGTTTGTTATTTATTTTGAGTTTCCAATATTTTGGTGTGAACCGATACAGTGAGTTACAATTGTATACAAAACATATTAAGGCAAAAATAAGATATTTTTGGAATTATATAGAAAAAAAGACATTGTTTTTAGTAGGTTACCCGGGACTCAACTATTAAGATTAGGTTAATTTGTTCAAAAAAAATGCGTAGGTTAGGTTAGGTTAAAACTGTGACCCCCTACGCACGAGCCGAGCGAGCGGAGCGAGCGGTGCCGCGGTAGCGGCCGGCGAGTGCCAATAACGACTTGCATTGATAGAAAATGAGATTGTTTTTAGTAGTTTACCCGGAACTGAACTATTTACATTAGAATAATAATTACTTATGGAATTAAATGACATTATTACAAATTCAATTAAATAATAGTTAAAATAAATGATATTATTTTAAAGAAATAAATAATTAAAATAAATGACAACAAATAATGATAAAGATGATTCTAACTATAAACTTTCTGCGATATGGCAATTCTGCCGTTTAATGATATATGAAATATATGTCAAAAGACGATTCTGACTGTGAACTTTCTGCGAAATGATGTTTCTTGTTTTTTGAATATTATGGATATGAAATTTATGTCTAGAGATGATTCTGACTTACAAAATTATGAGTTTTGAATGTATGATAAATGAGTGTCTGCCAAACAATTTTCTGCGAAATGAAGTTTATGCTATCCGTTGTTATGCAAAATAAAATTATGACAGAAAAAGTTCTGCTTTAAAGGGTGGACCCAGTATTGGACAGGCGTTTTAGCTTTATTTTAATTTCTTTTTTTGTTACAAGTTGTATTTACCTACATATTTCTGGGTATAATTCTATTAGAATTATTTAGTTTTAGTACCTACTTTATTTGGTAATTAATAGGTTCTTATAGATAATAGGCATAATTAGATATATTAAAAAAAAAACAAAATATTTTAAGGTTAAATATAAATTCAAATTATTATTTTTTTAATTTATTTAGCTGTAGTTTTATTTAGTTGTAGCTGTAGTGTAGTGTTGTAGCTATCTAGGATCAGTTTTATTATTTAAGTAGGCACTTTTTTTAAGTGTAAGGTAGCTAGAGTTAGGACCTCTAACGTAGCTTATTTCGTTAGGTAACTGAATAGGCATTCAGTTACCTTCGGTTATTTTCATAAATCCTTACTAATATTATAAAAGCGACAGTGAGTTTGTTTGTTCTTTCTTTCTTTTTTTTTAAAACGTTGCCCCACACTAGGAATTTCTCATGTATCGTGGGTGCGTTTACAAACATTCAATCTCACATACACAAACAGCCAGACCCGGAACAACTATCTGTAGGTCATACAAATATTTGTTCCGTGCGGGAATCGAACCCGCGATACACAGCGCAGCAGTCGATCTCTCTGCCACTACGCCAACCGTGTCGTGTTTCTTACGGCTTCACGCCTAAATGACCAAACCGATTTTGATGCATTTTGGTACAGAGATAGTTGGGGCCCTGGTGACGGAAATAGGCAAGTTTTTTTAAAGTGAGGAAAGGGGAGAATGAGGGAAGAAAAGGGGAGAGAAAGATACATTTTTTCGGGTCATCACGCGGGTTAAAGTTAGCGTTAGCCCAAAGTAACTATGCCACGCGGACGAAGTCGCGGGCGGAAGCTTAAAAAATAAACTACTTACATAAAAAAAGTGTTAGGCAAATATGTTATAGGAATAATTAAAGGAAATAAGAACGAGACAACTGCAAGACAAAACAAATAAATAAGAAATCCAAACAAATATTATTTTATTAATTTGTGCACTTCGTCGCTCAGTCGCTCAATGCACTGCAATCAGCCGAGCGCGACGGACTAACATTATAGATTAAAACGGAAAGTTTTGGTAGGTGTGATGGCAATTGTGCGGGTACATAGATGCTTAAAAAAGAAGAAAAATTATTATTGACAGATGTGGCGCTAAAATCCAAGCGTATATAAACAAAGAAGGTAAGTTGATCATGATTTGGTATGTTTGAATAAAAAAGTCTAAAAAGAATATTTCCAAAAAGTATATTACATTTCATTTGTCTTCCATAGGATACATACTACACTAGAAATTGACCACAGCTGCCAGAAATGATTGAGAGGGTGTACATATGAAACCATTCCGATGCTTCACCGTACCTAAGTGCCAGGCGCATGCACGCCTCGTACTATAGTGTGGTACACCCGAATTTCAACCTAAATCCTGTTATAAGATATTCAAGATCGCTTGACACGATATAACTTGAACTCAGGCTCAGAGCTTGCAAATCTTTCAGCATGGTATCCAAAGACATACGAGGCAATATTAATTACCTAAAGGTTTTCACAATTAATATTAAAAAAAATATATTAATATTGAAAGACTTCAAATTTATTTAATTGGTCTCTCTCTCTTTTGAAAAAGAGACAAATTAGATAAAAGTTACTACATTACTACTAAATACTCTATGGTGTCAGTCACAAACAGTAAAGGTAGATAAAATCATCTTCATTATGTACTCCATTCAAATTTCAATTTACGGAAAAGAAGACATTTCACTCACTAGGGTGACAAAATGGGATCGCTTAAAACGATATTTTCAAGACAACCTTTGGATGCATGGATAGAGGAAGAAGGGAAAAAAATCCTGCACTGTAGATGCTGATCTGTGTATGGTGAGCAATGGGTAGCTCACCGTCCGTCCGTCTAGTGATGACAGGTAAAGTCAACGGCGTATTCGTGTTCAACGAGCGCCTCAAAGTGATGACAGCAAAGCCTACCAGGGCCTCCGCCTGCCTGGGTTGCGGATTGTTCGAAAGAGATACGTGGCCCTGGAACATAAAGGGCAAAAGAAGGAACATGGATGGGTTTTAGTCAGAAAAAAGTCTGACACTCCCCCCCGCTCCGCCCAGAGCGAGGGAACTTAATTGATGATTTGTCATCAGCAAAAAAAAATGTAGTGTGTGGTGAACCGTTCAAACAATAAACACCTACATAGAAAGAGTATGAAGACATGAAATAATGAGATTTAGAAATCAAACTGTTGTCCATTTTGTAAGTTGTAGAAAGCATAAAGGAATTGGCTGGCGTTAAATGAGAATAGGAGAAGTGTCGCCAGGCACGACGACCGTGACAAGATACTGACTTGGTACCAACGTGCGGTATACCTGGTGTTTATTATAAGAGAGTTACACGTTTTAGGTCACCCTCTGCGTAGATTTGAAAGCCACAACTCAGATTATGTCACAGAAATCGATATGAAGTCGATTTGATCGCTTTAGTATTGATTCCTGATCCTGATTCCATATATTAACGACCGTCACTTGATTCGATTACAAAACCGCAATGGAACTGTTCCAAGGTTCATAAAAAAATGTACTTAACAGTTTTGCTACCTTTTGCATAATTATTCCATAACTATGCTTGTAAAAAGAAAGAAAGCGCCATTGCCACGAACTATTTAAGTTCTATTGCGACCATTGTTATATTCGCTTTCTTTGACAAAGTGCAGGAACACAACAGCGGGATTCAGATGTTTTTGTTTTTTTTTGAAAGCGCAAAGGTTAGCTGAAGACTAAGACATTCATATATTTATGAATGGCAGACGGGACAAGACGTAGAAAATCGAAAATCGTAATCCAATACTTATTACTACTTGGTAACAAATCGTTCTGTCCAGTGTCAAACGCGCTCTTGTCAGGTAGCATTATTGTGTCAAAATCGTAAATGTGTGGAATCAAAGTGATTATTTTAAAGGAATTAGATATTTTGTAGGCAGCCCAAATAATTTAGAGCCCTTCCAGAAACCATCCGCCATATTATATTTTTGACAAAATAGCGCCCACGCATTTAACTTGTATAGTTCAATAACTGCCATCAATACAAACAAGTTTTGTATCAGACCAAATCTTCCAAACCGCCACGTTTCCGAGATATATATGTATGTCATCAAAGGTACAATCTTTGCCATCAACAAAATTTTGTATTTCGGAAATGTTACGCGTTAAAAGATTTTTGTCTCATACAATAGTAAACTTGTTTGTATTGAAGTCATCTATAATTGATTGATACAGGTTTTATGCGTGGTTAATAAAATCAGAGTTATACTGATTGTTCCTTCCTTACTAATATGTATTATAAAAGCGTAAGTGAGTTTGTTTGTTACGTCTTCACGCCTAAATGGCCAAACCGATTTTCATGAAATTTGGTACAGAGATGGTTGGGACCCTGGATACGGATATTGGCTGCTTTTTTTAAAAAAGGAGTGAGAAATGAGGAGAAAGAAGGAAGAAAAGGAAAAACTTAGCTTTGTTATTACAATAAATAAGCCGCAAGGGCAAACACTACAGGTAGCAGGTGCCTGCAAACCAGGAAATGGGAACTGTGTTACCCCGAATTTAACGCGAGCGAAGCCGCGGGCAAAAGCTGGTATTAGCATAAGGCTCTTTTGTTTTCATGTAAGTGACTTTGTCTTTTTATAGAATCATCATCATCTGCCCAACCTTTTTCAACTAAGTTAGGGTCGACTCCTGGTAACGGCAACCGGTTACCCTAACCGGTTGTAGCTCAATACCAGTATTTTACTTGGAGCAATTGCCTATCTGACCTCCACAACCAATTAACAACTGGGTAATACGATAATCCTCGGTGGAACTGGCTGTCAAACTTCCAAGCCACTGACTACCTGTAACGACTGTCAAAGATCTACAACTGACAGCTGGGACCAACGGCTTAGCGTACTTTTCCAAGCTCCGAGGAAACTCGGTATGTATGGTGGTCACCCATCCAAGGACTAACCTAGGCAAGCATGGCTTAACATCAAGCCCGACCCGAGCGAGATTTTTTATTTAGCCACGGGTTCCTCGAACGCGAACTCTAGTGAAATTAATTAAATTATTTTATCTTCTCAGAGTGGGAGATTATTGGAAAAACTGTAATTGTTTTTTTCGTTGAGTAGCTTACCTAGTAATGCTTAATTGCTTATAGTGTTTCTACGAAAAATACTGTCTATCAAAATTAAAAACCTTACAAATAAATATTGAAGTGTTATAAATGCAGCTACTAAAATTGAACCTATTGTGAATTATTTATCAATCGATTAGAAATTAATATAAAGGAGAAAGTTTTGTTGTTGACGGGTTCTCCAATAGTTTATGAAACTTGTGTCTATGTCTAAGAAGGCCGTGTTTAAATGGGTCAAGATTTGAAGGATAACAATTAATTAATTTCTTGTCTTTGAAAGGAATAATGGACGGTTTGTCTGTTCATTATTTGTTGTCTGTTTCTGTCTAAAATACCTTCTTATTTTATTAACCGACTTCAAAAAAAGGAGGAGATACTCCATTCGTCGGAATCTTTCTTTTATGTTCACCGATTACTAAAAGACGCCTGGACCGATTTGCTAAATTCTTTTTTGTTAACACATAGGCTACAATTCATAAAGATATATTGTATATTCTATCACTGTGCGAGTGAAACCGCGGGGTGCAGCTAGTACTTGATAAATAACTTACTTACGCCTCTTATCCCCGAAGGGTAAGACAGAGGTGTCCCTAAAAGTACCATCACATTTCGCCAGTTATGTTTTTAAGGCCCATGTATTAGGGCACGGGCTTATTGCTATCAACCGATTACAAATTGAGACTCTGTGTTTGCTATTAAGAAATACCTGATAGAAAACTCAACAACATTTTGCCCAACCCAGTAATTGAACCTAGATCATCATGCTTTGTAGCCACGCTTGCGACCTCTAGACCAACAAGGCAGTCAGTCAGTACTGGCTAATTAACTAGTCTAATCCAAATAAAAAAAAACCCACTTCCAAAAGGTGTCGTTGACTTTTTTGCCACCGACTTCCGGAAGTAAAGTTATTTTCCACTTTTTTTTTGGAAGTCGATTTTATTTTTTATCAAAAAGGTTTTTTATTTCAGCATTTTTAGTTATGGTATAATGACATATCACATATTTTTTTTATCGAGTATTCATTTTCATTGTTACTAAAAGATTAGCAGATTATCCATATAGACAAAGACGATAAATAGACGATAACTCATCAACTACTTACATAAGCAAAATAAATAAAATTAATATAGGACAGGAAGTATACCGTTTCAAACAAAAAAAGAATTTAGCAAATCGGTTCAGGCGTCTTTTAGTAATCGGTGAACATAAAAGAAAGATTCCGACAAATGGAGTATCTCCTCCTTTTTTTGAGTCGGTTAATAAAATAAGAAGGTATTTTAGACAGAATCAGACAACAAATAATGAACAGACAAACCGTCCATTATTCCTTTCAAAGCCAAGAAATTAATTAATTGTTATCCTTCAAATCTTGACCCATTTAAACACGGCCTTCTTAGACATAGACACAAGTTTCATAAACTATTGGAGAACCCGTCAACAACAAAACTTTCTCCTTTATATTAATTTCTAATCGATTGATAAATAATTCACAATAGGTTCAATTTTAGTTTTAGTAGCTGCATTTAAAACACTTCAATATTTATTTGTAAGCTACTCAACGAAAAAAACAATGTCAGTTTTTCCAATAATCTCCCACTCTGAGAAGATAAAATAATTCGCGTTCAAGGAACCCGTGGCTAAATAAAAAATCTCGCTCGGGTCGGGCTTGAGGTTAAGTCACGCTCGCTAGGTTAGTCCTTGGATGGGTGACCACCTATACATACCGAGTTTCCTCGGAGCTGTAGATCTTTGACAGTCGTTACAGGTAGTCAGTGGATCGAAAGTTTGACAGCCAGTTCCACCGAGGATTATCGTATTACCCAGTTGTTAATTGGTTGTGGAGGTCAGATAAGCAGTTGCTCCAAGTAAAATACTGGTATTGAGCTACAACCGGTTAGGGTAACCGGTTGCATTACCAGAAGTCGACCCTAACTTAGTTGAGAAAGGTTGGGCAGATGATGATGATTCTATAAAAAGACAAAGTCACTTACATGAAAACAAAAGAGCCTTATGCTAATACCAGCTTTTGCCCGCGGCTTCGCTCGCGTTAAATTCGGGGTAACACAGTTCCCCTATCCTGGTTTGCAGGCACCTGCTACCTGTAGTTTTTGCCCTTGCGGCTTATTTATTGTAATAACAAAGCTAAGTTTTTCCTTTTCTTCCCTCTTTCTCCCCATTTCTCACTCCTTTTTTTTTTAAAATAGCCTATATCCGTCTCCAGGGTCCCAACCATCTCTGTGCCAAAATTCATGAAAATCGGTTTGGCCATTTAGGCGTGAAGACGTAATAAACATAACTCACTTACGCTTTTATAATATTAGTAAGGAAGGAACAATCAGTATAACTTTGATTTTTTTAACCACGCATAAAACCTGTATCAATCAATGGATGACTTCAATACAAACAAGTTTACTATTGTATGAGACAAAAATCTTTTAACGCGTCACATTTCCGAAATACAAAATTTTGTTGATGGCAAAGATTGTACAGACGCCTGCAGGTCAAGCTACCCGAAACTGTCAATTTTTCCCAATGAACCTTGAACCTTATACTTTAGAAATAAAGTCGAAAATCTATCAAAGAAATCTGACAGATTGTAGTAGCTTGATGTGCAGGCGTCTGTACCTTTGATGACATATATCTCGGAAACGTGACGGCTTGGAAGATTTGGTCTGATACAAAACTAGTTTGTATTGATGGCAGTTATTGAACTATACAAGTTAAATGCGTGGGCGCTATTTTGTCAATAATATAATATGGCGGATGTTCTCTGGAAGGGCTCTGAATTATTTAGGCTTCCTACCAAATAATTCAGAGCCCTTTACACGGGTAGTATTTTCCCATGCGATATATTAACGACCGCACTTGCTTCGATTACAAAACCACAATGGAACTGTTCCAAGGTTTATAAAAAATGTCCTTAACAATTTTGCTACCTCTTGCATATTTTATAACTATGTTTGTAAAAAAAAAAGAAAGCGCCATTGCCACGAACTGTTTAAGTTAAATATATTGCGACCATTGTTATGTTCGCTTTCTTTGACAAAGTGCAGGAACACAACAGCGGGCTTCAGATGTTTTTGCTTTTTTTTTAAAGCGCAAAGTTTAGCTAAAGACAAAGACATTCAAATATTAATGAGTGGTAGACGGGACAAGGTAAAGAAAATCGTAATCCAATACTTATTACTACTTGGTAACTAATCGTTCTGTCCAGTGTCAAACGAAATTCTTTTATCAAAATCGTAAATGTGTGGGATCAAAGTTTTTGATTTTTATATGAAAATATTTCTAATGCGCGCTCTATAAGTCTTTTAAATCTCTTTGGCTGAAGATAAGTCTCTAGTGACGAATCCATTTGAAAGTCTTGTGTGTCAAAGAAAACCGAAGAACAACATTTCAAAGACTTTTCTCAGTAAAAGCTTTTGTTGGCTTGTATTTTGAAAATGAATGACGGAAACCTAACTATTCGGGATAACTGTTTCTTTGGTGTTAATGAGAACATGACCAACCAATTGTATAATTCTGGAATCGGATTGGTCAATAGTCTTCATCGTGTGTTATATTTTCTGCTTTTCTTACCCTGTTTATGTATCGTTTTCCTTATTTCTTCTATGATCCTTTACTTCTCCGGTCATTCTCTAAATTTTTCTCTCTTTGTGAGCAGCATCTATTTATCTTTCAAACTTATATATTGCTCGTCATTTCAGCAATTATCTCCTTTTTTTGCGGATGGGGAATCATCAAAATACTTGGAGCGGGGGGAAGTGTCAGAATTTTACTGACTAAACCCCACCCATGTTCCTTTCATTTGCCCGTTATGTTCCAGACCCGCGGTATCTCTCCCGGGCAGGATTATCTCCTTACCAGCACCATTATCCTTCAAACAGTCCATCAACCGATTCTATCTTTCTTTCTTGGTTCTTTTAATGTCTTCTACAAAACTTTCATCTAACTCGCTACATTTTTAACTTCATTATGAACAGATCGTTGTATCCTCAGCTCAAGTGAACTGTTATTATTACGTAGATACTCGTTACTGCCGACCCGAGTCTCCGTACAATTGCATCACGCTCGAAAGTGTAATTGCCACCAAATGTTATAAAAGCAAGAAACAAAACACTTTCCACGACTTCGTGAACCAAAATAGTTTTTAATAGATGAATGGGCTAGAGGCGTCTATGGAGTCACAGATTATTTTAATTTTAGAAGATTTGGATGATTCTAAATCAACAATCAAAGATAATTGGAATAAAACTTCTTAATTGCAAGTTTTGAAAGTTTAAGAGTTATAGAGATTTTGAATTAATGATGCAAGAAATTAAAGTGATTTTCCGTATCTCAGAAAAAAATCTTTATTAATTACATTATGTCTTATCTTATCGATTAGTTAAGCTATTACTTTAATTACGGATTTAGAAGCGAATGATAGAGCAGTGTAGAAGGCCACATACCGCTACAGGCCTGTCCAAGAACAAAAATAAGTATTAAACTCAAACTTTAATAAAAAGCCTTATGCTAAATTAATTATATTCTCAAACATAGCTCCATTCTTTAAGAGAAAGACAAAACAATTCTCAGTTCACCACTCAAAACATTATTCAAAAAGTATAACCGTTAAAAAAACAACAAAGATGACACTTTTACTTTATAATCCGTTAGATAACAATCGTGTAACTTTAAGACTTAAGTACAATTTAACTTGAACTTCTCTTTGGTTGGCGGCGTGACGGTCAAGGCTCGGTGCGGTTTCACTTTCTGATACTTTTCACCGTCCGCTCTCACGGCGCCCGCGCAGCATTTTAAAATAATATTAAGCGCATTATGGAGCCCATGACAACTGCAGCGACCGTGAAATTAATGACTGTTGAACTCCGAAAAGGTTTAGGTTTATGTACTTCCATTTTGTTTGACGCTCTCTCTTTGACGTGAGTCGCTTTTCCTTTGATTTCATCTCGGGTGGTTTGTCAGAGGTTAACGCTCTTATCTTCATCTACATTGCGTACTACTTTACCAACCTTATCGTATATACCTGTTATAATATATAGGGGGCAGGGACACCAAAAACGGTTAACAGTTTAACACGCATTCAGAACATTCTCAATTTAAAAAAAAAGACATCTGAATATTTTGATCGTGACGGTATTGCAGTGTTGTAGGAAACAGCTGTTTTTTTTTAAATAAAATCCAAAAAAGCCCTAAGATCTCCTTGCTGACTGAAAAATACATATGTTTGCGATGGTGTGACCTTTTTCTTAAATAGTTTGTGTAGATGAGAAGAACTCAACATAATGAATTCTTAATTTTGTTACCGCATAGATTGAGATGAAATACCAACGACTGATCAACCTAGCGTCAAGCCAAGGACAAGATAGATAACATTATTTATATTTCAGATTAAGTTAGGTAGTGGGTAGTTCCTTTGGGAATATCGCGTTACTGCGTAGACAAGGATTTCACATTAATTATTGATATTAACTTTTGTTATTATTTTAGAAATAAATCAGATTTTATCACTTTAACATACGCATCATCCTTACATGAAAAAACTGAATCACATTTCAATAAATAGATTATTTGTCAGTCTTCCTTTCAACCAAACTAAACAATCCTATGTATAAGTTACGCAAATAAACTCAAAACTGAATTATTTACTAAATAATTCAAACAAAAGCCATAAAAGACTGCTTTACATTTTCTCGAATTGGTGTCCATTATTGAAAACTGGCTTAGTTTTAAATTTGATTTAACGCCATCTATCTTCGCAAATTTACATCTAAATGAGAAGCCTTTCGCCGATTCAGTGGTGTAAAGCGCCATTCAAATTGGAAGCTTGTAGGAAACTGATTTGCAAAATGGTTTCAACACTCACCACTAGATGTCAGTAATGTAAGTTCAATTATGGCGGCAAAAGTGACTTGCTTTTTCAAAATGTTTTTTATTGGCTTTGTTAGTTATTTAGGTATGGCTATGAATTTAAAATCAGTTTCCAACCATTTAAACTGTATTTTGCACACCTTTGGTTCTAGTTAAAATACATTTTGTATGACAATTTTTTTTTTTTTTAGCTAGGATAGCCCCCTCACGTACGTAATAACTCCACAACGATTAAATAGTACGGACACGAAACTTTATATGTGTTTTTTTTAGTAGTACCTATGTTTAGTTTATTTATTATTTTTATAATGATGATTTTGACAACGTTATTTTTTTTTAAAATATATACAAAGTATTTTAAAGGAGTGACTTTAATCAGCCAGGAGCAAAAACATTCAAATATTTACCAGGGGTCATAAAAACGGATCACAACTGAATTGCACCGATCAAAGGCTTGTTTTTCGGATGGGAAATCATAAAAATTAAATTATTTCTCCCGCTCTAAGCGTAGCGGAAGGGAGTGTCAGGCTTTTTTTTATTTTATAAAGCCTATTTTGTACCACCGATGGGCAAAAGCCTCCTCCATTCCTTGCTAATAGAAATAGAAATAGAAAAGTTTATTTCACTCATAAAGTTTACAAAAATGCTCTTAATCTAATGTGTAATGTTTGGCAATGAATACAATTTCTTTAAGAGGTTACGTTGACGACTATACTAGTATAAACTGTGTGACAGTCGTAAATTCTCTCGGTGTCTTTCCTTGTTCAGACTTGTACTGACTATAACCCACCCAAGTCCCTTTTCTTGCCCTTTGTGTTTCAGGGCCACAGTAACTCTTTCAAACAACCCGCACAGCTCCAGACGAATCAACGGTTGAATTCCAGTTGCTTATCTGGCAGATCATTTCAAAGTTCAATGGATTATGATTGGAGTTCTACATATAATCTCGACTCACTTGGTCACAGCTGAAGAGATTGCTCTCATGTTTCGTTATGCTCATTTCACTTACTGTTTCATTGAAAACATGCCATCAATACAGGTAACCAGGCAGAAAAATGTACTTTCCTTGTCCATACTTTCAAGTATTATTCAGCTATAGCATTATCATTAAATTTTTGTTTTTCTCTCTATTGTTGATTGTGTTGAACCACAAGATTGCATTTGCTTGGCCGTTTGTTTTTCAAAGTTCTATCAATTTTAAGGGCACTTATTGTATGAACAAGATTGATATTAGATGCGGTGTCAGCTTCCTTGCTTACGGCCAATCGTTTAAGTTCCGTACTGGGGTGAGGTTATTGCCATCAACCGGGCCAGTCTCCTTGAACTATTGAAGAATTCCTGATGACAAATCCAGTAGGTCTTTACGCTACCTGGAAATCGAACACAGGACGACAGTTATGCTTGCGACCACTAGACAAACGTAGTAGGTACTTTTGTAGATACTTCCTATATTAAGCGTGGCATATCATGCTTCAACCTTCTCAGAAATCAACAAACATTACATTTAAACCGTTTGTTTTTTCTACGGTGTCTGCACTCTATTATTTTTCCTCATAAACGATATCAATAGCGTCATAACATCGTCATGACATATTGTTATGTCACAATTACGTCAAGCGCCCCAAATGTGTGCGTGACGGAACAGATCGACAGTGAGGTAAACAAAAATGTTCCAGTAAGTTTAACATTGTCACCTACTTTTGACACTATTGTGGGTTGTGCACATTTGTTTTCTTGCGTTGTTATTAACTGGAACATACTCCCTGGATGGATCAGAAAGAAAATATTGAACACAGCTAGGTTAAGAGAGGTAGGTGCGAAAGGGACGCAGATCCTTCAACCAGTGGTAAATTCTTCGTCATCCTCTGGGCCCAGTTAGGATTTAAGGACCAAAAGCAGAAGATGAAGAACCATTGGCTTTTCATTGTCCCCATTACCTATTGTACAGGTACGTAGTATGAGGTTATACAAGGCACCTCTTAAATTTCCATCTTTAAATTTTTTTAACGATAATAGGTACATGCTCATAAGATAAAAAAATATGGCACTTTCTTACATATTTTTATCATGATAGCAATATGGTTTTATCTAATAAAGCAGTAAACTAACATGATTACATTTTACATTACCCAAACAAAGTCTTTTTATTAGTACAATAATTAGAACTGTAAGCTGACCCAAATAAGTAATCGACATTTCGATAAACAACCCATTACTCCAAATCTTACATAAGTGCACATACACCTACCCATTCATTCGATTTATTCGTAAAAAAATGGCATTTCGCCACTAAAACTCAACAACAATAGAACCATTAGGAGATGTCATCGTGCGTGCAAACAAAAGAAGCCGGGAAGAGATAAAACAACGGAACACGGACAAACCACTTCAAACTATCAGTCACCATTGTGGACACTACCTGGTCCCAGTCGCTTTTCAACCACCGAGCAAAATGGTTGCGATCTACTTTTTACTCGCCATTACCGCTGCATTATCCTCAGCGGAGCATACGGGTGCTTACTCATCACCGCAATATGCGAAAAAGATGTATCCGAAAAAAAGCTATGACACAAATGCTTTACTACCTCGTGAGAAACCACCGTTGGTTTTCAAAGGGGAGCAAGGAGATCTAGAATCGATCGCAAGATTTGACGACGGTAATGACACAGCTCAGTACGGAAGGTCCTCATTCCTGGATGCGGCAGGCAGCTTCCTCAGTGGTACGGGAGGACAAGTAGTGACCAGCATTGCAAAGGACTTCATTGCCAGGTCGACAGGCAGCAGTCAGGTTGGTTTTGACTGCGCTTCCCAGGTTCGTACTTATTGCACATCTTCATAAAGTTGCACGCGTTTCTTGCATGAGTAGTTTGCTTTTTTAGGGTTTTGAACCTCCAAAGGAAAAAACGAAAACATTGTTGTCTGTCAAGACCTTTTATCTCGGGATCGCGTAGAAGTATCGAGATGAAATTACCACACACGTAAGATTTGTGGTCCCTTAGAGTAAGTTAGAGTTGGCAAAAAAACCCTCAACCCTCTAAATTCATGCAGTCAAAGGATATGGCCGTTTATGTAGCAAGTTTGTACGGAATTCTTGGTGCGCGAGACCGACTCGTACTTACCTATACAGAATAGTTTCGGTATGAGTCATAACAAAGGGTAGGCGATGACGTTATCACCAAAGTTTCTGTTATAGTTATTTTTTGTCTTACCTTATGTTCCTTATTTCATCTTATCTTTCTATTATTTCTTTTCTAAAAGAGACAAGGAAAATATCTCAATAGCTACTGTTAAATAGCTTATCAGTTGGAAGTGAATTCAAAACCTGTTTGTATATAGAGAATAACATTTTTTACTGGCTCCATTTTTATGAAAATAGTTTTTAAATTGGTATGGGAAACCCATGTGTTCAGAAAAAGTATTTCAGTTTCTTTGCACAAATTTTTTATCAGATATATATGATACAAGCTTTTGCCCGCGGCTTCGCTCGCGTTAAATTCGGGGATTCCCTTTCCAGATTTGCAGGTACCTGCTACCTGTAGTTTTTTCCTTGCACAAAATTATAAAAAAAAATAGCCTATGTCCGTCTCCAGGGTCCCAACTATCTCTATACCAAAATTCATCAAAATCGGTTTAGCCATTTAGGCGTGAAGACGTAATAAACAAACAAACTCATTTTCGCTTTAATAATATTATTAAGGATAGCCTAGGCAGGCCTATACAGGTAGTAGAAGTACACCAAATGTTTTGGGAATAAATATACTCTGAAAAACTTGTCCTCTTTAACCCAAAGGTGGTAGTTAATGTTTGTGGCATTAAATCCGTCTAAGTACCACTTTAAAAAAAAAGTGTAAAATTGCCTCGTACATATACATACATAACTACGCGCCTTTTTACAATGAGGTAGGCCGAAACTACAACAACTACACTTAATACAATCGTAAGTTATCCCTTTCGACTCGATTCGACTCGAAGAAATCGAGTTATTAGAAGAAAATCATGTTTAAACTTTTTTGTTAAATATATGTATTACTGACTTCCAAAAAAATACTATTAAGAGGTAAATAAGTTTACTTCCGGAAGTCGGTGACTTTTATTGGTTTCGTTGACTTTCTTGCCACCGACTTCCAAATGTAAAGTTATTTTCCGGTTTTTTTTAATTCAGTTTTATTTTTTACAAAAAAGATTTTTATTTAAAAGATGTTAATCTTTTTTATTAAATATCCAATAATATCTAGATTACCATATAGACAAAGAGAAAAAGGTATGAATTATAGACGATAACTCATAAACCACTTAATCAATATAAATAAAATTGATATGGGACCACCTGGGAAGTATACCCTATCAAACAAAAAGAATTTTGCAAATCGGTCCAGGCGTCTTTGAGTAATCGGTGAACATACATCACAAAAGCCTCTCAACCTCTCTAAATATTTTGCGTGGACGACATGTTCAAAGTGAACAAGCCCATTTAAATTCAGATTTTTTTTTATACATTTTACGTTTTATTATTGCAGGTTTTAAGCCTAAACTTGACAAACCTAGTGATCCTGATCGTGCTTAAAGCGTTAATATTGGCTGCTGGCTTCTTCGGCGCGGGCGCATGGAAAGGCGGACATTCTTACTACGGAAGGAGTCTTGATGGTAAGTCTCACTCATTATATTTTATTTAGCAGAGGTGTACCTAATTGAACACCCTCTTTTCACCAGTTATGTCTCATGTTATCATGTGATCCAAAATAATGCGTTTCTTTTGCCATCAATTGGGCACAAGTTTCCAAATTGTATGTAAAATCAAAAGGTATTTTTTAAGTTACTCTCAATAAGCCTTTTCATTTGATACCATATTGTATTTTTTTTTTTTTATTATTGATAGGCTCGCGTTTGACCACTATCTCACCTGATGGTAAGTGATGATGTGGTCGACGATGAAGCACGCTTACCTAGAAATAACCTATTCACTCTTGACTTGAAGACCCCCAGGTTATAGCTATCGGGAAATACAGACTCGGGCAGGGAATTCCACTCCTTAGCAGTACGCACAATGAAAGTATTCCCAAACCGTTTAGTGCGTGTGGGTGGGATGTCTACCATGTAACGGTGGCGCATCGCGCATCGACGTCTTGTAGTCCGATGATGGAACGGGCTTGGCGGAATTAGGCTGTGCAATTCCATCGCACACTCTCCGAAATGTAACCGATAGAAAACCGAAAGGCTGGCAACGCGTCGACGATGCTCCAGGCTCTGGAGCTTTGACTCGACTAGCGCGTCGTTGCCGATGAGCCTCTTGGCTCGTTTCACTATAGACTCTAGCGCTTCAAGCTGGTATTTGGCGGATCCGTCCCAGAGATGAGAACAGTACTCCATACACGATCGAACTTGCGCTTGATATAAGTTCAGCAGCTGTTCCGGTGTGAAATACTGTCTCACCTTTGCTAGGATACCTAACTTCTTAGCAGCCAGTTTAGCCTTAGCCTCGATGAAAGGACCAAAATTGAGGGTAGATGTAAGCGTTACACCAAGAAGCTCAATATGGTCGGTAATTGGCACGGTTACATCACGAAAAGAAGGAGCAGGTTGTAAAAATAAATTAAAAATAACTATTCCGCCGACTTGGGTGGTCCGCCATATTGGATTTAGAATGACGTCACATAACATATCGTGCATTTTCATCCAAAGTTAACGTGTACCTATACAAAATTTCAGCTCAACCCGTTGAAGATATTTACTTCAAAATTGAGTTTAAAAAATTCACCCTAACATACATACATACATTGCAAGTTAAATACAAGCTTTTAAAAATAAATTGAGAAAATTTCGAGTTGTAAGCATAGTATAAAGAGGGGAAGTACGATAACTTCATACAAACGCGTAGCGCGCGGCTTGTATGTTTGCGCCGTAGTATCTATGCGTCGCCGCACGCACACTAAACAAAATCTCGGCTCCTTTCGCGCTGCGCCAGTCGGGGCTAACACTGCACGAGGTTCGCGCGTCACGGCTTTTCGGCACCGCTAAACGAATAAAAAATGTCTGATAACCGCGGGAGAAAGTATTGCTGTGTGTTTGGGTGTCTTAATAATTCATCAATTCCAGAATTGTCTCAGTTCAAATTACCTATTGAACAGGAAAGGTAAGCTACTCACTTATTCTAGCATAATTCAATTTTTTACTTCATAATGAGATACCTACCTACCTACTGACTTATTTTTGTTGTATTAGCATATTAGTTTTCTATCACACAGAGGAAGTAGAATAGAATAGAATAGAATATACTTTATTGCACACCAAAATCTACGAAACAAAACTGTTTTACAAAAAGATGTTAAATCTATGGTTACAATGGCGGTCTTATCGCTAAGAAGTACCGCGAGTTATCGCGAAGTAGGTAGGTAGGTAGGTCTACTTTCCCACTAGAATGTTTGTACTTTTGATCTGTCAACTGATTTACCGCTATTGCTTTGTTTACGTTTAGTTGTGCCGATTTCTCAGTATTGTACGTATATTAACTAAGTACCTAACTACCCACAGTTATGAAATCGTAATTAAAAATAAGTTATTGACTAATTTTAAATTATATACAACATTATTTTTAGTATATGCGAAACCTGAATATAGTTTGTTCAGAATAAGTAACTGAATCGATTCCAATAGTTTTTACACCATGTTATATTTTGTCCCAAAAATATTAATAAAAGGTTACGAGTTGGACACTTAGTAGGCATACGAAATCATACGGCGCGCAACAAGGTCACGGCAGGTCAAAGCGACAGTACCTACGTGCGCTAAAAGTGACAACCCTATGACAGTAGGCAATTATATCGCGAATTGGGCCGGAGATAACCTACTTCCCCTCTATTTACTTTGTTGTAAGCGACTGTGGTAGCGGTACCTACAGAGCGCAAAAAACGAATCAGGAAGAGGGTAGATTGTTTTTCTGCTTATAAACATTCACCCGCAATAACTTCAGTTTATCCGTGATCATGGCGTGTGCAACTGCGCCGAAATATCGGAAACACATTTTATTAATAATCTTTATTGGCATAAATTATACAAACATATTTATGAATTCCCTAGCCCTGCGCTAGTGTACACTGTATTACGGGAGCTAGTGTCTTGCCCTTATATCTATGTTATATGTTATTTATCAACAATAAACATGGTAAATATCCCGTTTTCAATGTTATATATAATTGGGCACAAATCTCCGTGCTTTTAATAAACGTCTGACGGAAAAAGCCAGTCCAGAACCTCAACGAGAGATAGTTAAGAAAGTAGGATCGAACATTTGATCTGACCAAGTTATACCTAGTAGGTAGGTATGGTATGATACTCAGTTTGTTTCATAGAATAGAATATAATTAATTGCTCAATAAAATTTAAAAAAAATAACTGGTTTACAGAAATTGCAGATGCAATGGTTGAAATGGCGTATTATAGTAGTTGTTGTTCTTTTTTAATTGTGTTTTATTGTTATGTCTTGTTTGAGTAAAATGTATTTTATCTTTATTTTAAATAATTTAACGACACACCCGTATCTATAAATACATCAAAATGATTACTTGAGTAAAGTCATATTTATTTATTTAACACTTAAAGCACAAAGTACAGAGGCGGATTTAATGCCAAAGGCATTTTCTACCAGTCAACCTTTGGGTGATGCAGAGACAAACAGTGGTGAGAGGTGTAAATAAGAAAAAAAATACTTAATTATTAATTTACACTATATGGATATATAAAATACTATAAATATATTTTATTCTGTAATTTAGTTATTGCTTGAAGTTAGAACTGCAGATTAAAGTTAGAATTATAGCTTTGCTTTGTTTAACGATTATTACTTCTCAGCTTCGTTTAAAATTTCATCTTTAACATACGAATTATTTGTACGTGTATTTACTAACTTGACTACAAATACGAGTGATAGAGTGTTATTCGTATAAATTATTGAAACAAGTGAGTTACGTTGTCATAGAAACCGTGGCTGAGTCCATAAATGCGCAGAAGTAAATCAATAATCTTCACTTCTAATAACAATGGTCGTGCTCGTACAACATATAATTGAAAGCCTATTTTAAAATCTAAAATGGCTTTCTCCCGATACAACAAAACTTACTTACCGAGTATATATATAAACGAAAGTTTTAAGTAACGTGGTCCATTGACTGATACAATTTGCTGGTCATTTTGCGAGCGGGTGTATGAAGATAATCCCCTGGCAATGGGATTATCAGCCGGACACGGCAAACCCATCGTCTAGTTTTATCGGATTATGGACACGGTCAGTTTGTTTGTCTCGCGCCCTTGAAAGGTGGACGGCAGATGGATGGGAAATAGATTCATTGCTGATTTGTGGCCAGTTAATAGTTTGTGATGGGTCTTCTGGAGCATGGCTGATTGTAGAGTTAATATTTAAGATCATCATAATTAATAAAATAATTTGCAGAAACAATTTTTTTTTTTGTTTTTGTGCACAGACAACAAGACTTAATGATGGACGTTTTCTAATGAAATTTTATTCAATCTATACCAATATTATAAAGAGGAAAGATTTTTTGTTTGTTTGTATCGAATAGGCTCCAAAACTACTAGACCGATTTTAACCATTTTTCAGTAATAGGAAACTACATATCAGGAAGTAACATCATGCAACAAACCTCGGGAGCGGGGCAGCAACTAAAGATGCGGGTTAAACTGCACAGAACAGCTAGTTAATATATAAATTGATTAGATTTATTAATTTCATTTAAAAACGTTTACCGGTTTTAAAGAAAACTTCTACTTTATCTTTAAACCAGTATACTTATTAAGTTTGTTGAATGCATGTTCTATGATTAAAAACACTGTTAACATCGCCTCGTGAATGTCATTACCGCGCCAAAAAAAAAGCAACTGTACTTTTTAACACAATGTCTTTTCTACATCATTTATCTAGACAATAAGAACGCGACCTACATCAGTGAGGACGAGATCCTGCTGTACCTGAGCTACCTAGCTGGTCAGCAGAAGAAAGACTACGGCTGCCTGTACCTGCTGTCGTGCCAAAGACCCCAGCAGGCTGCACTGTACTCCTCCGGAGCTGAACTACTGCTGCAAGGAGTGAAAATGTTGCAAGGGTACGTATGGAATTCAAAAGTTATAAATTTCGTAATTTCACACCTGTAATACTTGGCAAAGGTATTTAATAAACTCACAATTCGCCAGGTATGAAAAATATTTGAATGTATGCCAGAAGACTGGCTTTTTTTTCTTTTTCACCAAAGAATCAGCCTTGCCATCCAACGTGGCAATGCTGCGGGCTACGGACTCTTTTTCTAAGTATAAACAGCAATTTGAACGAATTTTTTGGATACAATATGAATACCCTGTTTTTTTTTTAAATAAAAACTATCGCCGTCCAACGTGGCAATGCTGCGGGCTACGGACTCTTTTTCTATAGACAGCAATGTGGACGAATTTTTTGGATACAATATGAACACCCTGTTTTTATTTTGAAAATTTTAACAGGGTGTTTTATTTTCATATTTTCGATAGTCATTCATATTTTTTATTAGGGTGTCGTAGTCAACTAGGAACCCTTATAGTTTCGCCATGTCTGTCTGTCCGTCCGTCCGTCCGTCCGTCCTCGCTTAATCTCTGTGACCGTTAGCACTAGAAAGCTGAAATTTGGTACCAATATGTATATCAATCACGCCGACAAAGTGGTAAAATAAAAATTGGAAAAAAATGTTTTATTAGGGTAGCCACCCTATATGTAAAGTGGGAAGTGATTTTTTTTTTAATTTCAACCCTAATGTGTGATATATTGTTGGAAAGGTATTTAAAAATGAATAGGGGTTTACTAAAATCATTTTTTGATAATGTCAATAATTTCGGAAATAATCGCTCCAAAAGTTAAAAACAATGTGTCCCCCCCCCTCTAACTTTTGAACCATAAGTTTAGAAAATATGAAAAAAATCTGAAAAGTAGAACTTTATAAGGCTTTCTATGAAAATCATTTTGAACTTGATTGACACAACAGTTTTTGTACAAAAAAGACAAAAAGTTGTACAAAATAATTTCCTCCTCCACCTTTAAACTCATAAGTGGGAACACTTATTGTGACGGACGGGAAACTACGGAACCCTACACTGAGCGTGGCCCGACACGCTCTTGGCCGGTTTTACTACACAAATTATAGCATCTAAAAAAGTGATCCATAAGTCGACACTCCACAGTGTGACTGACCTATGCTTTGCCGATTTGAATATTTTCTTTTGAATTCCAGGGATAGTGTAGATTTGGAACCGTATGCTGAAATATCAATGGGCATCAAGCTTGCCGCCGAATGGGGAGAAGAAGGCATGAACTGCGAAACCAGATATAAATGTGGACAATAAATTAGGTTTATTTTGATTTCAGTGGTACTTAAAATTATCTAAGCGAACCTTAAGAACACGGGAAACGAGACGTACTGCAGGTTATCACCCTTAGCTTGTCGGTATTTCACACATTCGCACGAAGCGCTTTACATCAACTTTTATTAAGCACTCTGCATAGAAATTTAATGCCTGCTTCTGTATTCCGGCATTCATGTAGCCCGGATCTATTTAAATGAAGACTTACCAGGCTTGTTTTAGGTTAGCTTGTCCGGTCATCGATTTCATCTTTGTCCTTAGACAAGATTGAAGCCACGAGATTATTTAAATGGGCTCGCCAATTTTAAATAATAAAAAAAACGAATCACTCTTCTATTTAAAAAGAGTGTAAGTAGGTTAGTTGTTTAAAAATAATAATAAATTAAAAAAAAAGATAATTAAGACTTGGCCGCAGAAGTATTATAATAATTAGTTGATATACTAAATGTCTGATTCTAAATAAGTCACACAACTTCGATAACATATTTAAGATATACGTAGTCATAATTATAAATAATTTAAATAAAAGTTTTATTTTCAGAAAATTTAGTTTATTTAAATCCTATTTAATTTTATTAAACTTTATTTGTACAGATTAGCGGATGTTTGCATTTAACATTTAAAGATTCTTTGGGAATTCCAAAATTTCGGTAATTTTTAACCATTTTCACACACCCTATAATATTAGCCCAAATCAGTCTAAGTCACACACTTTTCCAAGTTATATGTATTAGGTCCATAATTTCCTAACTATAGTCCTTGAAAATACTTACAAAAAAGTCGTTGTACACCACATGGAATTTTACTGTTCCTGATTATAAACATTTGCCAAACGGTCATGTGCAGGGAACGGTTGGGTCAAAAAGTTGCACGGTTACACAAAGTTTGATTAACCATTAAACGTGTTAACCCTTATAATATATGGGTTAACCACATAAATATTGCTGGTTAACAAGAATGAATGAGACAAAGCACCAAGCGCGGGGTAACTCCGTCAGTTTCCTATATGTTTGTACTATTGAATCAAACTCTGTGTGAACCGCTTATTTTAATATAACTAATAAGGATTAAGCTTTACTTGAGATTTTTTCGCTCAACCATATTAAAATTCCTATACGGGTAGATTTTTCGGTTCCTGGTCACGTGTCAGTTATTTTCTTGAAAAAAAATCTACACCACCAAAGTCCCTAGCACGATTTTCACCCTAATGCAAAGTATTACTAGCGCTTACTTTTGAACTGGAATTTGAAAAGCGCCACCAACGTAGATACGAGGAGTTCCTTGTATGTACGTTGGTATGCCCTATTTGTACGTCAGAGCTGTCAAAATTTGTTAATTATGACAGCTCTAACGTACAAATAGGGCTGAAAAACCGAACAGTGCACAAACGACGGAACTCCATTCTTTTTCTAAGACCACTTTAAGAAGAACTATGGAGGGTTTGCAGCAATTACTCTGGGAGTTCGTTCGTTGTTCGCTCGAGCTGCTCTATACTCTGCGTAGGAAACATAACCGTCGCCATCTTTATCGTCAGATTCCAGAGTGCGATCCACCAAAGCTGAAATTGAAGAACGTCTTTTTTTAATGTATAAAAATATTGGCATTCAGAAATCATTTAAAATAGGTACGTTCAAGATATATTTACACACATCAAAAGTATCTAGGGATCAACATATATTTTTGCAATAACTTTTCTCCTGATTGATATTAATTAAAATTGTCTTTAAGGATTCATCAAATAAAGTGTTTTCGTTTGTCACAGTAACGATAAACCAAGTCACCTTTGCATTAATAAAGAAATTTGCCATTTTCCTAATAAAGGGATTTTTGACATTTGAACCACTAACATTAAAGTTCGAAAAAAGGACTAAAATAACAGTTTTCTTTAAAATTTTATTGGGTAACTTAAACAATTAATAATCCGTGTTTCTACCGCGAACACTAACAACACAAGAACATCGGTTTGGCATACTCAAAATGAGTTCATCCAAATCACGCTGTGGAATGGCCGCCCATGTTCGTTGCAACAACAAAAAAAGGTCTTCTTGCGACTGGATACCCTCCATATTCGGCAGAGCTCTTCTCTGTAGCATATCCCATGCATGCTCAATCGGGTTCAAGTCTGGCGACTGAGCAGGCCAGGGCAGGACATTGATGTTAGCTGCGGCGAGAGTCTGTCTTACAACTCTTGCGGTGTGCGGTCGTGCATTATCATGCATTAACTGAAATAAGGGACCGATTTGCACTTGTACAGGAACGATGACGTCTGATACAATCGTCTCAGCATAAATTTGAGCGTTGAGGTTGCCTCTGATCCAAATCAACTCAGTTCTTCCGCCGATCCAAATACCCGCCCATACCATGATGGTTCCACCACTATAAGGATGGACTTCCTGGCAGGATTTTAATCGCTGTTGGCGTCCAGGGGTTCTCCAGTGTCGTATACGTCTTGTATCCGGTCTCATACCAAAACGAGACTCATCAGAAAAGCACACGAAACGCCATTGTTCTTCTGCCCAATTTCTGTGTTCAAGAGCCCATTGATATCGAATCCTACGATTGTGCATTGCTATAGGTGGTACCCGTAGCGGTCTTCGGGAATGAAGGTTCACTTCATGCAAGCGGTTTCTGACTGTTTGGTCGCTAATTAAGTTCCCTGAAGAGTGATGAAGCCTCACGGCTAACATCATGGCGGTTATTCTTGGAGCTCTTCGAGTTAAGATTTGAATGTATCGGTCTTGTCTCCGTGTGGTGCAGCGATACCGTCCTCCATGGCGCTCAGCCACGGTACCAGTGCTTCGGTAACGTGTCCAAAGTCGACTGATAACACTCTGACTTGTATTCAGAGCTAAAGCTACAGTACGTTGCCGGGAACCAGCTTCTATCATTCCCACGGCTCTGAGCATTTCTTCCCTGCTTAAATGACGTCGCCGCTCCATAATAACGTTGGTTTTAATCAGTAGTAGGGAAACAGTAGCACTAATAATGTCTTCAATGCGTTGCCGCGTTGTATGTTTTTATAGGGAAAATATTGACAGCTTATTTTCATCTTTTACTCGAATTTGATTGAGAGTTCCTGATTCAAATTATGAAATGCACCAAAAAGGATCCATATAAATTTATAAAATCATAAATTTATTACAAAGCCACATCTCAATCTCAAGAAATCCGCATAAAAATGCTTGATCCCTAGACACTTTTGATGTGTGTATATATGCTGCCAGTACATTAAATGCGATGTAAATGATTACATTGATAGGGTGCAATTTCATTCGAAAAATCCTATTAGTGTTTAGAAGTGCTTCAGGATAACTTATCAGGTGTTTAATTGTATTAATCAACCTTTTATTTTAAATGAAGATCGAAATGAATGTCAAACAATTCAGAACTTCATTGATAGCTGGCATAGGGTTGGAAACTCTATAAAACTTACCTATGTAAGTATCCAGATCATTGGCTTCAGGCTCAATAGATGAATCCGCGTCTGGATCGGGAGCCTCGTGTTCTATCGTGTGGTAAACTGCCTGGAAACATAAAATTTAAGAATTGCCAAGTCAATTAGTAGCTAAATTCTGGGCTGTCTTTATTTTACCAACCACAAAAAATCAAAAATCAGGTCTACTGGTTTACTAAGTTTTACTGTTCACTTTTGAACTGTCGATAAGATTACCATAATAAAATGAAGCTACAGTCCCAGTCACAAGGCATAATAACTATAATATATATGATACATATACAGAGTGTTAGGTTAAACGAGGGACTTATTGAGGGAGGGTATTCAGTATTCGATTCTCGTCCCAAATATGTAAATAACCTATAACCTTAATTTCTGACGTAATTGTCCAATAAAATACATTACTCATGAACACTGAGCGCGAGAGAAATAAACTTGTAAACAGTGAAGTAAATCACGCGGCAAAATACCTACGCGCCGATTCTACCGAAAAGGCGTCCTAAGCCAGGTTTAAAGTATGAAGGGAAAATGGATTATACCTAAAGGTCTTTGACATGCACACATGTTCTGCGATAGTATTAAATCGCTAGCGCAAGGGTATACACACGTTGCGAGACTTATGCGAAATTTTTGGTATGGTTCTGTCTTTTATTTATTAGTGTTTTTTTTTTGTTCATATTTTTATTAGTATCATGTAAGTATGCACTATTGTGGGTTTGAATATGTCCCTCGTTTAAACTAACATACTGTATAGTACTCTATGTTACTACATATGTCCAATGGACACTCTTAAAAACACAAATAAAGAATAAGATATGTCTATAACTTAAATAACTAGTTATTATTAGCAAGTTGACAAAATAGACTTTATATTAAGAGTCTTAAGATATAATTTAAATAACAAACCATTGGTAAAGTGACTGTCAAAAAGTTTTCGAAAGGATACATACCATTAAGACTAGATTTTCGAATCTAGTCTTGATTCGAAAAGAACTTTCAAGGTAACTGCCTAATTAATATTCTTCTCACCTTTAACAACTCTAGACCATCCAACATGGAATTTTTGTCAAAATCGTGAGCTGAGAAGTAATGGAATTCCAGTTCTTCGGGCGTCATCTTCGACAACTCTTCGCTCGTAAGGACATGTGTGTCTTCTTCAATATGTCTGTAATTAGACGATTCATTGAAACCAATTGATATGTGAGTTGCCACGTTACGCGAATTAGCCGTTATAAAGCGTGTTTTAGAAAGGTGTCGTCAAATTTATGGTGTCATGTACAGAGGCCTGCACATCAAGCTACTACAATCTGTCAGATTTCTTTGATAGATTTTCGACTTTATTTCTAAAGTAGTTAGGTTCAAGATTCATTATGAAAAATTGACAGTTTCGTGTAGCTTGACCTGCTGGGTGCTGGCGTCTGTACATCACGCAGATAGAAAGCTCTCGCGATTTCTACGGTGGTCCCATGGATAAAGTTGAATCTTGCCCTTTTTTACGGATAAGAAATCATCAATTAATTTAAAATTCTGATCCTTGTCAAGAAAGGGGAGTGTCAGACTTTTACTGTCTAAATCCCACCCATGTTCCTTCTTTTGCTCTTTATGTTCTGGGGCCGCGGTGTCTCTTTCGAACAACCCGCATCCCCGGCAGTAAATCTTGCCCTGAAATATCACACCTTTCTGGTTTTCTTTCTGGCTACATACCCATTTTGTATAAACTATCAATAATTATTTGAAAATGATGATTTGAAAAACAGGCTTTTTATGTATGTGAAGTTTCTGATACTTAATACCCATATTGAGACCACAAAGTGTGACACTAATCTCAGTTAGGCCAAATACCAAAATGGCATAATTGACAAATAACACATACGATGCCTTTCGCTACACCCCGTGAACCATCATTCACAGAATCAATTCGCTTTACAATTAATTTTCCTTGTTTTGTTCGGATGGGAAATCCTCATATGTCTCGCTGAGGGCAAAGCGGAAGAGAGTGTCAGACTTTTACTGACTAAAACCCAGTCATGTTCCTCCTTTAGCCCTTTGTGTTCCAGGACTAAGGTATCTCCTTCAAACAAACCAGCAGACTCGAAATTAATTCCACTGACTTCACATTTGCTAACAACCTTAAATTAAACGTTCCACGCCGTAGACCAGAACGTCGTCGTTGCTATTGTAATGTTCATTTACTTCATTCGTGTCGTGCAACAGTTACGTCTTTCTAGCAAGAATGCTCAAAGACAAGACAAGAGTTACCCTTGGGCTTGTCAGTAGAAAGACAATGGAGATAGTGTCCGAATGACCCTTATTATTTCAACACTAACTGTCTATCCTTTGTAAGGTTATTCTAAGTACACACGGCGGGACGGTAAGCAATGTGTAGCTCACCGTCCGTCCGTGAAGTTACGACAAGCCGTGTCGACGGCGCGTTCGTGTTCCACTCGCGCCTCAAAGAGTTGTCAGCAAAGCAGAAGGGCCCGCCAGAGCCACTGCCTGTCGGGGTTGCGGGGTTGTTCGAAATAGTAACAGTGGCCCCGGAACACAAAGGGCAAAAGAAGGAACACGTATGGTTTTTATTCAGTAAAATTCTGACACTCCATCGCGCTCCGCCCAGAGCGGGGGAAGTTTTTCCATGATTTCCTATTCGCAATGAAAATATAAAAGGGGTTAAGCAGACGTGCAACCACATTTCGCCAGATATGTTTTGACGGAACGGTAAGCGCAGTGGCTGAGCGATCGACTGCTGCGCTGCGTGTCGTGAGTTCAATCCCCGCACGGAACAAATATTTGTATGGTCTAAAGCTAGTTGTTCCGGGTCTGGCTGTTGGTGTATGTGAGTTTAAATGTTTGTAAATGCACCCACGATACAGGAGAAATTCCTAGTGTGGGGCAACGATTTTTATATAAAAATAAAAAATAAACAGAAAATAATGCTTCCTGATGAAGGCGAGCCTATTGCCATCAACCGGGCTGAAATCCAGACACCGCAGCTGCTACAAAGGAATTGTTGTGTATGGGGTTTTCATATATTTACTGTAGTTCAACTTACTTGGTATCGTGTAGCAACTGTACGTCTCCGGTGAGTGAGTCTGAACCCCGCGGCTTGTAGTGATGATGCCTTTGTTCAACCGGGGTCTGCCCATGGGGGTGGTGTGGGCCCCGGCGCATGCCGAACGTCACTGCGTTCAGCATTAGTATTAGACATGCTGGAACGAAATTGGGGCGGAGGATTTTTATTTTGTACAGGAGCCTTTGCAATGCGTTTAGAAATCTCACATTTTTTTTTTCTCTTTGAAATCTAGCCTGGCCTGTGTAGAACAACTGATCAAAGTATCATCTAAATCGGGTCTGCAATAAATTTAGAGTCTATAGGCTTCGAAGCAACGAACGAAAAGAAATTGATTAATATTGTATACTAACTGTACCCAGCGGTTTCACCAGCACTTAGGGGTATGAAATATAGAGGTTAGTCGATTTTCATACCTACCCATATGCACACAAAATTTCATACAAATAGGTTCACCCGTTCCGGAGGAGTTTGGTAACAAACACCGCGACACGATAATTTAAAATATTAGATACTAGCTGGCGCCCGCGGTTTCGAACGCGTGATATAAAAAAAGAGAATCCTATGTGTTATTCCAGACTATAATCTACCTCTGTGCCAAATTTCATCAAGATCCATTCAGCCGTTATGACGTGAAAGAGTAACAAACATCCATTCATAGGTCATCAGTAGTCATTTCAGCATTTGCCAAACTTCGCGGTCCTATGCGTGCTTCCAGGTCTTTCCCGCAACTTTATGACATCTTTGTACGCGATGTTATCATAACCATCATATATAATTATCTCGATAAATTTATTAAGGCTGGTGAAAAGTGTCTAGTTAGAAAACGCTAACATCAAAGTATACTAATGGTCCCGAGCGACATCAACCTCCATACAGGCTATCGATATGACACTCCACTCTATATACAATTAAAAATTATAACGGACAGCTCCAAACGCGTGCAAACGAAGATTCTTCTACCAAACGCTAACAAGCGACACGCGACACAAATCCGTCGCATCAGTCGACAAATAACATTATAACAGTGACAAATATAACAACAATCAGCGAACAGTACTCAATACCTGTCTTTAATTTCCATTGCATTGTAGTCTGGAATATAAAGGGTGGCAGCTGGGGTCCATCGTACCCCATGCGGTCTACTGACATCCCGCAGGGACACAATATTCACACCTCATTTCACAAGAGCCCTGCCCTTTATATTTGTCATCGCCTAGTCAACAGCACGACAAATTGAATATTATGCTGCGATTTCTGTTTGAAATTAGCTGTATTGTAATTTACGAGTTTATTTAAATTGTAATGGAGTGGTTCGATAGGTTCGGATGAGTGCGTTTGTAATTAAGATAACCTACTTTTAATAACTTAAACAAATATTTCGTTTTATCTGCTATTGGTTTCAGCATCTTTTATGCAAAACAACATAATATCTATATATTCTTTTCATATCTAACTATGTTACATAAAATGCTGGCTTAATTAGATCAAGGCCCAAATACAAAAGTCTCAAAATCAATCTCCTAAGGACTTGCAGTTTTAGTAATAAACCACTAGTCTAGTCGACAAGTTAAAACGGTACAAAATAGAGATACTGCTCTTAAAATTATGTGCGATAGCTCATTGGATCCGGAATGACGCCTAGAAAAATGTGCTAAAAGCGTATATTAGCACATAAAAAATTGCAAAAGTTAACAACAAAACAATTAAAGATGAAAAAAATGGCATTTCGTTTTTTGCCAATATTTCATAAACTATTAATATTTAAGAAATTTAAAAAAAAACCGGCCAAGAGCGTGTCGGGCCACGCTCAGTGTAGGGTTCCGTAGTTTCCCGTCCGTCACAATAAGTGTTCCCACAACTTTTTGTCTTTTTTGTACAAAAACTGTTGTGTCAATCAAGTTCAAAATGATTTTCCTAGAAAGTCCTTATAAAGTTCTACTTTTCAGATTTTTTTTCATATTTTCTAAACTTATGGTTCAAAAGTTAGAGGGGGGGGACACACACATTGTTTTTTACTTTTGGAGCGATTATTTCCGAAATTATAGACATTATCAAAAAATGATTTTAGTAAACCCCTATTCATTTTTAAATACCTTTCCAACAATATATCACACGTTAGGGTTGAAATTAAAAAAAAATCACTTCCCACTTTACATATAGGGTGGCTACCCTAATAAAACATTTTTTTCCAATTTTTATTTTACCACTTTGTCGGCGTGATTGATATACATATTGGTACCAATTTTCAGCTTTCTAGTGCTAACGGTCACAGAGATTAAGCGAGGACGGACGGACGGACGGACGGACAGACAGACATGGCGAAACTATAAGGGTTCCTAGTTGACTACAGAACCCTAAAAAGATTCTGAAAGATGAGGAAATTTTCAATAAAAAACTCATAACTCCCGGAACTCTATCTCCATTATTTATAATTTTAATTTAACGCTGAAAATAGGTCTGCGCGCGACATTTTTAGGTTGCGTGCGAGTAATTAATTTATTTAAGGTACTGAATATTGTTTTTTTAAATTTGAAAAAATTATGATGTGTTCTGAACACTATAAATAATTTATTCCCGTTCGAATTTTTTCTTAAAGTTAATTTTTCAACAAGTTAAACAATTGTTAACTAACAAAATTTTCTCGAATTAGCGTCTTAATTGTAAGTGAAAAAAAATGTTTAAATAATGGTCGTAAAAACTTTTTGCATCGTAGAGCCTTTCTTACATACATACTTAACAAGATCGTGCCATAAAAGTTAAAAAAATATTTATACTTTGTTAAAAAAATTGTTATACAATATTTTTACTTGAACTAAAACTTAAAAATCGAAGAAATGTTGTTAAATTTTTTTTTTTCTTAATCATTATATTATCGTTTTTTTTTATTAATACAAGATATTTATTGAATTGCAAAAAAAAAAATCCCGCCATTTGTTGATAAATCCTTACTAATATTATAAAAGCGAAAGTGAGTTTGTTTGTTTGTTTATTTGTTTGTTTGTTTTTTACCTCTTCACGCTTTAATGGTTAAACCGATTTTGATGAATTTTGGTACAGAGATAGTTGGGAACCAGGAGACGGACATAGGCTATATATTTTTTTTTAAAGTGGGATGTGAGGGAGAAAGAGGGAAGAAAAGGGAAAACTAAGCGTTGCTATTACAAATCAATAAGGCGCAAGGGGAACTGTGTTACCCCGAATTTAACGCGAGCGAAGCCGCGGGCAAAAGCTAGTTTGTTATAAACAAACTGAGGAAAAACACTTTGTTGTCCGCCTGTATGTCTGTCTGTCAAGACCCTTAATCTCAGGAACGCATGGAGATATCGAGTTAAAATTACCATTTACTCAAGTCTGTAGACCGGTGAAGCTGTGAAAAAAAATTAACATTAATCCTACTATCCGTAAGCAAAACGAGTCGTTTTTGTTTATTGGAACGGGGCTTTAGTCTACGTAGTCAAAAGATATGACGGTTTGTGTCACAAGTTTTGCACCAATTTTCCGCCTGCCTGGACTATGACAACTCTATCTTCTCAAAAACAAAAAACAACAGGTGCCGTCACCCTTTAGATGAAAAAAAAAAATATTACAAAGAGCTCTCAATGTATCGAATGCATAATTTATTTTAGCCCCTCGATATCTGAACAGTTGGCATAGAGAAAGACGAGACTGGCCTTTAATCGGACCCCACTTTATTATAGAGCAGTATAAAGCCGTAATGGGGGACAAATTATGCACTCGCTGTGACAAGTGCGCGGTCCATATGTCGGGGTGTCCGCAGCAAGCGGTGCTACGGCCACGGGGACATACGGGACTGTAAAATGGCGAATAAATAATAATCTGTTTTTACAAGCAACATGTGCCAAATAAAGATTTTTAAGTTTTAAGTTCGGGAATGTTCCGGATTTTATTTACAAACTTTCTTTATGACTCCGATACCTATTAATCTTATGTATTTTCGTACTAAGATGATAGCCTATACTAATAGTCTACGGCGATAAAAAGATAAGGGTATTAATCAAAAAATCCAGGAAAAAATCGAAGAAAAAAATCATAACCGTTTTTTAGAAATCCATGAGGTAAAGCAACACAAACGATGAACATCCACGGAGTTGTCAGTGATTTTCTTGTGCAATAACGAATTTCTGCTTTGAGGTAATACTTGTTTCGAAATATTATGGCTTCAAAATACCATATTAATAAAAACGTATTTTTTTTATCAATACAATAGACGGAAATCGCCGCATTAGAATTTTGATAAGTGCAACTTAAAAAATTACGTTTTTATGTTGTGTACGTACATGTACACATGTTATTGCTCGTGATTGTACGCTGAGCACCTAAAAAAAAGTTTTTTTTTTTTAAGAAATACAGGGTGTAATAAAACCGACAGGGAAACGATTTCTTTTGGGTGAAAAATATTACATTTCACGGTACGGTACTCAATGTTGTGAAACATTGTGCAGATGGGTGCATTGCATAGTACGGAAGTCGGAGAGGGATTTAAAGTAAAGTATAAAAAAAACATTAGCCCCCATATCTCTGTAACTAAAAAGTTCCCAGTTTGGTCTAGAACCAAAAAAAAACTTTCGACGTCGTCGTTGAGGGAACTTTTCCACCCTTTATATTCGCCACTCAACACATCCGTATGTCCCAAAACATGAATGGAATAGGGATTCGCGGCCTCCATCCCGCCATATTATCGTCTGATAACACTGTAATCCCATGCGATTACAATAGATCCGTCGCCACGGGTCACAGCCTCCTTTATTTAGTTCTGAGCCTTGGTTACATTTTGGTTTTGCACTACAATGCAGAATAATGAGCTAATGAAGGAGGATTCCGGATAGGGATCTTTGAAGCGGTTTAGAAAGCTTATTTACAGATTATAAATGGACGTTCGTGAATCGAATCTAAATTCAATCACGAATCAGTTTAAATGAATTGTCATATTTGGGTCATTTAAGTAACAATTAATAAAATGTTAGGATTTATGAATCAGAAAAAGAAAGAGATAGAAATTAAGATACCGGTAAATTGGGTGTTAAATATATCTATTGAAGCTCCAATTAGATCTTGAAGAGTTTTTAGGTTAATTCTATGAGCTTATGCGGATACAGTGATAGGTATACCACTGAATGCCTTAGTCCAAAACCAAGATAATAAATAAAAAGAATCAACATCTTACCTTCTACTCTCATGTCTGTAGCATCACTCAGATTCTCACTTGTTTTCTTTTTAAAAACAAAATAACATCACACTTTTCTACTAACACATTTTGAGGCATCTGTCAAAGGCTGACATTAGAAATCAATTTAACAGCGCACGCGCAAACAATACAAGCAAACTCGAACTTTATCCATAGAACGGTACAGACTACTATTGCTTGATTCATGATCAGTTTTAGCGCATGACAAGTTTTAAATCTTGGAGGGTACCTTTGTTTCCGACACCCTCCGTTAGATGTCACTATTAGTCTTGAAGGGACAAAATCGTAACATGCTTTTATTTTCACTTATCGCTTGATTGAAAATCACAGACTTTAATTGATTTTAAGGGAATGGGTCAGTGAGGGAGATTCCTGGAGAGTGGACACTTTGGTCTGGGTTCTGGAGCACGTTGTCACTTTTGATAATTTTAAAACTTTTTTATTTCCTTCTTGTTTGAGTAGAGATTAGTTATATTTATGCTTGCTTATTTCGACAAATCAAACTTTGACCAACTTGCAGACGTAGGCAACGCAACTACCAAATTAAAATGGAACTATATGTCCAAAAATCTACGGATTGGGTTCCGAACAACAGGAATCGGTGACGCAGCGTATATAAGAACTAGCCTAGTCAGACCTTAGGGGCCGTTCAAGTATTACGTAAGCAGATTTATTACAATTACTTACCCCCCATCCCCCTTGTCAGCAAAAGTAAGCAAAGCTCTTACCCCCTCCCCCCATGCTTACGTAAACATTTTCAATTACTGTATTGTTTTTTTTTAAATATTATAATAATTATAATTCTAAAAATAAGAAAATAGATTTAGGATAGAGATTAGATTTTATTGATACGCTATTCAACATAGAGTAAGGGACAAAAATATTGAATCTTACAAACATTATTTGCGGGAATCCCCGAAAATACGTTTTGTTTTCAAGCTAAGACAATGTGAGGGTTGCCATTTGGTAAAAAAGTAAATAACTAACTACCGATGACGTAATCATCATCTAGACTCCCCTACCCCCCATGTCATCCAAAATAAGCAAAGCAAAGACCCCCCCGCCCCCCCATAGTGCTTACGTAATACTTGAACGGCCCCTTAGGCAACAATATATTATCCTAAGTTATAAGAAGAAATGAGATATTTTGATATGTTGTAATAAATACCTTTCAGGACTGACCATTGAACTTAGCACCCATTTAGATTTCACTTCTTTTGTCGTTGAAATCAACAACCAAAGCATATCTCATAATATTGAACTTGGTTCTCATTTCACATTTATGTTTTTGATGGGATAGATAAAATTCATGTGGGATCTATTTAAAAACAACTTTGAAAATTGCCCCACAATCAACAGAGAAATTGCGTCACAAACATACAAAAAAATACAGCTGAAATGAAAATAACCTCCTTTTTTTGAAATTGGTTTAAAATAAAGAATAAAATATCATAACACAATGTACAAGCAACTCTTTTTTAAATAATGCATAAAACAGTTTGTCTTTACGAACCGTTCATAGCTGAGACTCCCTATATATGTATAAACCTACTAACATAATCTTAGTAGCTACACATAAAACAACTCATCATGGTGTTTACAACCCTCTTTCTTAGCCAACCACACATATATACACCATCATAGCACAGACTTGTCAACAACTGAAAACTCATCGCATCATCCGTCGATAACCACCTTTGAAATTTCTATATACGACTCATTTTCTCTTAACTCTACTTTGAAATAGATCTTTATTCCTTTAAAGATAGGAACAGAATTTGCTGGCACAACAAGGCTTTTGTTCACGGGTATAACGTCTTATCAACACATCCTGTGGTAAGATTGAAAGTGAATCATAAACGTATTATTGATAGGGTTGATTTTTGTTCGGGCGGTAGTTTTATAGAAGGCTTTTCAGTATGAAAATGTTTATGTTTATAGCGATCTGTTGTGGGAAGTTAAAAAGAGACGGGCGTATGTAAGCGTGTGAGGGATTGTATGATCAATACGCGAACTGGCTGCGTGTCCCTGGTTCCTAATGGTCGTTTTCTTACATTTGCATGCTAATTGACTTCTCTTGCTGCGCTCCTTTTGTCGTAGCGTGTGTGACGTAAATTGAGACGAATTAAAGCCTTGTTGGCTTGTAGATGAACAGTTTAGTGGGATGAATCTTTAGCAAAAAGTACTATTTGAACCTACTTCAGCTTATCAATTCAGTGCCAAAATTAATGTTTAGAATGTTTTTGTATTTACTCGACAGTCATAAATGCAGATCTAATAATACAATACTATTTGAATCTGATACCACGAACCTGTCGCTTATTAATATAACTCTTATATTGACAAACAGATATCAAAACAATTCATTTTCAAGGATAATACGACTCGAGGGATTCCACGATACTGAATTCAAATACCGCCGGCGCGTCACAAAATAATTGTTATAATCTGTAAACATGTCTCATTTCCTAATTTTTAGTAAATAAATATTAAAACTTAACATACCTGTAACTGCTAATATTTACTTCAAATAAAAATATCTATATATTCATACTTCATTTTAAGGTAAAACATGAATCATAAATCTCTATGTTAGGAACAATAAATTTTCGGTTTTCTGTATCAAACGGAGATTTGCGGCGTAGGGCGGGTGTGGGCGGCGTTGCTAGGCAACCGCCCGCCCTACCACCCCGACTTCCCCCTACCCGGATCACTTTTAAACTTTCATGTCGGAAAGTTTTTAAGGTTTGCTTGTGGCTCTCGGATTCGCCATCTTTTTGTTTTAAGCCTCTTTTGGAGGAAAACAACATGAATAAGGTACACGTGCCCTCAAATGATCTTGAGAAAAATACTTGGACGGAGGTACCTAATTTGGTTAAGCAGATATAAGGAAATTCTTTGGCTCGTAAAATGTATATATTAACATAGAATATGAACCAAGCATCGTCTAATACAATTAGAGACGCAAAAGAGAAATATTTTCTACTAGCATTGAGAGGGATGATTTGATTTGTAAATATCATATTATTTATTCTGAATTTGATGAGCAGATTCAAGGAGAAAAACTCACATAATTTCAATAGAAAAATCTGCTTATAGGAAACAACAATATTAGTCTAAAGTTAATAACGTCATGGTCCATTTATTTCTTAGACGACAAAAACATTCTACCGAAAGCCATATTTAAAAATAAGTCTTTACGCCATTATACCTAAGTATATATTCCTGCAAAGTGCTCGACATGCTTCAAAAAAAGATGGAACATTTTTCCACGTTCATTTAATGTTGGAAAATGTCGAGATATTTACCTCCCCACTTGCCGGTATATGAAGGTAATAAATGCAGCTTAAACGGTTTTATAAAACTTTAAGTATACTACATTTTTAGAAGGATGAGACCAGTGGGACATTATAAGAATGTTGTGATGTCAGTTACATTAAAAAGTTAAAGTGTATAATTGACCTGCCGGAGTTGCAGGTTGTTCGAAAGAGATACCGCGGCACCTGAACATAAAGGGCAATAGAAGGAACATGGGTGGGTTTTAGTCATTACATGTCTGACACTCCCCCCGCTCCACTCAGAGCGGGGGAAGTTATTTGATGATTGCCCGTCTGCAAAAAAGAATGTATAATTGTAGATAATACTATATGTCTACAGTCTCCTTGGTATTGTGGTCTCAAACCTCACTGCTGAGAATGTGGTCCTGGGTTAGATTCTTATGTCGGACAAAGTATTATTAGGTTTTTCCAGTAGTTATTCATCGGTAGCGGCCGCAGAGTCTGGATTTGTGTTTGGTTGATAGTAATAGTCTAGCTCCCTAAACAAAACTGGTGATTTTTTTTCTTTTCTTTGTATTCAGGTACTTAGCAATATGTTTCTTCTTGAGACAATAATCTAAAATATTGTCAGATTTTCATCGGTATTTATGCATACTAGCTTGCGCCCGCGGCTACCTCCGCGTGACATCGAAAAAAAAGCCTCCTATGTGTAATTCCAGACTATAATCTACCTCTGTGCCAAATTTCATCAAAATCCGTTCAGCCGTGAAAGAGTAACAAACATCCATACATCCGTCCATCCTCACAAACATTCGCATGTATAATATTATATTAAAAGTAGGATCTTCAGCTGAGTTGTGCACCCATTGGTGGTATACTTATTGTGTGTTGGCAAATCTTTTTGTTAGATCAGGTTTACTATTTCTCTGAAGTCTTTCGAGTCAAGAGTTTCCTAAGCTACCCCCTCCCTGCAGGTAATGTGATGGTCTAGTCTGGATTGATAGTTCCTGCTGTGTAGCTCAATTTCTACCTTTAGTATTCGCAGATTCTGATCTTGGTTCACATATTTGTTGCTTATGAAAAATGGGATATTGAACATAGCTCTCATTGTTTTGCTTTGAAATACTATAAAGGCTAGTATTTCAATATTACTCTGACTGCTTATGCCCCAAAGCTGTATGTCATACGTCCATACAAGCTTGATTATAGCTTTATATATAGCCAATTCACTGCATCAGTCAACTGCCAAAATGTAGACTTACTATTAAGCACACAAGTCTAACCCTTTCTGGATAGCAAGCGTGTTGTTATGTAGAAAATACAAGAAATTAAAACAGTGTAAGAATTTTATGTTGTCAAATAAATAAAAGAAAATTCTTAAAAAATTAAAACAGGCAGCTTTTGAACGCGGTTCAAATTTGTTGATTGAGATCAGTTTATTAGTGAAATTTACCTCTAGTAGCTACTAGAAGTCTGGTGAAGTAAGCGCTTTGGGTACTTCAGTAAGGAACATGAAAACATAAAAAAAAACCAATGCTTTTTTTGTAATGATCATTTTAGGTAGATAAGTACTAGAATTTTCAACCTGTCTTAAGTGCCAGTCATCCAGCCGACCACAAATCTGCGTTTCTAAGAAAAACCCTCAATTTAGATCGCTCATGTGACTTTTCTATCCAGAATGTAAAGTTTTTAAGTTACGAGAGAGCTACGTACAAAATTGATGAGGGTACGTAACCACGCGAGCCGCGAAGCAGGTTCGGCTCGAAGGTGCTTTTAGTCCGTAATTGGTGAGCTTTTAAGACTGCCGCGCGTTCGTTTGACGTCGCCCGTGTACTGCCAACGACTAAAACGAATATGGAGCCGTTTTGCCGCGAAAAAATAACTACCTACAAACAAAAAAAAATGTCTTACCAGCCAGGTCGCCGTTTGTGTCTGCATAACACTCTTTACCCAAAATTGAGGTTGCGTTTTAAAAGGGATTCTGTTTACTCTACTGCTGTTCATTGGTTGCATTAGTTTTCCTTTTATTCTTTCAAATACTCTATCATCTACTTCGCAATTTTATTTCGAAAACGGCTCTAACGGTTAAAAGGTTATATTTCGATGAATTTTTTCAGTTTCCGGGGGCGACAAATCGGTCTAGCTAGGTCTTGCCTATATGCGAAAGATCGCTTTTTTTATTTTATGCTGAGCAGAGCTCGGTCGCCCAGCTCCTTCAAGTTCTATTTAAACGTACAACGCAAATAAATTTGTAAATCTATTTTACATATTTGGTAAGGAATCTTTTTACTACATTATTTACAAGTAAATTAGTATAGGTATCATAAAAAATACCAAGCTCAGCATTTGTAATCCTTACTTCCTTACTAATATTATAAAAGCGAAAGTGAGTTTGTTTGTTTGTTTGTTACCTCTTCACGCTTTTATGGCTAAACCGATTTTGATGAATTTTGGTACAGAGATAGTTGGGAACCAGGAGACGGACATAAACTAATTTAAAAAAAAAAGTGGGATGTGAGGAAGAAAGAGGGAAGGAAAGGGAAAACTTAGCGTTGCTATTACAAATCAATAAGGCGCAAGGGGAACTGTGTTACCCCGAATTTAACGCGAGCGAAGCCGCGGGCAAAAGCTAGTATGTAATATTGTTAAGAATTCACAAATACTTTTCTAAGTAATTGTACAAACCACTACAAAAATCGAACATTGAAGTAAACAACATTTCTTCGAATACGGATTAACTCGATTAGTAACGTTAGGTTCTTGTTTTACCACCAAGTGTATAAATTCTTAAAACATTCAATATGTTCATACTACTGTGTATAATTTTGTTAGCACACGCGACTAGAAAATACATTTGTTTAAATGTATCAAAACACAATGGCCCAAGCCGCGTGGCTGCAATAAAAAAGTTACGAGTTCTAATTTCAAATTAACAGTGGGCGTAAACGAGCGTGCGCTCGAAATTAGGCGGCAATTTTGACAGCGGGATAACTTAGAATTTCCTGTCAAAATATTTTTGCAAACAATTGACTTGTTCGCATTCAACAAGAGTTTTTAACACCCACTTTTCAAATAACAAAACAAAACCACAATTAGCATAATAGTTAGTTGTTACTTTTTATTGTTAAAACACAATACGCTGTACGATGAATCAATGTCCCGCCTTTTTCTTTACACAAGCACGAGAAAGGTCAAAAATAAATGCGATGGAAATAATTCATTACCTTAAGTGACCTGCCTAACAAATCCGGATCATTAAATACATTATTAATCAGTGAAAATGGTCCAAAAAGGATGAATTATAAAATTACCTTTCAAACGTTTCGTGGCGACACACGATGTTTCTGTCTCTTTTTGCACTTCAGATTGCAGGGCAGGTGAAGGCACCCCTTTCAAGGGTCGCCTACACTCAGTCGTCGGTAAATTCAGTCCCTTCATAATAAAAGGGTGTCCCATAAATGTATATCAACATTTTGTGCCGATATTATTAAAACATTTTCAGTACAACAGTGTAGGACGAGAAAACAGTTCGCCGAATAAGAGAAATGTTTTAAGAAAAACAGAGACAATTTAAAATGAAAGAACCTTAAATAAAAGCAATCTCCCTTACATAAAGCACGAGTATCAATAATTTGGAGAAGACAAATCGAAAAGTTAAAGGGTAAGGGGGTACATTATAAAGTAAAATTGAAACGTTTCTTGAAACGACAGATAAATCGGGTGTCTATTTTAAATTGAGCTGTGGAGTTCCCCTTGCTCTCCCTGTCGGTCTCTTAGCAATGGTAAGCGGAGAGGAGGTTGGGGTGTCTAGTATAGCTGGTTCTAAAAATTGATGTATTCGGGCATGGTTAAACGGCGGGGTCCGCACCGTCACAGCCATTAAAAACTTATTAAACATCATCTCGAGCAATTACTCCTCCCTCCCAAGTTGAACAGAGCAAACGCACCGCCCCCACCTGTCGCCGGCTAGTGTTATCTCTAAGTTATATCGAGGACGCATTTACGAACGTGCTCTTACTGTAAAAATAATGGGGTGTAAATTCATCCACGTATACCAGCAGTTTTCTTGTGTCAGGAAATGTTGGTGATAATGATTTTGTTTCTTTTCACATTAAACTTCTTTATTTAGGTCCGACTAAATAACTTACAATTATGACTCATAGTAGGTAATTACTATTAAATGTTCTCATTTTTTTCATATTTTTGTTTTTTATGTATTATTTGTATATTATGTGCATTAGTATCTGTATAAGTATAATAGGTAAATTATAAAAATTACACTTTAAAAAGTCATGTAACACAATGTAATGTAAAATGAAATTCTATCCTAATCTGTTTAGTTGTTTTGTGAGTAACAATCATGCATTGAAGTTGAGAGTGGTAAGCAAACATCCAACTTCGAAATACCATTTGAACACAAAACAAATGCTATCGACCTCAAACGTGAGATTTTCCAGGCTGGTCCATACACGACTATCCTTCTATATAAAGCTGTTTATCCAGGAGCCTCCCGTCGGACACGACTCCGGAAACCGCGGCTGCCTAGCCACCGGATGCAGACACATCACCGGCAACGAACCGGAATTTATTTCACTATATTTTCACGGTTCCGATATAAAATATCGTGAACCGAAGATTATTAGCGTTAAATTATCGGAAGAAATTGATTTTGTGATGATGTTTTCTCATCTTTAATATTGTGTATTTTTTGTTCTTCTTATTGTTAAGGAAAATAAGACAGAGAATTCGAGTGTTCCTCGTTTGATATTTCGAGAAAATCTCCGTTGAAAATTTGGGGTCTTGTTGGCCACAATTTGAAAAACGAAACAAAATAATGTTTATTTGGCACTTGCCACAAAAGCACATAGCATAAAATAAAAAGAATAAAAGGGCAAGTGCGACTCGGACTCGCGCGACGAGCGTTCCGTACAAACATGCGACATAAACGACCATGTCTTTTGACTAAGCTACGTAGATTTAGAGTTGTTGGGTTGATATTTTCTCAGTTCCAAGGGACCATAGACTTGATGGGTTTTGATTTGAACTTGACTTATCAACGCGTTCACGAGATGAAGAGTCTTGACAGACACATAGATGGATAACAAAGTGATCACATAAGGCTTCCGTTTTTTCCTTTTGACGCACGGAACCCTAAACAATATCTTACCACTAAAAATAAGCTAATATTGTGTATTGGTTTGGCTTACCATGATTAATGTGTCTACTTACCTAACGTCTGCAGATATTGGAAGACACAACAGGACTAATACGTTTTGCTCACCAATAAATTGGAAATATAGATCTACTGATAGTTACGGAGGTCTTAAATCCCCTGGCTGGAGGCCTTAGACCCTCTGGCTGGAAGCCTTGAATATAATCATGTCGAGCAGCTTTGAGGTTACCTCATAAGTAAACCAGCGAGAAGCCATTAAAAAATATCGTCCGATAGAAAACCAATTCACAAAATACAATTTTTCCTTAATTAAAAGTAAAATGTATTGTTTGAAATAGGTACTTAATAAAGTCCGCTTTTCTGTTCTCTTCTAACCTTACTACATTTAAAAAATCGAATGCTATTTATTCATAAATAAAGCTAAGAATACACTAGCCACGTGCCACTAGTAAGTGGACATGAAAGCTATGCAATTTGCCTGCACACCCCTACTCTCACAATGGCTTGTCTCAATTTGTACCGTGTATGACATAGCATTATCACAAGAGCGTGGGCGGGCATGGGCGGACCCTACACATGGTCACAACAAATGTCACAAATCCATGTTAGAGTATCATATTCTCTCATATTACTGGATTTATAAAACAGTATTAAGAATCCAGTAAAAAAACCGATAGGTGAATTATGGTTTGTAGATCTTTGACATTCGTCGGTACTGTAGAGGTCTGATAACATTGATCAAACCTGTGACAGAACAGGCTGGTTTGCAAAGACATTCGAATGTTCAGGTTTTTAAATAAAGAATTAACAAGAATAGAATAAAGAATAGAATACCCTTGGTTTCATGGTGTGACATGTATTGCTAAAATAATGAACTAAAAGACAGTATTAAAGTATTTTATGTTCATTTAAAATACGTATTTCCTCTCATTCCGCACAGTACACACCAGATACATCAAGCTATAGATTTTCAGTATACCAAGGCTTGCTTGCTATGTACAGATTTCCTGTACGATAAAAGATCTGCATAAACTGATTTTATATAGTTTAATGTGTTGTCGTGTGTACGGTATAGTAGGCAGACATTTTTGAGCCATCAAAAGTTATTTTATGATTTTTAACTGCTCCTTCTAAATCTAGGTTTTTATTGTTATCATAATAAAATTTTGCCATTAAAAATATTATTCGAATCGTGATTTTAAATCTAAGTATTATTGTCACGGCGCGGCGCGTTCGTGTTTCACGCGCGCCTCAAAGAGATGTCAGCAAAGCAGAGGGGCTTGCCAGAGCCTCCGCCTGCCGGGGTTGCGGGTTCTTCGAAAGAGATACCGCGGCCCCGGAACGTAAAGGGCAACAGAAGGAACATGCGTGGGTTTTAGTCAGTAAACTGACATGCCCCCCGGTGCGCCCAGAGCGGGGGAAGTCATTTGATGATATCCCACCCAAAAAAAAAAAAGTATTATTGTCGTTATTGCGTCATAGATAAATAAATGCGTGACATGAAATAATTACAATGTATATGATTCCGTGACAAGATATCTATAAATTAACTTTGAAATTCATTCTTCTTTGAGGTTCAGATAATTAAAGAACTCAAAATGTTTGTTCAGTTAGGATTGATCATAATTATTTTATCATTAATCATTTATTTTCAACACATGTTGAGAATTTACTGTTATTGGAAAAGGAGAGAAGTTATTGGACCCACACCATACCCAGTTGTGGGGAACTACAGTACCGTTATATTTGGAAACGAAACCGAAGGGATTTTTTTGAAGAGAATCTACGAACAATATCCAAACGAAAAGTATATTGGACTTTACAAGGGAGTACGACCTGTCTTACTTATTAAAGATCCGGATGTGATTAAATGTGTATTACTTAGAGACTATGATTCCTTCAGCGATAGGTGCTTAGAAAAACCTGTTCAAGTTTTCAATAAAAGCTTATTCGTCATGAGGGGAGGCCCACGCTGGCTAGCCATGAGATTAACTCTGTCACCAAGCTTCACTAGATAAAGAATTGTTAAATTGATTTTCTCCTGAAAACAAAGTTAACATTCCAACATTTCTATATTCGCCTTTTGGAGTAGGTCCGAGAAATTGTTTGGGTTTGTATGATCATTTATTTATTTGTGCATAACTTACCCAATATAAAGTCTAGACCTAAATGAGAACTTAAGTCGATTTCTACTATGGAACCTCTCAGTAGTACCCTGGAGTTCAGAATTGCGCCCGATAGATGGCAGAACCTTGGGAAACAACTCAAATGTAACTGTTAAAATAGAAATGTACCGACATTTATATTTCAACTAGCTTTTGCCCGCGGCTTCGCTCGCGTTAAATTCAGGGTAACACAGTTCCCCTTGCGCCTTATTGATTTGTAATAGCAACGCTAAGTTTTCCCTTTTCTTCCCTCTTTCTCCCTCACATCCCACTTTTTTAAAAAAAAATTAGCCTATATCCGTCTCCTAGTTCCCAACTATCTCTGTACCAAAATTCATCAAAATCGGTGTAGCCATTAAAGCGTGAAGAGGTAACAAACAAACAAACTCACTTTCGCTTTTATAATATTAGTAAGGATTAGTATTAGCAAGGATAAGTATAATATTTGTATATGCAAAGACATACATATAGATACTTGTATTAAACGAAAGACATACCACAGGCTAAAAGAAAACACGCGGGAAATTATATAAAGATATTTTAATTTTACTGTTTCTGATTACTTCGTTTGACTGCCTCGTTGGTCGAGTCCTGGGTCCGATTCTCAGATATGGCAAAGTGTTATTGAGTTTTTCTTTAGGAAGTTCTCTGTTGATGACAACAATAGGCTCACCCCCTATTACATAGGACTTAACTAACTGGCGAAATGTAGGTGTACATACAGTTACACTTCTCCACTTATTTTCTCGGGTATTACAGGTGTGAAGTAATGTTATTTTTGGTTACAGGCACAAAGATAGCAAAGGTACTTGTAGTCATATGTATGTATGGCTTCATTTTTGCACAAATTTAAAGAAACACCTTCTGCTAAGACAAAGCAGTTGAGATATGATCCATCGAAGTTGTTTCTTACATCGGCCCTTGGAGGTGTGTGGGTCAACATAGAACCAAGGAATGCAATATAACAATATGAATAAAACTAACAAATAAAGATAACAAAAATTAAAAATCGTTTTTCTTCCACTACACAAAATAAAAAAAGAAGTCAAATTAAATTCTTATTAATATGATTGCAAAATAAATCATATCGACGCGTAGCAAAAATACATATTTCTTCAGTGGCTGTTATTTTTTTTGGTTACATTAGTTTTAAAATACATTTCCTCGAAAACTGGGTCTTCTGGCATTATGATTAGGGACGACATTTGACATTCGTGGATTTATTTTCCTGATTATGCCACAGAAAACAATAATAACTGCCGCGGTAACAATTTTTTTCGCAGATAAAGACGAAAAAAAAATGTATGTATAAGCAAAGGTATTTTATATAAACATTGTAACTTAAAACTAATTTGCTTCTACAAAAAAATACATTTATTTGACACTAGCTGGCGCCCGCGGCTTTACCCGCGTGATGATCGTAAAAAGAATCCTATGTGTAATTCCAGACTATAATCTACCTATGTACCAAATTTCATCAAGAACCGTTTAGCCATTTTGTCGTGAAAGAGTAACATACATCCATCCTCATAAACATTCTCATTTATAACATTAGTAGATAATGATGATAAATTCAAAAATATTTCTTGTAAATTTCATATTTCTACCCCTTGAACCCGAATGAATTTAATGTTTTAATTAAGAATATGTATGATTATGTATTTATAAGATTACGTTTATATCAAGAATTTTGCAATCGAGATCTATCGGCCCTGTGGCGCAATGGATAACGCGTCTGACTACGGATCAGAAGATTCCAGGTTCGAATCCTGGCAGGGTCGGTAATACTTTTATTATAGTTTTCCAAATTCCTTTTTTTTGGCTATTCTTTAAGATACTTTTTTAAAACAATTACTTTGAACAATAAAGAAGTACAATAAAAAAGCTATGACAATCTCTTGAACCGAGTTATACTCATTATATCATCGCGTTTATTATTACCGAGAGTTTGGCAGAATTGTGTTTTTAGGTTAAACAGTCCACTCAGCGGACAGTCCTCAGTGCGATAGCATGGTGGCATGGAGAGAACGACTGTCGCAACCCCGTGCAGGACACACCACAATAGTGGGCATATTTTCCCTCTTTGAAGAGTGGCTGGATAGGCGCCACGGTGTCCTCACCTACCGCCTGACGCAGGTCCTCACCGAACACGGAAGTTTTAGTAGGTTTCTGCACATAATCGGGCGGGAGGAAACGCCCGGGTGTCACGACTGTGACGATCGCCTGGAAGACAAGGTGGATCACTCTTTGCCGGTCTGCCCAGCTTGGACGGAACAACGTTGTATCCTCGTAGAGGCGATCGGCGGCGGCGATCTCTCGCCATCCGGCCCTGGTTCAGTCCATGGTCCGGAGCAAGAGAGAATGGGAAGCGGTCGCTTCTTTCTGCAAAGCAGTTATGCTAGCGAAGGAGGTGGCCGGACGTTTGTGGGAGAGAAGTTCAAACTACCACAGCCGTCGGGGGAACTAAACTCTGGGCTGCCACTTAGAAATTTCGTTATGCAGAAACCTAATAACACTTCCTGATCTGGGAATCGAACACAGGACTTCAGGTTCAGCAGGTGTGAATGAAATAAATATTCATGATTTACTTTGGGACTTACAACGACGAAATGTGTCTAAGCCTTCGAAGATTAAAGGCGTCAGGATCGTTATGTGATATCTATACAAATACTAGCGGACCCGACAGCGGTTGTGCTGTGTTTGTTTGTTTGTTTTGGACTGATGTGTGAATCTAAACCATCCAGGGCGCCTCCCAAACTATAATATAAAGACTAGCAGGGGCCCGCGACTTAGCCCGCGAGATGTTGAAAAAAAAGTATCCTATGTGTTATTCCAGATCATAATCTTTCTCTGTGCCAAAGATAATCAAGATCCGTTCAGCCGTTTTGACGTGAAAGAGTAACAAATATTTATACATCCATCCATACTCACAAACATTCGCATGTAAAATATTATAAGTAAAGACTATAAAGAGGAAAAATTTGTTTGTTTGTTCGATAGGCACCAAAACTACTGGACCGATTTTAACCATTTTTCACTAATATTAAGTAACATAGGCTATACAACATCACGCTACTACCCACGGAAGCGGGGTAGCAACAACAGCAAAGAAGCGGGTGAAACCGAGCAAGACTTAAATAAACTTAAAAGATAATTAGCCTAATTACAAAATTGTCAAAGATCACAAACTAACAATACGCAACACCCAAAACCTAATTATAAGTACCAGCCGACACGACCCTACTCTCCTCTTCAAACGTACATGCCAACCTTATACACATACATATTACGAAACTTAGCCGAAGCGCCAAGTCTCACTTCAAGGAGCGAGAATCAATTAAAACTACTAATAAAGTTCTAAGACGTTTTACTTCTCTTCCTACTTACTCCCCAAAAAGTTGCCTTTAGTGTAAGATGAATTCTATTTTGCTTTGCCTTCATTCAGTCCTCAATTAGGGGCACGAATTGTTTTAGATGCGAACAAACACCTTTTATTCGTGAAACTTGGATTGTAGAGATGTAAGTACCTGTAACATTGGTAGCCGCCATTCATTTTTTTTAAATAAATGTGTTTATTTATTTAGGTAAAAATTGCCTATTATGCAACACGCAACTTTCACCATAGTGACAACAACATAAAGTTTAAAAAGAATATCTCAATGACGGAGGGAACAAGTGCCTTTGGTTTCGTTAAGGGCACTTTTCCATTCTGTAACCAAAAGTTGTAATACCTTAGGTATAGAACAGTCTTCTACGTCTTATCTTGTGTTGATAATGCAGTAACTGAATAATATTGTTGTGCATAAACTTTGCGGTTATAGGTTATTTATCATGCACTTATGTACACACTTATTAATGCTATTATTTTCAAGCTGAAGAGTTTGTTTGTTTTTTTACGCACAATGGTCCAATTGGACGGACTAAGTGCGGAAACCGGACCCTCCCAAAAAGCGGGGTCCACATGAAGAAGAAATGGAAGAAGAAGTTTGTTTGTGTTTTTTAACGCACTTATGCCAGTCAATTGTTATTTTTTTCATAATTAAGCCGCAATTCATCAAAAACAGAAACGTCACATACAGAAATAGTTAATGGCTCAAAGAAAGAAACAACAATAGCTGCAGTATTGCCGTGCTGCGTGGACTTTTAGGCTTTCTAAAGTCGTTGATAAGGGCCAGTGCCCTGCCCAACGACTTTGGCATACATTTGCAAAATGTTTTCTACCTACAAAACCGAGTTCCAAAATATCCATTTCTGTTGAATTAATTTTCTTAAATTTAAAAACACTTCTAGTTATTATGTAAAATTATAAACAACTAGCTTCCGCCCGTGACTTTGTCCGCGTGGCATACTTTGGGCTTTTTTCACGGATGAGAAATCATCAAATAACTTCCCCCGCTCAGGGCGCACTTAACTGCTCCTTCTAACGTCTAGCTTTTATTGTTATCATAATAAAATGTTGCCATTAAAAATATTATTGGAATCGTGATTTTAAATATAAGTATTATTGTCATTTTTGCAACATAGATATACAAATGCGTGACATGAAATAATTAAAATGTAAATGATTCCGTGACAACATATCAATAAATTTTCAATTCAACATGCTAGCTTTCATTCTTCTTTGAGGTTCAGATATTGAAAGAACTCAAAATGTTTCTTCAGTTAGGATTGATCATAATTATTTTATCATTAATCATTTATTTTCAACACATGTTGAGAATTTACAGTTATTGGAAAAGGAGAGGAGTTATTGGACCCACACCATACCCAGTTGTGGGGAACTACAGTACCGTTATATTTGGAAAGGAAACCGAAGGGATTTTTTTGAAGAGAATTTACGAACAATATCCAAACGAAAAGTATATTGGACTTTACAAGGGAGTACGACCTGTCTTACTTATTAAAGATCCGGATGTGATTAAATGTGTATTAGTTAGAGACTATGATTCCTTCACCGATAGGTGCATAGAAAAACCTGTTCAAGTTTTCAAAAAAAGCTTATTCGTCATGAAGGGAGGCCCACGCTGGCTAGCCATGAGATTAACTCTGTCACCAAGCTTCACTAGATCAAAAATTATCAAAATGATTCCGTACATACAAAAAGCTCTTCATAATTATTTAAAATTTTTGGACCATGAAGTCAGCATTAAGACTGAGCATGAAATATGTGATTTAAAATCTAAATGCGTAACACAAATTATTGCATATTTAAATTGTGGTTTAAATCTCGACCCTTTCCATGGCGACAGTGATTTTCAGAATGCATTACGAGAAATTTCAGATCCAATACTTCAATGTTCGCCGATGCACACCGTTTCATACATATGTCCTACCATCATAAACATACTAAAGCCTCTACTACGACGGGGATTTCAAAAAGGAGTATATAATACATTCTATAATTTTTTGATGCCGTTGATTTATCAGGAGAGAGAAAACAAAACTGTAAGTCCAGTATTTATAGATACTTTGTTAAATCTAAAAGAGCGGTCCAAAATGAGCAACGGCAGAACAATACAAGAAATTAACGATAACGACATTGTGGAGCAGATGATGACAGTAACCATAGCCTCTTTTGAGACAACATATACTATTTTGTCCTTCATTACCTACGAGCTAGCGCACAACCAGGAGATTCAGGAGAAATGCTACAAAGAAGTCAGAGACGTGTTCAAAAAATATAATGGGGTACTAACTTCCGAAGCTATAATTGAAATGAAATATATAGAAATGATAATGGATGAGACTCTGAGGCTACATTCATTGGGGCACTACATCGACCGAAAATGTGTGTCCGAATACACATTTCCTAATACTAGAATAACAATAGACAAAAGTGTGTTCGTCTATATATCTACTCATGGATTGCAACGGGACCCAAAATACTTCAGTAATCCTAATGTCTTTGACCCAGAACGATTTACCCCTGAAAACAAAGTTAAGATTACACCATATGTATTTATGCCTTTTGGAGTTGGTCCGAGAAATTGTTTGGGTTTGTATGATCATTTACTTATTTATGCGTAACTTACCCAATATTTTTAGATTCTAGACCTAATAGAGAACTTAAGTCCGTTTTTATTACGGAACCTCTCCGTAGCACCATGAAGTTCAGAATTGCGCCCGATTGATGGCAGAAACTTGGGACACAACTCAAATGTAACTGTTAAAATACAAATGTCTTAACATTTATATTTCAACAATATTTGTATATGCACAGACATTCATATAGATACTTGTATTAAACGAAAGACATACCGCAGGCTAAAAGAAACTGCTGGGGTTGCGGGTTGTTCGAAAGAGATACCGTGGCCCCGGAACGTAAAGGGTGATAGAAGAAACATGGGTGGGTTTTAGTCAGTACATGTGTGACCCCCCCCCCCCCCCCCTCCGCCCAGGGCGGGGGAAGTAATTTGATGATTTCCCACCCGAAAAAAAGGGGTAAAAGGAAACAGGCGAGAAATTATAGACACACTGTTTTATAAAAATCTCTACTTAATACCCTTTCCAGCGATATACCACATAGAATAACAACACATTAGAGAATGTAATAAAAGATTTTTAGGTCAAAATACGACAACAAACTGAAAAGTTATAACGTTCTTAAGAAGATAATTCAAGTAATTGAAAAAAAAACAATTAAAAAAATCGTATCTAGATAATAGTGAAACTTAGGGCATGGGTCGGTGGGTAGGTCTAAGTCTGAAAACTAGCATATGACCCCCTCAGTCCCTCGAAAATTTTTGTCCATGGTCCATGCGCCAAACAGTGGTCCAATTGGAAGGATTAAGTGCGAAAACCGGACCCTCCCAAAAAGCGGGGTCAACATGAAGAAGAAATGGAAGAAGAAGTTTGTTTGTTTTTTTAACGCACTTGTGCCTGGAACTACTAGTCAGATTTGTTATTTTTTTGCATATTTAACAAAGCATTACATTCATTAAAAACGTCACACACTTACACGTCACATACTTACAGGAATAGTTAATGGCTCAAAGAAAGAAACAACAACAGCTGCAGTATTGCGGTGCTGCATGGACTTTTAGGCATTCTAAAGTCGTTGATAAGAGCACTGTTTGGCAAACAATTTCATCTAAATGTTTTCTACCTACAAAACCGAGTGCCAAAATATTCATTTCTGTTGAATTAATTTTCTTAAATTTAAAAACACTTCTAGTTTTTATGTAAAATTATAAACAACTAGCTTCCGCCCGCGACTTCGTCCGCGTGGCGTAGTTACTATGGGCTTTTTTCACGGATGGGAAATCATTAAATAACTTCCCCCGCTCTGGGCGCACTTAACTGTTCCTTCTAAAGTCTAGCTTTTATTGTTATCCTAATAAAATGTTGCCATTAAAAATATTATTGGAATCGTGATTTTAAAGATAACTCCGTAGCACCATGAAGTTCAGAATTGCGCCCGATTGATGGCAGAAACTTGGGACACAACTCAAATGTAACTGTTAAAATACAAATGTCTTAACATTTATATTTCAACAATATTTGTATATGCACAGACATTCATATAGATACTTGTATTAAACGAAAGACATACCGCAGGCTAAAAGAAACTGCTGGGGTTGCGGGTTGTTCGAAAGAGATACCGTGGCCCCGGAACGTAAAGGGTGATAGAAGAAACATGGGTGGGTTTTAGTCAGTACATGTGTGACACCCCCCCCCCCCCCCTCCGCCCAGGGCGGGGGAAGTAATTTGATGATTTCCCACCCGAAAAAAAGGGGTAAAAGGAAACAGGCGAGAAATTATAGACACACTGTTTTATAAAAATCTCTACTTAATACCCTTTCCAGCGATATACCACATAGAATAACAACACATTAGAGAATGTAATAAAAGATTTTTAGGTCAAAATACGACAACAAACTGAAAAGTTATAACGTTCTTAAGAAGATAATTCAAGTAATTGAAAAAAAAACAATTAAAAAAATCGTATCTAGATAATAGTGAAACTTAGGGCATGGGTCGGTGGGTAGGTCTAAGTCTGAAAACTAGCATATGACCCCCTCAGTCCCTCGAAAATTTTTGTCCATGGTCCATGCGCCAAACAGCCTATATAAAGATATTTTAATTTTACTATTAATGATTACTTCGTTTGACTGCCTCGTTGGTCGAGTCCTGGGTCCGATTCTCAGATAGGGCAAAGTGTTATTGAGTTTTTCATTAGGAATATTTCTGTTGATGACAACAATATATACAGTTCTCTAAAACCCTATGGGTATTACAGGTGTGAAGTAATGTTATTTTTGTTTACAGGTACAAAGACAGCGAAGGTAGTTGTAGCCATATGTTTGGCTTCATTTTTGCACAAATTTAAAGTAACACCTTCTGCTAAGACAAAGCAGTTGATATATGATCCATCGAAGTTGTTTCTAACATCGGCCCTTGGAGGTGTGTGGGTCAATATAGAACCAAGGAATGCAATATAACAATATGAATAAAACTAACAAATAAAGATAACCAAAATTAAAAATCGTTTTTCTACCACTACACAAAAAAAAATAAAAAAAGAAGTCTAATTAAATTCTTATTAATTTGATTGCAAAATAAAGCATTTCAACGCGTAGGAAACATTTTGTTTGGTGACATTAGTTTTTCAATACATTTCCTCGAGAACTGGCTCTTGTCGCATTATGATTAGATAGATTAACATTTTACATTCCTAGATTTATTACAACTAATGCTTTAATTTCCTGATAACAATAATAACTACCGCGGTAACATTTTTTTTCGCAGCGAGACACAATATAATGTGTTAAACATTATTACTTAAAACCAATTTGCTTCTATAAAAAAAATACATTCATTTGTCACTAGCTGGCGCCTGCGGCTTCGCCCGCGTGATAATCGTAAAAAAAGAATCCTATGTGTTATTCCAGACTATAATCTACGTCTTTGCCAAATTTTGTTCCATTTTTGACGTCCATCATGGCGTCATCCATCCATCCTTACAAACATTCGCATTTATAATATTGGTAGGAAGTAGGATTTAGGATATAATATTAGTAGGAAGTACGATAGCTGGCCCCCGTGGCTTTGCTAGCGTGATACCAAAAAATAAGTATCCTATGTGGTATTCCAGTCTATAATCTACCTCTGTGCTAAATTTCATCAAGATCCGTTCAGCCGTTTTGACGTGAAAGGGTAACCCATCCTCACAAACATTCGCATATAGGTATAAGTAATATTAGTATGATAGGATTTTCTTTCCACAATACACATTAAATACATAGGTTATAGGGAGCAAGTGGATGAAGTAAGTATAATGTAAGAGACTACTGCCTAAACTAGGCGTAAAGCCTGTATTTCTCTCCCGGGGTTGTGGCCCACAACCCCGGGAGACACCAGACCCACAACTTGTAGGTTGTTTAATAATAATAATAATAAACCCCACCGCTGTATCTCTACGTTGACGTCGTGGTGGGGCTTGTGCGCTCCAATGAGCCCTAGGTCTGTTCCGGTAGAGTTTACTTAGCTGAGACAGGTCTAGGGTGAGGGGCCAGACTAAAAGAGATCCAAAACAATCCAAGCCAAGGTCGCACACGCCGAGGGCTGCATGGCTAGAGGAGAGGCTAGTCGCTAGTGTGCCAACTCTGGATATATGGGGTCCTCCAGTTTTATTTACCCTTACCACAGTGAACGCAGGGCTCTGCTGTGGCTGACTTTGTTAGTCCCTAGCTTCTCGTGAGAATATTATGTTAACAAGGTCGAAAACAAAAAAAAGTATTCAGGCAAATATGCCTTCCGTAGATAATGAAACATATCGGTTTCTTCATCGTCCTCACCGAAATCCATCTTTTCATCAATTGTATCATCACCACCTTCATATTTATCACGTTCATCAAAGTCATGATCAATCTTATCATCAGCAGCAGATGTTGTGTCGGAGGCTAATTCGGCCAATAACCCTTCACCCACTTCAACTAGTACGCGAAAAAAATGGAGTAAAGAAATAAACGAATTCATTTGGCGTAACTACCTTATCATCACAAACTTAGAAGCTGACACAAAAGCATACCTTACATCATTACATCATCAATTCACAGAAAAATTTCCAAACATGAAAGTCTCCAAGCAAAGAATTGGAGATCACAGAAGAGCAATAGTTTCCAAGAATTTATTACCTTCCACCACACTCGATGCAATTAGGCGTGAAGTAAGCAACTGTTTACCAACGCACAGCAGTGACTAACAATTGGAATCACCACCGGAGTTTCTTTTATCTCAAACAGACACACACCACCACTCACAATCAGAACCTAAACGAAGGATGAAATGGTCCAACGAACTCAACGAAACACTAATGAAATGTTATTTTAGAGTAACAAAGATGGAGACAGATTTGACAGTTTGGCGAAAAAATTTAAAAGAGAAATTCATAGAATGCTACCCTCATTTATCACATTTATCAGAACAGCGTATATCGGACCAAAAAAGAGTGATAGTAAATAATAATATGATTCCAGAAGCACGGTTACAGATATTAAAATCAATAGTAGAGAATGAGTTAATTGAAACAGGGTCATTTCAAAGGCAAGCTGACAGTAGAGGGTCAAATACAGAGGTAGGAAATTTACACACAATCACAAATACAGACACACTAAATATAGAGATAGAAAATAGATAAGAGCCATCACAAAGAGAGCATTCAGGAGAACGCACAGATTTTAATAAAAAGAGAGAGAGAATAAAAAGATAAAAAGTAATTCTTAGGTAAAGACCACCCTATACACCTTAACACACAACACACATGTCAGGACAGACATCCTGACATAGATGAAATTTTCTCGCAAACTCTACAGTACTACAAAGATAGCAACCCTACAGAGAGGAGTTATATACCCAAGCAAAATACATCAAAAAGGTTAGCGAATATAGTTAGTTATATTAAAACAATAGTTTTCCCCGAACATGTTACTAGTGACACAGATTTTAATGCACTCCAGACAATATTATATTGCGCTGCGTGGGCAGCCGCTAATGCCAACGGTAGTAAAATTTCACTCACACCTCTTGAAGATAGAAGTAGACTCCATCAAGTGTATATGCCTAAATGGCAGAAAAGGCTAGAAAACAAAATAGAAGTTTTCAGAGCTAAAATTGGCAGATTAACTCATTACATGCGGGGCCATAGAAGCAGAAAATTAAACAAGGCTGTGGAGTCAACATTAAAAGACTACAAAACACATACAACACACGAACAACCTAATACACAACTTGAACATTTTCTAGATACTCTTAAACAGAAACTATGCACACTTCGAAAAACACAAAATAAGCTATTCAGGAATAACGAAAGACAATTTTACCGATCACTAAAGAACACAACGACAAATCAAACAACATCTAATAATAACACACATATATCTTTTCCAACCACTGAAGCAATTACTTTTTCATCAGATTGAGGTAGGGACTTTTCACGATGTCCTTAATAGAATACACAATTGGAAAGCGCCTGGTTCAGATCACATACACAACTACTGGTATAAAAAATTTACACATACATATCAACACATCTTTAACTATATTAACAATTTTATTTTATTTTATTTTAACGCTTCCCTCATACATAACCGAAGGTAGACCTATATGCTACCAAAAGACCCAAGTGACTCATCAAACCCAGCCAAAATATAGGCCAATTACATGTTTGCAAACCATATATAAAATAATGACATCATGCATTACAAATATAATTTATAAACATCTTGAAACACTAAAAATATTAACAGAAGAACAGAAAGGATGTAAGAAATTAAGCCAAGGATGCAAAGAACAGTTGACAATAGATGCAGTAATACATAAACAGGTTCAACGAACCAAAAAAGATTTACACACTATGTATATAGATTATAGGAAAGCATACGATTCAGTACCTCACTCATGGTTACTCGAAGTTTTAAAAATATATAAAATACACCCACAACTCATTCATTTTTTAGGTAATATTGAAGAAAAATGGAAGACGCGCTTACAACTAAACACATCAACAGAAATAGTTCAAACAGAAGCTATAAAGATCCAGCAAGGAATATTCCAAGGCGACTCACTCAGCCCACTGTGGTTCTGCCTAGCTATAAACCCTCTTTCTAACAAACTTAATGCTCTGATACCCGGCTTCCAACTCCAATACAATGACACAATGACTGACACGCTGACTGACCAACATAACTGTAAAATAAACCATCTTCTCTATATGGATGATATCAAACTGTGTGCAGCTTCTCCTGATGACTTATACGAACTAGCTGATGTCACTGAAAAGTTCTCCAACGATATCGCTATGGAGTTTGGCATTGATAAATGTAAAATTAATTCAGTAAAAGCAGGAGAAACATACTCATATTCATACCAAATGCAAACAGGCGTGTTAATGAATTCATTAGACGAAACCGGGACTTACAAATATCTAGGGTATTTACAAGGTAAAAAGATAATGCATAAAGAAATAAAAACAACACTTACCAAGCAATTTAGACATAGGCTAAAAACAATATTTAGTACTCAGATTAACGCTAAAACACAATTAAAGCAATAAACACTTATGCCATCCCTATTCTTACCTGCTCCTTCGGTATCATAAAATGGAACAAGACAGACCTCAAAAACTTACAAAGGATCGTGAATACCACTCTCACTAAACACAAGAGACATCACCCTAGGTCATGTGTAGAAAGGCTCACACTGCCCAGGAACGAAGGATGCAGGGGAATAACAGTTATCGCTAACCTACATAACAAGCAAATTACAACATTAAGAACATTTTTGATAATAAAAGCTCCAAAGCTCTGTAAAAACTTACCCCCTTAAACTTGTATGACAAGATTAATGAAAAACAGACTGACAGACAGACTAAAATCGCAGAATGGGCCCAAAAGTCAATGCATGGGAGACACCGACACGATCTTAACTTACCTAACGTCGACAAATTATTGTCGAACGAATGGTTAAGGCGTGGAGAACTATTCCCTGAGACCGAAGGATTCATGATAGCGATTCAGGATCAGGTCATAGAAACCCGCAATTACCGTAAACATATAATGAGAGTTTCTCAAACAATTGATATATGTAGACGATGCATTAGTTCTTCCGAGACCATTCAGCATATCACAGGATTCACAGGAGCGTGCAAAGCAGTCGTCCAGACTGACTATAAACACAGGCATGACCAAATAGCGAAAATAATTCATCAAAAATTAGCAATCAAATATAACTTAATCTCCACTCCACCTGTACCTTATTATAAATACCAGCCTGAAATTGTTCATGAAAACTCTATTCACAAATTGTATTTTGACCGAGCAATTTTCACAGACAGAACCATACACTACAATAGACCAGACATCACGTTATTAGACAAACATAATAAGACTGCGCAAATCATAGACATTGCCGTACCAAACACCCACAACCTAAAAAACACAAAAGCAGAGAAACTCTCAAAATGTACAGATCTTAAAATTGAAATAAGCCCAATGTGGTGTCTAAGTAATGTCACCATAGTATATATTGTAGTCTCAACAACAGGAGTTATTCCTAAACAACTCCATCAGTCTTTAAAAACACTTGACTTACCACCATACACATACCAAATCCTTCAGAAAGCTGCAATCTTGAATACATGCAGGATTGTCAGTTTTTTTTTGCAAAATGAAAATGAATCTATAGTCACCACCACTCACACACAGCTTCCAGTCACCACACATACACTATCATCATCTCATCCTATTACCACTTTCACGGGGTAGTACTTGGCTTCGGCCCATCCTATCCTAAAATCCGGCAAATAAGCCGAGATACGAAAATGTAAGACAAAATAATAATAATAATAGGCTTATGTTTAACTTACTACCAGATATAGTAACAAATAGCAGACGAAAATAGTAAATGATTACCAAAATTAAACCCGCATTTTAATGTAAAATTATAACCAAAGTTTTTATTTCTGGGTGGCTCCGCCCCGCTACGCTCCCGCCTTAGCCTTCCAACCTAACCTATCCGAGTCGGGGTACTCTGAGTCGTGGTGTTAACCATAATGAGGTTATAATTCAAGTATATTTACGAAAGTTTATAAAGTGACTTATTCGTAATAAAATAGTGTGAATTAATTACCTATTAATACGCCATTACAAAGTCGGCTATATCCCATTCAACGACAATGCTAAATGACGTTCAGTCAGCAAGATTTGGTGATCATTTACTACATTTGGTGGTCGAATTCAATTTAAAATGCAGTCGTGACTAAAATAGCTGGTACTGTTGTAAATTTAGACATTATTTTTCTGGTGTTAAGTAGATATTTTTGATTGCATAACTAAGGATATCAAAGCATTTTATGGTGGTCATTTTATTTAACCCCATAATAATATTTTTTATTTAAATTATATAAAAACAGATTGTAGTACAGGTTTTACAAAGTGTTATAGATTTCTGACAATCAGGTGGGTGACGTGCTGTTCTTCTTGCTAAGCTATAAAATAGCCTGTATTAAGAAGTAACAGTTCCGATCCCCTCTAGTTATATTACTATAATTTTCTTTTGACAACATAAATTTTAAGTACAGATATCAATATTAATTTCTGCATGTGTGAGTGGGCGTGTGTTGTGTGTGTTTGTGTATGTGTTTGCCTGTTTGTGAGTGTGCGTGTGTATGTGTGTGTGTGTGTGTGTTTGCCTGCATGTGAGTGTGCGAATGAGTAGTGCATGGGAGTAAGAAAGAGTTGTAAGTAAGTTTGAAAGAGATACCGCGACCCCGGAACATCAAGTGCAATAGAAGGAACATGGGTGGATACTTTAGTAGACAGTGGTCGCAAATCATTAAACAAACAAAAAAAAGTAAATCACGAGTTACTCAAAATATTAAAACCTTATCTGTCTGTATGTCTGTGGTCTCTTGAAGCTGTAAAAAAATCAAGGTGCATGACGAAAAAAACACATGCAACGCATAAAATATTCATAAATACAATATGAAAGAACGAGAACCGTGACGGCTTGCACGACTTGTCGTGACTGCGATAAGCAGCACATGGCACATGGAATACAATAATGATACTTTATTGTATTATACAACAATATACAAACACAATTGTCATATACATACATGCACAGCGCACACACACACTGGACACATGTCGGTACTGTGACTTACAAAACCAAATGGGAAAAGGAAATTGGGAATCTATTCTTCTGTTGTCTTCTTGCATCAAACCAAGATGCATTTGCATCCATCACCATTTTCCTGACCTTGTCCCATTCTTTTTGGGGTCGGCACAGCACGTTCTCTTCTTCCATTCTCCCCTATCAGACATCACGGCATCATTTACTCCTTTCTCCTTCATATCATTCCTTACACAATACATCCATCTTTTCTATGGCCTTCTTCTCCCTCTCCATCCATCAACATTCAGATTATTCTTTCAGTCACATGTGTTTCGTCCCTCCTCATTACATGTCCAATGAATGAACCCTTTGCATTCGAAGCCAATGTCATTTCATATTAGAATCCGCAGAATAATTAATAGAATATCATCAATCATTTAGCGGTAAGACCCTCAAAGTAAAGTGAACTGAAATTGAATATCAATTATATATCTTTCATCTAGTAACAAATCTCTCAAACTTGAAACTGGTAATGATATTCATGACCAGTGTAGAATTGTATGCAAAGGGGTTGGTTTTTGAACACTTGTTCAAAAGATTTGGTGATGATAACATTGTAGTTTTTTTGTAACCCTTATGTCGGAATGGGGTATTGTATTTAAAAAAATCTTTATGAAAGTTTTTATCTAAATTGTAAAGTACCCTAAATTAATTTTCATATCTGTAGCTTGAGTAAGGTATTACCAATTTGTTTAGAAAGTGTTTTCAAAAAGTTGAGAAAATTCAATAAAACACATTAAATTATTTCTTTATTATACCAACAATCTAGACATTATGCGTATGCTATGGATGTAGAGTAGATGGAAAATTTAAGATTCAAATACTTGAAATCTGAAATGTATAAGCTTGATTTGTCCTAAACAAACAATGCAATATTTGTGTAATTGTTCTTTATTCTTGACATTTATAATATTATGTAACAAAGCAAAGAGATGCGGCATAAGTTCACAAGTTGTAAGCTCGCAGGTATTACGTGATACCGGCGTACCTACATACATAATAATTGCGTTTAACATTTAACAAAGATTTGTCATCGCGTACGTGGCTCCATCCGGGACAGCCGCTACACCCCGTATTGTACAGACACAATCACCGACACAATGCACTCTCTACATTAAAAGCATCCACCCTTCTCTGTTTCACGTTCTACCTCAAGAACTTCCATACATGATTTTGCGTTTTGTGAAACAAAACATAGTGCAATGCATAAACTTTAAACGCAAGATCGACGAGGAGCCGTGGGGACAATAAAACAAAGAAAAGCGTATCTGGCCCGGAGCGGTGTGCGGCGAGGGGCGGGCGTTGCGCCCGGCGACCAATCAGAGCACGCGCTCGGCCGCCCCATCGGCCCGCCCCGGCCGGCTTGCGCTCTCCGCCGCGGATGAATGAGACGCAGCATCCCTATAAAGATTTTACATCGATTATGGGGGTATGGGAGCAGGCCGTTTCTGTCTCGCCCGTGGGCGGCGACGTGAGTTCCTCTCGCGCAGTCGCGAACAATTAACGCGCGGGGCGGCGTGGTCGGTGCGGCGCGACGTGCGACGTCACTATAATGTGGTTAGTCAGTGAGCGTCGGGGCCGAGCCGACGGCGACGGCGACGGCACGGATCACGAACACCGCAGCGCGGGAGAGCCGCGCTGGTCGCTCAGCCAGCGGACCGGCCACAGCACGGTGGAGTTCAAGAGCGCGGCGTGCGCGGGGGCTTCCGAGCCGCCCGCGCCGCTCGCCGCGCTGCCGGATCCGCAGCAGTTCAACATCTTCCCGGCTTTCTTCAGCCGCCAGCTCAACTTCAGCGGTGGCGGCGGATGCGGTCAGGGATCTAAGATAATGGAAGAGTTGCGACCGAATCTGGTCGGGGGGCTGTTGGGTGTGCCGGGGCTTCTCGATGAGCATCAACAAGATGCCAAGTTCCTGCCCACAGGCGGCGAGAGCAAGTACACGCCGGACAAAGGCCGTAAGTGCAGCAACGCCTCATCGTCGTCTGCGGAGGAGTTCGGCGGACTGTATGGCGGCGAGCACGCTGCGACGCCGCCTGCGCAGCCACTCAGCCGCTCTTTACAAGACAACACAGGTATGTAACCGACTACTTGTTATATAAAACTCTCCAACCGTTTCGTTTTGACGTTCCCTTAAACATATTTGGACAGCATGTAGAGCCTAGGGAACAACAGTTGCACTGGCAATCCACAAATCCTACTCTGTTGTTGTTCCCTCAATCTTAGTAGAAAACTTTTGTAGAAAAGTCTAATCATTATATTTGTCAGATTGTGCCTCTAAATGGCTGTTGCCGCCAGATCCAGTTATTTATTTGTGAGATCTATTCTATGCTTATAGAAGTTAACGTGCTAGTTTGTTTGTTAACAACTTCTTTACGTCTTTACCTATATTTAGTTCAACTACGTAACGAAAATAGTGAGTTTGCCATTTCTTGATTTGTTACAAACAAATTCAGATGAATAACATATGTTATTTTTAAATGTAGTCTGTTTATAAAAGTGAAAAATTTCAAGCAAAATTATGTTTTGTTTCGGGTTATTCGCTTGTTTGTCTGCCTTATTTTCACTTTATTTGAATGTTAATTGGCTTATTTATACTAGAATCGGGGCAGATTTGTCGTTCTCTAAACTTTAATCTGTTTTACTAGATTAATTACTGATTCCAAATAAATTGTCTCTAGAACAGTATGATGACACCCATAATGAAAATCGCTAGATACAAGACGTTGATATAAATATTCTGTAGCGTGTGTTGTTTGTCAAGCAGACTGATTATTTAATTTAAACATCGAACAAAAGAATTTTCATATGATTCTTCTCATAAGTAACCAGGAAGAGCTCGACATTAAATAATAATAGCCGCTCGGGTAGATCTTCGGGTGAATCCGCGTTTGCATAGATTGATCCGTTTATGGGTGACAATCACCACATGTTTGAGTACTAGCTGCGCCCCGCGGTTTCACTCGCGTGGTGATAGAATATACAATGTCTTTAGGAATTGTAGCCTATGTGTTATTCTGATGTATAAGCTATATTATTGTAGTTTCATTAAAATCCATTCAGTAGTTTTTACGTGAAAGAGTAACAAACATCCATACAAACTTTCACGTTTATAATGTTATATAAAACTATTTAATATTATAAAAGCGAAAGTGAGTTTGTTTGTTACGTCTTCACGCCTAAATGGCCAAAACGATTTCAGAGATAGTTGGGACCCTGGAAACGGACATAGGCTAAAAAAGTGAGAAAAAGGGGAAAAAGGGAAGAGAAAGATATTTTTTTTCAATCATTACGCGGGTTAAAGTTAGCGTTAGCCCAAAGTAACAATGCCACGCGGACGAAGTCGCGGGGGAAAGCTAGTAATAAAATAATAATATATAAGTAGGATAGGATTCTCCATGTCTCGGTCATTTGTAGATCTTTAACAGTCATTACTGGTAGTCAGTGGCCCAAAAGTCTAACAACCAGTCTTACCTAGGGGCTTCGTATTTACAAGTACTTACTGGGTTTGGAGGCAGTCGCTTCGGCCTGTCGCTTTGGCCTGGTTTAATATTTCTGTGGTTTTAACGATTTTTTATCAGTTTGAGCACTATAAGTAGCCTCCACAAATGTCCTTTTTCTGGGACTGTTCGTCGTGTCGTTGAACTCCTTGAGTTAAAGAGTCGAGCTACACGATTACTGACAAATGCTTACACTGGCTGGAAAAGTCCACCCAAATCTGTGTAGTTATTGCCTAAAAAGACCATCTCAGAGTTTAATCTGTATAATCCTCATGTAAGTTGCACAAGATTTTTGTCTAGAGCTTAAAGACACACTAGTTCAAAAGATACAATTAAAAGTGTTTGTAAAACCTACTTCCAAATAAACATCATTTATAATTTCGATTTTTTTAACTGATGGCGCCATCAGTACAACTTTGATAGCGTATTAAATTAGATTAGCATTTAGCATATCTTTCGGAAACGTGACGATTTCGAATATTTTGTCGCTCACAATACATGTTTGTATTGATATAAGCTATTAAATAATAAGTTAAGTGTTAAATCGTGTCCCATATTTTGATAATGAAATAATATGAAAGAATGAAGCCAGACCAGGCACCTTACTAAAATATTCAAACCACTATCCCCAAAACCACGGTCCAAGCGACCGTGGTTTTGTGATAGAATTCTAAATATTTTTATTTCACATAGGCCTACATAGGCACTTATAAAACGTCGAGGAAAGATGCACGGTTCGGGTTGGTCGTTTCCCATGAAGAAGAACCGGCAAGAAACTCCATGGTTACTCTTTTAAAATCATTTGGTTTTACAATATTGTTGTTACAGCGTTAGTACTTAAGTATTAAGAAAGAGGACAGCGTAGGCCCAACAATACGTCATTGTTTACTTTACAAAACGTAAATTAAAATAATACGTTAACAAAAGTTAACAAGCTTCTATGAATCTACAAAGCCTCTGCAATTGGGATGCAGAACAGTTCTTTAAGATGAAAGTGACAATGGTCACAAATGGAACCATTTCATCCTGGTCTTGTTCATTGTGTCTTTCCTCTAAAAGAACTGCTCCGCTCTTTTTTTTTATTCCTGGAAAAATAATGATTTTCAATCAACATCTGTCTAGCTTTTTCCCAACCTTGTTGGAGTCAGCTACCAAACTAACTGGATGCAGCTAAATACCAATATTATTTAACATAGAGCGACTGCTTATCTGACCTCCACAACCTGTTTATAACTGGATAACACGATACTCCTTGGTAAGGCTGGTTGGCAGACTTTTGAGCCTGACTACCTGTAACGACTGTCAAAGATCTACAAATGACAGTCGGAACCAACGGCTTAATATGCTTTCCGAATCATGAAGGAAACTGTGTGAGCCACCTATATCCACGAACCTACAAACACTAGCGCGGTTTAACTTGAAGATCGATCCGATCGGCTATTATTATTTAGCGACAAGCTCCTCAACAGAAAAATATTGATCTTCTGTCATAAATAAAAAAAATACCAATACTAAAAAGTTAAACATGAGAATGGAATACGCTCATACCTCAAAATGTCTAAGCATAAAAACGAAATAACTATTCTTAATCTAAAAGAATAGATATAATTCAATGGGTATGGGTATGATGGACGCCAGAGATGACTCCAAATCGTATTCTGAGCCAACTTCATTGAAGGATAAGGGGCCTACCAGGGCCAATGCTTGCGGGGGTTGCAAGTTGTTCGAAAGAGATACCGTGGCCCCGGAACAAAAATCAATCAGTATCAGTATTTGACGTCTCTAATAGCTTGGCCAATTTATAAAATATATTTTTAATTTAAAAATTAAACTGTCTGATCCTGTCGGGATGGGCGGGCAAAAATAATATAAGCACGGTCGTGTTAAACAATCAGGTCAGCCTATCGCAGCCGCCTGCTGGACATGGTCTTCTTGCGAGCTGTGCCTCAGCACTATGTCGTCTGTCTCCCTCAACCAGCCCGAAACCAAACCTCACAACAGTTATTGCTCATCAAATAATATTTCTCTTCGTCACATGTTGATGGCTATCTAAATAAAGTCGCCTCTTATTACGGGTTTAATTAATTACTTCCCCCGCTGTGGGCGGAGCGGTGGCGAGTGTCAGACTTGTACTGACTAAAACCAACCCATGTTGCTTCTATTGCCCTTTATGTTCCGGGGCCGCGGTAACTCTTTCGAACAACCCGCAACCCTGGCAAGCTTTTCAGCTTGGATTATGTTATTTCAGTAAACCAGTTAGGTACAACAGCAGTGTTTCACTGATTTTTTTATTGACATAATCAAAATTGAAATACAGTTCAAAGATGCATGTAAGAAAAAAGGCAAGAGATAAAATGAAAATGACTGGTCGAGGCAACGATTTCCGGGCAAATCGAAAACACTTTTGTATTAGTATTATATCAGAGTTCTATTGCAAAATATTTCGAGCACCTTAAGATATTCAATGAAATTATTTCCTTAGGATCGCCATTGTCGTCTATTGTCGTAGTTACAAAGAAATTAGTGAGATAGACCGCCAAGCTTTTCCGCTACGATATGCGGATACGGTCGCCTTCGGCTCTTAGATTAGAAAAGCATCTAGATAATTCTTTTGATGATCCAAGTGTGGATTGTATGCATGCAGTCAGTTACAATGTATGGGCGGAGGTACTACATGACATAGTGATGGAACCATTTGCACATAGGTAAGTGAAAGAGTCTGTCATTTTGAGATAGACCTATAAGTGGCATAGACAATACTTCTAGAAACAGAACTTTAAAAAAAAAAACGAAAAGTAAGTTGGACGCCATACTATTAAAAATAAGTCTTATCTCAATGTAGAATCTGTTATTTCACGAGAAAATTGCTTTTCAATTTTACGAAGCGTGAATTTATTGCTCAGGACTGCTCGTGCTGTGTTAATTGTTTGGCCTACTGTAGGTAGGTACTTAGTGTATTTACTTTGAACAAAATTTATTCCACAGTTATGTTTAAAACAGCGATATTCGCTGAAGCGAGCACGTAGCTAGCCTCTACGCGGGATATGTGCGTATAATTACAATTCCAATTAGAGTAATATTGCAAACAATCGGCCCGCGGCTGACGTCATGAATACGAAATGTCACTAACGACCGTCCCCTGCCCCCCGCCCCTCACCCCACACAACCGTCGCGCCCCCGCCGCGAGCGTAGCCTGAATTTTCAAGCGAGTCGGGTAGTCGAGCTGAATATACGCTCTGCACGTTAAACATGTTCGTTGAATAATAATTGTAACATTGACGAAAATGTGTGGCGGTAACGTTGTATGGGTAATGATTACTCAAACTTTGTTTAGTTTAATGGGTTTCAGCAAAATTAAGTCATTTTACATTTAAATCAACAACTTTCAGCGCAACGTTCGAGGATCCAGATTTAGGATATTTTTTGGTTTAATAAAAAAAACTGGAGTTTCTATAAATCCGGCACTTTTAGACTGCTTTATATTAGGACTGAAATACCAATACTGAAATAGAAAACTATGAGAAGCAGCGACACGTTCAATTATTTCAAGGAAAAAGTATGCTTCAATGGATGCTAAATGATTTTATTCATCGACAGTGGGTAACACGTACATAATAAAGGAAACATCCACGGAATACAGCAGCTGGTCACGTAGGCAAGCACTAACAATGGCCATAGGAACGTGCCTCATCGCTTTGTGTACACCGTCCGAAATACGACATCCGTTCCAAATAGTCACTGCATAGATGACTGGCAAAATTTTGCTATACGAAAATCCTACTATGCAACTTGCAATAGTTGGTTAAACAGATTGTTCGAGTGGTCGCAAATTCAAATGCTGTTGGGCGGTCAAAGTGTTTTTAGGTATTTCCATCAGAAATTTTGAGGGGCAGCCACGGAGCCGAGGGCAATAGGCTCAAGTCCATTACTTACTAGCTGGCGCCCGCGTGATATCGGATAAAAATATATCCTATGTGTTATTCCAGACAATAATCTACCTCTGTGCCAAATTTCGTCAAGATCCGTTCAGCCGTTTTGACGTGAAAGAGTAACAAACATCCACACATCTATACACCCATCCATCCTCACAAACATTCGCATTTATAATATTAGTAGGATAAGTAGGATTCTAATTCTGACTTAAATATAACATAAATAGTGAAATGTAGGTGTATTATTAACTATACCCCTGTCTACCCCTCGGAAATAACAGGCGTGATGTTATGGTATAGTAATGATTAAAGCTGATTATAAAGTAGATAATGGAACCAGAAATAGGAGGCATAGCTTTAAAGGAGGGTTAAAAATATGAAAAAAACAGGTATTTTGGGAAAGTATCGGCTCTGTATGGCTGAAACTAACTGGCTGCCTCGTTGGTGTAATAGTTGCTAGTGCGACTCCTGACCTGGTCCTGGGATCGATTCAAAGGTCTGGCGAAATATTATCAGGTTTTTTCACTAGGAATTCTTCAGTAGCAGACACGGAGACGGTATGTGCCCGGTTGATGGCAATAGGTCCTGCCCCTTATTATTTTGCGTGTTCCACGCGCGCCTCAAAGAGCCTGCCAGGGCCACCGCCTGCCAGGGCCACCGCCTGCCGGGGTTGCGGGTTGTTCGAAATAGATACCGCGGCCCCGGAGCAAAAAGGGCAATAGAAGAAAATACCCATGTTGGGTAGGTTTTAGGCAGTACAAGTCTGACACTCCCCCCGCTCCGCCCAGAGCGCGGGAAGTTATTTGATGAATCCGCAAAAAGAAATAAAAATGCATTTATCAAAACTGCAAATTTTGGGTTACAGCAGTTTTTTTGAAGGATGTGCTAATACGTGATGTGTCAAATCTTAAAATATATCAATCTTCTGTACGTATGTTTGTCACCTAACTCTTCCTAAACGGCTGGACCGATTTGTTAGGAATTTTGAGTACGTTTCAATGGGTTCTTAGAGGGTTTAAAAACACAATTGGACCAAGCTAAACATGATTTGATATGCAAGGGGCAGGACGTCTGTCCGGTCCGCTAGTCGAATATAAATATCACAATCTATAACAATATTTCTGCTAGTAATAAGAAAAATCACGGCAGTTAACCCGTTAATATAAGTGTAAATTTTGTTAAACCCGTGAAAGTTTAAAACAGTTTATTTAGAGTATGTATCTGATATCATACTCGTAAATATAAAAATTACAAAATGATTAAAATGGAATATAATGTTGATGATGGTTTGAATGATGATAAAACAGTTAAATCTAATGTCTACGATAATACTAGTATAATGACAAATACTGTATTCTCTGTTAATAATTACGAAATGCATTATCGGTATCATTGAAATTAATATTGTAATCATTAAACAGAAACCAATTATTGGAATCTAATAATCGAAACAATTAAAAACAACTGTACTTCAATTCTCATAACAGTTTATTCAAAAGCGTAATATATATTCATCTGAACGTAAATGTCTAAGTACCTAGCTAAAATCTTGATACAATTTATGAGTCAACAAAATACATTGTTTCTTTACTGTCACTTAACTCATTATCGGGTCTAACCGGTTTTGCTTGCGTGTAAAATTTTCTTGCTGTTATTTTTCTCATCATATATCTTTTGTTCTTGTCAATTACTGTGCTAGTTTCTACTTGGTTATCTTTTTGGTTGGTTTCTACTGATGTCGCTGGCGTAGCAGTAGAGTATTCATTATTTCCTGTATTCCAGTTATTCATATTATTATTTTCGTTTTGTTGAAAATTGTTATTGATGTTATTATTTTCAAAAGGTTTCTTATTTTTCTGTTGTTCTTTGAGTCTGTTTAGTTCTCTTAACTTCTCGAGCAACTTAACCGCATCAGGAAACTTCTTGGCTATTGCTTGATCGTAGTTGTTTGAGGGCCACGTATTGTCGACATCCTGTGTATCTGGACTATTTGACTCGTCGGTATTCCACCTAGAGCTACTTAGATTTGGAGTATTTGGGACATCAGATGGCAATCCTGAATAGCCACGACTATTTGAAGGAAAATTTGAAGCACTTAGACGGTCAGAAGGAAACTTTGCATTATATCGATCGTTAGAAGGAAATCTAAAATTATTTTGACCAACCGATGCAATACCGCTATAAGTTTGATCATCAGCAGGTACTTTATAAGGAGTTATTACTGAATAATATGGACCGCCAGAACCTATTCCTGAATCAAATGGACCGTCTGAAGGCAATTCTGTATTATATCGACCATCTGAAGGCAATTCTGTATTATATCGACCATCTGAAGGTGGTTCTGAATTATTATTTGTATCATCAGAAAATAGTTCTGAATTGCTAAAATCTTCAGATGATTGCCCTGGATCATATGAACCGCCTGAAGAAAAATCAGAACTTACTGACCCATCAGAAGATATTTTAAATTTTAATAGATTTTCAGGTATTTTTGATTTATATGGATCGGTAGAGGGTAATTTTGAATCACTCAGACTGTCAGCAGGCAATTCTGGATTATTTGAACCATGAGAAGGTAACTTTAAATTATGTGGACTATTGGAATGTACTTTTGCATTATTTGGAGCAACAGAAGGTAGTTTAGATTTATAAGAAGCATCAGAAGGTAATTTAGATTTATAAGGGTCATCAGAAGGTAGTTTAAATTTATAAGGATCATCAGAAGGTAGTTTTGAATTATTCGGATCAATAGTTGGCAATCCAGATTGACTACGATCGTCGGAAGGTAATTTTGAACTACTCAGTCCATCAGAAGGTAATTCTGGATTAAAACGATCTTCGGTAGGTAATTTTGAATTACCGAGTTTGCTAGAAGGTATGTTTGAATTACTTAGCGGATCAGAAGGTAATTTTGAATCACCGAGATCGTTGGAAGGTAATTTTGAATCACCGATACCGTTAGAAGGTAATTTCGAATCACCAAGATCACTAGAAGGTAATTTTGAATTGCTTAGCGGGTCAGAAGGTAATTTTGAATCACTTAACGGGTCAGAAGGTAACTTTGAATTACTTAGCGGGTCCGAAGGTAACTTTGAATTACTTAGCGGGTCCGAAGGTAATTTCGAATCTCCGAGATCATTAGAAGGTAATTTTGAATTGCTTAGCGGGTCAGAAGGTAATTTTGAATTGCTGAGCGGGTCAGAAGGTAATTTTGAATCATATGGTGGTTTTGAATCATATGGTGGTTTTGAATCATGGCTTTCTTCAATAGGAAGTTTCGATTTACTAGGATCGACAGCAGGTTTTTCTGAACTAACAGACGATAACTTGGAATCGTCCTTTTGTTTACTTTTATCTTTACATTTTGGTTTAGGTTTTATTACAACCGTGGGATATACTTTTGGGGGATGTTTACATTTAGGAGGTGGTTTTTGTTCTTTAGGTTTGGGTTTAAATTTAGGTTTATCAGGAGTTGTTTTAATTAGATTAAAATTTAATATTGAGTCGGGCATATAGTCGTGATCTTGATATGAATCAAAGTTTGAAAGTTGATCGTTCGAATCAGCAGATATAGTCGGATTATTTGGATCAAAGTCAGAATGGTCGTTTCTGTCTAGTAGTCGCTTGTTTTCACGAAATCGTGAAATCAATTGATCGATTGATAGTTCTGGTCTACTCTGAGGACGAATTCGGACCGGATTGAACATATTTCTGATTGGATCTAAGAGCCCAGCTTCAGTCGTCGGAGCTGAGTGTCCTGGAAAAATAAGTAAAATTAGAGAAAATCACTAATTAGCAAATTGATTTTCTTCTTTAGTTTTCAAATCACAACTGCAATCCAATCGTGGACCAAACAAGTTGATAGTCGGTTCCTTCTATCTGGCAGAATCTTGATGCTCCGAAATTTATTTGGCATAACACACTTAGCATATTTTTCTTTCAACGAACATTTTAAAGGCATAAAAAATATTTGATATAATTATCGTTTGGCATAATGTTTAAAACTCCGAATTTACAATTGCATAGTTTTAAGATGGCAGAATTACATTTAGTATAATTACGATTGGCAGAGTTCAAATTTCGCATAATATCGTTTAGCATAATGGTCATTTAGAGCGACGAGTATTTGGTATAATTTCACTTTTCATACTATGCAGATGGCAGAATTTAATTAAGAATAACTTTAAGTTTAAAGACTTATATGCCTAATAAGTCTTTAAACTGACATGGTCACTAACATTATTATTAACGGTTAAAACGACATATTAAGGCAAAAATAAGATATTTTTGGAATTATATAGAAAAAAAAGACATTGTTTTTAGTATGTTACCCGGGACTCAACAATTAAGATTAGATTAATTAGTAAAAAAAAAATGCGTAGGTTAGGTTAGGTTAAAACTGTGACCCCCTATGCCAGTAACGACTTGCATCTCATAGAAAATGAGATTGTTTTTAGTAGTTTACCCGGAACTGAACTATTTACATTAGGATAATAATTACTTATGGAATTAAATGACATTATTTCAAATTCAATTAAATAATAGTTAAAATAAATGATATTATTTTAAAGAAATAAATAATTAAAATAAATGACAACAAATAATGATAAAGATGATTCTAACTATAAACTTTCTGCGATATGACAATTCTGCCGTTTAATGATATCGATATGAAATATATGCCAAAAGACGATTCTGACTGTGAACTTTCTGCGAAATGATGTTTCTGCTTTTTAAGTATTATGGATATGAAATTTATGTCTAGAGATGATTCTGACTTACAAAATTATGTTTTGAATGTATGATAAATGAGTGTCTGCCAAACAATTTTCTGCGAAATGAAGTTGCTATCCGTTGTTATGCAAAATAAAATTATGACATAAAAAGTTCTGCTATAAAGGGTGGACCCGTTGATAGGACCCTTTTCTTGTTTTTGGCAAAGTCGAATAAAAATATGTTTAGTGCGAAACTTAAGAAGCTCTCGCTAAATTGATAATTAATAAATAATTATAAATACATATTTCATATCCTAAACTCAATATAATAGGTACAAATTTTGAACAACAAACTAGCTGTCACCATGTCGTTATTTTGTATCTTTATGACAATATCTTCTTTTTAATATGCACTGTACCCAGCTTTTACAAACATACAAATTAGCACAACATATGCATGTCAAAAATAAAGAAATATAGAAACAATAGCGCATACAAAGTATTACTTACCCAAAATCACATTTACGGCCAATAACAGATAAATTGATTCCATGTTTGTTTGAACAATATTCGAATTGATACTGATGAACATGCGAGCTAATAGTCCCTCACTTTGTCGGGCTAATTAACAAATCAATTAATATCAAAGCAATTTTATCAATTAACTTCTCCTTTGGAGTAACCACGTGTTTGTTGTAAACAATATACAAAAAACTAGACGAAATATTATGCATACAAATAACAAGTATCTTCCACTTGCTTATAAACTGTTTTTCGTACAGAAATATCAATAATGTTCTTATAAAACTGATATTTACCTATTCAGAAATGCTATAGAAAACTCGTTTAGATTCATGACACAAGACATGACTGATTCCGTCAATTTGACAGAAAAGTTTTCATAAGGCTAAAATACCGTCATCTTTTCAAGAAGGATACATGGTTTTATACTAAGAAGTGTCTAGCGGTGCTAAGTTCTGGCCCGAAATGGTCGCTTTGGCAACTTTAAAATGATAAGAAGATGGTGAATGACATCCTAAAATGGTCTCTGACGCAGTTAACATTGTGACTATATTACGAAGCAATGCCGCTGGGGTCGATCTTCAGATTAAGCCGCGCTTGCCCATACATTACCTACCGCACTCGGTATGGTAGGCTTGAAGGACACTTCCTCTGACCCTCGGTAACCACGTTTAGCTAAATTAAACTTAACTTAACTTAAGCTGTTAGTTCCAGGTTCCATTTGCAGATCTTGGACAGACATTACAGGTAGTCAATGGCATGAAAGTGTGACAGTCTTACCAAGAGATTTCATATTAGCCATTACTAACTGGTTTGCGGAGGTCAGATAGGCATTCGCTCCATGTAAAATACTGGCCTTCAGCTGGGATGGTTTTCGCTACATGTAAAATACTGGTATTCATTTAAGTCCCATGTAATAAAGGCCGACCCTTTGGCCATCAACTGGCCACCAATCCAGACTCCATGGCATACTGAAATATTCAATTCAATTTTTCAAATCAATTCAATTTTTATTTACGGACATCTTGATCCAACAGTTAGTTTACATACTGACTTAAAAACTACAGTTAGTAACACAAATAAACTTACACGAAAACAGTAACTGCCGCTGACACTCATAAAAACTTCTGCGCTGTGATAACGCGCCCCATCCAGATAAACGATAGAGGGATAGGTATCTCTCTAATCGACGAACGAAATGCCTCAACACAGGAGCACACACATCTTCAGCTATATCTAGCCTGATATGCCTGATGGAAAAACACCGTCAACATAACAGAAAGCGAGAAACATCCGTAAATCTTTACTAATATTATAAAAGCGAAGGTGAGTTTGTTTGTTACCTCTTCACGCCTTAATGGCTAAATCGATTTCGATGAATTTTGGTACAGAGATAGTTGGGACCCAGGAGACGGACATAGGCTATTTTATTTTTAAAAGAGGGATATGAGGGAGAAAGAGGGAAGAAAAGGGAAAACTTAGCTTTGCTATTACAAACCAATAAGGCGCAAGGGCAAAAACTGCAGGTAGCAGGTACCTGTAAATAAGGAAAGGGGAACTGTGTTACCCCGAATTTAACGCGAGCGAAGCCGCGGGCAAAAGCTAGTAGAATATATTTCATGTAAATATTTCTCTCCATAGGGTGATCGTTTTTACCACCCCGCCTGTTACTACCCTCATAGCATGTGATGTGACTCACGTCAACACTTTTCATGTTTATTTAACAAAATACCGTATTAACAGTTAATCCGTGGCGTGTGGCGGCGTGTGCCGTTCACACCTGTCCATGAGGTCGTCATAATCACAGTAATGGCCGACATTTTTGGACGGAAGTGGTCATTTAGTCTACTATTTGGAGGAATGCAGATGTTGTTATTATGTATTGTTGAGAGGGAGGCTGTATTTAAACTCAAGTCATGGGTTTCATTATTTTATTTGGCGGCAATAAAACGGGTTCTCAGTTAGCTTACATCAACAAAATATTATCTAATTTAGTTTGATTTATTGGGCCTAATCAAGCTAAAATAAAAAATTGTTCTTAATATAAATCTTGTCACTGTATATCCAAATTCAAATCTGCATGATTCAGGGCGATGATTAATGATTTCTGAAGAGGTTAGCTTTAACCGTTGCGGACAGATTGCAACCGGGCAGTACATAATCCGCTAAAAATATCGGCCATCCGGAACCATATCTGCAATCTTCCATACAAATTTTAGCCTAACCGTACACCGGTCATTAAGATCACCTTTTAAGACACAAAAAAAACCACTACACTCATTGACCAAGACCCAAAAAAAACCGACCAAGAGCGAGTCAGACTCTTGCACCTAGGGTTCCGTATAAACTGCGACATAAATGGCTATATCTTTTGATTCAGACTTTGAAGGTTGATTTATTCCCAGCACAAAGGGACCATAGATTTGAGTATATGGTTAAATAATTATGGTTTACTAGCTTTTGCCCGCGGCTTCGCTCGCGTTAAAATTCGGTAGCACCTTATTGATTTGTAATAGCAACGCTAAGTTTTCCCGTTTCGTCCCTCTTTCTCCCTCATACCCCACTCTTTTTTTTAAAAAAAAATAGCCTTTGTCCATCTCCTGGTTCCCAACTATCTCTGTAGGTACCAAAATTCATCAAAATCGGTTTAGCCATTAAAGCGTGAAGAGGTAACAAACAAACAAACTCACTTTCGCTTTTATAATATTATTAGTAAGGATTAGTTGATTTCAACTCGTTACGTCTACGCGTTCTCGAGATAAAGAGTCTTGACAGACAGACGGACGGACAACAAAGTGATCCAATAAGGGTTCCGTTTTATCCTTTTGAGGTACGGAACCCTATAAAACTAAACTGTAAATAAAAGCACCCGTAATTCCCCTAAACAGCTAACCAATATGCGCATAATAATCTGGTTGTAAGAGCCTCTCGACATAATAGAGTGCCGATTGTCAGCGCACGCGCACCCTCGGACAAATCCGCTAAGCCTATTGTGATTTACACATCGACCCCAGGAATCAGCTGGCACTCCAAAAAAAGTTATTTAACGGGTTAGAAATGTGTATCCAATTGTTTTGACTAGGAGTTGACGGTTTGTAAAGTGAGGTGTTTTGCTTCTTGATTCTAATTTTAGTATTTCAGCCATGATTTAGGAATCTGCTATGCGATCGCTTTCACTATGAGTTGACGTGTTAATAAATTGAGGCGTATTGTACTTTGATTATGTTATGGACAAATCAATTCATTTTCCGCCTTTTATTTAGATCTTTTACATAGCGTGTCAGTGACAAACAAAATTGAGTCAGCCCTTAGATTGGCGACAAGTTTGGCGCTTTCAATAGCGTCCAACAGCTTCTGTGATGTGCAAGCAACAGGGCAGGCAGGATACAATGTCAAGTGCATTATCGTTTATGGGGCAATACCACATTTTTACTCCAAGAGCAGAGTCAGCTATGAATCCCTACTTTAATAGATTTTCCTTGCTGCGGGCAACCTGTATCCGGAGAAAACAGCTTACCGTCTGATTCTATGTAATTTTTTTACTGGTGGGAAATCATCAAATAAGTTCCCCCGCTCTGGGCAGAGTGGGGGGAGTGACTTTTACTGACTAAAACCCATCCATGTTCCTTATTTATGTTTCGGGGCCGCGGTATCTACGTTTCGTATTTACGTTTTGATTTTTCATGGATCCATACGATTTTTATTCTTGGTTCTTTTACATTTTATTGTCTCTATTAAGTTGTCTGGTCTATCGTTCTTCTGCCTCAAACCATCGTATTCCACATCCAAATTTTATAATAGGTTTGACCAGGGTTCTGCCTCGTCGACACCGTTAGTGTTGGTCTAGAGATTACCTATTGATATTCTAAGCAATTTTTCTAAATCGACAATTAAACAGCAATCTATAGGATTTGCGGCATTTGTGTCGATCAGAAGTGCATTATTGTGCTGAACATATGTACGATCTACCAGCACCCCGCGGCTAGCCCGGGGGGTAGCCACTGGGGTCCCCTTTACGAAAAATACAATTTTGAAGTAGAAATTGACTTTTAAATCAAAAAGTTTTTTATATATATTTGTGGTTGTGATTGGTTACGGTTGAAATGTTCTACCATCTTGTGATGGAGATGTCTATATAATTGATCTTATCATGAGATCAGATCGAATATCAGATAAAATATTTGAAAAATCCTATCGCATTAAATTTTCAATCCTTTTTTATCCACTACATTTCTGTGATATTTTCCTTTATTTCTCCACTCCTCTTTATTAATTGCTCAGAAGTTTAAAAACCCAGTTGTTATATCACACACTTTGACAGCTTTTCTACGATTATGCGAACACTAGCTTTTACCCGTGGCTACACTCGCGTTAAATTCGGGGTAACACAGTTCCTTTTTCCTGATTTGCAGGTACCTGCTATCTGTATATTTTGCCCTCGCGCCTTATTTATTGTAATAGCAAAGCTACGTTTTCCCTTTTCTTCCCTCTTTCTCCCTCATTGCTCACTTTAAAATAAAATGTCTGTCTCCAGGGTCCCAACTATCTCTGTAATGTCTGTCTGTCGTAAATATCGGTTTAGCCATTTAGGCGTGAAGACGTAACAAACAAACAAACTCACTTTTGCTTTTATAATATTAGTAAGGATTAAGGCGCCCAAGTTCTCTGATCCACTTCAACACCTCATATTTCTATTGCTACTACGATAAATGCACTGGCAATTTGACAAAACAAACCAAAAGTCAAAATCAACATGTGTCCTATAAATGTATCCTTTGTTCTACAATACACCAAAAAACAGTAAGTTTCCACTAACATAATCCACAAGATATAACGCCTCAATTTACACAAAATCTATTATTTGCAACACTTCGAGCAGTCACCCGACACTCTCGACGGCCACAGATGGCGCTTTCATGTCAATCGTCATAATTAGGGGATTACAACCCCCTAATGACATGTTACATTGAATCTCTCTTACGCCCCGAACAAATGTTCAACAAATAAATACTGTTCGCTGACTTGTTACGAGTCAGGCGCAATTTTTCGACTCTAATTGATGCTACCCCTAGTGATTCGCCGAGATAAAATTGTTTATTGAAACTCGAGACATGATTTTGAAGCTGTTTGATATATATCTATGTGACTTTCCTGTTGACGTAATTTTTTGGATAGATTGATATTCATATTCATCGTTAATTGCAATCATGTACTCAGAGGTTGTAGCTTGTAGAGGTTGTCAAATGTATAGTTTATTTCTTACACGAACCCTGCTACGGCACAGTAATAAATAGATAAAGTGAGATAGAAGATAAATAGTTGTCAGCTAATAGTCGATTCCGTACAAGCATGTGGCATATCTTTTTACTGCGTAGACTTAGTGGCTTTTCACAGCACAAAAGGACCACAGACTTGAGTATATGGATTTAATTTCAACTCGATACATCGACGCGTTCCTGAAATAAATGGTCTTGACAGACAGACGGACAACAAAGTGAACCAAAAAGGGTTCCGTTTTTGCTTTTTAAGGTACGGAACCCTAAAAACGAATTCATAACGACGTCAGTCCATTAACACAAACCGCTCAAAACAGAACTTTTCTACCGGAAACGTCTAAAATATCCATTTTTAATTTCTATCTCTAATGGCTTAATCGCATCTCGGAAAAATGTCAGGTAAAAAGCGAAACCAATATATACGCCATCAAAGCCCCTAAAAACATGGAAGCCAGTAAAAAAAACAACCTTTTAAACGTTAAAAGGCCCCGTTTACCGCGGACGCAAACACTTAGCTCCATGTTAATTAGTAAGTAGCCAGGAACAGCGTCAAAGGGAATGCATGAATACTTCCTAACCGACCTCCGACGGTGCTTTTAAAATCTCCCCCACTTAATTCAGAAGCTCAGAGAAACCGAAGGTAAAGTGATTATGTCGCCAATATGCGAATTTTTCACAAAAATGAACGTAACCTTTGAGGCATTTCGGCATAGCTGTTAGGAACGTCATGTGGGAATACAATTAAAACGAGCTAGGGATCGCTATTTGTAATTCGTTGTGAGGATTAACTACGTTAAAATGTGAATTTACGTTTCTCTTCTACACGGTCTATATTTTTACCTAAACGGATTTTCATGACTGTGAGGGAATTTTCAGTTGAAATTCACACGTCTAGATAAAAAATAAAAAATGTTTATTTCAATCACAATGGGCATTTACATACATGTTGTTGGAGATCACCTTTTAAGCAAGGAATTGCTTGTATTAGGAGACTCCGCTCTTCCACATTATCGTTTCTTTGCAATTGAATTAGGTATAGACAATGTAAATAAACTAAGACTAAAAATATGTAGGTAATTTAAGATTATACAAATCGTTTCTAAAAGTAATGAGCATTAAGAAGAAAATAGCCAGATCGCGCATGTATGTATGTGTGATATATGTGTGTTATAAGTGAATGTGTGAGTGAGTACGGGTGAGAGTGTGGATAGTGAGGTTGTGTGAGTGAGTATGGGTGAAAGTGTGAATAGTTGTAGGTTGTCGGTTTCCGGTTTTTGGTTTTTGGTTTTTGGCTTTTTGGCTAGCCCTGCGACAGTGTCTTGGGATCGAAAGAAGCGAAATAAGTCTCCTTTCACTAACCATGCGCACAACAATCCAAATTTAACTAATTTGGTTATTGCAAAGTAGATACAATAGACTCCACATCGTCGTAGGTTTTAGTTTTAAGCCAGTCGGTTACAACTTTTTTACAATCCCGAAACTTCATGGAATTATATTCGTAATTCTTTATTCACTAAGTTGTATAGGTAAGATGATTGTCTCGCGTATTGTCTTTTAGCGAAGGTAGATCTAACCTTGACAGTTGGAGCGACAGAATAGCTCCTTCTGCTTTTAGGCTTAGAGGGATCATACGGGAGAGATGTGTGTTTTTTTAGTATAAGTTGAAGCAAATAAAGCTTTCTTACAGATAAGAGATCAGTTAATAGGTAGAGGCTGTTGGTAGAGTATCTATAGGGCTTAAAGAACATGACCTTGAGTAAGGCTCTCTGCGCTCTCTCAAGTTCTAGAAATTTTATTTTTGTTGTCCCTCCCCAGCAAGACAGACAGTACGTGAGGATAGATTGGCCCAGTGATATGTAGACTTGCTTCAGAAGTTGTTTTGAAGCCGCATGACGCAGTGTTTTAAAAGTCCATATCAGCTTCCTAACTCTTTTCATAATAAGTTCGGTGTGCATGTGCCAGGACAGGCGCTGGTCAATCATAACGCCTAGATATTTAGTATGCTGTAACCTGTCAATTTTTAAGCAAGAGCAGTCGGCGGCTGGGGTGTTGGGACAGCTATGGATCCTTATTTGGAAGTCTTGGGACGGTTGTGAGTTATTATACTTAGTGAAGCAGATGTAGTTGGATTTGGAGGTATTTAGTGTTAGGAGACTATAGTTTAGCCAGGCTGCTATCCTCGCAAGGCCACTTTCGGCGATCCTACTAAGATTAGCCCAATTCTTAGCAGTGAAGACAATGGCAGTGTCGTCGGCATACGAGAAAATGAGTCCTCCATCAATCTTCATGTTACATAGGTTATTAATGTAGATAAGGAATAAAGTCGGCCCAAGGACACTGCCCTGACCGACTCCGAAGGTGACGGTTAACTCGGAGCTGGTGTACTCTGCGATTTTAACTGTTTGTTTGCGATTGTTGAGGTATGATTTGAAAAGTTCGAGAGCGGGACCCCTTATGCCGATGCGTTCTAACCTATGTAAAAGTAAGGGGACAGACACTGTGTCGAAGGCCTTTTTGAGGTCAAGGAAAACAGCCAGACACTTGGCTCCACTATCCACACCATCTATCAGAGCAGAAGTTAGTGACAGAACTGCATCCTCAGTAGACTTACCTTGTCTGAACCCAAACTGAGAGGGCGACAGTATTTTATATTTAGAGAGGAATTTAGTTAGGCGAGAGTTGATAAGTCTCTCAAGGATTTTTGATATGGATGGTAGGACGGAGATTGGCCTATAGTTAGACGGGTCAGACCTATCCCCAGACTTGTACACAGGCGTTATAAGGGCTACTTTCAATGCGTCGGGGAAAATTCCCTGCCTGAAGCAAAGGTTAACTAAATGGGTTATGATTGGTACAATTAGTATGTGGGCAGATTTTAGAAAATTGACTTGTATTTTGTCCCAACCGGGAGCGCTATCCGATTTTAAGCTAATTAGAGTGGCTCGAACTTCGTCGGGGTCTGTGTCGAGAAGAACAAAAGATGAGGCCAAAGGACTGTCCGTCGAGAATGAGTCAGGGTTGATATTATTTCCTGCTGAAGTCTGAGAAGTTGTGATATTTTCAGCCAGAAGTTTGCCTATAGTACAGAAGTAGTTATTAACCTTGTCAACAGAATTTTGTGATGTATTGAGTACCTCTAGCAGTTCCGTATTATTTGTTTTTTTGGGTTTGCGCTGTGTGATATTGTTAATAATATCCCATATTTTTTTAGGATTTCTGTGCGCTTTAGAAAGTTGATCTCTATCATGTTTACGTTTTTGCTTTCTAATAATGGTATAGCAGTAATTACGATATCTTTTGTATGTGATTTTAAGCACCTCGTTGTGTGGGTCCAGCCTAAGACTCTTTTGCATGCGATTTCTATTCAAAATACAGCGCAACAAGCCAATTGTCATCCATGGTTTTATGATTCTATCTTTCATCGGTACATTCAGCGTAATTGTACTAAGTGTGACACATTTTTGTAGAATTCCAATTAGGTTATTAGTAAGAGTGTTAGGGTTATCAAGTTTTAATAGGTCTAATAGGTTACTGGCTTTGAGGAGCTCAAGTCCCTTCTCCGAATTGAAAACCGTTTTTGTTTTTGAGCATCTTATTTTGTTAGCATGGCTAGATATTTTTAAGAAAGTCATGAAATGATCAGTAATGGTCGTGTGAATAATTGCGATGGTTGCGGTTTGGTTGTCAGGTTTGAGTTTAATTATGAAGTGGTCAAGACAGGTTTTGTCTCTCGTGGGAAGCGAGTGACCAGGAAGTAGACCATGCATTGCTAACATATTAAGATAGTTAAGTCTGTTTGTACGTTCCTGCGACTGCTCGTTTTGATTGTATATCAGATTAATATTGATGTCTCCAGTTACTATTATGTTTTTAGTTGATGTGAGGGTAGTCAAGTGATTGTTTAGAGAGTGAATAAATTGGTCTGCGTTCGCAGTTGAGGGGGACCGATAAATCGCAATAACTATAAGGTCAGGCGCAATATGAATCTCCAAGCAAGACGCGTGTGCTAACTTTACTTCTCTTGTTTTATTTTCGTGTGTACTTTTAATATAGGCGACCACTCCGTCAGCCTTATTCAGATGGTTTGTAGTTTGGTACGAGTAATAGTTAGTTAGTTGAGGTATTGGTTTATTTGTGTTCAACCTACATTCCGTAAGGATTATCAGATCAATGTCCGTTCCAAGATTGTGTAAATTTAGCTGAAGATCATCAAAATTGGCGTAGACAGATCTAATATTCTGCGATACAATCGTAAAACCGGGTGAGTTAGGCGCTATATGCTTAGTAAAGTCGGTAATATCGCAGTCAAACACTTGAGCTATTTCCGAATTGTCTATAGCGTTCAGAGTGAGTAGATAGATCTAGATCAATTTAAGTTTATATGTCGGTTAATATTTAGTTACAGATTTTCTCGATTGATGAGTGTGATTTTGTGTACCTACCTCTTTAAATAATACGGTTTAAAATACCACAATTTTATGAGTAAAACACAATAACAACAAGGTATACATACATAATACATAAGTTGACTGCAAAATAGACATAAAAATTGTCTTAATCTTCAGAAAAAATAACATGCAACGAGCAAGCACCTCAAAGTTTCCCAAGCAATAAAAATCTCCATCGTACAGTAAAGTTCAAAAGCAGTAGTCCAGTTCAAACGTTTGCGGCGCACCTCTGGGCGGGAATCATTAGCCTCTTAACAGCGTTAGTTAAAGCAACGCAATTACATTTACGCGGGCCGCGCGATCTTGACCTACGGCAAGGGGTCGATGCGCAACGCGGGTATGCAAATAAGAACGTTTCTTTAGTAGTGAAGTTGACGAGATTTGGGAAGGAGGAAGTAAAGGATTTGGGTCTTTGTGTCATTCTGGAGTGAGATACTGAGATGTTATTAGGGATGATGTTTTATAGGTCAGTTGAATGGTTTGATTATTAATTTAGTTGTTGAAGCCAACTGAAAGGTTACTTAAATATAATCTTACGAATAAAATAATATATTAAGAGAACCTGACCCACGGAGTGTTTTGCCATGCCAACATAATTGTATTTAAAAAAAAACAACGAATTAATTTTAAATGAACAATCTTAACTTTATTCAAAGACATTTATGGATTTTTAAGAAAATTTCATCTGTATCTGACGAATCTCTTTTGCTGACTGTACAAAACGTTTTTAACGCACTTTTATTAGCTTTTCCTGTAACTATTTAAAAAATCTTTTTAAAAGTTACATTTTAGCTCAATCGGAAATCGGATTGAGCTGAAATTTAATTTTGCAAACATGTTTAATTTGGTGACAATGCATGGTTAGCTACGAACCGCCATTATAAATTCAATATGGCGTACTCCCAAAGATAGTGGACTAGTTATTTTTATGCATCCCCATGATATGGGTATCTAATGACCCTTTGTTGAGAAGGATTCTTTTGATAAAGCTTGTTTTATTAAACTATAACATTTATTTATAATATCTAAGAATTCTGAAACGTAGGTAACGTGTGATATTAAAAAATTACTCGGTCTTCTAGTGTTCTTAGTAAATAACGACACAAAGAAAACAATATTTCAAACATTATTGTTATTTAAATTCAGTTTACCACTTATAACTCCAATATTTAATCCATTTTTTATTAACAGCGGAAGGCGCCTTCAAAAAACTAAAGCCGGAGCCAGGTGGGGGTAACGGCGGAGTCTCCGGTGGTGCCTCAGCCCTGTCTCCGGCCTTAGGTCCTCAACACGCAGGGCATACACCAACCACAGCATCGTGTCCTACACCTGCACGCCGTCGGCATAGGACCACCTTCACACAGGTATTACTGATTTTGTTCAACAATATGACTCTCACACTGTGACTGTTTATTTTTGTTATATGGTGCTTTCCACATAATAATACTGTGTGCTTGACTTGACATTATTATCATACGGTGAGTTGACAAGTCTCCCCTCCTACGCGTATGAGACCATTCGAATCTGTAAAAGGACTTAAAGAAATGAGCCAATTTTTTCGAATGGAAAATCATCAATTAACTTCCCCCGCTCTGTGTGGAGCGGGAGAAGAGACTTTTACTGACTCAGACTAAGGGCCGCTGTACCTCTTTGGACCAACGCAGACAGTAGACGCAGGTGTTGATACTATGTTAAAGATTCCCGCTTAGTGACCTCTTAACGAATTGCAACGAAATTCACATTTTTATCCGAACATAGCTTCCTAATATGACTCTGCTTTAGCAGAAGAAAAGCGGCCACCTTAGACCATCATGGGGCGTGTTAGCTTTACGTGTCAATCATGCAGGACATACCTTAGTGTTTTTAACACGCGTTTGTCGCCAGCAGAATAGGACACATTTGAATCCGGCCTTTTAAAACAATACGGGTCTTTCAGACGGTAGTATTTCAGTCGTCTTTAGCCGTAGATAAAGTGACAAACATTCAAACTAAAATTTGAATTGTGTTTTTTTGTAAGCTTGTACGAATTGATTTATGAGTGTGTATTTTACTAGGTAATAGCTATAATTGTCCTGATAAGGTAAAAAAAAATGAAACATGTATGCAAGCAACAAGCATGTATTTTAGAGATTGCATTTACGAATATCTCCCTGTAGAGCCGTAGATCCTTTGTTCAACAAAGCTAGTCTTGCAACCACAGCTGCGAACTGTCATTCAGTCACGCCAGTTCAAGAAATGTCTGTTTAAGAGCACTATGTTAACGTTTTTGACAAGTTCTAGTATGAACCCAAAAATAAGCTAAGCTCAAGCTAATTTTTTTTTGTGTTTATTGCATAGTCAAGCTGCACTTTGTTTCTCTATATATAAGGAAAATACTTCATTGTTCCTCCAAAATTTACCATCGAGTATTTTTGACAAGATTTATCTATCAGTATATTTTGTCATTGGCGCCGACGTGAGAAATACAGTGTACAATTTCTGCCCTTTTCCTGATTTATTTCCAATAAATCACATATAAAACCACTGTGTCATTTGCCGACATTAATATAAACAGGTCAATTACTATAACTAAATTGTTGTTGTTTTTATTGCGACAGGAACAATTAGCAGAATTAGAAGCGGCTTTCGCCAAATCACATTATCCCGACATTTACTGTAGAGAAGAGCTGGCACGGACGACGAAACTCAACGAGGCAAGGATACAGGTCAGTTGCCTATAATTTATTATGTACTGAATTTATACCGCAACCATGTTCAACACATATATTATGTAGTATATAGGTAGCTTAAGGACAACACTTCATTATCCTAAAGCGTGCTACAAGCGTTTTCACGTCGATCTTTTTCTACACACCTGGACAGCAAAATTTGCAATTGACTTTGCCCAAGCACATGCTTAAACGTTACCTCAATGACCACCATGACACTACTCAAGCTTTGGCCATAGACCGGACGGATTGATGCTAACCTATACATCGGATTTTTGCTCCAAGACTATATATACAATATGCAGAGGAGCCTGTTATTCGATGATTTCACATTCGCAAAAAAAACTATTCAACATTCACATAAAAACAAGCGCCTCAGAACTTAAGGTACGTCATTATTTCTGAAAATTAAATCATTTCTGTGACAATCAATTCCGCATAATATCCGAAATATATAGTACATTTTCATTTTCCAAAGAAAACTTCCACGTAGATTTTTATTCAGATGCATTATGTTAAATATGCACCACATTCACGATTCAATTGACGTACACAGGAATGTCGGCAAAAATGGACCACCCACGGTGCGAATAAACGTACAAAATATTGCAGGCCGTACAATAGTATCACGCCAGTCGTTCTTGGATGGAATTGTCGAAATATCAATGATGCGCGAATACTCGGATAATACAATTTGGAGCGTAGGCCGGAGGCGGATTGAATTAAAGTGGCATCTGTCGGGCTCGACCGTATGAATACGAAATGCTCACAGTAACTCGCGAGAGATCTTTATCTCAGTTTTAAAATTGCTCAATCCCCCGGGACCCTCCGTATTGATTTGTCCCCGGAGCACCTAATTTGTCGTTTTAGATGTTTTATTCAGAACATGACTTTTAGCATCATCTATTACCGTCGCGTCTGTCTGTCTACCTATAAATTTTTCGTCGACTTGCTTTTATTTTTTACGAACGTTTTTACTTACCGCACCTTACTTACAAATAAAATCTTCTTTCTAAAAGTACCTAATCTAATCATCACGTATTAACTCTCATACATATGAAGTAGCTTTCAAGTGATATTTTAGTCACTGTCGCTCCATCAAGACGACAATTACTCTTTTCTTTCAAGCGCAACGAATGTCGAAGCTTTTCTTAGAAATGAAAGGTTATGGACGAAACGACATTATTTTATACTTTTACGTCGGTAGCGACGCTAAAAGCACGTGAAATGCGCGTAGGCGAGCGTGCGCCACTTGCGAACTGAGTACCGTAGACTACATGTATGTATGTTTACTCGAGCCGATACATGATGTATGTATAGCGCTGTGTGCTCGTGCACGCGCGCTCCGTAGGAGGCTATTAACGTTTAGGCGACGCTACATAAGAATGTAAACGTTAAAGACGACAACGACGTCGAGCTCCCTCCTTCTAGAGGAAATTTCGATATAAAAATACAACGTCGTCGGGTGTGCGAGGGTCGCGGGCGGCGGGCGGCGGGCCGGGGGCGGGTGGCCCCTGAGGCATTGCAATCCCATCAAATGGATCCGTAACGAAGTTAGCCGCTCATCCTCCCCGCGCGCCTCCCGACATTGTCTCTGCCCTCAAATGAATTCTACAATTGGAAATAAGAAAATGTTTTGTTGGATCCCCGTGCTTTTTCAGTTTAAAGGCGACCGTTTTCTTCGGATAACTCGGTCCTCTGCCACGATATTAGATAGCTATACTTTGTTTTATCTTGAACAAAGTGTCTTAGAGGAGGATCATTACTAAGTTAACTCTATCTAAATTGTTTCTTGTTGATTGGGATTTTTCGGTTTGAACATTTTTGATGTTGTATTTAGTAGTAAGGCTTATTATTGCTATTTCTTTTGGATAAAAAGACACAAAAATTTACGAAAAATTTTGGTATTAAAATAATGCAAACACATGAATTAGTGGTTTGAACACAAAATAATTAAGCACTTGTATAGTTAGATGGATATTTAACATTGTAATACTTATTAGTTTAGGTTACTATTTTTACAATATGTATTTTTTTTTAATGTTCTAGTATGGAATGTCCTAACGTCAAACCGCATTCAGAAGTTCCAACTACATTCAGTCCACAGACATTTTGATGCCGATTGTGAAAGAATCCGAAAACATTGCTTCAGCCAATTACTGCAACAGCATCCTCTCTATTTCATTCGAGATGAAATGATTGTATACCACTACCTAGGTATAATTAGGCGGGTTTTTCACTATCCTATATAGTTGTTATTTTTATTTTTGTGGTTTTAGAATATGAACGTCCAATTTACATAAAAAAAAACTCAAAGTAACATTAGTTACACTCTTTTATTTTTTTTCCGATTTTGCACCCTACATTTATAGCGTTCCACTTTTGAATGCCGATCTTAGTTTTAAACACTGCTTGCATTCAAAAAGTTTTGTGAATGTACGGCCTATAAAATTCTCGAACATTCCAAATAAAAAAAATATATGTATCCAAAACTACAAAAGAGTTTGGATATTACTGCCCTAACCGAATCCATTTATATTTATAAAGCTACGTTTATTTAAAACGTTAGGAAATCGCTTCGTTTTTCATTACAACGCGCAATGCGGCCGGAAGCCGGGTAGCTTTGCGAAAAAACTAATATCCCATTTATGTTTCCTCCCTCCATCCATACCCACCTACAAGGAGGGAGCGGTTCCCAATCTGTGGGGTTCCCTTCTAAACGGAAACATAAATATGGAACGTGCTTGTGTTTTTGGTAGATTATATTTTAGTACACTTAGTAATTATTTAGTTTTCAGTTTTAAAAAAAATTGACAATAATAGTACACACAAAGCTTTGTTGCCGAACATTAGTCTTGAGTGGTGGTAATGGATATTACTTGCACTTGTTCAAGAAACATGACTGAATACTACTTAAGCCTCTAATTAATGTGGAAATAAACAAAAGTTACATAAAACTATTTCAAATGATTTTCCGGTATCTACGAATATACTAAACTACCAAAGTAAAATTTGTTTGTAAGGTTGTATCCTAAACTTAGGAAACAAGTTGGTATTCAGCTGTCCGACTCCAACATAGTTGAGAAATGGCTGGGCAGACGATGATGAGTAGTTTTATCATGGAACTGTTGACGGGTTAACGGTACTAGTAGCAACGAATGTGCTAAAGTTTAAGAACAGAATAACATCTTTCAAAAGATTTGCGTTGTGGAACATATTTGGCTGGCAATATTAAATCCAGTAGGTATATTATCTTTACTATCCCTACTAATATTATAAAAGCGAAAGTGAGTTTGTTTGTTACGTCTTGACGCCTAAATGCCTAAGCCGATTTTGATGAATTTTGGTACAGAGTTAGTTGGGACCCCGGGAGACGGAAAAAGGCATTTTTTTTAAAGTGAGGGAGAAATGCGGAAAAAAAGGGAAAACTTAGCTTTGCTATTACAATAAATAAGGCGCAGGAATAAAAACTACAGGTAGCAGGTACCTACAAATCAGGAAAGGGGAACTATGTTACCCCGACTTTAACGCGAACGAAGCCGCGGGCAAAAGCTAATACTAACATAAGTGTAGTATATCTACTGGATCTAATATTGCCAGCCATTGCCATATTGCATAAATATTGCTTTCACATTTAAGCAACATAAAATTGTGTTGGTTCAAAATCAATACTCAACTGTTTCTACTCGTAAAACAGGGATTTTAGACTAGAATCTCGATCTATAACTGAAAACAGTATAATAGTATACAATATAAAAGAAAATTCGGCAAGATAGAATAAGTTTATTTTTCATACTAACATGGAATAAATCACAGAAGACAATGTTGAGAACCACCGACACAAAATACCTACATAATGTATATTTTGGATAGGGTGGCTTCACTAACTGTTAGGTATAGGGTATATCGGTTTATTTATATGGAGAGTGCGTACGAGGGCGCTCCGCCCTCCCGAGCTTGCGAGGTGGAAGGGGGAGGGCCTCCACCCTCTCCCTCTAATCAGCTCTAATCACCATATCAAACGACGCACGCTTTCATTCCCGTTGACAACACACAGATTAGGGGCTGGTGTGTTTTGGCCATTGTTTTAGCTATATAAATCTTTAAACTTATAGGCATAACCCTGAAAACTGATGATTTACCTAAGTTTTAGTCTCGTTAAATCCTTCGTCTTCAAAATAAGATGGTAACTTTTTTGCACGTATACAATAATGTTTTTTATAATACCACTCGATGATTTAAATACTTACACATATACTTCGAAATTAACAATCGAACATTTTAGTATAACGATGAAATAGGCCGACTACTTACTGCTAGTACACTCAACCAACTTACCTGCGTACCCAAGAAAACACAGACTAAAATAAATATACCTACAACGAACTACAAACTTACAAGTGGACATTCTGTCCACGAGTAATATGTCAAACTTGTGAATCGTGTTATTCTGACGCTGGTATCAGTAATTATTTAAGTTTAAGTAATTACTTACTCAACCATTTTTATGCAAAAGACAAGTTAGAGCGAAATAAAAACAAGAATTAAAACTTCAAGTTATTACTAAACTACAGAATAAAAATCGTTTATAGATACGAGTTTGAAACATGGGATCACAGTTTTCCTATCATATTTCTTCTGATAGCCTAGTTATTGTAAATGTCTTTGAAAACAACACTTTTTTGAATGGAGAACAGTCCACTCTACCAAACTACTCATTTACTAGCAAAGAAGGTGCTAATTTATCTCAATTTGCATCGTACACACCACGGCAAAAAAAAATACAATTTCACATTTTTCTCTATGGTATCTCTTCTTATATCACCTTCTATTGTATCATAAAACCTTTTCTAACGAAACTCTTTTTGTGAGCAGGTGTGGTTTCAAAACCGCCGTGCCAAGTACCGCAAACAAGAGAAGCAGTTACAGAAGGCGCTTGCACCCGCAGTGCTGCCCGGCTGCAACGGCATGATGAGAAACATCCAAGGCTACCGAGGATATCAGCCTTACCCACATCCTAACACCATCAACAGATACCCACAGGTAAGATGAATACAGAATTACAAGTTGCAGGGGGTCTAAAAGCGGCTAGCTTCAGCAGAATCATTAAAGGGTAATATGAATTACGTTACCATTCGTAAAATGGTCACAAAGTGACAATTCACAATATTAACTGCGTCTTTTTGATGGACGGAGAGCGAGAGGAAGGCCAAAGAAAAGATGGATGGATTGTGTAAGAAATGATATGAAAGAGAAAGGAGTAAACGTGTTGCGCAGACCCCAAATAGAATGGGAGAAGGGCAGGAAAATTATGACTAACTGCGTCTTTTTTAAGAATTTTAACGTAATTCCTATTCTGCTAAAGCAGCCATTTTAGACCCCCACGTCGGTTGCGGACAGGGGATATTTTCAACACATTATCTGTCAGAGTCTGAAACTGCGTCCGCAATTTTCTCGTACCAGTTTGACCGATCCTCTAGGGCGCATTTTTAGCTGAAATACGTTAAAACTCCTTCGACCAAAGCTGTACGAGGAAGTGGTGCGCAGATGCATAGTAGAATGTTTGCGAAGAAGCAGTATTGTAAATATAAAGTTAACATGACGAGATAGTCCACACTCCTAGTTACACAAATTATCTTTTAAATGAAAGAAGACCCAGAAATATAGTTTGACGGGAAGAGGTAGAAGACCAGCAGTATGCACTGCTTGCCTGCGTAATTTCACTGTCGGGCAGAAGCCTCTCCCCAAGACTACCAATTGGTTCGGTCCAGGGCAGACCAGTATGGACGTCTTTATTGAAAATGTTCATCATAATGTGCTTTCTGGGGTTGTGGGTTGCTCTGGGGTTGCGGATTCTTCCGGGGTTGTGGTCTGTTCGAAAGAGATACCGCGGCCCCGGAACCTAAAAGGCAACTGAAGGAACATTAGAGGGTTTTAGTCAGTACAAGTCTGACACTCCCCCCCCCCCCGGTCCGCCCAGAGCGGTGGAAGTTATTTGACGATTTCGCATCCACAAAAAAAATGCACTTTCAAGATATTATTTAAAGCCATCCTTTTATAGTGCAATCGCAATTTCTACCAGAAGATTAGTAACATATAATTTGCCACGTAAGTAGTTTGTCTGTTGATCAGGTTTTTAGAAGCCAGATTTTGGTCACATAAGCGATTAATGACGTACCTAAAACACATGCATATACAAGGTGTGTTCGTTTTCGCCACAATTTGGACGCCATTACTATGCGGCGCTAATCAGTCTCCGTGATTACGCCATAATGCGATTGAACGCTCGGAACGACTGACCGACGAAAATAATGCAAATACACGCCACACTTTCCAGTAATTCTGGAAATGTATAAATAAATGTATCACCATGTAGATTCAGGATGACAGGTTGAATAGTTGATTGAGATTGTGTGAAATGGATTAGGTTTTAGCTCCCCAGTTACGTGTTGAACTGGAACAGAAATCTGTTATCTAGTGGCAAACAATTTTGGCGTTTCTTGTTAACTTTATCGCTAGTAACTAGACTACGTCTGTTTCTATGACTACAAAGAAAAGCGCTGTGGGGAAAACTGTAGGTTTAGCTGTAGAGGTTTAATTTTCTTATGAAGAAGTTTCATCTGTTTTGATTAAGTTAAATAATTCAAATATAAGAAGCATTTTTTTTTATTATATAAAATCTTTGCCCCACATTAGCAATTTCTCCAGTATCTAAACTACAGTATCTATCTTAAACTCATATACACAAACAGCCAGACCCGAAACAACTATTTGTAGGTCACACAAATATTTGTTCCGCTCGGGGATCGAATCCGCGACACGCAGCGCGCAGTCAATCGCTGAGCCGATGCGCCAACCGTGCCGAAAAAAAAACTTTAAGTTGCACTTGCAATCCTCTCGGGATCATTACGTTGTTTATTCTTGATTTGTGGCTTACGATACAAACACAGAAGGCAAATAAGTAGGTAGTATTTTAAAAGTTACGAATCCTTTTATTAATTTAGCACAAACATAAAAAGATAGGTTTAAAGAAAAAAAGTCTTTCTCTAACGAGAAAGACTTTCTCTCAAAAAAAAGTCTTTCTCTAACGAGAAAGACTTTTTTTTATTTATTCAGTTTAACTTTAATAAATAATCTATTTTTCAGTCATTTATTTTTGCTTTTTCTAGTTTTGATCTATATGTCCGCCTCTGAACATATTTTTGCTTAAAGATTTATTAAAAACTAGCTTTTGCCCGCGGCTTCGCTCGCGTTAAATTCGGGGTAACCCAGTTCCCCTTGCGCCTTATTGATTTGTAATAGCAACGCTAAGTTTTCCCTTTTTTCCCTCTTTCTCCCTCACATCCCACTTTGTTTTTAAGTTAGCCTATGTCCGTCTCCTGGTTCCCAACTATCTCTGTACCAAAATTCATCAAAATCGGTTTAGCCATTAAAGCGTGAAGAGGTAACAAACAAACTCACTTTCGCTTTTATATTTATATAGTAAGGATTAGTAAGGATTTAAATGATGCAAAGATTTAAATGTCTCGCTGATGGTGGCGGACGCGTCGGGTCATTTAGCTCCCTTCAAAATGGTCGAGCTGAATGGGGCTGATCCATACGTCATGTTCGTGATCGGGCGCTGTCAGTTGGGACTGGTCATCTTTTAGCTGCCACGGTTCATTTTTAATGTATTTAGATTTTTATATTGAATTTTGTTTTTACTCTGGACGCTCTTACTGTGCACGTCTTTCTACATCGTTCTCACATATTTGTATAATCTCAATACGAATGATGTAAATACGATTTTGTAATAATATTCTAATTTAAAAGAGTGTCCATTGAGTTTCTTGCCCATTCTTCGCCATAGAGATCAACGCTTTGGAATGGGCAACTACAGTACTTTCACAAGTTATTATGTCTTGTGACCGGGACTGTAGCTTTAACATTTTGTTTTTTTTTTGACATTCAAAAGTGCCTGTGTGTGCCTGTATGGTCTAATTGAAATAAATGATTTTGATTTGATTTGATTAAATAAATATACAATCTATAATAATTTAGAGTAACTACCTAACTAAAATATGTACAAGTCCCAAAAAAAGAAAACAATTATAAGGCGTAAAAAATTAGGAAAAGTGCCCAGAAGGCTGGCAGCATTGCCACGTTGGATGGCAGTGCTGATTCTTTGGCCAAAATAAAGGCCAGCCCTCTGGTCAGGTGAAGAGTTGACCAACCGCTTTGCGATATCCCAAAAAACTAGGTAAGTACTCGGACCCCTAGCCCGAAATGTGTTTTTTTTAATTAATAATTTTATCCACATGTAATAAATTATATAGTATCCCTCCCGCTTATCTTTCATTTGTCAATTTGTCGAAAATCGTTTGCTGCATTCGGCTTGATTTTTAATATGATTTTAAAATCGCACCGCAATTTTTTTCGGTACATAGATTTATAGTAGGTATACCCAACAAAATGGCTACTGAAAGATGCCCATCACTTTTCATACAAACTTCCAACTATTCTTATTCTTATTCTTTATTGCACACAAAACAATAATAAACACACAAATTACAATATACAGCTTATGTACAACGGCGAGCTTAACGCAGAATTGGGTTTTCTTACAGCAAACAGAAACTATCTGATCAGATACATACTACAATTAAGTGGGAATAAGTTATAAAATCAGACCTAACCATGACCGCTTCGCTGACCTAACGTAATTCCACACCGCTATCCCATTAACGCAAGTGTTAATCGGTATAAAACATAAAGCCACGGTTTAATTTACGCGATTAACATAAAACAGGGCGGGAAAAATCATTATGTTCGCAGCCGCGCGAAGCTGCGTGCCAGTAATGCGATGACGAGATTGCGAATACTGTGTTTTATAATAGTACGTGGGTTTTTGTATGTTGGTTCGGTGTTAAAGTATTTCAGGAGTAAGTTTTTAGGATTATTCTATGTATAGCAAGACATTTTCGATTACTTTTGTTTTACAACGTCAACTATGTATGTATTAGAACAATTAACTGTGTTTACCAAATGATCTCGAAACCAATATAGAACTTGGTGGAGTTGAGACTTAAATTTTCGTCAGACATTATCAGAAACTGTGAAAACAAACGTACTTGAGAAATCAAATACCCTACACGAGCGTGAGGTGTAAACGTAACTGAAATATGTCGATTTTAAAACTAATAAATTATTTAATTTAATTTTATATAAAACAGTTTATAAAATTACTTAATTGTAAGAATTTTTTCCTATCCATTGGTATATAATAATTGTATTTACTATTGAAAATCCGACGTATAAAGTAAAAGGTCTCAGAGTACATACAAGGACCCATAATCACATTACAAAAACCATGTAAACCAGAAAACTATGTTCTTTTAGTCCTGTATTGACTGAAAAGCCTTATAATAACGATTCATAGCTGTTCCGCCTTAAATTCTATTACTTCACCTCCATAACCCTGCATGTCAAAGACTAACCACCACATTTTTCCCACAGCACCACGGCAGTTACGAAGAATTGCAGAAGGACATATTCTCCCTATCTCAGATGGGTGGAGGCTCCTACCCCATGCCGCAAGGCTTCTCCATGGGACATGGCGCCAACATGAGCGCTGTTGGCATGAGGCAGGATACTATGGGTGAGTTGGAGATATTTGGTAAAGTTTCTAGGCTGAAATAGGTAGAGAGAGAGAACAGGGTTTAAATGACATTGAAGTGGCGTAGTTAGTCATCGACATTTTGATTTTTAAAATTCCGTACCTCAAAAAGAAAAACAGAAACCTTATATGAACATTTTGTTGACCGTCTGTCTGTCTGCCCTTTATCTCGGTAACGCGTGGAGCTAACAAATTAAAATTAAAACCATATACTTTTTGTGGTCTCTTGGAGCTATGAAAAAAAACAACTTTTGAAGTCTACGCAATAAAAGGATACAGAAAAATATAGGTAATTTATGTTTGTACGGAATCTCGGTATGCGAATCCGATTCGCACTTGGCCGGTTTTTTCTTCATAGTTGCGGGCAATAAAACTTGATAATTGATGTATAGAAGACACTTAGACACATATGTAATGTACAGAGATGTGGTGCACCACAGAGACGAGTTCCTTCAAAATAACTCGTATTTGGAGGCAAAGTTCTCTAGATCTCATGGAAATTATCGCCGTGTGTAGCAACTTTCAACAAAGATAATAATGGCTCAAGAAGCATATTTCAATTTACATACATGGCAGTTCGAACCCAATTTGGAATTAACTGAGTTTATGGTTTAATTTTTACGCTGGATTTAAGCCACGTGCTAGTACATGTTTTTATATTGCTTTATTTTTTACAAACTGTAATGCCGAACAGATTTTTACTGATGAGAAAAACATCAAAAAGGAAGACTTGAACGACCAAAACTCTATTAAAACCACCAAAACCGACTAACAAAAAAACTACCCTAAAATTTAAAATATTTTCATACAACAAATTACACTAAGAGCGATACCAACTAAAATATAAGTTTGTAGCGTAAAACAAAAAGCGGTAGACAGCGAGAGAGCGGCAGCTTTCATCAAGTTTCTATTAGACCCGTCAAGGCAATTATAAAGTTGGCTGGAGCGAAGATGATGCCTCGTTTTTATACAAATATCCCTTGTAATAATGGGAAAACTTGCTCCTCGCCACACGGCCGCCAGTTCCGACAGATGATCGCGAAAGAAAAAGAACTTGATTACAATTTATTAATACCAACCGCTCTGGTGTTTTTATTACTCTTTGTTGGGGTTTGTGATTGCGGACATACGGGTTTTTATCTTTCGTTAGAGATATTGAAAAATATTAAATTCTTTATTGAAATTATGTATTCGTGGGACATAATGTTTCCGATACGAGTTTATTGTCATGACGACGTATGGAGTAGGTATGTCAATCGATCGATATACAATGTGTCCGGTCATGGATTAGCGATATTCTAGATACTTATGTAACGAGTGTTTTAATATACTATGTATTACGCTACACACTTGGGTCTAATTCACTTCCCCGCTTTTTGGCAGCCATTTTGAGATATTCTCTATATGTGTACAAAAAATAATCATATCTCTCAAAGTTTTAATCTTACTGAGACGACAATAGGTTTTTTCAGAGGGCAACAATATTGTCTATCGTTTAAATTAGGAAATGATGAGCTTACATTTTCGTAACTTTAGAAAACAAAATTAAAGTCACAAAAAAATATGCAAATCAACGAAAGTTTTGTTAGCATTTTTGTGAAAAAAAAATTTTTTTTTAATCAATAAATTCGAGTACTAGAATGTTTGTTATATAAGTACATTCCAGTACTAAAGGATTTTGGGAAAATTATAAATTAATATTTAATTATGATAAAGCCATCTCGATGTCTTGTTAAAACCATGCAAAACAGAGACGGGTTCTAGTATACATATATATTGAACAAACAGCATCTCTAAAATTACTTAAACTCAACTTAAAATCTATTAAATGATCTACACATATATGTTATGTTTTACATAAGAAACCGTTCGTTGAAATACCACATAAATCCTAAAGCAATACGTCGCGAATGTGTTACAAGACGTCCCACATATCGATTGCATTTAACATCGACAAAGGAAACTTCAAATAAGAGAGATGTAGAGCGCTGATGCATTTCCAACGTTCGGCGTTGCAATCTTAAGTCGAAAATCCATCAGCCCTTTAGCTATTCCTTATGACATTTAATTTACCATTCGATATAAGGTGATACATAATGATTCAGGCCTTCCATGTTGTATATATAATTGATCGCGTCTTGAGCATGCGGCCGGAGATTGATCATTAGCCATGCACAAGTCAAGACGGTTTGTGTGACCTAATATTCTAATACACCAAAGTAACATAACTCGGCTTGACGGTTTACGTCAACATACCAATCCTCTTTGAAAAGATTTTGTTACAAACTATTAATTTCTTGGTTTGGAAAGTCGACAACTTACAAAATCTCGCCATTTCAATATTACATTTTAATAGGTTTCCGTACCCAGAATCCATTTACTGCACTCTATTTCAAAAATAGAAACGAGAAAAAAAGCTCGAAGCGATAAACCGTGAAATACGAAGCGGCCGCGGGCGCAAAGATTCCTGCGTAAGAAAAAACGAGCAAGTAATGGAGGCGAGGCATCGTACCGTAGATATTCTAATAAGAAAATTTCCACTACATTTACTTTGGCGGGCGTCCTCGCGGCGTCTTGGCAAATATCTTATTTCCTGCGGCGAGATTGCATCTTGAGAAAACGCGAGGGTCGATTCGGTACCTCACTATTCGCTTCCCTGCCCTCCTTCTACGTATATCGAGTATATAGCTACGTAACGGTGCTACGAGCTACGCGACTACGGGCCGAACGTGCTACGGACTTGCTACAACTCTCGTAGACTGCTAATATGTTCTTCGTACTAACAATGTCTAATGTCTTATTGAACGAAGTTAAATATATTACTTGAGCTTGTGTTCTAATCTTGTGTTTTGTCTTGTACTATTGGTTTTTAGTTTTAGATGTAATGACATACTTAGTAAAGGCGTGTTATAAAGTTTAAACAACAAAAACTTAAGTTTTATTAGGTCAATCATTTTCTTGCAGCCATTTCTTAATTAAAAGGTTAAAACGCTTCTATCTAGGGTTCAAATATTCTGTACACCTCATAGTTACAATAGCAATGAAATCCGTTAAAATTCAGATTTTACTGCAGATTGGGAATTATTGTCTACAAGTGAGACTGGTATAACGCAGGCATCTCTTTTGTGAATGGGAGTGGGTCGTCATTAACCTCGCTAGCCCAGTGTGGGCGGGTTGTTACACGATCATACTTATTTTATTTTAACCCGCTTTATTATCTATGTAAACAAATTTTAGATGTTACATTTGATCCACTTCCCGGTATCTGATTGAGTTGAAATGTTCCATACATGTTGAGACTGAATGACAGTCTATGGCTAGCTACGTGACGTCTTTCAAAATTCAATGTGGCGGGATTCCAAAGTTGGCGGACTAGATTTGTTTTTATGACTTTATATAGCTATCAAATTAAAGGGTTTTTTTTTTATTACTATAATATTTATTTATACATTTGTTTCATCAACAGGCATGAGCGCCGAGGACGAATGGTACAACAAATCGCTGTCCGCACTCCGGATGAACAGCGGCCACCACGCAAACCTAGCGGCCGCGCCGATGCTGCAATACCAGACCTAATCGCTGCTGCACGGCGCCGATTACTCGCCGGCGCCGGCGCATGACTACGCACCCCCGTAGTCAGCGCGCAATTGAATGCGAACACTGTGACATGTGGAAACGTCGCATAACTTTTGTGGTTACCATTTTTTTTTAAATTGTGCACTAAACGTTTTTCGGGCCGTATAGAAGACATCGTTGTCGCAAAGCGAAAGAGATAGTGCTTTGTCTTGTATAGCTCCGTCTCTTTTCTACGGCTCCTGTTCTATTTCAGAATTTGTTTTTTTTTTTAATGATGGCGGATACATTTGTACTAGCGAGTATGTACGAATCAAAGAATTTTCGGATTTGGTCTAACGCCAAATGTTGAAAATTCACGCCACCAGTACTTTTTTAACAATACTTTACAAAGTAGGTAAGCAAGTGTTTTACATATAAATCAACCCAACGATTTCTAGATTTCCAACAGATTTGTAAAAAAATTGATGTCTTCTTATTTTAAGTTTGATGATAATCATTTAATAAATTTATGACAGTAATTCCCAATAAAAAAAATCCAATTCATTACAGAGCTCTTCATTTTTGAGTGTTGTAAAAATATATACATATTTCATTATAAGATTTCTCATGTTTGACTCATAAATCAGTGGACTTTCATTTGTAAAAATCTTTTCTAATACTGTTCTTAAAATACCACTGCAATGCGCCTGTTTCCACTAAGAAAACTCATACTAAATAAAACGATTTGGAATATGTCACAAGTTGATGCGGAAACTAAATGTTCTATGAAATTACTTTCACGCGTCAATACGTTTTAGCCTATACATAGATTTAAATAGTATTTAATTTAATAAGACCTGTATTCATAAACCACTCTTACCATCACCTAGCTAGCTCTTCCCAACTTTGGAGTCGGCTTCCAGTCTAACCGGGGCAGCTGAATACTAGTATTTTATACGGAGCGACAGTCTATCTGAACTCCACAACCCAGTTAGTAATGGAAAATAAGATACTTTTTGGTAAGATACTGGCTGTCTGTCAGACTTGAGGGACTACCTGTTTCATTATCATAGAACACTATTATAATAATATCAGCCTACAACTGTCCCATTGGGGTAAAGTCTTCTCAAACACATAATGGCACGAGTTTTGAGTTGAGCAAGCGTGGGTCAAGATGGGTTGGCGATTTCAGACTTATATCAGTTAGTCTGAAATCGCCAACCCGTCCAAATCCAGGTTTCCTCACGATGTTTTCCTTCACCGATGTCTGTGATGTCTAAAATAAACTTTAGAAAATACTTATGAATTGAAAAAGTCACATAGGTACTTGCCCGGATTTGTACCCACAACCTCATGCATAAGAAGCGAGACTTTAACGTCGGGGCCTGTAGGACAGTAACTACTCTTATGCTATGAAATATTTTTGATTAATCACTAATTCGAAGATTCCTGCAGTATACTGGCACACGGATATTAATGAGTTTGCACTAGACAATGATTGATTATTTAGGGACTGACAACACATAAAACTACCGGTCTTATCCCTTAAACATTCTCATCTTTATCTTGCGAACTAGTATTAGAGACTTAACTAAAGATTTACAGCCAAAACTCAAACACCAGTAAATAAAATTCAATTCGCCCCCCGCTTTAGAATTAACTCTCATTTGGACATTCTACTTTCAAGTAAAATTTTAATGACTGAGAGACTTATCCACATATTTCGTAGTCTAGAATCTTTTCATGCATAATGTACTAACAAAGGTTCAAAATAGGCATAAATTCAACAATATTGAAATATGTCTCAAATCATAGCGCAACATATTTTACATAGTCTATTTCTGATCTCCGACGATTTGGTTACTTAATATTTTAGAATGTAATAAAGTCCAAATAATACATAACATTTCGCCTATAATCCGAAAAGAGTCCCAAATTGTACATCCATATTTCGCTAGTTATGTTGACCTATTACCATAAATCGGGCTCAAATCCAGATATTTCTGTTGGTCTTACGACCAGATTTCTTTTAGAAACTGCCCATGATCCTTTGCATATTGCGATTTCATCAAAGTCAAAACATTTTTTTTTCACATATCTCGACATTTTATAATTGCCCATGTATAAAAAATCAATTAAAAGGTCATGCCGTATGTAAAAGGTTCGGATTGGTCGTTCCTTAAGGAGAAAAATCGTGAAGACCATGTGGATACTTTTATTTAATTTTTATCGATTTCATGAATTTTCCAATAACTTTTGTCATCAATAAGTTCCAAGTCGATATGGCGATTCTATGAGTGATTTATGAATACAGTTCTGAAACGTTTGTTTCACGATATACGTAAATTGTGTATGCTAGTCATTATTGTACAGACATTTTAAATCAAATAAGGTAAGTAAGTAACGTATTTTCTTGATTGTTGTATTCATTGCGATAAATACCCGACCTTTATATCTTTGATGGCTCTATTCTTGACCGGATAGGATTTTAGATATAACTTTTATGGATGTAAGTTTTTTGATTGAGAAAAATAAGGACAATGCACTGAAATTAATAGACGAGACAATGAACGGCTCAAAAACCTATAGCCCAATATTTTATTTTTTCTAAATTTAAATTATTTTTTTTTCATAGTAGATTTTAATAGTGTGAAACTCGAAAAGTGAATTTTCGAGGAAGGCAGATAGGTTTTATTCTCGACTATGAAAAAACTGTATTATCTTAAGATTTCATTGTGATTTATGATATAGAGCTATCATAGAATAAGGTGCGAATAAACAATACAGCCTGTGTAAATATTAATCGGTTTGCATGATCATTTTTATGGTGTTAACAGCTCAACGATATTGTATGTTAACTAGATATTGTTTAGTCAAATCTATAATAAGAGGCCATTTTCATTACATTTTAAAACAGATTGTAATAATATAAGGGCCTTTTCATACAATTTTGATGTCGCGGCGACACACACGGCACCTCTATAGGTATATATTGAGCTTTCTAATAAACCTGTGGAAGTGAAACGACGTCGTATCGCACTTATATCGCTCGTGTGAAAAGGCTCTAAAGCCAAAGATTACTAGTCAAAACTTATACACATTTATCAACGCCCTTTGATCTCATAGTAAGTTATTATAGTAATAAAATAAAATGAAAATAAATATAATTGTTTCGGCTTTTGTACAAAAACAAAATCATATCAATTAAGACTGTTTCGGCGATTTCCATTCACAGTCAGTGGCCATACTGTGCATTTTAATGTAAATATAATATGTAAGGAAACTTGTCTAATAATGAACATGTGTAAAATGAAATAAATTGTCTAAAATGTAATTGTCTGGTTTAATTTAACACAATAAACAATAGTCATTCAAGTTCTTTCTAAAATAGTAAAACAAATGTTATAGCAAGACAATAATGAAAATGTGATGTCTGTCTACTTTTAAAGAACACCATTCACAAAAATACAGTAAAAGTTATAATTTATTCCGCGATGATTAGTGAGTTACCTGTCACCTATCTGTAAAAGGCTTTGAATAATTTGACCTGCCTAACCACTGCCATTTTAATAATAGTGGCCACTTTAAAAACCTGTATTATTCAAACACTGGCATCAATACAAACAAGTTTTGTATCAAATCAATTAATTTTATATCAAATTAATCTAAAGCGTCACGTTTCCGATATATGTAACCATCAACGTCTTTGTCATCAACACAACTTTGATAGCTTATGATAAATGTGACGTTTAAGAAGATTTAGTCTCATGCAAAACTTGTTTGTATTGATATTACTATTGCGGAAGTTGGGCAGGCCACGCTTCATACAAAAATCATCCAACCCCTTACTATTCCCTTCTAAAATTACCCTCAATACATTTACATACATTCTGCGTTCCACCTTAATCCTTGCATCATCATACATGCTATCCTTGATCATTGTCATCGTTTCCTTTCTATATTAAATCTTTATCAGCGCCAGTCTCTATTAAGGATCTTCAGATAAAGGTGTCGCGAAGTGCGGATTAATAACCGAATTCTTTTCAAGATATCGGGACACATGCGCCAACACTATACGTTCGCCGCCGGCATTCGACCAGAACTTGGCCGCCTGGGAGCGAACTTCCTGACTTTGACCACATTCCTGTGGAAAAAAAGTTGTATGTAAAACAAAAGACTATGTATGCACTTTAGCAAGTATCTTTTTTCAGAAATACGAAAGTTTTGATGAAGAGAATTCCAGGGTGAGATACCGACACCAAAACTGAACAAACTCATTTTCGCCCAATCGAAAATTTTTCGTCGATTGTTTTACACGGTGAAAACGTATGAAGCAGCTATTTTTTTTTAAATTACGTACGTTTCGTTTTATATGTCAAAATTATATGTAATGAATACGTGGTCACCGTTTTAGCGTTGGTATCCCTCCCACCCTGAATACAGCTGTTACAAGCATGAAAATACTTATTAGATATTATTAATCAAGATGATACAAAATATTTCTTAGTAATGCTATTTGAGAATTTTTTTGGATTACAGAAATAACGAGCTTCGTTTGGCTGTTCCAAACGATGGCTTTGACCCGTATGAACAGATGATGACACCATGAAACGTGAAAGGAAGTTCTGATGAACAGAAAAAAAGAGAGGCATTTGGCATTTAACATAAAAGGTACAAATAAAAATTGTAACAAAAATAACACAAGATGTGGAAGAGCGGAATCTCCTAATACAAGCATTCCCTTGCTTAAAAAGAGGCTTCAATCACTAGCTGTTAAGAAACTCTTATAAAAAATTAATAAACCCTTTTTTCGTCCATTTATTGTTTTCTATACATTTTATTAAATTTTTAAATATTTCTTAAAAACAAAAAATAAAAAAACATATAAAATGTAAAGGTAAATTTAATTTTACCAGCAGTAGAAAAACTGCCACATATAAAAAGGTTTTCACGAAATAGCAAATCGATATGCGTTGTTCTCGTTGTCCTTCATCGTACAAATAAAAGCAATAGATGCTGTAAATAAGAACGTGTATGACAATAAACATATCTTACCGATGGTATATTGGTCCTCGCAAGCTGGGATTTGGTCTGAAAATACATACAATAATATTACTAATATTAGAAACTAATAAGTCATAATATTAAAAGAAGAAGACATGCTGCCGACCCTAAATAAATTGGTATAAAGGCAAGAGACATTCCCATAATTGACAAGTTTAGTATCTTTTTTTTTAAACTTTGTCCCACTAAGAATTTTTCCTGTATCGTGTTCGCGTTTACAAACATTTTAGCTCACATACACAAACAGCCAGACTCGAAAAATCTACCTGGAAGTCATACAAATATTTGTTCCGTGCGGAGATCGAACCCGCGACACGCAGCGCAACTTTCGATCGCTCAGCCACTGCGCCAACCGTGCCGTCATCTGAGCGCGTAAAAAAGCTTTATTTATTGGCATTTTTAAGAATCACACCGATCAGAGTGGCGCGGAATGATGGTTGACATAACGGTCCCGCATGACGACAACCTCGTGAAAGCTGAGAAAGATAAACAAATCAAGTATATTGACTTGGCTCGCGAAGTTGTCGACGTCGATGTGGGATGTGGATTCAGCGATCATTGTGCCGATAGTCATATATGCCAATGGCTTAATTGCCAAGAGCCTCGACCAATACCTAAGGAGGCTCTCGTAAGGCAGCGGGATCAAAGGCTTGATACAGAAAGCGGGACACGGCTCGTATTGTTAGGAGGTTCCTTTCTCTGGGGTCCTGACCGTAGCTTGGACCCTGTTCCCGATACCCGTGGGCTACTATTTTTTGTATTTTTAAATGTTTTTGTTTGTTTTTTTTTTATAAGAAATATCTAAAAATATGTAAGAAAATGAATAAACGACATCCGCCATAATATATAATGTTACATCACACCCCGATATAAACCTCGATATTGTACCCACATATCTCAAATTATGTGTAAGTCATCTGAAATAAGAAAGGAGAACGGGCGTTTTATTCCTAGACCAGTATCCACTAAATGTGGTAAAAAGGTACAATTGATTATATTTTTATTTTATTGTGTGGCACCAACTGTCAATAAGTGATTATGTTTTAGGTAACAAAAATTTTACGAAACTTTGTGCAATGTAAGTACCAGGTTTTGTTTAGGAAGCCATAAGAATATTGTTGCCAATTTGAACATAATACAGTTATACGAAAATGTCCGATGAGCTGTATAAGAACAGGTCAAGTCCTGTCGGCACAATGAACCACAGCCAGCGGGGTAATTGTACGTCACAAACTTGTAATACCAATGCTATAAATGTCCACATGTCCTGCCTGTTCTGTACATCACAGGAGTTGATAGACGCTACTGCAAGCACCAGACTCGTTGCTTTTGAACCTAACTCAATTTAAATTGTCATTGACACGCTAAGAAGAAGAATATCCACAATTTTATAATATACAATGCGTGGTATAGGTACGTTATAGAGCGGCGTATATTTTTTATAAATTGTTTTCAAGATACATAATATCAATCAAGCCTGTAGTCCTCGAAAAGTTAGGCGGAGGTGTTCAAGTTGAATTTCCGCTGAGATAGAGATAATAGCCACAAACTGGGTACCAATCCTGCTTCCGTGGCTGCTACTAATACTAAAGTAATACCAAAATAATAAATACTTACAAAAAGAGTCTTTGTTACATATTTATCAACCACATCACGGAACGTGCCTTGCCGACGGGGGGCCTGCAACATGACATCACAAAAAATGATAGAAAAACTAGTTTTTCACTCAATGTTCAATCCATGACGGAACCAAGGAGCCCAAACAACCCAAAATATTTATAAGTACGGGACGGCACACAGTGTTCTCAATTATGTTACTGATCGAGGAAATCGAAAGAAAAAATATAGCCTACAGGCGCCCGCGGCTTCGCCCGCGTGATATCGAATAAAAATAGTATCCTGTGTGTTTATTCCAGACTATAATCTACCTCTGAGCCAAATTTTATCAAGATCCGTTCAGTCGTATTGACGCGAAAGAGTAACAAACATCCATACATCCATTCATCCTCACAAATATTCGCATTTATAATATTATACTAGAGGATTAGTTTGATAACACTGGTATTAAAATAAATTGTAATAGCGCTTGGTATACCGAGCTGGTCACGATCAAATACCTACATACAGGGTGTAAACTTTCACAAAGACGTCAACCATAGAACCAGTATATAAAACTAAACTAACTTTACCCATAATAACATTTTCCGAAAGAACTCAATGTAACGCACCCAGAACATAGAGCTGATGTAAGCATAGTACTGGGTCGGACAGGTTTTTAAAGTAAAGTTATAAAAAAAACTTGAATAAAAAAAGAAAATGTGAAAAAGGACTTTCTATGGTCTGGAACAAAAAAAATCGCAGTAACGGGGAGAACTACTAACTTTCGGTTTTGTTAAGGGTATTTTCACACCATTTTGTTTGGTATAGTAGTAGTACATAGCTGATTTGCTTTTTTAAATTATTTAGTCACGAAAATATATAAACACGTACCTGAACATAACTGCTGATAGAAGAACTGGAGCCATAAGATCGCGCTGACTGTGACGATTGAACCATTGTTGATTTCATTTGATACATTACCGAGTCAAATAAGGCGAACTTTGATTTCACCAAATCGCTTATCTGAAATTGAATTGAAAATGTTATCATTAATGTTGTTGTCATTTTATGTTTTACTAGCTTCAGCCCGCGTGACATAGCTACTTTGGGCTAACGCTAACTTAAACCCGCATGATGATCGAAAAAAAATATCTTTCTCTCCCCTTTTCTTCCCTCTTTCTCCCCCTTCTCTCACTTTTTTTAGCCTATGTCCGTCTCCAGCGTCCCAACTATCTTTGTACCAAAATTCATCAAAATCGGTTTGGCCATTTAAGTGTGAAGACGTAACAACAAATAAACAAACTCACTTTCGCTTTCATAATATTATTATAGTAAGGATGTTATTGTTAATGTTACAAAGAACAAACAACTAGCTGTAGCCCGCGGCTTTGCTTGGACGTCGTAATTTATCCCATGGGATCATAGTACCGGGATTTAAAGTAGCCTATGTGTAAATCCAGGTTAAACACTATCTGTGTGAAAAGTTGTATCAAAATCCGTCAGTGGATTTTGGGAGAAACAGTAACAAATATTCATTCATGCTCACAAACTTTCATTTGTATCATATTGGTAGGATTTTAATTTAAGTAGCATTGTTAAGACGTTATGAAGGTTCAAGCAAATCAGCATGCACGGACTTCGGACAAGTGACACAAGTATCTGACACAGAACGGTGTCCGGAGCCGCATCCTCAAATTGTCCGTAGTCCATAATAAACCTACATAACAGATGCTGTTGCAAATTATGATTTCACCGCAATTCAAATAAACAGCTGTTTAAAAAACCGCTGTTTCATACAAAACTAACGTAGCAACCTCCACAGTCAAAATGTATGAAACAACTGGTTCTTTTTTATTACTGATGGTGTGAATGATGACCTGAATACGTGGTAAACGTTTGTGCATCGATGTTTTTACTCTGTTTAAATGTTACAAACATAAACATAAACCCTTCTTTTTGACTATGGTCGGGTAAATATGGAACTCAACTTTTTATTTCCAGAGGGACAAAAATGTTCAAAGCATACGTCATTATAACATAAAACTATTTCAAGTCACGATTTATACGCACCATACGCCATCTATTGATGTAGGTAACAAAGTTTTAGCACCACCCTAATACAGCTTGCAAGCACGCCCTTATAAATAGTCCAGTGTGATGGTTAACATACATAAAGGTGGGATATTAGTACACAGTCCTATTCAATAGATGGCGTTAGTAGTTGAAATATCATAACTCAACTTTGTTTAAGACGCCTTTGAAGGTTAACTTTACCAGTAAGGGCTACAAACCAAGAACACTAGTATGAAAAACTGCGTCAGCAATCCACTAACTTAGCTTCGTTCTAAGTATGCATCCCGCTTTATAGCTAGAATTGTTCCAGTGCGATAGAGAAACGGCTATAAAATACAAATAGCTCTGTCCTTTTTTTACAATAAAGCAATGAAGGTACCCTACTACTATTAACACTTTTAATGCAGCCTCAGTCCATTCAATAAATGTGAAATCAGTGATCTTACGTAAAAAACAGAAAAGAGGAGTTAAGGATACCATTGTCCTGCCGGGGTTGGGTTTTAGTCAGTACAAGTCTGTTACTCCCCCCCCCCCCACTCCGCCTAGGACGGGGGTTATTTCATGATTTCCCATCCGCATAAATATATATTTAAACACAATAGCAATGAATAAAACCTTACCGTGCCAATGTCTTGTTCGTTGATATCACTAATAAGATCTCTAAACGTCTCCTGGTATAATGTCGACATCCAAGGTTGCGTAAAGAACACGTAGAAATCTTGAATAAGATTTTCCTGAAAAAATAGAGAGGTTAATGGCAGGTTTACGGTGATACAGCATCCAGGTGATAATGTGCCACGTCGAGGTTGAGAAGGAGTATGTCACACAAGTCACAGTTGGCAGAGATACCGAACTTTTTTGAACACTCAAATGTGCCGTATTTGGTTACGATTGGGTATTGAAACAAGCTGAGGCTACTGAAGTACTAATTTGAACATAGTTACGATAAGTGCAAGGTATAAAACCCAGTGCCCACGGCCGTTACTAACGAATGATCACTATAATCTGGATCTCCCCAAAGTTCGAGTGAATGGGTTTCTCATAGGCAGGTGTGCTCCACACTAGGCGCCATTATGGCTTTACATTAGACGAGTTGCGGCCAACGGGCCTGTTGGTCTAGTGGTTAGTGGCCCTGACTGCTGAGCCGGAGGTCGTGGGTTCGATTCCCACCCAGGACAAACTTTGTGTGATAAGCATGATTGTTTGTTCTGTGTCTGGGTGTGATTTATCTATAATATGTATGTATTTATAAATTATATAAGTATGTATATCAGTTGTCTGGTTACCATAACACAAGCTCTACTTAGCTTGGGATCAGATAGCCGTGTGTGAGTTGTCCCAAGATATTTATTATTTATTTATTTATTAAACACAAGCGCATTAAGTATAAAAAATATATGGGCCATAGACTGGGATCGAGAGATAAATTGCGATCCACTCCCTCCCACAAAAAGTAGGTCAGTGTCCCAGCTGTGTGACCATTGAAAGCTAATAATGGTTATGTAACCCATCAATCTTACCTGATATCTAGAATACAGTTTATTGAAGAACGCCTCATGTTTGCCGTAGAGCTGCTGATACGTCTCTGAAGAGAAAGATTTGTGGGAAAGGCAGGTCACCGCGTCAATCACGTGGAGTACGTTCAGATGGACACGAAAATAGTTGTCGTCCTTGTCCGTTACCAGGTTATGGCCCTGAGAAGTTGGGGGGAGCTTGAGAGAGAAGCATTTCTTAGTTAAAGAAGTTAGTTTATATGGTAAGGTTAAGAGAAACCATCATTCTTCAATTGCTAATCTTCTAGTCTTTTCTATAATAATCTGGTTTTTTTAACGGACGATTACCGACAATTTTGACTGCGTTTCTATTGGTCCACGTTGTCTACTTAGAATCTGTTCCACAGAAATGTTGTAGTTACATGTATATTCAGTTGAGTCATCGACTACCTGCACGTCGGACGTATTTTAGTGAAAGATGATATTGTTTGTCCGTGAGTTATGGCGAACATTTTGTCTCCTGTAGTTAGGCTTTATAGTCGTCATCTTGTGAGTCGTTTTCACAGTAAAGAGAAATGAGAGGGTCATTAAAATCTCCTGGGAATTACCTACAATACACTCGTGTAAGAGTTAAAAATCAAAAGAAAAGTAAGGCGTGAGTGTTACATTCACATTGATCTGCTATAGTTTACTCACATAGCTGTATAGCCTGCATAGGTTTTTTTTTTTAAACGTTGCCCTACTCTAGGAGTTTCTCCTGTATCGTGGGTATGTTTGTTGTGTTAGAAACATTTAAACTCACATACACAAACAGCCAGACCCGAAACAATTATCTGTTGGCCATACAAATATTACAATATTAGATTTGACTAGAACCCGAAATTAATATGGTTGAAAATAGGCTGACTAGGCAGACGAGGACACTATAATTTGTAAGCGTTGTTTGAAAATCTATTCCACAAACGAGAGGGTACTTAAAATGTGATTGCTGTGGTTTCGTGTCTGCATTTCACAGAAACTGGTAGACGCTACTGAAGGTGCAAATTCTGGACCGATTCTATATATGTAGGTAATGCGTTGATACCTGTCGGGGTAAGCACTGTTGGATAGCCATAGGTATCTCTTTGCCAGGCTTCCTCAGCTTCAAATAGTATAACGGCCCCGGTAGTATAGCGAACTGCACAACTGGAGACTCAAATTTCATAACTGGTTGCCATCTGTAAACAATAAGAAAGTTGTGTATGAAAATGAAGAAAAATTGTTTTCAATAATATGTTTAAAGACACGGCTCGTATTGTTAGGAGGTTCCTTTCTCTGGAGCCTTGACCGCCGGTAGCTTGGATCCTATTCCCGATACCGGTGGGCTACTATTTTTATATTTTTAAATGTTTTTTTTTGTCCTTTTTTTATTAAGAAATATTTAAAAATGTAACTATATGTAAGAAAAACCAATAAATGAATTATAAATGTTTAAAATTCAAAGTTTCTACAGCGGGCGTCGCGGCGGCGCTTTTTATCGTTTGGATATTTAGAAACTAAACTAAGTTTGGCGGCTAATAAATAAACAATTCACGCACCATACGTGTTAACCTAAAAAATTTACTTCATTTTGATTTGCTGAATAAACTGAGCCTGCCTACTAGTTCGCCGCGAACTAGAAAAGTTTGGGAACCCCTGCTCTGAAGCAATAGTTAGTAGTCGTAGTTGTAGGTAGTAGCCGCAAGCAAATCTGCTGAGCATAAGTAATCCTGGGCTCACTTGATAGTAATAGGGTCACCCACTATTATATAGGACTTAAAGTATAGTAAGTAAACCTCTGCCTAACTCTTTCCGAGTGGCAGTCGCACGAGACTCAATGTATGGAGTCCATATTTTGTGATTATGCGAACGACGTGTGCATAAATTTGAGTGATGTTTTTGAGATCAAAGAATCTGGCCAGCAGATATTTCGGAAGACAAACAATAGAGGTATCAATAGATGTCAAGAGGAGGGTTCACTGGTTTCATTGCATAACCCAGTGAAAATCAAGCAAAGGGAGGTCTCTCCAAAGTTACAAGAAAAATGGGACGGACTACACGAAGTCGTCACCTGGTAACATCGTAATGTTACCTTCCAAATGCACGAGAATCCAAGATACGCCCAAATCTCTCTCGCTCGGGGCGAGCATGTCTAAGAAAGGGGTACAGTGCTATCATCGGAAATTTACGAGAACATTCTAGATTCCGTTCGAAAATAAGAATATTCGTTGATGTTGATGAACTAGAATGATTTGCATGCCCCTGCGATGGTAGAATACCGATAACTATGACTTTGTGGCTACATCTACGCATGTACGAATACCCATGTTTGCAAAAATAAATGATTATGATTGATTAATAAACAATTATAAAAAAAAAACTTAACAGTTTTTTACAACACAAGTTTGAACTGTGTAAAAGGTTTAAGAGTTCTCCAACAATGTTTATTTACATCCGGTCGGCATACAAATCGCCGTCAAGTAAATTGCAGCAGTAAGACTAACGTTAGCGATACAACGAGACAAACCGAAGTGAACAACAAATAAATATAGTACCCGTCACGAGAAGCTATAAATTATGTAAACAAACACCTTTTACTAAGTAAACATTTTATACTATAAATTGACCATATTCAATCGACATGAAATATAGACGGGTTATATGAAAGTAACGACCTATTTAATTAGTCGGATCATATTTTAACGACGCAAAGCGCTATCTTTTGTGTTTCTTGGTACCGGTCGCAGGGATTGTAAACTATCGGGACGCTATTTTGAAATAAACGCGTCATTCGAGTTTCGAATGCGTACGAGTTTGTTTCATTGCTTGGCATATATCGCGGATCTGGTTGTTATTGTTAATTTTGTTATTGTTTCGTTATCACTTTTTTATTGTTGTTACTTTAATTGTTGCGTTAATTTTATTTGTTATTACGTATAATGGAGCCAGTAGCCAGTACATCTAAGGAAATAAATTCGCCACGATAAAAACGTCAAAAGGTGCGTAATACAATTTATCTAGTAAAAAATGTTAAAGACAATTTTAAAACTTATGTAGTGGACGAGCTCGCAAAAAATATTGGAAGTATTGAGACTCCCGCCATATCATTGTGAGCTTAATCCAATTGAGCTAATTTGGGCCAACGTAAAAGGATAAATGTTGCTCGCAAAAATACAAATTTTAAATTTGACGAGGTAAAACAATTATTACAAGAGGGACTGCAGCAGATTACTTCGGAAAATTGGAAGCGTTGTGTGGAGCATGTTATCAAGGAAGAAGATAATTTTTATTCCAAAATCGATGAGATGATTGATAAATCTGTAGACAGCTTCTTGATACATGTCACTGATTCTGACACAGAAATGGAAACATCTGAATCTGACGAATAATTATTCTTAAATAATGTATATTAATTAATATTTGTTACTTAATAATTTATTAAATCTTAAACAAATTCATTTTTTTTGTTGGTCCAAATGTTGTGAACTCCTGAACACTTGTTTACATAGCTTCTCGTGACGGGTACTTTAGTAATAATCAGTGGCAAAATTACCACTGACTGGTGTTAACAGTGTTTTGTGATAAATAAAATGTTTGGTGCTTTACCAGTGGTTTTATTTTATTTTTATGTATACCCAGCAATTTGTTCAGTTTGCCCCAACGAATGCCTCTGATGTACAGTCAGTAAAGGAAATAAGTAACCAGGCTTGTCAGATTCAGTAACATGAATGTTCAACAAACAGTTCGTTAAATAAATTAAATTTGATTTTAAGACGTCCATCGACTTTTAAGAAAAATACAACTATTTCGACGAACCTGGTTTTTATCTCTTTTGCCGGTTGTATCTAACTGGGCATTAGCAAACTTGTTAAGTTCACGTATAAAGATAGTGTAAATATATTTACGAACAAGCTGGAGCCCGCAGCTTCGCCTGCGTGATATCGAAAAAAAAGTATCCTATGTGTTATTCCCGACCATAATCTACTTCTGTGCCAAATTTCATCAAGATCCCTTCGGCCGTTTTGACGTAAAAAAGTAATAAACATCCATACATCCATCCATCCATACATCTATCCTCACATACATTCGCATTTATAATATTAGTAGGAAGTAGGATATACATATGTGTGAATGTTGTTGAAAACTACAAATCACAAATGTCAACAAGTCTCAGTTCAGGATCGTCAAAGTGAGGTAAACCGGTTTAAAACACCTTTCACAATAAAAACAAACGTTGTACTGACTTACTGACCTTGTCGTTTCGTTGGCACTACCCACAAGCCGCGAAAAACTATTCAGGCTATTTGTGGAGCGAGAGAAGCTGAAAATTACCAAGTAAGATTAATTGAAAAACCTATGTAAATAAACAAAAAAATTAAGGAGGTTTTTCCAGGAAAGAACTGACATCATAACCACAAATTTGTGACTCCAAGCAACATATTTATTTTCTAATGGGTATTAGAAAGGAGACAAGACGTAATGACAGGCACAAGTAATACACTGCTTTGAAAAAAAACGGGCACCTATAAAAATTGCATCAAATTACTTTCATTTTTTATTTGCTTTTATTTGACGTAGTCTGTATACCTACTTATAATCGTTGTAAGTTAATATGCATGTTGTCAATTCTGGCAATTTTTGATTAATTTTGCGAGACCGTGAGACACGGAAGTTTGCTCATTTCAAGTAGGGCTATAATTTTGCTAACACTTTACCAGTCACATCAAAAAAACGATATTTATAGTAACACTTTACTAGTCAAATAGAAAGTTTAAATTGTTTAGTTCGCAAAAAATATCAAAAAAGTTTTGAAATTTTAGTAATCAACTACACTACAACTACAACAGTTTCAACAACTCGAGCCATTAGTAAAGCAATTTTACGATATTCATGCGTGATCTCTTGGACTATGAAATAGATTTTTTTTTAAGAGTTCTTGTAATTTGCAAAAAAAGCTTTTTATATAAATTGACGTGATCAGATTATCAATATGTAAGGTTAAACTAAAAAAAATACGACTTTCCAAAAGTCATAGGTACACCAAAAATCGTTCCATGTTCTGAGTCACACAGAAGGTGTTGCGTTTATTATATCACAACCTGAATATTTTATTTACATTACATAAAGTTAGCATAAATACATTCATATTACCCGAACATAGTGGAACTGTATCTGGGTAACAAATCATCTGGCGCGTTTTTCAAATCTGGATCGCCCATTATGAACGGATCCAACTTGTGTAAGAATAGTCTTCCCAGCTGAAAATAACATAACACCACGTCTTTAATGCCCGGAGAGTATGCATAGGTGTATCTAAAATTACACACACAAATGGCCAGTTATGGTAAAGTCCAATGGGACTTTACCATGACTGGCCACAGCGACCCTGTTGCCGTCAACCGGGCACTAAAACTAACTCCAAGAATGCTATTGAGAAGCTCCTGATAAAAGAACCCAATATCATAGCCCGACCAAACAATCGAACCACAGGTCTCATACTCCCGGCCCCCGTAGGTGCGGGCCTGTGGACGGTGAGCAATGGGTAGCTCACCGTCCGTCCGTTTAATGACGACAGGCAGTGTCGACGGCGCGGTAGTGTTCCACGCGCGCCTCAAAGAGATGTCAGCGAAGCAGAGGGGTCTGCCAGGGCCACCGCCTGCCGGGGTAGCGGATTGTTCGAAAGAGATACCGCGGCCCCAGAAAAGGGCATGAAGGAACATGAGTGGGTTTTAGTCAGTCCAAGTCTGACTAAAACCCACCCATGCTCTCCCGCTCCGCCCAGACTGGGGAAAGTTATTTGATGATTTCCGATCCGCAAAAAAAGGCTTCATACTCAACAGTCAAGCTTGCAACCACTTGACAAACTATGCATCCAGGTGAACGTAAAACTTAAGTATACAAAACAATCCGTAACACTCCGCGTTTATTTTGGGTGGGTAAAAAGAAGCAGTGAAAAACTAATATTATAAAAGTGAAAGTGAATTTGTTTGTTACGTCTTCACGCCTAAATTTATCGGCTTTCTCCCTCATATCTCACTTAAAAAAAAATATCTTTCTCTCCCCTTTTCTTCTCTCTTACTCCCCCTTTTTCTCACTTTTTTTTAGCTTATGTCCGTCTCCAGGGTCCCAACTATCTCTGTATCAAAATTCATCAAAATCGGTTTAAGCGTGACGACGTAACAAACAAACAAACTCACTTTCGCTTTTATAATATTAGCAAGGATAGTAGGAAGTAGGATTCATACGGGTATTAAAATAGTGGACCTCATGCACATACGTGGTAAAATTACACTAGGTTTTACATGAAAAACAACCCGGCCAAGTGCAAGGCAGACTCGCGCACCGTAGATTCCATATAAACTTGTTTGCCAATTTGTTTTGACTGCGTAGACTGGTACGGTTGATTTTCACATCTCTAAGGGACCACAGACTTGAGTATGCGGTTTAAATTTCAACTTGATACCCCCACGCGTTCTCGAGATAAAGGCTCTTGACAAAAAGACAGACAGCCAACAAAGTGATCCAACAAGGGTTCCGTATTTTCCTTTTAAGGTACGGAACCCTAAAAAATAATTTACTTCCCAGTGCATGGTTCCGTTCGTTCAGGACAATCATAACTCGTTATCAAAATTACAGTTTGCACTTTCCACCCAAAGCATTGCGTGTAACGTGTAACTCGTTTAATCTTCAGGAATCGCTCTGTAGCACTCTAGAATCTGTTTTCTACTCCTATTAAATGGAGCTTAAAAATCTCTCCTCCATCACGATATACCCTTTTAATGAACACAAGTATTGCGCTGTATTTCTTCTAGGCAAGCATCCGCCAATCTACAATCATCATTGGTTCACATCAAGCGAATAGTAGCAAATCTTAAGCAAAGCAATGATGTCGACTGTTTGAAATGCTACAATAAAATACCTCCACACATTCTTCAACTAAATGAAACGAAATTTAAATCTTGTATTAAACGCACACTATGTAGGCAAGCATATTATAAGTTGGGGGATTATATTGATGATAAAAATGCTTGGCTCAATGCTGGTCCTGCTTCACAAGCATAGGGGTAAACTCATTGATTAGTATCCGAAGCTATAGTGGAAGCTGCAGAAGATTGTAAGACTATCTTTGCAATGTATAGAATCAATTCTCTAGTATTGTATAATTATTAAGCCCATATGTGAGTGCTATGTATTATCATTGACTTGACGAAGCCCTGGTGGTTGATAGTGTCATGCTCACTTAAATGTCTCGCTGACGGTGGCGGGTGTGTCGGGTCATTTAGCTCCCTTCAAAATGGTCGAGCTGAATGGGGCTGATCCATACGTCATGTTCGTGAACGGGCGCTGTCAGTTGGGACTGGTCATATTTTAGCTACCACGGTCATTTTTAATTTATTTAGATTTTAAATTGAATTTTGCTTTTTATTTACTCTGGACGCTCTTACTATGCACGTCTTTCTACATCGTTCTCACATATTTGTATAATCTCAACATGAATGATGTAAATACGTTTTTGTAAAAATATTATAATTTAAAAGAGTGTCCATGGAGTTTCTTGCCCATTCTTCTCCATAGAGATCAACGCTTTGGAATGGGCAACTACAGTACTTTCACAAGTTATTATGCCTTGTGACCGGGACTGTAGATTCATTTTGTTTCTTGACATTCAAAAGTGCCTGTAATGGTCTAATTGAAATAAATGATTTGATTTGATTCCGCTATCACAAACTAAACTAAAACCACTGTAAAAATCACAAAAAAATAGTTTGTTTCTTAGTCAAACGACGTTTACTATTTTGAAAATAATAAAAGCGACACAACTTAGCTTTATTGTAGTTTGACAGCATTAATGATAATTTAGTTACCTACTCAATTTAGAGAAAATCGCAATCTCACTATTCTGTAATTGACGTTTTTCATAAAAAAAATAGTGGTTGTCAAACTAAATCGGACTATCTTTGATCGCAACTAAAACGGCGTGGAATAAAATAAAATGTGATTAGGTATGTAATTTTAATCTAGGTTTAGTTTAATCCGGTGGTTCATCAGAATTGGGATCATTATCACATAAAAAACGTTGCTTTAATGATAAAAAGGACGACTCGGTTGGTGCAGTGGTTGAGCAGTTGACTGCTGTGCTGTGTATGGCCTGCAAATAGTTGTTTCGGGTCTGGCTGTTAAGGCGCGTCGCCCACACGATTAACAGTCGAGGTGCAGTTGAGGCGCGGGCGCATTAGGCGCGTCGCCCACACGATTAACAGTCGAGGTGCAGACGAGGCGCGGGCGCATTAGGCGCGTCGCCCACACGATTAACAGTCGAGGTGCAGTTGAGGCGCGGGCGCATTAGGCGCGTCGCCCACACGATTAACAGTCGAGGTGCAGTTGAGGCGCAGGCGCATAAAAGACACGCCGCAACAAGATTTTCTTTACAAATATCGTGTAGGCGACGCGCCCAATGCGCCCGCGCCTCAACTGCACCTCGACTGTTAATCGTGTGGGCGACGCGCCTTAGAGTATGTGAGTTCAAATGTTTGTAAACGCACCCACTATACAGGAGAATTAACAAGGCAACATTTAATAAAAAAAAAAGTTACCGCTTCTCCAATGTCCTCAGAGCAATGGTACCGATGCATGCTACGAGATGCGTAGAGCCGTCGGGAGTACCTCACGCAGGTGCCCGCTCCAGAGATGCACGGGTCGTTCGTCTCAAATGTAGGATTCACCACCAGACCACCATCGTACACCAAACCACTCTCGTTTATGGCTGTGTAGGGTAAAACAACGTTGATCATTGTTTTAAGCTTTTACGGTTTATATCACTATTTAAACAGTCAATTACTTGTCTTATCTTCCGTGAATTCCGTGATTGTCATTTATTATGAGCGCCCGATATTTCGACGCTGATGCGAGCGCCATGATTGCGGGATGACTGAGTCAACTCAAATGGAAATCACGAATGAAATCGAATGAATGTTAGTTGATGTGGAAAAATAATTCGGGCCCTGGAGAGAAACTGCCTTAAGTTGGCTCTTTTTACTCAAAGGTGCCATTCCTATATTTTTTTAAAGAAACAAAAGTGCATTCAAAGATTTTCATAAAATCGCTTGCGTCGCCCGGGACTAAAACCTTCTAAAATAAAAAAAACAAACACCCACTATTTTATTAAACTAACAGATTGGATTATTTTTCTGTCATACAAGATTTTGAAACTTTTCAAACTGGGTTCATTAAAATCATAAAAATAAATAGAATAAAGTCACATTTTCTCCGGTTGTTCTCGTCTTGCTAACGGAGAGTTCTTGCATAGACACAACCTTGAAGCCAGGATTATCCATCAGCAACTTGCTCTAAAATACAACCTTGTGGAATCAGAAGTGCCGTACTACAGGTTTGTGCCCGACCTGACAGGACTATTGTTGCCAATAAGCCTGATATAGTGGTAGTGGACCGTTCAGAGCGGCGCGCAATGATTGTTGACATAACGGTCCCACATGACAGGAACCTCGTGAAAGCTGAGAAAAATGACTTGGCTCGCGAGGCTTCTCGACATGTGGGATATGGACTCAGCGATCTTTGTGCCGATAGTCATATCTGCCAATGGCTTAGTTGCCAAGAGACAATACCTGAGGAGGCTCTCGTTAGGCAGCTGGATCAAAGGCTTGATACAGAAAGCGGTACTCCTGGACACGGCTCGCATTGATAGGAGGTTCCTTTCTCTGGAGCTCTGACCGCCGGTAGCTTGAACCCTGTTCCCGATACTGGTGGCTAATATTTTTATATTTGTAAATGTTTTTTTTTAATGTTTTTACTAAGAAATATTTAAAAATGTAAACTATATGTAAATAAATCAATAAATGAAAAAAAATGAATAATAATACTATCGATTAGTATAATAAATAAAATAGCGAGTGTTTGTTTTTTATTTTATTTTAGGAGGTTCGAGTCCGAAGCGAATTTTTGAAAACCTGAGAATGCAAATTGTTTCTTTTTAAAAATGAAGGAATGTCTCCGTTAATTAAAATGAGCCAACTTTAGGATTTAAAGTAGTTTCCCTCCATGGCCCGATTTTTTTTCCACATTGATACACATATAATAGAGTGGTTTATTCTCACTCATAATGTTGCATAATCTCTAATATATAAAATGTGAAACTATGGGTCCATGTGATAGGGTCTTCCTAGAAAAATAATATGCAAATGAGTACCTTTAAACGCATGCAAGTTGATAGCACGCAATCCATAATAGAAAAGAGCGAAGCTGTTAAGTGAGATCGAAGTAAGGGGAGCCATGAAGTCTATGGATTCCACGCGGTTGTCTATTTGATGCCATGCAGCCAAATGGCATTGGCGTAAGACACGTATGCCAAGCTTTTCAACGGTGTCTTGGACTCTTGCGTCAATCTGCAATTAGAGATTTTATTTAAGTCTATAGAACTGTATTTCGTCATCCATCTTCGTCATCATCCACATCCTACTTCCTACTAATATTATATCCTGCTAATATTATATCCTGCTAATATTATATCCTGCTAATATTATATCCTGCTAATATTATATCCTGCTAATATTATATCCTGCTAATATTATATCCTGCTAATATTATATCCTGCTAATATTATATCCTGCTAATATTATAACCTACTAATATTATAAATGCGAATGTTTGTGAGGATGGATGGATGGATGGATGAGTGGATGAATGAATGGATTTATGGATGCAGGGATATTTGTTACTCTTTCACGTCAAAACGGCTGAACGGATTTTGATGAAATTTGGCTCATAGGTAGATTATAGACTGGAATAACACATAGGATACTATTTTGTTGTTGATGTTCTAATTTCGGCTCAGCCGAGCGGTAAAACCTGCACACGATTTTGTCGCCTGACCACGACGAATCATGACCATTAATCTAAGACACAATCCTATATGAACAACAATCAAACACATCTTATCGAAATTTAGGTAAATTAGGATTTTTGACATTACACTGAGCTGAGAATGTATGATATAAACCGATTTCCAAAAAAACACAAAAAGGACGGAAAATCAATTTACTTCCGCAAGTCTGTGACTTTTGTTTGAATAATAGATTTTTTGCCAGCGATTACCGTAAGTAAATTTATTTTCCGTCTTTTCAGTAATTTTTTTAATAAATACGGGAATTGCCGCGCTGCAAAAAAAAACATAATAAAACGAAATATTTTTATTTCACATAGGCCTACATGCGCATTTATAAAACGCCGGGAGAAGGTGCACGGATCGGGTTGGTCGTTTCCTATGGAGAAGAACCGACAAGAAACTCCATGGTTACTCTTTTAAAATCATTTGGTTTTACAATGTTGTACATACCTACGTCTTTCTCGCTTTGAAATGAGCGTTGTCGAAACAAAATGAGTGCGACACATTCATATCAGGTGGAGTTCTGTGGTTCCTGCACCCCATGGTGAAAAGGCGTAATTTATTTATATATGTACTAGCTTTTGCCCGCGGCTTCGCTCGCGTTAAATTCGGGGTAACACAATTCCTTTCCTAATTTGCAGGTACCTGCTACCTTCAGTTTTTGCTCTTAAGCCTTATGGATTTGTAATAGCAATGCTAAAATTTCCCTTTTCTTCCCTCTTTCTCCCTCATTTTCCACTTATAAAAAATAGCCTATGTCCGTCTCCTGGGGGACCCAGGAGACGGACATAGGCTAAAGGCATAACTATCTCTGTACCAAAATTCATTAAAATCGGTTAAGCCATCAAGGCGTGAAGGGGTAACAAACAAACTCACTTTCGCTTTTATAGTAGAACTAAGCGAAACATACCAACTCATCATTAAAGCAGTTGACTCTAAGAGGAGCAGGATCATCGATCGAAGGGAAGGGCTCAACGAAGACGATCTTCTCCGGGGATATTCCCAGCTCCAATAATGCCGCGATACAGCTGTAGGCTTCGATGCAGTCTCCGTATACAATCACTTGGTTGTTGTTGCTTATGGCTAATGTATCCTCTGTATAAAAAAATAAAAATGAACTGTTAGTCTGTGAACGAATGTAGTTTTTTCTGCGATTCGATGATTATGATAGCGTAAGCGCGCGTATCGCCCGCGTGAAGTTTGGTAATTGCGGGATCGTATCCAATTGGTTTTAGATCCCGTTGGTATGGTTCCGTACCTCAAAATTGAAAACTGAACCCTCGTAGGACCGCTTTGTTGTCCGTATGTCTGTCTGTCTGTCAAGACACTTTACCTCGAGAACGCGCGAAGTGTCCCTTGGAGCTGTGATACACAGTCAAAAGATATGGCCATTTATGTCGCAAGTTCAGTCCCTCTCGTAAAGAGGAAACCTGTATCCCAACAGTGGCATATTATAGGCTGATTTTGCAAATACAAGAGTTTGCAAACACGCCTCGACTCACGACCAGCCGACGGTTGAAAATCCAATGGTCTGCTTTTGATATTCAAAGTACAGACAGCATCAATGCAGGTCTTACCGAGGTTGCGTGTTGTTTGAAAGAGATACCGCAGCCCCGGAAAACAAAGGGCGAAAGAAGGAACATGGGTGGGTTTTCGTCAGTTAAAGTCTGACACTCCCCCCGCTCCGTCCAGAGGGGGGAATTTATTTGGTGATTTTCCATCCAAAAAAACAAAAGATACAGTCAGTATTAGTATGGTTTTTCTTAAAAAGAGGTGGACCTTTTCGACTTAAATTTGATTTATTTTATTAACTGTTTGTTTTGCTATCCAATAAATTTTACTTAATTCGAAAACATTTAAGAATTTTAAAGAAAATTTCAACTGTTTCTAGCGAGCCTTGCATCTTTTGTTGGCTGTACATTTACTTACTGGCGTCACTGATCATGCGCATAACTTTCCTCAAGCAGATATTGGCTTCGTACAGCGAGTTGATTAGAAACACATTCTCAGGTAGGTCGGGGGGCATCGGAACACTATCCGGGATATGCTTAGGATCATCTAGCAACCCTCTGTCGCAGGGTTTTCCTTTTCTGAACAAAAAGAAAAGAGAATTGAGAGCTCTCCACATGCAAAAATGCAGTCTTCAGAAGTCATGACCAACAAAATCCCATCCTTATTGACATCAGGATGGTTAAAGTATTCCATATCAGACTAATGAAAACAAAACGAGGAAAAAACGAAGGTAACTACTGTTAAAATCATTAAATCAATCGGGACACCAAGATCTAAAGTTTAACAACTCAAAGAATTGATTTTTCTGGAGACGAATAACGTATTAGTGTTTGTTGGGGAAGATAATAACATTAATTTTTTTTTAGATCACAAATAGGTAAAAAGTCACTATGTTTAAATTGTATGAGTAGATAAATGGGCTATCAAAGAAATTTATTTTTAATAAATTTCGCACTTTAAAGCCTTTTTTAAAAAAAACGTTGTCCCGCACTAGGAGTTCTCCTGTATCAACAACAACATTTAAACTCACTTACACAAACAGCTAATACAGTTAATAACAGAAAATGTACTTACGCCACTTCTTTCACAAGTGCAAGGGATTCCTTCAAATAATCCGGATGCTGAAACTGTTGGCCACAAGTCAACACCAATTGGTCGTAGTATTTATAACCACCGCCTTTTAAAATAATGCATTTTCTCTTTCTACAATCAAAGTATAAATAAATATATCGGAACATGAACAAAATATAATAGAACGACAGCTAACTTAAGAAAACGGTTTACGCTGCCCCACACTAGGAATTTCTACTGTATCGTAGGAGCGCTTACAATTTTTGTTCCGTTCGGGATTCGAAACCGCGACAGGAAGCGCAGCAGCCAATAGTTCAGCTACAGCCTATCGTGTCGACGAATGAGACATTAAAAACGTTAAAACGAAGGTTTCTTCGGAGAGTATCTGGGTTATCCAAATCTCCAAAAGAAGGATCAGCGAGGGTAGAAAGCTTGCGGCATGTCTTACGGCATCAATGAAAGCAAGTTTGAGTCGTACTGTTCAGAGGTTAGAGTTTGCTTTAAGAAGGACATAATTTACACAGTATAAGCGAAATCATTCCACCAACTTCCTTACTTAATATTATAAAAGCGAAAGTGAGTTTGTTTGTTACCTCTTCACGCTTTAATGGCTACACCGATTTTGATGAATTTTGGTACAGAGATAGTTGGGAACCAGGAGACGGACATAGGCTTTTTTTTTAAAAAAAGTGGGATTTGAGGGAGAAAGAGGGAAGAAAAGTCAAAACTTAGCGTTGCTATTACAAATCAATAAGGCGCAAGGGGAACTGTGTTACCCCGAATTTAACGCGAGCGAAACCGCGGGCAAAAGCTAATTTACTATAAATGATATTTATTTTGCAAGTAGGTTTTCACAAACACTTTTACACGTCTTTTTTTTTAAACTAGATGAGGCCGGTGTTTCGTATCCGACTACTCTGAGAAGAAAAAGCCGAAACAAACTCAGAGGTCATAGTCTCTTTTAAGGTCCAGACAAAAAATCTTGGCCAACTTACATGAGGACTATGCAGCTTAGTGTCTGAAATGGTCTTATTAAGAAAGCACCACACAGATTGAGTGGACCTGTCCAGGCAGTGCAAGCATTTGTCAGATTGATTGATTGTGTTTAGTATTCTGATTCTTAACCCACGCCAAGGGGTCTACACAGCGTGTATAATTATATATAATTATAATATATTCTACACGTACTACTGAAGAACTATAAAAAAATCACCTGTCAATTTTAACCATGACAGCTGTCATGATATCCAAATAGAAGTAGAAAGGTATACTCTTGAGGTAGCGATCGGTATACCGGCCATCTTTGGGCACGCAAATATCCGCAGCTTTCAGACAATCAGCTACATCGGGCACGCCGAACTCCGAGATGAGGGTCACGTTGTTGAACGTTAGATACTGGGATGATGGTCTGGGAAATAATCACACTAATATTATAAAGGCGGTAGTTTAAACGTCTGGACCGATTTGTATGGAATGTGCTATTTATTTATTTTCTTTTTTAAACAACGTTGCCCCACACTAGGAATTTACTCCTGTATCGTGGGTGCGTTTACAAACATTTAAACTCACATACACAAACTGCCAGACCCGGAACAACTACCTGTAGGTCATTAAAATATTTGTTCTGTGCGAGGATCGAACCCGCGACGCAGCAGGCAAGCACTTAACGCACTGCGCCAACAGTGTCGTCAAATAAAGTCGTTATGATACTTATGTTTAGCCGATAGTTTATACCCTGGATTAATGCGAAGTTTTACCAACACTGAACTTTTTATAACCTCGAACACCATAAAAAATTGAGACCTGAAGATACGTGAAAATCAAAACACGATGTACACAATTATTTTAATTAGTTGGGTCGATAGAAAAAACACTAACTTACGATTTCAATCATGTATTTCTCTGAAATTATGTTTCAGAAAAGTATTTGAAAGTTACATAAAAAAATAAACCTTGTATTTTAAAAAGGCTTGGTGAAAAAATAGTTTTTGAATGGGTAGCATTTTTATTTAAATTAAAAACAGCACATTATAAAACCCCTATTTTGTGGCTGCGATTGCTCTTATGTCTTTCAATAGAGTTTTAAACTTACCCCATAAGCAAAGTTTCGAGGAACGCGAGTCCCGTGCGACTGGCTCCCACCACCACAATATTAGTATTCACGTTGACTTTGGGCAGACTGGTCAGGGGCCGCTCGCATACCCACAAAGCAAATGGGCAGCCTCTGTGATATGAAAATGGCTATAATAGCATTTAACCTATGCCCCAAAGACTAAAGAAGCTACCATAGATGTTGCGGGTTGTTCGAAAGAGATACCGCGGCCCCGGAACGTAAAGGGCATTAAAAGAAACATGGGTGGGTTTTAATCAGTACAAGTCTGACAGTCCAGTAGTTATTTGATGATTTACCAACCGGAAAAAAGCTACCATAGAAATCAGAAATAAGTTTTTAATATTTCTATGGAAGTTACACATATGCTATATTAGATGGGGAAAAATATCTATTTTTTTTTACTTAATAAGGATTATAAGAAAAAAAAATGGGCAATGGCACATATAAAATGACGAGAAAAGGTGCACGTTTCGGGTTGGGAAATGGGAATTTGACAGAGTAGAAATGAGGGAGAAAGAGGGAAGAAAAGAGAAAACTTAGCTTTGCTATTACAATAAAAAAGGCGCAAGGGCAAAAATTACAGGTACCTGCTACCTGTAATTGCACCTGACCTGCAAAACAGGAAAGGGGAACTGGGTTACCCCGAATTTAACGCGAGCGAAGCCGCGGGCAAAAGCTAGTTCCTAATATTTCGGTTGAGGGATAAGTAAATCTGCTGCTAGGTAGCACAGTATTACACACGATACATTGTACCGTAGGTGTTTAAATATGATAAAGATATGCTGCATGACGGGATATGAATTCTTGCTTATATTATCCGTATGTGACAGAAAACGAATAAAATATTTAAAAAAAACAACTTACAAACCATGAATTATTTTTCCCAACTCTTTGTTTCTACTTATATTGGGTAAAGACACCCGTGGGTGAACTGGATTCATGTGACTGGCCAGTGACATCAAATTACGAGCCGGGGACTAAAAAGAAAAAAGAAAAATATGGACCATAGAATCTGTCTTTTGGCGCTTGAGGATTAGGCTCAATACAATATGCGGTTACAAACCGCAAACTTTGTCAAAAGTACTAGGCTACATAACCATAGAATTAGCAATTTCTAGAAAACACTTATGTTTTAACTTTTGGTGTTTTATTATATTCTATACTATTCTCTGCGTAACAGTCGACGAACGAAAACGCAAGTATTCATCAAAGTTTTGGTGTTCAGTATTGACTTGACTTATTTTTAATCGACTTCAAAAAAGGAGGAAGTTCTATGTTCGACCGTATTTTTTTTTCTACTACATTCATGCCGTTTCTTGCAGCAATGTTAATTTAAACAAGTTAAACTTACCGCTTCACCCTTGGCGAACAGCTTACAGATCCAAAAAAGAGTGGAAAATTTCGAAAGTCTTAACAGCTCCCTCATATACCATCGGGCATGAGGCTCAAATGCAGGAGAAAGTACGCCAGCTAATATCTAGAATATAAAATGAAAATTCATCAATAAAATGAACAAGAATCTAAATCAGAGTTTTACTTTCACTACGAAGCGTTGATCATTGGGAAAGCTCGCTAGCATAGCTGGTTCCAACCATCGTCATTGGTGGAAAAATTTGTAATTTAATATTGGATGGTGCAAGCGCCAGGCTGCAGTGCCAAGATCAAAGGCGGACCCTCAAACAAAAAAGTTGATTTCAATGGCATTACCTATACAATATGTTGATTTGCATCCTCGTCAAAATTTAGGAGGTGCTAGTAAAAGTCATAAATAATCAATGAAAATTACGGTACCTGATCAATAATAATATATGGCGCTTTTATGATCTGTCTCTGTGTGTTTAAATTTAACAGTATTACAGAATATTTCACTTCAAAAGTAGAGAAACACCTACAGAACACACAGAACAGTGTGCGTGAGCGTCGGCGCATACGTATCATACAGCGGCATGCACGCACCTGTGTGCACTTACCGATTTCTGAAAATACGAAAAAAGTAAAAAAAAAAAAACCTACTTATTTTATTATCGATTCGGGTCGAGAATCATTAGCATAGTTACGTCCTTGAATTTGACGAGGATGCAAAACAACACGCTGTATAGCTTAAATAAATACGCTAATAAACTAAGCGTAGGTAGATATCTATTTTACAACATTAAACAAACTACCTAATAATCAAAAAACATTCCATAAAGTAAAAACTATATTTACAAAACTTGATTTTTCTCGAAATCGGCTTTCCTTTGCGTTTAGCGCGGCAGCGGATAACCCGCAAAATTTAAACTTTATTGCGTTTATTTTTTTCCATTTACCGGTCAGTGTTACATTTTAAGTTGTTTACCAACCCTCTATGTATCCTTTTGTCTATTGCGTGAATTACTCACTTATTGACATTTCATGAACATAATAAATGTTTGGAAAGATTTTTAATGGGTATAAAATAAATAGAAAACGCGATTGACCTGCTAATTGCAAAAAATCGTAAGAAAATGGCTACCCTGGCGCTATGAGTCAATCATTCTTAAAAGAAAGAAGAAAAAAACTAATTTAGTGATTTGTGGACAGAGAAAAGCTCTACCGCGATTCTCCAGACAATGATATTTAAGCGCAAAAAGAAATATGCTGAACAATTACGCTGACGAAAATAAATGCATAAATGACGCTATTAGAACTTTTCTAAAGCTCCCTTTGTCTCTTTAACACTTAGATATTGGTAATAAATAGAAGTTCATGGGTCATTCGACTTCTAATATTAGGTCCTTACATATGAAATTGGCGTTTTTCGTACTGGCCACTTTAATCACGAATTTCTCCTCTTTGGTAAGGAATTCCAAATTCAAATTTGTACAGCTATTTACTCATGTATTTGTGCTTCGATGACCGTCATTCATTTGTTTTTTTTCTTCTGTTTTTTCTGTTTGCGTCACTCATTTTACAAAATGGAAAATTTAAAATATCGCATTATTTACGAGTACGAGTTCCGCCGTGGCACTAGTGCTGCGGAAACGACTCGAAGGGTGAATGATGTGTATGGCGGTCATGTTGCAAAAGAAAACACAGTTCGTTTTTGGTTCCAACGTTTTCGTTCTGGTAATTTCGACCTGCAGAACAAGCCCCGTGGACGGCCTGAGACCCAAGTTGATAATGGAGAATTGAAGGCTATTGTGGAAGCGGACCCATCGCAAACCACGTCCGAGTTAGCTGCAGGCTTCGATGTTAGTGATAAAACTGTTTTAATTCACTTGAAGCAAATTGGGAAGATTAAAAAGCTTGAAAGGTGGGTACCTCACGAATTGACTGAAGCAAACCGGCAAACGCGCGTCGACTGCTGCGTTACATTACTGAACCGGCACAACAATGAAGGTATTTTAAACCGAATCATTACCTGTGATGAAAAATGGATTCTTTACGATAATCGGAAGCGCTCAGCGCAATGGTTGGATCCTGGCCAGCCAGCCAAATCCTGCCCCAAGCGAAAATTAACCCCAAAAAAGTTACTTGTAAGCGTTTGGTGGACTAGTGCCGGTATTGTTCATTACAGTTTTCTCAAATCTGGCCAGACTATTACAGCTGATGTCTATTGTCAGCAATTACAAACCATGATGGAAAAGCTAGCGGCTAAACAACCAAGGCTGGTCAATCGCTCCACGCCACTGCTGCTTCACGACAACGCCAGACCACACACTGCGCAACAGACGGCTACCAAATTAGAAGAGCTTGAATTGGAATGTCTTAGACATCCTCCGTACTCCCCGGACCTTGCTCCAACAGATTACCATTTTTTTCGCAATTTGGATAACTTTTTGGAAGGGAAAAAATTCAACTCCGATGGGGCAGTCCAAATCGCCTTCAAAGATTTTATTGATTCCCGTCCGACTGGTTTTTTTAGTAAAGGGATCAATGAACTACCTATAAGATGGCAAAAGTGCATTGAAAACAATGGTTCATACTTTGATTAATTAAATATATTATATTAAAAAATATTCGACTTTTTGTTCCTTCCATACAAAACGCCAATTTCATATGTAAGGACCTAATATTAAAAAGCATTTACCAACACAGTAGGTAACTTTACAGATACGAGAGACACTTACCATTGCATCGGTGCCTGGCCTACGTGGCTCCGGTTCCAAGTCATAATGTGTTCTAATAGACGCCGCATTGTCTAAGGGACTGATAACAATACATTAAAATTAGTTTGAGCTGAGTGGCGACCGATAAAGAATTTTTTTGGGAAATCGTCAAATGTCTTTTCCCGCTATGGGTGGAGCGGGAGTGTCAAAGAAGGATGGTCATTTCGTACCAGACTATGAAACGATGGCGTCCCAATACGCAATATATATGAAAATACCGTTATTTTTTAAGGTCTTAAAATACACAAGAATTATCTTTTTAAGTGGCCACAAAGAAAAGTTATCTATATTTTAGTTTTAACAACATTTTCGAAATTATTTAGAACAATAGTTTCGGAACGCACCCGTTTACGATTCATTTCGCTTTTAAAATGGCTTTTTAAATAAAGACTATAATTATTCACGATTTTTTGAATAGTTGTTGACTGCAATTGAATACAATTAGTGTACAGGCATTAAATCAACTAATATACTGATTATTATTACGGATTCTTGTCATAAAAAAATAATTATGTAACTTCATGGTAATATATGCGTTTTGTTCAACTACGTATAACAGAACGTCATTTGTCATCGACAGGTTACTTAATCTGTGGACATCGACCCGCACCATTGATTGACACCCGGGGATCATTTCACTTGTGAATTGTTGTAATACATACTGTGCTATTTTGGATTGTTTTGTATTTCCTTCTGTTTATTTGACCTTGGCATTGTCTTACGGACTGATAACTACCACTTGTAACGATTATTCTGTGCTTTTCATTTGATTCTAACCTCAAAGTATTGATGAGGTAATTATAAAAAAAATGTGGCTATTTAGATATGATTTTCTAACAGGATGGTGTTTATAACATAAAAACAAACCACACTCACTGTAGTTTATTTTGGGACATGAAAAACAAAAGTCAAGTCCAGCTCCTATAGAAATTTGGCCATTGTTCTTTGTACTGACAAAAAGCCATCCATGTTCCTTCTTTTGGCCTTTGTGTTCTGAAACCGCGGTATCTCTTTCAAACTAACTGGATGGGCCTCTCAGACTTCTCTCATGTTGTGTATGTCAATAGGCTCACTCCATTTTACCTACATAGGACTTAAACATAACTGGCTAATGTGGTTGCACTATTAGGTACATCCCTGCCTAACCCTACGAGGATATTATGTTGTAACTAGGTGGCGCCCGCGGCTTCGCCCGCGTGATATCGAAAAAAAAAGTATTCTATGTGTAATTCCAGACCATAATCTACCTCTGTGCCAAATTTCATCAAGATCCGTTCATGCGTTTTGACGTGAAAGAGTAACAAACATCCATACACCCATAAATCCATCCATACATACTCACAAACATTCGCATTTATAATATTAGTAGCATTATTACTTTAAAAGGTTTGTAACATCACCGGCGAAATAAAGATGAACCATACACATGTGCCTTTGAATACAAATGTTGTCTAATGGCAATAGAACAACAAAATCCAGGCGTAAATGTCGTGTTTGACACTTGTTTAGCATAAAACAATACTCACGGTTTTGGTGAGATATGATCTTGGCGTTGCAAGTTTATAGCACGTGGCGCCGGATGGGAGGGTGGGTAAATAATAAAAAAGTTTTCAAGTTGTTAAGATTAGTTGAGGATGATAAAAATGTCATGTGGCAACACTCACCCTAGAACAACGACTCCAATAGGTTGGTTCTCACTGAGCAGTGTGAAGGACTGTAGCGATTGTGACTCCAGTGAGCACTGGAACAGGTCTAATAGCTTGTCTTTGCGCGGAGCATGCTCCAATACCTCCGTCAGAGGTGAGAAATCGCTCGCTTCTCCAGGACGAACTGTCATTTTGCTGTAAATAGTAGACAATTGCTCACTGTCCACAGGATACCTGGAAACCTGAGGGAGGATATCGCCGTCGGGAGACAGCTGCGAAGGTGGTGTGACGATGGCGTCATTAGCGGATGATTAATTGGGATTTGGGAATAACGGTGCCATCTGGTTTCTTCAAAACAATAATTTCAGGCAATTTTATAAAGGGTTTTACTAATAGTGCGTTGGACACAAAAATCAACCCTTGATAAGATGGAGCAAAAAACGCCGTATCAGCCCTACTGTAGTAGTGTAATGTGATCATCACCATCACCATACCTTCCATAAGCCTACAGTAGTTTTGCCTGCCCTGCTTCCACTCATGTGATTTACAGCCCCTTTCATCCAGTATACCAGCCAACCCAGTAAAGCTCCACGTAGCCTCAGAGAGAGGCTCCAAAAACTTCCTTCCTTACATTTGATAATATGCTTTGGCCTTTTGAATATTACCTACTTACAAATTATATTAAATTTTAAGACTAAGTTGGTAAAACTATGTGGTAATATTTACCCTCGAATGGAATTCACGTGCGCGACATATAAGGACTCGTTCATATACCTCATTTTACAGCCAAATGGAGTAACCAGCTGTAAAAATCGATTTATTTAAAAATCAAATAAAACAAAGATAGGATAAGGATAAATAAAGATAAAATAAAATGACAATATTTTATTTTATGGATGTTTTACTACGATCCACCTCATTATACAGAAAAATTATACCATAAGATCTTTTGGTGCGTATAAAAAAGTCAATGTAAAGAAGTTTTGTTTACAAAAATAATTGTAGTCTTTTTTTTTCTTTTACATTTCGAAATTTTAAACGAATTAAAATAACACAGCATGGTAAATCTGCTACATAGGTAAGGAGGTTACCTTCATTAGGAAAAAAATTACTACCAAACCCTTTTCAAATCCCTTAACATGTTTAAAGATTAAAAGCCCAATACACATCAATACTTTTATACGAACCGTGAAATGCTCTAACAAGGGAAAAGCAGGCTGGCCTGTAGGAAGACATACAACACAATAGTCTCTGTCGGGAAACATCTCGAATGCTACTTCCAGCATATCAAAGCCATACCTGAAAAAAAACATCATCACGTAGGATGTCAGATTAATCACACATCATCACGTATGATGTCAGATTCAACACACATCATCACGTAGAATGTCAGATTCATCATCGTCCTTCCCTTATCCCATGTTATTTGGGGTTGGCGCAACACATCTTGTTTCTTCCTTGTCACAGACTGCATTCATCTTTTCTGTGGTTTTTCTCTTCCTCTCGTTATATTTGTTTTTTTATAGGATGCCAGATTAAATAGATAAACTTAATTCTTATAAATCACTTTTTTTGGTGTTCATTGTGAAACTATATCTTCTCCTCAGTTTTCGGTATAAAGGATTCGCTATAAGAATAAAGTAGTTATTGGATTGTTGGGGACTGTGTAAAGGCTAGAAAAGAGGTGTGTGTTGAGATTATTGAACTGGCTTACCATGGTTATGTATCATCCATACTTAGATACCAAAAAAAATGTATTCGAGCTATTTGTGGAGCTCACTTTTTAGACAGCTGTAAGCCATTATTTCAAAAACTTAAAGTTATACCTTTGCCATGTTTATATATTTTCGAAATATGTATTTTTGTTAAGAAAAACTACAGTTTATTTGAACCTAATATTGACAGGCCTAATAGCCGAACACGCCACAAAGACAGACTTCGGCTGCCACTAATAAAATTGCAACTATTTAAGAAAAATGTATACTGTATGTCAATTATCATTTACAACCATTTACCAAATAATTTACAAGAGCTACCACTGAGAATTTTTAAAAAAATGCTTTTCAATATGTTACTAATAAAGAGATATTATACCGTTAAGGACTATTTAGAAGATAAGTCAATACCAGATGTAATTTGCAATATAGACTAATTAAATTGACATACCGACTGTAAATACATATATTTGCACGTCATATTATGGCAGGATAATATGCTGAAACCAATTTACTGTAACACCTTATGTACCATATTCTAGCAAATAAATACTTTTGATTTGATTTTTGATTAATAGAGAAGTATGGAGGAAGAAGACATGTTAATCCGACCCCAGATAAATTGTAAAAAGGGCCAGGAGAATGATGAAAATAAGGATGTAATGATTTGTTGGCTAGAAGCAGATGGCTCTATTACAGAAAAGACGAATTCTATGAACTTACCTCTCGTCATAACTGGGGTGCACAGCAAACAACTCAAGAATGAAAGCATTCGGTGCTCCTGAATATCGTACAGGATCCGGCATTTCGAAAACTGTTGCAATTGTTGTTTCTGCGAATATGCACGTATTTTCATGTAAACTAGGCATGAAAACTCGTATATAGTTAGATGGGCAACTCATACACATGGGGCCGAGATATGAAATATTATATCATCATATTTCAGTGCGAGGGAGATAGAGCTATTCATGACCGATTGCATCGCAATTGAATCATGACATGATTAAAGGCCGCAATACACATGATTGTAGCTTGCATAACATAATATAACATCGCTCCTGTAATAGGGAATATGCATGATTTTTTTTTATGTCTTAAATTAAACATATACATCTTTATAACATAGAAAAAAATATAAATAGACTTGAAAATAGTCAAGTTACTTTTCAAATTGAAATTTAAAACATTGAATATATTTGAGCTGTCAAAACGCCACCATTTTGCGCGCGCTTATGATGACGTCATTGGTTTAGTACTGTTTGTTCACTATAGTAGCGTTTCAGCTACTTAATACTTATTTTCAGTTTTAATTGCTAAACAAACCATGGAAGAAGTTAAAAAACCTTCTTACAAGTATTGTATGGCACTGAAATGTAGAAACACTACCATTAGTACACCAGATAAAGTGTTTTTTTCGTGTTCCACGCGATGCAAAATTACGTAAACAATGGTGTAAGAATATGAAAAGGGATAATAATATCTCTATTATCGGTTGTATTTTGTTGTGAAGATCATTTTAACGTAAGTATTCTATATTTATGTACAACTTATGTGAATTAGCTAAACAGTAGAAGATTTGGTCTATAACTAACCAAGTTCACAAGTTTACAAAAGTCCATTAAAGTTTTATCTAAAGAGCTTCCTTATTCCTATTGAGGTTTTACGAAATTTTGATTATTGATAATTGATTTCAGGTTAAGGAAGATACAGTTAATTACATTGAATATAACATAATGAAACAGAAAGGAGAAAAACAAAATCTACGGTTAAAGAAAAAATTATGAGTTTAGGAACAATTTTAAAGACTTAGTTTATGTTTTGTTGTATTATTTAAACATGAACAAAAAATATGTTATTTATTACAATAGGTATACTATGTGACATAATAATTACCTTGCATCTTTCACTCCTTTGATCTCTCCCTGCGCTCATAAAATCGAGATTTGATGCAAAATATGCTGACATCATAAATGCATCTATTTTCGGTATATTATCCGATTGTGCTTTGACAAATCCAGTTTCTTTTATTGTCTTAGATAGACTACAAATATATATTCACAAAGTAACCACACAGAAACACAGTTTTCAACAATTTTGCTCACAAACTCTATGAACACAGTCTGAATATCGACACCGATAAATCAACGATAAATGCAAAAGGTAACCAGTGACGTCACATTTCGTTTCGAACAATAGTGACGCGTTTTGAAAGTTTGAATTTCCCTCCGTTATTTTTCACTTTTTAAATAATATTTTCTGGGTTAAAATGATAACTAAATAAAAAAAATACCTTTTAAGTATAATGTAGAGACTATAAAGAATCTAGAAAAAAATTTTTGAGACAAATTTAAATATTATGCATATTCCCTATTCCCGAAGGTCTCGGCAAAGGTGTACCTAATAGTGATCGCCGCCGCCGCATGGGTCGATCTTCAAGGTTTAGCCGCGCTTCGAGGTAATTTTGTTCTTCGAGGTAATTGTGAGGAACAAAATGCTCTCCTCCATAAAAACAACTTAGCTACAAAAACCTAATAATATTAGGTCATTGCATTCAATACGTTTAATATGTCCAATTCAAATCCCGGTCCTGCCGGGGTTGCGGGTCCTGCCGGGGTTGCGGGTCCTGCCGGGGTTGCGGGTTGTTCGAAAGAGATACCGCGGCCCCGGAACGTAAAGGGCAATAGAAGGAACATGGGTGGGTTTTAGTCAGTACAAGTCTGACATGCCCCCCCGCTCCACCCAGAGCGGGGGAAGTCATAGGATGATTTCCCACCCGAAAAAAAAAAAAAAAAAAAAAAGACCAGCTGCGTACGGGGCTGCATTCAAGTTCGAAAGAGATACCAAGGCGTAGGGTAAAACAGGAATATGGATGAGTTTTAGTTTTTTCAGGTCTAAAATTCTCCTCAGCTGTGCCCAGAGCTGGAGGAATCATTTGATTAATTACATCCGAGAAAAAAAAAAGGGCCGGCTACGTGCACAGCTACGCACAGAGCTACGCGCAGAGCTACGCCGTAGCTCACCATGCTACACGCTTTCATTAGATTTTTGGAGATTTGAAAGGCAACTCAACAAGGATTATTTCCTTCATCCAAAAATAAAAGTAAACGCACGGCTTTTTTTCTGTTTATCCAATTTCGGTTTTTCCACTTTTTCCTGTCCTGTTTCGCCCCGTCCTGTCCCGTCTATGATTTTCATCATACTGTCGGCAGGTCTGTAAAAATAAAAGAAATATCCCAAGTTCTATTATTTATCGAAAAAAAGGTTTGATTGTCTTTGATTCCCAGTTTAAGCAAAATGTTGTTAGGTTATTCAAAATGGAACTTCTCTGTAAAAGCTCGTATTCTCTTCACCCGGTTAATAACAACAGGCTCGCCCCTTTTTACATGAGACGTTGTGATGTTTGCTTTATATCAGGCACAATGTGAATGAAAGGGGTTAAGTATTCGAAAAATGTAAGAACTCTGTATCTTAGCTTTAAAATATAGAGGCAATAAATGAGCAGATTATGGATTTTATTAAGTAAATTTTTATAAGATTACAAATATAATTTTAAAAAATCAAGTATTTTAATGATTCTTTATTGGCCATGTATTTTAGTGCATAAGTTGCACTCATCAGTAACGTTGTGATGAACGAAGTTTTTCATTTTATTATCAGGCGCAAGAACAAATAACGCAGATGGTCTTCCAACCCGTGACCATGTTATAAAATTGACATGTTGTTTCAAGATTCAGACCACAAACATTCAAGAATTGGCCTTGTGATTCTACACATATATATATATACGTGTCTACTGGTTTTAACTTTAAGCTACTACTACTAGCTTTTGCCCGCGGCTTAGCTCGTGTTAAATTCGGGGTAACACAGTTCCCCTATCCTGATTTACAGGTACCTGCTACCTGTAGTTTTTGCCCTTGCGCCTTATGTATTGTAATAGCAATGCTAAGCTTTCCCTTTTCTTCCCTCTTTCTCCCTCATATCTAAATCTTTTTAAAAAAAAATAGACTATGTCCGTGGTCTCAACTATCTCTGGACCAAAATTCACCAAAATCTGTTGAGCCATTTAGGCGCGAAATGTAACAAACAAACTCACTTTCGCTTTTATAATATTAGTAAGGATGTAACTAACACGTCTTTCTTTTATATACTAGAATATATTTATATATGTATAGATGAAGTAGCATCTTACCCGGCACCAAAAGAATCGTATATCACCATCTCAGGAATCCGCAATAGTTGAGTATCAATATTAATAATATCAAACTCTAATTCATCGTCATCTTCGAAAAGATTCAAGATATCTTTTTGATTCTCAAGTAATTCGATTTCTTCCAGTACAAGCTGTAATGTAATATTTTATTTTAACACATTAACCTACGTTGCCCATACAATGTAGAGAGTGAAATGATGTGTAAGCCCTGGCTGGGAGCCTATTCCCTTCCTTTTGAGGTCACCCCAGGATTGTTCGGTTGAGCAGTAACAATCTTAGAGTTAAACTGCGAGTGGATATAAACTAAAAAAAATAAAAATTGTGCGATCATGATTGTGCTTTCTACAGTTTGTTCAGCTTCTAAGAAAACCATTAAAAAAAAATTTTTAAAGATAATAAATCTTTTTGTTAAAAATTTCCCAAAGAAAGAAACCTTCTTTGGGTAATTTTTACACAAAAAGATTTCTCAAAACAATCGAACACACTAAACCGCTGAGCAGACGATGGACATTTTGTCTTCGGACCACCTACAAACAAAGGACCAATAGATGAAAATAATAACACGGCCACCAATGAACAGGAACGGTGATTTCTGTCCGGCGGGCAAATAAACCAACGTCTGCTCAGTGCTTTAGTAACAAGATACATCCAAAATCTATCTCACACCTGCCTACCACTTTCCAATGCATGCATGTAAAAAACCACATCAATGTGGTACCATTGATGTTCTTGTTTGTAGAGAGTCACTTAAGACCTGTGCAGACGAGGGTTATTGGTCCGCGGAGGACGAAACACTACCAACTTTGGAAAATGTCCGGCGAGAACTTGCCAAGTACTCACAGCACACAGTTAGCAATTATTTGTATTTGTAATGTATTTGTCGATCATATCGTCATGCCTGGTACCTTCGTCTTGAGCGCTTTACGTGTGTGTGTTGATGTGACATAGCACGTTCTCGTATTTTGAGGTGGCTTCAAGATGACCCCACAGACTCGCGTCTACGGTAGCTGGAATTCGCCTCGCCGCTCCCCACTCATGGAGCGTCTCCCTCGGCGGCTAGGTTAGTTGGAGGTTCTCTCCTCCAAACGTCCAGCCACCTCCTTCGCTATCATAATTGCTTCAGAAAAGGAGGTGACTGCTTCCTATTCGCTCTCACTCCGTACCACGGACAGGGCAGGTCAGAGGCGAGACATCATCATTGACAATGGCCTCTATGAGGACACAGGGGTGCCACCCAAGCTGAGTAGACTGCCACAGTGTACTCCACCGTGTCTTCCAGTCGTCACAATCGTTACACTCGGGCGTTTTCTTCCACCCAATCATACCCGAAACTACCGTGTCCGGTGAGGACCTGCATCAGGCTGTAGCTGAGGACACCGTTGTACCCTTCTAGTCACTACCCAAAGAGAGGATTTCATCGTCACTATTGTGGCGTGCCCTGCGACAGTCGCTCTCTCCATGCCACCATGAATGAATGAATTTCCGTACAGGTAAGCGGTACAGATTGGCCGTGGAGATCCGCGCAAGAGAGAATAGTAAAAGACATTTGCCCAGCAGTGGGACAACATTGGTTAATAAAAAAGCTACGCGTAGCGTGAATAGAATTCAATTCGTATTTTGACGAACAAAAATGTACCCCGACAACAGTCCATCGTCTACACAGGTCTTTTTTACTTTACGAATCACTTACCCATGACATGTTAAACTTCAGGTTTTTATTATCCATTTCGGCTTTCAAATCCTAAAATATAACAGTTAACCATTTTGATCAGCCATAATATTTGCAACCTAACGTTTCTTAGTCCACAAGAATAATATTCATGGAAATTCCGCTTAAGTCAGCGACATTGTCAGAACTGGCACGGGCCTTCAGCTCCTAGTTCCTATGAGTTAACGATATCTGACATGTACTTGGATTGTAAATTGATGTGTCATTGGAAAGTGGTACGTTGAACATTTTGGGCACGCTCGTCCATCATAGACTCATACATCGCTTTCTTTAAGCCTAAGGCAAAATCGAGATTAAGGGCTGGACGACATAAAGGCTGCATTTCCATCCGAGATGAGCGAGGTTGCCTAGCGAGGGATGTGTGTGAAACTAACTGATTGTTAAGCTGTTTTTGAATATCTAAAGATAATTTCAACCTCGACCATGTCACTGTCATGGAGCGCACTTTGATTAGCTATTCACATCAATTGATTTTGACAATCTATCAGCAAGCTTTTGAAAATATGCCTTGCAAGGTGAGGTGTTTTTTATAGTAAAACTAGCTTTTGCCCGCGGCTTCGCTCGCGTTAAATTCGGGGTAACACAGTATCCCTTTCCTGATTTACAGGTACCTGCTACCTGTAGTTTTGCCCTTGCACCTTATTTATTGTAATAGCAATGCTAAGTTTTCCCTTTTCTGTCCGTCTCCAGGGTTCCAACTATCTCTGTACCAAAATTCATAAAAATCGGTTTAGCCATTAAGGCGTGAAGACGTAACAAACAAACTCACTTTCGCGTTTATAATAATATTAGTTCCTTACTAATATAGCGAACCGTATCGGCTTCAAACGGGTGCAATGTAGACACTAATATAACACATTTTGTTGAAATTTAAAAGATCTAAGCGAACAGACGGCGAAAGAGACTTCGTTTTATACTATGTAAAGATTAGACGCAAAACATAAACTCAAACTTACCCCTTCCACTACAGGCGGTATCACACCAACGCTTTTGAAGTTTTGATCACCGTTATCTTCGAATACCCATGTAATCTGTGTGTTCAAATAGTGAAAGGTGAAGATATATTTAAGTCAATACCGTGTAGCCTGTGCTCTGTCCATTCATTTGTCCAAGAGAAGGAGAAAACAGGGCCAAAGAAAAGTGTTACAGATAGTTCCGTCTTCAGCGGCGAATTAAACTTGCGTTGCTATCGCAGGTGGAAACTGCAGGGTAGGTAATCGCACAACTCTATTACAATCTCAGTGTTTTTTTTGCAATTACCTTTAATTAATTAGTTAAATTATTAATAGATCTCGTACCTCTGATTTTTTTATACATGTGTGAAGATCATGAGAAAACCAGTACGCCTGAGAGATATTTTTTGATGGTACGTTAAGCTAAGTCATGGTCGGTCAGGTTAGGTACACACGACGACAGATCAACCTATACAAAACCAGTTTATGCGGATCTCTCATTGTACTTGAAATCTATGGTGTACGATCCGTTGTTGAGAGAGCAGCATAAACTGGTTTTGTATAGGTTGATGTGTCGTCGTGTGTACTAACCACACGATAAAGAAGGGACCCGATTTTGACCAATGACGATGCCCCGCTACTAGCTACGTTACAGTGGTCGTATTGTAGGTACCGGCCGTGACCATATCTGTTCTAAAATAAATATGCCACGCTTCTTACCCTTGAGGGTCTGCTCTGATCCGGCACGGCAATGCGAGTCGTTTCTTGCTTCATCTTCGAAGGATTGGCGTCCCCAAGTAAGAAACTATAAAAAGCAATCATTTTAAAATCCTATTTTGTCTATAAACAAAACACTATTTTCAATATGAATTAACATAAAAATAACAGATTGTTGTTTTTTTAATTAGTATTTACACTTAATAAAAACGACATGACCTTAAATAAGATCTACTCAAGAACTATTTGAAGAACATGAATGTTAGCTAATGAAAACAACAAATATGTAAAATGAGCTTTTATGAAAGAACAACGCTAAAAATGGAAACTGTCTAAAATGTTATTGTTCCTAATGTGCGCTAAAAGATTCTTAAAACATTTTACCTGGTATTTGAATCATCAGTTATAGGTTTAGAGTCTTTCGGTTCTTTATTAAGATGCTTAAGACCACCAAACGGCAATAGCACATAGGATTCCTCTAAAGATTCATAATTGATCGTTGTGTCAAGACACATCACTCCAACTGCCAATTCTTTATGCTGTAGAAAGTGTTAGAGTATATAAGAATACATTCAAGCAACACAATATGCGTTAGAGTTTAGGGATCGACCTAATTAGCGATCAATCTTACGACGCGACGACACGATGCTTGAATCGAGTTACATAGCCTTTTTTCTTTTTTTAATAAAAATATTGCCCCACCAAAGTTTTATTTGCCTTAAATGTAAAAAGGTTAAGTTAACAGTACTGACCTTCGTATTAGGTACTTACAGTGTTAGATGACATTTAAAAGAAACTTTGTCATCGCGGCCGAGGTGGAATAGGGTAGTTTCCAGGTTCAAAGTAATCACATTATATTTAGTCCGTCTTTTAGAATATTCAAAAATAAGGGACACGTATTTTTTTAAATGTAAATTAGACCAAAAGTGACAAAGATGCTGCTACCTTGAAGCTACTGAGGAGCTATTAAATAAGCTTAAGCGCCTGCAAAATTTATGTACTTGTCTCCGTAAATATGATCACGTTTCTCATCTTCGTAAAGAACTCAAGTGGCTCCCAATCCGCCTTCGCAGGAACACTCGGATCCTTTGTCTCCTCTTCAACATCCTACACAACCCTTCCTATCCCTCTTACTTGCGTGAACGTTTTTCCTATGCCCGCCCTAGCGACGCACCGTGTAGATCTCACCTCAGATCCCTACTCAAATCCCATCCGCACAAATCCAGTTATTATTCATATTCCTTTTCTGTACACGCTGTTAGGTTGTGGAACTCACTGCCGCCTAGCATTCGCGATTTAAAGTCCTCAACTCAAAAACAGAGTGAAAGAGCATTACCTGTCCTCTCAATCGTAATATATGTATTTATTTATGGATATATATTTAAGCATTATGTATTTATACAAGTATTTATTAATATTTACTTATATATGTAAGTTATAATAGGTTAAGGCGCACACACACATATTTTTCTAATACTCTCTCACACACTATAGTCTACATTTCGTTCTCATATCTCCTTTCGCAGGTCTGCTGGCAGAAATTTCTTAAGAAATAAGCAGCACCTTTGTACTCAAATTTTATATGTTTTTATCCAGTCTGATTTACTGTGTGTACATAAATAGTTAGTTAAATAAATAAAGATTTAGCCCATTAAAGTTACGTGTCACGTCACAATAATCTAAAAGACGGGACTATTTTTTTTTTTTGCAAACTAGTCTATTGCTGTTATGGAACCGAGAAAAGCAGTGACAAATTCTCACGTGAGTCAAACGACGTTGTTCAATAAAATAAAAATAAATAAGACGTTAAACGTTGATTTTGCAAAGTCCTATAGGTAAGTAGGATCCATGTTATTCTGAGAACTAGTTACATAATTATGGTTTTAATATACCTGGTCTACCTGCAGACCGTGACAGGTGACGTATACGCAGGGTGGAAGGGACACCAAGGACACCAACACACAAAGGGTTACCAAGTAGTACCTACATACAATTTAATCGGTAATTTTAAAAAAATGCTATTCCATACACTTTTACCGTGTAAGGCATGCACTTTTTGAGGAAACAGCTGATTTTATGTCCCGGGAGTTACACAATTATTTCTAAAAGTTTGGTATCTAGCCCGAATTTACCCTATGGCAAAAAAGCTTGCTTGACTTGGCTTGAACACGGTTTGTTCTAGTTTCTACAAATCAAAACATGTATCAAAATATCATTAAATCACCTCACAAACGAGTAGGACCCTCTCCGAGCCCGGACACCTGGCAATCAGCTCACTTATGTAGAAGTCCCCGTAAAGCTCTCGCAGTCGCACCGAGTGCTGTTCTAGGATCGGCACTAAATCATCGTTGTCTTCTTCGCTGCGTGAAAACTATTTATGTTTTACAAGGTATTTTTGTAGCATCTTGATTTTTCAACACAACATCAACAACGCATTCAAGATTCATGTAACACTGGCGAATTTAATTACGCAATTTTGAGAAGGGAAACTTTTGGTTGCATATAGTTACTTTGTTAAGTATGTAATGGGGAGGGACGAGGCACATGTGACTAAAAGAGAGATCTGAATATTGATGGATGGAGAGGGAGGGGAAGGACAAAGAAAAGATGGATGTATTGTGTAAGGAATGACATAAAGGAGAAAGAAGTAAATGCTGCCGTGTCGTCTGACAGGGGCGAATGGAACAAGAAAACGTGTTGCGCCGACCACAAATAAAATGGGACAAGGGCAGGAAAATGATGATGATTGGTTCTTTGTTAATGTGGTTTCAATTAAATAATTAAGTAAAATACCTTCTACCGGCCATACAACCTGAAACTCTAATTTCACAGGCGCTATCATTTTAACCTTAAAAATGAGTCGCTAGACTTACACAGCTCTTCTAATCTTGAGTCGTGGGCACACCTCCGAGCGTTCAGCGACTAATAGCGCCGGCATCTTGTCCCCCGATACACCGGGTTCACTCACCTGTACTCGCTTGAATACACCCTCCGCGCGGTTCTGACCGGGCACCAGGTCTACCAAAGATAATCTCGATTATTACTAGTAAATACATCACCTTCATACCTTAAATTGTAGCACGACTATGTTAGTCCGTTATGGGTTTTTCTGACAACCGCAGTTTTTCGAGTTATTACTTTGACATAACCTATAGCAGGGCTATAGGTTATGTCAAAGTAATAACTGTGACATCCTTCCTGAGAGTCGGTCCATAATCCACCAGACGGGCTTAGTGCAGGTAGGTAAATGTCAATTGTTTAAGAATCTTTTGTTCTAGCTAGAACATGCTCGTTTCCTCACAATGTTTTCTTACATCATTTTGAAAGAAGCGTTGAATAAGTAACACAAAGAGAGTAAGAGGTTTTATAACCTAACCAATGCTGGCTGGTTTACCATAATGTTCAAATACTCAGGTCGTTTTAAACAAAGAATAGAAAATGTCAGAATAGTAGGTTTGGATATAAAACTGTGGCATGTAAATTAAAATAAAATATGATTTAAATTATAATCCTAAAAATATTATATGCGCTTTATTTCAAGTAGTCTAGCTTAGTTACTACAGTACCTACAACTCATACGACCGTCACAACTGAGCCATTGCTACTATAAACAACATTAAAATCATGTTTGATATGACTGTTAGATATCCACTTAGTATAATTAGATTGATAGGTACTTACGTGGATGTGCGAGATCAGTTTTCATCATGGCGATGTTCATAATGTAGGCATCGTGCATGAACATGCTCTTAAACATGTTTTCAATAAGTTCGCGTCCGTATCGCGGATGCCAGCATAACAAGTGTAGAAACAGGGTGTTACGGGCAGTCATTTCTTTTACCCTGGAAATATAGTACAAAATCATGTCTCACACGAAAGTTATGCCTTCAATGTTACGTCTATATCACAGCCCTGGCTTGACGCCTTTTTTTTGGCGGGCAATAATCAAATGACTGCTTCAGCACTAGGCGGAGTGGAAGGGTTAAAGCGGTCCCTAGACGGTAATGCAGCATGACATGCGTTACGTGCTGTCATGCATGCATGATCGTTTAATTGTATTGATTGATGCGAATGACATGCAAACTACGTGCTGTACATTGATTGACAATTCGTTTTATTTTTCGTCCTGCAATACATGCATGACATGCGCGCATGATCGTGTTGCGATCGGCATGTCATGCAACAACTCATTTCGATAGCAAACGGCAACCAAGATGGACACGGTCAACGAGGCACCGCACGAGGTTCCTGACGATAATGACGAAAACAACGCGAGCGCAGATTCAAAGGAATTTGTTTTATTACTAATATCCATGTTTAAAAACTGCCCAGAGTTATTAGCTATTGCACAAGTAAATTTTAAATCCTCTAGATCAGGGGTCGGCAACCCGCGGCCCGCGGGCCGCATGCGGCCCGCGGACTTCTTCCTTGCGGCCCGTGAATGTTTCGTAAATAAGTTATAATTATTATCAAAATCAACGCATTAAGTAAGCGCGCCTTTTAACCCCGCTGCCTTTTGCTCGGCAACACTTTGAAATGTGTCATACTAGCTGATATTCTCAAAGCTCCTTCTATGGATCCAATGATCTTGTTAAATGACATCTGAATTTGGCGAGTTGAAAAAGTTTGCTAAGCAGTTCATTACAATTTTTCAATTGGCAATTATAGAAAAAAAAATATGCTTCTCGTCTTACAGATGAGCATTTGAGCACTATTCTACAGCCAAAAATACAATCCCGGGACCCAATGGCTTGCACGGCAAAGCCTTGGTCCTGGCCTTGGAGGCTCTCGGGCCCCGACTACTAGGGCTCCTAAGATACTTGCATGCTTGGAGAGGGGCCAGTTCCCACTTCGTTGGAAGGCGGGGAAGCTAGTCCTCATACAGAAGCCGGGGCGCCCTGCGGACTCTCCGTCCGCATTCCGGCCCATCGTGCTGCTCTACGAGGTGGGCAAGCGCTTTGAAAGAGTAATTGCAAACGGGCACCTTGTGGGGACGGGGCCGGATCTTGCGGAGCACCAGTATGGACTCCGCGGGGGCGCTCGACGTTGGATGCCATCATGCGTGTGAGAGCCCTCACGACGGGGGCTGCAGTGTCCAGGGGTGGGCTTGTCGTGGCGGTGTCTCTCGACATCACCAACGCGTTCAACACCATGCCTTGGGGCTGCATCAGGGAGGCACTCCGGTACCACCGAATGCTCTGAAGAGTGGAACCGGCGAGAGATGTCGCGCGGTGTCCCACAGAGATCGGCCTTCGCGCCGCTCCTGCTTTCCTCCTCATCGGTTACGACTGGGTACTCCACGCCTACCTCCCTCGCGGCGTCAGCGTAGTTTTCTACGCTGACGACACGCTCGTCCTGGCTCATAGGGGATCGCACCAGGCGGCAGCCGAAACAATGACACGCGGGGTTGCGATAGTCGCGGAGAGGATCCAGCTACTGGGATCTTGAGGTGGCATTGCACAAATCCGAGGACATGGTCTTTCATGGCTGCGGGAATACGCCACCGTCGGGATCCCAGCTGACGGTAGGAGGGGTTCGCATCGGCGTCGGGTCGACGATGAAGTACCTGGGAATCGTCCTCGACAGCCGGTGGAATTTCGTGGAGCACTTCCGACGTTTGGCCCCCAAGCTCGAGCGGACGGGGGCTGCTTTCAAGCGGCTCCTGCCCAATCTGAAGGGGGCAAACGCCTCCTGCCGTAGGCTCTATGCTGGAGTCGTGCGGTCCATGGCCCTTAACGGGGCTCCGGTATGGGCGCGTTCTTCAGGGCGGCGTGCCACCCACTACCTGAACGCGCCCCAAAATGTGGTAGCCATTAGGCTAATCCGGGGCTACCCGCACGATCTCCGGTGAGCCGGCGAACCTTCTTGTAGGATTGCCACCGTGGGATCTGGAGGCGATAGTCCTCGGGCGCCTGTACGAATGGCGCGCGGAGGCACTACACCGGGGGGAATCTCTGCTGCCGCGGCAAATTGCCGCCCAGCGGACAGGCCTCCGGTGCGATCTCATGGTAGCATGGAGAGAGCGACTGTCGCAACCCCGTGCAGGGCACGTCACCATAGTGGGGGTAAGTCCCCTCTTTGAGGAGTGGCTGAAGAGGCGCCATGGCGTCCTCACCTACCGCCTGACGCAGGTCCTCACCGGACACGGAAGTTTCGGGAGGTTCCTGCACATAATCGGGAGGGAGGAAACGCCCGGGTGACACCATTGTGACGATCGCCCGGAGGACACGGTGGAGCACACAGTGGCGGTCTGCCCAGCGCGGTGCCCGAGCTAGAGGCGATCGGCGGCGGCGATCTGAAGCGTTCGGCCCTGGTTCAGTCCATGGTCCGGAGCGAGAGGGAATGGGGAGCGGTCACCTCCTTCTGCTATCATGCTAGCGAAGGAGTTGGCCGGGCGTTTGAGGGAGAGAACCTCAAACCAACCCAGACGCCCCGGGCACCGTAGAAGCGGGCCTGTGGACGGTGAGCAATGGGTAGCTCACCGTCCGTCCGTCTATTGACGATAGGCCGTGTCGACGGCGCGTTAGTGTTTCACGCGCGCCTCAAAGAGATGTCAGCAAAGCAGAGGGGCTTGCCAGGGCCTCCGCCTGCCGGGGTTGGTTGTTCGAAAGAGATACCGCGGCCCCGGAACGTAAAGGGCAATAGAAGGAAAATGGGTGGGTTTTAGTCAGTCCAAGTCTGACACTCCCCCCCGCTGCGCTCAGAACCGGGGGAAGTTATTTGATGATTTCGCACCCCAAAAAAAAGTATTACGTGTACGAATTAAATTCCCAATGTTTTAACAATTTTCAATGGCATTTTTTTTTTTTTTTATAGAATATGACCAATTATTATGAGCAGCTATATTGGGCTTCTTGGGTTAATGCGAGTAAAATGACTGCGGCCCGCCTTTAGTTTAATTTGTCACCTTGTGGCCCTTGCTTGCCAAAAGGTTGCCGACCGCTGCTCTAGATCCATACCAGAAAGTAGATATCTTAATGTCACACTAAGTATTCTCCAGTGCGTGCGCGTCAACTAAGTTCTATAGATTACAAATTTTCCTGGCTACATTTCAGTGACCTTTTAGGGGAACTGAAGGTTTTGACTTTGCGATTATGAAGGAAGTTATGTTTACGAACAAATACCGGAAATACACACATCAAAAGTATCTAGGGATCAACATATATTTTTGCAATAACTTTTCTCCTGATTGATATTAATTAAAATTTTCTTTAAGGATTCATCAAATAAAGTGTTTTCGTTTGTCACAGTAACGATAAACCAAGTCACCTTTGCATTAATAAAGAAATTTGCCATTTTCCTAATAAAGGGATTTTTGACATTTGAACCACTAACATTAAAGTTCGAAAAAAAGACTGAAATAACAGTTTTCTTTAAAATTTTATTGGGTAACTTAAACAATTAATAATCCGTGTTTCTACCGCGAACACTAACAACACAAGAACATCGGTTTGGCATACTCAAAATGAGTTCATCCAAATCACGCTGTGGAATGGCCGCCCATGTTCGTTGCAACAACAAAAAAAGGTCTTCTTGCGACTGGATACCCTCCATATTCGGCAGAGCTCTTCTCTGTAGCAAATCCCATGCATGCTCAATCGGGTTCAAGTCTGGCGACTGAGCAGGCCAGGGCAGGACATTGATGTTAGCTGCGGCGAGAGTCTGTCTTACAACTCTTGCGGTGTGCGGTCGTGCATTATCATGCATTAACTGAAATAAGGGACCGATTTGCACTTGTAGAGGAACGATGACGTCTGATACAATCGTCTCAGCATAAATTTGAGCGTTGAGGTTGCCTCTGATCCAAATCAACTCAGTTCTTCCGCCGATCCAAATACCCGCCCATACCATGATGGTTCCACCACTATAAGGATGGACTTCCTGGCAGGATTTTAATCGCTGTTGGCGTCCAGGGGTTCTCCAGTGTCGTATACGTCTTGTATCCGGTCTCATACCAAAACGAGACTCATCAGAAAAGCACACGAAACGCCATTGTTCTTCTGCCCAATTTCTGTGTTCAAGAGCCCATTGATATCGAATCCTACGATTGTGCATTGCTATAGGTGGTACCCGTAGTGGTCTTCGGGAATGAAGGTTCACTTCATGCAAGCGGTTTCTGACTGTTTGGTCGCTAATTAAGTTCCCTGAAGAGTGATGAAGCCTCACGGCTAACATCATGGCGGTTATTGTTGGAGCTCTTCGAGTTAAGATTTGAATGTATCGGTCTTGTCTCCGTGTGGTGCAGCGATACCGTCCTCCATGGCGCTCAGCCACGGTACCAGTGCTTCGGTAACGTGTCCAAAGTCGACTGATAACACTCTGACTTGTATTCAGAGCTAAAGCTACAGTACGTTGCCGGGAACCAGCTTCTATCATTCCCACGGCTCTGAGCATTTCTTCCCTGCTTAAATGACGTCGCCGCTCCATAATAACGTTGGTTTTAATCAGTAGTAGGGAAACAGTAGCACTAATAATGTCTTCAATGCGTTGTATGTTTTTATATGGAAAATATTGACAGCTTATTTTCATCTTTTACTCGAATTTGATTGAGAGTTCCTGATTCAAATTATGAAATGCACCAAAAAGGATCCATATAAATTTATAAAATCATAAATTTATTACAAAGCCACATCTCAATCTCAAGAAATCCGCATAAAAATGCTTGATCCCTAGACACTTTTGATGTGTGTATATTATGAAGGCTAGGTCAGAATTTCTTTTGACCATTTGTAGTGGTTACTCAAGTTAGGCCAATAGAGAGTGGGCTGAAGAGCTCAATTTTTTACCCTATACGTGCCTTGGACAAGTTTGAATTGTTTCGGCTTTCCACAATTACTTGGGCGACTTATAGATCCAAGAGAAAGTTAGCTGTAAGATCGAGCGAAGCGAGCTCGAAATCTTACATATTTTGCTCCGAATAAAATCAGATTAGAAAAATTAAAAAATCAGATTGTATCTTATGTAAATGCTTCTTACATGATAGTGCAAACGGGCGTTAGTCCTGTAAATCCTAAGATTTATAGAACTAATGCCGGTTTGCACTATCACTACGCAACAACTATACCTACCTAAAACTAAATGCCTATCTCGGTGCTGACCCGTGCGTTGAAAATTCAGGGCGTCGCACGTACGGCAAAACGATCGATTTACGACGACAAAAGTATTTAAAACAAAATCATTGAAATACGCTAATAACATACGTTAGGTGTTCTCTACCCTTCAATGGGACAATGGTCAAAAATCAACAAAAGATTTTTTATTTGCGAGCCAGACCCGTTTATAAAAGGCGCTATAGTTCGACTCTTCGCTAGTTGTGTTAGGCGTGCAGCCAGAATGCTACTAAACTCGGTACGAATACGATGTGTCGAAGTGCAGTTGTTTTGAAGTGAAATCTTATTTTTTGGTATGGATCCATTAGCATGTAGTAAGTACTTCATTTTAAACCTGTTATTGAGTTCTTTCAACACTTTAAACATAGAAAATAATCTAAAATATCGATAGACTTAAAATAATCTTGTTTTGCTGTGGAAAAATAATTCGTGGAAGCTTTTCTAAAAAGTTCCAACGAGTTCCAGTTTAAATATGTTTGTTACCAATACCTCTGATTGTTGTTATAATGAGGAAACTGGTTTTAGCTGCACATATTTGCACATCTCTAAGTATTTGTTTTTTTCTTTCAGGTAGTCGAAGTGATAAAGTGAAAATGCGAACTATTAAAAGACTAGAATGGTATTTTGTTAAAGTGAAAGTTTTTTCAAATTTTCTTTGCCTAAATGCATTGAACATTTACCTAAGTATATTTTGAACAAATTAAACATTGTAAATTGTGGTGAAGACTTTGAAAAACCACTCAAATTAAAAATTAAAATGTTTGTGACAAAGTTATTCGCAAAATGGAAACAATGCCATCGCATCCATGACCGACTGATTAAAAATCATCACCATTGACTAAATGAGGAGTTCAAAATTCCGAACATTCAAGGAGACCAACAGACACCTAGTAAGAAATCGATTTCAGGACGACCAAAGAAGGATTTTGTGGTCTCATCGCTGCGTTACAAACAAAGATCTTACAAAGAGGAGCTAAAGCTAGAGGTGCTAATATATACTCTGCCTATAATCAAATCTTCCAGATAAAGCAAACTTGTTATCCCGAAAATATTACTGTTTCGGAGATCGAAGCCAGGATTCCTATACAAAACTTACTTGATCACACATTCAGAACATTATTTGAAGTGCCACAAGCAATTATTTCTCTTCATCTACCTCCAGAAGTATTCGAAATTGATGTCGATGATAAGTGGGGGCTGGATGGTAGTGGCGGGCACGGCATTTATAAACAGCACTTCGCAGACAGTCCAAAGTACTCGGATTCGAATATTATATTGAGCACTATTGTTCCTTTTGAAGTGTCTATATTCCATGAAGAAGGAAAAATGATATTTTAAAAAAACCCAAGCTCATCATTGACAAAGTGGTGTCGCCCTATTAGTTTCAAGCTAATTAAAGAAACAAATCAGACCATAAAACAAGAATTCGATTCTACTGAACAACAGTTTCGAGCTGTTACATCAACAACAGTAAGCAGTATTTAGGTAACAATCAGAATGAGGAAGACGATTACGAAGAAGATAATAATAATGTTTGTTTTTTTTTTTTAATAATACAAAGCTTACGGTTTTATTTTGAGTTGTTTTATTTCAATGCAAAAAATAAATATTGAAATATAATTTCAATATATTAAAAAAATTGTACTTATAGGTCCGTAGGTTGAGTTAGAAAACGTCAAACTGCTTAGTATACGTAATAGCCACTCAAAAATAAGTTAAAATAATTATATGGAACAAATTTTCGTTATAAGTACTTTTGTCGTCGTAAATCGATCGTTTTGCCGTACGTGCGTCGTCGTCGCCAGGCATAAGGTTCTTTACTTACTAAATTTCTTGGTAGGAACGTGAATGTAAAACTCACTTGTATTTGGCCCATAAATAATCCTCCCATGCACATGGATGCACTGATGGCAGAAGCGGATAATCTCGAGCGGCCAGAAATCCTATAATATAGTTGTTTTGGTCCATCTGGCATATGCACAAAACACTATTCTCACTGAAAAAACAAATAGGTACAAATAGTTAATTTGAGTGCTAATTACACCAACTCCACCCCTAAGACGACCCACTGGCCTAAGCGATCCCTAGGTATTACCCTCACCGCACAAGATAATCTCCAAGATTACAGTGTTTCCCCAAAGAATCCTGGGGTCATGGATATTTAGAAACGACGAGTTTATTAATGTTCTTTTAAAAAACAGCGATAACTTACATGAGGCGAGTGATATCGTAGGTACAGCTGACCCTGAAGTTCTGAGATATTGGGTCATTCAGCAAATCAAGTATTTGAGGAGCATCTTCAACATTAGCTATCCGCACGGGACCCAAAACCTTATGGCTTGGCATTTTTTCTTACAATTCACAATGTTTTAGTTATAACGTTACTAAAACTATAAAGCTGATGATCTCAACTTCAACTCTTCATTAATGGCTTTTGTGGACGAGAGATACCACAATTTTGCCAATAACACGTGTATCTATCAAACGCTGGAGAATATTTAGCAAGTTATCACAGTAATTAAAAAATATAATGATGATCTCTTTTTACCCGACTGCGCACCGCAAAGGAGGGTAATGTGTTTTATTTTTAGGCATGTATGAGCAGAGCAGTTGAAGACCGAACTAATGCACAGATATCTAGGATTCAAAAACACGAACAGCTGACCAAAGTAAAATAATCATAACCTGAAAACTGAGGATGACAGTGAAAGAAAAGAAGACAGTTTTATTTACTTTTTCGTCGTATCTAAACATTTTTCTTTTAGTTTTAGGTACTGTCCATACTGTCATGTTTATTGTTCAGATAGAATTGTCTACCGGTTGAAAAATCAGACCATGAGCCTTTTTTTAACATAAATACATTGCATAATATCACGCCTATAAATCTTCGAAAGTTAGGCAGTAGTGTATCTAATAGTAAAGCTACGTTTCGCCAGTTATGTTGAACAGGGGCGCGCCTATTACCGTCTACCGGTCACTTATCCAGGCTCTGTAGCTGCTATTATGAATTTCTAATGAAAATGGACCTCATGCTCAGCAGTAGCCCTCGCTTATTACGCTTTTTTATGATTATGTAAAATGAAGAGCTTCATATGGAGTCGTGGTGCTGGTGATGGTGGTACGAAAACCCGCAACTTGTATTGAAGTCCTTGTCAGTGATAAGGTTAAAACCTCTTGGCCCTCGGAATATAATGATACGACGGTTCGAGGACATTGTTTTTAATTGAGTCGGGTAGTGTTGCGAATTTCACTTCATCAAATGATTTCTATCTAGGCGGAGCGAAAGAAAGTGTACTATATCTCTTTCGAACCAACCCGCATACCTAACAGGCAGTTGCCCTTTTTGTGGGGATAGGAAATCATCAAATAACTTCCCTCGCTTTGGGCGGAGCAGGGGGGTGTCCGACTTGTACTGACTAAAACACACCCATGTTCCTTCTTTTGCCATTATGTTCTGGGGCCGCGTTATCTATTACGAACAACCCGCAACCCCGCACCTACTACGACGCTAACATCCTTCTTTTGCCTCAATTACGTTGATACATCTGATGTATTTTTTATTCTCATTTACATCTACAGGGTGTAACAGCTCTTCCGGACCATGAATCTAAAAAAAATTTAGAAAGACAACTTTTTTAGTTTTACCATACAAGCTGATCCCGTCAGTTTCTATACGAAGTCCCTTTTTTGCGAATTTCAAGAACTCATGGAAATAAAAGTTGTTCAGTTTCGTGATCTGAAAGTACATACGTGAGGTCTTGCGTTCATTACTATTCATTATACTTCATTATGTTACATGTTAACCTTTGTAAAGAGAGAAAAATAATAAATGGTATTATTATTGACATCATTTTTCATTTTTTACCTTATTATTTGCTTAATTTTATAACTTTTAGAACTGCTTAGGATCATTGAAAATAAAAAGCTAAAATTCATACATACTTAAAATTATTTATTATTCTTAAAATGAAAACTCCCTTAACTTCGGTAATAGCTACTAAATAATTTGTGGAGACCACTGTCAAGTGATGGGACAAAACAATAAAGTTTGAGCATGGCTTAATTAATAAAAACACAATGTCAATTGATTTAAGTTCTTAATATACAGAAAACAATAATCCTAATAAAAATAATTTAAATTCAGTAACAATCTTCTTACTAGCCCTAATTAGCATCAATAAATAAGATGACTTCATTTTGTGGATCTCTTTGGAGTGATTAAGGTTTTACGCCGTTCGTAAGTATGCTAAGGATTTGAACTATATCTATAGAATAACCAGTTTTTGTCTGACCACAAATTAGCTACAAATTATATTTAAATCCAGGAACTTATATTTACAGGCGTTATTTAAAAACCCATTTCCCAAAATAAAATTATTACAGACTAATCTGTAAGTATCCTGTTAATCAAATATACTTTAACATCAATTAGAAATAATTGGATTAAAAAATATTGCTTACGTCAATGTTAGGCGGACATTGAATTTAACAAAGAAAAAAATGTGGAACCAAATCTCATCCAAGTTGTATGGAACATAATTTTACTACCGAATGCACCATCTGAAGTTTATTAGTAAATAATACTACATAACTATGTACAGCCAAGTTTCGTCACACTGAATAAGAAAACTGATATTTCGGTAACAATATTCATCTTCGGGTTCCTAGCAACCAGTACAAATAGCTCATGTCATTTGTGATGTACATACTTTTAAAACCATACAGTAAATTATGCTAAAAACGACGCGGTAGTCCATTACACTAAATAATACCTAGAATGAAGTAAAAAATTAAAGTTAATACCATCATTAAAAACATTCATTAATCATACCAAAATGTTCTCATCTTCGGGAGGTCTTTTACTAGTACAAAAATATCGACAATATTCTCTCTATTTAAATGTATGGAAAAAGTTTCTTTAATTAAATTTTATAATATAGCTATTCTAAGTGTGCATAAAAAATCTTGTATTATTCGATATATTGCTTTTATTGAGAACCGAGCAGTAACTACGGCGTTATAATGGAACTTTATACTTTCGCAACTATAAATGCCACCTTAGTTTACCTATTATATGAGTATCCATAGTAGAAATCTGCGTAACTACTAAAACATCCTTCGCTTTTTTTATTGTACCTATAAAACTATAGCTGGACATCATAATTCAAGTTTGATAGTATCCTTACCGATAAAATAATAAGTCTTACATGAAAATATCTAGCTACTATTATCTCTTACAATCATTTACATAGAAAACTCTTACAATACCACAGGGCTATTGTTAGATCTGAATCTATTCTCCTGTGGTAAGTCATATTAAACATGCGAGTACATGAGACAAACTTATTACATAAGGCAAGTGATTAATATGTTATTTCTATATTAAATCTATCACACTCGAGAAATCTGAAGAAAGATTGGACAAAGCACGACAACTCATCATCAGAGCACAGCTCTTGGGCGTCAGTCATAAAGATATCAGAGACAGGAACACACTTATGATTATATTTTTTACACGATCTTCCTAAATTGGAAACTAACCTATTAGCATTCATTATAAAATTATTTACACAAGTCTGATGCTTCCCTAAAGCGTATACAAACATTTCTGTCCCTATTCCATCATATTTCAAGAATTTATAATCAACCAGACATTGTGATTAGTACGTCTAGTTGATAATAAGAATCCGCACCATTAAAAATACATTACATTATTGAGTTTCGAGTTGTGCATTAAAGCCCATCGGAGATACAACACTGCATACTGAAAACAGCATAATGTACAGCTTGTGTAATATACTATTTTGTTTTTGCTACTTGATAGATGTATGTTTATACGAGTTCTTCTAATGTATAATTATAATAGTAATGGGATAATAAGCGGTAGTATGTCCCGCCACGCTGTAATATCATATGGAATGGGGTGTGTACCCGAATGTCTGGTGGGGTCATACACTACTGTCGCTAGAAGCGCGGCATACGCGCTGGCGGCCTCGCGCATCACTTGGCGGGCTTATGCTTGGGCGGCGTCGTGGGAGGCCCGCCCGCCTCTGCCGAAGCGCCGATAGCTACACCTTCACTGTCTACCTCCGTCTTCAACAAAAAAGGGAAATGCTAATAATTAAAACTAAATGTTACATTATGATTAGCATTCAATCTTAATGAGTAGCAAACCGCGATTTTAGGACCACCTTAAATATTTATCATAAGTTTTATAAAGGTGTAACAAACCCTAAACAAAGACTGTCAACCAAGCATTCTATACATCAAACTAAGTAACTGGACACAACAAATATTGCTGGTAAATGACTTCTACAAAAAAGCGTAACGACTTACTTTATCTATTTTTGATCGTTACTTTATTTTCTTTTAGTTATCTTACGGTAGGAGTCAATGTACACACGACGACACATCAACTTTTGCAAAACCAGTTTATGCTGATCTCTCAACTACGGTTTGTACAACGTAGATTTCCCGTATGATGAGAGATCCGCGTAAACTGTTTTTTAATAGGTCGGTGTGTCGTCGTGTCATCGTGTGTACACACTCAAAACTATTGTACTCATGGAAGCATTAAATAGTACAGTACAGGGATCAGACTACTGTTATAACATAAGAAACTGGTAGGTTCTTGTAAAAAAAACATGGCAAAAAAGTTGACCTTCAATATCTTTTTAACTAGAAGGTTCACAATGACGCGGGGAGAGCAAGCCTTTCGGCTTCGTAAATGGACTTTTTAAATCCATTATTTGTCCTAAATAAAATATGAAGTTTCATACTCACTTTTTCATCTTTGTTTATGGACTGGGGAGAGTCTGTTCCATTGTTAACATTGTCACCACTTTCAGCTGATTCTGTACTTGTGGTACCTGTAATTTAAACTTATTTTATTTATTTGTAAAAAAAGTTATAGATTGAATCTTATACTAAGTTATAAATATACAAAAGTTTTTATCTTCTAATTTCAGGTTGACTCATACTGCAGCCGTTGGTTTAGCATTTCAATTTGTTATTTTGCACATTATAACTGTGGTGAAAGCATACGCACCGGCTTGTATGTGATGGGCGTTTCCACGTTCAGCCTCATGCTCGCGCACCATTGCATCCAAGTTGTATCGTCGCCGATAGGAGATGAAGAATGAACGTACGTGCGACTCCGTCTTCGTGCCCAAGGTCTCGGCGATCGCTTGGAAGTCTCTACCTGTGAACCAAGGAACAAATTATTTAATTAACTAGTTTTTCAAACAACATCAGTATTCCTACTTTAGTCTCAATTTCTTCTTTATGTTAAGGAAAAATGTATTCAAATGATAAACACGCATCCGTCATATTGGTTTTATTGGGTATAAACAAGAAATCACTCAAAAAATTACGTCACAATATTGAAAGAAATATCGTGTGATTTTTCCTTAAAAATGTGACGCAATAAGTTAGTGGGAATCCCTTACCATATTTCCTGACGGCCGTCACCGCCATAAGTAGTTCGTCGTTACTCCAGCGCGAATTGATCTTTGCCGGAGGTTCACCGGGCCTCAACTCCTCCACACCAGTGTCACCCACTTTGCGCTTCATCGCACTCAACTGTTGCTTGTTCTGTTGCACCTGTTTCAAAAGTTATACTCACTTTACTCAAACCACCATTTTTATCCACACTTTCACTTCATACAAACACAAATTTAGAACTAATAAATTCAGAACATAGAATAATAAGTGCATATCTGGATTATCCAAGAAACTACATAGTAGGACTTAGGATTTGGGCGCCAGCAACATTTGAAGCGCAGACTTTGGGGGTTTAATGGTTTTAAATCAATAAAACTTTAAAAAAAGAAATGTTGATCAACTAATCTATGTGTGCAGAATACATTTTCCCACAATACTACCTAATACAGTATTGTAGTATAATTAGCATGAATTACTACGAAATTATTGACTATTGAATTAATAAAAATTAGTTGAATCTCACATTCTCACATTACATCACACAAACGCTTAGTCACATCCATGCTCTATCTGGACTATTGACTAACACCAACGTATTGAAAGAACGAGTACCGAGTGTCGACGTAAGGGTGAGAATGTGTCTCGCAACGACACTACATAGCGACATCGTAGCGGGTTGCATCTTACTTGTCTCTTTAGAGATATAACTTCTCTGTCCATAGCTTTGAGCATGGCATCGCCGTGATTGATAAGTCCGGGCTGCGGGGGGTCGCCTGGCTGAGGCCCGGTAGCCATGGCGACGAGATCGTCGTGATTGATGTAAATGCCACGCGGCAGCCGGTGCTTGTACCGCTGCTGTTTGGAACCCGTCCCGCGTCTCCCGGACGGTCCGCACAGCGGTCTCATCGTCCCCGTGCGTCTGTTACATTACCGCCAATATTCAAACAACCATCCCTATATACATTTAATTAAACCACACTCGGAAAATTATTGAGCTGCATTGTGTAACATGCAAATGATTGTAACGAGCGGATAATCTAATAAAACTGTAGTATGAATAGTATCGTTACCGACCTGGCGTGCACGAGGCATGCCTGACACAACTTCTGCGAATTGTGCGCCGTGATCTGGTTGCACAGAATGCCGCACACAGTGCACCACTTGCCCGCGCTCTCGCCGCCGCCCTCGCCCTAAACCCCAATTAACATTTTACATTCCTGTCACATTACGACTACCACCAGCTACACGAAATATATGAGCTCTCGTGTAAGGACAGACAAGACGTACACAATGACTTCTCACACACTTCTTTTAAAACCCATTAGAATATTAAATGATATTCTGCACACATTAGATTGATTAAACAAGTAGTCCTTCATTGTTCGGGGCTATTAAAGGAAGCATGCGGGAATATCATAGGAAATTGGAAGGAAGGGAGGAGGCAGGCTACATGTTAGAAATTAGTACAATGCGGAAACACAGTGGGTACACAGTTATGGCACTAACATTGATGGATTATAGTCTTATAAGTCCATCAAGATACAACACAATAATATTATATTTGATGCATCATTCAAAAACAGACAATAATTTTAACAAACATTCTCCTTTTTTCAGTTATGCATATTATCGTATTCTGTACCAAACATATACATATTGCAAAAAAAAAGAAAGAAAAACCAACTTAATCCATTTGCATTCTAGTACATAATATAGTTAAGTGCTACATAAAGAAGAATTTAGGTATAGAAAGTGTTTGGATAATAACAAAATAGTAATATCTGTGTAATAATTGTGTGTAAATACAATAAAATATTTTAATGTGTCATGAATACATAGAGAATATTATAAATGAATGTTGCATATGAGAGTGGTAGCAATCATAGTCGGTAAATAAAAATGCAGAGCGTCAAAATTAAAATGAACAAGCATTATCAGAATACATAAAGCATTTGGACATATTTAAAAATTATGATAATTAAAATAATGACAGTTGAATACAATATTTAATTTTAACAGATATTTGAAGCAACCATTGATAAACATACTCATTGGTTGACTCAACTATTCAAATAACTGCAGTATTATACATAAGACTAGTACACAAGCTCATGTTGCCACAATCAAAACTTGCATGATAACAAAGTAATGCTATGAAGTGCAATGCTATTGGAAATGGCATGACTAAAAAAGACGTTTTATGAAATTGGTTTTTGAAACAGGAACCAGCATTACTCAAGTAGAAGATGCTAACATCAAATAGTGAATGACAAACACCAATTGAATAGACATATATGTGAGAGGATGGAAGAAGACACTGAACATCAAGTTTCCATGGTGACAGCAATGTTATACTCATTGTGGGGAAGCAAAGCACCCACCTGGGCGCCCTGCTGGCCGGCGGCGCGGTGCGGAGCCCCACCTGCCGCTAGGGACTTCCCTCCTCGGACAATACCACGGTGGAAAGTCCACTTCTGTCACATTGAACACAAGTCCATAACTCAGAAAAATAATGTACCCATCAAGCACCCAACATGTTGCTATACTATTATATTTTTTTGTATAATTACTTTTATAATGGTATCACTTCATTTTAACATCATTACACCCATAATGGGATGTCCACATGCAGAGCAAATAATTTACAATGACACAAATCATCTACTCTGTGAATATATTTTTTAAGGACTCTAGAAAATAATTAGTCAGCTACAAATTAATTAAACCCATGTTGACTTTTAATTCTGCAAAAGTTAATTTCTGCCACTCTGCGATTTTATTTACTAAAAAAATTTGCCACTTAGAAGTTGTACACAATCAATAATTTGGACAATCCAGATATACTATCACAAGGTAGTTTAAAATTGTGAAAAATATGATACAGTTGACATAGTTTCTGTAATTTGGTACATTGGTAATACAATGACATTGCACACAATAAAAAAGGAGCAAATTATATCTGATTCAACTTTACAACAAGCAATGAAACCTAAAGCACAAGCAGTACATACCTTCTCATCATTATCGGAGTCTTTGTCAGAGCCCCCAGGTTCAGAACCAGCACCTGATTCACGCTTGCCAGTTCCTGAGCTGGTAGCATTGCGACCTTCACTGACCACATCCATCAGTGAAGTACGTGCTCTTGTTTTCTTCCATGAGTAATAGTACTTAACTAATGATGCGATTGATTTGTCTGGCAACTAAATAAAAACAAAGTTATAATTTTAGCAATATTTCAATATACAACTGCAGAATCAAATCATTTATGTTGGAAGGACCTTACCATTTGTCTTATTCTGTGAAAGCTTTTCCCATGAAACTGGAAAGCCTGTTCAAAGAGCACCTTATCTTCAACAGTCCACTCATCAGGGAAAGGAGTAAAGTTGGCAAGGTCCATTGAAGCCCTGTTTAGGTCATGTTTGTGCCAGAATAACATCCCCAGTGCTTGCTCACCATTATACCCATATTTCTCCTTTGCTGTGGTAATGTATTCATCCACTAAAAGTTACAAAAATATGAAATGTTGCACAAAAAAAATAACTCAATGAATTCAAAAACCAGTTTTTTACTTACATTTGATATCAGATATGTCACAAGTGGGTGACCAAACCAACAAAGCTCTGTCAGAAATAAGTTCAGGTCTGCGTTGGTCTACTGGTTCCAGTTCAGGGCACACAGCCTGATAATCTCTACCCACTCTGATTTTCTCAGCTGCAAACGGTATCACTGCTTGGTTTCGTGTTACAATTATTGTGGATGAGATGAACCCAGCAGGAAGGCGATGATGGTAAGCATAAAAAATAAAGCACGAATGTCAGATGATGATGATTCATGTTTCCACCGCTGAGCGTATTGCACAAGCGATTACATGTTATGGATTAATATTCACTATGAGATTACAATCGAGTAAGTACATATTATAGGTGTACGTATTGTATAAATCGGAAGTTAGGTACCAGTCAACATGCTAAAAGCTCCCCGATTTCCCGTAAAAACAATAATCAAAAGCAATATTAAGCAATACAAATTTTGAAATATCTTGTACCATTCTCGTCTTCAGAACTGGAATCTGGACTTCCATGGCCATTGGGGCTTGGCCCCCTTGACCGCTTCCCGTTTCGAACATCAGTACTTCTTTCGGCCAAAACCATGATTACGCACTTCCTAACACAGGTTTCACTTAATAACCACACAATCTATAAATTCATTTAAGGGATATTGTGGTTGATTAACGGAAATTAAAAGAATTAAGAGCTTCGCACTTAAATTCAAACGTGATTCAAACCACCGCATCAATAATTTGACAAACCAGCCACGGAACGTTATGGTTCATTTAATGGCGTCTGTAGTTCGCTGAGCATTCACTTTATTAAATTCGGATGAAATAATAACTGTGCCATTTTAATTTTTGCAAGCTTTTCACTTAAATTACTTTTTTTTTATGAATCATATTAATATTTTTATCTAATGAAAAAGACAAATCTTATTCCTGCAACAACAGTATTTTTTTTTGGAACTAGTAACTTTTATTTACAGACTTTTGCGAATGAAGCAAGACATCAGCCGTAAATTCATTAGTTTTATTAGCAATTATCCTCGTTCTTATAATTGATATAGTTTCATTATTAAATAATCGAACGTAAGAAGATCTGCGCTGCCAACTTTTATTATCAAAATTATTTATTTTCAAGTAAAACGCCTATAGCCAACTTAGAGTTAAATTTGTAGTGTTTATATTTTTTAAATAAGAGATGGCGCTATTCAGCAACATTGCGAGGTGCCCGAGACTTGAGAGCGGTGAAAGTGCTACATTCAAAAATTAGAAAACTGGACTTTTGATACCTGCACAGTGCTTGCTACACAGTTGTATACTTCGTTAATTAGTATATTGCTTTGCAGGTACATACATTATTATAGCATTTAAAGCCCAAAAACCACGAATCTGTGTGATTGTACAATTTGGCAAGCTAATTGTTAAGAACGTAGGTTTTACTTACATTGTTCCTTAACAGTTTTCTTCTTTATCAAGTTTAAAATAGTTAAAAGCCCCTTTATGTGTTCAGCAATGCCGTTAAAACAAAAGTTTGTTGAACGTATGTAAAACGGTAATGTAAGTAAGTGTTAGAGTCACATAATATTTAAGTTATTCCGAAGACCTTACACGTTACCCAGGTAGCGAAGATTCGTTACCAGAGCCCGTTAATGTCAAAAGAAAACTCATACCTCCAGTTAATGTTGATGGAGGGAATATTCCAGTCCAGGAGCGAGGGCGTTCTTCAGAACTGCAGGGGGAGTATATAGCAACCCCGAGATACCTCTTGGGGTTGCTATATACTCGACTCAACCTATGAGAGCGTCCCGCGGTCGCGTTCTGCTATGGTAAAATGAGTGAGGTGTATTGCGCGCTCTTTCCCGCAAGACGGTCACAAGCGTGTGGCGTTTGCGCGGCATCGCTAGTCCGCTGCTTACGAGCAAACTACTTGTACCGAATTGTAAATCCGAAATTAAACTATGAACGTGTGAAATGGTAATAAATTGTTTTCTTAACTTAATCAAAACCATTATATCTGAGTTCCCCCTAAACCTCTTCTCATATGATTGCGTATCGTAACGGGTTAATAAAGAGAGGCTAGATAGTAACAGTTGCATGAGTCGATCTTTGAGATAAAGCTGCACTTGCCAAAGTCGGTCTGTGGATGGGGACTAACCATCAGAAAGCACGTTAGGTATGCCGATGGTCCAGACTACGTGTCCAGACAGTCATTTATAAGATCTTTGACAGCCGTTAAAGGTAGTCAGTGGCCTGAAAGTCTGACAACTAGTATTATCAAGGAGTAGTGTAGTTCCCAGTATCTGATTTATAGAGGTCAGAAAGGCAACTCCATGTAAATCAAAATACTGATATTCAACTGCATCCGGTAAGACTGAATCAGAAAGTTGGGAAAAGGCTAGGCAGGTGATGACGATGAAACAGTTTTGGTAGGTAGCTATTCGTCAACAACATATGCGAGAGCAGTGGTCGTTGCGAATAATGAATCGGTTGCAATGACAAACCAACAAAGTTATTGGGGTTTTCCCATTGACACGCTGCAATCGCTCGGTTTTTTGTGGACAGTAACTAATGATTTCTTTGCGATCATGCGCACAAACTCTTATGCGTCGGTCTAGTCGCCGCATAGGTCGCATTATGGAGAATTTCAACTACTTGTTGAATGCCATATTCTCCATTTATTTTCAGCTCATATTCAGCTAATGCACACATTTAATCATTATGAAACTTTTGTGATTTCCCTGCAGTTAAGCCTTTTACGGTACCAAATGTAATTTTTTTTATAAATATATTTTTTATTTCTGACACAATCTTGTGAATAGAAAATCATTAACATCAATTTTGCCCCATAGTTTTTAAATTTTTGCTACTTCAAATAAAATTAACATAACCACAATAGTTAGCCAAGATAAATAAGTTGATAAGAAAAGTTAAATTGAGAAGTCATGTTATACATCTAGGTTTGGTTTACGGCAGATTTCAGAACGAAACGCAGTTTGACAGTCTGACAGATGCTGTTGCCGAGGTTTTTGGGAACATTTTAATTTTGCTTTACGTTTCAAGAATGTTATCAAAATAGATAACGATTATGTTGCGTTGTAATTCCTTCACGAACAGGTGGTAAATTCGCGTCAGAGATAGTAGGAAGAAGTACTCTCTAACGAGGCGTCGAGAGAAATGCCTCTGTCGTGATCAGTACCGCGTTTTGTTCTTTATTTTGCCAAAAAGGGCGCACAATTATTGTGAACGTTATGTAATGTGTATTGTAGTGTTATCGTGAGTGCTTATATTATTGTGGGGAAGATGAGGACGGTGGCGTTGATCAGCGGGGGTAAGGACAGCTGCTACAACATGATGCAGTGTGTCGGTGCCGGGCACACGATCGTCGCGCTGGCCAACCTCCAACCTATACATAAAGGTTAATTTCGTCCCGTTAACCAATTTAGATACCTATATTTACTATGTCTAACGCTTATTGATTGTTATTGTACTTCCAACATTCGGAAAATAGCCCTGAAATTAAAATAAAGTTTCATGAATTAAAAGTGTCACATATTGTAACATATGTCTTAAAATAAAAACATCAGAAGTTATTTTAAGCCTACCTGTGATTTGGCATCAATTATTTTTGTTATAAGTTTACCTGTGCAGGTTTATCAAATTGTTGTAGTGTTTTTTTTTTACACGACTGCCCCAAAAAAGGAGTGTTATGTTTTTAGGGTTCATGTATGTTTTGTTTTTTGGGCTTATACTGTCTTTATTTTGACCATTACACAACAACATAACAATTACAAAATTTTGAAGGCTAAATTATGAATAGTATGTTCTTTCACTTTGTATAACAATAATTCAACTTAAAAATATATATTTTTCAGATGAGATGGACAGCTATATGTACCAAACAGTTGGACATCAAGGTATAGACCTATATGCCGAGGCTATGGGTTTGCCACTATACAGGGAAGCAATCACTGGGGAAGCAGTTAACCAGGGCAAGAATTATCACCCCACAGACAATGATGAGGTTGAGGACTTGTACAGACTCCTTTCTAAAATTAAGGTATGATTGGCTTGACCAAATTTTAATGAATAAAAAACCAGCTGTTATTTAAATATTGAATTTGAGAACTGTCTCAGGAGACAGTTCCTGGCAGTTTAAGAAAATATTATGTTATTACATGGAATAATAAAACAAACATATTATAAGTTGAAATGTACATAGAAGGTCAACTAAGTACATAATGTAAACATGTACAACATAGATCTACATAAATTACAAAACAACAGTCATGCAACAGGTTTTAAATGACCACTTTAAGTGAACACAGAACTGGCCTGGTTTGGTGATTCTAATTTTAATAACCAATTGTGAATAATGTATAAATTAGTTGTGGATACTTTGTAATAATGTTTGGAATGACTTAAGCAAAGAGGTTTGTAGTTTAACTTTTAAAAAGATAGAATATTACTTCATTTTATTTAATCTTTTATTTTACCCAAATTATGTCTTTTCTGTGGTTACTAAGTTACTCTATTAAATTGAGTTTACATTTTATTTAGTCTGGAACGCAAAATATGACCAAAAACACTTATATTTCCTATATGGAAAACCACAGCTTAAACCATGATTTGTGGTTAAAACTGATCATAAAATACAGTAATGAAGCTACATATTTTATCTGAGTTCCTAGTACATAAACATATTATCAACAGTTGATAAAGTTGTATAATGAAAAGGGAATGATGCTCTCATAATTTGGTCTGAATCTGCTTATCAATGTCTGAGTTGAATGAAAGTCAATGCAGCCAATAAATATCAATTAAAAAGATATGCCAAATGAAGCAATATGTCCATGGGTGACATCAACGCTTTTGTGACACTCTTAAACATTCAGAAAATTTAAAACATTGCAATCAATCATCTGCCTTATGTTTTTCCCAACAATGTTGAAGTTGGCTTCCAGTAACCAGATGCAGCTGAATACTACCTATCTGACCTCCTAATAATATGATACTTCCTGGTAAGACTGGTGGTCAGACTATTGGGCCACTTACTATGTGTAACATCTGTCAATGCTTACACTGACTGGACAGGTCCAGTCAAATCTTTGTGGTGCTTTCTTAAAAAGACCATTTCAGACACTAATCTGCATAGTCCTCATGTAAGTTGACCAAGGATTTTGTCTGGAAATTAAAAGAGACTATGACCTCAGTGTGTTTTGGTTGTTTCTTCTCAGAGTAGTTGGGTACGAAACACGGGCCATCTTCTTTAAAAAACAAACATCATTTAATGATCTACAGATGTGAGAGATATGAGACATTAAGCCATTGATCAAGCCTTGAATAATGGTTTAACCTGCGTACCTAAGCACAGAGGAAACTCGGTACTTAAAGGGTGTATAATTTAGCCACAAGCTCCTAGTTACCAACATTGCAAATAGCTGTTATATATTTAATTATCCATCATCTACAGCCTGACTTCATCCACTGTTGGGTAAAGGCATCTCTATGTTTGTGCTAATCTTCATTTTTAATTTATCTCCATTTACCATCTGCAAAAAAAGGTAAATTTGAATTTACCTTTTTTTTGCGCAAGGTAAATCATCAACTAACTTGGGATGTTTTTTACTGACCAAAACCGACCCATGTTCCTTCTTTTGCCCTTTATGTTCGAACAACCCGTAACCCCGGCAAGCGGTGGCCCGTAGACGAACGCGCCGTCGACACGGCATCGAATTTACCCCTTAAATATTATTTAATAATTAATTTCCTATCACTTGTCAATTTGTTAACATTTATCCCTAAATTCATTGAGTCATTCTTAATTCTTTCCTGTAAACTATAAAATCTGGCATCCTGTTTAAAGACAACTTTATGATGATGCCATACATTGTATCATACACTTGCAGGCATTATGATCAGAAACAAAAGCCTAACGAGAAGTGATTCATTATAATTGTCAAGAAAGTATGTGACTTTGAAAGAACATTGACATTTATTTATTTTATTTATTTATTTATTTAGGTTAATCAACAATTGTTTACACATATACATTTCTTAGTTAATAACAAAAATAAACATTTACAAGTGCAACAATTAATTAAAGATTAACACCACATGCACAATAAAAACGGTTTTACAAACAAATTTATAAAGATTAACAAACAAGCAAAAAAAAGGAAATTAAATTAATAATAAAGAAAACTAACAGACTCATTCAATACCGTACTCTAAAATTAAATCGAATTTTAATCAAAAATTTTACTAAATCAAAAGTAAAAAACGAATTAAGATTAAATCGAAACGAATTAAAATTAAAAACAAACCAAATTAAAATTACAATCAAAGTAAAAAACGAACTAAAATCAAATCATAATCAAAATTAAATCAAAACAAATTAAAATCAAAACAAAATTAAAATAAAACAAAGTTAAATTGAATTAAATCTACATTGAGTTATCTACAAAAGCTCGTAAAAATGTATTAATATTATCGTGGTGTACATCTACTATGTCACTGCGGCCATTAATGATTTTGCACAATCTAGGTATTGGAGAATTTGCACCAAGCACGGACTTTCGAAGTGGCGGACACAGGGGTGTTATTTTATTGACATTGTAAATATGTGTTAATAATATTTATATACTGCAGAGAGTATATTCACAGAGTAATCTGAATGTAAACAAAATCTGCAGTGATAAGCTGTTGTCTGTTTGAAAGTATTTATATTAAATGATAAAATTATTGTTTCAGAATGATTTAGATATAGAGGCGGTCGCTGTTGGTGCCATTTTATCAGATTACCAAAGAATTAGGGTTGAAAATGTGTAAGTATTTTTTGTATTTTTTTTTGGACCATCAAATTGTTGAGTTCAATTCATACATTCATACATTCATTGAATTTAGTTGGGTTATTGAATTCATTCATGTCATTAAAAATGACTTTTTTTAATGACATGAATGAATTCAATAACCGAACTAAATTCAAAGTACTTTGTGTGTGTGTGTGAGTGGCCTGCATGATTTAAGGTTGATTTCAAAGCATTTATATCAAATAGACAATCCTGCTTATAATTTTCCAAAAGGAAGACATAATAAATGTAATAGTTTTTGTAATAGCTTTTAAGTCATACTACTAACAATAATATGGGCTAAAAAATGTCTGAAATAAAAAGATTTTATTTTATTTTTATTTTTTTATATGTACTGAGTCAATGAAATGTTAATAAGCTTAAAATGCAACAGTTAGGTACCTACATGAATGGAAAATGTAGATAATTCATCATGTATTCATATAAAACATTATATGGACTTTGGAATCAGATGTCTACAACATTGTCTTACTTGGTAATTATAATAGTGTCAACATTCTAATTATTTTACTAGAACGCGTATTTTAATATAACATATTGCATTTTCAATCATTTTAACTTACATATACAAATTATCAGAACCGAAGTAGTTGTAGTTCATACAATTGTTTTTATTTTCATACAATTTCCGTGCGGGGATCGAACCCGCGTAGCAGCCAATCGCGCAACCACTGCGCCAACTGTGCCATCTAAAAGAGAACCTGAAAAATATTGCATAATTTTAAGTGAAATAAATTATAAAAATCCGATATTTTTGTTTATGTAGCTGGGTTGGCTCAACATTATCCAGGCTATAATAAAAAATATAGTTAAATACACATTTAAGATTCATTCATTTTTTTTACATAAATACACACTAAATATCCATTTAAGATGTTTCATGTTGCAATAATTCTGTTTTGTATCATTCAGCTCAAGAATAGTGTTTATTATTTATGTCCGCACTAAAACTAATGTGCTTAGAAGCAACTGCGTGCGCGCATGATTTATTTTTAATAGATTTTTAAGTGCTTTACTCTCAATAATTTATTGAAAGATTACACTTGTGTTAAGACTTATGTGACAGTGTCCTTGATTCCTATTGAATGTTTTAAACTCAACTATGATCTTAGTGTCAAGTATACTTAGTATGTTGTGGCTATAGGTAATTAGCTACTGCTAAAATGATGTTAGAGACTTTATAGAACAGTATAGACTAATATGTATAAGTTTAGCAAAAAACAGCGATTTTCTCGTGGAACAACTACGTATAGTATCTTATTAATAGGGATCGAATAATCGGCTAGTTAAATAATATTAATAGGCAGTTAATTTTTGGCTAGCAAATTATGGAAGAGGCTTGTTACGACATTTTTATTAAAAAAAAACCCAGGATTGCGTAGCTAATGGGATTTAAATGTGTCAAAAATCCCTGACTTTCAGTGTACCTAGTAGGAAAAACCAACGATATTACGTTGTTACATTGTCATTTGCGTTAAATTGGGTTTATTACATCTCACTGAATATACACTTAAATTCAATTTACCAGAATCGAAGGATTTTTTCGATAAAAAGTGCTTTCAGTGCTTTTTTTAAATCAGTACAGCTAATAATAATGATTATCGTGGAATAATGATTGCAACTTTGAGATAAGACCTATTTCATAATAATATGGTTTTCATAACAACTTAATCTGCTATCATACAGTAGGAGAAAATCACTTCTTAAAATTGCTCAGTGTATATTCTCGTGACTGTCCAATGAAGTTAACATACTTTTTTGCACAGTAATTTTAGCAGTAGCCAATTAGCAAGTATAGCCAAAGATATAGATTACTAGCTTTTGCCCGCGGCTTCGCTCGCGTTAAATTCGGGGTAACACAGTTCCTCTTTCCTGATTTACAGGTACTTGCTACTTGTAGTTTTCGCCTTAGCACCTTATTTATTGTAATAGCAATGCTAAGTTTTCCCTTAACTGCCCTCTTTCTCCCTCATATCTCAATCTTTTTTTTTTAAATATAGCCTATGTCCGTCCCTAGTTGGGACCCTGGAGACTCTCTCAGATCTCTGTACAAAAATTCATCAAAATCGGTTTAGCCATTTAGGCGTGAAGAGGTAACAAACAAACAAACTCACATTCGCTTTTATAATATTAGTAAGGATAAGGATTCAGATCTCGTGTCATCATCATATTATCAAATCAGCCCGAAATTACCCACACCTGGGTATAAGTCTCCCGTTTCTTCAATTCAATTCAATATATTTATTGTGGATCATAGGTTTGTACATAATACAGGTCTTAAATAATCTTCTTCTGCCGCACTTCCTGGTTCTGTACGTTTGTAATCCAAATGTTTCTCGCTTTACTCGTCTCAACGACTTTTAAACGATGTAAGTAAATAGGTTTTCTGTAAAAAGAGTACAGTTCTAGAATTTCAGTAAATTGCCACAGGTTAGGGCCATTCCTTTACACTTCAATGGTTCACCCTCAGACCCTCAGTTGACCCAACTAATGATCAAAGGCGCCATAACTATAAACATACGTGTTGTTTAGTCCATCGTCAACGCAGAGTTCTTTACCGAGAAGCCACATAATTATTCAGTATCTTGAGATTTTTTTTTTTCGTGTAGTAATAGGTACTTTTTTTCTTTATAGATGTCACCGGTTAGGTCTAGTCTCCCTCGCGTATTTATGGAGGCGGAACCAAAAGGAACTGTTGCAAGAGATGATAGCAAGCGGTGTCGAAGCTATCATCATTAAGGTAAGATAAAAATTGATCTATTTAAAGCCTCACTTTTAAAAAGCAAAAATGTGCATAAGTGCACTGTCATTTTAGAACGTATAAAAAACGCCACTGGTACCGCAAACGTGACGAAATTGCCCATATTGCATATGCCAATTGAAAGCGCCCATATTGCATATTATCATTGATACGAAAGCTTTGGTTGACTGCTTTGCGTAGACTGATTTCAGCTTAAAGTTATTGACAGGTTAACTTATTATATGTGTTACTGTTTCTGTTAACCCCATTACTTCTAAATCTTTTGATCTCGGGCTAATGTAGACCATTGGTCGTTGGTTCAATCTAGCTCGTACCGCCAAGCCATCTACTGCGAGGTTTACCTCGTCGCTTTCTGGCTGTGTCAAGGTTCCACATCGTAGTTATTTAACCCTACTAGAGATTTATACAATTTAATTTAAACTAAGATTAATGTACTAGACTTTAATCTTAGTAAAATCGAGTACACATTCAACTTTGACACTCCCCTCGCTTTCCTGGGGTTTAACTTATGAATGAAAGTGGAAGCGCCAGGGTAGACCACGAAATTCTTTTTTTTTATAATTCGAAGGTCAGTGTCTATTTCTATAAAGTTATAAGTTGATAAATAAAATATCAATCGCTACCGTAACAAATATGACTTTACAGACCTATAATAATTAAAATCTTAGTGTTATTGTAAATATGTTTTTAATGGTTATATCAAAAAATATTTGTTACGGTTGTGATTTATTTTTAGAGTGTAACATACCCTTAAGAAAACCGAAAAGCACGTGCTCTCCCCATCATAGCTATATTTTTTTGGGGATGGGGACTATATTTCTTGTCACCAAACTTTATATTTGTCATCAAGTTGTATTACCTAATAAATATATCTATCGCCACGAAATATTTTCGTTCTCAGATAAACAAAAAGTGTTCCCAGGTATGAATGATCAAATTAATGTTAGTACACACATCAAAAGTATCTAGGGATCAACATATATTTTTGCAATAACTTTTCTCCTGATTGATATTAATTAAAATTTTCTTTAAGGATTCATCAAATAAAGTGTTTTCGTTTGTCACAGTAACGATAAACCAAGTCACCTTTGCATTAATAAAGAAATTTGCCATTTTCCTAATAAAGGGATTTTTGACATTTGAACCACTAACATTAAAGTTCGAAAAAAAGACTGAAATAACAGTTTTCTTTAAAATTTTATTGGGTAACTTAAACAATTAATAATCCGTGTTTCTACCGCGAACACTAACAACACAAGAACATCGGTTTGGCATACTCAAAATGAGTTCATCCAAATCACGCTGTGGAATGGCCGCCCATGTTCGTTGCAACAACAAAAAACCGGCCAAGAGCGTGTCGGGCCACGCTCAGTGTAGGGTTCCGTAGTTTATTTTTTTGTTTGAAAAAAGATACGTTCAGGATAATAAAATATGTAAACGAAGTTAAAAAAAATGCTTGCTACGATTATACTACAAAAATTATTTTGTACAACTTTTTGTCTTTTTTGTACAAAAACTGTTGTCTCAATCAAGTTCAAAATGATTTTCATAGAAAGTCCTTATAAAGTTCTACTTTTCAGATTTTTTTCATATTTTCTAAACTTGTGGTTCAAAAGTTAGAGGGGGGGGGGACACATTGTTTTTTACTTTTGGAGCGATTATTTCCGAAATTATTGACATTATCAAAAAATGATTTTAGTAAACCCCTATTCATTTTTAAATACTTTTCCAACAATATATCACACGTTAGGGTTGAAATTAAAAAAAAAATCACTTCCCACTTTACATATAGGGTGGCTACCCTAATAAAACATTTTTTTCCATTTTTTATTTTACCACTTTGTCGGCGTGATTGATATACATATTGGTACCAAATTTCAGCTTTCTAGTGCTAACGGTCACAGAGATTAAGCGAGGACGGACGGACGGACGGACAGACAGACATGGCGAAACTATAAGGGTTCCTAGTTGACTACGGAACCCTAAAAAAGGTCTTCTTGCGACTGGATACCCTCCATATTCGGCAGAGCTCTTCTCTGTAGCATATCCCATGCATGCTCAATCGGGTTCAAGTCTGGCGACTGAGCAGGCCAGGGCAGGACATTGATGTTAGCTGCGGCGAGAGTCTGTCTTACAACTCTTGCGGTGTGCGGTCGTGCATTATCATGCATTAACTGAAATAAGGGACCGATTTGCACTTGTAGAGGAACGATGACGTCTGATACAATCGTCTCAGCATAAATTTGAGCGTTGAGGTTGCCTCTGATCCAAATCAACTCAGTTCTTCCGCCGATCCAAATACCCGCCCATACCATGATGGTTCCACCACTATAAGGATGGACTTCCTGGCAGGATTTTAATCGCTGTTGGCGTCCAGGGGTTCTCCAGTGTCGTATACGTCTTGTATCCGGTCTCATACCAAAACGAGACTCATCAGAAAAGCACACGAAACGCCATTGTTCTTCTGCCCAATTTCTGTGTTCAAGAGCCCATTGATATCGAATCCTACGATTGTGCATTGCTATAGGTGGTACCCGTAGCGGTCTTTGGGAATGAAGGTTCACTTCATGCAAGCGGTTTCTGACTGTTTGGTCGCTAATTAAGTTCCCTGAAGAGTGATGAAGCCTCACGGCTAACATCATGGCGGTTATTGTTGGAGCTCTTCGAGTTAAGATTTGAATGTATCGGTCTTGTCTCCGTGTGGTGCAGCGATACCGTCCTCCATGGCGCTCAGCCACGGTACCAGTGCTTCGGTAACGTGTCCAAAGTCGACTGATAACACTCTGACTTGTATTCAGAGCTAAAGCTACAGTACGTTGCCGGGAACCAGCTTCTATCATTCCCACGGCTCTGAGCATTTCTTCCCTGCTTAAATGACGTCGCCACTCCATAATAACGTTGGTTTTAATCAGTAGTAGGGAAACAGTAGCACTAATAATGTCTTTAATGCGTTGTATGTTTTTATAGGGAAAATATTGACAGCTTATTTTCATATTTTACTCGAATTTGATTGAGAGTTCCTGATTCAAATTATGAAATGCACCAAAAAGGATCCATATAAATTTATAAAATCATAAATTTATTACAAAGCCACATCTCAATCTCAAGAAATCCGCATAAAAATGCTTGATCCCTAGACACTTTTGATGTGTGTATATGTGTAAAATAAGAGATGGATTACCATAAAATTGTAGTGCATTAGATGAATATAAACTTCGTTCTTAAAATAATAGTTTTATTACATAATTAATAGCTTTGTGCTCAGAATGGTAGATCTGTCACCAAATAAATCGATTATCGATCCCTGACTGCTCCCTGACGTTCGGTTATTAAAATAATGGTATTCGTTACCAATTTAATACATCAAATTATAATTTTAATGAAAATATGTTCAAAGAGGCGGAGACAAATTGGCGCGCTTGGCGCAGATGGCAGAAATAGCTAGGATAGGTTAGGTTAAAACTGTGACCTCCAGAATCGACTTGCATTAATAGAAAAAATAGATTGTTTTTACTGGGTGACCCGGAACTGAACTATTTAGATTAGGATAATTACTTATTGTATTAAATTACATTATTTCAATTCAATTTTCTAGTAACATAATATATAGTTTATTGGTGATCTCTTTCAATTAGTTTGCTTAAATGCTTATTAGGACAAACCTATTATAATATATACAAAAACAATTATTTGGTACTAGACCCTATATCTCCATGATTTTATGTGATTTATTGTGGAATTGATTATACATTGTTTGGTGACTACATTTTGGTGACAAATCTACTATTTTGCGGGCAAACCCTATTATTTAAGAAACACAAAACTAATTAAATTGGCGATAGCTTAAATGATAACCTATTTTTTTTGTTCTAGACCATAATTTCTAGTTAAGGAGATTTTGAAGATCAAAGTGCCAACCTTTTCACGTGTTTTTATTTTTATCCAAGTTTTTAATGTTACTTAATATAGAATACTTTTCTTAAATACCTCCCCGAGACCCCGACCCCTGTACTATACAATGTATCCAAGCACAAAGTTTTAAGTGCGTAACATTGAGTTGTACACACGACGGCACATCAACCTACACCTACCCTACCTTGATGTACAGAAAACATTGTTGTCGGCTTCATGAAGGGTTGGTTTGGCCGTCCATTAATCACGTGATGTCTTTTTTGTTTTTTTAACACCCTCCCTTCCCTTCGGTGATACGTAGTGAGCTTTAAGACTACCCCCACCCCCCTCTTATATCACGTGTATTTTTTAGTACCACAAAGTTTTATTTTTTTATTTATAAAATATAAGTATAATCTAATTTTATTATAGAAAATTAAGGACTACAATAATAACGTCTAAAGGTAAGGTTGCAACTTGTTTTTGACACAATAATAATAAAAGAAAATATAAATAATAATAAAAATTGTGAAAAACTTACTGCCGGACCACGGATTAGCAAGACAATCGGTTGAGTAATAAATACATGTGATATGTTACTACCCCCTCCCCCTTGTGATATTTCGTGATTATTTATGGATTTTCGAGCCTCACGTGATTAATGGACAGCCCCTATTTTGTAGGCCCCTGTCGCTTTCACCGGTGAAAGGGAATTTATGAGCCGTCCTATAAACGTTTAATCTGTACAGTCGTAGCAATTCAAACTCATTTATACAAACGATTATACCTACTTATTGTGTCAATAGCCTTTGATATCAGTATTAAGGAAATGTGATTTGCAACCATAGCAATCATGTTCTGATAAAGAATGTAGGTATAGTTGTGTGTGCATGCAATTGATATAAGTGAACGTAAAAACGGGAGGATTTTATCGCATAAAGCGTTCGATGAGGAATCTCAAATTAACCCAGACGCTCCGGGCGACGGGTGCCGCGACAGCCGGCCACCGTTATCGTGGGTGAGCAATGGGTAGCTCACCGTCCGTCCGTCTAGTGACGACAAGCCGTGTGGACGGCGCGTTAATGTTCCACGCGCGCCTCAAAGAGATGACAGCAACGCAGAGGGGCCTGTCAGGGCCACTGCCTGTCGGGGTGGTTCGAAAGTGATACCGTGGCCCCGGAACACAATGGGCAAAAGAAGGGAATTGGATGGGTTTTTAGTCAGTAAATGTCTGACACTCCCTCCGGCTCCGCCCAAAGCGGGGAACATTAATTGATGGTTTGCCATCCCTAAAGAAAGCTTTCGATGAGCTTATATTCACACTCGCAATCATAAATTTTGTGATAAATTGCACCTTTGCGTCTAATGATGACGTAGACTAAAATCCTTTTTATTGTGCTACTAGCTTTTGCCCGCGGCTTCGCTCGCGTTAAATAAATAATAAATAAATATCTTGGGACAACTCACACACGGCTATCTGATCCCAAGCTAAGCAGAGCTTGTGTTATGGTAACCAGACAACTGATATACATACTTATATAATTTATAAATACATACATATTATAGATAAATCACACCCAGACACAGAACAAACAATCATGCTCATCACACAAAGTTTGTCCTGGGTGGGAATCGAACCCACGACCTCCGGCTCAGCAGTCAGGGCCACTAACCACTAGACCAACAGGCCCGTCAACAACGTTACAACGTTAAATTCGGGGTAACACAGTTCCCCTTGCGCCTTATTGATTTGTAATAGCAACGCTAAGTTTTCCCTTTTCTTCCCTCTTTCTCCCTCACATCCCACTTTTTTTTCAAAAAAGTTAGCCTATGTCCGTCTCCTGGTTCCCAACTATCTCTGTACCAAAATTCATCAAAATCGGTTTAGCCATTAAAGCGTGAAGAGGTAACAAACAAACTCACTTTCGCTTTTATAATATTAGTAAGGATTCTTGCTTAAAGAATTAACTTTTTATCTAGTAAACAAGGAAGATAAACGTGTGTTTTTAGCATTATTATAACAAACATGAACACAATGAATAAATAAAAAAGGCACTAATTATAAAAACATAACTCATGAGTGTCCAGAGTTAGACTGCGCGCACGCACGCACTTCCACCAGTCTGCTAGTCGTAAACCTGTCATATTTAATCCATTTGCGAAGTGCAATGAAATATTGAATTATTTCTCGCCATTGGGAAGTATAAAACACTGTGTTCTTTATTTAACCTTTCAAATACTAATACATATTAGTATTCAAATTATAATGTTTACAATATTGATTGGTTAAAAATAACTTCCTAACACATGAGGCCATACGTCATTCGTCAATGATTGTTTATTCAATTTATTTGACGTCCATCATTCAGATTGTCATTTATTTTAACATGTGGAAGATACGATTAGCACTCATCAGCAGGCACTCACTTGTCTGTCTGAAATTCTCAAAATGAAATGCCAAATAACAATTATATTTATTTATTTTGAGTGCCTCGTTGCAACCAACGATTGGTGAATTTGTAGATTCTTAGACGCTTGTTAACTTTTGTTAACGTATTATTTTATTTTACGTTTTGTAAAGTAAGCAATGACTTATTGTCGGGCCTTCGCGGTCCTCTCATACTTAAGTACTAACGCTGTAACAACAACATTGTAAAACCATATGATTTTAAAAGAGTAACCATGGAGTTTCTTGCCGGTGCTTCTCCATAGGAAACGACCAACCCGAGCCGTGCATCTTTTCTCGGCGTTTTATAAGTGCCCATGTAGGCCTATGTGAAATAAAACTATGTATTTTGATTTGATTTGATTCAAGCGCGACTGTTGTGCATGGGGTCCTAGATTCGATTCCCAGGTTGGGCAAATTGTTAATTGGGTTTTCCTATCAGCGATTTCTCAGTAGCCACGAAGCCTGGATTTATGTCTGAAGTTGTGGTTGATGGCAATAGGTTCACCCCCCGTTACATGGTATTTAAACATAACTGGAAATGGTATAATAATAGGTTTGTTACTATTATTGCCATGTAATTCATAGCTATAAGACATAATGTATCTATTTTTATTGTATAGTTTAAAAGAGTCTTCACATACCTGAGTGAGACAAAACACCAAGCACCGATAGCTAGCTTTTCAGCAATATTGCTCTTTACAACCTTACTGACTAGCCAATCTTTTTGCCAAAGCCACGGCATAAACAAATATAAGATCGTGCCAAGGCAACAGACAAAAAATGTCATTAAGGATTTACCAAATACTTCTTGTCTAACGGCTATCTATCTAGTCTATAAATTTTCTAAAAACATGTCTCTTTCTGGTCTGTACACGCTGTTTACTATACACTAAACAGTCCCTCTTTAATCACAAGTTTTTTTCTGCAACAGGTGGCAGCACTAGGGCTTGACCCCCGGGTACACTTAGGCCTGTCTCTCCGCGACATCCAGCCGCACCTTCTAGTCATGCAGGACAAGTACGGACTCAACATGTGCGGCGAGGGCGGCGAGTATGAGACCTTCACGCTAGACTGCCCCTTGTTTAAGAAGAAATTAGTTATGTGAGTAAATCTATCCAAGTCCCATTGTAGAGCAAAGGGCAAAAATATGTTCTATCATTCTGAACGCAGTTAGGTTAATAAAAACGCGTTCAAAACCTGCCTGTTAAAACTTCATATCAATCATGACTAATACCACTTACGGGTCATAAACACAGACCAAATATTTTCTACCAAAGTATTGATTAAAATTTATGAACTGCAACGGACAAATAATTAAAATGTGAATATTATATATGTTTTAATATTTGCTCTAACAATCACCTAGGATTTGGTTTTGAAATTCTCGGTGTGTTACATACTACAAAGCAAATTATGAAAGCAGGCGTTTTACATAAAACTGAAAATAAAGACGTGTAAAAAATAATTTATATCTGCAATGACTAACCAAATTGATTTTTACTATATTACTGTGAATGTTACTGTGTATCTTGCTATATGCAAGCCTTGATATTCCTAAACAAGCGATGTAGCAATATTCAGCAAAAACAAATATGCCTTAATATTAAAGCCATAAAACTCATTATCTCTTTCATAAATACAGATTTGTTGTAATAAACTGTTATCTGTGGACCATATTTGATAAGCTTAAGCGGGGTATAATCAATATATAGACTGCAGAGTCTTATCGATCATGTCACACGCGTGTGGCAAATGGTCCGCCTCATACAAAATAGACAATTCGTCTCTTTGACGCCATTATCGTGGACTCGTGGTCACTGACAGATAGCAAATTTGTCAAAATAAGCATTATCCGTGTTTAATTAATCAGTATCAGTAGGTTGATTTATGAGTTTGATATTCACTTTCCCATTGCGGCAAAAACCTTGCCCAAGTTTCTAAATAATTAACTTGAGCTTTTAATAATATTTGGATTGGTTACAGATTGTGAACATAAACATATTATTTTTAATTACATGGATATTTACACGACTCATTATATAATTTGTTAACAAACAACATTTTAAACAATTATTGTGTTAGCTGTGTCAACATATAATTTTTATTCCAACAGAGATGATAAAGAGCTGGTGTTACACACAGATGACCCCGTCGCCCCCGTCGGTTACCTAAACTTAAAATTACATCTAGCGCCAAAAGAGAACTTCGACGAAGCAATCAAACTACCTCCCACTGTTAAAAACCCGTTAGATTTTGTAAACGATTTAAGCGATTCGGTGTTTAGCGATATAAGCGATATTGAACTAAGCGAGTCCGAGCTAGAGTCTATAGAGAAGCTAGAGAAGGAGGAGAAGAAGAAACAGAATGAACTGAATCCTTTGCTCACATATTCTGGTGATAAAGTTACTAGTGTAGAGGTTGAATATCAAAATGATGAAGATAGTATAGAAGTCCCGGCTGGTTACACTTACGAGCAAGCTCATAGTAAGCATGAGAGCCTGCCGATCTTGGACCACAGGAGTATTTATGGGAACAAGCACGGATGGTATTTCATCGGTGGTATAGTCGGCGAAGGTGTCGATACGAGGCTGGCAACGGAGAATGCTATGAAGAAACTCATTAGTAGGTAAACTTGTGCACGAGCTTTATTTTATGTAGTTTATTTTTATTTATGTTGTTCAAATTCTTTTTTTATATATTGAATAGTTGGTTACCACCATTGAGGTAAAATCCTCTGCATGACTCAAACACAGAATCTCTCTTTCTTTATCGTGTGATTGACTTGGTTTGTCGTTAAGCAACGTCAGAAGCTGACTTGGTTATCTCACGATGTTTTCCTTTCCCGAAACACTGAATACTATACTTATAATGAATTTTATTAACTGACCAAATCAATGTGACTGTTTTTTTAGTTTTTTTGGTCTACTTTCATATTTCAATTTGATTTTAACCGTACATAATAAAATAAACATAGAAAGAATTTGACGGCACGGTTAGCACAGTGACTGAGCAGTCGACTGCTGCGCTGCGTGTCGCGGGTTCGATCCCCACACGGAACAAATATTTTTATGACCTACATGTAGTTGTTTCGGGTCTGGCTGTTTGTGCATGTACCTAAGTTTAAATGTTTGTAAACGCACCCACGATACAGGAGAAATTCCTAAGTGTGGGGCAACATAAAAAAAAACTTGTAATTAATGCCCATTCCACATTTCAGGTTTGCTGGATTCCGAGTCACTACGTCTATGCGACGTATGCTCAGTCAACATCTATATGAGGGACATGAAAGAATATGCCGCTTTAAACGAAGTTTATGTTAACACGTTCAATTTCCCTAATCCACCAACCCGTGTGTGCGTGCAGTGCCCGCTGCCTAGTGATGTTGGACTTATTTTTGATGCTGTAAGTAAAAACTAACCTTATGTTGAATGAAATAGCGTGGAAATTTCGTCGCTGAGTAGTCATTTTGGTGCTGTTAGTGAAATTGATCCTTTCAGTCTACAATATACTTTGTATAATTCAGTAGCGAAAAATTAACCCACGTGTGCGATCAATGCCCGGTACCTGATAAAGTAAAGTTCAACCTTATTAGGTGCTACATTAACACTACATTACAGTAAAATTCTGTGCCGAATAATCGACGCACGATTGCGTGCAGTGACCGCAACCTGATAATGTTAGACCAGTTTTTAGGAAATTTCAACCTTATGTTGTGTGTATCAGAACAAGTGATATTGATTACGTTGGCGTTTTACGTATTAATTATCTTTATAAACAAAGGGATTAGTTCTTTTTGGAAATGATAATAGCCACTGACGACTATTCGTGAATTGGTAATAGTTCACAACGAAATTTTGCTGCAGTATTATGAAATACACGTCTTAAAATAGTATAAAGAAAACTAAACAATATGTATTCCAATGTTTAAATACTTTTAAAATAAAAAGATAAACAATAATTTAGAACTAGGTATCTTAACGTAATCATTAAACTTTATAGCGGCACAAAAGTAAAAATAAAAAAACCAGCAAAGTCGCGACATAAATATATAACGGGCCATATCTTTTGAATGCGTAGAGTCCGTAGAGGATTGTTTTTTTCACAGCTCTAAGGAACCTCAGACTTGAGTATACGTTTAATAAATAAATCAACTCGATACCTCCACGCATTCCCGAGATAAAGGGCAGACTGAAAGGCAGACAGACGAACTTCAAAGTGATCTTATAAGGGTTCTGTTTTTCTGTTTTGAGGCTCGGAACTAGGGATGCCACCTCTTTTTTGTCTAAATAAAGTACATTCGATATTAAGGGTGGAAAAATAAAGTACATCGCGTCAAAGTAAAGTACTTTTTATTCCGCTATAACACGAGAACCGTTTGAAAATATTTCTCTCATTACTTTCAGCCAATTTTATAATCTTTATATTCAAAAATTAAAATAAAATAAATGTAACATATTCTTTCTTTCTGTTCTACGGAAAAATTCTTACAATAAACCTTTTTCCGTATATACACTTGACATAAAATGTCAAGAGAAATCAAATCACACCAAATAAAGTATTTTCGCGTACTTTATAGATGGTATAATATAAATTATAAAGTATAGAGTACAATTACCTGAAATAACGTACAATCCTTACTAATATTATAAAAGCGAAAGTGAGTTTGTTTGTTTGTTTGTTTGTTTGTTTGTTACCTCTTCACGCTTTAATGGCTAAACCGATTTAGATGAATTTTGGTACAGAGATAGTTGGGAACCAGGAGACGGACATAGGCTATTATTTTTTTAAAAAGAGTGGGATATGAGGGAGAAAGAGGGAAGAAACGGGAAAACTTAGCGTTGCTATTACAAAATAAGGCGCTACCGAATTTAACGCGAGCGAAGCCGCGGGCAAAAGCTAGTACTTTAATAAAGTACAGATGGCAACCCTACACGAAACCCTAAAAACTGAAGTGTATACAGCTAAGACAAAAAATAATAGTTTAGTAACCTACACAATTTATTATGTGTAGTGTATGTGTAATAAAATTAACCTCAATGCAATTTATGCCTACCACAACACACAATCTGATAATATATTCATACGTTATTCAACTACCTTGTAAAAGTAATCTTGAACTCGATAAAAAACCGCATTATGCAATAGTTAAACACTGATATACATACAATGAATTAACAAGATAACGAAGATTGTGATTTGATATTTACCTGATACGATATAGGGTTCATTGGATTTGTCAGCATTTTTTGTTCCAAAACAGACATAAAACTCTTAACTTTAAAGTGAGAAGTCTAATGGCACGTTAATGTGCTTCCGATGCAAATGAATGCTTGCGACCAAACTTCTATCTCCACCAATTGACGCCTTTACGAGACAGAATGAAATAGAGATACTCGGAAAACGCTGGTTTATGTGCAATAAAAGCGAGAGAACAACACGCCCCTCGCTTGGATGCAATTCGAACTACGGTACTCGACACCGCTTAAGCATATTCGCTTTAACCTTTTGAAAGCCAGCCAGAGCTTAAAAGCACCCGCGTGCCCTCCACGCCAAGAAACTCATTTTACCTACATTTTTGTGCCGTTGACATTCAGGGCACGCGCTTACTTGCCACATATATGTGACAATGGGGCCGAAAAGGCTTATTCCGTAGACTAAAGTTTGGCGAAGGTATCCATGTTGTAAACCTGGGGCCTTAGTCTGCTATTACAATAGTGTCAGAATGGTCGATCACTGATCGCATAATGGTTGATTTTGACATTTACTACATACTAAACTTGTCAAAATCAACCATTATGCGATCAGTGATCGACCATTCTGACACCATTGTAATAGCAGACTAAGGCCCCTGGTGTTCCTGCCTACCAGCATATCACCTGCCTAGCCTTTTCCCAACTATGCTGGGGTCGGCTGGAAACCTGGTAAAATACTGAATTTACATGAAGCGATTGCCTATCTGTCCTCCACCACCCAGTAAAAAATTGGGTAATACAATACTCCTTAAGACTGGTTGTCAGACTTTCGAGACACTGGACTATTCTGTTACAAATGACAGGCGGGACCAACAGCATAACGTGCTATCGGGCCCGGAGGAAACTCGGTATGTAACAGGTCCACACTCATCCACAGAACAACCTAGGCAAGTGCAGCTTAAACTAAAGATCGAGCCCAAGCTATTATTTAACCACGAACTCCTCTGTAACTGCGTAACAGATGTTATAGTTTAAAAATTTGGCTTGCCACTTTATAAGTATCTGGACAGTCTGCTAGCTTTATGGGTTTGCCGTTTTGTTACTTCCTAGGTACGGCACTGTCCACGCGGTTTCATATTTCCCAAAAAGTATTAAAACACTTATTTTATTACTAAAGTACGTCTCTCTCTCTCTCACAAGGTGGCTCACAAGTCAACGTTCAACAACACTCATGACTGCGAAGGTGTAATCACGAAGGAGCGCGTCACCATGCACGTGCAGGGCATATCGCACTGGGCGCCTGCTAATATTGGACCTTATAGTCAGGCAGTTAAGGTATGTGTGTTATGTAAAATATTCTGACTCGATATTGTAACAGATAAATAATTTTAAAATAGTAACGATGGAGTTTCTTTCTGGTTCTTCTCCATAGACAACAATCAATTCAAAACATGCATCTAGCTTCTGACAACTTCTGTACTATGTGTATTTGGTATCAAAGGTTAGGGTGTCAAGGCTTATCACAATTCTAAGAATAACTTAAAAACTACAATACCCTTCATAAAAAATACATAAAGATAGAAGAGCGTAATGCTTTCTGCTGATTATGAAAGGTACGAAGAGCAACGCTCAGATGAAGTGAAAAATAAATACCTATCTGTGTTTTGATCGAGTAGGTATTTCATATTTTTGCATCAAATAACTACCTTTCGGTCCACCCGTGTTTCGTCCTTTGCCCTTTATGTTCCGGTGCCGCAGTATCTTTTCGAACAACCCATAACCCCGGCAGGCGGTGGCCTTAGCAAGCCCCTCTGCAGGTATTGTATGCTTTGGGACATGGGAGAACGATAAAGAAGACTATAGACTAGACTAGATTGTAATGCATTTTTAACCGAGTTCAAAAAAGGAAGAGGTTCTCAATTCGACTGTATTTTTTTTTTTTACTATAACGATGTTTGTGCACAGGTGGGTGAAGTAATGGGCACGTGCGGTCAGATCGCGTTAGTCCCGGGCACACTGCGTCTGGCGGGCGGAGGGCCGCGCGCACAGAGCGCACTTTCGCTCAGACATCTAACTCGAGTGCTGAGGGCATTGCATCCGAGGGCACATATACGTAGTGTTGTACAGGTATGTCTTGCTTTATCATGATTATCTTATTCCTAACTAGCTGCCCGCGGCTTCGCTCGCGTTTAATTCGGGGTAACGCAGTTCCCCTTTCCGGATTTGCAGGTACCTGCTACCTGTAGTTTTTGCCTTTGCGCCTTATTGATTGTAATAACAAAGCTAAGTTTACCCTTTTCTTCCCTCTTTCTCCCTCATTTCCCACTTAAAAAAAATCCTATGCCTATGTCCGTCTCCAGGGTCCCAACTATCTCCGTACCAAACATCATCAAAATCAGTTTAGCCATTAAGGCGTGAAGACGTAACAAACAAACAAACACACTTTCGTTTTTATAATATTAGTAAGGATTTGCAGCCATCACAAACGACTTCGAGTCTATTTTCTAATCTCTTTAGTAAGTTGTCAAAATTACGTCGGTAGCGGGTCAAGACTGAATGGGCTTCTCGAGGCAAAGATGCATTTATTTATGCAAGTTACTAATGGGCTACAACCACAAAGTGAAATATTACATCAATGCACCCAGCATTAAAGCAAAAATTAAGTAAGCGTTTTCTCAGCGAGTGGTGGGGTTGACTGGATATGTGGTATGGTATATGTCACTACAAACGTTTTCGACTTACTCCTACATCTTACTTCTTACAACGACCAACCCGACCCGTGCACTTTTTCTCGACGTTTTATAAGTGCCCATGTAGGCCTATAAAAAATAAAAATATTTTGATAGTGATTTTACTAGTATTAAGCGACTTCGACAGAATATAAGTCCAAACTCCAAACCTTTTCTGCTTAGAGCGTATGCTACGTTACCCACGGCAGCGCAGTGAGCGAGGCGCGGCGCCAGCTGGAGCGTCGCACGGCCGGCGCCATCGTGCAGTACGCCGTCGTGCAGGCGCTGCCGCGGGACGCGCAGGTCGAGTGGCACGCCTGGGCACACACCGACAACAACCGCTTCGAGTGTGAGTCTCACGTACAACCCCGAACTCGTTTCAATTCCGAATAATCAGCTTATAGCTACAGCTTATTAGGGTCAATACAATACATCGTTACCACTATAAGGACGGCTGTTCAGATTCAGAGCATTTTGTTTAGTACGAAGTTAAGCTTAAGTATTCGTGGGTTTTGTAGTATAGTGTCGCTTTCTATCGGCATCTCAAGCTCCTCAGATGGCGTATGGCGTAAGATGATGATTTATTGACGATACATGTTTATTTATTTTCGGAGTCCGTCAATCAATCCATCTGGCTATACTTCCGATCTGAAATTCATTGGAAGTGAAGCTGAAATAATATTGGTATAATTTATAAATTGCATCATTTATTATGGGTTCCAGATGAGGAAACTGGATGCAACGTAGGTGATTACAAAGTGGCGATCACGAGGAGGTGGAACTACGAGAATACTGTTGCCGCCTTTGTTTGTTATGTTGCTACAGGTAACGTACTCATTTACTATGACGTCATGTTTCAATTTAGCCCTGATTAAATGTTTGCCACATTTAATCAGGGCTAAATTCCAGATATTCCGACGAGTAAGTAATTGAGCCGAGAACTTTGTTTCTTATTTAACTCGAAAAAATAGTTAAATCAAGAGTGTGACATTTTTCCACGACAATTGTCGCACGTTTAAATGGTTTAAATTGCAGTGTGCGACAAATATCCAAAATCATAACTACGCCGCCATTTTTTTTCCATATGTTGACCAACACCGCACTTCTATCAAAGTCTGTATTGACAGACTTTTTTGGGCTATTGAGCCTAAAAATGATTTTATTATTGTATCCATTCAGCTCGCGGGTCAACCTATGGGGATCTCAGTTGTTTAGCCGGACTACAGTCAGAGTTCATTATATGAATCAGGTTCATCGCCGTCAAGTTGCCAGCTATCGTTCCCGAGCGAGGAGGTGTGCGCGACGCACCGCTCGCGCGCGGCGTGCATGTCGCGGGCGCAGATCGAGCAGGTGCTGGAGTACGCCTTGCGCAAGCTCACGCAGGAGCGGGACATGGATGCCAGGCATGCCGTCAAAATGAGGATACTCTATCAGGTACAACGGCTTTGGGTGTTTGCAAACAGCAATGTTTGTTTCTTTACAGCTATTTGTGATAAATTACCTGTTCGCTGTAAAAGGTCACTGACTGCAGAGAATATTGTCTTTTTTGACGACGGTACCCGTGACGTTACTAGTCGGCTGCATGCTCTTATCATATTTATAGACTAAATTTTTAGATATGAGCGTAACATCAAGTCCCAAAGCGTTCAATGTAGGCCATATCTTGAAAAAAAAAAACGAAAAAAAGAATGTTGTCCACACTAAGATGTTCTGTTCGTTGGTGCTTTCACAAACATTTAAATTCTCATACAGAAACAGTCAGACCCGGTACAAGTACCTCTAAAGCCATAAAAATAATTGCATGTGGAAATTGAACCCTGCGTTACGCAGCGAAACAGTCAATCTGCCACTGCGGCGCCAACCGTGCTGTCATTCCTTTTTTTTTATTCGAAATATTTTTTTAACATCCAACCAAAAGGAGGTTATAAATTTGAAGTTTGTAAAATATTTTATTCCAAGCGTCGTTGTCGATGAACCGCACAGTAAAAGCAGATATGACACGTACCGAAAGTGACATACAAAGCGTTCCCCCGACGCAACAACGCTTCGATTAAAAGTATTCTATTTATATTAAACTTAAAGGGACAATAATTAGAAATTATTTCTTGAGTCGAGATCAAATCTTTTTTACACAACAACCAACACCGTCATAAATAACCTTCCAGGTATGGAGTGCCCCATCGATGTCAATAATAACGGAGGCGGTATCAGCAGTCCGCCAGCGTACCGGCGTGAGCGCAGCAGTGACGACGGTGCCGGTGCTAGCCCTCCACAACGCATTCACCTTTCTTTCCATCAGCGGCCTGAGGCTCGACGAGTGACGTGTATTCGCACAGGTCAATGTTGCTAATACTAAAATATAGATTGATGTTTAAGATTTTTTACGTTTTTTCCCGTAGATAGACGGTATAAATAGCGATAGTCATTAAACATCTCTTATAAATTGGAACTAGAGTGCGACATGGTTTTTTGGCCGCGTAGCCATAGTTGAAGCCAACACCGCATCTTGTTTTTTTTTTATACATTCCAAAAGAACTATGACGCACTATTAACTTATTAAGACAGGTATTACTTTTTGAAGACATAAACACCGTGGTTCCGGTGCTAGTGACCTACATAACGCATTTATCCTTTCCATCGGCGCAAGCGACATGAGGCTCGACGAGTGACGTCACAAATCGATGTTGATAACACTACAATATAGATATCAAGCGTTAAAACGGTATGGTAATCTTGGTAAACCTGTTTAGTAACTACGACCAACTGTTTTTACTGCTATTTGATTTCCCATGTTTTGTTTCTAATAAGACAAAGAAAAGATGGATGGATTGTGTAAGGACTGATATGAAGGAGAAAGGAGTTAATGATGCCGTGACGTCTGATAGGGGAGAATGGAAGAAGAAAACGTGTTGCGCCGACCCCAAACAGAATGGGACAAGGGCAGGAAAATGATGAATGTTTCTAATAAGACAAGCTATGTAAGTCTGTAAGACAAGCTACACATAACGTATATTCGGTTCGACCTTATTTGGTCAAGTTGGGCGGTAAAATACAGCATTTGCGACTAATAAATGTTTTTTCTTTCTTTCATTTATCAGGAAGATCACAATCAGACTAACAAACGATTAAAATCACGCAATGAATGTGTGAAAGCGCTTATAAGAGCGGTGTCACATGCGTACATTGCAGCTGGCGGGCTCCCTTGGTTGTAAATCTGACAATTCCATTTTATATTTCCAAATAGCTTGATCGCATCTAGCCAGACCCGAAACAACTACCTGTAGGACATACAAATATTTGTACCGTGCAGGGATCAAACCCGCGACTCGCAGCGCAGTAGTCGATCGCTCGGTGACTGCGCCAACCGTGCCGTCATTGGTCTAATTGAGACAGCTATGGACACACCATCTACAATCAGCTTTGCCTTGCCTTTCCCACTGTACTATACCCTTAAAAAAATCCACGCCTTGCTGATACACGCTGCAACCCCTCCTAAAATAAAATTAAACAGGTTCCTTATTTTACGAATAGAAATTCATATTTGTTAAAGATAGAAAAAAATAAAAAAAAATTGTTCGTTTGGCGCCAAAACTGACCCTTTTAAACCATATTTTCGTCAATAATAAACTAAATTATCAGAAAGTGCCTTCAACACAGCTAGTATTAAAATGATTACTTAAATATAAGCATAAATGTGTTTGTATTATCTTAAAATTAATGTGTAACGTGTTTGTTTGTCCACAGGTTTCATCGAAATATAAGGATACAGATGCTTTATTGCCAGTTTATAAAATATATTTGCTGAATATTTTCAGTGTTTATAAAATTTTGTTAATTATGCTACCGAGTTTACCATACTGTAAGTCAAATTATATATACATTATTTTTTATTGCACATTTGTCTTTTATTATCCTTTAATTTAAATCGTGCATTGCAATAAAAAAAACAAAACTTCAAATTAAAATTTATTTTACTTTTTTTACAAAATTGACCGAACAGTGCGAGATTTCTAGAACGTTTACACTTGCATTAAGTAGACATAAAGTTATCATTATTCTCTTACAAGTAAGTCTTACAAATTCACCTGTGTCGACAAAGCAATGCGAATAACGGCGTGGGCCACACCGGGATCAGTTGTGTATATTGTATAAAAGGTTTATATCATGATTTCGAGGACATCAATTTTACCTTAAAAGTCATCACTAATAAGTAAATTATGATTAATATTAACCAAAGCATAATTAAAAACTAAAACATTGATACATTAGTGTCAGTATTCAATGAAGTTACTACGGTCATCACCTGCACTTACACAATATAATTCTAATACAAGATATAATACACAACATTATGGGGATAATTGCACACAGCAGTGGTTAAAAGACGATAGCGCGCAGAGATTATATCGTAAGTACAGCAAATGCATACACTTGTGAATCGAATGTTACGTATACCGGAAACGAATACCTGTGGATGCTAATAGACCAATGTCCAACCAAACATCTCCGGATTCGCCCTGGAAATGAATACCACCCAATTCAGCTATATTTAATACTATCTTTGTAACACCATCGTTATAAATAAATAATTTTCTCATAATGAAAAATAAACATACTATACTCTGAGTTAAATAATTTATTTGATCTTTCTATAAAACTATATTTATTCATTGGGTTCATATTGCGTTCCAGAACGAGTGCAAGTAATAGTACATAAAGGTAGCTATGTGTTTTGTACTTTGAAATTAAGTAAGGAAAATAATCAGTTGTCACTTGAAAGAGCTGCTGAATTTCATTCGTACGTAATTAAACTACAGAAACGATAAAAATCTTATAAAATAATCTAAATAGTGTTATTAATCAACAACTTTCATAAAGTGCGTATTAGGGGGAAACATTTCTTAAATCATACCCAATCGATTCATAAATAAAATTCATATCAGGCAACAGAATCTTATCATAAAGATTCTGATGAATTCAACTTCCTACGTTCATGTTACAATCCTCCACGAATATTATCTGGGACATAAGATTGTATACAGCTGTATCCATATAAAAGTACAACTAAAATAAATACCTTATTAAGCGAAATTAACGATAATCTAAAAATTATACTATATCAAAGATAAAACAAAATGCGCACTGTCTTCAATAGCGTGTGGATCGATTCATAAGCAGCAGTGACAAAAAAAATAACAATTTAGAAACAAAAATAAAAAATGCATTAAAAGGCAGATTTCTATTGTATGCATTTATTATTACTTTGTATTCTTGAGAACTAATTAATTGTTAAATGACAAAAGATACCATGTCCGTTTACAGTTCTAATATAGAGTCACACACAGAAACGAACATGTTTGAAATCATCATCCTCTCGTAAAGTATAACTACACAATCTCACATAATCTAATCACTTTCAACATAACCAATTGTGGACGAATACACAATACAATACATGATTTGTCTTGCAGGATACTTTTATTCAAATCTATGATATTAAAAATAGTATGATTGCCCAGCTACCCATATAGTGAAGTTAGTATTAAATTACTGTACAGTTTACATGTTAAGAGTCCTGCGATCTACACTATCTATCTAACCACTTTTATGACCTTTATCTTCTGTTAAATCAAACCGTCTAACTCCCACTAGGGATATAATAATATACATTAATATTTCGACAGCGCCGGCTCCTCCGGGATTCGTAATCGCAAACATTCAGCGTACAGAAAACAAAACGCAGCGATAACACAAAGAGACAATACACCTAGTATCTCCTCACTATCCGACAACTTACACCTACCGGTTAATCGTTATATTAATCAGATTTATGTAACAGTTTACCTTACAACCGTAGTACCGAAGCGAATAAGAGTTACATATGAACTAAGAACAGCTACATAATATATTACACGGTCAGTTTTTATACAGTTCACGTTTTCACTCGACACTTTAGTTCAGACGTCGGGCTCAGCGTCGAGCGCAGCGTCGGGCGCGTCACCTGCGTCGGGCGCGGCGTCCAGCGGGTCGCTCGTGTCGGTCGCGTCGGCGCCCGCGTCGGACGCGTCGGAGTCGTGGTCCACGTCCACGCGCAGCGGCGCCGCGTCGGCCTCGGCCTGGCGCCGCCGGCTGGCGAGGTACTGGCGGTGCGCGTACTTGTTGAAGCGCCGCTTGGCCATGAACAGCGTGGCGATGGTCCGCGGCGCCAGTCGCACGGCGGCCGCGCGGGACGTGATGCCGCCGCGACGGCACTCCGCGCACGTGTAGTCCAGCACGCTCAGCGACGACACCGTTTGTCTAACGCATTCTGCGACGGAATTAAGGTTCATGTCAGAATTGAGGTGCGGTTTCGCCGTTATACCGGAGCTCCCGTGCCATCATTTACCGAATGAAAGTTCACAAGTCTTAATTTCCATTCATAAAAAGCAGAAAATTGCCGATTTACACCGGCCAGCGCGTTTTGCCTGCATGTTACAAAATGTTAAAAGTACAACTAAAATAAATGCCTGCATGGAATTTACACAGGCTACCGTGAAATACGAGCAGATCCAACCAGGCCCCAAGCTGTGTAAATGTCATACAAATATATCATTAAATTTAAATGCTTTAATTTCCTTCAACATGTGGGCAAAACGCTCTAATCCACCGCTCCAGCCGGTGCAAGCATAACTGCAGTTGGTAACATAACAGACAGCATTACATTCAAAACAAAAAGAACACGGTTAATGATCGCACGAAAACCCCGTGACTGACTGATCACCCACGTTTTATCGTTTGTGGTTGGCCCCACCACGCATTAAAAGGCAACATCAGCCAAGAGGAAGCGAAGCTGGTACAGGGTGGGCCATAGTAGTCTTGACTCCCGTCCCCTGGCCCTGTCCCCTCTTGACTGGAGCTTCTCATAAAAGTAACAGGAATTTATTCTTAATTTATATTGTAATTGCCAAACTAACTACTCTGAATTTATATCAGTAACATTATACGTCATTATACTTTAGGGACCGGACTGCTTCTCCTTAGGTTTTCAAACATAGCCAGGAGAACAGTGCCCTTCCACAAGTTTTTAGATACAGTACCTACTTATTATGTAAAGCTGGCATTTTGACGTATACTACAATGTTAAGTTCGGAGTAAATAAACAATATTATATGATTTAGATGGTGGTGGAACCAACCTTTAATACTTACTCAGGCACAATAAAATCGTAGGCGGTCAGCATAACAGGGCGTTAATAAACATATTTGTTAATGGTGTACTTTAGTACTTTTAATACATACCTAAGCCATAATTATTTCTCCCTTTCATCCCCATGCCGGTGGCTCGTAATCGAACCGTTTACCTACACCACGACAATGCATGGCACACACAATTCGGCAAGTTTCGGTAACCTTCGTGTTTTCCGACCCGTTATTTTTTCAGCTATGTTCTAATTTAGGCAGACCATTGCTTACTGTGTATTATACATCATGCTTTCACCTATACGTTGTCATCTAATCACATCTAACAAAAACAAAAGCTCCCCTATCGGTATATATTTCGTAAGTTTATGATTGAACGGCGAACCGTGTTGTTACGTATATATCCGGATATATTGTACAAGTTGTTCTGTAGGCAATCATTACAGGTAGCACAAATATTGGACTGTTATATATATAGGATATAGCGATATAGATGGAAAATAAGCATAAATATACATACTATAAAGCTACATAATGTCTATGGAAACGAAACTATGTATCATGACAATAATGAAGGACGAGAGAAGCTATGTGAGAATAACATCTTTCACGTATCTGCTACAGAACATGCACAGCGCATTCACTAACAGTAGTACCATGCGCTAGTATAAAAACGGTTTTCGGACAATGAACATAAAAAGTGTATCCTCACTTTCTGAAAACCGCAACGGGATAGACATGACCGTGCGTGGTAGGGTAAATACATAGTAATATATGCCCCACTGTAAAAGAAAACGGGGTAATAATGACAATAAATGTTCTAGAAAAGGCCGGTAAGATTGTTTTCGCTCTGAGAGTCCGGTTCCAACTAAACTCAACCTGTAGCATAGGATCACTATATTTATGGCATAACCTTTTTTTATGAAACTAAGAATACAATTTAGAGGTAAATTAATTCATGTTCAATTTTGGGTTGATGTGTATCTACGGATAAGCTTTGTTTGGACCCAAGGATAGACTCATAGAACGAGAATAAGCTTGTATCATGCATGGTCACAATCGTGTCTAACCAGTTCAGCGGGCGGGCAAGCGTATGCGTCTACACGTTCGGTGGTTATGACGTACCTTGATGCAGTTGCCTATCGCAGAGCTTACATATGACGAGCTGCATGGTCCCCTTCGGGCCGATGAAGGAGCGCTCGCAGAGCGGGCAGTAGCGACCAATGCGATACGCCCTACGCACGCACACACACATACGGACCGTACGCGCACAAGCACCGGAACACAGAAACACGCCATTAGTATTAAACACCGAAACCCCGCGCCGAGTGGACGGTCTCGCTTCATTCGTCGAGTTTGTTGCTTGTCCTCGAATGACTTGGAAGTGCGGGAATTTACGCTTACGAGGCACGGTTTGCATAAGATTTTTAAAAAATTTGAATATCAACGCGATTTATCAAAAATAGCTATATTATTTTACATTAATTTAATATAGAAGGTTTACGCAGCAATGCCATTGAAAAACATTGAGAGTAAATGGGCAAATATTAGCGAAAAACTAATTTACTGGGCAGAAAACAAATACAGCCTGTATTTTTAAAATTCTAGCTACAAGTAAACAATAAAAGTGTCGGTGTGTATAGAGTCCGAAGACGAGCAACAAACATAAAGTCGAGTTAGTGAACGCCGGGGAGTGATGGTACTACGCCCTTGTTAGTTAACAGTATGGATGTGAGTTAGTCGCAGCCGACTGCAGGATGACGGATGAGATGTCGACACCCATTGTCATTTATGATACAAGGCTAATTGACGCAGTACAACCATCGAAACAACAATATACAGAAATACAAAAAAGTTATTAGCTACCTAATGTGTATTGCATCAATTATAGAACAAATGAGAGTATTAAAATAATCAAAAAATAGGAGGAACAGTAAAGTTGGCAGTTTTTCTCAATAAGCCCAGAATTTTGTTCAACTGTCGATCTAGTGTTTGCAAATAAAGCAACTTTGTATAAAGACAGTGCTAGAGAAAGTGATTCCCTCATACCAATTGGCGGTGCTTCGCATAAATGATCCACTTTGCTGTTCTTTCTGTGAAGACTGTTTGCTCGCAAATGATTAGACTTTAATACAATAAATATACAAAGTTAAAGAAATTATTAATAGATTATAACAATCAACAAACATTCTTCAAATATGCATAAATAATAAACTTATGACTATGGGGATGGCATGCAACTTATATGATACTGGATGTGCTGAGTAAGAACGCTGCGTTGGGGCAAAAGTAATCATTCTGCGGGGCCAAAATGCTACGATACCAGGGACAAAGCGGATGTCGACAAAGTGAAGGCGAACGTCGAGACGACACTATGAACATCACGTGTTAGTCCACATCAAACACGCATGAAATGACGTGAGAACACATCAACTACCAAGACCAATTAATACGTAAACATATAACACATAAACTCATTTAATGAAGTTTGTATGAAACTTTGTACTTTTTATCTGCATCCCTCGATATATACTCTTCTTTTGAGAAAGTTCAGGTTTTGTTGGGGCCCCTCTTGGCATTACTTGAAAAATAATATGAAATTATTTTAATATTTTGTTTTTTTTATATAAAAAAGCAAAAATATACCTGTCTATAAGTTTACTTCAGTCGAAGTACGTAAGGTAAGGCAATCGATTCTCCTCAAACCTTTACATAATCCGAATTAACTCACAGTTTAGTCCATTTATTAGACTTAATTGGCTTAGGTGTTGGTTCAATATAATAACATAAATCGCATCGATTTTTCTGAAGATTGATGACGAAACTACTTCATGATATTTCTACTTTAAAATAGGTATTCAGGTGATAAATATATTTATGTCTAAATAACCAAGGTTTATAATAATTTAGAAGCTTGTCAAACCTATGTGAAAGGTGTGTTCATGGTGTTGGTATAATTTTATAAAATTCATAGGATAGGAATTTTATATACACAACTCTATACTATTAAATTAATACATCAAATATGGATAATTCCCTCAATGCTATTACTTTTTCCGGCTTTTATCAATTTGTAGCGACGATAAAATAGTTGGTCGCTTGATTTTGAGGTAAACAATTGGAGCTAATTAAACTTTTTGAGTAATTTATAAGGCTTTGACCATGCTGACAAATTTTCGAGTTTACAAAATTCCAATGTTTTTATCTACATTGGAATTTTTCTTCATCCATGTCCATTACTGATATAAACATTGGATTATTGATTATAATTTTCAAAAATCAGTGATCCAGTTTTAAGTTTGATTACAGACACCACATGTTTGCCTATGTCCTCAACCACCTGTCAGTACGGCCTTGGCCTCAGAGGGTCACCGCCAGTTTCTGTATTGATTATTTGAATAGAGAACTAGTCGAATTCTACTTAGGGTAGAACTCAAACTGTAAGCATTTATTTCAATCGGATTATTACAGGCACATTTGAATACCAGAAACAAAAGAATGAAGATACAGTCACAGTCATAAGGCAAATAACTTGTGAAAGTACTGAAGTTGCCCATTTCCAAAGTGTTGATCTCAATGGAGAAAAATAGGCTAGAAACTCCTAGACACTTGATGATTCCATAAATGTAATGTAGTACTCATAGATCAACATTAAAACAATTAAGTAGTTCAATTACTCAATTCAAAAACCGGCAATTAATAAAAATCGGTAACCAGAGCACATCACACGAGCTTCTGTAACCGAGGTGTTTTGGTTAAGGTCGCAACCGAAGCACTTGTTTACTGACCTGGCGCAGGGAGTGCACAGCGAGTGCGAGTACACCTTGTGTCCGCCCGGGCCGCGCCGCGTCTGGTGGTGCCAGTCCGCGCCCGCGCCCCCCGCCCCCGCGCCCCCCGGGTCCGCGCCCCCCGCCCCCGCGCCCGCGCCCCCGGGTGACCGCGCGCCGCAAGACTTGCACACGGCGCACTCCACGCAGTGCCACCGACCTAGAATGTACAATAAAAACTTATGTAATACAGACTAAAAAACATGCAGCCAAAATTACCTTTGCGCTGCCACCGAAATTTTGGATATAGACTAAACTACCGTACGGTCGCTTCCTGTGACTCCTGCATTCAAAACGTCATCAAACATTTGTATACCAAAGGTACACCTACGTGCAGAGGGGCCTGCCAAGACCACTGCCTGCCAAGGTGGTGGTTTGTTGAACATAAAGGACAAAAGAAGGAACATGGGTAGGTTTTAGGCAGTAAGAGTCGCACGATCCCCCCGCTCCGGGCGAACTTATTTGGTGATTTCCCAACCACGACAAATAAAGGTGCACCTATGTACATGACGAAGGTGCACCCTACTCCCCAAAATAAATCAACAACCTAGGTCACAGGATCGCGTCGTGCAACGTAACTAAACTCCAAATCTATTACGCAATGTTGCCATTTTACGCAACCTATCCCACTACGTTTTGACGTTGTTAGTAAACAAACAAAGTGCGCTACCCAAACACGTGATACAATCACCTAGATAACTGTTATCACACTTCCGAAATATGATAAGTATTTCATTCATTGCTTGTATTCGGTGCATTTGTGCGTAATTTATCGTAACAATATAGCATGGTTATTCGATTTTTCTATGAAGGCATTCTCATTAGCAGCCTGTAATTGGAAACTTTGGGGTGTTTGTCTGTTTCTCTCACTGGACTCGTCGAATGGAGTCCAATTGAACTTAAATGAAGAGGCGCGAGATATCACCTGTCCGCATCAAACATCTGCACACTTGTGCTCTATGATATTTCCCGTGTAGTTGGCTAGTCTTCGGTCCTGGAAGAATATTATTATATTAGCCCCATACCACTAGGCACAGTTTCCAGTCCGACGCAGTAGATATGGAAGCCTCTGTCGCACAGATCACAGAACAGCATCTTGTCGTCGTCCGCAGGCTGTCGGCACGAGCAGCACGTCTTGCACTCCGCGCACTGCCACGCGTACTCGCGGCATTTGCGTATCGTGTCCGCGCCTAGCTCTAGACACGATGGGTGTACTGGGAACACAAGTATAGTTATTAATAAATGAAGTTATTCCCTGTTAACAAAGCTGTGTTGGGTTTTTGCATCTGGAATTTGTCAATTACAGCCACAGAGTCTAGATTTGTGCTACTTTGTTTTTTAGTAGACTCGCCTACTTTTAACATGGTACTTACACAAAACTGGCGGAATGTAGGTGTGGATTAAGTACACCGCCTGGGCGCCTGCATCTTCGGGGATTACGGACGTGATATTGTGATACTACTATTAGGAAAATTTTGGACAAAACCTGTTTGAAGTTTTAGCCCAGCTAAAACACTAGGAAGTGACGAAAGGTGGCCGTTTGGGGGACTATCATGTGTAAAAAGTGCGGAAAATTTTCTGATTTTTCCATTTATCCGCTAAGAAAGCTAAGATTGAGAAATAAGGACTCATTTATTCCTATTTAAGTTATTTCATCACATTGCTGATGGTATCAGTCATAGCACACTGCTTGCGCCTTCGCCAATACTTCAATATGATAGATTCTGTAGATCCTGCTAGGCACTTCTAAGTTTTGCACACGTTCACACGCAAAACCCAGGTTTTACGAACGTTTGGATAAAGCATTTATGTCACGACTGCATCCACGCTTGCAGCATATACAGTACGTAGACAGTCCAAGAAGAATGAAGCATATTGCCCGTTACTCTAGTCCGTGACAATAACGGGTGCCTGCCGTTTTGCCGAAAAGATTTTGACAAAATTTCATAACTCAAATTTTAGCAGCCTTTTTTATACCATTGCAATATTTCGCATGATTTTAGTACGCATATTTTAATTTGTTGTAATTTTTAATTGGCAAAATATTACTAACTATAATGTCATTTGGTCTTTAATCAAATGATTTATTACAGCAAACAATCTTCAGACATTAAACGTTTGGTGAAATGATTTAATTTATTTTTAATCTTTTTAAATTCATCTTAACTGTGACTAAATTATATATAAAAAAAAAAACTGAAACATTTGACTAAAAACAAATGTTAAAAGTACTAGTTGGTAAACAAGTTATAGTTTAAACGTTCATTTCCCAAACATTAGGTTTGCGTTACAATTTTTTGTGAATAGATTTTTTGCTAAGTAAGTAATATTGGCAAATTTGGCAAATGAAATTATGCGAAAAATTTTTTGGGAAGCCAAAATTTGACAAATTCCTTTCGGTTAAACAAGGGAGACCCGACAATAACATAATCATTATCGTGTGTTAGTCTCTCTTTCAACAATATACTTACGCTTAGCGTTGCAGTGCGCGCATACAAGGAAGCGCTCGTGCGAGTACTTGCGGTTGGCCTCAAGGCGCATCTTGCACACGCGACACAAGTCCACCTCTTCAGTCACTCGCGGCTCTTCTTTGCTACTGCTTGCTACCTCCGTGTGACTGCTTCGCTTCGTTTTTGTTAGCTTCTTGCGCTATTGGTAAAAAAAAAGAAAACAATATTATCTCATCTGAACAATCAGTAACTAGAAACTAACGACATTATTAGCTATAAATCTAAATCCGGGTGAAAGGACCAAATTCACAGTTCAAAGGGATAAAAAAACACCCAAAAATCATAATCAAGTTATTATGAGGAAACTTATAGAATGTGGGTATCCACAGGAAAAAAAAAACAGCCAAGTGCGAGTCAGACTCGCGGCATATTTACAAACTTGCGACATAAACAGCCATATCTTTTGCCTGCGTAGACTTAAAAGGGACCACAGACTTGAGTATATGGTTCTAATTTCTCAATACCTTCACGACTACTCGGGATAAAGGATCTTGACAGACAGACAGACGGACAACATAGTGATCCTATAAGGGTTCCGTTTATTTCCTTGTGTGGTACGGAACCCGAAAAATCGACAATCAATGAGGTATAGTTAAATACAATATGTCACAAAATATGACTGAAAAGGTTGATTTCAATTTGTGGCATGGCCAATATCACAAAAGGCTTTTCCTCAGCAGTGGCGAACTCACAAACTATCTTAATTTTGTTATAACGAAACAGTATCCAAATCTGGTGGTTCGAATGATCAATGCTTCGGTCAATTACGTGCTTGGATGTGGAATAGCGAGCTCTAGCAAAATTTACAATGGTTATGGGCTTTGCGTTTTATTGGTGGAGTTTGCATACCTTAGCGGAGTGGTGTGTGGGCGCGTCGGAGTCGGCCCCGGAGCTGGGTCGCTCGGGCCAGTCGGGCTCGGAGTCCGAGCTCCAGGCCTCCGGCGCCGGCGCGGGAGGTGCCGCCAGCACGGTGTTCAGTGGGAAATACCTGCGGGATACATATTATGACGTGAAATACGACTTCATTTTCACTCGTGTTTTTTTTATAGTGCAGTAATATATCGTATATTTTTGGACTGCAAGAAAAGCCAAATCGTAATTTAATACGCGTTTTAGCTTTGGCGGATAGTCAACCGATGATTCGCATAATATTATACTTCGAAAAACACAATATAGTTGGATTAGTATGTAAGTTTTCTATACTGATAAAGTTTTGTTTATTTAAGTTAGTGCTTAAGTTGTTTTGTTTTTTACACACTGTGTCTACGTGTTTATTTTTTTCCATCTGTCCTATCGCAGGTCTGCTGGAAGAGATTTCTTTATGAAATAAGCAGTACCTTTGTGCTCTTTTTTCCTTATGTACTTTTTTATAAATTGTTCTGTGTGTACATAAATAAAATAAAATAAATAAATAAATATACTCCCATCGTTTATGTTTTCATTATCGGTTGAGTATTGTTGGGTTGAATTCCAAAACGGAACTTAATGTCACACTAATATTATAAAGTTTGTTACTCCTTCACGCTCAAACGGCTTAAAAGATTTGTATGAAATGTGGTATGTAGCTTATATCGTGTATCTTTTTATCCCGGTGTACGCAAATGAAACCGCTGTACCCCGCGTACAGCTAGTTGAAAAATAAACAGTCATATCAAGCAATAGTCACCTAAGCTGATCGGGCGTATAGATCCGATACGAGTGCTGGTACTGTCCCGGCAGCAGCGCGTGCGGGTAGAAGCCGGCGGGCGGGCGCAGGTGCGCGCGCGGCGCGGCGGGCGTGCGCGCGCGCAGCACGGTGAGCGACTGCAGGTCGGCGCACGCGCCGCGCCGGAGCGCGTTCATGCGCGCGTTCCACTCGCTCGCTGACGCTATCGCTGCTGCTGCCATGTCCTGTACTCAAACATTTGTTAAGTACAAATCATTCTTTTACTTTTTTTTACGTATTTTTATACAATTCTAGGTTATATTTCCTGAAGCTGGGTTTACAAATGGTGGAAATGCCTGCTTTATGCTGGACTACCTGCCAAACGTGGACGAAGTGTTACAATTACGGATTATGGCTTATGAGTGTTAGCACTAGTTTCACCCGCTTCTCAGCTCCTAAGTATCGAGTGTGATGTTATATTCTTATATCTTGTCAGTTCCAAAATAATTAGCTTCCTATTGTAGTAATTACGGAGCTTTTTTTCAAGATAGAATGCTTGAAGTGATACTGTATGATTCATGATGATATAAATGATGATGAATCCGCCTATCTTCATCAACAGCTGTCTAACTAAAACGTACCTGTCTAGCCTTCTCCGGGTCGATTTTCGGCAATTCAGGCTTATGTTCCACCGGTTTCTCCGGCTTCATTTCCACCTTCATCACCTTCTCTTCAGTTTTAACGTCTTCCGACGCTTCCTCAGCGGATACCATCAGTTGTCTCTGCCTCTGATGAGACCGATACTCTTCGTATTTATGAGGGTAGTCTGACAACATGATGTCGAGTACGTCACTGGCGTCTACCGCGGTGATTCCTGTTGGGAGAAGATATTTGAGCAAAAGAGAAATTCTAGACGACAAAATGGTCTATTATAGATTTATAATAATCATATCTTTTGTATGTCTGTAAAACGTTATTTTTAGAAGCACTGACTCCCTGCTGCTGAAATGGGATTGTCTTAGGTTCCGTGCTAAATATGGTAACTTACCAAGGTCGCACAATGCTTCAGTCACAAGACCTTTACTGAGAACGTAGTCTCGTTCCTCCCCTGAGATTGTTCGCCTCTTCAACTCCGCGTATCGCCGCTTGAAGCTCTTCACTCCTAAGAACATTGCGACCTGCTCTTGTATCATCATCACCTGTAACATTAAAACAATATTGTTTTAATTGCACCAAAATATAAAGTTCAATAAATATGCTGCAGTACTTCATTTAAGTCTGATCGTTGGCCTAAAATACAAAAATGTGAAAGGAGGTCTATGCCCTGTTTTGGGAATATAAAGGTTTTTCAATCAATGAACTCAATCACCACACACCGAGTCGCCGCCTTCCGCATTCAGTGTGTCCATACCGTACCATTTTAGGGTTGTCACAGTTCAAGGATCTAACACTAACAAAATACATGAACTTTATTGTCTGTTGTAGATTTTCCTAGGTGATGTTTTACCCTAGATTATTAGTTTTTTTTTTCAAGATTTCCTTATCCTACTAATATTATAAATGCGAAAGTTTGTGAGGATAGATAGATGGATGGATGGATAGATGGATGTATGGTACTCATTCATGTCAAAACGGCTGAACGGATCTTCATGAAATTTGCCACAGAGGTAGATTATAGTCTGGATTATTCCAGACAAAATGTATCCTATGTGTTAGCACTTAAGATGCTTTTTTTTTCGATAATCAGGCGGGTGAACCCGCTGGTGCCAGGTAGTTGGTTTATAAAAATGTACCTTATGTTCAACATCAGCCTTATCAGGATGGGGCCACGTGTATTCCTTTACATCAGCAGCCGTCCACACCTTATTACTGCAAATAACAAAAATAAAACTCATATTATATTAAATTATTATTTTTAAAATGGTAAGTGTAGTCAGTAAAATGTTTTCGCTAAATACCTGTCAAACAAATCGGCGAATTTAGATTTCTTCATTTTACTGCTCTCATTTGTTGAACTCTTGACAGAACTTTGAGAATCCTCGTCGAGTAAGTGCGAAGGTCTACAATAACAAAAAGTTTTTATGAGCAACATAAAACATCACAATTTTGCTTGTTAATTGACTTTTTTTCGTGTTAACTCACTTCTACAGAAAAAACTTTGTTGTGGTTTTATCTATACGACATAATCGTACTCACTTGGCAGGAGTGGCGTTATCGTCCATCATGCACGTTTCTTCTTCGAAAAGCTGCACTGTCGTAGTAGCGGGCCCGCACACCCGCCCGTAGATGCCCAAAGTTTCCTGAAACATAACATTATTGCTATACATACGATACATTATACGAGTTATTCCGACTGTTTACTTAAACTTTCTTGTGTTAGGCCGTACTGCGCTATTATCAGACTATTTTACCCTATTTTGTACTTAGGATTTAGCCTACCTTCATATACATAGCGCCGCGCCCTCCGCCCCGCCCCCGGCCGCGACTCCGTGGCGTTCGACCACGCCCCCCGCGCCCGCCCCGCCCTCCTCGTCCTTTCCCCGACCCACTTGCTTCCGGCGTCTTCTCCAACTCCTCCAATTTCGGACTTTCAGGCTCATTCTTCAGTTCCGGCGTTTCACCAGTCGAAAAATTACCCGAGGAATTCCGTCGTCTACTTGATAATGGCGTTACGCAGACAGAAGGCATTTTGTCGAGAGCCTCAGTCATTCGCGGGAGCTTGATTCTCGAGCTGGTGGGGTCGATATCGACTGTAGGCGGCCGGTCTTCGGGCTCTTCGGCAGTTTCGATCACTACTATGGTCTCGATCTCAGTCGGTGGCGTAGCCGCGCGGCGCCCCCCACGCCCTCTGCCTCGTCCACGCGGCTTCTGCAATATCGTCGGCCTATCCCTGGAAATTTGTAAATAATTATGTATCAATCACATTTTAACATAACAAAGAGAATGTAGTAAAATTATATTCTTAGACAAATTATATTCACCTCATTAGACGAAGCGACCGCTGCGGCCGCTCTTCAAGGGCGGGAACAGGTAACGTGACGGCTTTCGCACCTTCTGATACTGGCAACTTTCGTGGTCGTCCACGTTTTTTGGGTTGCGGTGTTAACACTTCTGCTGGTTTAGGAATTTCGATGACCTCTGCAGTTTCTTCTGTAGGCTTCACATCCAGAGGATCTTGAGAAACCTCTTCAGTAGTGCTAAGATCACGGTAGTCTGAGTTTTCGTTGATTATCATCTCCTGTAACTCCGGATGCGAGTTATCAACAGGAGCAATTTCAACTGCTGCTGAATTACTCACTGAGGCATGTAATTCTATATCTGTAGCCACAGTTTGAGCTTTCTCTGAACAAATTGTATTATTGTGCAATGTTTGCATTTGTTTCGCTTGTAAATTAGACAAGATATTGTGTAATTTCGAGTTGCCATTCTTTGAACAATTTTCGTTATTTAATATTGAATGATTTACAGTCCTTAGTCCTTGTTTCATGTCTAAATTACTCTTTGTAGGTGATGGTGGAGAAGCTTTTGTAACAGGAGTAATAGTTAAGGATTTATTAGACAGAAGTTGTCCTAATTTTAACCTCTTTGTTTGTAACAGAGATAGGTCAGTTTCTTTATTTTGTGGAGGGCTAGTGTCTGTTGTTGAGGGTCTCTTACCCATATTTCGCCTAGCAATAGGAGTTTTCTCTGTGTTTTCTACTATCCTTGAGCTTCGTAATCGTTTCCCTGCTGATAAATTTAACGACGTATCTGCTGCTTGCTTTTTTCTGCTATTTACATATTTTCTCGGACTTGGCTTATCATTAATAATATCTTGAGTATTTTCAGTATAATTCTGTTGTGTATCAGGCCTCTTTACTTCTTCGGTAATTATTTTAGCTGAGGATCCATGGTCAGTCTTATTTATTTTTAATATTATTCTTGGAGAATCTTGACCAGAGCTTTGATTTGTTATTTTATCAGATATGGTGATTTCTAATGGTTTAGTTATGCTCTCATTTGCTTTTTCGCTATGGTCTTGTATTGAACGTAACTCTGAATCTAATGATTTGATTGAATCATTGATTTTATCAGGAGTAGAACTTCTTTTCTCAATTTTCTCCAGTTTTCCAATATTTGTTTTATCTGAACTTGTATTTCCCGATTCTACCAAATGATCACTATTTACAATACTTTTGTCATTTTTCTCAACGGGTAAAGCATAATTTACTATTGGAGATACTTCAAGATTTCTATCCAAACTGCATTTAGTATTTTCTAAAAGTTTTTTCAACAATGTACAGTTTTGTACTGATGAAAACTTCTGTCGACCAATTGCTTGCATCATACTAGACTCTTTGAGTGCATCAGTAGTGCCATAGTTTATATTCTTGTGTTCTTGGCTAATGTGACCTGCTTTAACATCATTAGGCTCCTTCAATGTACTTGTCTCGGGAAATAAAGTCCCTACAACTACAGAATCAATTTTATCTGATTTTGTATGCTTTTCTTTTTCAGTTATAGACAAGTTTTTATCTCTTACAGATGTTTTATCGTCGCTTTCTTTACTTTTTTCAACTGAGTCTGGTATGCAGTTTTGTTTGGGTTTCTCTTCAGAAGAATGATCCTTTGCTGAAGATGGTATATCATTAACTGGTCCACCGCTCTTTTTAAGATTCTTGATGTCCAGGCTTACTTCTGCTTTTGTTTCTAGTGCATTAGCTACCTTCTTTTTTGGCGACAAAGATAATCTTTCGTCTTTTATATTGTTACAAGCATGTTCATTATTGTAATTCTCTGTCATGGTTTTCATATTTATTTTCATAACCAATGGTGGATTCTTTGTTATAACTTTTTCACCAGAATCATCCTTAGGTTTTGATTGTTCAAATTCTTCAGGCCTGAGAACTGGTTTAATGTTCAATTTAGTCACAACAGGTATAGGGCTGTGGGCATCCATTTTTGTAGGTTCTTTTTTAGGGGATGAAGGTGAGATACTTTCTCCTGGTTTTACTAATGGTTTAATATTTAATTTAGTTATAACAGGAATGCTTTGTTCACTTGATGTAACTGCCTTAGATGATTCGTCTAAACTATCAGGTTTTATAATGGGTTTAATATTCAGTTTTGTAACCACAGGTATGTTATCTCCATTATCATCACTTGAATTCCCTGTCTCTGATGATTGATTTTCTGAATCTTTTAATGTTTCTTCATCTTGGGGCTTAATTATAGGCTTAATATTAATTTTAGTAACAACAGGTATACTATTTTCATCAATGTCAGCATTCAAATCATCACAGTCTTTTTCCTCTGAAGAATTCTCCTCAGGATTCTTTATTGGTTTAATATTTAATTTAGTTATTTTAGGTACATCATCTACACTAGAATCTACATCATTATCTTTAGGCTTTATTACAGGTTTAATATTTAATTTTGAAACAACAGGAACTTTATTATCAAAGTCCTCGGAGGACTCTCCACTGTCTGTAGGTTTCAAAATAGGCTTGATGTTTAATTTTGTTACTACAGGGATATGTTCAGCACTGTCACACATTGTTGAAGATCTTGTTACAGGTTTAATTGTTATTTTAGGCACATGTTGACTGTCTTTTACTTCAGCTGATGAAGAAAATGATTCAGTGGATATCTTTATCTTGGGAATTTCACCTTCTTTACTGGGGGTTTCTGGTGGTTTTAATGGTTTAATAGTCAGCTTTGGGCTCAGGGGCTGGCTTTCTGATTTTGCTACTGTTTTAATTGTAAGTTTTGGAATTTTCTCAAGTGGTGTGTCTGAAGGTAATTCTGATTGGCTAATTACCAACTTCAACTTAGGTTCTTGTTCTTCTTTTTCATCCTGTGGGAAACCTTTTATTGTAACCTTTGGAACATTTTTTTCAGTATAAAATTTACCTTCACTTTCAGTGCCAGGCTTTCCTAGTTTTATAGTAACTTTTGGGACAACATCAGAAGGGCCTTGATCAGAAGTAGAAGCTTGGTCTGAGGTACTGGTTTCATCATTTTCAGAATATTCTGATTCTGAAATTTCACTACTGCTTGATTTTCTGTGAATGTCATTTATTTTTTCTGGTGGCTTAAGAATTGGTTTAATATTTAATTTTGTGATACAAGGTAACTGTTCAATAGCATTTGATCTAGCATCCCCATCTACAGCATGTTGTGACCTCATTGATTTTTCATTGATATTTGCTGGTGGTTTAAGAATGGGTTTTATGTTTATTTTAGTCACACTAGGTATGTGCTGATTTTTGTCAGTTTTGTCATCTAAATCTTGTTCGGCAGGTGGCCTAATAGGTTTGATTGTTACTTTTGGTACAGGTGATTTTATCTCTTCCTGTTGTTTGAGTTTGATTGTTAATTTTGGGACCTGTTTGGTCACCTCGGATTCTTCTTGAACCACACTGTTTTTAGTAATACTGCTGTTTTCTGTCTCTAATTTAGATTCAGACAAATTTGACATGGTTAAGTTAAGTTTAAAAGGTGGAACCCTTTTTTGATCTTCTTGCACTTCTTTATTCTTTTTTTCTGGTTCAGAATGATCTGAGGTTGACAGAATTGATGCACTCGGGGTTATGCTTTCTTGTGAGGGTAAGACTTCATTTTGAGCAAATTTCGGATGTTTTGTTTCAATGTGTTCATTTTTGTCAACATCACTGACAATCCCATGTTCTAAATCATTTAATATGATGCCAGCTTCAGGGTCTACTGAACTTGGTGTGGTTTTACTAGTTTTTTGTATTAAATTACTAGAATTGGCATCAATCTCTGGTTCTAAGGAATTTGGTAGACTCAAGGTGGACGGTACAGGTAGTAAGCAGACACTGTCATCGTGTTTTTCCACTTTCTCTTGTTTTGGTGGCTGTAAATGTTCTTTACTAGGTTGGGAATGTTCATGAGAGCATACTGCTTGTTCAGAAGTTTTAACTGGATTCTCAACAACACAGTTACTGAGAGATATTGATGTTTCATTGTTGTCTTGAGATTGTGAGATACTAATGGTATTTAAAGATTCTTTAGGAGGCTCAGGCAAAAGTAATGAATGGTTATCAGATGAAGTTGACTGACACTGATCCTTATCTGATTGAATAGCTGACTGATTACTAGAGGGCTCTCTTTTAGTACCAGTATTAACTTTTTGTCTAATAAGCTTAATTTTTTTAGGAGGACTCACAGATGTTTCTGCTTTGCAGAAATTAATTTCACTAACATTTCTAATCTCTTCTGGTTTTACATTACCATGTATTGTGGGCACAGCATCAGATGAACTTGTCACATCCTTGGTGATATTTTCACTACTTATTTGTTCAGTAGCAGGTGAATTAATTATTTGAGAATCAACAGTAGAGGACACTGTAGAGTCAGGTCGTCGGTCACTTGGAGCTGGCCGTATGAGCCGCCGCCTGAGTGGTGACCGCACCTGTGGTTCTACGAGCACTGCTCTACCCTCACTAATACTACTATCACTAGACGTTGATTCTGCACTTTCTACAGTCACATTGTCCCTGCTATCACTGGATGATACACACTTCACTGTTCGTTCCTGTGTTTCACACTCACTAATGTCTGAAATGTTTTGCACAGTTTTTTCTTCACTGCTGGAAGGGATATTAGGTGAAGGGCAACTAGCAGATGCTTCAGGTACCACATTTAACACAACACTTTCTTCTGATTGAGTTGACACTGCAGGTTCATTACCCTCCAGCAAAGATGAACTTTCTGGGACTGTATCAACGCCACTGGCTGATGCATCTTGTGCCTCAGATACTACATTTGATACAGCACTATCATCCGGATGTGAAAACACCACAGGCCCATCAGATTCAGGCATAGATGAACTTTCTGGTAATGATATCGTTTCAGATACCACATTTGACACAGCATCATAATCTGATTGTGTAGACACTGTTGGATCTTCTGGTTGTGTAGATACTACTGGCCCATCGGTTTCAGGTATGGTTGAACTTTCTGGTAATGATGATGCTTCAGATACCACATTTAACCCTACACTTTTTCCTGGCTCTGAAGACAATGGTGGTCCATCAGTTTCAGGCATAGATGAACTTTCCGGTATTGATGATGTCTCAGATACCAAATTTGGCACAGTACTATCTTCCGTTTGTGTAGATAATGTGGGCTGATCACTCTCGGGCAGAGATGAACTTTCTGGTATTGAGGTTGCTTTAAAAACCGCCTCTGACACTGCACTATCTTCCAGTTTTGTAGATACCACTGGTGCTTCAGTTTCAGACATAGATGAACTTTCTGGTAATGATATTGCTTCAGAAACCAGATTTAACACAACTCTGTTTTCAGGTTGTGTAGACACTGAAGGCTCATTACTCTTAGGCAGAGAACTTTCTGGTACTGATTTTGCCTCATAAACCACATTTAGCACAGCACTGTCTTCCACTTGTGTAGATACCACTGTCCCATAATATTCAGGCACAGATGAACTTTCTGGTAATGATGATACACCACTAGCAGGTGCCACATTTGACATAATATCACTGTTTTCAGGAATTGTGGACACTGCAGGCTCTTCACTTTCAGGCAAACAGGAATTTTCTGGTATTAATGATTCATTACTCACAGATGCCTCAGGTGCCTCATTCAACACAACACTCTGTCCGACTTGTGTGGACAAAGCAAGTTTGTCATCCTGAGGTAAAGATGAACTTTCTAGCACTGAATCAACACAGCTAACAGCCCCAAGATCCTCATTTGACACAGCACTGTTTTCAGTTTGTGGAGATACTGGTACTACATTACCCACCGGCACAGGTAAACTTTTTGGTACTGATTCAACAAAGCTAACAGCCACCTCAGGAACCACATTTGACATAGCACCTTTTTCAGTTTGTATACATATTGAGTGTTCATTGTTTTCAGACAAAGATGAACTTTCAGGTACTGAATCAACACAGCTAACAGATGCCTCAGCAATCACTTTTGACACAGCACTGTTTTCAGTTTTTGTGGACACTACAGGTTCATTACTTTCTGGTAATGAAGAAACACTAGCTGGATTTAAAATGACATGTGATATTTCACTGAGAGATGATGATTCCGCTTGTGTACCAATGCCAGCTTGAGTTAATAGTTTTCTTTTGGCACTGTCGACAGCCGATGCTTCGACGGGTAGGGGCGCAGAGTTGTTGTCGCTACTCTTAGATGATTCCTGTATGATATTCGAGTGTTCACTGGTGAGTTCGAGTTCATCAAAAAGCAAGTCAACAGATTCTGAATCTAGCGGTACCCGCTTTGGTGCGCCCGGGCCGTCGACGATTTCATCTATCATGTCCAAAATCGCCTCGGTGCTTGTGTTGACGTCCTGCGCCGACGGCGACGGAACGCTATCGCCGTCGAAGTTATCTTCCGACATCGCGGGAGTTTCACACGACCGCCGCGCTTCGGTTGGTTCCTGCTGGAAACTACTAGTTGCATTGACTTCCTCGGCCAGCCCGACGTCCTTTTCCCGCGCCGATGCACGGCGGGAAGCGTTCGTCGCTGTGCCCGCATCATCTTCTGAACTCTCCATTATCTACTGTTTTGCGACGCTGTCATATCTGAAATATAAAACGCTCGCTGGGTGATATTTACGTTACGAATGGATAACCTGGCGACGTGCGAGATTGACAAGCCACAGGCACCATTCTAATTCACCATAACGCTACAAAATTTCGTTCACGGGGTCCACAGCGTTGATTATATACCTACACATGTACTTTAATTTCATATTCACGACGTTTAGATGTTATCCGAGTACGCGCAAGGTCTTGGAAACTATTCAACAGCGTAAACCGGCAAACAAAAAGCTTGTATACGCCATTTTTAAAACCAAAGACATGGCAGGTTGGGACGTACGGGCCAATAAAAAATATCCTATACGGACAATTCGGCCATTGTCGTGTTGGTAAACTGCATGAAGCCCATAGATCGCTCCACTTGAGCTTTTAGCTTGTAAAAAGAGTAATAAATATGTCTTTCGACATGTGTTAAAACGAGTCAGACAATAATTTTCTTTGGTTCCAGGAGATTTTTTTATAGTGGCAACAATGTCATACATCTTTCTATTTTTCTATTGCATGTTGAGCAACGCGGTATGCGCGTCATGTTGTGATAATTTATTGTTATTTGTTTATAATTTTGGGTGTATCTATCAAAACATGACTTAATAAAATCAATTTTAATGATATTATATTGTTTTATTAGTTCGATTGATGCAAAATATCAGTACTTTTAATTCAATTTTAAGCATTCCTTATTTTATAAGTCGTAAAATCCTTGTTGTTTTAGTCGATTAATAAAAAAGAGTTTGAGTGAGTGTATCTCAGAGAAAACAGCTTTATTATGGCCTATGCCAAATTTCATTGGCCATAAGACCATGACAGTTTTGTGAAACGAACTGACACTTCAAATCTGCAACATCATGGTGTTTCGTATCGCATGTTCAACTCGAAATAATTTTTAATTGGTAAGTATGGCAGGATTTACGGATGCAGCATTAATTTGTCCGAAAATTTAAAATGCTAAATGCATAGCTTTAACATGTTAGGATCTTGGATTGGTTATGCTTACTTAATATTATAAAAACGAAAGTCTGTTTGTTTGTTACATCTTCACGCTTAAATGGCTAAACTGATTTTGATGAATTTTGATACAGAGGTAGTTGCGACTCTGGAGACGGACATAGACTATTTTTTTTTATAAATAAATAAAGCTTTGCTATTACAATATATTTATTGTTATAGTAAAGCTACGTTTTACTAAGTTGGGTACCTGCAAATCAGGAAAGGGGAACTGTGTTACCCCGAATTTAACGCAAGCGAAGCCGCGGGCAAAAACTAGTATTTTTTTTATATATTTACTTGTTAACGTATAAGTAAAACTAATTTTGTCGATGTGTTTGAAAGTATAGGAACTAAAAAAATATTATAACGTCTCACTTCAGACAAGTTAGATTTTCCTTAGTCTTTTTATTCCAAAATAAATATATGTTACTTACTTGTACAGGATGCATTCGCTGTGTATGAACGGCAACTAACCGTAGCGTGCTGTAAGTGTTTACCTTGCCCCACGTAAAAAGTTGCAGATTAGTTAGGTGACTTGCTTAACGGTCTCTTTACGAGTTTTTTACTCAATGGCGTATCAATATCTCTATGCTCCTTTCGACCATAGACCATCCTGAAACCTTAGTGCACCCTTAGTGCTTCAATCAATCGCTGAAGCTAGTTAAAACTTTGTTAAGATTTTACGACTTTATATTCAAAGCTGATCGTTTATTTAAAATCAAAACAGGGAAGCAGGTTTACTGTACTATTATTTTCGAGCTTAGGATTGCTAAAACGACTGTTAACATGCCCATGAAATAGAATTGTTTTGAAAACCAAAAATTGACGCAAGCGAATGTTTCTATTTTGCAGAAAGTTTATAATGCCTTGAGTAAATTATCTGTATTATAATTTTCATTGTCTTTGCATCGAACCAGAGTAATGGGACAGTGTGTTATGTTTAAACTATCAAACCTCAATTTCAGTGTAAACTTATGTATATTAAAGAAGGTTTACAGATGGGAACATCAACACAAGTAGTATTGTTTACCTTGATCAGCAGTATTGTCAAAGAGTATAATAATATATCGGGAGTAATGTACTGTTTGGTCAAATATTAATATAGGTACATACCTAATTATATTTCAATTAATTTCAATGCCTTGCCTGAAAATAATGGATGTTCATTGTTTGCAATTTTAGTGAAAGCTGTAAGCACCACTACTGTCCTGTTGAGAGTAATGTGGAAGAAGCCTGTACTAGCTTTTTTTTTGATAGAGTGGATGGCCAAAATAGGTTTTTTGGTCTATCAAAAGGTCGGAACAATCTTACTAGTCTGTGGCAAAGAGGTCAGAACTATACGTTTGTCAGGTTGTCACAATGTCACTTGTCATGCTTGTAATTGTCAAATGTGACGGATTGGTTAATATTATTTTTTTAGAAGAAAACGTGAAATGTGCGTGACTTGATTGCGCCTATAAATAATAAAATAAATTCGTAACGCTGGACTTTATAATCGCTTGTGTTTGAAAATTTATGCACTATCCATAATGACTACAATCAGACCATTTGTGTGTGAAGATATGTTAAAATTTAACAATGTGTGAGTTTTTGTATTGAGTTAAATCCAAATTCGAACTGTGATTTTTCTATAATATAATAAATTATACTTTTTATAATTTTCTCATTTATAGGAACTTGGATCCCCTGACTGAGACTTATGGGTTATCATTTTACACTCAGTATTTAGCCCATTGGCCTGAATATTTCCAAGTTGTGGAGGCACCAAGTGGAGAAATCATGGGATACAGTAAGTCACATCGTAAAACGGACTATAATTATTCATGATTCACCCATTTATGCAATGTACTTATTGTTGATATCTTTAACAAAGTAATATTATTTTTTTATCCTTTCAGTAATGGGAAAGGCTGAGGGACATGGTGACAACTGGCATGGTCATGTAACTGCCTTGACTGTTGGCCCAGAGTACAGAAGACTAGGCCTTGCTGCAACACTTATGAATATTTTGGAAGATGTGTCTGAGAAGTCAGTTTCCTTCTAATTATATTTTTTTTTTGTTCTGATTCTAGATTTGATTAATGTTTTTTTTTTTCAGGAAGAAGGCTTATTTTGTAGATCTCTTTGTAAGAGTAAGCAACAAGGTTGCAATTAATATGTACAAGAATTTGGGTTACATAGTTTATAGGACTGTATTAGAATATTATTCTGGAGACCCAGATGAAGATGCTTACGGTATAGTATTTTTGAGATTTTTATTTAATTAAAATAAAAAAAGTTTCTAGTAAATATTACTCCTATATTCTTTCTTTCCAGATATGAGAAAGGCTTGTTCAAGAGACATACATAAAAAGTCTGTTATACCATTGACACATCCTGTTCGACCAGAAGATGTAGATTAACATCTCAATAAATCATTCATATATAAAAGTTTTACATTTTATTTAAAAAAGTATATAACTTATATTATTCATCATCTTCTGATTCATTTCTCTGTGGTGGTGTTTGTCCTTCCTCTTCATCATCTTCTTTGTTTTCAGTCTCTGAAGGCAGTGTGACTTCTTTTTGTTTGCGCCAATTTTTAGCAGCAGCAAGCAATTTAAGATTAGGTCTAACCATTTCGTCTTCTGGGAATATGTAGTCAAATACTTCTTCCCACCCTTCTTCAACTCCACTTTCACTGATAATCTTTTGCCTCTTTTTGACTCTTCTTGGCATTTTGGCCATAACTTTTTCAAGCTTCTCTTCTTCACCAATTTCTGTTTCAAAATCTTTCCAAGCTTCTAAAAGAAGTACTCTTGCCTCCTTTTCACCAGCACTTCGAAGGCTATCATTAGCACGCTCATACACACGCCGTGCTAATTCTACATTTATATTATCAGCATTTTCAGCATTCAGCTCAAACTTTGCATAAGACAGCCATACTTTCACATGTACTGTTCTTTCTAACAACCTTTCATAAAGTTGTCTTGCTTTTTCAGTTTCTCCCTGCTGAACTTCAAAGTCTATGTAGCTTTTCCATAACAGTTCTGGCATATCTAGTCTTGGCTGTCCCACTGCAATTTCATAAATGGCTCTGGCCCTGTCAATGTCCCCTAATAATGTCTCTAATTCAGCAAACTTGATCCAGGTTATGCAGTTTTCTGGGCCATACTCCAGAAACTTCTGGTATAATATTCTACATCTATCAAATTCTCTCAATTGAATCTCCAAATCAATATAACCTCTGTACAATTTGTCTCGAGGGCATATACCAAGAGCCATGCCCAATGTCTTTCTTGCTTGTTTTAGATCTTTACATCTGACTTCAAATTGGGCATACATCAACCATATTTTGGAGAATGTAAAGATTTTGTGTGGTATTAGTTCTAAACATGTTCTGTAAACTTGTCTTGTTCTCTCTGCATCCTCAGCTTCTAACTCTTCATATAATGCATAATTAATCCACAGATAAATATAGCGTCGCCAGAACTGTTTGTCTTTAGAAGGAGGAACATTTGCTATGGCTCTTTCATATGTGTCCCTGATGTCATCAACATTCCCTTCATTTTCAACAAGCCTGATGTAATCAAACCATGCATCGTAGTTGGTAGGATTCTCAATAACTTCCTGCTCATACATGTATTTTCTCTTGTTTACAATAACATCTTCAATACCAGATCTGTCACCATACTTCTTCTCATGTATTGTGTAGGCTTTATACAATTCCTTGTTCCTGTCTTTTGGAATATGATCCAAAGCATATTTGTAAATAACCCTTGCTCTGTCATGTTCTTTTTGGTTTTCTTCAAACTTGGCAAAAGCAATGAACAATCTTTCATCTAGTTCTTCATCACCAAAGAACTCAACAGCTCTTTCAAATACTTTTCTTGAACCATTTATAAATCCATGATTTTCTTCAAACTTTGCATATTTTATCCAGTTTTTTACATCAGGATGTACCATGACAAACCTTTCATATATTTGCCGAGCCCTATCCAGTTCTTTGTATCTTAATTCAAAGTTAATGTATGTTTGCCATGCTTGTTCATCTGGTTGCCATTCCATCCAGCGTTCAAAGACCTAGAAAAGATATGAAACAATTTAATTTATTAAACAATTTTCAGGTAATGTCTTATCTTTCATGATAAACTTTGTAATCAATACACACTTGTCTGGCACCAGCAACATTCTCCAACATCTCTTCCATGTAGGTGTACTTATACCAAAACTGTGATACTCTAGGTAGTATGGTCACAGCTCTATCCCATAAGTTCCGAGCATGATTCACTTGCCTGTTCCTCATTTCCATTTCAGTGTATTTCAACCTAGACAATAGTTAATTAAAGAACAGTTAATTAAAAATATATACTGAGGGATTTAATGGTATTGGCAGACAGAAATTGTGCAACATTAAATCACAAACTTACCAAAGGGTAACATTCCTGTGGTCCACATCCAAAGCTCGCTCATAAATGGATCTTGCTCTCTGGACTTGCTTTTGTGATTCTTCCCACTGAGCATATTTAAGCCAGTTTCCAATAACCTGAAATTAGAAGAATTTTTGTTTACTATTGGATCTTGTTGCTCATCACAGCAGATTTACAAACAAATCAATATTTTTTTTATGATTTTCCATACGCAAAATACGCGCCTCAGACGTGGAGTTGCAGACACCAGACCATTATACAATACAACAATGATGTAAATAAAATAAAGTAGGTTGAAGCTTATGAGCAACTTAGAACCGAATGCCACAGTGAAAAGCTTGCTTCCGACGATGAGTTATGATTCTAATGGGATGAATAATAACTACAGAATATTATTAGTTTTTAGGTTAGGTATTTTAATACAAAATAATATTTCATTCAATTTAATATTTTTAGTTTTCTTACAAGTCTGTTCTTTCGGATATTGTCCTCAAAAGCCTTTCTCTTACGATGCTGATAATCCCTCAGTTCCTCTGGATCAGAGATCTTCTGCTTTGGTGGCGGCGGTAAAATTTCCAAATCTCTCTCTTTGGCTTCTCTGAGAAGCTGCTCAGCAGTAATTTGTATCTCTGCTGGTGCTTTATTTTTTACCTGAAATCATACAAATTGCAGATAAATAGGGTTAAACCTGGTTTCTTGTAGTTGTAAAACAGTTTTGGGTATGAACAAGAAAGCTACCTTTGCCACTTTGGGCATTTTTGTTGTTTTGCCGTCCATGGCTTTTTCTAAGTTACAAATATTAACTTTCTGTAATTATTAAACTAAACTAAAGGTATAATATCGTAAATAGGCGACGAAACGACGCAAATCGTGTGTAAATATAACAGATAATTGACAATGACAACTAACTAAACTGACAATACGACAAATCAAAGACTATAGAATAATTGAAAAAAATAGCGTCAGTGCAAGTGGCTATTCAAAATATTACTAAACGGCTAAACGGTCTCGTCGCGATACTTTCGACTAAAGAGTTACAATTACGAATTTTGACTCAGAAGTGCCGTGCTCGGCCGACGAAGAGAAAGGCTGGAAAATGGCTTGCCTGGACTCTGATCGGCCCGCAAAAGCCGCTTTTTCAGAGACAGTAGACTGAGCCGCTCTGCAGGTTGATACGGAATAATCTTATTAATACCTCCACCAATATTGCTGAGCTATCCTGCTTGCTGGCTGAAAGCAAGTGGGAGTCGGGCTTATAGCTCGGGTAGGTACTTTGCTAGATAAAAGAAACTTCCGACTTACTACGTGTCTGCGATTGGGTGCTCCTTGATAGAACCCACTTGACTTGGTTCGCGTTGATAGAAAGAGCAGATTAAAATTTGGATCGGTAGTTATGTGTGTTTCAGCCGTTTGGGGTTGAAACACTGGTAGCTGGGGAGGTAGCGTTGCATTTTACATAATAATTTCTGGTCGATTGATTCATATCTGAACTTATTCCTTATGGATAATTATTTAATAATCTAAACGTCAGCAGGCTCAGAAGGGGTGGATCGAGTGGGGAAAAAAAAATAATTATGTAAAAAAAAAATTCCAAAAATGTAATCTGGTCGTTTAAAAATTTGAACAGCAATAGTTTAAACAATAATAATAATTATAGATATAATCAGCAGTAAAGATAATGGCGGGTTGTACGTCAGCAGGTCATATCCGCACATATTAAAAATAATTATCTTCAATTCATTTCTGGTCGAATGAAATTGATACATATTATTCTTTATGCTATTAAAATAATTAAAACATGCCTCAGCAGACCTATTGATAGGGGTAAGATCGTCAGCAGGGGGATTATAAGTGCAGAGCAATTATTTATTCCGAGTATACAGTAACTATTTGTATTATCCAACTGACGACTTTCCCCTCTTCAATTATTCTGCTGACTATTTTTTTTATTTAATATGTTGTTTAAATTACTCTCAGTATTAATTTCAAGCGACCAGAAATTAATTTGATTATAAACAATGCCTTTTTTATTGCATATATAATCTATATACTATATGTTAGCTGGCGGACGACTTTCCCCTCTTCAATCACTATGCTGACTATCTTTTTTGTGTTTAAAATACTCTTAATATTAATTTCAAACGACCAGAAATTAATTTGATTATAAACAATGTCATTTTTATCCCTTCTTTATTGCATATATAATTTATATACTAAATGTCAGCTGGCGGACCGTTTTCCAGTCTTCAATTATTCTGCTGACTATTTTTTATTTAATATATTGTTTAAATTACTCTTAACATTAATTTGTGTTAATCATATTGTTGAATAATATGCAGCATATTAAAAGAAATTTACAGATCAGCATTCTATTTGGAACTGGTAATAACTGCGTGGTCAGCATCAGCTATATCCTTACTAATATAATAAAAGCGAAAGTGAGTTTGTTTGTTTGTTACGTCTTCACGCCTACATGGCTAAACCAATTTTGATGAATTTTGGTATAGAGATAGTTGGGACCCTGGAGACGAACATAGGCTAGGCCTGGAGACGGACTTTTGTTTAAAAAAAGTGAGAAATGAGGGAGAAAGAGGGAAGAAAAGGGAAAACTTAGCATTGCTATTACAATAAATAAGGCGCTAGGGCAAAAACTATAAGTAGCAGGTACCTGCAAATCAGGAAAGGGAAATTGTGTTACCCCGAATTAATTGCGAGCGACGCCGCGGGCAAAAGCTAGTGATTTAATAAATCAGTTTGCCGAAAAAAAGGCAAGGAGAGTGTATATTTAATTTGAATTGTTTGTAAAAAGAGGAAAACGTGACTGATAGATTTATTATGATGAATAAATATTTCTTTTAATTTTATGCAATTTTTTGTTTGTTAGAAATCTTTACCCTTCCTAAGGGACCCCCTAGCCAAAGCACGTTTCTACGCGACCCTAACGTTTCGACGTTGTCCCTAATGCTGCTGCTTTAGATTTGAAATGGATTCATTGGCGGTATTCTTTCGGTTTTACATAATTTATATTTTTTCATTTACAAGCATCATTGAAGACAATGCAAATGAGCCGCGTAAGCACTGTCAGTGTACAGGAACGATTTCATTAGTCCCAATTAAAGCCACCGAGCCAGATAAGCTTGCTGCACTACATCATTTTGTATGCAAGAATGCAAATAATAATATTGCAGGCTGCCGTGTGAGTTGTACAGAACACTGTGTATTATTACAGCGAGTTTTAGTCCAACAGCAGAAGTTCCTAGTATGTTTCGACTTTGTAACTACATAGAAAGGACACACTAGAAACTTATCAGAGCCGTAACTCCTGATTCCTTTGAACTATCCATAGTTAAAGTGAGATGTCAAGACAGGTGTCATTTGTCAAGTTCCTCGAATGTCAAACACACAAGTCCAAAATAAATATAACCTCAATCTTGATTGATTCAAAAACTTCGTTATCAAAATAGTTAATTAGTTATAAGTAGCATACTTTTAAAAATAAAATTGTTGTTGATTTCTTAAATACCCACCGTTTTTTATAATGTTGTATTCATTAACTCGTATTATTTCCCCACGTAGTTCAAGTAAGTGTTCTCCAAGTATCCCTTTCGATTTTGGACTGTAAACATACTTAAATAAACTGAAATCTAGCAAATATTAAACCTCACATTCTGATCTTACAGTTGCAAGAGTTGTCACACGAGTTTTTAGTCAAAAGGCTTCATTCATAAGAGAAAAATATCCTGATGAGCAAATAGACTACTTGAAGTCAATCATTGAAAATAATTCAGAAGACTGGGGCGTTGTAAAGAATGATATTCTGTCCAAACAAGGCAATGTGAACCAAAAGAATGTTGATGCTGTCATGTTAAAGTTTATGATGGGCTTGAAGAATTATAATGCAGCACTGTCTTTTGCCGAACATATTAAAAGTTCAACTGAAGAACTATCTTTAGGCACAATCAATGCTTTGTTGAATCTTTACTATGAAATCGGAAAGACAGACAAATTATCAAAAGAGCAAACAAAGTTTATTTTAGGTGCTCATAAGAGTTTACATGAAAAATACAAGTTTCTAGAGTATAGTACATGTGAGAGGTTATTACATGCACTTTGCATTATAAACGAATGGGAAAAAGCTTTGAAGGTTTTAGGTGAGATACACTTGAGCACTGTTCCCACACATTCTGCCTATAGTATCCTAATAGCTACTTTTTTCAAGCTAAATAAAAAGAAAAAGGCTTTGGAACTTATTGATGAAAGCGTCAAGTATAAGAGGCCTCTTCTAGAAAATGCTTATGAAGCTTGGTTGAATTACATTTTAAGAAAATACAAAGACAAGAAAGTAATAGCAAAATATTTGGATGAAGTTTACTCATTAGTAGCTAAGCATTGTGCTATTATTCCTTTGAATACCGCCAATAAATTAAAAGAGTTGTATATCTCTATGGGCTGGGATGCACAGTTTACTAGAATAAGGAAAGTGGAGTAAGTGGCTAGCAGTATCTTTCATAATTAAACTGAAGTTTTTTTCTACACTTTTAGTAATGGTTTTTCTTTTTTTAGTGGCCAGTGCTCATGCTGTAATGATAAATTAGACTGTTTATCATTAACCGATGAAGAATTCACCTCACTACAGCAAAATGTGAAGGAAAAATTGATAGTAGGTTCAGATTTATTTTTAAAAACGTCTCCTGAGGAACTAAAGAGGTTTTCAAACTTTGTAGAAAAAACTGCACCTTATGATATTGTATTAGATGGGCTTAACATAGCCTATACTGTTGGTCTAGGTAATAATATGAATAAGGTCAAGTTGTTGAATAATGTTGTTGAACATTTTGTGAGACAAAACAAAAAGATCCTGCTTTTAGGCAGGGAACACATGATGAGATGGGATAGAAGAATCATGAAGCAAATCATGAATAATACAAGTTTTTTCTTTACTGATAATTTGTAAGTTGATATTTTTTTCTGTACCCACATATATATGTATTTCTTTAAACCTCATGTACAATAGTGGTACATGATGAACTTTATACCACAAATAAGGCATTCTCTACCTTTGGGTGAAATGCGACAACATTGTGTTATATCTTTCCATTTTCGCCCCCTGTTATTTGTGGTACCACCCAATAAGCTGAAGACACAAGTAATAAATTGCTTTCTTATCAAATAAAATATTTGAAAACTGAGGGAAACCACTCGGGTAGAAATTTTAGCACAAATTATGTGAAGTGATTAAAAAAAATAAAATTCGTCTTAACTTTTAAAACATAAAATTGGACCAACCTACTCAGGATTAAAAAGTTTTGGAAATGACCTTTGTATAACCATACACCCTCTACTTAACCCTTCAGGAATAATTGGTGTTATATGATAATTTCCTTGCAGATCCCAAGATGATCCATACTTCATAACAGCAGCCATACTAAGTGGTCCAAAAACTGACATAGTGTCCAAAGACTTATTAAGGGGTCACAAGTTCCTCTTAAAGGAAGAGAATCTGAGACTTATATTTAAAAGGTGGCAGTGGCAGCATCAGTGGATGGTCTACCCAAATAATAAAACACCTTTACAGGTAATAGATTAATGCTTAGGTTAATGCATAAACAAAAAACCGAGGCAAGTGCGAGAGGACTCGCACACCGAAGCTTCCGTGCAAACTTGCGACATAAAGGGTCACATCTTTTGATTGCGTAGACTTGATGAGTGGTATGGTTTTAATTTCAACTTAATGCCTTAAAGCATTCACGAGATAAAGGGTCTTGAAAGACAGACAGACAGGCGGACAACAAAATGATCCAATACGGGTTTCATTTTTAACTTTTGAGGTACGGAACCCTAAAATGTTGTTAGATAATACATTATCATCACTGGCAAATTGCATAGCAGTGTTTAACCCCGGGCTGGAGGCCTTAAAGTACTGTCTAACTAATGCGTCGTCCTAACTGTTGTGGATCGTAGGATGGCGCGATGTGTTCTTGTCGTGCCATGAAGTGGTCAATGACACTTTGCCTGTGTTCGGGCGATGGCTTGCGAGCCTCAATTAGGACACTGAAGAGATCTTTATTTTTGAACTCATGTGTCAATGTACGATCGATAGCCAGTAAGGACGACGTTTAAGAAAGAGCTAAAAAGTGAAGTGAGGAGGTGAAAAAAAAAACGGAAACTTCTTTTTGATTTTGAGCAATAAATTAGAAGCTCCTGGTGAGACAGCATTCAAGAACTAAGTGCTCAAAACATTTTTAATGTAAGTTCTAAACGCCTAGTTAACGCTTGCCGTGACCCAAGGTTTGGCTTTTACCTTGGCCAGAGGCTGAGTATTGTCGTACAACGTGGCAACGCCGCCAGTCTCTTGGGCGCATAACCAGCTACCAGAGTTGAGGAAATAATGAAAAAAAATAACTTCGATTTTATATATATTATGTATAGAAACAAGTTTAAACAAATTGTAGAACACAGGTTGCGCGAATACACGATTCTTCCAACTCACCAATAATACTGGAATTAAGGGTAATATTTAAGCAACGCTAATAGTTTTAACTAATTTTCAGGCTCCCTTAAAGTTTACCCCCTGTGCTCAAAAGAAGAATAACACCTGGCATCTTCCTTTCGACCGAGAGATGTTTACAACAGGTTCACAAATCAACGATGGAACACCTGATCTTTACAGCTGGATCTGTTTAAGGCAAAAATGATAAATAAATATATAAAAATTTTGTAACAAAATGTATTCTTTTTATGTACCTAGGTAAGTAAGTTTTAGTTTTCTTCAATCTACATTAATATTATTAAGAGGAAAGATTTGTGTTTTTGTATGTAACGAATGAATTAAAAAAATAATGGACCGATTTCAAACAATATTTTTCTATTATAAAGCTACTTACATTATTACTGAGTAACATAAGCTATATAACATTACGCTATTACCCACGGAAGAGGGTCAAATATGCGGATAAAACCGCGCATGACAGCTAGTTAATAAATAATCAAAGCTTTAAGACCGCGAAAGTAGCTCGATCAACTTCACCACTCGGGTACCAGATGATCTGCGTTAGAAACTTGGGACTAAGTTACGTAAGTGAGTGTGACCTGGCACTTCCCGTTCCTCCACACTAATGTAATTGCTGTATGGCGTTCCAGTGCAGTGAATGAATAAAAATGATATTTTTATTCCGCGCGAGTAAAGCCCAGGGCACAAAAAAGGTTTTCTCTATGTTTACTAAAAATCATGGCTGAAAACTCTTTATGTTAACGTCAAAATATATTTTCTTACGTCGAACGTCTTACAAAACTCAACATGTAATGTGATATTTTGGAAGCTTTTATTTAAATTATTAGTGCTATATTGTCGTAAGCAAACATGCCGACGTCGTCAATGAAACCTTCCCCGAGGGAGAGCCAGCTCTTAACTGAACCATCCCAGTCTGACAAGAGCTTTAAGAGCGATAAAAGGGAACCTGATACAGCAGACAAAAGAAAGAAAAAGGAAGGTAACCTTACTTAACCGCATGTTTAGATGTTATATGGCCGTGGGCATTTTCAAACATTTGTCGTGGAAATCTACTACATGTGTACTTTTTTCCAGTTTCGTTCATAATTTATTTACACCTTTAAATACAACTTTAACCTCTTGAACGCTATTGACACATTTATGGGGCAAGCTAACGCGAGCTCTGGAAGCTAACGACAACAATATTGTGGTAAAATGGCTTGGCGTGGAGGGCACGCGCGTGTGTTTATGCTCTGGCGTTGAAAAGGTTAAAACCAAAATAAACTTCAGCTTGTGCTAATACTACAAATATTGTTAACAAACCTTAAATCGCGCAAAGTGGAAGGGAGACTTTAGAGTGGGACAGATCAGGCAGATTAAAAAAAATGTAAATAACACTAACAACATAGGTACCTACCTAAAAGTAGAAATACAAATTATTGGAAAGTAGAACTTCAATAGATTTTAGGTTTAACTAGTTGGATCATATAACGACTGCTTTCTAACTCAAGGGAACCTCAAAAAGCAGCATTATCATACTATTAACATATAGTTGGAACTTTACCATACGATAATAAAGCAAAAATAAAAATCACGCTTTCATCAGTAGACCAGGTATAAATGAGCCCGACTACCGCCAGTTTTCTATTTCCTTGTTTTGTTCGCTTTTAACTTTGATTAAAAAAAATACATAATTATATTGTATACGTTTTTGTGTTTTGGGCAGGCCTACAATGGCCGGTTTAGCAGAATCTTATTAGGATAATAATATGAGTCACAGTCACAGATGCAGTAAGGTTATACCTATTTTGAATTGTCATTTGTGACCATTACACGAATTGTAACGTAAGTAATCTATTTTATTATCCTGTTATGATTCTGCTAAAGCGCCCATTTTAGGTCCGATGACCTGGATCGGTTTAGCCTCAGGAATTCAGGATAGTTACAGAGTCAGGGACCCCTTTAAAGACAGGACGTAATTATCGTTATAAATGCATATTTAAAGTGATAAATTACGTATTATTAGTTGTTCTACTTATACAGGCTATTGCACTAAACAGTCCTGATTATTGTATATTAATATCGAACAAAGTATATAAAGGTTGGAATATTTCTTAGCCGCTGGAGTTATATCAATGCTAATGTGTCCAGGTCCCGCTTAACCAATTTTCGCTGTATTTACAGTCTGTTACAGCCATAGGTACCTAATTTAATTGGCTCGGCGGCGGCGCTTGGCTCTTGGCTCGGCTCGATTATGACTTTCAGAAGTTGTAGTGGTTTAGGAATAGACGAGCGGGCTTGCCCCAGAAAAAGAAAAATCAATTTCTTAAATTTGTTCCCCTAAGGTGGCGTTCCTATGAAAAAGTCGGAACGTTTACGTCGGAACATGGAACGCGTGGAGATGTTGGCTCGCCCCAACGCCCGCCGACTCCGCGACCTTTGGGATGAGAAGTGCGAGACGTTGCCTCGTGAGCGCAGAGATAAGATCAAGAGCGCTTTGGAGGATGACTACTTCCTTAGTCCTGAGTATGATTAAGACTCGGTTTCTGATTTGAGAATTTGAAGTTGAGAAAATGTCCACTACTTCATTTTGGATTTTTAAATTTCGAAGGAATCACTTCAAGTGGGAAACTACTTACCTACTGTTTAAGCGGAGTTTCAGGTTCTCCATTTAAAATTTTGAAATCAGAAACCCATAGTTAAGCATTTACAGTTTAGCATACCTGGTACTTTTGGGTTTTTTGAATGACATTGTGGAGTAAGTCACACTTTTTCAGTAGGTAACGTTTACTAACAGTGACATGTTGCAATTAAAATCAACATGGTGCTTTAGTTGTGGCTTTGTATGTGATTTCATAAAACATAAATACACATCATTCAATTCAGTAGGTACGCTCAACGACAGAAGTCTAAACACTGCTGGTTTTACAATTCAATTGAGAAAGTTTTACAAAGCTCATTGTAGATGGCGTGACCATAGCTAGGCTACTGCTAACGTTACTGATATTACAAATGACTATGACGTCCGCAGATTTTCAACAAATGACTATATTTGGAACTAGTTATGCTAGCGCCATTCGTTTCATAGCTACCTTTCCCAATCCCCATTCAAGCAATATTTTCCGATACATTGCATATCAGCATAACATGTAAAGAAATGAAATGTTTAGTAAAGAGTTTAGATACCTAGTGTTTGAATTTTTTTTTAGGTACTGATTGAAAAGTATGGCTAAAAAAACCAACCTACTTTTCCCGCTGACTGTATCTATCTTATACAATCGAAATGACTACAAAACCATTTTGCGTAAACTTTTGACAATTGTCCAAAACGCGTTTTAATATAACGACGATTAGGACATAGTAGGCAATGCTCGTTGTGAATGCCCATTCATGCGAAGCTCGTGATGAAATATGTACCAACCAGAACTCCGAACGAATTTCCATGAGATGTGACACAGATCGTATCAAAGAGTTCCTATGTGGGGCATAGGAGACCAGAAAAATGGTTCATTCGCTGTGTGTAGACAAACTTCCATTAGAATTCCTACGACACTCTTTCCACGGAAATTCTGGAACTCCCTTAGACTGAAAATACGCAAGAAGTTGAACTAATGACCGAGTTCATTGATGCTTTCTTTCATTACACGCCATTCTTATTAATTTTGAACCTTCTATGAATATCCCAATTCTTTCCTACTTCCTTGATCAGGTCGCGTCCTGATTGCTCTATAAATCAGAAGTTTAATATTTGGATAAAATATATCATTATTTTAAGTTTTATTCACGATCTTCTTACACAGGCAAACTGAGCAGTACTTCTTAGCCTTGAGCGAAGCTTCAAGGATTGGTGTCGGCACGACTAACCGCAGGGATGTGAATGAGAAGAACAAGGAGCTCCGCCAGAGGCAGACCTGGCTCGTGAACTTTAGTGCTCAGGTTAGATCAGGGGGCCAAGCTCGATAGCAGTATTTCAATCCTAATTAATTTTGGGAAAGATATTATGATGTATGACGGGAAGTATTGCTCCATCTATTTCCTACTCTAAAGTAATAGTTCAAACAGTCCCTCATGACTAAAGGTTTGTACACAAAACGGTGAATCAGCGCTATGCGAATTCGCAACGCAGAAAACTGAGTGCACAAAACACGAATTGCAGCAAGGCGTCTTCCTTCCATAATTCGGGTGACCATTCCTTTGACGACCGTTAACCGTTCTAAACGTATTTTTTTAAACTAGGTCGTGACATGAATCGTAACTGGAAGTGCGTATTTCTGTTTTTGCTAAGAAGATATAGAAAAATGAATTTGCGAATCAATTCGCAACTTCCTGCGATGCGTCGTGGGAGCTTGTAGATTTTTGCGATGCGGCATTCAGTTCATGCTCATGCATCGCAGTTTTTTGTAGATACAAGCCCTAAGAAACATAACATTAGGTCCGCTAGTATTCTCGCTAGGATATACCTTACGGTACGATAGGCGAATGTACAGCTACTATCTACTTTTTTTAAATAGACGGGGCTGGGCTGACAATTGTTCGCCGTCTACTCTTACCTGTTCTAAATACCTAAAATAACCATAGAGGTTGGTTGTCAAAGCAAAGATAATACCTACAACCTTTAATTTAATGATTTGACATTGATATTTACTTTGTTTTATATTTTATTATTTTTTTTTTTATTTTTTTTTAGATTTTTTTTTTTTATTATGACATTTTATGAGATCATTATGATCTCATTAATTTATTTTGTACATATTTTCTAGTCTGTAGTTGTTTATTGTGAATGTGAGGACCATGTGGATCATAATTTTTATTTACTTTGTTTGTTTTTGACGATTGTCTGGCAGTTGAGTACTATTAGGGACCTTCACCAATGTCCTTTTTTTGGTATTGTTCGTCGTTTCGTTGAGCTCCTTGGGTTATAAGTCGAGCTACACGATAACTGACAAATGCTTGCACTGACTGGACAGGTCTACTCAATCTGTGTGGTGCTTTCTTAAAAAGACCACTTCAGACACTAATCTGCATAGTCCTCATGTAAGTTGACCAAGATTTTTTGTCTGGACTTTAAAAGAGACTATGACCTCTGAGTTTGTTTCGGCTGTTTCTTCTCAGAGTAGTCGGGTACGAAACACCGGCCTCATCTAGTTTTAAAAAAAAAGACGTGTAAAAGTGTTTGTGAAAACCTACTTGCAAAATAAACATCATTTATCATTTATCATTTACATATTATAAAGGATGTTGTTCTGTTCAGGTGGCGTATCGTCTATGTGATTACATAGCTAAGGGACAGAAAGAAATGTTGGTTTCCAACCGCCTGAGAAGTATCGCCGATGTCGTCTTGGAGAGAATTGCTGATATCCTGGGTTAGTATTCTGGGTATTGAATTTTAAATTCGATCTGGCGAATCAATTAGGACACACTTTGGGAAATAATTAGTAGGGCTCGCCATAACTTAACTTCCCTTTCGTAGCTCATTCTTATTGCAAATGCTATTTGTTGATCAGATTTTCTAGTTTTTACAGGACCGATATTCTAAATACAGGTGGATTTCTTAAAACTTACAAATTTTGTTTTAAATGCCAGGTGAACCAAAACCGACCCGAACGAATCCCGGTCGCCTCGCTCGGTTTATGGTCGCCGTTTCCGATCGCATCGCGGTCTGGATCGAGAACGTGGTCTACCGAGCTGATGCCTGTGAGCCCCTTGGAATAACCAAGGGGCCTGACGATCACATACGTCTTGACGCTGAAGCACCACTCAAATGCTGATTCTAAGGTTCAAATTGCAAGGTGAGTTGGCTGTCTGAACATTTTGGGCTAGGCAGGCGCCTAGCAATCGCCTATGAATAGGCATTCATAGACGCTGCTTAAAGGAGTCTGCCCACTACACCTTATCATACCATGAACCGTATCACAACTAGAGAGATCTACCGGCCAACAGCGTCGGCGTCGGTACTGTCAAAATGTTTTATGAAACGCTGCTGAAACGTTCTAATGGGCATAGTAGTAGGTACTTAGGTATCATGTTTCTTTCCGTGCTTGATACGTTCATGGCATTGTGGATCATGGATTCATGTTATTGTACGTCACGGTACATAGGTAGGTACTGTGATGTAACGTATACAACATTATTTTTAGTATATGCAAAACCTGAAAATAGTTTGTTCAGAATAAGTAACTGAATCGATTCCAATAATTTTTACACCATGTTATATTTTGTCCCAAAAATATTATTAAAAGGTTACGAGTACTTAGTAGGTATACGAAATCATACGGCGCGCAACAAGGTCACGGCAGGTCAAAGCGACAGTACACACGTGCGGCGCCGTTTGAGCCGCGCGGTGACCGTGTTTTTGTACGGACAGCCAGGTAAAATAACAAGCTTATAACTTTCTGATTATTCATGATAAAGTTCTGAAATTTTGTACATAGATTCTTCACATAAACATACTAGACACGTGTTTCGGCTTTCGCATAAAGTAAAACTAATGTTGTAGACGTTTTACGTAGGTACGTCTACACTATAGTGGGCCTTTATGATAAGTCAAGAACGCCATGATTAGATGTTTTTATTAACCATAGTGTTTTGAAGTTTTTAATCGTTTTAACTCTAATCAGCGTTTATGTGTAAACATTAAACACATATGGGTGTGATAGGTAAATTAAAATGCTAATCCTGAAAGTAATGAGGTGTTAAATATTGTTTAACGATTATCAAAACAGATGTACTGAATGCTGGTGATTTCTAACAAGTTATTTAAATTTATTTTATGGACATACAACATTCTAATGTAGAAATATGATGATAAAATGGAATTTTATGGCACAACAATAATGCATAAATTGCTTTAGTATGACGTGATTCAGTGAAGATAAAGTGCACTAAGGTTCAGCTATACTCAATAAATTGTTACTAATGTTATATAGAGGTAAAGTTTGAAAGATTGATCCCATTTTGAAAATTCTTTCATTCATGGAACGCTACATTATCCGAGAGTGTCAAAGGGTATACCTATTTAAATCGTGAATGCCAATAAAAATCCTGTTAATAAAATGCCAAGGGACGAGTTCTGATCAACACATGAGCACATAGTTAAATCAAACAACGAGTCTTTTTTTTTTTCGGGTGGGAAATCATCTAATTACTTCCCCCGCTCTGGGCGGAGCGGGGGGGCATGTCAGACTTTTACTGACTAAAACCCACCCATGTTCCTTCAGTTGCCCTTTACGTTCCGGGGCCGCGGTATCTCTTTCGAACAACCCGCAACCCCGGAACAACGAGAGTCTAATAAATTAAACAGGTACTAAAACTAACTTTCAAAACTTCTGTAATTCCGTAACTAGTAAACACTCTTTTAAAAAGTTGCTCCACAATCAAAGGGAGTATTGCATCGTTAGTGGTTCACTTATGTTCCAGTGACCAGTGAGAAAAAATTAAGTATGCTATCAGACTGATTGGTAAGAAAATAGGGGAAGACCAAAGGAACCATGGCTGGATTGAGAGAAAGATTAGAGTAGCTAGAAAAGGGTTGACACATAGGATGACCAGTAAGGGGAAGTTGTTGAAGAAGAGTTTATTTATTATTTTTCCACCTAATGGTTTTTACAGACATGTAGTCTCAATTTCCACACTTAGGGGAGCCACACAAACACCAATAAATAATCACCAACATCGGTTGTTCTGTGTTTAAACAATCATAATTTGACTAACAAGGCCCAAATTCGATGCATGATCAATTATTAACAAGTTCCAAGTTACGACTCCGAGTACGACACCAGTCAAAAGCTATACAGAGGACAACATGTTAAATGTCCTCAGAAATTCTGCTAAATAGCAAATAAAAAGAGTTACACCGACCCGTATTTAGGGTCGGTGTAACGTCCGTATTAGGACGAGGGCAGGAAAATCATAATTTGTCAATTTCAATATCAAAGCGAGAGTCTAATTTAATATGATATCTTAGATAGGCTGCCCTTCTCCGTGAGTTCTACCATTAAACGTTAACTTTCACTAAAAATAATCGTTTTCCAGATATATTTTTTGTATAGAGTTACTTAGTAAGAAGTGTGTTATAATAAAAGAATTCCTATCTCAGAAAGTTTTCAAGGAAACTTCACAATCTTCTCATGCATGATTTATAAACTATTGTTGCAATAACATAAATCAATAAACGACTGTCAATTGAAACGCGTCCATACCTACATAACAAGCATTTAATGTGAGCTCAGCGAATGACTAAATTATGACAAACGCCTACATTTTGATCTAGTTATGTATAATTATATACGTAACCTTATATACCAGTATTTACACCGACGTTTATGATTTTAATTTACACTTTTATGTACTTTGCATACTGGATAACAAAGAAGTTAATATGTTACGTTCTGTATACTATACTTATGAATTAATGGTATGGATATTATAACATGTTTGATTGCAGCTTATAGGTAACGGCTATTATTATTTTTAGTTTTATTATTAGTTTTCTAAAGACGTTGTCCCACATTAGGAATTTCTCTGTATCGTGGGTGCGTTTACAAACATTTGAATTCACATACACAAACAGCTAGACCCGAAACAACAATAGAAAAAAAAAAGTTGCCTCACACTAGGAATTCCGTGCAGGAATGGAACCCGCGATACGCAGCGTAGCAGTCAATCGCTCAACCATTGCGCCAACCGTCCGTCAAATGCAGATGCAGAAAGATGCAGATTCCTTTGCATCAACATGAATGAATATACTTTGCGCAGTGCGATCGACGGCTGCAGTGCTTGTCGCGGGTTCGATCCCCGCTCGGAACAAATATTTGTATGACCTACAGGCAGTTGTTACGGGTCTGGCTGTTTGTGAATGTGAGTTTAAATGTTTGTAAACGCACCCACGATACAGAGAAATTCCTAATGTGGGACAACGTCTTTAGAAAACTAATAATAAAACTAAAAATAATAATAGCCGTTACCTATAAGCTGCAATCAAACATGTTATAATATCCATACCATTAATTCATAAGTATAGTATACAGAACGTAACATATTAACTTCTTTGTTATCCAGTATGCAAAGTACATAAAAGTGTAAATTAAAATCATAAACGTCGGTGTAAATACTGGTATATAAGGTTACGTATATAATTATACATAACTAGATCAAAATGTAGGCGTTTGTCATAATTTAGTCATTCGCTGAGCTCACATTAAATGCTTGTTATGTAGGTATGGACGCGTTTCAATTGACAGTCGTTTATTGATTTATGTTATTGCAACAATAGTTTATAAATCATGCATGAGAAGATTGTGAAGTTTCCTTGAAAACTTTCTGAGATAGGAATTCTTTTATTATAACACACTTCTTACTAAGTAACTCTATACAAAAAATATATCTGGAAAACGATTATTTTTAGTGAAAGTTAACGTTTAATGGTAGAACTCACGGAGAAGGGCAGCCTATCTAAGATATCATATTAAATTAGACTCTCGCTTTGATATTGAAATTGACAAATTATGATTTTCCTGCCCTCGTCCTAATACGGACGTTACACCGACCCTAAATACGGGTCGGTGTAACTCTTTTTATTTGCTATTTAGCAGAATTTCTGAGGACATTTAACATATTGTCCTCTGTATAGCTTTTGACTGGTGTCGTACTCGGAGTCGTAACTTGGAACTTGTTAATAATTGATCATGCATCGAATTTGGGCCTTGTTAGTCAAATTATGATTGTTTAAACACAGAACAACCGATGTTGGTGATTATTTATTGGTGTTTGTGTGGCTCCCCTAAGTGTGGAAATTGAGACTACATGTCTGTAAAAACCATTAGGTGGAAAAATAATAAATAAACTCTTCTTCAACAACTTCCCCTTACTGGTCATCCTATGTGTCAACCCTTTTCTAGCTACTCTAATCTTTCTCTCAATCCAGCCATGGTTCCTTTGGTCTTCCCCTATTTTCTTACCAATCAGTCTGATAGCATACTTAATTTTTTCTCACTGGTCACTGGAACATAAGTGAACCACTAACGATGCAATACTCCCTTTGATTGTGGAGCAACTTTTTAAAAGAGTGTTTACTAGTTACGGAATTACAGAAGTTTTGAAAGTTAGTTTTAGTACCTGTTTAATTTATTAGACTCTCGTTGTTCCGGGGTTGCGGGTTGTTCGAAAGAGATACCGCGGCCCCGGAACGTAAAGGGCAACTGAAGGAACATGGGTGGGTTTTAGTCAGTAAAAGTCTGACATGCCCCCCCGCTCCGCCCAGAGCGGGGGAAGTAATTAGATGATTTCCCACCCGAAAAAAAAAAAGACTCGTTGTTTGATTTAACTATGTGCTCATGTGTTGATCAGAACTCGTCCCTTGGCATTTTATTAACAGGATTTTTATTGGCATTCACGATTTAAATAGTTATACCCTTTGACACTCTCGGATAATGTAGCGTTCCATGAATGAAAGAATTTTCAAAATGGGATCAATCTTTCAAACTTTACCTCTATATAACATTAGTAACAATTTATTGAGTATAGCTGAACCTTAGTGCACTTTATCTTCACTGAATCACGTCATACTAAAGCAATTTATGCATTATTTAGTTTTTGGTGCGTTTACAAACATTTGAATTCACATACACAAACAGCTAGACCCGAAACAACAATAGAAAAAAAAAGTTGCCTCACACTAGGAATTCCGTGCAGGAATGGAACCCGCGATACGCAGCGTAGCAGTCAATCGCTCAACCATTGCGCCAACCGTCCGTCAAATGCAGATGCAGAAAGATGCAGATTCCTTTGCATCAACATGAATGAATATACTTTGCGCAGTGCGATCGACGGCTGCAGTGCTTGTCGCGGGTTCGATCCCCGCTCGGAACAAATATTTGTATGACCTACAGGCAGTTGTTACGGGTCTGGCTGTTTGTGAATGTGAGTTTAAATGTTTGTAAACGCACCCACGATACAGGACTCCAGAACCAGTTTAAAAAAAAACTGATTTAATCACGTATTTTGAATCCGCAAAAAAAGTTCGCGAACGAAAAATATTTAATGAGCCTGCGGGCGGGTATCCCTCTTTGGGAAGTCTAGTCTCTATTCGGTATCCATCATCTTCCTGCCCTTGCCCAAATTTATTTCGGGTCGCCGCAACATGTTTTGTCTCCATCAGACGTCACGGAATCATTTACATCTTTCTTTTTCATATCATTTCTTAAACAATCTATCCATCTTTCCGTTGGCTTCCCTCTCCATCTATCAACATTCATAATTATCTGGTATCCATCAGTTAACCGAATTCAAGACCTATCGTAGCAACTGAAGTTCTAATACCATAGTAGATTGTGAAGCGGCACCCGATCTTCACGGATAAGAGCGACCGGGAGTTGTGGAATTATCACTTTATTAAAGCCTCCTCGATGATGGAGCGTATTTTGAGGGTTAACGGCCTTAAAATATGGCACATTGTACTTACACCACAGAATATTGCACCTAGCAACCGCAAACTTTGTCATCAATATGAACTAGGTGTAGCAAGTTATCAAATACCGTTCTTTGATAAATATGCAGTAGCCACTTTTATCTATTTACAAAGCTTGTCGACAAAGCTGCTTTACTTGATGACCTTCAAGGGCCCTATATAATGCTTCTGCCTTCCGTAGGACGATATAGTTCGCATTGAGAAGGCTCAACAGCAGTTCCACCCAATCCAACAAAATGAAATACTTCGTGAGTACTTACTGCTAAGTTATTTTATCTAGTACGACCAAATAGAAAAAGTGAAGATGTATCCAAGAAAAATGCTGTTAATGACTAGCCATAACTATAATTTCATTTCAGAAAAAAAACAAATGTGAATTTTAAAGATGAAGAAGAAAATTCTTGTGCAACACACTTGTGTGTGTCTTGTTTAACTACTCAGCTTACTTTTCAACAAACAACTTTTGTAGTTCGAAAACATAGTGAGGAAATGTCTTGGAATTAAAGCTTCAAAGACATGTGGCATCCACCAAACCGCATATTTGTCTTGTTCCTCGGTTGGTATTAAACCCACAGAGAAGACCTTTGTCTTGAGTCCCAGAAGGAATGTTATAGTCTTATTATTCTTTCACGTTCAGTATCTTCTTGAATATGTTCAGCTTGAGCTGCTTGCATTTCACAACCTTAACTTCCTCTTTTCAGCTGGTTTTCCTCGTCGTCTGCGTAGCTCTGGCCGCCGCTTCTCCCCAGTTCTTCGCTGCCTGGCCTGGATATGCTGGCGTTGCTCCTGCCTCTAGGGTATGTATCAGATTATTCTTTGTTCACATTCTTGGTTCACATGTGATTCATTTGGCATGGTAAACAAAACGCCTGAAACTTCGTTGGGGCAGCACCCCCAACAGCACACGCAATTGATTATATCTTTTTGCTCATTTTATATATTTATGTGTTTATGTTTAGTATCTGATGTCATTTACATAGCGATTCTTAAAAAAACTAATTTTAAAAATGCTGGCGTTGCGACTTACAGGCGTTGATGAGAGGTTGGCTGAAGAGATCAGCATAGAAGGACAGTGGAAGGTTGGCAAAAAAAAAATACAGACACCATAAGCAGTCTTTTCAGCCTAGTCTTTTTTAAATGAACGAATTTCTGCATTATCTTCGAAATTCTTTTAATTTGCTGATTAGTTAATACCCTTCTTACTTTGTCCACAGACCGTAGTTGCTGGTCCCACCGTGGTGAATGAAGCGGCCCCCCGCTACTTCGCCCCTGGCTGGCCCGCATTCTACTAGACCATCATGATTACCCCTCACCCCCACCTCAACCCCCTTGCGACTTGCACTTTGTCCATCGTTCCAACCAGAACACACTCGTATCTTTGTACATATTGATCTGTAACTTTTGTAACTATATAATTATCCAAATAAAATTAAAAGTTTTGTCTATAATTAGTTGTCGTTTTAATAGTATGAAACAAAACCTTCATTTCATGTTCCAGGATACTACCTATATGACCGTTTTGAATTGCCTGACGTAGCGTTCAGTTTTCATTGCTATATCAACGTTGCACACATTTAAATAAAGTTGAAAATAAGCTTTTAACTCTATGTGAGCCAGTTCGATGATATTGTATGAATGGGACGACCGTCTGAAACAGATGGACGATCAGGAGCTACCATTAAGGCGCGGGCCCACCGCGGTGCACGGAGAGGCTACGCACGTGTATTAAGCTTTGCTTTGTAAGAAAATGTATGTGGTTGTGTCCACTGCAACTCACGGAGAGGCTACGCATGAATTGACGCCATTAATACATGCGTGGCTTGCTCGAATAGGCGGTTACATAGCTCAACGCTTTCAACGTGGGTCTACGTTTCCACTGGAGTACACGAATATGACCCATGACTACACATAAAAGAGTGTCCATGGAGTTTCTTGACCATTCTTCTCCATAGAGATCAACGCTTTGGAATGGGCAACTACAGTACTTTCACAAGTTATTATGCCTTGTGACCGGACTGTAGATTCATTTTGTTTCTTGACATTCAAAAGTGCCTGTAATGGTCTAATTGAAAAAAATGTTTGAGTTGATTTGATACAGCTCGCTTATCGCAGAGCAGTTTTCCTCCGTGGATTGCAGTGGCACGTGTGTAGCCTCTCCGTGCGCCGTGCCACGCTATACATAGTCGTGGGTTTTCGTGTATGTACTCCGGTGGAAACGTAGACCCACGTTGTCAAACAAATTAATACACGCAGCTAAAATGCGCCGCGTGCCCGTGCTCAGCATGCACCGCGGTGGGCCCGCGCCTTTATACCAATAAAGTTTTTGTTGTTTACCAGCTCATGCCTGCAGTTTAACCCACGTGGACGTCGAAATTTATCACAAGGGAATATAATACCGCGGTATTATATAAATTTCCGGAATAAAACATAATCCAGGTTATAAACTATCTGTGTGTCCAACATACAAATTTGTTTAGAAGGTTTTGCGTGAAAGAGTAACAAACATCCATCCATACATCCTTACAAACCTTGGTATTTTTACATACATTTTTTTTTAATATTTTTACATATTTCTTATTCAAAAAAAAACATTTGAAAATACAAAAAATTGTAGCCAGGCTCCAGAGAAAGGAACCTCCTAACAATATATGAATCATTTTGCCCGCGGCTTCGCTCGCGATAAATTTGAGGTAACACGGTTCCTCTTTCCTGATTTGCAGGTATTTTCTCTTGGTAACAAAGAGTGGGTGTACCGATTTTTAGCTTCCTACCTTGAAAACTGCGAAAAGTCCCATATAAAATTTCACCTCCTCTTTTAAAGGGTTGGGGGCAATTTCTGAAAAAAAATGATGCACGATGTTTTTGTTAGTGACAAATAATCCGCATACTATTTTTTTGTTTTCTACCTTGAAAATTGCGAAATGCTCCATACAAACTTCAACCCCCCGTTTTAGCGAAGTGGGGGATTAAAAAAAGACAAAAGCCTATGTCCGTCTCCAGGATCCCAACTATGTCTGTACCAAAATGCATCAAAATCGGTTCGGTCATTTAGGCGTGAAGCCGTAACAAACAAACAAACTCACTGTGGCTTTTTATAATATTAGTAAGGATTTATGAATATAACTGAAGGTAACTGAATGCCTATTCAGTTACCTAACGAAATAAGCTACGTTAGAGGTCCTAACTGTAGCTACCTTACACTTAAAAAATCCAAGTGCCTACTTAAACAATAAAACTGATCCTAAATACACTACAGCAACAACTAAATAAAACTACTGCTAAATAAATTAAAAAATAATAATTATAATTAACCTGAAAATAATTTAAGTAGGTAGGTACTTACCTACGTACTAAATTATATATATATTTTTTGTTTTTTTTTAATATATCTAATTATGCCTATTATCTATAAGAACCTATTAATTACCAAATAAAATAGGTACTAAAACTAAATAATCCTAATAGAATTATACCCAGAAATAATAGGTAACTACAACTTGCAACAAAAAATTAAATGAAAATAAAGCTAAAACGCCTGTCCAATACTATCTACTTATACCTACTTTACATAAAAATAAAAACCTATAAATACTATAATTAATAATACCTATAACTATAATTAGTATAATGAACTACGCTTTTACCAACATAATTAAAAAAAAACTGAACATAAATTAGCCGAAACTCGGTATCTAAAAATCTGTGCGTACCTACCTACTACTACTTCAACAAAAAAGAAATAAAATGTAAACTATGAATAATTTGAACGAATATTTAAACACTACCAAAATAACTAATACCTATTTTATAAAATAACAACAAAAGAAATCTAAAAAGAAATTATTTAAAGACTAAAAGTCGGGCTGAAAGCATTGTCTGTCAATAAGGTCGAACACTCAGAACCTCTATTCGCATCAACAGCCAAAGATTACACAAAAATAATCCTTATAGCATGATTTAGTATTCACGCGCGATGGCTTATTAGCGTATTTCATGCATAACTTTGGTGTTTGTATACCGATTTCTATGATTCTTTTTTTATTGAATACGTAATAATGTTAACTGTTTTTAATTAGAGATGAGTGGGAGTGTTATAAACGTAAGAGTAGACAAATATAATCAGAAACTTCGAACTGTTAAGTTATCGGGAGTTACACGTGTTATTGTGAGTCAACCATATAAGATAGACCTATGCTGTCGTAGGATATTTTTTATATAATTTTAAGGAGGACATTTCCGTCATACATGATTTCTGTGTAGCTTTAACCAACTTCTCCCAATTACCCAACATTTTCCTTCACTGCTCTGCTCCTATTGATCTTAGCGTGATGAAAAGTATACTATAACCTGCCCAGGAGTATGAAGAATAATTGTACCAAGTTTCGTTAAAATCCGTCGAGTAGTTTTTGTTTCTATAACGAACATACAGACATCCAGACAGACAGACAGACAGACAGACAAAAATTTTACTGATTGCATTTTTGGCATCAGTATCGATCACTAATCACCCCCTGGTAGTTATTTTGGAAATATATTTCATGTACAGAATTGACCTCTCTACAGATTTATTATAAGTATAGAAGAAGATATAGATATAGATATAGATATAGATATAGATATAGATAAATCACACCCAGACACAGAACAAACAATCATGCTCATCACACAAAGTTTGTCCTGGGTGGGAATCGAACCCACGACCTCCGGCTTAGCAGTCAGGGCCACTAACCACTAGACCAACAGGCCCGTCAAAATGTTACCAGCTTAAGGATTGCTCTATATATCAAGGACTTAATAAACATTCCTTACTAATATTATAAAAGCGATAGTGAGTTTGTTTGTTTGTTACGTCTTCACGCCTAAATGGCCAAACCGATTTAGATGAATTTTTGGTATTTACAGAGATAGTTGGGACCCTGGAGACGGACATAGGCTATTTTTTAAGTGAGATATGGGGAGAAATGGGGAAGAAAAGGGGAGAAAGATATTTTTTTTTCGACCATCACGCGTAGCCCAAAGTAACTATACCACGCGGACGAAGTCGCGTGCGGAAGCTAGTGTAGGTAGTACTATAAGGTACACCTCTGCCTAATCGATTATGTTATAATACGTTGCTTAAGTAAAGTAACTATAAACTAAATTATGTATGATTGATAACTAGGCCTGCTACCAGACATGCAAAATAACAACGTAACTTCTAAGAAGCAATGGACTATGTCCATAAATTAGCACGAATGCAAGTAAGTATGCTAATTGAATGAATGACTAAATTATCAGGGAAGCCCGCATTGTTATCGAGTACCTTACTCTGTGTTGTTATGCTGATAGACTTAGGCTCTAGACAGGCGGACCGCATTTCAAGTGCAATTCAACCGCAAATTGCAGTTCAACTGCAGTTTGAATGCAGTTGACACGACTGCAATAGAACTGCAAACCAAACGTGCAGTCCGATTGCAGTTCAATTGCAGTCGGCGTGCAATCGTGTGAACTGCACACCGACTTACTGCAAACCAACCGTGTAGTTCGATTGCAGTCGGTGTGCAGCTCTATTGCAGTCGTGTCAACTGCATTCAAACTGCACTTGAACTGCAATTTGCGGTTGGATTGCACTTGAAATGCGGTCCGTCTGTCTAGAGCCTTAGCTTTCTGCGTAGGCTAGTGTACCTTCTGAAAGTGCGACGTGTGAACACGAGCTAATGCTAGTATATGAAAGATTTTCATTATACTCTTAGCTCTATTAAAGGTTTCGTACCTTAAAAGGAAAAAACAGAACCCTTATTACATTACTTTATTGTCCGTCTGTCTGTCAAGACCCTTTATCTCGGGAATGGGTGAAGGTTTCGAGTTGATTTTTAAAGGTTGACTGGTAGAGAATGCCTTATGGCATTAAGTCCGCCTATGTACCACTATTGTGGATGAAAATTAAGTAAATAAAATATTTAAACCATATACTTAAGTCTAAAAATCATATCTCTGAGTCTACGCAGTCGAAAGATATGGCCATTTATGTCAGAAGTTTGTACGGAACTGTCGGTGCCGGGTTTTTTGAATCAATTAACAGCTTGCTCTGATATTTGATCTTGGAACAGTAACAACTATGCTCCAATATAGAATGCTATCCCTTACAGAAGTAACACGAGCGTTACATATAGATCTAATCTAAAATATAAAATTCTCGTGTCACAATGTTCGTTCCCATACTCCTCCAAAACGGCTCGACCGATTCTTATAATTTTTTTTATGCATATTCAGTAAGTCTGAGGGTCGGCTACTATTTATTTTTCAGACCCCTAAGTGATAAGGGGGGCCTGAGCAGCGGGTGAAACTGCCGGGCACAGCTAGTACCTATATATTTATATAGCAATGAAGTCTAGAAGCCTAAGCTACGAACCCACTGAGTATAGGATAAATATCGTACTCACTGCAGATGTTGCTGCTGCATATCTCCCGATTTTGAATCAAACAAAATGGAAACTAAACTTCAAATAAATAACAGTGCTTTAAACACTGTTTTTTAACCGACTTCAAAAAAGGAGGAGGTTCTTTTTTATAATTGATGTCCCACACTAGGCATTTCTCTTGTATCGTGGGTGTGTTTACAAAAATTTAAACTCACATACACAAACAGCCAGACCCTAAACAAGATAAGATAAGATATTTATTTGCTTAATACAAAAAAAGAAGTAAAAAAAGTTAAAGTACAACTACCTGAAGGCCATACGGGAATCGAACCCGTGACACGCAGCGCAGCAGCCAATCGCTCAGCCACCGTGCCAACCATGCCGTCTCAATTCAACTGTATTTTTACTTCATAACTCCGTGATTACTGGACTGATTTACATGATTCCTTTTTTATTTGGTAGAACAAGATCCCTTTATCTTAGGTACGAGTGCAAGTATCGAGTTGAAACATATACTCAAGTCTTGATAGACAGACAGACAGACGGATAGACAAAGTGATCCTTTTGAGTTAAGGATCTCAAAAAAAAGCTGTTGCCTACAAAAACGCAAAATGTATGAAACAGCTGTTTTTTTTTAAACTACCGAAGAAAAAATAACATACAATTTCTACGTGCAGAATTATGTACTGAACACGTGGTGACTTTTTCGCAGTTCCATCCACCTTGTATAGTGACCTCAGTACCTTACCTTAAATTTGTATTCATCGCTGCAATGATAAAGTAATATCAACCTTATCGCCACAGCTAGATGACAAAGTCGACCTAATAAATTATTATGCCGACCATATCTAGTAGTGGAGCGAATAATTAAGTTCTGCACCATTTTTTCCTGACAACTGGTATTTTCATTAGATATTCAGATAGGCGGTTCTGACCTTAGCAGGGTCTAGGCTGGTTTACGCTGGTCTAGGCCTGTGTTGGGCTGGCTGCATTGCTGGCGACCTTCAAGAGCCCTATATATGCGTCTGCCTTCCGTGAGACGGTATAGTTTGCACTGAGAAGGCTCAACAGCAGTTCTAGTGAGATCTACATACATTTACATCCATCAAAATGAAATACTTCGTAAGTATTTTTATTATAACATTTATATAATACTTTTTTTTTGATATGGGTCAAATAAATTAAATGGTATCATAATATTATGCACTTTAAAAAAAGTTCCGCGAAAATATTTTTTTTTGATTGCTGTTAGGAAATTAAAGATAAGCTGTTTATTTCTTATATTGAGAAAAATAAAGATTAATAGAATTTCTACTGTTTCATCATGTATTTTTAATTCACATATGGTAGAAACTTCTTATTTTCAAGCGAAAAATCACAACCATTTCTTTTTGCTTTGCCGCCGTAGTCAATAATTAAAAACAAACAAAACGGTAAAGGCTAAACATCAATACACTTAATCATCATCTTCCTTCCCTTGTCCCTTTAAATTTGGGGTCGGCGCAACGCGATTTTTCTTCCATTTTCCCCTGTCTCAGCATCGTTTACTCGCAAACGTTAGTGGTCGCAAACGCGACTACTGGGTATAAGGTCGTAGGTTCGATTTCTGTGTAAAGTGTCATTGGGTTTTTCCACCAGGAACTTCTCAGAAGCAGTCACGTGGAGTCTGTATTTGTGGACACATGGTAGTTACATGAGACTTAAACATAACTGGCGAACTGTAAATGTATTAATAACTATTTGGTACACACGACGGCACATCAACCTATACAAAACCGTTTTGATCTCTCTACTACGATGTGCGATTCGTGGTACAGAGATCAGGTTATAATAGTTTACAATAGGTTGACATGCCGTCGCGTGTACATCTCTGACTAATATTTCTGGGATCACAAGCGTAATGATAGTCACGACCACATATGCTTTGCTCCACAGCTGGTTTTCCTCGTCGTCTGCGTGGCTATGGCTGCCGCTGCTCCTCAGTTCTTTGCCTGGCCAGGATACACCGGATTTGCTCCCGCTGCTAGGGTAAGTCACAAGAGCTACAAAGGCAGCGATTCAAACCAACTTGTTACTTGTTGCATATATACAATTTACATAATAATTATGGATCCTTGAAATTGGTTCAGTTTGGTTAAGTTTTTGTAAAATAGATTATTTTCTATTAATCCCTTAACGAATTCCTACAAACACAAAACACATGGTTATATCTACACAATAGCTTCCAAAAATTCGTCCTCTCAACGCTGTCAATAGGTGATGTCCCCAAGAGACTGGTGGCGTTACTACGTTATTATTTTGGATTCTTTGAAAAAGGGTAGCTATATTGAAAGCTAAAATAATACATATAATTAATTGTAATAATGTTATGATAAAGGAGTCATAATTGACACGAGAAAAAACTTATTAACAGCAGTTTTCTCTGACTTTATATTTGTCTAATCGCCTTTTTAATCTCTATTTAAATCCATTCATTAATAACTCTCGGGGTCACAGTTCATCTTTTATTTTATGAGAAATGTAAATGCGACAAGCTAATGCTAAACTATCACTGTCTCGAATAAAAATATCACATTTCATTAGTAGATGTATGTATGTATTAAACTAACAGCAAAAGCTTTTGTTTCTTAAGCAAACTTTTACTTTGTTTGTTCCATAATCATGTGATAAAATGCATAATTACTGAAACTACAGGCGTAGAACATAATCCTTACTAATATTATAAAAGCGAAAGTGAGTTTGTTTGTTTGTTTGTTTGTTTGTTACCTCTTCACGCTTTAATGGCTAAACGGATTGTGATGAATTTTGGTACAGAGATAGTTGGGAACCAGGAGACGGACATAGGCTAATTTTTATTTAAAAAAAGTGGGATGTGAGGGAGAAAGAGGGAAGAAAAGGGAAAACTTAGCGTTGCTATTACAAATCAATAAGGCGCAAGGGGAACTGTGTTACCCCAAATTTAACGCTGGCGAAGCCGCGGGCGAAAGCTAGTAATCAATAAAAAGAAAATCCATAAATTGCACTAGTGGTTCTAGGAGCATACTTACACAACTGAGTACTTGTACTGTGTGTTACCTGTAGAAGGAATTCTTCTACAAAATTTCAAGCTTGTCTTCGGTGACTGATTTCGCACTTAGTAACGTACATCAGCTCCTGTGATGTGCAAACCACTGGAAAGGCATGGTACAATATCAAGTGTCCCATAGCTTGTGGGATACTACCACATTTACACTCCAAGGCAGAGCCATCTATGAATCTCCACCTGCTTGCAAACATGCTAGGCTCTAGGCTAATGCTGTGCTTTTAAGATATAAAAGGAATCTGCATATTTTTTGTGACTAAACGTTCTCGATGTTCTCCGCAGACTCTGGTTGCTGGTCCTACCGTGGTGAACGGCTTCGGAGCCCGCTACGTTGCCCCCGGATACGTCGGTCCAGCTTACTTCTAAGCATTAAGCTTCGTCGATCTTCTCTGCAGCTGATGTTACTCGCACTTTGGCCATTGGTTCACATTCTGTATCATTTTGTAAATACTGACCTGTAATGAATAAATTGAAAGTATATAAATATTATACCGTTTTCTTTTATTATACCTCCTAGTAGTAGTCGCGTCAGTAGTGGGGACATTGAGTTGAGGAGTGAGGAGTTGCCGCAGAACAAGAAGTAATCTCATGCTGTTTTTTACCAAATGCGTGTGGCCTGACACTTTTAGGATTCAGTTTTTAGGAGCTTAAAAATCCTTCAGATGGAAATTGTATTGTTTGGCAATATTAAACACTGTGTTTTAGATGCTTATTATTTTTAATATTTGTGTAAAATTTAAAGAATCTTACTATCAGATAAGGTTTACCACAGTAAGGTAGTTTCCAGGGTCAAAGTAATTACCTACATTCTATTTAATCCGTCTGTTAGATTATTTTGAAATAAGGGACAAGTATGTTTTTTATTTGTAAATTAGACCAATAATGACAAATATATATCCCATTAAAGTTACGAGTGACGTCACTCGTTGCGAAAAAATGCAGCAACGCGTTATTTTTGAATAATCTAAAAGAAGGACTAATATTTTCTTTTTTGGAAACTAGCCTATTGTTAGTTAGCGATGTTTTTATATAAGTGACTCTTTCTATATTAACCTAGGCTGATAAATTTTCGTTTTTCCTAAATCATGACATGAAAATAATAGCATTAAGGTGAGATTCCCCCTTCTGTAGTCTAACCATCTACAGCGGCAAAAAAAACCAACGAAACCAACTAAAGTCACCGACTTCCGGAAATAAAGTTATTTTCCACTTTTTCGTTTTTATTTTGTTCGTTATCTAATTAAATTAAAAAAAAATAATAAGTACTGAATTAATTGACAAAATAATCGGCAAACCAGATACAGATTTTTATCTCCCTTCGGTACAGTCGCCAAAGATGGCTGTTCTGAATCGAATGAGTATGGACAGGTTATTGTATAACAACTTGCACTGCGATTTTAATCTGGTTAAAGTTTCTTCAATAAGCTATTAAGTACGGCCAAAATAATCAGAGCAGATAGTCTGAAGATACGATTGGAAATAAAAAAGGTATTTTGTATCAATTAGGCTTTTTAGTAGTCAGTACAATTCTGACGCTCCCACCCGCTCCGCCCAGAGCAGGGGAAGTTATTTGATGATTTCCCATCTGTAAAAAAAAGAAAAGTACTTTTCCCTGTATGTGGCAACCTCTGAGCAGTGTAGAAGAAGTACTTGGGCTGCTGTATCGTCTCCTCCATGCAGGCTCAGCACAGATAAGACTATGCTTTCTATGACAAAGAAGTGCCACAAATGGACACTTACATTTTCAGTGCTAAAAGCAACAGGTATCATGAAAACTATAGAGAGAGAATATTTCTATGAATAGAACTAAGTTTAATGAACTCATTATGACTATCAATATTATTGATAGACAAAACTCGTGAAAGTTATATTTTATGGTAGAAATTGTCTCATAAGTGACGTCAGCGACGGCTAAAATTAACATAGTTTAAGATTCTTGAGTATTCAAGGAATTTTAATGTTTTGAATGCAGTTACGTAAATGATGTCATTTTTATATAATTTGGATGTTTATGGGCATTTTGCAAAATATGTTGTTTCTAGGCAAACGAAATTATGGTTGTGATTAGGTTCCTACGCGTTCAGAAGTGTAGAACTTTACAAAACCAATTTTCTTGTAGTTCTAACCAATGTTTTACAAGCTTGTGTTGATGTCAAAATGTTATTTGAAAGTTTAAACAATCTAAGACTACTGAATAAGATTAGATTAGATGAAAATTTGTAAACGACTTCATATTAGGTGTAATACTAACCCATAGAGAGCTGTAACACTTTCTAGAAACAAAGAAAAATGAACACTTTAACATATGCGTTTGCAAAATCTTAAAGTGGAACGGCACGCTCGACGCTCTTGGTAGCATGACCCGTAAGAAATCAATTTAACTATACAAACATTCGTACAAGACTTAAATAAAACCAAAAAGCCGCTAAACGAAAGGGAAAAAATACATTTTAATTTCTTGTTTTTTTTTCGGCATTCACTCAATAAAGGTTCTCATTATTAAACGTGTTATGTAATACAATGTAATTTGGTATAAAAATGATGTAAAACTCACTCCTCGTAACAGAGTCGTCGATTTTAGAGAGATAGTAAAAGTGGTCAGACTTGTAAAAAAAGACGACTTTAAACTGGCTTGCCGCGGCCGACATAACTGACGCTCTTATTTCGGAGCACGTCAGAAACGGCGCGCGGCGTTAAATTAAAGCGACACTATGACTTTAATTCGCTAATTAATAAGATTCAAGAATTTTTATTTTCGCATTAACATTGCAGTCATATGATCGCAATTCTAATTAAGTGATAAAAAAACTTTTTGGCTTTTTAGTGGTCACTATTTTGAAATAAAAAAATTAAGAGCCTGACATTTCTTTATCGTTTGGTTGCTGTCTTACGTGGTGTCCAGAGTTTTTGTGACGCCCATAACTTAGCTTGACATGACTTTGGTCTCCTCACGATGTTTTATTTCACCGAAGCTAGTGATAATTATACAATACGCACAATAATCCGAAAAATGCGTGTCTTGGGTTCGAACAAACGTATAACTCGAGTTCAACTGTCACACCATACACTATCACTACTAAGAGCCTGTCGATAAAATGTCAGTCAAAATAATGTTTAGTGCAGGAGTGCAGGCCTATAGTCTATTGAAATTCCAAAGTTTACTTCACTAAGATATTCATATGTTAGTTATAGAATTAAATAGTGGATTGTGTTGTTGCTACGGGTACAAATAAAGATATGCTTAATAAAAAGAAAATGATGGTAGAAATTGCCGTTGAAGTAGACTGCGGTCAAGATGGTGTGACGATTTGGTCATATAATACGCGGGACGAACATGGTCAAATATCGCACAGAATGGAGAGGTTTGAAAAAAAAGGGCAAGCCTTTGCCCAGCAATTGAGAGAGTAACAAAAAAGGATAATAACGAACGTTTACTTCACCGGGAAGTCCCGTAAAAAAAACAAATAGTAAGAAATTTTGTAACATGCTAGTCATTAATAAACGATAGATTCAGGAAGGGAAGAGTACAAAGAGATTGTAGTACCTAAGTAATAGGTGCAATAATGTACGTTACCAGTTCCTTAGTCCCACGTATCCAGTTACATCATAATGAGAGGATTCAGCTAGCGCAGCTTAGAAAGGCTTTCGAAAGGCGTGCTCCGATGTAACCTCTTATATAAAATTAGTCACGGTAATAATATGTCAATGTTTTTGTTGCTTGTTAAGTAAACCAGGGGATCTGCTGTTATTTTCCAATTAAAGTAATTAAGGAAATGCTTGCACACGCTTGCTTGGTTAACGCTAGATAATCTGCAGCTATAGCCTACAATGTCTTCAATAGTGTTCTGTCACGTCCGTTTTGTGCTCGGAAGTTTGTTTTTCGGCCATGTTGGATTTGCTAGCCAATTGAGAGCGTATGAAAGAGCAGCACAACAAAGCCCTGACAACCATCCTAGAACGCCATTCAATGTAGTTGCTGTGGCTGAAATTAGCCAGATGGCATAATCATCATCATCATCAAAGGTGCTTAAACTTTAATTGCTTTTTATTTATTTTTTAAACTTTTTGAATGAGGCTGTTATTATTTTACATTAAATGCTCCTACTTGACCTTAATCTTGTTCTAAGACAGATATGAAGTTGAAGATGGGTTTGCTTTTTTACAGTTGTTGTAAAAAGCAATTGCTCTTTTTTATTCTTAATTTCAATTAAATAAATAACTAAAACGTTAAAGCTACCTGCAGTGCCAGTTCCAAAAAAATATTAGCAGAATTTGTTTTGTAAACCAGTAAATACTTGTACATACTTTCTTACTTCCGGAAAAAAACTCTCGCATCGTGATCTTTAGTGAATACTAAAAGCCCAAACGTTTTTATGTTCCATCAGTTACTGATTTATAGATCTACAATAAACCGTAAAAAAACTTGACAGATTCTCGCAATCTGCGATCAAGTAAAAACGGTGCCCCCATTTTTGCTGATTTTAGGCTTGTTAATGTCTACAGACATTCTAGGCAATTCTTTTGTTATATTTATTACTCCTGACCGTTTTCGGTCACATCGCCATCGGCGCGGGAGATGTTTAAGTGCACACGTGTGTGCGCAGGCGCAGGTGCTCTCTTTGTTCCCTCACTCTCATATTCCGAAAGGGCGGCAATCCGAAACGACCGGGGAGAGATCAGGCACACAACTAACAGCTTAACATGTTTTCCGAATCATAGGGGCGAGAACTTTGGCTGTCCTGGGCAAACCATTGCCGCCACACGATATTCTTTTCACGCGCAATAATGCAGATGGCTTGCTATTCGATGTTTTTAACTTCACTTTACAACAGAATGGGGAGTTGAGTTCAAAAACTGTATACTGAACCCCTATGATGACGCAAAAAAATTACCAAACATTAATTTATTAATCACTAGCGGAAATAGATAGGAAATTACAATATAATTGCATTAGTCTACGTAGAAAGCGGGTCACCGTAATGTATAATAGTGTTCAAAAACATGTTTTGCAACAAAAACCAAAATAATCATGTGTCTATGTAAAAACTTATGCACCACATTATTTTATTCAAATGTGGTTTTAGAGAGAGCGAAGCAATTTGTATCAAGGGTTCTTGTTGCAGATAGTGGCGGTACTTTCATGCAAATCTAGAAGCTTACATTTTTTTTTGCTGATGGGAAATCATCAAATCATTTCTCCTGCTCCTGGCGGAGCAGAGGGGAGTGTCGGACTTTGACTGACTAAAACCTACCCAGGTTCCTTCTTTTGCCCTTTATTTTCCAGGGCCGCGGTATCTCATTAGAACAACCTACTACCCCGGCAGACAGTGGCTCTAACGGGCAGCCCTGCTTTGCTGCCATGTCTTTCACGCAAGCTTGCAACATGAACGCGTCGTCGACACTGTAGAGTAGAATTTACCCGACCCGGGAATTGTACTCAGGAACTCATACAGGGCAGGACAGAGGTAGTACTTATACTAATACTATGCTATTAGTCTCATACTCTCAAAAAAAAAACGCCATTAATAAAACATAATATGGTACAGACCTGATGTACCCTTGAAAATAAATCAAACACTAGGTGATAAAGTTACAAATAATTGCAAAACACAGAAACATAATCGCGAAGAAAACTATTTTTAGCCCTTGAAAACCAGTTCTGGTTAATTGCACCGATTGATCGACATTTTATCACTATGAATAACATCAAATCTTTATTCAACATATTCATTAGGAGGAGCATTTAAATATGACCCAGATATCATCGATATCATAATTTCCACGAGATAAAGGCCAGCCCTAACAACAAATAACGTTTAATGGACAAAGTAATAGATTCACAGAACAGCTGCCCTACCATGACGTCTTAAAACAGAACTTATTCCACTGAGGGAAAGAGACAGAGCTATGCAGGGTGTCTAGCACCATCTCTTTCTCACACAGAAATAAGAACTGCTATAAGATATCATGGTAACCTTTCTGTTCTCGTTCCGAGATTTGCAGTGCTCAGTACCGGTTTGCTTGCTATTAGTTGCTATCCTAGAAAATAACTATAAGTCACGGAAATCTGCTGTGTCGACGGCGCGTTAGGGTTCCACGCGCGCCTCAAAGAGATGGCAGCAAAGCAGAAGGGCAGCCTAGGCCACCGCCTGCTGGGGTTGCGGGTTGTTCGAAAGAGATACCGGCCCCGGAACATTAAGGGCAAAAGAAGGAACATGGGTGGGTTTTAGTTGGTACAAGTTTGACACTTCCCCCCGCTCCGCCCAGAGGGGGGGAAAGTTATTTGATGATTTCTCATCCGCAAAAAAAGGCAAGCATATTTTTAAAAGGAGAATGTAGATAAGGCAGATTCACATAACAAAAACATGATGGACATAGTTTTAGTTTGTTCTTGTATCAAAGTTTTGACGAAGAAGTACATTTTTTATTGTAGAGTTGAAATTATTTAAGCACTGCCACTGAGTGATCCTGCGATCATGGCGCTTGCAGCAGCGTCGAAATAACGGGAGCTCACAATAATTGTACATCACAGAATTGTGAGAAGTGACAGTGTTAATATAGTTATCGTAAGCTCAAAACGGTGTTTCAAATTGTTTTTACTCGACTCGACTCACTTTACTTTATGCTGTGCCAGGCCAAATAAATTGGAATAAAAAACGGTGAATGATGGTATTTTTAATCGACTTCAAAAAAATGGAAGAGGTTCTCAAGGCGACTATATTTTTTTTGTATGCTTTTTACGTAAATATAGTCCGATTTTCATTTTTTTTTGATAATTGTAAGGATAAATACTCCTGGAGTATTAAGTAAGTAAGTTCCCATGTAAATAAATAGAGTAAAATACCAAAAATATCTTAATTTTGGCTTTGTATCTACTCCGTGGTTTGACCTTACCATATTGCACCAATTGATTAGTAGGTAAAACGATTAGCTTTCGGTGATAGAAACCGTACATAACATGCCAACTAACGATGACATAGCAAAGGGACATACGCACGATTATGTGAATGAGAAATACCTCCTACTGCGTTGAGTTTCGTAACTGAGTGAGAGATATGATTAACTTTGTCAAGTGGGTGTCATCCGCTTATTGCTTTATTTTGCAATATTTAGCTGTGAAGAACTTCCTTCTTCAGTACAGGATGGTCCAAGTTGGTTTAAAAATGAGCAATAAAAGTTGATTGGGCAATGAAATTGTGTGTTTCTTTTACTAAGTCATGTACCAGAAATTAGACAGGATCTAACAAACAAATAAAAATAAACGACCGCGAAATCTTCAGCGGATGCTATTAATCGGTAGTTAAAAACTCATCACGGCACAAAATTTAGAACGAAAGCTATTTGAAGTGTGATGATTTTTTTCGCAGTTGAGCTTACTTTCAACTAATGAACCGGTCATTGGTATCAAATGTAGGTCGATACCAGCTAACTCGTACAAAACAAAATGATTAATTGAATAAACAAAATTGTTTATATTAAGAATCGGTGCATGACTAACTGGTATTCCAGTAAGCGCTTTCTAAGCAGACAAGGAACAGAAATAGGAGATGACGTCACGTCACTCAGGCAGTGATCGGACGTTACACCATCACTGTCGCTATCAAATGACGCAGACATAATGGATCTATGGAAATTGATTCTTTTTTCGAACTCTCTTGCACAATTCTCTTTTTGAATTCCGCAAACCGAGCCCAGCTTTTGTGTGGCAAGTGGCAACGGATGGGAGATTAGTATGAAATATTGGATTGTAAATTTGAATTTTTAGAGATAACGTTATTCGGAATGAAGTTGTAGGGGTTCGAATTCGATAGATGGGAATAGTCCCTATTCCATTGGACTTCAAACATAACTGGCGAAATGTAGATACAAGGTGATCCTTTTTTTAAGCTTTCAGAGATCACAGGCATGAAGTTGTCTTATATTATGTCCGGCTTCGATCTTGTTGCAGCATTGGGAAACTTTCCTCAGTAAGATCGATACATGCATTTGTTTTGTTTCGAATATATTACTTCGGTTTACGCATATTGCGCAATTTCGACTTTCCTTGGGTGCGTCCACTGTGAGAATTGAGAAGGTCCGATAAAAGAGAAAAGTTTCATCTACATGCTTACTAGTCAGAGTCATGTTTTAAATCTTATGTAACGTAAAGAAACATTTGTATCTGCTTGCGTTCAATGTTCTACTTATAGTTAAATTAGTGTTTCATTCAGAAAAACTCAACGGAAAGTTTCTAGTAATAAAAACAAAATTGATCGCTCCTAATTTTTCGGTGTTGTATTATTAATAAATTCTTATGTAATTGGTGATTTGATTAGAGTAGTAATCAAGCGTAATGAATTTGTCTGGCTTTGCTTAGGTCGTTAGTGTTTTAATTTTATGGATGACTAGCTTTCGCCCGCGGCTTCGCTCGCGTTAAATTCGATATAACACACTAACCTGACCTGCAGTTCTTGCTCTTGCGCCTGATTGATTTGTGATAGCAACGCTAAGTTTTCCCTTTTCTTCCCTCGTTCTCCCTCATATCCCACTTTTTTTAAATAAAAATTAGCCTATGTCCGTCTCCTGGTTCCCAACTATCTCTGTACCAAAATTCATCAAAATCGGTTTAGCCATTAAAGCGTGAAGAGGTAACAAACAAACAAACAAACAAACTCACTTTCGCTTTTATAATATTAGTAAGGATTGAATAACTCGGTTATAAAAATAGGTAAAAATCTAATTCGGGTCATGATTAATGTCAACATTTCTTGATACTGTACTTTTATGTAACTTTTGACTTTGTGTACTGTATACAATATACGGTACTTTCGGATTGGTATGTCTTATCACGATTGTCTCGTCTTGTTTAAGAAAAAATATCGTGACAGAGTAAGCATGATAAGCAGATTGCAGGAGTATCCTTACTAATATTATTAAAGCGAAAGTGAGATTGTTTGTTTGTTTGTTACGTCTTCACGCCTTAATGGCTAAACCGATTTTGATGAATTTTGGTACAGAGATAGTTGGGACCCAGGAGACGGACATAGGCTATAAGCTTTTTTAAAGTGGGAAATGAGGGAGAAAGAGGGAAGAAAAGGGAAAACTTAGCTTTGCTATTACAATCAGTAAGGCGCAAGGGCAAAAACTACACGTAGCAAGTACCTGCAAATCAGGAAAGGGGAACTGTGTTACCCCAAATTTAACGCGAGCGAAGCCATGGGCAGAAGCTAGTTATTCATAATTCAGTCCTCTTGTAATTAATCGCACCACTTACTATTCTAAGACGCACACTTCGCACCTGTTTTGCTTCGCGCATAAATTCGCGTCTCGCGAACACCCGCGATTGCATTCGCGCCTCGGGTGTTCAATTAAAATTCAAACTGACAGCTTTAGGTCGATAGCATCGCGCTTCGCTTTAACGAATGCAACTCTCGACATCAACAGTTGCATGTTGATTATTTTGTTCCCTCTATTTTATTGACTTTATTCGTAATAATTGCCCGAAGTTTGAATAATTCCCGTTAACATCTAGTGTTGAATATCTCTCACTGTTGAACTTAAGCCGAAAAGCTCTTGGCTTAATAATAATTACAGTGGTACTCCTGGACACGGCTCGTATTGTTAGGAGGTTCCTCTGGAGCCCTGACCGCCGGTAGCTTGGACCCTGTTCCCGGTGTTGTAATGTTTTTATTAAGAAATATTTAAAAATGTAACTTATATGTAAAGAAATCAATAAATTAACGAAAAGTACAGCTGCATGGGTTGATGTTCAAGGTTAAGCGCTTGCCAAAGTCTGTCCACAGACGGATGACCGTCTAGTATATACTGATATCCTAGGTCGGTTGGAGAGCATGATAAGGCAGTGGTCCTAGCGGGGTGTAGGTCTTTGACCATTGTTACTGTTCTTCATTGTCTTTTATTACAATTTTCAATAAATAAGGGGTGACCTATAATTGTCCCTAATAAGTAGACATAGGCAACACTTCAAGCTATACATTTTCAATATAACATGGCCTTGCTTTGTACAGATTTCAAATACAATGCAAAATCTGCATAAACTGGTTTTATATAATTTGACTGATGGCCGTGCTAATCCGCCTAAAACCACCGCCGGTAAATAATAATAATACTAATTACCCATACCAAAAATAATTATCAAGAGAGACGAGAAAACCATTAAAACACACATACTTACATTTAAATAACCACATAGGCAGCACGTAGTATTTTCACATTACCATAAGAAAGTAATATCGTTTAAATACAATGTGTGAATTATATTATGTACCTTGTGTATGTGGCGATGTAGTTATATGTCGGAGAACTTGACATTTGTCTTTACTTCAATATTTGTTTCAATTAGAGCCAGAAGCGAAATACTTGCGTGTTAGCTAGCAGTGTCTGAAACTAGCTTGTGGGTTAACCTAGGTTAATATACGAATCGACAACGTCATGCGTAGCTGTTCTTAAGGCACAGTATGCTCGCGGCCCTGCCGGGGTTGCGGGTTGTTCGAAAGAGATAACGCGGCCCCGGAACATAAAGGGCAATAGAAAGAACATGGGTGAGGGGTGGGTTTTAGTCAGTACAAGTCAGACACTCCCCTCCCCGCTCCGCCCAGAGGGGGGGAAGTTATTTGATGAATTCCCATTAAAAAAAAAGGTATGCTCACGGCGGTTTCTTTAGTGGGTGCAAGCCAATGACTAAGCCGTATCCCCAGACTGTATGCATAAGACATTTTTCACCGTTTAAAAGTGGTCGAGTCAGGCATAGCGTGTAATGCATCTCACTAAGATAGACTGGGGGCGACCATAAAGGAAGCTGGGTCAGACTGGATGATGAAAGCGAAGGACAGAGTTTTATGGTGTAGTTTGGGAAAGAATGAATTCCTGTATCGTGGGTGTGTTTACAAACATTTTAATTCACATACATAGCCAGCCAGACGCGGAACAACTATCTGTATGTATCTGTCGGTCTTAAAAATATTTGTTCCGTACGGGAATCGAACTCGTGACACGCAGCGCAGCAGTCGATCGCTCAGCCACTGTTCCAACTATGCCGTCAAATCGTGCTTAGTTAAATTTTATATGTAGACTTACTAATAATACCCACGATAATTTATGTATACAGTTTCTTATTACAATGTGCAAATGTTCATACAACTCATACAATTCATATGGGTTTACACAACATAATGTTTTTATTACCTCATACAAAAAGAAAAGAAGTAACGAAGCATGTAGTGGCAACTTTTGTCTTGCCTTAATATACACTATTATCATAAAAAATAACATAATGTTTGTAAACGTGTGATATAATAGTCTTTTTATGTAGAGACAGGTTGTCAAATTGTTTTATTTGGGCATTTAGGCTAAAGTTTCTGTCATTTATCAAACTACCTTCCGGGGGAAACTTACCTAAGATAATACTTTATTAACATGATTTAGGAATAACATTATGTTTTTATTGTGTGAATATGGTATGACTCACTCACTAATATAACTTGGGTTCAGTCAACAAAAGAATAAAGTAACCAGGTCTGGAACTCCGTTAGGTAACTGATGGTCACCTATCTACAGACTACCTTTTTTGCGTAAGGAAAATCATAATAACTTCCCCCGCTCTAGGTGGAGCGGGGGGGGGGGGGTCAGACCTGGGGCTAAAACCCACCAATGTTCCTTCTTTTGCCCTTTATGTTTCGGGGCCGCGTTATCTCTTTCGGCGGTTCTGCTTTGCTGACATCTCTCTGAGGCGCGCGTGGAATACGAACGCGCCGTCGACAATCGTCCGTCAATAGATGGACGGACGGTGAGCTACCCATTGCTCGCCGTTCACATACCCGCATGTACAGTGGCCGGGAGTCATATCGCGGCACCCGACGCCTGGAGCGTCTCCCGCAGACAGATTACTCTTGGCAAGCAAAACTTACTCCTGAAAATTTACCCGTGTGGCTTATATTATTCAGACATGAGCTCCTCGATTCTATACAAGAAATAGGAACAATATTACAAAAATAATACGTAATGTATGATCGTAATAACTACTCATGTGTTTTATTCGTATATGATTTTTGGGTTGCGTAATACCTGCATAAAAGATTAATTAACATTATGACAAGTTTTGGTATTTTATGATTTTGCTATAAAATGTATTGCAATCATTAACGTAAAAAAATTTGGAAGCAGTTCTTGCTTAAGTTAGTCTTGCTTGCGTAATGTTCGTATGAATGACGGTAAGACGACCACTTGTGCCGTGTCGACGGCACGTTAGTGTTCCACGCGCGCCTCAAAGAGATGTCAGCAAAGCACAGGGGGCTGCCAGGGCCACCACCTGCCGGGGTTGCGGGTTTTCGAAAGAGATACCGCGGCCCCGGAACGTAAAGGGCAATAGAAGAAACATGGGTGGGTTTTAGTCAGTATAAGTCTGACTCTCCCCCCCGCTCCGGAGGAAGTTATTTGTAGCTTTCCCATCCGCAAAAAAAAAAGACCACCACTTGTAGCCACGACGATGTACATGACGGTATGACGCTAAGATTATTTGCGACTCTTTGTAGATTTTAAGAATATGCAAGGTCATATTGGCTAGCGCGTAATGGCTCCATGGGTAGAGCGTAATAAAGCATAAAAAATCGGCTAAGTTCGAATCCGACTCCTGCATCTATTGTTCCGTACAACTTGCGACATAAACGGCCATATCTTTTGACTACGTAAATTCAGAGGGTTGTTTTATTTCACAGTTCAAGGGACTAAAGACTTGTGTATATAGTTTTAATTTCAACTCGATACCTTCACACTTTCCCGAGATGAAGGCAACAGCGGAACACTTATAGGACTACTTTGTTGTCTGTCTGTCTGACAAGACCCTGTATCTCGGGAATGCATAGAGGTATCGAGTTGCATACTAAAATCTGTGGTCTCTTGAAGCTGTAATAAAATCAACCCTATAGGTCTAGGTAGAACCGCAGTCAAAAGATATGCCCGTTTATTTTGTAACGTTGCACGAAACCGTCGCGGTCGGTACGCGAGACCTGCTCGCCTTTGGACGGGTTTTCCGACTGTGGTGTTTCGCTAACAAACCTTTTATTGCAGTATTTTCTCCCTAAATGCCTAACTATGCTAAAAAAGGCTTTTTCACTTAAATACTGCATTGTATTAGCCTGTTATTGTCCCACTGCTAGGAAAAGGACTCTTCTCCAAGAACTGAGAAGACTGAGAAGGACGCTTGCTCAATACGCGTCCATATTGATATAAGTCTTACAGTATTTCAGATTTTATTGAGTAAGTATGAAGTTAATAATTGTATGGATATCTTGGGAAGGTATATACGAAAACATCGTGACGAAACCTGGACTTATAATTGTAGAAGTCCAGGTTTCGTCACGATGTTCTCGTTCACCGATGTATGTGATTTCCAAGATTAACTTAGAAAGTACATATACATTGAAAAACTCACATTTATTTATTTAAACTTCATGTAGAATAGTGGTACATAGGCGGACTTAATGCCATAAGGCATTCTCTACCAGTCAACCTTTGGGTAAAATACGACAACATTGTGATAGGGTACAAAAATTATATAAAATATATATTACTAGCTTTTGCCCGCGGCTTCGCTCGCGTTAAATTCGAGGTAACACAGTTCCCCTTGCGCCTTATTGATTTGTAATAGCAACGCTAAGTTTTCTCTTTTCTTCCCTCTTTCTCCCTCACATCCCAGTTTTTTAAAATAAAAGTTAGCCTATGTCCGTCTCCTGGTTCCCAACTATCTCTGTACCAAAATTCATCAAAATCGGTGTAGCCATTAAAGCGTGAAGAGGTAACAAACAAACAAACAAACAAACAAACTCACTTTCGCTTTTATAATATTAGTAAGGATATCTAAAACTATCACATTGGTACTTGCCCGAATTTGAACCCACAACCTCATGGAATAGAGGTGAGGCGCTTAACCTCTCGACCATCACGACTTTTTATTAAATCACCAAGGTACTTATTTTACAAATCTTCTTATTTTATCTTCTTTTATTTATTTCAAAGTTAAGTCACCTCACAGTCACTTTCGTCATAACGAAACAATGTGTAGAATAAGCGATCAATGTCAGATCACGAGTACAATAGTGTTTATGTAATAGTAATTATTTAGACTGCCAAGCAGAACGCTCAGGTTGTAAGGAACATATGAAAGTACACAACATTCCAACAATAGTGCTATTAGTGTCCGTTGTCAAAATAACAGAACATAACACGGAGCCAAATAAAAGTAATCATAATTATCTGTGTAATAATCACTTTCCAATTCAATAGAACAGTTCCCATATCTTGAGAAGGCCATGTCTATCCTTACTATAATATTATAAAAGCAAAAGTGAGTTTGTATGTTTGTTACGTCTTCACGCCTAAATGGGTAAACAGATTTTGATGAATTTTGTTACAGGGATAGTTGGGACCCTGGAGACGGTCATTTTTTTTAAATTTTTTATTTGAGAAATGAGGGAGAAAGAGGGAGGAAAAGGGAAACTTAGTTTTGCTATTACAATAAATAAGGCGCAAGGGCAAAAATTACAGGTAGCAGGTACCTGTAAATCAGGAAAGGGGAACTGTGTTACACCGAATTTAATACGAGCGAAGCCGTGGGCAAAAGCTAGTAAACCATAAATCTAAAGAGTTTGTTTGTTTGAACGCGCTACTGTCTGGCAACTGTCAGTTGGATTAAAAAAAAACTTCCAAGAGCGAGTCAGACTCGCGCACCGAAGGTTCCGTACAAACTTGGGACATAAACAGATATATCTTTTGACTGTGTAGACGTAGAGGGTAGATTTTTCCACAGTACAAAGGGACCACAGATTTTAATATAAGATTTTAATTTCAACTACAGTACTTTCACAAGTTATTATGTCTTGTGACCAGGACTGTAGCTTAACATTTTGTTGTTTTTTGACATTCAAAAGTGCCTGTAATGGTCTAATTGAAATACATAAATGAATTTGATTTGATTTGACTCAATATCTCCACGCGTTCCCGAGATAAAACGTCTCGTCAGACAGACAGAAAGACAAACGAACAACAAAGTGATAACTTTTTCCTTTTGAGGTATGGAACGCTAAAACTAGTTAATAGCTTATTGCACGAGGAAATTTATAAGCTGTTTAGCATAATGACAACATGGCGGAGGAAACCGTGAGGCACAGTTAGTGTATATAGCTTGCTTTATGATGTGTATTAAATAATATTAACAGTCAATAAATCATAATTATCTATTAAGTACCTTACTTGGGCCTTAATACACGTATTATAAAATTACCCAAGTGAAAGTGCACATTGAATCGAAGGAAGTGACAAAGATTCTTCAAGTATCTGACGACGAAGATCAGATGTGAAAAGCGACAAACTCACAGGTCGCGTAAACGCAGTCGTGTGGGGAATAAATTGTAGGTTAAATTGTGTGGAGAATTGACGCTGATTTAAAGTTTATAGGTAAAAAGAAGGCAGTTAATTTTAAAATAAGAAGTCCTCAGATCGACATTTTGCAGCTGTTGCAAGTTTGAAATGAAATTAATACGATACAAATTACAGATTTACAAATTATCTAAACATTTTACGTAGATATAAAATATAGTTTTTAGCGATAAGACCACTGGGTTCTTTTATCACTGAAAACTATATTTTCAAAACAACCTATGTGGCCGAAATAGGGATACCATTAATAACGTAGGGAAGTGCGAAGAAAATCTCCAATATTGCTGGCATTTCAATGAATCGTTAGCAGAGTTATTACTGATTATATCAAACCTATGTCCGTCTAACAGGGATATTGATTTTCTCTCATGCTGTAACCATTTCGTGCATCTGATATTGATCATCATCTGCCTAGCCTTTTCCCAACTATGTTGGGGTCGGCTTCCAGTCTAACCGGATGCAGCTGAATATCAGTATTTTACATGGAGCGACTGCCTATCTGACCTCCACAACCCAGTTAGTACTGGGTAATACGATACCCCTTGGTAAGACTGGTTATCAGACTTTCGGGACACTGACTACCTGTAACGACTGTCAAAGATCTACAAATGACAGCCGGGACCAACGGCTTAACGTGCATCTGATATTGATACGGCTGGAAATTCCTAGTAAGTTGGGAAATGGCTAGATGGCAGGTTCTGTATCTACTAGCAGTTATGCCTTCTCAGGCAGGTGCCTTACACGTTATTATATCTTCCGCATTATCCATATGAAAGGTCAAGACGATGAAAGTAAATCAAAGCATAGATGATGATAACACATCGGCTATAGTTCCCGAAGAGTTAGGCAGAGAGCTGTTACACCACTGCCTAATAATAATCACCCAAAGGTTGACTGGTAGAAAATGCTTATGGCATTAAGTCCGCCTCTGTACTTTGTGTTTGAAGTGTTAAATAAATAAATAATATTCATTTGATATTGAATTGAATAGCAAAAATTTTTATTTAAGTGCCTTGCCACTGTAATATTAATTCTTATTTAATGTTTGTCTCAAAAATTATGTTTATGCACTATATATTTGGACGCCCCCAGTGGCAGAATATGATGAGACCTTTGTTTATATTTAAGACCATTAAAATTATATTCAGATAATTTAATGAATTTGAATTTAACTCTTACACACCTACCTAAATATCTGTATTTGATAATAGCGACAAACAAAAAAAAAACCTGCCAACAGCGAGTTAGACTCGCGCATCGAAGGTTCCGTACAAACTTACTAAACAGCTATGTCTTTTGATTGCGTAGAATTATAGGGTTGATTTTTTCACAGCACAAAGGATTCATTCATTCTCGAGATAAAGACTCATGACAGGTAGACAGACAGACGGACAACAAAGTGATCCAATAAGGGTTCCGTTTTTTCCTTTCGAGGTACAAAACCCTAAAAACACCTTTTAAGAGGTTTTTGCCTAGCAAATTACAACCTTCATCACCAGAGCATAAGAACGTCTAAATACTTAACGCTTGTCTACAGCTGCGGTGATGTGAAGAGATACCTACATATACTTACTGTACCTACTTGAGTGTTCATCTCGCGTACAAATGACATCAATGAATGAAAGTGCATTCGTTCTCGCTAACTCGGTAGTCTGTTGCTGTAATGTCAGTGCTATAAACTTGAACGGAAACTTGATGGGTTTATGCAGTGTGATTGAACACCCTAATCGAGATGGTTAACATAGTTTTTGAGTACCATGAAATAGACATTTAATAGTCAGTTTTTCTGTTGTGATCCCACAAACATATATATGTTTGTGGAATATATCATCATCAAAAAATGATGATATATTCCACAAACGATAGGACACTTGATAGGCAACTTGTCCTGGCAGTCCAGCTGTTACATATTACAGGATCTACATATATACTGCCGAACTAGTCTCTAAATTTTAGGCTGAATCAATTCAGATTGCAATCGACCAGCCAAGAAGAAGTCAGTTTATGTTTTGACTTTCAATGATTTGAAGTTGGTGACACAGGAAATTATGGCTACCAACACGCACTGACCCCGCATGGTAGAAAACAGTTTTCCTCCTGTCTAAGAGAGAAGGCTTCCCAGAAGAAACATAAAATGATGATGATGGTGCGAAGTAAAACTTGGGATACTCTGCAAACTGATTCTCGAATTGTTGTACATATAGGTTTACAGGTTCTCGAATATTTGATAGTTGAAGAACAAGACAAAAATACCCGGCCAAGAGCGAGTCAAACATGCGCACTGAGGGTTCCGTAGGTACAAACTTGCGACATAAAAAGCCATATCTTTTGACTATGTAGACTTAGAATGTTGATTGGGTTGTTTTTTTTACACCACAAAGGTACCACAGTCTTGAGTATATGGTTTTAATTTCAACTCGATACCTCCACGTGTTCCCGAGATAAAGGGTCTTGACAGACAGACAGACGGACAGCAAAGTGATCCAATAAGGGTTTCGTTGTTTCCTTTTGAGGTACGTAACCCTAAAAACATAAAAGGCAGTTAAAAAGACAATCTAAAAAAGAATATATGCACCGGCAACAAGGTATCTACATAAACAATTCTAATATAAAGTAATTTATGTATATTCCTAATTAAATTGCCTTGTTACAAGTTATAACTTCAGAGAGCATAATAATATTAACGCGTAACATCTAGAAATGAAAGTGAAATTATGTATGAGGCTTGACTTACTACCTCTGGCAAGTGTATAAATATATTTTACAGGTATTCAGATAAATGGGTCATTGGATGTGGTGGCCAGATTATAGCACAGAGCTTTCTGTATTTGTTACTGAACAATATCGGTTACTAAACATTCCCTCAAACTCAATTAGAAATATGTTACTGAAGCAAGTACTAACAAAAACATAAATAAGGCATTATTCCCTAATACGGCCCGTATTTTAAGGAGGTTCCTGTCTCTGGGGTCCTAGCCATCGATAGCTTAGACCCTGCTACCGATACCGGTACAAACCTATTTTTATATTTTTAAACCTTTCTTACACTATTTAAAAAAAAAATATAAATGTAATAATGAGTACGAAAAAGGGAATAAAGGACATAAATAAAAGCATTCAACTTGCTAACTATAAGTAAATAAGGCGCGAAGATTAGGCAACCCGAGCAGATTAGATACGATAATAAAATTATCGTTAGTTTCCTTCCGGACCGTCAGATGAATGTACCGAACGAATGTTTAAATTGATACAAAAAAAGAGCATCATTTGTAGCAGAAACCAGGTCACCAGCAGGGGCTTTCGTTCATATGACATCTATGTCGATAAGTGCATCTAACCGTGATCGGGTGTGACGCAACGCTTCCGGCTTCTATTACCTCATTGTTGGGTTCGGAAGCTCACTGGCTCGCTCCCATTCTTTCAGCCAGTGCAGTGAAAGGGTCCTCCGATACACTTTTACCCTTCCGATAGGCGGGTGCGCGCCACCGATCGCTCTCTTATAAATTCGGTGAAAACACAGCGACATCACATTACGAATTCGGCGGCTGAACCGGCAGGCCGACCGATACACGGAGATATTTGTTTGTGTTGTGCGCCAAACATTGTGAAGTGATTTAGTTTCATCTACGCGACGAGTATACTAAATAAGCATCTAAAATGAAATTCACGGTGAGTTCGCGTTTTGTGATGGAAAAGTGCAATTAGAATTAAGTGTTTGTTTGTGGTGTTGAGGAAAACGAGAGCGGCTTGAGTTGGATTTTAAGGACCTGTGTGCAAAGATACATTTTTGTAGAGTTTATTTGATTTTAGAATCTTAATTGTAAAGGATAAAAATTTGATAATAATGCGATTTTTTTAACATAGTAAATTCATAGTATTATAAGTACGTAAGAGTTTAATAACATCATCGAGTGCTATTACTGTGTATAGAACCATTATATCGTTAACTGCTCATTCAAACATGTAATTTAAAAAGTGATTGATGAGCCTCGATTGCGATATTTATTACAAGAAAACATACATTTATTTTGTTTAAAGTAAAAGTGGAAAAGTGAAATTTTTATAATGTGGGCGTAAATATTAACATTGCCATGCGGGTCGTCGTTAAACTTGCACTTGCACGACCGCAGTATTTGGAAACCCGTTTCTGAATTACTTTTGCGTAAAATATAATGTTTTATGTTTATTGTTACCGTTCGACTCGATTCTCTCCAGCGATCACTATCTCGAAGAAAGTACAAGTATGTAATTACGTTTTATATGTTGCAGATCGTTTTCACCACACTCTTGTGTATATCGACGTCATGGGCCGTGCTGGCGAAGAAGGTGGAAGATAAAGATAAGCGCGAGGCGCCTGTGGGTTACGGATCACCTGGTCTCTCCGCGCACAGCTATCAGTCACCCTCATCGCTCGGCCAGGGCGACGCCAGCGCCATCAGCGTCGGTGCCGGCTACAGCATCGGCGGCGCCAAGCCCAGCTACAGCTTCGGCGGCCAAGGATCCAGCGGAGCTCTACAATACTCTGCTGAAGGGTTATCTCAGCTATCCCCTAACAGTCACGGCAGCATCCAGCTGGCTCCTATTACATTACAACCCAGTCACGGGGGTGCCTTCTCAACCGGAGACCTCTCTCAGTTCATGAGCCAGCTTACCCACAGCCTGGGCGCCGGAGGAGTCTCACTGCAGCCATCGACTACCGTTGCGGAGTTCCACCAAGGCCAGGGAGGTGAGGGTCTTCAAGCAGGCCAAGGCGGTCAAGAGTACTCGTTCCCTCAGTTCTCATACGGAGCCCCTAAGCAGCAGCAACAATTCGTCTTATCTGAACAGTTACAACAGCAGTTATCTAGTGCACCTTCTTACTCTTCTGGTACCAAAGGCTTGGGTTCTTACTCCACTGGTCCGGTTCTGTTTACTCCTTCTGAGAGTCAATCTAACGCACCCGCGCAGTCATACGGATCTCCTAGCGCCGGACACTCGTTCGATGCAGGCTCTCTGTCTCTCGGCGGCGGCGGCGGTCACTCATTAGCTGGACTTGGTCTGGGATCCGGACTGACTCTTGGAGGAGCTGGACATTCCTTCGGTGGAGCTGGACATTCTTTCGGTGGTGGTTACAAACAATTAAGCAGCTATGCTGGCCCTGGTAAATCTTCTTTCAAACCATCTGCTTACCTAGGTTCATCTGTTCAAGGAGAATCTGGTCACGGTCTGTCTAGCCAGGGTATTTCTAGCCAAGGTCTTTCCGGCCACGGTCTGTCTAGCCAGGGTATTTCTAGCCATGGATTGTCTAGCCAAGGTCTTTCCGGCCACGGGCTGTCTGGTTTATCTGGATCTTACGGTGCACCATCTTTCGGTGGTCACCGCAGCGCTGGTCACGGTATTCTGTCTCTTGGTTCTGGTGGTCATGGCGCCAGTTTCGGAGGATCACAAGGTTTCGGAGGCGGCTCATCTAAATTCATTGGGGGTGCTTACCATTCTGGCAAGAATGAAGGATTAGATGGTGGCAGCGCTTTCTCTTCAGGCCATATTGCTCCTCCTGGTACCACATACGGCTTTCCTTCAGGTTCATACTCATCCAACAATGCTCACGCAGCTTCTTCCAACAAACCCTATTATGTCAGCACGAAGCACATCCACCACGCGGCTCCTAGCAGTTTTGGAGAAGGTAGCTCATCGTACAGGGCGCCCGCTTCGAGCCACAGTTCTCTAAGCTCTTACTCCTCTGGCCCTAAACACAGCTTCGGAGGTTCAAGTTCCCATTATTCACCAAAAGACGCGTACGGCGCTGCCAGCGAGACTTCGTACAATACCATCAAGTACAGCGAAGAATTGAAGCCACGAGCTCATTAAAATAAGGTTTCGCGAATAATTTTGTGTAAATAGTAGTTGACAGTATTGTGTGAGGGGTGTGTAGTAGGCGTGATACGAATGGTCGGATGGTGTATGTGAGCGAAAGTATTGCTCTTGACAGTGTTATTTATTTGCGTACGTTCCGCTAATTAGCTGTGCGGGCCCCCTGTGATACTCGCCGCCGCCATGAGCGTCAGCGCGTACGTGTCGTGTTTCGCTTATCTCGTTGGAGTGCTTTCTTTTCGGTAACATGTGTGTATAATTTATATAATCATGTAGCTTGATATCTTTCATCGCAGACAGGTTAGAAACTTGTTTTGTTAGCAATAACAATATCGAATCGTGATGCGCATCTAATCTGAACAAACGCCTCTTGTAACTGTTGTGTGTAACGACGTGAATTTCTGTAAATATAGTAAATAGTTAAGGTTGTCTATTTATTATTTTATAAATGTAGTTTCTATGGTTGTTATTGTTATAATAAAATGCCAATAAAATGTTTGACTTTAATTACCCCTGGTTCCATTTGTGTTAAAGGTTGGACACTATTGAATGGAAAATCATTCAGAGTGCGTAACATCCACAGGAAACTTGATATTGCTTGGGTAATCCGCACTTGGCGCGCATCGCCAGTTTCACTCATATGAAAGTACTATAGGAAATTGAAATAAGCCTAATACCGCCTCACGCGTCCGATGTCGCCTGACTTCCGCGTAATGAACTCGACCGGACAACTAACACCATGTTGAGAGCAGGCAGCCTGTCAACTTGATTGAGCAATAGATTTCATCTCAATTAACTGAGGACCGGATCTTAATTCGAGTGTCCGTCGGATCTGACGTGAAAGTAGAACATTAGTATCTAATTAAACTGTAACAGTAGGAACAAGTGGGTGAATAACCTGAACATTTGATAGACAGATTCAGTTCCGTTTGTAACAAAAAATATCAGTTACATAACAGATACGAACAATGGGTTTGTCCTTACAAAAGTAGAGCAATTCGCACACACCAAAGATTATTGTGTAGGTAGGGCTTATAAGCATAACAGAAGTTTTGTAACATAGGGAACGATGATGTGCAAAACAAAATAATCAAGATCAGATTAGCTCTTACGTGTTGTATGACACTTAGCGCATAAGATGATAGTTGTTATTGTACACTTTGAGTAAACAGTTACTTAATACTTCATGGTCGAGGGAACATGTACAGTCAGAACTCAGAATGGAAGCGGACTGCATTCACTTCCGAATTCTTAAACGTTCCTTACGCAACGATTCACGTTTTTAACCGCCACCTAGGTATTATGCATTCAGGGTACCGTTGTTGCAATCTGGATTTCTATTGTGTACCTCAGATTGATGTTGTTTGACACAATATTAGCATTCTTGTGAGCGTTCGTTTAAGTTGGAGCTGTTGCAAATGTTTGGCGTTTCGATAGGAATTTTCGCTGAGTTCTTTTAGTTTGGTTACTCTTTTTGTATAAAGTTAGCTAGTGCCATTTCAATAACATTACTGTATTGTAGTTTCCAAAAGGTATGTAATTAAGAATACCTTCCCATTTGCCAGTTACGTTGTAGTCCTCTGTAAATGGGGGCGAGCCTATTGCCATCAACCAGGCACAGATCTGATCCCCGTAGCTACTACTGTCATTTCAATATTCCGTCATTAATAATATTCTTCTTCCAGTAGCTCATGTACAGACGCCTGCACATCAAGCTACTACAATCTGTCAGATTTCTTTGATAGATTTTCGACTTTATTTCTAAAGTATAAGGTTCAAGGTTCATTGGGAAAAATTGACAGTTTCGGGTAGCTTGACCTGCAGGCGTCTGTACATAATTCATTCGTCATTGCAGTAAAGCAAATTGTTACAATTAAATAACAATCACACAACCCTACAACCAACATGTAAATATTTATTTATACAGAAAAGAATGGCTAATGTTTATGCGGCGCATTTTGTTTGTCATTTCTTTTGTTTCGTATTTCTTTGTGTACATAGATTGATATCATCGTCACTTTGACGTCAGATAGGTTACGTTCTATATTCCGACAACTTGACGTTTCCTATTTTACATTTTCGCATTACTGAGGAAATTTGTTTTAAAAATAACGACTATACGTAACTTGTTGACTCTATAGTATCAAAATGTATACATGTTATAAAATTAAAATTACTATTCACGTCTGACCTGACTGTTTCATTAGTTTAAAAGTTTACTATTCTGTCAAGAAAGTACCTTTGAAAGGATGAATAATACACAAAATGTTTGTTATTTATCCAAATTATTTTATCGGTTTCAAAGTATGCTTATTCGGAAAAGATTCACCAACGAATAGACCAAACAACAAAACATTTTTAAACAAGTTTACCGGAATTGAGTGCAGGTCTCGCCGCGAATTCTCGTTATGTCTTCTACCGAACAAAACGTGAATCACGAAGTCGTAATTTGAGTTTAGGAAAAAGAAGGAAGTCAGCTGGAGCGATATCTGGTGGATAAGGTGGTTGTTTGATGGTCTTTGTTGAGTATTTGGTCCAAAATTCGTTCACAATGATGGCCTTATACGAAGGCGCATTATCGTGATGCAAAATTCAAGAACTTTCTTTCCACATTTTTGGCATTTATGATCGAATTTTCTTTCTTAAATGCCGTATAACGCTGAAATAATATTCTTTATTAACCGTTTGATCTTCCGGCAAACATTTCGAGTTTACAACACCGCGACAGTGAAATAAAACAGTCAATATGAATTTGGCTTTTAATCGACTGTGGCGTGTTTTTATCAGGTTTGGCTCAGTTGAAAGGCGTTCCGAAGCTTCAAGACTGCCGTTTGTGTTCCGGGGCCACGCAACCTATTTCTAACAACAAGCAGGTCTGGTAGACAGTGGCCCTGGCGAGCATGTCAAATTTCTTTCAGCCTATGTTAGATTCAGCGGCTAATAAAAGTTTATCCTTTATTTATCTTCTTCTAATTCTAATATATAAAATTTCAGTGTCACAATGTTAGTTACCGTACTCCTCCGAAACGGCTCGACCGATTCTTATGAAATTTTGGGTACATATTGGGTAGGTCTGAGAATCGGCTAACATCTATTTTTCATACCCCTAAACCTCAGCGGGTGAAACCGCTGGGCACAGCTAGTCAATATATAAAAAAACACAGACCCAACTCCAAAAACCTTGGAAACAAGTGTTGCGTCCGATCAACCATGGTTCATTAATAGGGTTGAAATTGGGACTGGAAGTTCAGTTACGGTCTCGTGGTTAAACCCATAATCAGATTGACCAAAAGTTATGCTTGATTTGCTTCATAAATAAACAATACCGGCTTTATTGATCGAGTGACTTAATTTTGTCGCGGTTGAGTTGATGCGGCTGAATCGAACTTGTTTTGTTTACTCAGATTCATAGTTACGTTACTATTGCTTATACTGTAAGCGTGTCCCCAAATGGGAAAATGATCTTCTGGTGAAAGTGATACATGGGTTCCCTAGGCCTTAAACACAAGATCATACTTATGGAATATAATAAGTATGTTTGAAGGAGAATATTTGGTATTAACGCGGCTTTTGCCAAATGTTAAGTCCGTTCCTGTAACGCCTATTTAGGTGTAAATACATCTATGTGAAAGTCTCACGTCTTTTTTGCGCATTGGAAATCTTCAAATAACTTCAACGGCTCTGGGCGGAGCGGGGGAAATGTCAGACTTTTACTGACTAAAACCCACCCATGTTCCTTCTTTTGTCTTTTGTATTCCGGGGCCACGGTATCTCTTTCGAACAGCCCGTAACCCGCCGCAAGCGTAGTCGTAGTCTCACTAATTGTATTGATTTCTACTATTCACACAAGGCAATATTATTCTGTAACTGGTATCAATAACACTTAATAGATATTGCAGCAGATACAAACAAATTACTTGTATAAGGTAATAATGCAATTTTCCGAACCTGCCACCTGACGATTATACTTGATGTGCGAAAACGCATAGTTACACATTAACATAGCGCTTACTTCATCCGATAATAAATCACGTTCAATTTTACTGTTTGATCGTTCGGAACGATTATAATATAGTCTGTGGAAAAAGTGCAATTTATCTTTCTTCGATATGGTTGCAAGTTGCAATCATTTGATGTGTGTAAGTTGAAGTTCAATGTAACTTGCTTTATATTTTTAGAGGTTAGGGCCTCTCCCTGGTAGAAAATATTAGCTAGTCAACAGGGTTGGTAAGTAAGGCGATGTATTGCAGAAGATACAACCGGAATCGTCAGTGTAGAATCTAAGCAGCTTTTGAGCGGGACCCGAGGTTTTGTAATCAGAATAATTGTTGTTGGTTTCTGTAGAAAAATTAAAAAAGAGCACCAAGTTAAGCGCACCAAAAGTATTCCTTGAAACGCAACAAATAGTCAAGGTGACATTTACATCATGACCATTTATAAGTTGGTGGTTGGTTGGTGCATTTATAAGTTGTTACACTTTGAGGAATTCCCCAGAAAAATAGGCAGATTGCATATTACAGATATGTTCTTGATATAACTTCATAAATTGACACGATCACTAACATTTGAAACGGGATATTATAGAAACGGGGTTATAAATATGCGGTTTCAAACGTTATTAATAATGTTCTTGATAACTTGCTGTAAGTGAATGTAGTACCTCTGATTAATACTATGGGGTACAAAAGTTGAGAAAATGGTTTCAAACTATTACACTTTATATCTTATGGTTTGTTCCTTTAAATCCATCCAAAGGTTGTCTTGAAAAGATCGCTTTTAGCGATAAGACCGCCCATTGTGTCACCCTATTTGTAAGTTGTTTAGTGTTATTCTTGTTACTTGTATGGTGTACATAATAAAAAATATTCTATCTACACTTTTAGTAAAACACACCACTAATAAAACGATTGAAGCTTGCGGTCTTTCCGTGATGTGATTTATTATTGTATTCGCACGTAATTAATATAACAATAAATGTTTTTTATCGTTACTTCATAATCAGTAGTTTTGATTTAAGTAAAATGAGAAACGAGAAAATAAATCATCCACAAGAAGCTTTTATGGGGAATTTTCCCACGTTTTATGAAAGACAAGTATTTCGTCAATTGATCGTAGCATTTTGAAATATCTATGAAAGCTATCGCAACTTTTCAGTCACAATGAAACGAGAATATCAGCCGAATATACTGATAATACTGGCAACCAAATAATGGCGTAGGTATTTGATTAAAGTTTTCCTTTTTAAATTGATCTATGCTTTCTTAGATTGTCCATTATGCAAGAGTACGATATTTGTTTGAATGTTGAAATGCAAATTGTTCTATGAAAAGTAAATTTTACATACTAGAGCAAGTCCGCACTGCCATATCTTAAGATAACATCAAAATCTTGTTCTCTTGAATACTAAACAAGTGTAATAACAGCTTTAAATATGAAGAAAGATGAAAGTGAAAATTTACCTTTTATGGAGTTAACATAACGTCTGTATTTTCCCGGAGGGATGTGTGCAGATTTACGTACCACTACGTAAATATCCACAGTTATGTTTTAATCTCATGTAATCGATCAACAACCCGCGCGCCAGTCCCTAGGCTGCTAATGGCTACGTAATTCCTGATGAAAATGTAACAAAAAAAGAAAATACGTTTATTTGGCACATTTTGCACACAACATCAGAAAACAAAATGAAAACATAAAATTAATTTATAATTTGATAATAACTTAAAACTAAACACAAAACGAAGATAATTATTGTGTGTCTCAAGGCTGCGTGTAAATAGGCCCAGTTCAGAAAACTGCCGGGCAACTAGTGTCCGACGCTGGTTTTCAACTGGACCTGTACAATATCTTGGTTTAACTACCAGAGTCAATCACAGGCCTCTTTTTAGCAGATATTAGCAGCTGATGAATTAACTAAGCCCTCCACTTTTCTCGATGTTGCGGTTCTCAAAACAATTCAAGATGTGCCAGGCCATCATCTTCTCGTCGGTCTGCCGCGACTCCGTCTAGCTGTCTCAGGGCTCCAGTTTTGCGATGGGCCTACAGGTTATCTGGCAGACCAGGTCTGCCCAGTGCCATATGCAAATATCCTACGAATTGAATGATTCGGAACTCAGTACACTTCTGTTTCTCCAGTAGAATTTGTAGCTTTATTAAACTACTAGCTTTTGCCCGCGGCTTTGCTCGCGTTAAATTTGGAATAATACAGTACCTGCTACCTGCAGTTTTTGCCCTTGCGCCTTATTGATTTGTAATAGCAACGCTAAGTTTTTCCTTTTCTTCCGTCTTTCTCAAAAAAAAAATAGCCTATGTCCGTCTCCTGGTTTCCAACTATCTGTGTACCAAAATTCATCAAAATCGGTTTAGCCATTAAAGCGTGAAGAGGTAACAAACAAACTCACTTTCGCTTTTATAATATTAGTAAGGATGCCGAACTGATGTTGATGTTTCCTTATTCGTAATCCTGTACGTTCTGTATAATGAACGACAGCTTTATGAGCCATATTACGGCTGCAATCAAACGTCAGTGATAGTTGGATGATTGTATGGATCCATAAATTACCTTTGTGCATGACTTACTCATTACCTACTATTATAACGTATAGCTACCAGCACCCCATTGTGCAACATATTTTCCGTCACAATCCAAAAGGGTTTGACTGATATTTCAAAATGTATTGCTCCGTATGTTTGAAGAAATTATAACCATCTATACTAATATTATAAAGCTGAAGAGTTTGTTTGTTTGAACGCGCTAATCTCAGGAACTACTGATTCGAATTGAAAAATTCTTTTTGTGTTGAATAGACCATTTATCGAGGAAGGCTTTAGGCTATATAACATCACGCTGCGAAGAAACAATGGAAAATGTGAAAAAAACGGGGAAAATTATTCATCTTTGAGGGCTTACGTTGCGTGCGCTGCGAAAACGGTTCAAGATATCAAAAAAATATGTAGAAAAGAAAATTCCTCTTGAAATGATCTAAAAAAATGTCCGTGACGGTATATGTCTATCTTTTAAGATTAAGTCACTAGAACCGTTTTGATGGTAATCAAATTTGGTCAAAATTAATGCATGATTACCAATTATTTGTTACAGTTGTTTCAACATAATAATATTAATCTTTATCCAAATAAATGTGTTGTTGATTAACAGTATTTAATTGTGAACAAAATTGTCTTTGACATCACTTAATTTCAATGAACATCTTAGAAGATATTACAATTTTAAAATAACTTCGATATAAAATTCACACGCGCCGCATGATGTGCAAAACATGACGCTGGGCATGGGCGAGGAGAGGCGTTGCTTGCGGGCGACGCGGAGGGGGGGTATAGCTCTACGATTGTCAAGGATAATATTTTGGTTCTAATAATTTCACAATTATTCATCATCTGCCTAGCCTTTTCCCAACTATGTTGGGGTCGGTTTCCAGTCTAACCGGATGCAGCTGAATATCAGTATTTTACATGGAGCGACTGCCTATCTGACCTCCACAACCAGTTAATACTGGGTAATACGATACCCCTTGGTAAGACTGGTTGTCAGACTTTTGGAACACTGACTACCTGTTACGACTGTAAAAGATCTACCTACAAATGACAGCCGGGACCAACGGCATAACGTGCTTTCCGAGGCACGGAGGAAACTCGGTTTGTAACGGGTGGTCACCCATCCACAGACCAACCTAGGCAAGCGCGGCTTAACCTAAAGATCGACCCGAGCGGCTGCTATTATTTAGCCACGAGCTCCTAATGAGCTTTTTTTTTTATAAATTTCACAATTATTAAAAAAAAAATTGTAGATAATACCTGTAAATAGGTGTCAACCTACATAATTATTCTTAGGGCTGTTTATTCAATAGTCAGATAACTTTTATCTGAGGAATAAAAATGGCGGTTTGACAGCTGCTATTTTTATTCCTCTGATAAAAATTATCTGACTATTAAAAAATCAGCCCTTATTAGGTTAGATTTTAGTTTAAGTACACAGTTAGTTAACCTTATATTTTACGTAAGTACCAAATACAGGTAACAATAATTAGGATCCTAATTATTAACCTTACGTTTGTTTTTTCTTGATTACGAGTTACGGTTTGGTTAAGTTTTCATTTCCTATTTTCTTTCTTCGTCACTATAATGCCTAGAAAAAGAATTCAGCTTTCTCGGCAGACTGTTACCGCAAAGCGGCTGCGAGCTTTGCGCAGCAGTGAAACAGAGAATGAAAATATGCATAGGTTGGCTACTCAACGAGGAATCAGTGAACAAAACCGTGCTAATGAATCGATCGTTGAACGTTCGCAGTATCTAGCCTCACAAAATTTCCGAACTTCGGCAAACCGTCAACGGGAATCAAGCGCTGGACGTTTATCCTTACAAAATTTCCGAACTTTGATAAACCGAGAACGGGAATCAAGCGCTGAACGTTCTCAACGTTTAGCCTCACAGAGTTCTCGAACTTTGGTGAACCGACTACGGGAATCAAGCGCTGAACGTTCTCAACGTTTAGCCTCACAGAGTTCTCGAACTTTGGTGAACCGACTACGGGAATCAAGCGCTGAACGTTCTCAACGTTAAGCCTCACAGAGTTCTCGAACTTTGGTGAACCGACTACGGGAATCAAGCGCTGAACGTTCTCAACGTTTATCCTCACAGAATTCCGGAACTTGGGCTAAGACGCGGACAAAGTCGTGGGTAACAGTTATAATTTATAAAGCTGAGGAGGTTGTTTGCAAAAATAAATATGATGCCCAAAATACAATTCCACGCGGACGAAGTCGCGGGCACAGCTAGTTGTCAAATAAATAGCGCAATCACTATTGTTGAAGTGACAAAGACATTGGTTTTGTCCGTGTGATACACACAGTTGATCGTTCATTTGCTTACACAGTGCAACTGAAAAGTGTATAAATTATTTATTAATAAATAAATAATCTCTAACTAGGGATTTACCCAGTTCTTGAGAAATAAATTATGCACGACAAAGTATCACGTAAATGAACTCCTTTACTTACACAACATGCATTATCTTATTGAATGTTTTAATAATATTTCTTTGAATATCCTCATAACTTAAGTTTCCCAGTAGAAACTTAACGACACTCTGTTATGTTGGATGCTTATAAATGATAGTCCGTTGGGCAAGATACTGGTTTATTGGTGGTACACACAGGAGATGTATTCGGTTCTACATCATGACATGAAGTGTGGCGGAGCGCTGACAGATCACAGATAATACATAGACTAGTGAAGACCATATTAGTAACATACTAAATAGTGATGTTACAACATCCCCCTTGTTGAGTTCAAATTAGACCCCTGACTGACAATTAATATAAGTGCTATGCTATTTAATTTTATACAAGACAACATGCTTAATTATACTTATAGTTATACTTAAACTTTACTTATGACTTTATTTATAACTTAACTTAATCCATTTCTTCAATTAACCTTCTGGTAGGTTTTACAATACGACCTGACCTAGTTGTTACATTTGAGGATTGCTGAGATGAGGATTCTTGATGCCTAGACTCCTGTCTGTCACCTTCCTCTTCCCTTTGTGACGAGTTGGATTGCATGGGAGGGTTAGCACAATTATGAGAATATTTTTGTCTTAAGTGTATTCTATTCCTCCTATACCTAACTCCATTGACATCCTCAACAACATATGATCTATTATTTGACAATCTTTGCTTAACAATAGCTTGTTCCCAGTTGCTACTTGGGTTTCTCTTAAAATAGACATGATCATTATGATGTAACATAGACATTGACTTGGCATTTTTATTGTAGTATTTTGACTTATTTTTATCATTTTTCTTGACAGACTCTTTGTAATCTTTAAATGTTACCACTTTTGGCTTCAACTTCTTATATGATGTTGGAATGTTATCTCTTAAGTTCCTAGACATGAGTAACTGTGCTGGTGATGAAAAATTATTTTTACCTGTATTTCTGTATTGTAACAATGCTATGTATGGATCTGATCCATTTTCTTTGCATTTTCTTAGCATGTTTTTTATGATTTTGACTGAACTCTCTGCTTGTCCATTAGACTGTGAATGATATGGGCTAGTTACAATATGTTCTATGTCCCATTCTTCCATAAAATTTTTAAAATCAACTGACTGAAAAGGAGGTCCACCATCTGATACCAGTGACAATGGTATTCCATGACGAGCAAATATGGACTTTAAATGAGTTATTACATTTTTTGATGTACTGTTGTTATTTAATAATGCAATCTCTATAAATTTTGAATAATAATCAGTGACAATTAAATATACTAAACTATCGAAATGCATTAAATCAATACCGACTTGTTGCCATGGATATTTGCTTATTTCATAATTCTGTAGTGGTTCCTTTTGGTTACATGGTTTGAATTTTGCACACACTAGACATTGTTCTACTAAATTCTTAATATCACTAGACATATTTGGCCAATAAAGAGATTCTTTAGCTAAGTTTAGACATTTATTTATACCTTGGTGACCTTTGTGAATTTTTACTAACATTTCTTTATGCATTGACTGTGGTACTATTAATTTTGAGCCTTTGAATACTAAATCTCTAATTTTATGGATTTCTCCTTGTATATTCCAGAATGGTTTTATTAATGGACTGACACTATTTTTGGTTTTTGGCCAACCTTCATTATAATACTTTATTAATAGCTGCAGGGTTTCATCTTTCTTAGTTTCCTGAGCCAATTTTGTGCTATATTCATCTGTAATTGCTAAGTTAGCATACATTAGATTGACATGACAAGACATTTCTGATTCATTTTCAGGCCTATAATGTTCTTTCAAAGCTGCTCTTGACAATGTGTCTGATATGAACATTTCTTTGCCTGGGACATGTATAACTTCTAAATCATATTTTTGACAAGTTAACATCATACGCTGTAATCTAGCTGGGACATCATGTAATGGTTTTTTAAACAGATAGACTAATGGTTTATGATCAGTATGAACTGTGACTCTGTTACCATATACATATTGGTGAAATTTTTCACAACCAAATTGAATTGCTAGCAGCTCCTTCTCTATTTGAGCATACCTTTCTTGGGTTTGAGTTAAAGTTTTGGAACTGTATGCTATAGGTTTATTTTTTTGTAAAATGACTGCACCTAACGCTGACTTTGACGAATCGACTGACAAGACTAATGGAATCTTGGGATTATAATGAGCTAAAACTGGTGAATTTGTAATTTCATCCTTCAGTTTCCTCAGACATTGACTATGATTTTCATCCCAAGTCCAGACTGCATCTTTTTTTAAAAGATTTCTTAACATTAGTGTTTTTTCTGACAGGTTACTTATAAAAGGTCCTAGGTAGTTTATCATACCTAGTATTCTCTGTAACTCTTTGACATTTTGTGGTGTGGGCATGTTGACAATTGCTTTGACCTTCTCAAGATCTGCCCTTGCACCATCTTTACTGAAGACATAACCTAAAAAACATACTTCTGACAGTGAAAATTTACACTTTGACTTGTTAAATTTTAAATTGACTTGACGAGCTCTTTGCATGACTTTATGTAATCTTTCATTGTGAACTGACTCATTTGGTCCATAGACTAAGATGTCATCGATGAATATGAGTACGCCTTCTATGTCACCAAATAGATTCATCATGACTCTTTGAAATATTTCAGACGAGGCATTTATGCCATAGGGTAATCTTAAATACTTATATCTACCAAATGGTGTTTGAAAAGTACATAATTCTGAACTATATTCATCTAAACGTAGCATCCAAAATCCTGAAAATGCATCTAAGTGAGAAAAACATACAGCCCCTTCGAGCTGAGACCTAATCTCATCAATTGACTTGAGTGGATAATGTTCCCTCATGATATTTTTATTTAAATTTCTAGGATCAAGACAAATTCGTAACTGACCTGAACTTTTTACTGTTACAACGACTGAATTAACCCACTCTGTAGGCTTTGTAACTTTCTTAACTACTTGCATTTTCTCCATGCGATCCAACTCCTCACGCAGTTTCCCTTGTAATGCGAATGGGACTTTCCTGGGCGGATCCACACATGGTACTGCATCAGGCTTGAGTTTCAGATGACAGACTGGAGGCAGACAGCCAAGACCCTGGAATACATCATTATATTGTGTATGAATTTGCTCACAAAAGTCTTGTTTTGACACTGAAAAGACACGTTTTATTATACCTAACTTTTCACAAATTGGGAGACCAAGGACATTTGGACACTCTATATCTGGTATAATAAACATTATGTTTTCAACAATGTTCTTATTGTTTAAGCAAAAATTACAACTTAAGTTGACTTTGCCTAAAATCGGAATGGATTTTCCACCAAATCCTGTGACATTTACTTGACATTTGACAAGTGACAATTTTGACAGCTTATTTTGACTTTTAACATTTTTAAATGTTTGTTTTGACATTATGTTGACATCTGCTCCTGAGTCTATGATACATTTAACCTTTGTATCACCTACCAATAAGCTAATTTCCCACGACTGCTTTGAATGATTCAAAGTATTGACGACTGATGATCCATTTTGTGACTGACTGGACGACTGTGCCTTATTGTGAAATCCCTCAGACATGTGACTGATTTCATCATTGAGACTCTGACATTTTTTCTTTTGACTTTTTGACTGGACATTGGATCTCTCAGACATGTGATTGTTTTCATCATTGAGATGTTTATTTTTATTACATCTCTCAGACCTATCACAGCTTTCATCATTGAGATGATATGAGTTGGGACTCCGACTATTTGACTGGATAATAAATCTCTCCGACATGTCACTTTTCTCATCATAGGGATAGATGGATGGATGTGATGTCTTACTGTGTGTCTGTGTGTTCCTGTGTCTCTGACTGAGTGACTGACTGTGAGAATGACTATTATGACTTTGACTCGACGTTTGATTGTGATTATTTAGACTCAACATTTGACTTTTATGACTTTGACCATTATGACTTTGACTATTCAGCATACCTACGAAATAATCTTGACTACCATTATCTGAATTAAACGATTGCAACTGACTGACTTTTTTATTTTTGTGACAAAATTTAGCAAAATGATTGTAAGATTTACATGACCTGCATTGAACTCCTTGAGCTGGACACTTGTAGCGATGAGACTGCCCACAGCGGCTACATGTCTTCGAGCTGCCTGAAGCTGAAGGTGACTCGCGACTGCCTGAAGCTGGCTTGCGACTGCTTGACGCTGACTTGCGACTGGAAGCTCGCTGTCGACGATCTCCTCGACTACGGCTCCTCCGACTGAGATGCATGACGTTTTCACTGGCGATGCTGCTCCCTTTGACTATTTTCTCAGCATCCTGCTGTGCGACTATGAGCGTCCTCGCTAGCTCTTGCATTCTCTGATAGGTTAAGTCATGTTCTTGCAGTAACCTTTGACGCACATGTGACAAGTCCAAATTGAGGTTTGCAATAAAAATATCTTTGATGAGCGATTCCCTGAGCGTGCCAAACTCACATTCTCTGCTCTTATTCTCCAAATCCGTGAGGAATTCGTCGATGCTTTCGGATTTTTCCTGCTTACGTGTGAAGAATAGGTATCTGCACATCGTGATATTTTTTCTTGGCTCGAAATATTTGTTAAATTTTGTTTTCACCTCTTCAAGCGTGCTGCCATTGATTGTTAGGTTAAACGTGTTGAAAATGTTCAGTCCTCGCTCACCGATTGAGTGCAGCAGAATGGCGATTTTGCGTTTCTCAGTTGCTTTGTCAAGGCCTGTCGCTAATAAATATAGCTCAAATGCTTGCAACCATTTTTTCCATGATTCAGCGTTGTTATGAGCTGGATCCGACGATATATTTAACTGCTTCACACGTGTTTGAAAATTTTGCTCACCATCATGGCTGACGTCCGCTTGGTCCGGCATTTTCTTCGACGACCTCGACTTTTTCTTGAATGATTCTTCTTAAACCACTTCTGACACCATGTTATGTTGGATGCTTATAAATGATAGTCCGTTGGGCAAGATACTGGTTTATTGGTGGTACACACAGGAGATGTATTCGGTTCTACATCATGACATGAAGTGTGGCGGAGCGCTGACAGATCACAGATAATACATAGACTAGTGAAGACCATATTAGTAACATACTAAATAGTGATGTTCATGTAGAAGCTCCTGTTTCAGGTTCTATGATTTTAGCTGGTATTATATTAAAATTAGGGGGGAAAAGGGAGAAATACTACTAACGGCCCGTTACCGCTGCGCACGGGTACAATGTAGAAACTAATATTATACATATAAACCTTCGTCTTGAATCACTCTATTGCTTAAAATTTATTGTAAAGTTTAAAGGATCTAAGCGAACAGACAGCGAAAGCGACTTCATTTTATGCTACGTAAAATAAATAGATATTTTTAAAGTACACATTTGGTGATATTTAGAAATGGAAAATAAAATTAAAATGAACAAAATTACGGCAATGTGTCTTTGACGACACTGTTGGCGCAGTGGCTGAGCGATCGACTGCTGCGCTGCGTGTTGCGGGTTCGATCCCTACACGGAACAAATATTTATATAGTAGTTGTCTCGGGTCTGGCTGTTTGTGTATATGAGTTTAAATGTTTGTCGTACTCACGATACAGGAGAAATTCCTAGTGTGGGGCAACGCTTTTTTTTTTTTAAAAACAGTTCTAGCTTCAGTAAAGGCAAAATCTTCTCATGATGAAAAAGACCGAATGCTGATCGTCGTTTAACACGTTTGCTGGCGATTGACTTCAGACTATGATGTCTCTCAATATTTTTCATCTCTGGGGACCAAACTTAACTTGTTAATGTAAATTCATCTAACTAAAACATCATTTTTTAATAAACAAAGAAATATTTATGAAAATAACTTTTTTTTTGTTTTATACAATTTGAAGTTGGCGCGCAGTATAAGTATCTTATTCTGCCTACTTCTCTATTGTTGAAAAGTGCACATTATGCAAACAAAAAGGTCATACTGTTACTACTTCAGTTTACTTAACCGGGACCTCACTACACTTCATTAAATCAAAGATGTACTTGTGCCTAGTTAGCCAGAACTTACGATGTTCTACTTACTACAGATTTATCGGAATCTTGTTTGTGATCTCTTAATTGACACTAAATGCTGGATCTAAGAAAATATACGACAGTTTGTTCAATGTAAGGTAGATTGTCTTGTCAGTATAGACTGCGAACAAGTTCCTGTTTATTTGTACTTGTAGCTTTTAATGCGAAGATAAAAGATAATGAGATTTGTGCGTTATCTACTTGAGAAAATATCAGAATAGGTAGCAGTATGTTCAACGGATGCATGGACTATAACACTAGAAGTGGTACATAATTATACATTTTTACGCTTTTACTGTTACGATCTTAAAAGGGAAATTCGGAAGGAAAATTAGTTTCTTATTATTCCGTCAAATAGGATTTTATCCAGATCGTCAATACGACTAGCTCACAGGTGATTCTCGAGCGAGGCGGCGCGGTAGCGTAGCAAATTTACTGGCAGGCAGTCCATGACCCTATGCGGGGCCCCGGTGTGGACGCGTTCCTTGGAGCGGCAAGCCACCCACTAACTGAACGCGCCCCAAAAATTGGTCGTAGGCTAATCCGAACAAATATTTGTATGACCTGCAGATAGTTGTTTCGGGTCTGGGTGTTTGTGTATGTGAGTTTAAATGTTTGTAAACGCACCCACGATACAGGAGAAATTCCTAGTGTGGGGCAACGTTTTTTTTTTTAAAAAAAAACATGGATGGGTTTTAGTCAGTGAAATTGTGACATTTCCTTACGCTCCAGCCAGAGCAGGAAAAGCTATTTGATGATTTCTCATCAGAAAAAAAACAATCATCTCTCTTATTGTTAGGTGACCTTGGCCATTCATTAATAAACTTTAGTATAATTTTTCGTTTAACTCCTTAGAAACAACACCATCTATACAAAATCTAAGTACCTAGTCCACTATAAACACTCTAGTTTACGTTTTCCATAGAGCCACTCGCTGCAGGTGAAAGGTTCTATTTGCGATACAACGTTTTCCTAGATCACCACAGATGGCGCTTTTAACAAATTAATTAATGAAATTGTGTATGTAGTTTAATTATATTAATGAAAAACAGTTACATTGATTCAGATTTATTGCATAAGATTACTTGTAATAGCAGAATATTAATGAATAAGTCAATTAAAAAAAATTACAATAATTGTCAATGATAAAGTGATGGCAAATGCAGGTTTCAAAAGCTCTCAGAGCGTTTAGATTGCAAAAATTTAGACGAGGAGGTCTGTTTTTGTCTGGACCTTAAAAGAGACTATGACCTCTGAGTTTGTTTCGGCTGTTTCTACTCAGAGTAGTCGGGTACGAAACACCGGCCTAATCTAGTTTAAAAAAAAAATGACGTGTAAAAGTGTTTGTGAAAACCTACTTGCAAAATAAACATCATTTATCATTAGCAATTACTGAATTAGTATCAGCATTAATAGAGCTTTCACAAGGAATTTACAAAAAATGCTCTCTTTGGGCAGTCAGTATAGTCAAGGATCATTTACCATACCATGAGCCATTAGCTTTATCATCATTCCTTGGTCCTAGTTTATCACCTGTGACTTCTTCACTGCACGTGTAAGCGGGCACACCCTTTAGACTGGTGAATTTATTATTTAGACTTGGGTATTTTTTGTTTTTATATATAATTGGTGTTTGCTAGCTGACAAGTGACAATGAATGAATAATTTCTAATTTTTTGTCATAATATAAATTGTATAAAATCTGGTTCTTCTAACCTGACAGACAGATGTGTTGCTGGGGAGTTTGTTCCGCCACTTCTTCTTCCCAGCTAAAACACTAGGAAGTGGCGAAGGGCAGGGCGTTTTTGTGGGACTGTCTCTTGTAATGTGACGTTCAAAAAGTTCTGATTATCAGCCTAATTTGAATAAATGACTTTTGACTTTTGATTCATTATTCTTCTGTCTTTATCCCAAATTGTTTGGGTTCAGTGCAACATGTCTTCATCATCCATACTTCTCTATTACTCGTTATTATGTTAGGAACCTCCTTTCTTGACATATCATCGTTTGCACAATCCATCCATCGTTTCTTATACCTATCCACGTTCCTACCCATTTCCTCACAACATTTTCCTCATGCCATTTGCTTTATCATCCTACTAATATTATAAATGCGAATATTTGTGAGGATGGATGGATGTATGGATGTTTGTTATTCTTTCACGTCAAAACAGCTGAACGGATTTTAATGAAATTTGGCAAAGGTAGATTATAGACTGGAATAACACATAGGATACTTGAATATCACGCGGGCGAAGCCGCGGGCATCACCTAGTTTGGATATAAAAATAATATAAGAAGCAAACTAATTTATTTTTGCACAACAATTTTATTAATAACATCGTTGACGGGCCTGTTGGTCTAGTGGTTAGTGGCCCTGACTGCTGAGCCGGAGGTCGTGGGTTCGATTCCCACCCAGGACAAACTTTGTGTGATGAGCATGATTGTTTGTTCTGTGTCTGGGTGTGATTTATCTATAATATGTATGTATTTATAAATTATATAAGTATGTATATCAGTTGTCTGGTTACCATAACACAAGCTCTGCTTAGCTTGGGATCAGATAGCCGTGTGTGAGTTGTCCCAAGATATTTATTTATTTATTTATTTATCGTAATTGTTTTCTAAATTAACAACGTATGTAACACGCCTGTTTTTGTTTCGAAGGTGTTGTAATCATATAATAACTTTATTTTTCTGCACTAAGTAATTACAGAACATTATTGTTGGATTCGTGATAATGCTTCGTTATTAAAGTCATTAAGAGAAAAGAGAATGGTACATTAGGGGGTGATTCATTGAGATGAATCAAAGTTGAAAACAAAACTATTAAGAAATAGAGAAACTCTATGCGAGACTGTCTTTTAATACCTATGCATTTTTCCAACACCTTTTTTTATTTTTTTTGGGGTGGGAAATCATCAAATAACTTCCCCCGCTCTGGGCGGAGCGAGGGGGCGTGTCAGACTTTTACTGACTAACACCCACCCATGTTCCTTCTATGGCCCTTTACGTTCCGCGGCCGCGGTATCTCTTTCGAACAACCCGCAACCCCGGCAGGGCCTGCAACCCCGGCAGGACCCGCAACCCCGGCAGGTTTTCCAACACCTTGAAAATAGGTTTTAAGCCGGTTCCGGAATTTATGAATCAAATATTTCAATCAATTTTCGACCTATCTCAAAGAATCAACCTTTAAAGTTTGATCTGGTACAATCATTGCATTAGTCTGAAAGGGCATCCGCGCTTAATATGTACGTGTGGTCTGTATTTATTGTCAATTTCTAGGTCGTGCGTCCACTTAGGACAAAGCTTTTCTAGTATTGCTGGAAAGGAACGAATTAGTTACGGTATTTCAGTAGATATAACTTCACGTCTATAGTTTCCAAAAGGTTAGTTAGAGGTGTACCTAATTTAGCCCGTTATGTTTTAGTTCAATATTAATGTGAGTGATATTGATGGTAATAGTACTGTAAAGGCTGAACGCAATGGTTCAGTCTTTACTTAGAATAAAATTGGCTTTTAATGACTTATAAACTACTAGCATCCGCCCGCGACTTCGTCCGCGTGGTATAGTTACTTTGGGCTAACGCTAACTTTAACCCGCGAGATGATCGAAAAAAAATATCTTTCTCTCCACTTTTCTTCCCTCTTTTCTCCCTTTTTTAGCCTAGGTCCGTCCAAGGTCCCAACTCAAAAAAAAAACTCAAAGCATTTATTTCAATTAGACCATTACAGGCACTTTTGAATGTCATAAAAACAAGAACAAAAAAATGATGCTGCTACAATCCCGGTCACAAGGCATAATAACTTGTGAAAGTACTGTAGTTGCTACTATCTCTGTACCAAAATTCATCAAAATCGGTTTGGCCATTTAGACGTAAAGATGTAACAAACAAACAAACTCACTTTCGCTTTTGTAATATTAGTAAGGATATCAAAAAATAATATCATTTTACAACCACATGTCATGTAATGGTAAAAACCTATTTTGACTTAATCCTCCTTTCTAATTTCAAACACTTTTAAGATTCGAACGTCATTACAAAACAGCCTGCACGCTTTAAGGTTTGATAAAGGTTATAAAACCTCTTCAGTACTATCAACTGAGTATTAATCTAGCTGTTACTGAGAAATTCCAGATGGAATATCCCAATAGCACATGGCAGTAAAGAAGTACTTAAGATATACGATTCTACTTCACACAAGAGAACAATCTATGTTTACGTAGGCATATTATTGTGTTAAAATCTATACAAAAATGATAAAGCTGAAGAGCTTGTTCGTTTGTTTGAACGAGCCAATTTCGGGAACTACCAGTTGGACCTGAAAATGTTTTTTGCATTTGATAGACCAAATTTTGATGAAGGTTAGATGCTATTTACATCACAACCCTTTGGATGCCCCGCGGGCGAAACTGCGGGACACAGTTTATTAACTATGATGATACCCTTTGAGACAAACTTACTATGATATTCGACATGGACAGCATCAGATGAAGAAAATCAAATATCAAACTGCAATATTAATCAATAAATAATTTATATAATTTTTGACACGGCTTAATTGATTGATGATGGTGGAAATGACCACTTCCGGTACATATCTTAGGCGCCGTAGATAATAAGTACTTAGATATGAGTTGCGTTATTCAGGGCTAAAGAAGCACTCACTTATTTTATGATTAGGTTGGCATACTGTCGGAAATTTCATAACATCAATCATATTGGTAATATTGATAAGTTGATTGATTGCAGACATCTTTAAATGGATGAGCCGGACATCAATTTCTTTATCACTGGCTATGAGCGAACTAAATAGAGGAGTAACATTGGCTCATTTAATTGAAAAATGGAATGGTAAAGCTCAAGAATGATCCTGTCAGGGTTGCGGGTTGTTCAAAAGAGAAACCGTGACCCCGGAACATAAAGGGCAAAAGAAGGGAAATGGGTGGGTTATAGTCAGTAAAAGTCTGGCATTTCCCTCCTCCACCAGCGAGAGCCGATACGTAAAAAAGAAAAAAGCTCTAGAATGATAAACACGTCGACTCTTAAAGCGGTTTTTTTTCTTTCTTATTTTATTGAATCTATACATTCTTGACGTATCGGTAGATATGATGAGAAAAAACCTTAAAAATTGGTAAGAAAATGCAACAGAATTTAAAAAAATGGGCGTCGTATTTGTTTTCGTGTTCTTCTCAGCAAACCGTTGTAATTGATACTTTTATCATGTGGGTGCATAAAAAACAATTAGTCCGCCATATTGGATAAAATTACGTCACTTTACTACCATGCATTGTCATACAAACTGAATGTGTAAGCGAAACTTCAGCTCAATCGGTTAGACACAACTGTTTTAAAATTCAGTTGGAAGATATGACTTATTATATAAAAATTAGAGCTTGAAAAATCTTTTTCTTTAATACTTGAGCCAACTGGGAGTTAATTTAAGTTTGTATGCCAAAGGAAATCGTGGTTAACATCCACTCCCTACATAAACATACACATACAAGGACACAGGAAACAGCTCAAACAGTTTTGCTTCCATTCCCACAGAACCAAATATAAACACGTGTTACGTAACCTTCAATTGCGTTGAAAAGAGCGGAGTTCTGCAATTTTCATTAGTAGCCACCTGCTAGCCACAATTAGAGGTAATTCGCGAGCCGTGGTAGAAAGCTCGTGAGATACTTCGCGATCCCTTTTACTTGCACGTGGTTGGTGCTAATGATTTTCTTTAGAACTTGTTCGATAAGAACTGCGATAGCGTTTCAGACTTATTTTAAAAGAAAAGTGATTCAATTAAAAATCATAGTCATTACTGTACATTTTTTCGTTTATTTTTAACTAGCTTCCGCCCGTGACTTCGTCCGCGTGGCATACTTTACTTTGAGCTGACGCTAACTTTAACCCGCGTGATGATCGAAAAAAAAAATGTTTCTCTCCCCTTTTCTTCCCTATTCTTCTCCCTCTTTTCTCACTTATTTTTAGCATATATCCGTCTCCAGGGTCCCAGCTATCTCTGTACCAACCATACCATTTTGTTCCCTATCACAATGTTATCGGTTTTAGCCCAAAAGTTGACTGGTAGAGAATGTCTTATGGAATTAACTGCGCCTTTGTAACGTTTTTGTATTTATTTGAACTTCGTTAGGGATTTAAACCTCATTAGGGATTTCTTCAACAAAACAAATAAAATGAAGCGTGTATATCTTTCAGTATTCAGAATAAAATTCTTTTCAGAAAACCCTTTCATTTGATGCCCATATTATAGGAATGCGTAAAAGTTTGACCAAAACCAGTGCGCTATCTTTGGTTGGTTATTAGTAAACATCTTATTTTATGCATTTGCTTGTTTGCATATATTATGCAAAGGAATAAAAGAATTTTAACTATATTGCAAATATTGGTACTTTAGTAAATAGCGTTTTGATTATGCATATTTTCAGTATATTTTTTGAAGTATTCGCTCTTTTTCTAGTGCATATTTGGGCATTTTGATAGTGCATATAACCTAATGTCTAGTTATTAGTTACAGGTGAAGAAATGTAACACAAAAAATTCAATAAGGCTCAGCGCTTCGAGTTTAAATAATTTATTGGCTTGTTCAAAGCTATTAGAATAACACAAGCAACAAGTTGATATAGTAACAGTTAAGGCAAGTAACATTAATTGGTTTGTTTGTTATATTGGTCGCAATTAACTTAAAACTCCTCGTTCAAATACATAGATATAACAAAAATAACGAGATAACCTTTTTGGTAGTTACCTTATTGCTGATTGTGAACTGATTTGTTAAGATCAAGTTACATAACCCGCTTGAGCTTTTTGTAGATTGTAATCTGCTACAAATTCTTTAAGCTTTTGTCTTTTTGGTTTGTTTTGTAGTCCAAGTTTAATGTGAAAGGGATTTTAGTTCATGTAATTACCGAACCGAACCTTTACCACAGTTAATAGAGATATTTCCGATGATAAATCACGTTCAAATGCGCTCGATTTTCGGTCTAATTTATACGCTAGAACTAAACACGAATGCTTTAGACGACTTTAGAGAGAAATATGAAGGCATGAACGCAACGCATTTCCGCTTGCCGCGCTAGGAAACTGACACTATCAGAGTAAACTGGATACGTTCCAATACAGGACAAAGACCTATCGAGCGGTCACTTCCCTCGCTGTGATCTGGGGCTAAGGAAAGTTGTCCACGGCCGTTCATATAAATGCATGAACTTGATACCGTCTTACACTTTTCCGAGCGGCCCGGTGAATAGAACACTTTTCCTTTCGCAATACGCGTTTTCCACTCAAATAAATAATGTAATTACATTCACAGAGATACGCGTTGCTGCATACGTTATACAAAATGGCGAAATGGGAGCTTTTGGTGAGTTTACTACCTCCTTATGTAATGATACTAACAAGTACTAACAACCGTGCAATTGTAAGCTGATAAATGTGTTCGGGCGTGACTTCTGAAGTCATTTATTACAACTTGTAGAAGCTCTCTAGTTTATTGTATGATGCGAAATAAATAAGTTGCTATAACGAGGGAGCTGATTGATTGGCTTCTTCGCGTTCGTAGAAACGCAATGATTGATTAAGCGGTAATTTGTTTCAGATTTTCGTCGCTTTCGCTACACTAGTATGCTGTACCGAGGTCGAAGATGTCGAGCAGAAGAAACGGAACGCTGGAAAGGGGACGAGTATAAATTCTATTCCAACTGGAGCGCAGAAACAGGATTACACATACAGCATTTACACACAGAATCCTAGTTCACAGAGCGGTTCGACCAGCCCATCATCATACCAATCTCAAGTGCCAAATTCGTTCTACCCGAGTCAAGGAAGCAACCAGTATTATTCGTCACCAAGTACGCAGAGCGAACCATCATCAACCTCTTACGGCTCTCAGCAGCAACATCCTCAGATAAACCTTTTGCCTCCACCAACCACCTCTCAGTTTGTACCTCTGAACTTTGTACCAAATCCTGGTTACCAGTCCAAATACCAAATAGTGCCTTCGAAGGGAAGTGGGAATATTCAGTTGGCTTTTCTGCAGCAGCCAACTAGTTATCCAACACAGTCTATAGTTCCATATGCTCCTCAATTGTTCTCACCCAATCCTACAAGCCCGATAAATCCTCATCAGAACCCTGTGATTGGTCAAGTCTCACAGGGGCATTATAACATGCCTAGTTACCAGCCTTTGTCTATTGGTGGATCTTACTTGAGTCAGCCATCGACTATGCTACTGTTTGCTCAGCCAAATCCTTCTCCATACAACAATCTGCTGTACCAGAATCCTGTCCAGAGCTTCTATAACTACTACCCTTCGAATTCCCAAAGCAAATACAATGTCCAGTACGTTCCACAAGGATCAACCACTGAGTATGAAAAGTTGCAAGGTCCTATTTCGCAGACTGCTCCAAAGGAGGACAATGATATTGTACATGCGAGTGAGTACACTGGGCCACCGTCAGATGCCAGCTCGAGCTATAAGAGCGCCTATTCGGCTAGTCGTAATACCTACGCTAAACTATAGCCATGTCTAGCTGTAAGCGCCTGAGTAGAAGTACCTACCTAGTTATTTGTTGGACATATAGTTGCCATTACGTTAACCACAGATATTTATTGTCAATGGGAGATTGTTTAGTTTTTAGTCATTAGTTATGTTTTGCATAATGTTATTTTTATCGATTTTTGTTGGGAAATAAATGTTGCATGTTTTTTTTATCTCGTTTTTTATTTAGTCTCCTATCTTTTGCCAAAGTTTTGTTATTGTAGTACAATGATGTTTAAAACTCAATTCTGGACTAAAGGGCGCTGCAAATACTAGCAGCTGATGGCATTATATCCCATCAATCTGCCAGGAACATTCATACGACACTTACAAAAAAAAAGATCATTAATACTTTAATAATAGCCTCAGTTCTAGAACCATAATAATGACAGCCTTTAAACTTTTGGTTTGTAGTCCAAATACCAACAAAAACAAACCAATTTCACAAAGATGATATAACATCTTCGTACGCAACACTTGCTCTCTATAATTTACTCCGGACTTCGAGAACAGTAGGCTTGCCTGCCTTAAATTGTTTGCACTATTCAAACCATCGAACCGTAGAATGGTAGGCAGAACTCCCTGCGGTAATATTAATTCTCCTTTCAGTATTACTGGTATTTGCTGGGAACACAATGCAAGGTATTACTTTCTATCTATTGCTTTGGCGCGGGTATAAAGTATTAGTAGTTTGCATAATACGAACGCTGTTGTTCTTTCAAATTGATTTCTTTCACGCCCTCTATTTGTCTTGCTTGTTACTAATGTGCTGTCGGGTTTTCACATGTTTGTAATGTAAGAGAAAACAAGGCTATCGGTCAGGTGATGAAGTAGATGGGAAATTGTTTTTTGAGAAGTGTTGATTAATTTATTATGAACAATGGCTGTATTGCTTTTGTATAGAAGTTGTTTAAGAGTACCAAACACCGGGGTTGCGGGTTGTACCGGGGCTGCAGGTTGATCGAAAAAGATACCACGGTCCAGAGCGGAGGAAGTTATTTCCCATCCGCAAAAATCTATTATCTGGATAAAACTATTATGATATATTTTATTCATTTGTACCTTTATACATGTTTTCTTATATTTTTTTTAATATATCTTAAAAAAATTATATTTATAAATATAAAAATAGGTTTCCGCCGGTAAGAGAACCAGGGTCCAATCTACCGGTGGTTAGGGCTCCAGAAACAGGAACCTCCTCACATTGTATTAAATAGCTGGATCAGTAAGTTTATGCTAGAGTAGAAAGTCTTTCCTTGCTATAAGCTATTTATGGAAAGTGAAACTTGACGTTATAAAGTTATCAGTAATTATAATCCAGTTGTCAGATACAACGTGTATATAGAAATTGTTTCCATGATAATATAGTAGGTATATTACAACATGTTTCTATGGAGATATGTTAATTCCAATAAATTCAGTTATTTTACGTCCAAAATACATTATTGTAATCAAGAAGTTTATCAAAATTATTTGGAAACTTTTTTTTTAAACTTAGCCTCACACTAGGAATTTCTCCTGTATCATGGGTGCGTTTACAAACATTTAAACTCACATACACAACACAAATATTTAAAACTGTAGATTTTTTGCTGTAGCTCTAGTCGTATGACGAAGAAGAAGTTCTAAAAAGAATGTCAGAGTTAGCTCACTATACACACCCAAACTTATGAAATTAAATTCTTAAAGTCATAAAAGTCTGCATGAGATAATTTACGACACGGCTAGTCAAAACACGTTCTGATAAAAATTGTGTTAACAAACGATGCGCTGGGCTGTTAATAAATTGAGCGAAATTATCTGTTTGATGGACATGTGAATTAACATAATCACTGGGTGGTGTAAGAGTTATCAGTAGAGGTTGGCGCAAGGTCATGTTATAGGCCGAAAGATTAAAAGCCGAAGAAGTTGTAGAGCCGAAAATTTTCTACATAAGTTTTCTCTCACAACATTAATAAATTGGTAAATGACGAGGCAGATGATTTCGTTGGCTTCCAAACCTTTCCAAAATATAATTACTCAGTAAATCAATAGGTATCCATTGGAGTCTTGTTGTCAGACTTGCTTGACTTCGTTATTTGTTTGATTTTTCATGATACGTGACATGGCATTTTCAATGTAGTTATACCCACTTTCACAGAAAATAGTTTTTTTGTTTATCAAACATTGTTACAGCAGATTGACAATTAATTTCTCTATCATTTATACATAACTTAAGGCAAAATCACTAAAATTTTCCTCTTTTCTACCATCAAACGTGCGGCCGACTAGTCTAAACTTTGACCAAAGCCGAATAATTATGGAACTAAGCCCACCTCTAGCAATCACTACAGTTCGGACACCTCATATCAGTAGTGAAAGGAAGCTGCGTGCTTACTTAATTGCCTCGCGTTTTATTTGTATCATTTCTAAGATGCGCAATCAGACGCACCTGTCTTATAGGGTGTGTTCACTAATGTTTTTATTGTATAACATGTTGTTACGAACATGGCGGTATGTGGGATGGGTTTTTTTGAAGAAGAGCAAGTCTGTAATTGAGGTGGATATGAAAAGTGGCCTAGATATTTAAAACATGTTGTTTTATTTCTTGGAATTTAAAATGGATTTAATCTATTTTCGCTTACGCCAGCAACTAGCGAATCGGATACCGGCCGCGTAACACAAAGGTCAAAAGAAGGAACGTGGATGTGTTTTAGTCAGTGAAAGTCTGACACTCCCTTCTGATTTCCCATCCAATAAAAAAAACAATTAGAGAATAAAAACCAGTAACATGAATAACTTTAATAAAACAATCAATAAATCCAGTCACTTCTCAGTTACAGTCAAATGTACAAAGTCTGGATTTGTACCCGGTTGATGGCAATAGGGTCGCCCCCTATTACATGGGACTTAAACATACACCTCTTCCAAGCCTTTGGTGATTCCAGGCGTGATGTTATATGTGTGTTTAATATAGAAAATTAAAACCTTTTGTTTATTTATTTTCTTCAACCACTAATTCACTAAAACATACATAAACAGATATCACGAATACGTAGTTTTAGTTATATATGTAGTTTTACGCAAATCGAATTTGTAACATATAGAAGATTTTCACTGAATGACATCAAAAAGATTCTTCAACACAGCGAAAAAGATTGGTTTAAAAAAAAGGTCTTTATTATGTACGGTCAGCAAAGGAATTAAGTAACCAGACTCATCCGACATAGAAATTTAATTAAAACCAATGGACTTCTGCAACTTAAATTTTATTTATTGAATGAACTGTTTGTTTTTTTATTTTATTTATTAAAATTTCGTGAACGATAGTGGTACGTAGGCGGTCTTAATGCCATAGGGCATTCTCTACCAATCAATCTTTGGGTTAAATACGACAAGATTGTGATAAGGTACAAAAATATTTATATATATTTTTTTAAATTTGGTTTCGAAAACTTAAACAGATGCAATTAAATTATTTTTGTACCCTATCAGTACAAAAATATTATAAAAAAAACTATTTGTTTACAAAAACTTATATACACTAAATGTTTCAAATAAATTTTCAATTTCTTTTGCTGGTTATACAATATGTAAATTACAGATTTAAAATGTGAAAAGTCTCCTGCTATTGGTAATATAGTCTACCTACGTAGTTTGAGTAGGAATGCAAAAATCTGCATATTATGAAAATTTTACAAAAGCATGTGACTGGTAACATTAAAATATGCAAAGCAATGCTAAACGGATACCAATGATCTCAGTTATTTAGAGAATTAGCATTTAATTTAAATATTTGTGTTACTAACCTCTCTAGATGCATTTGATTGCATCCTTATTCTCTCTAATAGTATTAATGTGTGTTTGTTTGTATGTCGCGTCCTCTTTTGTTGCAGAAGAAAGGAGAGGACCCAGTTGGTGATTCTGGGCTGAAATGATGAAATAATGTATAAAGTCAAGTTAACAAGAGAAAACAACATGTGGTAAATATAGCAATATAGAGGAATATTTTAAGCATGAAAATGGATGGCTATAAAACTAGAAGAAGTCTATAAAAACCGGCCAATTACGAGATGGTAATTTAAAACAAAAAAAAATCACCTTATTTAAATTTCACCATCAATATTTGTCACACCTATAACCTCAGTACAAGTTGTTCAATTTGTATGAAGACCGGTCTGCACATCTGTAACGCATCTCCCATCCACGTAATAGCCATTAATTATAAAATGGCCCCAAAGCCTCATACGAGAGTCCTATTTCATATTATTTGTGGTTGGAACAACTTTCGCGAACAACTTAAGCTTCACTTAGATGTTATAAATTATATGTAGATTCTTCATTAAACGTTACTCTTTATAAAATAGCTGAGTGTCAAATAGTTTGAAAATTCTTTCTTTATTTAATTTTTAGGGTTTCGTACTTCAAAAGGAAAAAATGGAACTCTTATTGGATCACTTATAAATATAGTTAGTTGTTGTACAAAATAACTCATTCTGACTTGAATCTTGGTAGTCTCTGCTTTTTGACTAACATTGTGTTTTTAGTTTTTTACCTTCGATCCATGACTGAACTCATAAGTTCAGTCATTTACTTACAATTATCATAATAGTTGGCAACCAAACCTATGCTAATAAGTTTAAAGTAATTTTGCAAGTTTTTATATACCCAACTGAAAACATCACATTAAAACCTGTATCGTGTTTTGTCTCTGTCTTATCGAGGTTTTTCTGTCTAGTCCAGAGTATTAAGAACACCAATCTATTCACACGAGCTAGATACAATCGTAATAAATCTAGATTAAAACGAGTAGATACGTAACGCTATAAAATTAAGCGTTTCAAATTAGGATATTTATTGCTAAAAATTTCAATGATCTCCAAATATTTTATTACCCAAAATGGAGCATAAAATATTTCGTAATAAATAAACCAAGTAATCATTTATAATCGGCGCCATTTGCATCACAGTTTGCGTTCGAAGAGACTAATTAACATTAAAACCTCGTGTTTTCGGCATTTCTTTTTAATCACCAATATAATTAATTGCGTGTGAAACTAATAAGAAGAATTGATTAGTGGCAAACTTGATTTAAGGTCGGATACTTGGTGTTTGTGATGAGTAAAATCTGTAGGTACAGCTGTTTATGTAATATTGATTGGGTTGTGATCGCATCAATGATGTAGCCACTTGTTTAGGTGTGAAGTGTTACATATTTTACAAGTGTTCGTCGCATAATATTAGGCTAAAACTTTCTTAAACCAAAATAAATTGATTAGACATATAGTAAAATAAAAGTATTACATTTTTAAGTTTTATAAGTCTTTTAAAGCTACTAATTCAAACTTAAAGTATTTAAAGACCCAGTTGCACGCTCTTTTGAATAGACAAAAACACTGTATATGTACTGTATACCTGTGAAAAAACTGTAGAACTTAGAAGAACGGGCAAAAAACTCTATGGTCACTCTTTTCAAATCACACTTGACACTAGGTACATTCTTGAAAGTTTGAAGTTTTTCTTCAATATTTAACTAAACTGAATTTTCTTTAACCTCGTTTTAATGTCCGAATGTGTGTTTAGAAAAATGTGTAAAATATGTTTTTTAAAATGCTTAAATATTTATGTAATTTTGTATTTTCTCTCGTAGCGCTGAATGGTACGAGAAAAGTTCCAGAGCTTTAATCTATGTAGTCATTAATTAAGGTTAGTGCAAAACGGGCATGCAATCGATAGCTGATCTGGAAGACAGCCCGCTAATGTGGGCGCTAATCATTCGCACTCGATCTGCTCTAATTATTATGTAACTAACATAGGCATATAACAAGTCATATTGTTACTGACACACTGGACCTCGTATTGTAGTAACAGACTAATAAATAAATAATAATAATAAAACTGAAATAAGTACATAATTTTTGCACGTCAGTTCTCTGAACGAACTAAAGCCGGTTGTAATCGATAGTTGGACACCGATCCCTTTACGTGAAAGTAATCTAGACAACGCAGGTTCCAGCGCAGTACGCAGCCCACGCTTCCGTCCGCCTCTGTAAGGGAAAAGGGAAGTATCTCATTACATCACTGCGTCTAAGACAAGATATGTACCTACGCATTTTGTTAAGGTTACATAAACGTAAACTCTGTACAGGCGTATTGGGGTGAATTGTACTTCAGAAAGATCATGGTGCGTACGTAAATAGCGCCAGTTCTGTTTACCAAAATTGGCCCCTTTTTTTTGCGGATGGGAAATCATCAAATAGCTTCCCCGCTCTGGGCGGAGGGGGGGGGGGGGGGAGTGTCAGACTTGTACTGACTAAAATCCAGGCAGCCGCCCCCCATCACACTGGACTCGAGACGGTGGCGCGTGGTGTTTCACGCGCGCCTCTCTCAGTAACGTATCCGAGGGAGTGCACACCTCACTCCCCGCTGGGACAAGGCCCACCAGGTCAAGCAGGCCAGCACTAGTCTGGGGCGGCAGAAGTCACATTCGTCCCTGCTGCCCCCCGACGCATGTGTGTGAGGGAACACTGGTGTGGTTTTAGTCAGTTGGAGTATGACAGACCCCTCCGCCGACCCCAGGGCGGACGACATGCGTGCGCATTTCCACATCGTAAAAAAAATGGGGTGGTTGGTCTGTAGATCAGTCCTCCGTGCCTCCGTGAAACACGTAAAGGCTTTGGTCCCCGCTGTCATTTGTAAATCTTTGATAGTTTTTATAAGTAGTCAGTGGTGTGAATGTCTGACAACCAGTCTTATCAAAGGGTATCGTTTTCCCCAGTACTAACTGGGTTGTGGAGGTCAGACGTGCAGTCGCTTCTTTTAAAAATACTGCTAGTGTAGTGCAACTAGATCCGGTTAGACTGGACTTTTTTTTTTTAAAAAAAAAACGTTGTCCCACTTTAGGAATTTCTCCTGTGTCGTGGGTGCGTTTCCAAACATTTAAACTCACATACACAAACAGCCAGACCCGAAACAACTATCTGCAGGTCATACAAATATTTATTCCGTGGGGGAATCGAACCCGCGACACGCAGCGCAGCAGTCGATCGCTCTGCTACTGCGTCAACCGTGCCGTCATGATTAGAAAAAGGATAGACCGATTATGACCAATTTTCAAAACAGCTAGTCAGTTACTGTAAGAACGTTCCAATACAAAAGCCGAATATCATTTTTCTACGACTAGGTAAAATCCCAGGTTACTCAACAGTTGTGTTTTGTTTTAACCTTTCTAGTTCCACATGACGATTTTCAACTTCGTTTCTAATGTCGGCAATATCTTTAGAACTGCAGGTGTCCAATTGCGGCTATAGCCAATTTCAATAATGTAGGCCGTCACCGTCATTGCCAAGATTACCATATGTATTGTACACCGTTCAATGTTTTCATAAAGAAAACTTTTATACGTTTGCTGTGGGTTCAAAATCGAACTATCTGTTTTTTCTTAAGCCTTAGCTTCATAGATTATTAAATTAGATATGTATAATGTGTTAGCTTGATGAGGTACTTCTGAGTAGGGCAGTAAAGAAATTGTGACCAGATTTAAGTAAACTTAAAATCACCATTTGCCTAACCTACCCAGCATTTTTGGGTCCACTTTCAGTCTAACCAGATACAATCCTTACTATCTAATATATAAAATTTCCGTGTCACAATGTTAGTTACCGTACTCCTACGAAACGGCTCGACCGATTCTTATGAAATTTTGGGTACATGTTGGGTAGGTCTGAGAATCGGCTAACATCTATTTTTCATACCCCTAAACCTCAGCGGGTGAAACCGCTGGGCACACCTAGTAATATTATAAAAGCGAAAGTGAGTTTGTTTGTTACCTCTTCACGCTTTAATGGCTAAACCGATTTTGATGAATTTTACAGGTACAGAGATAGTTGGGAACCAGGAGACGGACATAGGCATAAATATTTTTTGAAAAAAGTGGGATGTGAGGGAGAAAGATTGAAGAAAAAGGAAAACTTAGCGTTGCTATTGCAAATCAATAAGGCGCAAGGGGAACTGTTACCCCGAATTTGACGCGAGTGAAGCCGCGGGCAAAAGCTAGTTGAATATACATGCATCGTCTTGCATGCTGCTATTCTATCTTTCATGGGTCGCTCCGCGCCTTTTCGATCTCCAAACGATACCTCTTAGTAAGACCCTTTTTTTCAGAAATTCGGGCCACTGACTAAATGTAACAACTGTCTAAGATCTACACTACAATTTTAACATAAAAATGTTTCATTTATTAATAGAACGGAGACCACCCACGATAGAGGTCAAAGCTATGTTCAAAGTTTAAACTAAACTTGTATATTGTAGACTAAGTAGGACAAAAAATAACATTTTGAATTCTTACCTCATACAGAAAGAAGTCTGGGTGTTCAACACCCAGACTTCTTTCTCAATCACCTCAACAAGTGGGGCTCAAAACTTAGCCTTCAAATTCAAAATCAATTTATTCTTTAACTAGCTTCTGCCCGCGACTTCGTCCGCGTGGCATAGTTACTTTGGGTTAACGCAAACTACTAATTTCGGCGAGCAAATTAAAAACAGGGTGATATATTTTTATTTAAATATTAACTAATTACAATCATGCTGTCAATATACCGATATTCCCACCAAAGTTCAAAATTGTACCTATTATAATTTACTTGAATGACAATATAATTATGAATTTTCAAAATGGTGTTGGCCATTTAGGCGTGAAGACGTAACAAACAAACTAACTTTCGCTTTTATTATATTAAGTAAGGATACCTTCTTCAGTCCTCGCAGATCTAAAGTTGGATAATGTCGTATAGTGTCTATTATGTAAAGTAAAAAGTTTTTATGGTTTGCAATAATTCAATTAAATGTATATGTAACGTTGGTTACGTACTCTTAAAGTCAAGAATGTTTTCCTCTCCGCCAGCCTTGAGACGCCAAATTAGTAGACAGATACATAATTTATGGTGCATGTTTACACTGGTCACTACTTCACGCCCATTTTCCCCTGAACAGATAGCCAAGTGTCAGTCGTCAGCGTGTTTGCTTGACATATGATGTGAAGCGAGTGACTCTTGAACATAGTACCTATCAAAATGAGAAGGCATCTAAATGTCCGAGAATGGTTTTAAAGTTCATAAACATATCTCTCACGTTCATAAACATATGTCTCACGATTTTCTTCGCAGGTTAACGCTTATAGCATTACGTATAAGTTCTGCAACATCTCATGTCATATTAATAGCTGATCTCGATCCACGGTAATGCCGTTGAATGTTCTTGTAAGTGTGCTTTAAACTATTCAGATTCGTCCAAAAAATCCTGAACGACTCGAGATGAGGTGACGCTGAGTAGCACCTATATATAATACTAGCTGGCGCCCGCGGCTTCGCCCGCGTCATACCAAACCTATACTTACATGTTTTCGAAAACATTTAGTCCGACATCCGACTTCGGAAAAGCGGTAAGGAGTAGGTACAAGAGTAAATTTTACCAGTCAATATCCTACCTTTTTTTTTTAATTTTTAATCATCATTACATATTTATTTTAATTGTCTAATCGATAAAAAATCCATAGTATCCTATGTGTTATTCCAGACCATAATCTACCTCTGTGCCAAATTTAATCACGATTCGTTCAGCTGTTTTGACGTGAAAGAGTAACAAACATCCATACATCTATATAATATTATAATATTATATAATATTATATATTATATTATTTGTAATATATAATATTATATATTATAAATGCGAATGATTGATGAGTAAGAAGTAAGATATAATATTAGTAAGATGATATTATATACCTGTGCTTTGAACAGTAAGGATCAAATCAAACAGGGGCATAGACAAGGTCATTCTCATTTTTTTATCGCAATCTTGTAGATTTTTTAATATTATGCGAAGTGATCGGTCATAACTTTTCAACCGTAAATAATCGGACCGACATTATCAGGGTTAAAAGTGTTTGAAAATAACCTTGTACAGCCTGTTGTTGTGTCAACAGTACCTGGTACAGCCTGTATAATCTTAGAAACCAAACTCCACCCTTTCAAACTTCTGTTTATCAACTGTGTTGAAGCAATAAAACGCACATGTTAAAAAGAAAAGCCTCCGGACACAAAACTGTTGAAGCGGGACGACCCTAACCGATCCACGCCACCTGGTGCGCTGATGCCTTGCCAAAAGTCAGCGTGCGTGAACCCTGAACCGCGACACAATAGTTATGCAAGCAACGCGGATGCCTCTGCTTAACATAGCTTTGTTTTCGAGAGAAAGAGGTATTGTGACATCTTTCGCACGTGATTCAGTTTTATCAGATGATACTTCGATTTGGGGTTTCGAATGCAGAAAACCAGTTCTGTTTTTGCAATTCAATATTAAAGTTTTGTGTATCGGAAAGTATTGTTCGCAAGGATATGATAAATGATTCAACAATTTATATAATTTGTTGGTGTGGCGAAACTTGGGAGAGGTCCACGTGCCTAGACTGCGATCGCTAAGTTGATCAATCAAAGAGATCAGCCAATATTTTGACACCCAATAAATTGATCTTTAAGCTAGTATAATGTAAGTTTATTTTACGAAAACATTCCTTAGTACTTAAACGCATGTTTGATTTGGGCGTGTTAATGATATTCTCATACGTCCTAGATTAGTTCTGATTTACTAGTTTTTGCGTCCTACACGCACAGAATAATTGCCTGAATTTCCTTTTTGGTTCGTATCTGTATTTAGTTTATGTATTTCTTACTTGTATCCTGTATACAAGTCCAACGTTTTTTGCTTTAAAGGCATCGAGGCCATCACGCTTTTGGTGTAAGTGGATCACGTGTTTCTAGAAATTGTAATTACAGTTGTATACACTCCTCTGTTCGTTGATTAGCACCAAAAGTTCATGATTGTTATCTTGCTGCCGAAGCTTTGTATTTATTAACTGTTTCTGCATCTTTCAAAAATCGAATGCCAGAAACTGCTCGAGGCACAAACTCCACAATAAAATTGTACATAACATTAGGAAAGCGCTTATAATATATTACAGGATAAGCAAATTCGATACGTCTGACCCCAGACGCTAAAACGTGTCTACCAGCGTTCCATTTTTAAAATATGTAATATTTTTAATTTTAAGATTACATAATATGACCATTCTTTTTGAAACGTTCGGTTCTTTTTTTATCGAATGCGATCTTATTACAACCCCAATTCTATTCCGTTATGCTGTTGTTTTGTTGAATGTTACGTAGTTTTTAATTCGTATATGTAGCAAATCGTTTTATAGGGAAATAGGTAGTATATGCAAGTCATTTGAATAATTTGTGATTCTGATTGTTTTTGACCACAACCGTGACTTTAGTATTGTATTGGAATCGTTTCGAGTATAGGTTGCAATATTTCCTTGTGGTTATATTATGCATAATATTCTTTTATGCAGTTTTGATTAACTTATTTTTGCCCAGACTAATTGAGAAAGTTTTTTGATGAAAGAATCAAAGCAATACGGATTTAATCTGTGGTTTTTTGGATAGATGATAAAATCTTATGTAGCTTCACACTGCTTAAGTTTACTGATTCAGAGCATTGATACATTAATTTCAAAATATTTTAGAGCGTCTTGCAAAATTGATTCAAAGTTTCCTTTATCCTTCCTAATTCTGGATTTCATCATGTGCCAAGCCTTTGCACAACTATTTGAGGTCGGCTTCCAATCTAACCGGAGCATATTTAACGTCCTAACTTACTTCTAACTGACTGCGGGGACTGCTTTTTTGACCATTAATCGCAGCCGCTCTGGTCGATCTTTAGGTTAAGTCGCGCTTGCCTAGGTTGGTCTGTGAATGGGTTTTGGAACGAAGTTCCTTATCGCTCGTTGCGAAAGGGGGCTAGACGGAAAATATTAAGACCAAAAGTTGTTACGACACTTTTTGCTATACTTAGTTGTAAGCCGTGCGGCGTGCGCGTGTTTCTCTGTCTGTCTCTCTCTCCCTCTCGCTCTCATAGAAAGCAAACCAGTTATTTTCGTTTCGTCTTTCTATTTCGCATTGAACAGTGTGGTGTCGCGACGATTATTTTTGTTGAGTGTTTACAGTTTATTTGTACATAATTAATAATAACTACGTTCTAACCGGGTGTCCCTTGACACCTCTTAAGGTTTTTTTCGCGGAGGGGCAATCATCAAATAAGTTTACCCCCTCTGGGAGCGGGGGGGGGGGACTAACAGACATGTACTGACTAAAACCCACCCATGTTCCTCCTATTGCCCTTCATGTTCCGGGGCCGTGGTATCTCTTTTGAACAACACGCAACCCCGGCAGGCGGAGGCCCTGGCAAGTCCCTCTGCTTTGCTGACATCTCTTTGAGGCGCACGTGGAGCACTAACGCGCCGTCGACACGGCCTTCGATGGCTCGGAAAAGTCGTCGTGAAGTTGTTTGCTCCGGCTGTCATTAGTAAATCTTTGACAGTCGTTATAGGTTGTCAGTGTCCCGAACGTCTGTTAACCAGGGGTGGGTATAGGGTATGGTATTACCCAGTACTACAGTTAGTTAGTACTGGGTTGTGGAGGTCAGATGGGCAGTTGCTCCATGTAAAATTCTGGTATTTAGTTGCATCCGGTAAGACTGGAAGCCGACCCCAGCATAGTTGGGAAAAGCAGATGATGAACCCAAGATTTAAATATTTTTCGCAATTTATCAGTTAAATAAGGTGGAGAATGCATAATAGATACTTTGTTGAGACATGTTTTAATTATAAGACACTAGCTTTTGCCCGCAGCTTCGCTCGCGTTAAATTCGGGGTAACACAGTTCCCCTTTTCTGATTTACAGGTACCTGCCACCTGTAGTTTTTCCCTAGCGCCTGATTTATTGTAATAGCAATGCTAAGGGTTCCCTTTTCTTCCCTCTTTCTCCCTCATATCTCAATCTTTAAAAAAAAATAGCCTATGTCCGTCTCCAGGGTCCCAACTATCTCAAAACCAAAATTCATCAATATCGGTTTAGCCAAGCGTGAAGACGTAACAAACAAACAAACTCACTTTCGCTTTTATAATATTAGTAAGGACTAGCTGGCGCCCGCGGCTTCGCCTGCGTGATGTCGAAAAAAAGTATCCTAGGTGTTATTCCAGACTATAATCTGCCTCTGTGCCAAATTTCATCAAGATCCGTTTAGCCGTTTTTACGTGAAAGAGTAACAAACATCCATATATGCATACATCCATACATCCATCCTCACAAACAATCGCATTTATAATATTAGTAGGACATTCTGTTCTGTGTGATTTTTTTGGCAAATTCCAGACTTCGGGCAGTTTCTGAACCTGCAAAAAGCCGATTTCAATCTTTACTACAATTTATATAATTTGATATAGGTACCTATTATAATTTTTACCATACCTGTTAAGGCAACACCTTCTTTCCTAAAAACTATTAAATTGATCTGTTATTGATGAATGTATCTATGTACTTACTAACTTACAGAGTAATTAGATTGGGCAATTCATTTCAATGCAGATTACGCACCATAACAGGTACAACGTGAGGCGTGAATGATTCGTTTTTTTATTGGCCAGTTTGTAATGCAATACTAATGGTTATTAGAAGATAGCTTAATTAGTTGAGCATTCGTAAAACCACGCAATAACTTACGCGTGGTAAATGAGGATTATTTATAGAGTGGCAATCAAGACAGCATTGGGGGTGTAAAACAATTTAGAGTGTACTCCGCTCTTATTTTACGCAAGTTGTATAATCTTATTGAGGATATAAAGTTCTATTGCAAAGACTAAAAAACAAGGAACTATGGTTTGTGACGGCATGTTTTTATAGTAGGTATTGCAGGCCAGACTACCCCATGCAGAGACGCCTAGGATAACTGCAATATCAAAGACATTCCAGATGTGTTGCTATACTATACTACTACAATAATACTATAATGATAAGGATGTGGAGAAATTGTGTAACATACTGAGAACCCTGCCAACTATTTTGATAATAAACGCATCCTAATATGTGTACGCTACCGGAATCCTGCTCGACACCTTCATGCAAATGTAAATTAGGTACATTATTTAGGTAGTCGAGTAGACGAATTTTTCAAGTAAAGCAATTGTTTATCTCTTTCTGTCAAAGTCCATTGGATTGTGTAGAAAGAAAATATGTTGCGTGATAAGGGTGTTGAAACTTATCTCGGCTTTTTGGCTGCAAAATAATGAATAGGTAATGAGTTGTATGCCTCTTTGCTCTAGCAAGCTCGACTGCTGCATGAGGTCCTGGTTTCTATACCGAGGTTAAGCAAAGTGCTATTTGTCATTTACCAATAGGAACTTCTCAGTAGCAACCGTGGAGCTTGCACCTTTAATGACTGGTGAAATGTGGGTGTACCACTAGGTACACCTCTGCCCAACGCTACGGGGAATACAGGCTTGATTGTTATATTATGTAATAATTTCAGGTTAATGGTAGTCTGTTAGAATAGCTGCAACTTACAATTTATTTATTTATTTACAAGATGGCGCCTGCGGCTTCGATAAAAAAGTATCCTATATGTTATTCCAGACTATAATCTAACTCTGTGCCAAATTTCATCATGATCCGTTCAGTTTTGAAGTGAAAGAGTAACACACAGCCATACATCCATCTATCCATCGTCATAAACATTCGCATTTATAATATTGAAAGGATTAAAACTTCATGCACATGTAAAAAAACATTGTTCATAGGCTTTTTTTTATTTTCTACCAGTCTAACTTATGTTGATTATGATGCAGAGGCAAAAACATAGTAGGTGCAATGCTAAATTTTAGTTTTTTTATGATAAATATATAGACAATATACAAAAGTAAAAAGAGGTAAAACTACATGAAAAACTGAATTAATGAATTTGTCTAAAAGAGTAACAACTAAAGTTATGAATTTGTCATCTTAGCTAAGTTACACAGAACTATACGCCACCCTAGGAGTACAAATGGAATAGAAATATTAAAATAAACTGCTAAGGTAAGGTACCCCTTTAAGCAGTAAGTAGTACGTTTAGTCACACCGAAACATGAGATAATGAATACATTTTAAAACAAATCATGAGAGATTCTAAACGATATCTCGAGACTATAACGCGTGTTATTTTTACGCGAGGTTTTTATAAGGTCTGAACTCTTGCAGTTGTTATACCTAAAAACCACGTTCGGATCTGATAAATATTTAATCGTAATTGAAATCTTATGTCAAAGTATAAAATATAGAAGCAATATTTAAAGGCAGGTGTTATGAAAGTTTCTAATCTATCTATCAGAAAGGACACCTTTCTTTATGTCTAGTTTTCATATAGATTACGTACTTGCCAACACTGTATTACAATAAATAAATGCATTATCCGGGGTTGCGGGTTGTTCGAAAGAGAAACTGCGGCCCCGAAACATAAAGGGTAAAAAAGAACATGGGTGGGTTTTAGTAAAAGTCTGACACATGTGAAATCCTCAAATTATTAGTCTGCAAAAAAAAGGGATGCATAGCATAATATTGACACGATTTTACATAGTTTTATTTCGGAATTTTAACGATTTCACGACCAATTTAACTTTGTTAGTAAAAGTTGGTGATAAAATCCCAAGAAAGATTAGATTCATTGTTTTGTTTTGTTTTTAATTACCGATGAAAATTGTCTATGTTTGGGATTTGAAATGATGCAGTGAATACGTAGAAATCGTTTGTGCTTCGATGTCCCTTCCATCCGGTATACCCATAGATATTTAGATATACTCTCAACGGGTTTAGTCCATCATAATGTGACGAAGTAGGGCACATCTAATGATTTAAATCTTCGATTCAATCAATTAACTTGAGATAATTCTTCAAGTAGATTTCGCCTATAAAACTCGATTCTATACCTTTTGCATCAACTCAGGTATTTTTTACATTGTTGATCCATCGCCTCAATTGAAGCCGTCGACACGGCCTGTCATTACTAGACGGACGGACGGTGCTACCCACAACATATAGCCTACTAATTGCAAAAAAAACCTTAGGGAATATCCATACGGACACAAAGTTCTCATTGAATTTATTTATCCATTAATACAGACACGTTACATAAGCACAAGTAGTTCTATCAAACCGTCACTAGAGCATCCAACGGGGTCGAAATAAATTATTTAATCGGTTACATGTCAAATTATTTTTATATGTATACTATGATGATTGATGTGTTCATTCAAGTGTGAAATTGTGATTGACGTTAGTATCTTCTTTTTTATCGTGTGGTTAGGTGGGTGCCTAACCTGGTGTCGGATTTATGGTGCCGCCCATAGGCCTCTGATATCTCTCAGTAACGTAAGTATGAAAAGGTCTTATATCAAAATGCTTCGACATTTTATATAAGATCTTTTTCCTACAAACGTTTTTCATATGTTTTCATATTAGAATTCTAAAGTTTTTTTTTGCGCTGTACTTACCTCTAGCATTGTAATAGTATTTAAGGATTTTTGGAAAGCTTTTGTCGTATATTAAAGTGTAGATGTAATCACAAAAGGTGACGGAAACAGAGGTTCTCTACCTTTCCTCCTGCTGCCTCTGCAGTTTTCTCATGAGGAATCAAGTCCCATTAGGCGCAGCGGCTTCTTCAGATGTGCATGAAAAACGTCAATGATAGAGTAGTTAAGTTATTTGTACAAAAGTGATTGCCACAGGTTTTTTCCCGTTAGTTACACTAGTAAAATACTATTATTACGAGAAATTTAAAATACTATTATGTTGGATATCTTTTACTAATTAGTAACATACAACTTAATTGCAATATCGATGTAAATGAAAGCGAGCATAAAGAAGATCTGTTACATTAAAGGTATGGATTGCAAAAGGGAGTGCTTAAAGAGACATCGGGTGCGCCTGACTTGCTCCGCTTGCTTAGAAAGTATGCAGTGAAACCGATCCAGTGGACGTCATCCAAACACTTTTGTATGCGGTTTAATAGCTGTATCGTCGTAAAGTGATTAGTGTAGAATTTGTTGATGACTTGATCAGGCTATATTAAGTAGATGCATAAGAAAACGATGCTCCCTAAATAATGATCTCGTTCCGATCCAGTCTTTCCTTTTGCTGTACTCCCCAACGACGCCCTAAGCTGAGGCTCGTACCTCGAATAGTAGTAATAACCTAACACACAGCGATCGACTGCTGCGCTACGTGTCGCGGGTTCGATTCGCGCACGGAACAAATATTTGTATAGCCTACAGAAAGTTGTTCCGGATCTGGCTGTTTGTGTTTACATGTTTGTAAACGCACTCACGATACAGGAGAAATTCTTAGCGTGGGGCAACGATTGTTTTAATATGGTTGTTCTGCGAGATGCCATTTATACATAAAAAAGAAATGATGATATAGTACCGGTGTGTTTACGAAATTAGTTTTCAGCGTGTCGAATATCCCCGTCATTGCCATCGTATTTTTGTTCCGGACTAAACCTGATTACTGAGAATTACTGAGATATTGACGGTCAAAGTTCGCAATATTGAGAGAATAAGTATTTTTCGGCTTTGTAATAGGCAATGAAGAGGGCAATGGAGAGAAGTGTACCTACTGAAAATCAGGAAAATACATAAATAAGGTCAGAAACCATCAGACGAATAACTAAAATAACCGACGCTGTAAAATAGGCTTTAAAAACTAAAATGGCAATGGGCCGGCCATGTCTTAAGGCTCAAAGATAACAGATGGACCATTAATGTGACACGTTGGAAAGGACCTCCAGGAAAAAGAAAGGTCGGAAGACCTTCTAAACGGTGGACTGATGATATTGTCCAAATAGCATGGCAAAACTAGATGACCCTTGCTAAAGAAAGAGATGTGTCGAAGGAGAAAGAGGAGGCCTTTACCCATATGGGATCCACATCCCAGGAGCAAATATAACCTAACTAACACAAGAATAATAAGTTAAAAGTACTAACTCAACTAACAATCATTTCAAATGTAATAATAAGATGTGGAAATAAAAAGCTAAAATATAAATATAAAGGTCTGTTTACTCCCATAAGGTTACCAGTGAAGAAATAAATGAAATTTATCGTTCGCTGTCCTAGTCTATTAGCTCGTATGTTGTTCTTCTACTGATTGCAAACTATCGGTCACGAAGCAGAGACTGTCATGACAAGTACATTGAAAGAAGGCCTAGTTCTACTGCTTTTATCAATAGACTTACGGCCTATTTGTTCTGACACGATGATTATGTTGATGATACAAGTACCTACATCACGATGCCTTTTAAGTGGTCGTCGACAGTTTTGACCACAAAAAAATATAATAATGAAGAACAGTCGGGACCCATTAAAATCTGGAACGGCTCACACTCCAATAATGGGTCCCGACTGTTCTTCATAGTTCCAGATTACAGTACTTGTTTTTCTCTTTTCAGTTTTATTTTTATTAGGTGTGTAGTTTGTTTCACTTTTTACGCAGTCGGGTTTTTTATTTTTTTAAATATATTTTTTTATTTTTGACTTTTTAGTTATGAGTATCTATTAGGTATTCATTATTTATGAGATTATTATTTTTGGATCCCCCCTTTATAGCAGAACTTTTTATGTCATAATTTTATTTTGCATAACAACGTATAGCATAAACTTCACTTCGCAGATTTTTTGGCAGACACTCATTTATCATACATTCAAAACTCATAATTTTGTAAGTCAGAATCATCTCTAGACATAAATTTCATCATTTTATTTAATAAGTAATTATCCTAATCTTAATAGTACAGTTCCGGGTAACCTACTAAAAACAATCTCTTTTCTCTATTAATGCAAGTCGTTTCTGGTAGTCGTAGATGGTCACAGTTTTAACCTAACCTAACCTAGCCATTTCAACCATATACATAGTATGCCAAGTGAAATTATACCAAATAATCATCGCTCTAAATGAACATTATGCTAAACGATATTATGCGAAATTTGAACTCTGCCAATCGTAATTATACCAAATGTAATTCTGCCATCTTAAAAGTATCCCATTGTATCAACTGGATATCTAATGGATATATAATGGAATCCAATCAATAAGGCGCAAGGGGAACTGTGTTACCCCGAATTTAGCGCGAGCGAAGCCGCGGGCAAAAGCTAGTATCAAATATTTTTTATGCCTTTAAAATGTTCGTTTAGTGAACATTATGCTAAGTGTATTATGCCAAATAAATTTCGGAGCATCAAGATTCTGCCAGATAGAGGGACCCATTATTTTTATCTTTACATTTATTTTGTTCGGCTACCTGGGTAGCCGGAAAGTATTGATAGCACGGGCCTAAGCCAAGTGATTATCAGTTGGGTTTAGAGTTAAAGATGTAGTAATAGGTACAATACTGTTTTGTACTGTAGCTTGAAAGAGAGATGAGGGTCTGTTTATGTGGATATGTTGGTTTGGGTTATCTGATTTACATTGTAGGAATTTCCTCAACAGTCTACACGTGTTTAGTATCACTGCCTCTGAAGCAGATGGTAGGTGTTTGAGGACTGGTTCAGGGAAGTTAAGGACTGGTGAAGTTGTTTTGGTATTACTCCTATAGTGGACAACACTATAGGGACTATTGTAACTTTTTGAAGATGCTAGAGGCGGGTAATTTCTTCTTTTAATTCGGTATACTTAGATAATTTTTCTGCAATAGTAGTTTGTAAGTTGTGTGTATATGGTACAGCTATGTCTATGAGGTATCCAGTTTTGTTTGTTTTATTTATTAATGTGATGTCTGTCATGTCTGGTCTATTGAAGTGGATGGTTCGGTCAGTAAATATCCCTCGGTCAAAATATAATTTTGTTGAAGCGTTTTCCAGCACAGTTTCGGGGATGTATTTGTAGTTTAGGGAACTATGGACTCTATAAATTTGTATTGGTGTGCTAGTTTCTGATGTATGATGTTAGCGACTTGGTCGTGTCTATGTTTATAGTCTGTCTGGGCTATTGATTTACACGCGCTTGTAATGTGCTGGATGGTTTCTGGTGAACTATTGCATTTTCGGCAATATCAGTGCTTAGGTTTTTTATAATGTACTTCCTATAATTTTTAGTCTCAATGACTTGGTCCTGAATTACAAGCATGAAGCCTTCAGTCTCCGGGAAGAACTCGCATCGTTTAAGCCATGCATTCGACGCTTCCTTGTCGACATAATTTTGACTTAAATCTTGGTAATGCCTTCCGTGCAAAGATTTCTGGCTCCATTCTAGTAGTTTGGTTTTGTTATCGCTTACTTGTTTGTTTTTCTGTTCGGATTTATCTTTTAAATTAAGAGGTATAGATTGATGGTCGCTGTTTGTAATAATTTTGTAAAGTGTAGAAGTTCCGGCGAGTTTATTATGCCGAAAGAATAGGTATATAAGATACATGCGCCGCCCGGACACCGCTGCGGCCGGCCGCATCGATATGTCCCTGCATTTTTAAACTGTAATATCTTCGGAAATATTCATTTAAATTACATGCTGTAAAGGGCCATATTGATCTATATTAAATAGACAATGTATTTAAGGTACTTAATTTGATATAAAATAATGCTGTATTGTTTAAATACATATGTACATACGTGACGGCCTACATTTTAATTATTTATAAATAAATAGTCACTTGAATCGAAAAGTGATGAAAGAAAACTATTAATGATTTTTAAATACCTATTCGACGATACCCCACTTGACATATTTTGTTGGTTTTAATTTTTTTAATTTTCACAATATGGTGTCTCATGGTCGCCATTTTGTTTTTTTTATTAATTTCATATCTTTAGTGACACTCGCAGGACTAAGAGGAATCGATTGACGTGTGAATCATAAAAATCAGCCCAGCCGTTTAGTCTGTATAGTGCTTCAAAGGAACAAACATACATACATACATACATACATAGACTGATGAACACATAACCCTCCTTTGCGGAGCGCAGTCGGGTAAAAAGCAAAGCGCGTGTCATTTCTTTACGATTTGGCACATACGGGACGATAAACAGGTGACCGTAGCATGACGCCCGAGGCTGCAAACGGCGGTCCTACATGCGTTAAGGTGAAGATGACTTACGTGTCGGTCAAGTATTACTTATTAACGGTGAACGAACATAAACTCGCCGAATACACCTCCTTCTTTTTTTAAAGTCAGTTGAAAAAAGGGCATGTCTTATAACTACTGAACAAGAAGATGGAAATCAGTTTGCACTTCGCTAGATAAAAGAGTAGAAAAGTGGTTTCAAAACAAGATTCTGACAATTAGTCTTACAAAAAGGTATCGTATAATCGACCAGTACTAATTGGGTTGTGGAGGTCAGATGGGCAGTCGCTTCATGTAAAATACTGGTATTCGGCTGCTTCCGGTTAGAATTGAAAATTACTCCCAATATGGTTTTGAAGATGCAAGGCAGATGACAGATTGTCAACATCATCAGCAGCCTTGTTCTACCCAGTGCTGTGCAAAAGGTTCCTCAAGTCCAATTCTTTCCTGGCCGGGTTCAACCAGAGGCTTTAGATCGAGCACGAGCGAGCACGTCACGCTAACACCGTATACTCGTTCTTGGGCCTCAAGTCGCACCCGCTATCTTCCGAATGACATCTGACCTTTTGCCTCTTGGTCTGCTAATACCTCTTCAACCGACTCTCGGTAACCGTATAACCATCATTACGATTCTCCTACTGTAATCACAGTTGATTTAAGGTCAGCGCAGCATGTGTTCTTCTTCCATACTTCCCCAATCAATAACGAATTGATTAGAATAATAAATAAAATAATAAAATCGTTTATTTATAAAAGAAGACTGATAAGATCGGTGATAAATATTAGTCAGTTGAAGAAGGATGTCGTGTCTGCGAAATATCCGTCGGTATAGACAAGTTTTAATTGCCACACACTTAAGTTTTTAGCTATGAAGATAAGAATACACATAAAACCTAGACTAAAAATAACTTGTGACAGACGAACGCCAGTATTACGAAAATAAAATAAACGTAGTTGATTAATTGGGAAATACATTTCGATACAAGTGGGGAAACGTTTTCGATGCAGCCAAGGCGGAATTTACACCAGCGCCGAAGACGAGGTTGTAATGAAGCCAAGAACTGCACTGTTATAGTCAATATAACAGTGCAGTTCGTGTATCAAAGGGTGCTTTCCAATACACTTTCGAAGAAATATACAAAAAATATTTTTGTCTTTAATGATAATAAAACTATGATTGAATGTATTGCCTATATTTTCCGCGTATGTTAATTTTTATATTTATAAAATATTTAGGCTTTAAAAGCATACAAACCTACGAGATATAAAAAAAAAACTATATACCGGTGACTTTATCTATCACTATAATGAAGACCTCTCATTACTCAAATTGCCAACGCAATGAAGAACTAATATGACGGCTGCAAGAGAAAGCCCAGCATTATTTTAACCAGTAAGCTATCATTTGGAAACAAAAGTGCAGCAAATAAAACAAAAGAGCAAAACACTTTCTGTAGACTGGCTACAATTTAGTAAAGACTTTATGGCAATGGAAAACGGTTTGGAATCATCTGTAGTAGATTATCTATGTTTTATTAACAATGTGCTGAAATTAATGCATTTTATTAGCACAGATAATGTGACGTGTATATTCATTTTGTAGAATTTTTTTTACTCATATTTCAAAGATAGGCATGGCATGAAATTCAGTTTCTTCGATCAAGAGCTCATATAGTCCATTGGTCGTCTTTTACGAGGTCCCGTCATCATTAATTTTATGTAAAACTAGCTTTTGCCTCATGCCTATGTCCGTCTCCTGGGTCCCAACTATCTCTGTACCAAAATTCATCAAAATTGGTTTAGCCATTAAAGCGTGGAGAGGTAACAAACAAACAAACTCACTTTCGCTTTTAAAATATTAGTATGGAAATAAGGATGTTAACATCTTGTTGTTCACATCTTTGTCTTAAATATTTTTGAACATCGTGCAAGTTTTATGCAACTGCATTTGAGTCATAAGATTGCACTTTCGTTGATGAGTTAAGTCTATTAATTTTGGAAATTTTACAATCACACCTTTCTGAATCTAAATTAGTTTTTGCTCGCGGCACTAATACAAGGTCTAATAATTTCCAAAAAGTTAATCGCTTAAACCACTCCTGATATTGCGAGATTTAGTTCGATGAAGTTCCATGTAGGATTTGAAAGCCTTGATTCGTGTTGAATGTCTTGTCTGGTTTTTGTTTCATGCTAAAATAAAAAGTCAAAAACTGACATTAGCTTATTTGGATTGAAAGGTTTTACATTATTCGCTCATTTTCTTTTTATTAATTCTTTCACCAAAATTTAGTATTTCCTCATTTGTTTTTTTTTAAAGCAAAGTAGGTATCTTAGTCCTTACGCGATTTTTCGTCAAAGTTTAATATTCAAATTCAATCAAAGTTGCCTATTGAAAAATTGAGTACCTTTGGCGCTCTTTGCGGTTCTAAAACATGACACTGTAAAGTTTTAGTACCATTTTGCAACCCAAACCATGCAAAAAACAGATTATTATAGCCTAAAATTGATTAAGTCACAGTCCACTTGAAATGCTCAACTTTTATTCATACATAATAGCTTTAATGGTCTTGAACGTGAACTTTACTACTTTTCACATCACGATATAATTTTTATAATACCAAAATTACCTTCGTAACTAAAATTTCATCTCACGAGCCTCCTTCGATAATGTGAAAGAAAACCATCTCTCGTTATGACGTAATAATAAACGTTGAAGTACATAATCTTCCCGCCATTAATGGCGGATGTGACCAGTACTAAAAAATATAAAAGTGAACACCAATTTTATTTGTTTAGCGGTTACAAAGTATGTGGGATTCTATAAGTGTTTGTGGTTGTGTAAGTTTGATGCCACATATTATTTCGTGTGGTAGCCTTGAAAGGCTTTTTCTTTGAATTATAAGAATGGGTCAACATGGGTCCTATTTTTGTTTAGCAACACATTGTTAAAGACGATTTCGAACTAAATTAGTTAAATAACAAATACTCACACAGAACAACGACCCAGTTCGACAATGACATGAATTGAAATATGTATTTCAAGAAGAACAGTTTGATAGCATAAAATTGTGATATTTTAAGAAAATCTCTAGCAAGTAATGTATATTTGGATGGATTTCTGAAATCATTAACTAGTTCAATTACTCCTTATAATCTTTTTTTCCCAAACTATTGATGCACTGATCCGAAGACCCCGAAAAATGTTAATGTTCTTAATCATTAAAAAAACACACAGTTTCATTCAAATAACGCCATTGTCTTTCATTCATCGATTTACACTTTCGGATGAATGAAAACACAAAAGGAATAATTCGATTACAAAACAGAACAATATCGCAAGCACGTACCTACTATATTAAAACCGAGAATTCAACTAAACAAAAGAATTAATTTGGGGACTACTAAAAGAGATATTAATAATGCCGTTAACACTCCAATATTAAAGTGATATCAGTTCACGCCGAGACTGCAATAAATTCACAAACTGTTCAAGTACCATTACTGCCTTTATAACATCAGTAGTAACAACAAGAGTAACAGTTGTCTTCTAATTGTATACCTTTAGGCTTTAGGCTACGGCTTCATGCTAGCCTAGTATCCGAGATAGCTACATAACACAACGTGATGTTATAATTCTATTGTTCACGAAGTAATTCTGCGTACTGGCCAGTAGGAAGAATTTACGAGAATTCCTACATCCGTGATTGTTAGAAAAAAAAAAACATTACTAAAGAACGTATTATTGTATCGCGTCAATGCTTTACGTAAATCATTGTTTATTTTCAGCCACATCGGTGATGATGAAGTCGGTAACTTCTAGGATGTTTCTATAGACTATGTGTCAATGGAATACCTATCTATAGTCAATCTGTTAAATTAACAATTGACGAGGAATAACTTTCAATAAAATATTCATGCAGGCAGCGTTATCAGATTAGTCTTTCTATGATTGATCAATTGCCAATTTATTGTTTGATAGCAACATGAGACGTGAAATATAATGATAACAAATGATCTGCAATATATTGGACTGCAAGCCTGTTAGAAATGATGCTTGATAAAATGTTGACCTTAGTACGAATTTAGCCAGCTTTAGTGCTTGATAAGTTTTATGTAGGTCTAACTTACCTTACCTTAAATAAAATAAAATAGCCTTTATTACTGAGTTACAATTACAATCTAAAACATTAAACATATTAAATTAAATAACTAATTATATGTATTGTTGAGGTCTCAAATAATGTCTCTCAACTCAGTGTGCCTTTTGGCAAAGGCCTCCTCTAACTCTTTCCACTGTTTCCTGTCTGCCGTGACCCTTCTCCAGTAAGGTCCCGCTGTTAGCCTTATCTCGTCTTCCCATCTGCGGCATGGTTTGCCTCTGCAGCGTTTTGCGTTTCTAGGGTACCAATTTGTGATCTCTTTGCTCCATTTTTCCTCCTTGGATCGCAACATAATGTCCAGTTCACTTCCACTTAAGTTGGTCGATTCTGTGTAAGCTATCTACTACTTTGGTTTTGTCTCTTATGTCTATGTTTCTGATTTTATCGCTTTTTCTTAGACCAAGGATGCTCCTTTCCATAGAGTGTTGGCAAGCTGCAAGTTTCATTCTGTGTGATTCTGAAAGTGCCCATGTTTCACAGCCATAGGTCAGACAAGAAAGAATACACGAGTTGTATATCTTGCGTTTGAATTTCAAATTTATTTCTTTGTTTTTCATTATATATTTCATTGCCCAGTACTTTTTCCACCCGTTAGCTATCCTTTTGTTGCACTCTTTTGTCATTTGGTCATTAAATCTTAATTAATTAAATTAAATCTGGCCCAAGTAGACACAGTCCTCGACATACTCCAGTGGTGCGTTGTTAATCGATATCTCAACCTGTGTGCATAAGTTAGTCATAAGTTTTGTTTTAGAGCTGTGCATGGTTAGACCAAACTGATCGCTTACTTAAGACAATTCCACAATCATTTCTTCAAGTATTTTGGGCGATTCCTCCATTAGCACTAGATCATCTGCAAAGCGAAGATGGTCGAGTCGTTTACCATTTATATTTATACCCAGGTTACCCTATTCCAGGTTACGAAAGATACTTTCCAGAATTGCTGAGAAGATCTTTGGTGAGATCGGATCGCCTTGCCGGACTCCTCTTTCTATCGGGAATTCATTGCCTAGTGATTCCAACTGCAACCTTGCTTTGCTGTTATTATAGATCGTCTTCATAATATTTACATAGATTTGGGATACGCCTTGTTTGTTTTACCTTACCTTACTTACAGGTTAATATGTTTTAGTTGAGATTGACAGAAAGTTAAAGGGATTAAAGTCAATATTAACAGCAAAGTAAAAAGAAAACATTAATTTAATCACCAAAGAATATTAGGTATACTTAGAGAACAATGAACTGATGTTTCCAGGTTCAATCATTATAAATATTATAAATACACGGTAGGTACTGACCCATCTACGGCCAGTGACAGGATAATTTCCTTCGCATCAATTGAGCTCATCACAACAGAAAACGCGATCATGATCGCCTTTCTGTACGCCAATATGTAGAGTAGAGCGGTATTTAACAACAAACGGCCGATACGCGCGACCACTTTCCGAGCGGGCAGCCGTCCGAACGCATTTGCCATCCATGACTTTTTAATAAAAACAAGTGCGTATTTATAATTCAATAATTTATTATTCATAACATCAAAACCTCTAATTACCAGTGACATGTTTCGCTTTTCATAAAATAACACAAATAAAAAAAAACAATTCGTTTTTCGAATTTCCCGCGCGAATTGTGACATGTTAATGACAGGTTCAATTATCGAGTGTAATCAATGGTGCAAAGTTTTTTCTTTTTTTAACTGATGGTTTGTTCAAATTGTAGGATTTCATTCGCTGCGCTTGCGTGGACAGTGGGCTGCAACGACGGATGTGAAGACAGACATTCGAAGTTGTCATCGAAACAAGACATAGAAGGCAAGATGCGGTGAACTGGGGGAGGTTTAGTGTCTTTGGAGTTAGTGATCGTGATTGTTGGTGATTTGTGACTGGCATAACTAAACTTTTCGGGACTCTCTGTGCAGTGTTCAATACTTAGTTCATGATGTTTTTACTGAAGGTGAGCATAACTTTCAATTTTATACTTTATGATACGTATTTGTCCATCAATACCATGTAGTCTATAGAATAAAATAATGATACAGTGATATCTAGATTGTCTATGTCAATCGTTGACTGGGTCGTAATCTAACTATAATAATTGAACCTTTTTTTCTTCATTGGCAACAGAGCCGATTTCGACTATTCTGCCAGCGTATAATTAAAACTTAGCCGTTGATATCTACGACTCACTGTCGCTATAGTCAAACTTCACAACTAGTAGTTAGTAGGTAAAAGCTCCATATATAAAAACAACATAACTGGTTAAGTAGTATATCCTCACTAATATTATAAAAGCGAAAGAGAGTTTGTTTGTTATCTCTTCACGCTTTAATGGCTAAACCGATTTTGATGAATTTTGGTACAGAGATAGTTGGGAACCAGGAGACGGACATAGGCATTTTTTTTAAATGGGATGTGAGGGAGAAAAAGGGAAGAAAAGGGAAAACTTAGCGTTGCTATTACAAAATCCGTTGCGTAGTTTTAAAGATCAAGCATCCATAGGGACCGACAGCAGGCGGGAAGCGATTTTTTTATACTAAAAATATAGTGATGACTACCTCATCATAACTTTCTCATTCAATATTAAGTACGGACCTCTATTATAATAAACTAGCTTTTGCCCGCGCCTTCGCTCGCGTTAAATTCGGGGTAGCACAGTTCTCCTTTTCTGTAGTTCAGTTTGCCCTTGCACCTTATTTATTGTAGTCCCTCATTTCTCGAACTTTTTTTTATAAAAAATACCCTATGTCCGTCTCCAGGGTCCCAACTATCTCTGAATCAAAATCGGTTCAGCTGTTTAGGCGTGAAGACGTAACAAACAAACAAACTCACTTTCGCTTTTATAATATTTGTAAGGATTTTATGTGTATGTGATGACCACATCAAACAATAATGATCATTTGTATGGAATTCTAGGAAGCAAAGGAGAAAGCCAGTTGTTGTCACTTGGAAATCATTTTCATTCAATGTCTATAAGCACACGTGCACATTACTGGATGGTCTGATCAATTTATTTATCACTAGCTTTTGCCCGCGACTTCTCCCGAATGGAGTTTGGTAATTTCTTTTAATCCCACGAGAACGTACTACCCGAATAAAACTAACTATCAGTGTGCCAAATTTCATTCAAATCCGTTTAGCTTTTTGCGTGAAAGAGTTACAAACATCCAAACATATTTACTAACTTTCGGATTTTTAATATTAGTAGGATTGATAAGATGTAGGACTAGGATTAGATAGAATATTATAAATCGAAAAAAAAATTGCCATTCATAATAACAAACAACCAAGAAAAATAAACAAATACTAGCATGTCCGAGAAGAGGCTATATATAATAATAAAATAACAACCAATAAAATAAATCATCTTTATTAATAACCAATAAAATAAATCATCTTTATTTCAAACCATGTCCGTAATTATTACAAAAAATAGTTGGACATTTTAAGTGCAAATAAATGTTTTCAGGATATTTGCGTTCTAGTTTTTCGCACTGACGTGTTGCAGTTAGTGTTATCCCGGACTCTGCTTAATAACGATACAAGCCACAAAAATAGTTAAAAATATTAAGCATGAATAAAAGTTTTCAGTATATTTGAATCGTTGGTATCCGCAATAACGTAAAGCCCTAATCTGGCCTCTGAAACCATAACCATAAATGCGGGGCCTTAACAACATTCTTAATCCATTGTTGTATTGGACATGCTTCAATCGATCTTTTTCAGATTAATAACGGAAATTACATTTAAGCACTGAAAATAAATAATTTCGCCTCGTCTAAAGATTCTGTTTCCTTAGCTAATTACTGAACTCTATTGACTGAATTGTGACTATGCAGAGCATTAATAACGAATTAGCAGTTTTTTTTTAAATCTGTGCTTTTTAGGAAAGTAAAATCTATAAAGGAACTAAGAAGAATTCTTGTATAACTGAAAAACGACCACTGGTCATATGCAGGTTTAAATAAATAGACCACAACTTTCTTTCGGAACTCAAAACAACTAGCTAATTAATGTATGTAAAGTCGACTACATTTTATCATCCTTCAGACCGGTTTCGCCTGTCTAGTGTTAAAAAATAACCAGGTCAAAGCATGATGATTTAAAGTTGTGTAATATAAAAATGGGTTTACAATACAATACAATTGTAACACCTCTTGATTTTATACTTAGAAATTATGATTGCACTGACGAATTCACTAAAATGGAACAAAGAAATCATGTGAACTTAGCAACCTTCATAGCAAATATTCAATCGACACTATTGTGGTCTAGTCCTTTTGAGTACTTCTTACTAATATAGTATTATATTATCTGTGCTAATATTATAAATGCGAATGTTTGTGAGGATGGATGGATGTATGAATGTCTCTTTCACGTCAAAACGGCTGAACGGATCTTGATAAAATTAGGCACAGAGTTACATTATGATCTGGAATAACACATGGCACTTTTTTCCGATATCACGCGGGCGAAGCCGCGGGCGCCAGCTAGTGTAAAATATTTTGAACATTTACCTGAAAAATAATAGGATCTAAGTTCATAATAAGTGCGATAAAGAAACATGGGTGGCTTTAATTTTTTTTAAAGTCTGACATTCCCTCCGTTCCGCCCAGAGCAGGGGAAAGTATTTGATGATTTTCCATCGGCAAAATAAAAGTAGGTACATAATAAGTATTTATACAAAGTGTCTGCATCTCTTAAAGGAGGATGGCGGGGACACATGTATAATGGGACCCACTCTTAGGAGTACCCTACCGTATAGAAACTTGTACCTAGTTGTAGAACTATATAAAACTAGAAAAAAAGCAAATGGGCAGTTTGTCGTAGAGGAAGGGAGAAAAAAGAAATTCAAGGTAGAAGATTATAACCTAAAACGAATCCAAGATTGCGTATTTAACAGTACAATATTATCTTTTTTATGTAATATGTTGTTTCAAAAAGGTGTTCAATCAGATAATAATTATTTACCAAAAGCATCATCGTGGTTCTGTATCTATTTAGCCAAATATAGGTACTTACTTACTTAGTTCTAGGTCATTTCTTGTCAATTCAGGGAATTCTATTTGAGTGTGAAGGTAACATTTTGAGCATAGTATGTCTCATATTCAAACGCAAAGCCAAGTCGTCAATAATCCATAAAATCACACAGAAAATATTAGATATTCCACGTTAGCCGTTGAAAACAAACAATGAAATAATACGAAGTAGTTTTGACACTAACAGTCAGCTCATATAGCATGACGTTTCATTCTACGTTATCATAGATAATCGTAATTATTTTAACATTGTGCATTTTTGTAATAAAAAAATGTGAATGCTTGTTTAATATTAACGTTTGTATATATTTTTTTTATATTTTACAAGTTTCATTTATTAAAAAAAAATTACAACCGTAAATATCTACTAGTGTGAGAACGTAACTCAAATAAAGAGTAGGTTGGAATGTAATTCGAAATACGGTGCGTTCAATAACTGCATGATGACTTATTTATAAGAAAATATAAATCTTTTCTGACTTTTAATTCCCATAATCTAGTCATTCAATATTTTTTAGATAATCTTCTTATAAACTCTTAGTTCTAATAAACATTAACTCGCAAGTGAATCATACTTCGTTAATTTATAAATAATGTGGGTCCAATTTCGCCGGCCTCCTTTATAAAGTTTGGTATGTTCTATGGGTACACATTCATTATTTTTTAAATCAACATGAACATAACGATTAAAGTGTTGACCATAGAAGCACGTGAGCACTTTATAAGGATTTGAAAAATGTGGACTGCGTCATTGCTCGAATATGTAAGATAACTTGGAAATAAAACCTACACCTTACACCATGTGTGGTGTAGTTTCATTTCACCTTAATTGCCGTTAATTACTATTGTACTGAAAAGGTGAGAAATTAAATCCCAAATAAGTAAATAAGTTATTATTTTATTACGTAAGTTTCTTTTACTTAATTGACCTTTCACACAGGCTGGTAAGTTGTTACAGCTGGGCTCTGTATTGCCGCAATTATTTCGCCCACAAACGTAATCTAGACATCAAGTAGTTCTGCCAATTATTAGACGGATTAGTGTGAAGGGTATGTGGGTAAACCTACTTACTTATGTAAACTTTAAGTTTGATGTTGATATAATCTCTATTGACCGGGGCAGCTCCTCAATTCAGATAGTTTTCGGGTAAGTATTCTCAATTCAGATAATTTATTTTCGGGTATCAGTCAAATTTGCGTTCTAAATGCCAAAAAAAAAGTTATTTTATTCATGACTACCACATTTGGTACGGTTGGATTAAGCTGAATAAAAGATAAGATAAATTACAATGTAAAGCACTTCATATATTTGTGGTTTAGCTTTTTAGACTTTCTCGGTTTACTCTCGATGTCGTGTCCTGTTACCAATCGAGTTCAGGCCATGACTTTAAAGAAACCGGGTTCAAAATTAAATTCAGGTTTCATATATAGTTTTGTAAAGTCAAAAACACCATATTTGGGACTGAAATATTACGGTCTCCGCTCATTAAACTGGTTTTTGATCAGTACCTCTACGGCTCTACTTACGTAAGTTTGTAAAAAGTACAAGAAACATTGTGATGGACAAGTTGTTATAAATATCACTTGCCTTATCGTATATGGTAGGTCCGATCATAATAAAATGCCTTTCATTTCATTTCGCATTCATTATAAGGTACTAATTTTGTAGACATGAAAGTATTTCAATAATGAATTTGAATAAAAAGCACACGTATCTCTAGTCAAAGACCTGATTTAAGACAGGGATTTTAATCTAGGTAGGTACTGAATTCCCTTTATCAGAAATCTATGCGGCCGCAATGAAAAACTAGTCTTTTGCAAATACATCACGGATTATTATAACTTTCTATTCGTTTAGCGTAAGTCTATTCCCAAATCACATTTGGGTATTAAGGTACTTAGATTTTGCACCATTCCAAATTCAAAGAATAAAGAAATTTGAATGCGTGAAGTACGTCCGTTTCTAATGTAATTTCGCAATTCCTATTCAAGAAACATAAAGTGATATAAACAGAATTGTCAGTTCACACCACGGGATATGGATATAAAGTACCTTACTTCATGAAATTATGAGTTGTAATATTGTGCTTAAAGTTTTTAAAAATAAAATAAAAAATATTTTACATGAAAACAAAAAAAAAATGATCTCTCGATGAGCGCGTCAAAAACATTTTTGAATATATAAATAGGAAATTAAATTTTTAATCAATATTATTTATTTGGATATCGGTACAATATCGTCATTTGAATAATAAGTAAGAGTGAATCGAAGAAAGTGTATCATTAACATACAAATGCATGCGGGTAAAGCAGCTTAGCGATCACTTTCAGGGTTCATATCATATATACTTGCAATTTATATCGAATTGGATAATTACAATTAACAACTTTTTTTTTTTTTTTTCGGGTGGGAAATCATTCAATGACTTCCCCCGCTCTGGGTGGAGCGGGGGGGCATGTCAGACTTGTACTGACTAAAACCCACCCATGTTCCTTCTATTGCCCTTTACGTTCCGGGGCCGCGGTATCTCTTTCGAACAACCCGCAACCCCGGTCAATTAACAACTTATTTTTAAAAAAAACGTTGCCCCATGCTAGGAATTTCTCCTGCATCGTTGGTGCGTTTACCAACATTTAAACTCACATACAATAAAAAAACAGCCAGACCCGAAACAATTACCGACCCGTAAAAGTTGTCCACACACAAAAAAAATAGTTTTGTAACCTATCTTGAAAAAATATCCTATATGTATTTTTATATTCTACTAGCTTTTGGCCGCGGCTTCGCTCGCGTTAAATCGGGGTAATACAGTTCCCCTTTCCTGATTTACAGGAACCTGCTACCTGTAGTTTTTGCTCTTGCGCCTTATTTATTGTAATATCAATGCTAAGTTTTCCCTTTTCTTCCCTCTTTCTCCCTAATATCTGAATCTTTTTTAAAAGAAAATAACCAATATTCATCTCCAAGGTCCCAACTATCTCTGTACCAAAATTCATCAAAATCGGTTTAGCCATTTAGGCGTGAAGACGTAATAAACAAACAAACTCACTTCGCTTTTATAATATTAGTAAGGATTACCAAGTTTCTAGACAGACATAGAAAGGAATAACACTAATAAAATTCTCATGCAACTTTCATTTTGCATAATAATTATTTATCTGCATCTAAGAATTTGACACAACATAATTATATAATAATCACATTATCGCCCACGAACATCTATAAAATAGTTCTAACGTATAATTTGACTATATCTAGGATGATTAGGTTTCAAAATCCGTGTCAAAACCTGACTACAAAATTTTATCTACATTTTAGAATACAAGCTTTCCTGTTCATGAAATAATCTTGTTAATAAAACTATCCGTGACGTACATACAAAGACACGATATTGGCTAATAAACAGTTTGTATACAACACTTTAACACAATTTTAGATACAATTTCAAGCACGATGAAGAGCACGTGATTGGTTTGCGGAATTACGTTAGAATATTGTTGATTTATAAGATCTATGCAAGCGATAAAACGAGCGTTAATTGAGATTTAACTAAAACTGCCTTCTGATTTAAATTACAGATAAGTCGGCACGTGTATGTTTACGATGTCTAATCATTGGACCATTTTCGGAGCAAGTAAACTGGTGATTGACCTGACAGCTCATTAACAAATGCTTGATTATAATCCGACGGAGAAATTAACATTAATTACCGCTGCAAAGCCTAAGTAGCAAATCGTTGTATTCATTCGCGGATTGGGTACAACCAACACATCCTTATATGAAGGAATAAAAGATTTAGCCCACACGTTTCCATTTTCAATACCCATCATTGCGTGTGATGTGAAATTCGAAAACAAAAGAATTAATTCCGCAAGACTTGTTTTTTTTTTCTTTGAATGTACCTTTCACACATCAATCTACGTTATTATTTGGACTGGATTTACATGCGCTCGTTACGTGTGATGTAAAAATATATTCTGCTTGTGTATATTAAGTACGCATTATAATGCGTGAGTTGTGATCACAGTGGATAATATAAGTTACACGTAACATGGTAGATACCTGTGGTATTTTTTAACCACATAAATTACAAGTAAAAGTTTGCATTCCCGTATCTCACTACGTTAGTAAAGTTAACCGGTTTCATAATAGGTTCTAGTCTATTTTTTGCCATTCACCTGTTTGTCGTAATGTTGGGTGCGGGTGGCGGGCACGCCTGTTCGCGCCATCTCTAGCGATCTAGTACGGCGGAGGCCAGCGGCGGCGGCGGCTGCCGCCTCGAACGTCCACCTCACCTTCAACTCACTTTTCCGCTTTTACTTTCAGGTGGTTACCTTTTTTCTTGTGGCGGTCGCGGTGGGAGCCGAGAAAAAAGTCGAGTTGCAAGATATCGAGGAAGATAACCTGAGGAGTGAGCTAAAAAGCGAACTAGATAAGGACCACGACAAATCTGATGGTCAAGAAAATTCAGGCCCTGTCACGGCGCTAGGATATAACTCTTTAGACTTTATGAAAACTGGGTTCCTGAAGTTTTTCTCGGACCCTCAGACTCAGCAACTTCATCCTCAAGTACAACAGCAACGGTATGTACATCAGTATGCAGTGACCGAGCCGCCAGAGAGATTTGTGCCAGCAGGACACCAAGTACAATACCAAGCACAAGCGCCTCAACAAGCCATGGTGGGATATTTATCGAACATGCCGATGCAAATATATTTGGTCCCGCAATTCCAACAATTACAACAGCCCCAACAGTTTCAACAATCCGAGTCTCGCCCGCTGGCAGAGTTCAATGCTCCACAAAGTTCTAGTACCACGAATAGTTACATGGAGGCATTTGCGCCGCGCGCTTATCCTCAGCCAGTGACGTACGTGTACCAGGCACAGCCGACAGCTGCCCCTTCTCTGTCAGCGTTACAGCCTGTACTAGGTTATCACTTACCTGGTCTTCACTTCAACAATGGGGTTATCCCAAGAGTAGTATCATCGAATGCCGACTACGGTGATTCGAATTCAATCGATGAATCTACAACTCAAACTGAAAGCCCGCAGTACGAGACAGCAGAGCGGGAGCGCCCTCGTTACTATAATTCTCGCACGCCCCTACGAGGACTCTACAAAAGTCATCATGGTATACCTGACCTACCGGCTCCTAATCCATTACTGTTGAAGGCTCCTCCCGCGCACCTGTCACACATTCCGAGAGCGTTACCAATGTTACGCCCCTACACAAAGCAGGTGTACCATGAAAGTGACCTGCCTCTAGTTCCACGACCGCACGGAGCTCATGGTCCATACAAGAGACGGCCCACCTCCTTGCTTGACTCTTACGTACCTTCTAGTGTTCAGGTAGAATACCTGAAGAGGGGTTTGGCAAAGGACCCTTCGACTTTGTACGATGCGTTGGCAAATGGGCAGTTGCCTCATACGATCCCTCGACACGTCGAGCGAGGTTTTCTTCCGAACCAGATGTACCCCACTGGTGCCGGTGGTTTCACATACGGCCATTACAAAAGAAATTCAAAAATGGAAAAGTTTCCACATAAATGACCACGTGACTGAAAACACATACTTTAAATTTAAGTACGAGTAAATAAGAGGTTGGAACAATATTTTATGTTGCTGTAATTTTGTATCGCGTGAATGTAGTTACGAAAGGTAATGTACATAAATCTTAAGGAATGAAATAAATGATAGTGATAATGTAAAGTATGGCAGCAATGGTACAACCAATCCTTACTAATATTATAAAAGCGAAAGTGAGTTTGTTTGTTTGTTACCTCTTCACGCTTTAATGGCTAAACCGATTTTGATGAATTTTGGTACAGAGATAGTTGGGAACCAGGAGACGGACATAGGCTATTATTTTTTTAAAAAGAGTGGGATATGAGGGAGAAAGAGGGAAGAAACGGGAAAACTTAGCGTTGCTATTACAAATCAATAAGGCGCTACCGAATTTAACGCGAGCGAAGCCGCGGGCAAAAGCTAGTGAGTATATAATACATGTAATAATAGTAAGTAAGTATGTTTAAGTAAAGTTGACAAAGTGAAAAAAACTCATAATATAATGGTTTATAGTATTTTGTTTAAATAACTAATTCTAAAAGGTCAGTATTGTATTATTTCGAATAAATTGTTATTTATAATAAAACTGTTGTTAATAATTGTTGGTTTTATTACCCTATCACTGAGCGAGATTAAAGGCGAGCGCTGCTGCTAAGTATGAGGTCCTGAGTTCGATTCTCAGGTCAGACAAAGAGTATTATAATTGAACTATCTGCGCCCAGCAGTTTCATCCGCTGCTTAGCTCCTAAATGTCGTAGCGTAATATTAAATAGCCTATCTTGATAAATGGGCTATCAAATACTTAAAGCAATTTTCAGTTCGAATTAGTACCTAGTTCATATGATATTAAGTATAGATTTTGCTTTTGAAGTATCTTTGCAATAATCTCTCAAACTAGAGCAAAGTTTGCATTGGCAAAAATTTTGATGAACATAGTCTAGAAAATTTGTCATTGCACCGCATCTCAAGTAAAAGGTTATCATATAAATATACCATCAACGGTACCACTGCAATTACGTACGTCAACATTTACAAACAAACTTCCATGCTAAACACATTGTTATAGCAGAAAAAGAAATGTCCGACTAGGACAATTCTAACAAGAGTGAGTCAGTATTACGCAGCAAGGGTTCCGTTCAAACTTGCGACAAAAATGGCCAAATCTTTTGACTGTGTTGACGTAAAGAGATGATTTTGATGATGATTTTTTACACAACACAAAGAGACTAGAGACTTCAGTATATGGTTTAAATTTCAACTCAACACCTCCACGCGTTTCCGAGATAAAGGGTCTTGACAGACAGACAGATAGACGGACAACAAAGTGATCCAATTAGGGATCCGTTTTGTTCCTATCGAGGTACGGAACCTTAATGAAACAAAAGAACTGAAAGTGAAATCAATAAAGCTTAATAATGGCATCTGATATAATCAAATGTTATTAGAAGAGCACACATCCATTAATTACTGTCTATAATAATTATGAACATTAATGTTCCTGAGCTGTCATAATCGTTGAACACCTTTTAGTCACGCTTGCCAAAAAGATGCGTCAGGCTCGTCACAACTAACAATGGGTGACGAATGATTATATAACTTTATGAAATCCTATTGAAAGTTATGAGAGCATTTTGAACAGGAATATAAGCTTTAATGACCAACTTAGGAGCTTTTTAATCCCCCGCACGGGGAGCCGGGGGGAGTGTCAGACTTGTACTGACTAAAACCTATCCTTGTTCCTTCTTTTGTCCTTTGTGTTCCGGGGTCGCGGTATCTTATTCGAACAAACCTGGCAAACCCCAACCCTGATAGGCGGTGGCCCTGGCAGGCCCCTCTGCTTTGCTGACATCTCTTTGAGGCGCACGTGGAACACTAACGCCCCGAACACTAAGCTGCCCATTGCTCACGGTCCACAGATCCGGATCTACGGTGAGTCGTCTCGCGGCGCCCGACGCCCGGAGCGTCTCCCGCGGCGGCTGGGTTGGCTTGAAGTTTTCTTCCTCAAACGCCCAGCCACCTCCTTCGCTAGCGTAACTGATTCTACTTAGGAGCTTAAGCTTGACTCTAGCTGGGCCCATGTTTAAACATAATGTCACGCCTGTAATCCCCGAATGGTTAGGCAGAGTAGTATCTGATAGTAAAGCCACATTTCACAGTTATGTTTTTAAGTCCTATTTAAAAGGAGGCGAGAATATTGCCATCAATCGGAGACAAATCTAGACTCCGTGGCTGCTACTGAGAAGTTCTTGATAGTAAAACTCAATTACACCTTACACCTGACCCGAGAATTGAACCCAGAACTTCATTCTCAGCAGTCGTACTTGCGACCACTGAACCAATGAAGCAGTTACCCATGCTGCCCATGTTATGTTGATATATCTTTGCGCATGCTTCAGTAGTGGCAATTCTGACATTGGGTTGAAGGTCAGAAATTTTATCCACTTCCTCTTCCGCTTCTTGTGCAACCCCTTGAATCTTCAAAATACCTGTTTGAAGCCGCTACAAGCGCTACCGAGATGGCAAAGTTTTGGTAGAAGCTCTTTATGGAAATCATCGACATGACAAATAAGAAAAGTGTAGTCTTAACTTCCATAGCTACTCGAATTAAATTAGTTATCGATATAACCACTCGAATCAGCATCTGAAGTGCCAGTGGACCGGTTACGGATAATCGCTGGAGTAAGCGTGTTCTGCAGTGGAAACCGCGATTTGGCAAGCGTAATGTGGGATATCCTCCCGGCGAGATGGAGCGACGATCTGCGCAGGACGACTGACAGCAGCTGGATGCGTGTATCCGAAGATCGGGCTAAGTGGCACACTTTGGGAGAGGCCTGTGTGGACGCAGGATGATAATGATGATGATGATCAGTAGCCTTTATTAATCCCACTGCTGGTCAAAAATCTCCTTCCATTCGTTCCAACCGTCACGATTCTATGCAACTTCTCTCCAAACCTCAAGGGGGACATACGCTTCGTCCTCCCATCACCATCATAGTAATTCTTAAATATGACCTCATTTCTATGATGCATGATTGTTTTCCTATTTATTATTGTAACCACAATTGAAGAAGGGACTTCACGACCGTCAACAATGTTTAATGTTATGACAAGCCTATTACTGTTAAATCATTTGCGCTATTATCTCTATGAGACAATCAGATAAACAAAACATTGTATTACTAAATATGCCTTATCACGTCATCATTCAATTTATTTTGGTTTGGTTCAGCGTTAGCGTTATTAGTTGTCATCTCATGAGCTAACCTTTTTATAGCCATAACATCTTTTACGCAGTCCATTCATCGTTTCTCTGGTGACCCCTTATCTTCATTTCGATTTTGATTTGATTGCACAGCCATATTTAAAACGTTCCCCTCCTTATTTTCCTCGATCTTCTGCATCATACATACTTGACCACGTAACTTTTTAGCCACTTGTGCCACTTTTAGACTTTCTTTTATTATTTTTTTGCGATTGCAATCCTAGTTCCATGAAGAAAGTTAAATTGTTTGATCGGCACTATTAGAAATGTCCACATCTTCCTGACACTATTATGCTTATTTGATATTTGAAATATATCGTATTTAATAAAAAAAAAAACCGGCCAAGAGCGAGTTAGACTTACGCACCGAGGGTTCCGTACAAACTTGCGACATAAACGGCCATATCTTTTGACTACGTAGAATTAGAAGGTTGATTTTTCTCAACACAAAGGCACCGCAGTCTTAAGTATATGGTTTGAATTTCAACTCGTTACCTCCACGCGTTTCCAAGTAAAGGGTCTTGATAGACAGACAGACAGACAGACAGACAGACAGACAGACAGACAGACAGACAGACAGACGGACGGACAACAAAGTGATCCGATAAGGGTTCCGCACCCTAAAAATTATTGCATTTATCAATTTGTATTACGCTTTGAATTATTGATACCAAACACAGATCAGACTTCCCTTTACAATTGATGAATGAAAATCGTGCAGACAATGCTCAGGTTGTTAGGTCAACTAGGCATTCTAGATAGAATGAGATTAATCGTAGGCTCAATATTGCTGTTGCAATCTCTTGTGTAACATCGTTAGCTACTTCATTGCTGAATGACTAATGTAACTATGTAAGCGTGAAAGGGAATTTGACACTTGAGACAGGTAATTTCTGAACGATTATGTTTACTCTTTGCATAATTTTAAAGGGTAAGTGCGGTTTGAGTTTTTATTTACTTATACGGCCACCTGTTCAATTGTATGACTGGTTTTAAAGTAAGTCTTACGTCATAAAGAGAGACACGAATTCATTAACCTATATCAATAAGTGTTAATGTTCTTTACACTGAAACACAGGGCCAGACAAATAAGCAACTGTGCACCATTGATTGTTAAGATGCTTTATTTTATTGTATGTGCCCCATTTTTATAAATAAACGATTTGTTTATTTATTTTAATGAAGCCAGAAGATGTCCAGCTCCAGCTAGGCAAGCCTCCTTAGGATTCTGTTGTTTTGTTCCACTCAGCGGATTCGGTTTACCTAATAAGAAGATCTAACACCTAAAGTACCACGTAATAATGAAACCTGTCAATTAAATTAGTTGTTGCAGTTTGTTTTTATCATTGTAGGTTTTTAAGAGGTTTTTTTTTTCTAGCCACAACTCTGTCTTTCAATGTAAAATAACGACTCATGATGTCAGCGGTCTACCAGTTCCCCGTGGTAAGCCTAGATAGTCCTAGGGATCAAAAATACGGCGGCCATTAGCGGCAGATTGTGTAAGCTGAGTGAACATAATGAAGATTTGTTTGTTGTAAGGGCAAGCCAAGCTTTTAGGCTTGTGTAAAAGTACCGCCTCTAACAGGATCTGGTAGTATCCAAAACCTGCAAATATTTTAACCAGAGTTTAATAACTCACCATTATAGACTGCGTAGCTTTTATTCCAACATGTTGTGGTCAGTTTAAGTTGGAAGCAGCTGAACACTAATATTAAGACACAACTAAACACATATACATTTATACACCATTCAATCCCAATGTCGTGTTTTGAAGATTTAAAACGGGGTTCAATGAACCACTAAGATCAATCATCTAAGCTTTTCTCAACCACATAATTTGTTGGAGCTAGTTTCCAGGTAAATCGCAAACAACACACCATCACTCAACCATTTGTCGTCTTTCATAAAATGTGTCAAATCATTGCCAAATAACGATGCAATGTTCTCAAATTCACAAATTAAATTTTGAATTAATCTCAGCTGCTCAACTTATAAAGAGAGTGCTCTTTATAAGTTAATCGGCGATTAACCCAGAGCTATTTAACCGATCAAGATTGTATGCAAATGTGTAAAGGCAGTTAATGAAGCTGCCATTAAAGTCATGATCTGTCAGTCAGACCATACGATGTCTAGATGTAGACGCTTGTTAGCACTTTAATGTACGCTTAATTAAGTAGGCAGTTAAAATTCAATTGGATGTGATTTCATTGATTGGGTTGCAATTGCGTTGAGTGTTTTTTATGAGTGTACTTACATCGGTTACACATGAAATTATGCTTGTCATTGTCAGTTGGGCAGAGTTCTAAAATCTGCAGTTCATCCAAATTTTATTAGGTACTAGCTTCCGCCCGCAACTTCGTCTGTGTGGCATAGTGACTTTGATAATCGAAAAAAAAATATCTTTCTCTCCCCTTTTCTTCCCCTCTTCTTTCCCAGTGAGAAAAGCGGAAGTAAGAACTTCCCCTTTTCTCACTTTTTTTCGATGCCTATGTCCGTCTCCAGGATCCCAACTATCTCTGTACCAGAATTCATCAAAATCGGTTTGCCTATTTAGGCGTGAAGACGTAACAAACAAACTCACTTTCGCTTTTATAACATGACATTATTTGCTGATGACAGTACTGTTTCAATTGCATGTAAGGACATTAATAATTATAAATCTGACATTGATAATTCACTGACATCTGTAATTTCGGGTCAGAGCCCATTCGTCCCCTAAGATTCGCACCCTGTGCCCACTCGTCCCCTGGAACTTTTGAGGGGCCCATTCGTCCCCTGAAGAATATTTATTTTTATTCATTCTTCTAATATTATTACATGTAAATGTGTATACTGCAACTTGGTAGTCCTGGTACAGTCGCGCAGAAAAGGGTAAAATAAAAAACATAGTAATTCGGTAGATATCATTTTTATTTCAAATAAGATTAAGTTTAATAAAAATGCCTCTAGGCTCTAGGCATTAAGTCAGTCTTCAAAATAATTAATCAACTTTTGGTTTCTTGGACATTTGTAAATATTTAGCAAAATATATGATAAAATCAAATCTAATCCCATCCTAGTAATAATCAAATCCCAGTAATAACTGAATTTTAGATTAATTTACATCCAGTGTAAAAACAAATAACCAAATATCAATACCAATATAACACCATAAAGTGAATTACCATCAATAAAAATACTAATCATATTCCAGGATTCAAATGAGATAATTCGATTCAATTATGTTAAAAATATTATTATTATAATATTAACAGTATTGTTTATTACGTTAGGCGAACTTCATTTAATAAAAGACCAAAGACATATTGAACAGTCTCGTATTCGCAGTCACTTTCAAGAACCAATATGTCACCGAGGCACCCATAACATACAAACAAAACACCTTGTCTATTTTGTAACCCGTTTTTTTTAACAAGCCATTCGTAGAGAGACAAATATTACATCGTAAGCCTATCGACAGGTTATATTATTATCATGACGGATTATCATTTTATCATTCATCGTAGCTCTTTTTTAATGATCTGTTATGATTTATTAAATTAATTCCGTTAATAAACTGTTCACAAGTGTACTATGTTAACCGTTTCTTATGTAAAACATAGCTAATTTTATCTCAGGGGACCAATAGGCACCTGAATAGGTGCCGAATCTTTAACTTATATTGTATATATGTTACTGTAAAAGCCCGAACTACGGTAAATCTTAAGATTTACCAGTAAAACCTAAGATTTACCGACATGAGATGGTAAATGTAAGTATCCTTACTAATATTATAAAAGCGAAAGTGAGTTTGTTTGTTTGTTTATTTGTTTGTTTGTTTGTTACCTCTTCACGCTTTAATGGCTAAACCGATTTTGATGAATTTTGGTACAGAGATAGTTGGGAACCAGGAGACGGACATAGGCTAATTTTTATTTAAAAAAAGTGGGATATGAGGGAGAACGAGGGAAGAAAAGGGAAAACTTAGCGTTGCTATTACAAATCAATCAGGCGCAAGAGCAAAAACTGCAGGTCTGCTTGGTGTGTTATACCGAATTTAACGCGAGCGAAGCCGCGGGCGAAAGCTAGTTTATTATAAAGGGTCGACTTTTTCGGACTTTTGCCATTCCAATTCAGTACATGCTAGGTTTTACCAGTGTGGGCTGGTAAATGTTGGTTTTAGGAATAATAAGGCGTAAAAATTATTTGATATAATTATCGTTTGGTTGTAATAAAATTCCGAATTTACAATGGCATACTTTTAAGATGGCAGAATGAAATTTAGTATAATTACGATTGGCAGAGTTCAAATTTAGCATTATATCGTTTAGCGTAATGTTCATTTAGAGCGATGATTATTTGGTATAATTTCACTTTTCATATTATAGGTACAGATGGCAAAATTTCATTAAGAATAATTTTAAAAGGCATATATGTCTTTAAACTGGCATGGTCACTAACATTATTATAAACGGTTAAAACGGGGTATTTGCCATGTTTGTTATTTATTTTGAGTTTCCAATATTTACACAAATACAGATTATGATATGATATATGATTCAGATACAGTGAGTTACAATTATACAAAAAATATTAAGGCAAAAATAAGATTTTTTGGGAATAATATAGAAAAAAACATTGTTTTAGTAGGTAACCCGGAACTCAACTATTTAGATTAGGTTAATTCCTTTAAAAAAGAAATGGGTAGGTTAGGTTAGGTTAAAACTGTGACCCCCTACGCACGAGCCGAGCGAGCGTAGCGAGCAGTGCCGCGGTAGCGGCAGCGGCCGGCGAGTGGCAGAAACGACTTGCAATAATAGAAAAAAGAGATTGTTTATAGTAGGTTACTCAGAACTAAACTATTTAGATTAGGATAATTACTTATTGAATTAAATGACATTATTTCCAAGAAATAAATAATTAAATAAATGACAACAAATAATGACAAAGATGATTCTAACTATAAACTTTCTGCGATATGACAATTCTGCCGTTTAATGATTATTGGTATGAAATATATGCCAAGAGACGATTCTGACTGTGAACTTTCTGCGCTATGATGTTTCTACTTTTAAATATTATGGATATGAAATTTATGTCTAGAGATAACTCTGACTTACAAAATTATGAGTTTTGAATGTATATTAAATGAGTGTCTGCCAAACAATTTTTTGCGAAATGAAGAAGAAATGAAAAGAATAAATGATTATGCTATCCGTTGTTATGCAAAATAAAATTATGACATAAAAAGTTCTGCTATAAAGGGTGGACCCGATTTTATTCGACATTTACCGTTGCTTTAATGTAAATCCTAAGATTTACCAAGTAAATGATGGTAAAAGTTCGAATCCCAAACTTATATGGACATTTACCATTCATAATCGGTAAATCTTAGGTTTTACTGGAAAATCTTAAGATTTACCGTAGTTCGGGCTTTTACAGTAACATATATATTAGAGGGGACGAATGGGTACCTTAAAACAAATATTTTTATTAAAATATTAATTGGTCCCCTACCAGGAGACGAATGGGGCCGACTCCACAACTTTTATGCTGGGGGACGAATTTTAGGGGACGAATGGGCTCTGACCCGTAATTTCTTGGCTTGAAAATAATAATTTAAAAATAAATTTATCAAAAACAAATATTATGCACTTTGGACAAAGACTGTATAATCCATTAAACATAAATTTGGTTCATGATGATGTCATCATAAATGAAGTTACTAATGCCCGTTTTCTTGGTTTAATTATAGACAGTAAACTAAATTGGAAAGAACACATTGACAAACTATGTAAAAAAATCAGTAGTCAATCATATGCTTTGTACCAACTTGCTCCGTCCGTCAACAATGATGTGTTACTCCAGGCTTATTATGGACTTGTTGAATCTGTCCTTAGATATGGTATTATGTTTTGGGGCAACTCATCAAATAAAGATATGGCATTTATAATGCAAAAGCGATGCCTACGTGCCATGTTTGGCATCCAAAGTACGGAGAGCTGTAAGCCACTTTTTATAAAGCATAAAATACTCACACTTCCGTCACTTTATATTCTGGAAATAGCCGTATTTGTCAAAAATAACCCTCATTTGTTTCCTCGAGTATGTGATATAATAATACGTAATCGCCGGGACAATAGTAAAATTCGTGTTCCACCAGCGAAGACAGCGCTACTGTATAAAAGCGTGGTATGCAGAGCGTCAATAATTTATAATAACATACCTAACGATGTCAAGAAATTAAATTCAGATCAATTTAAGAAAACATTAAAAAAAATACTGACAAAAAAAGCCTATTACGATGTTGATGAATTTTTAAATGATAAATATGACTCTATGAAGTAACTGACTAATTTAATGTATTTATTTTATTTTCTATTAATGTTAATTTAATTATATTACTGTATTTTAAAATGTAACTGTCTAACGACATAATTTGTACACCAGCCATGGTCAAACATGTTGAGCCTGAAAATTATTTGTAACACCTATAATAATCATCATACCATTTATATTATCTACACATGTTTATGCAAATAAATAAATCTTGAATCTTGAATAATATTAGTAAGGATGTCAAAGTGACATCCATGAATTAGGCTAGAACTACAATACTTAATCCCAGAAGCTCCCCGTGGGAGCGACATTCGAAAAAAACTGGTAGCAAAAGCTGTTATTGAACATCCAGAATTAGACAGTATGTGTAGCCTAGCCTAAGATCCGAGCAAAAACATCTAGTACAAGTTTAGTAATCGGCCTAGAAAGCACCGTTTACATTAATGCAAATAATGTAATTTATATCTCCTGCCTGACCAGTTAAAATAATTAATATTGTCTAGACGAAATTATAACGAAATAAATCCCACGGTAATTGTGATTACAATTGAATGACGGATTTGTTAAAAAGTTATGTAAAAGAATCATAATATAAACAGTACCTACTTCGTTTTATAAAAAAAAAATTGCCGCACACTTATAAATTCTCCTGTATCTTGGGTGCGTTTTACAATCATCAAACTCACGTACATTAACAGCCAGGCTCGAGACAACTACCTATAGGTCATACAAGTATTTCGTGCGGATCGAATCCGCTATACGCAGCGCAGCAGTCGAACGCTCAGCGACTGAACCAACCGAGCTGTAAAAAAATATACGTATTCAGTTTATAAATTATGGGATCTGTTTTGATAGTTGACTGCATAATGTTGGAAATGTTACAGCATGAAGTTCTGTGTTCGAATCCCAGGACGGGTAAAGAGGGTTTTTGCATCAGGGACTTCTCACGAAGCCTGGATTTGTATAGACTCGCCCGTTATGGCATGGGATTAGCCAAATATGTACTTTTGTCCAACCCTCAGGGGAAATACAGACGTAATGCGGTTATATTGAATTGATTACCTGTCTTGAAAGTTGAAGGTATAATTTCGGAACAAAATGAGAATAATTTAAACTGCAGATATTGTATTCCTTTAATAACTTTATTTCAGATAGAAAATTGACTTGAATTATATTCAGCCTAACAAATTACAATACTTTTGAAGATTTCACGAGTGATTTATGGAGTTCAAAAGCGTCATTATAGTTCCTTCTCCTATTGTTTTTAGTACATTTGCCTGAAATTATAGTTCTTACGTTTTCGATTGCTTCATTTTTATTATACCTAGTTCTATGTTATTACGGACGTGTCATGACACGTCCGCCCGTAATAACATAAAGTGAACTTAGAACACCTTTAACATCATGATGTTAAAGGTGTTCTAAGTTCACTTTATGTTCCAGCAGCTAGGTTAAAAGTCAGGTCGTAATTCTGGGAGCCAAATAGTGATTACTTTGAGATACATTGGACATGACTTTCATTTTAAGTTTTATGTAATTAGTAGGTAAATGATGCTGTGACGTCTGACAGGGGAGACTGGAAGAAAAAACGAATTAAATGGAACAAGGGCAAGAAAATCGCTGGCCACCGTAGATGCGGCCTGTGGACGATGGCCTGCAAGGGCTACCGCCTGCCCGGGTTGCGGGTTATTCGAAAGAGATACCGCGGCCCCGGAACATAAAGGGCAAAAGAAGGAACATGGGTGGGTTTTAGTCAGAAAGAAACTGACACTCCCACCCGCTCCGTCCAGAGCGAGGGAAGTTATTTGATGATTTCCCACCCCCAAAAAAGGGCAGCAAGATGATGATAATGATTCTTGTTAACTGTATCCTCGTACAGGATAATACCTCACTCCCTTTCATATAAAAGAAGCCTATGTGTGGCAGATTGCTTTGTTAAAAAGGGAATTCCAAGTTTTTTTTGGATGATTCCACATTGTGACTGAAACAATAAGAAATAAAATGATTGGTATAACTGTAATTACTGTGTCAGTAACTTATTCATATCACAATCCTAAAATGTGAAAGCTTCAACTTCAAAATGCTCAGGACGATGACCTTTTGAGAAAAAAATAAGGCGCCATCTATTGACAATCAACAAAACTACCAACATTTATAGTAGAGCACCGGTCGTGTCGGTCTACTCGCAAGACCAGTTGAAAGCAACACCAACATTTCCTTTCACTACGTTGGAAACGTGGTTAGAATCCAAATCTACTAATAAACAGTGTTACCAGTAGATGGCATTGACGTCGTAAGCATCGCAGAGTCGAGTTCTGTGGAACACTGTGATAGAAAGTTTTGAGGAAGTACGGAGATGAACCGTTTGAGGGCGCTGCTGGACAACAGTTGAAATAATTATATTTAAATTATAACTAGCTATGCCCAGCGGTTTCACCCGCAGCACAGCTTCTTTCCTTATCACTTAGGGTACGAAACAATTTATACGACTGATTCTCAGATCTTGGTAGATCTGAGAATCAGTCGTATAAAATTTTTCGTATATACATAAAAAATTCATAAAAATCGGTCAAGCTATTTCGGAGGAGTATGGCAACTAAAACTGTGACACGAGAATTTTTATAGATAAGAAGAAGATTATATTTATATTATAATACATTTTATTCAAAAGAGTAGCCTGTATACATAATTAATAGTTTAATAGGCTGTGAGTTTGTAACTTACGTTGTTTTTTGTTATAAATAAGGTTTTTGGAAACTTTAGTCCTGGTTTTCTAAAATGATTACTTAACCTATTGCGTTATTATTATTCGCGCTCGTAACATAATATTTTTATGATTACATGATTAAGTCTGGTACTCTCACTCATGGCAAAATAATAGCAGCCGCTCGGGTCGATGTTTAGGTTAAGCCGCGCTTGTCTAGGTTGGTCTGTGGATGGGTGCCCACCCGTTCCATACCGAGATGCCTCCATGCCTCGGGAAGCACGTTAAGCTGTTGGTCCCGGCTGTCATTTGTAGATCTTCGACAGTCGTCACAGGTTGTCAGTGTCCCGAAAGTCAGACAACCAGTCTTACCAAGGACTATAGTAGGAACTACCCAGTACAAACTGGGTTGTGGAGGTCAGATAGGCAGTCGCTTCATGTAAAATACTGGTATTCAGTTGCATTCGGTAAGACTGGATGCCGACCCCAACATAGTTGGGAAAAGGCTAGGCAGATTATGAAGTCAGGTACTCCTTGCGGTGTCAATATCATCATCATCTGCAGAGCCTTTTCATAACTTTATTGGGGTCGTTGACATGAAGCGACTGCCCATCTGACCTCCCAATTAGTACTGGGTTATATTATACCCCTTAGTAAAATCTTACCAATGATTAACGTATTACCTAGTACAACCAGTCGGTTGTCAGACTTTAAAACCACTGACTACCCGTAACGACTGAAAAATATCTACAAATGACAGCCGGGACCAAGGGTGCTGGGTGTGCTTTCAGGGGCACGGAGGTGACGGAGGCAACTGGGTATGTAATAGGTGATCACGGTCACCCATCCACTGACCAGCGGCTCCTGCCTTTTTGTTGTATCATCATTAATTAATCCTTACTAATATTATAAAAGCGAAAGTGAGTTTGTTTGTTACGTGTTCATGCCTTAATGGCTAAACTAATTGTGATGAATTTTGGTACAGAGATAGTTGGGACCCTGGAGACGGACATAGGCAATAACTACAGGAAGCAGGTACCTGCAAATAAGGAAAGGGAACTGTGTTACCCCAAATTTAACGCAAGCGAAGCCGCGGGCAAAAGCTAGTTGGTGATATTTTATGAATTAAATGGTTCATCTTAAAGATTAACAAATTTGACAGCAAATCTGTCTACTCATCCACTCGCCAAAGAAAATTGTGTGCTTACCTTCGCAATTTACAAATATAAGTAAGTAGGCAATATAGTAAATAGATTAACACATGTACAATTGTGTTTGATCAGATTACTAGACAATATTCCTGTAGTTGGTCATCTTGTAATTTTTTGTACTAACAGACATTATTACCCAAATATGTCAACGAGTTACTCAATTTTCTAACTTGCGAAAACTACAAAACATCTCGTGCCCGGAAGTCGTAAAGTATGGTCAGTAGAAAAGCGTCTAACTCTTGCATGGAGCGGGGCATACTCCTGTTGTTTCTTTGTTTCAGTGACTGATTTAAATGTATGTTTAATTGAGGTTACTTCAAAACATAGTAAAGTAAGGTCATATATTCAGCTGATAAAATGAAGAAAAAAAAACGATCGCTTATAACAACGCTTATAGCATTTCATTACATAAACCCAAAAATGCTAGAAAAAGAAAAGTTTATTTGTTACTAGCTTCCGCCCGCGACTTCGTCCGCGTGGCATAGTTACTTTGAGCGAACGCTAACTTTAACTCGCGTGATGATCGAAAAAGAAAAATCTTTCTCTCCCCTTTTGTTCCGTCGTTCTCCCCCTATTCCCACTTAAAAAAATGTCCGTGTCCAGGATTCCAACTATCTCTGTAGGTACCAAAATTCATCAAAATCGGTTTTGCTATTTGGGCGTGAAGACGTAACAAACAAACAAACTCACTTTCGCAATTCAGTCCTGCAGTTTCTGATATTCAATTTCCTGCCTACCCTCTTAGTCTATTGGCGTGATTATTGCAAGTGATGCTGAGTCAAATAAAAAAAGTCCCATTAAAATCGGCCCAGTAGTTTCCGAGATTCAATTTTCTGCCTACCCCCTTAGTCTATTGGCGTAATTATTTCTATCCTTCTTTACCTTCCAAGTAATGTTGAGTCAAATAAAAAAAAGTCCCATTAAAATCGGTTTAGTAGATTCTGAGATTCAATTTCCTGCCTGCCCCCTAAGTTCATCGGCGTGATTATTTATATCCCAGTTTACTCTCCAGGTGATACTGAGTCAAATAAAAAAAGTCCCGTCAAAATCGGTCCAGTAGATTCTGAGATTAGCCCGGACAAACAGACAGACAGACAGACAGACAAAAATTTTAAAAATTGTTGTTTTGGCTTCTATTACGGTAATTAAGACCCCCTGTAACAATTTTTCATAAAAATCTTCAATGTACAGAAATCGATCTTTTACAGTCTTATTATATGTATAGATTATTATATGTATAGTTTTTCATAAAAATCTTCAATGTACAGAAATCGATCTTTTACAGTCTTATTATATGTATAGATTATTATATGTATAGATGGTCAAAACCTGTTTGTTCGTAATTTGATAAACCAACAAGACCTAGAATATTTTGGGGTCAGATGTTATTTATAATGAGATGCGTTTTATCGAAGGTGTTAAATGATAAATGATAAATGATGTTTATTTTGCAAGTAGGTTTTCACAAACACTTTTACACGTCATTTTTTTTTAAGACTAGATGAGGCCGGTGTTTCGTACCCGACTACTCTGAGAAGAAACAGCCGAAACAAACTCAGAGGTCATAGTCTCTTTTAAGGTCCAGACAAAATAATCTTGGTCAACTTACATGAAGACTATGCAGATAGTGTCTGAAATGGTCTTTTTAAGAAAGCACCACACAGATTGAGTGGACCTGTCCAGTCAGTGCAAGCATTTGTCAGTTATCGTGTAGCTCAACTCATAACCCAAGGAGCTCAACGACACGACGAACAATACCAAAAAAAAGGACATTTGTGTAGGTCGCTTATAGTACTCAAACTGCCAAACTATCGTCAAAAAACAAAGTAAATAAAAGAAATGATCCACATGGTCTTCACATTCACAATAAACAAATAAAAAAATACAAAATTAAATTAATGAGATCATAATGAAATCATAAAATGTCATGAATTAAAATAATAAGGAAAATAAAATGTCACAAATAATAATAATAAAAAGAAATGTAAAAATAAACAAAGTAATGTCAAATTGTATAAAATAAAAATAAAGGAATAAACAATAAATAAGTGAAACAAAGGAAAATTCTGACACTCACAGAGCAAATTAAATTGGAGCAGCTTAATCCCAAGCCTTTTTATCTTCAAGGTAATGATTCATATTATAGTAAGCTTTCAAACATAGCTTACGTTTTATAAAAGATTTAAATTTATTGAGGCTTAGTGTTTGAATATCGCTTGGTAGTTTATTATAAAAACGTATACATTGGCATGTGAACGTACCCCCTATTTTTTTGAGCCTCGTTGCAGGAACAACAAATTTGTGTTTGTTCCTTGTATTTATGTCGTGGATATCACTGTATTTTTTAAACAATTTTGTATTTTTATGCGCGTACAAAAGGTTTTCGTAAATAAACTGAGAGGGCACAGTTAGTATGTTAATCTCTTTAAATTTTTCTCTGAGGGAGTGTCTAGGACTTAATTTATACATTGAACGAATTGCCCTCTTTTGCAAAATAAAAATTGTCTGAATATCGGCGGCATGGCCCCACAAGAGAATACCATACGACATCACACTGTGGAAATAACTAAAATAAACTAAACGGGCTGTCTCTAAATCAGTCAAATCACGAATTTTTTTAACGGCGTATGCTGCAGAGCTAAGCTTTTTTGACAACTTATCTATATGAGGGCCCCACTGAAGCTTAGCATCCAAAGTTAAGCCTAAAAACACTGTTAGTCGGTCAAAGTTACACTAGATATTCACAAATGAATGATAGATGTGGTTAGTTGTTCATTAATCACTTTCTCATTTGAATATTGGTTTCGGATCTTCGAAATTAGATTGAATAAGAAGATACATATTTCGTAATTTAATACCCGTATCCCAAGAGCTTGCCCAACAATAAAACCTCATTGTTTGGAAGAAATTGGAACCCCATATCAATTAAATTATTTAACAAACTACCCAGTGACTTAAAAGACCCACGATTACTTTATTCCAAAAAAAAATTACGCTTCGTTAGTTAATAAATGTTTCTACACGACCCAGGAATACCTTAGTTATAAGAATAGAAAGTTATTGTTACACCTAAATAAGTATGTTCCTATTAGTACAATAATGAGCAGTTAAGTCAGTATGTAATTTAATTTGAGATAATTAGATGATAAAAGAGCATGTATGTATGTACTTCCACATTTCAAATTAAGTGCTATGTAAGTTTCGTATACCTGCCAGAAATGGTGAACTCATCTGCTTCTGGAAGGAGGTGCCACCTTGGTGCACGGCATACGTACAATGGTCCATTGGATGGATAAAGTGTGGAAACCGCATAAAGAAGAAGTAGAGAAGAAGATGCCAATATCCCAATTCTGGGCAACTTAGATTGCCATCGACAGGCTAAGATGAAGAATGCTATCCGAGTTACAAACTGACTGCTTTTGTTTTATTTACATTTGATTGATTTAGGACGCTGAGCCGTCGTAACATTCGGCCCCTATCAATTTAGGATGTCTAGATACCTGTTAAATAAGTAACATTTGTATTTTTGTATGGACTTATTTTCTTGTAACATGTTATAGTAACTCTATCCTTTATTATGTTATTAACACAAAACATGTGAAGGTAATTTTACTTCGTCAAGAATGTTGAAATCTCGGTTTTAGAAGCCACACATTTATTGCTCCGTGATTACTGCGTGTGACACATTCAATTCACTTCAATTACTCGGAGATTCTTACTGGATAGGAGAGCGGACTAACGAGAGTTTAAAATAAAGTAGTTACTGACATCCATTTCGTACATGAAGGGTAGTTAAAATACGTGATACTGAATAAAGTGACTGTAAAAGTTACATAACTTTTATCTTAGAAAAATTCTTTAGACTTAATGAAACAGTTTTTGTAGGTTTATTTAGTTATTAAGATTTGTTATGTTTGTTTAACGGCAGCGGAAACTTAAGTCTAGTCTGTTAATTACAAACATACTACAGTTAATATACCTTTAATACCGACCCACTCTTGCAAACCCAATTCTGTTAGAAAAGGATTTACACTTCATAAGACTTGCAGAAGTGGCTGACATGGAAATCTTTAAACCGTTTGCCAAACTGGCTAAATAAGGGGAGGGGAGGGAGTCTTTGTGGTTGAACCTCTGCCTAACCCTTCCAAATTACAGGCGTGATGTTATGTTGTGTATCACCAAAACTTTGTATTTTTTTTCAAACTTCTGATGATAAGAAATTAAGGGTACAAACAAGTACCTGAATGATTAAATGGCTATAGCGAGTTTGAAAGTCGAGGATTTATTTAGTAAGCTTATCAAATCCCCATAAATTCCACCTTAGTGTTACAACTTATTCTACATCCGCCAACGCTCCAAATATATACATCAAATTGACACTCACTCGCGAATTACCATGTAATTCGTAGACACGCGAACTTCCCATTATAAATCATGGCCCCTATGAATAAATACGCACTAACTCACTTTGAAAACAGAACCACATTGCATAAGACACGTAGTGTGACAATAAAGTGAGATCGGAGTCAACAAACAACTCATAAATATTTCATAGGCGACGTACCAACGGTTATTACACCCGAATTCATGCATGCTAAGCCGAACGAGATGCCTCATCTGAGAAAAAGTGAAAAGCTGGGACGATGAACGTGTGTAATGTTGCTTGATTACATCAACGTGAATCGCGATGTAGTGTTTTTGGAACAATCAGATGCTGGGTGATTATTAATCGTCTTATTATTTTGTGTCAAGGCCTACGATGTTGACAAATAGATAATTTTCGTAGGTTAGGTTTAATGTTACATTGGGTATTTCATTGCGCCAGTAATAAAATCATATAGGGATTGTTGAAGGCAACTGCTGACGTTAGGTCCCTCCTTGGTGGTCCACCAAATGCTTTCGTTTCTTCAGAAATTGGGCTACATAGTAGTTTGCTACGTGTTTTGTTGTCCTAAATAATTTTGCATCAGTTAAGGAAACGCATATTTTAATACAAATAAGGTGATGTAGGGTATGGTTTGCTTTCTTTGTCACATTTGCAACTGAAATAAAAATAGGTATTGTCTATGCCAGGCCCCAAGCCGAAAATAATATTACCTGTAAGTAGTTGTAGTTCTATTAGAACAATTTATTGATAAAATGAACTCTATATGGCATTTTTTTAAGTTTTATTTTTGTCGCAAATTTAGGGAAGGCCTGGTCTATGCTAAAATTGGATTGGTATTAAACTTACCTTTTACTCTAAGCCGTCATATATATGCTAAATACATAATAATTTAATAGGCGTTTTACGCGTATAAAAAGAAATTGTGCGCATTACGTTGGTGCTCATTGCCGGATATATAATTAAATCGTCCGTTATAATTATATAATGACATGAAAAATATTAGGAACTAATTGGACATTATATAATGGTGCAATGAACCTAACTTAAGGTACTTAAAATAAATATTTATGATATTTTTTGTGTCAAATCAGTGGAAACTTCGCGAAGTTATATAAGATGAATAGCTCTAGCAAAGTAAAATTAATCAAAGAATAATTTGGTTTCGATTTATCATGTTTGGGAAATTAATTAAGAAATTCATGTAAAGTAATGTCCATCATTAGGTTGCTAATGCTAATTATCCATCATTTAAATAATTTCATTAAATCTTTTGGAAAATTCTTTTCCGGAAAGATTGTCGTATCTACGATGTTACTTATTCAATCGCAGTATCTTTTTCCCTTATCGTGATTTGTCTACATTTTTACTGTAACGTATATGTTGAGGTCGACTTCCAGTCTAACCGGATGTAGCTGACTGCCACTATTTAATATGGAACGACTGCCTATTTGACCTCCAAAGCCAAGTTTTTAATGGGTATGCCACCATACTTTTGGTAAGGTTGATTTGGTGGTCGTGTAGATATATATTTTGAGATGAGATTATCTCAAAAGCCAAAATCAATCAGTTCATGGTAACCACCATATGAACGAGAGGTCAGAGGCAAAGGTCGACATGTCCTTAAAATAATAATTATTTAAGATGTATTTTTGGGCTGCGGTTGTTTGAAAGAGATACCGCGGCCCTAGTACATAAAGGGCTAAAGAAGAAACATTGATTGGTTGTAGCCAATAAGGGCTGACACTCCCTTCCACTCCGCCCGGAGCGGGAGAAGCAATTTAAAAAAAATGTAATAGTTGATACAATGACGGATTTAATGCATATCCAGATTATTCTATCTAAGTTTACAAGTTCAGCAAAAGCCAGACACATGGAGTGTCTGGCTTTTGCTGAACTTGTTTTTTTTTTCTTTTCTTTTCCTAGCGGAACGGGAGAAGAAATAAAAAAATCAATTGTTGATACAATGACGGATTTAATGCATATCCAGATATATTCTATCTAAGACATTATACAAGTTCGTCATCACGCTTAAATGATGGTGCAAAAAACGACCATATTCGTGCGCAGGGGCAGTTACATGGGTAATTTAATACTGATTGAAATATCAGGTTTTACCGTTCACTTGACAATGACAATGAACAACGGATCGAATGGCCTATCACAACTGCTGTTTTACAATTCAAATATTTAATCATAATCGAGGCGTTATAATTATTTATGTGTCTTATTAGTCCTAATTTGTATTTAATCGTCCAGATTTTATAGATAGATGATGCTGATCGTGTCAATAATGAATAACTATTATATTTGACGCTTCTAACTTATTTTGTGCACGATATATCTAAGTCAGGGTGAGTTGAAAAATCCTTACTAATATTATAAAAGCGAAAGTGAGTTTGTTTGTTTGTTACCTCTTCACGCTTTAATGGCTAAACCGATTTTGATGAATTTTGGTACAGAGATAGTTGGGAACCAGGAGACGGACATAGGCTATTATTTTTTAAAAAAGAGTGGGATATGAGGGAGAAAGAGGGAAGAAACGGGAAAACTTAGCGTTGCTATTACAAATCAATAAGGCGCTACCGAATTTAACGCGAGCGAAGCCGCGGGCAAAAGCTAGTCTTTAATAAAATCAGATTACAAGTAAGGTTCCATCCATTAATCATTTGAAGGTTTTTTTTTTTGGCATTTTTACCCCCCCCCCCCTCCCCGTGGTGAGGTTTAAGACTACCTCCACCTCCCCCAATATCATGTGTATTTTTAGTACCTACAAAGAATCTTATTTTTTATATTTATGAAATACAGGTTAAGTTTCATCTTATTTATGTAAGTAATGTAGTATCATCTAGTTTATTAGTTACATCTAGTTTATTTAAGTATGGAAAATTAAGGAGTACAATAATAACGTCTAGAGGTAGACAGAAAGGATGCAGGTTGGTTTTGATTGACATAAAAATAATATAAGGAATGCGAAACATTTTTTTGTACTATTACATGAACATTATTGAATGTATAGTGTCCTCGGACCACGGATTAGCAAGACAATCAGTCAAGAAGAAAAATCGCACGTTTTCCAAAAAAAAATACACGTGATATATTACTACACCCCTCCTCCCCCCTTGTGCTATTTCGTGATTTTTATGGACCCCTCCTCCCTCTTTGGAGTCTCACGTGATTAATAGACAGCCCCTTATGGACTTCTTGCAGCCATAACCATATCGTAGACTGGCGAGAGGCCTTTTTTTTTTTTTTTTTTTTTTTTCGGGTGGGAAATCATCCAATGACTTCCCCCGCTCTGGGTGGAGCGGGGGGGCATGTCAGACTTGTACTGACTAAAACCCACCCATGTTCCTTCTATTGCCCTTTACGTTCCGAGGCCGCGGTATCTCTTTCGAACAACCCGCAACCCCGGCAGGCGGAGGCTCTGGCAAGCCCCTCTGCTTTGCTGACTCTCTTTGAGGCGCGCGTGAAACACGAACGCGCCGTCGACACGGCCTGTCGTCAATCGACGGACGGACGGCGAGCTACCCATTGCTCACCGTCCACAGGCCCGCACCTACGGTGGCCGGAAGTCGTCTCGCGGCGCCCGGCGCCATGGGCGTCTCCCGCGGCGGCTGGGTTGGGCAGATGTTCTCTCCCTCAATCGCCCGGCCACCTCCTTCGCTAGCATTACTGCTTCGCAGAAGGTGGTGACCGCTTCCCATTCCCTCTCGCTCCGGACCATGGCCTGAACCAGGGCCGGACGCGAGAGATCTCCGCCGCCGCCGATCGCCTCCACGAGGGCACGGCGGTGCTCCGCCCAAGCTGGGCAGACCGCCACTGTGTGCTCCACCGTGTCCTCCGGGCGATCGTCACAATGGTGACACCCAGGCGCTTCCTCCCGCCCGATGATGTGCAGGAACCTCCCGAAACTTCCGTGTCCGGTGAGGACCTGCGTCAGGCGGTAGGTGAGGACGCCATGACGCCTTTCCAGCCACTCCTCAAAGAGGGGACTTACCGCCGCTATTGTGGCGTGCCCTGCACGGGGTTGCGACAGTCGCTCTCTCCATGCCACCATGAGATCGCACCGGAAGTCTGCCCGCCGAGCGGCAACTTGCCGTGGCAGCGGGTTTTCCCCCCGGTGTAGTGCCTCCGCGCGCCACTCAAACAGGCGCGCGAGGACTATCGCCTCCAGATCCCACGGTGGCAGTCCGGCAAGGAGGCTCGCTGCCTCGCCGGAGATCGTGCGGTAGCCCCGGACAAGCCGTATGGCCACCACCTTTTGGGGCGCGTTCAGGTAGTGGGCGGCGCGCCGCCCTAAAGAACGCGCCCATACCGGGGCCCCGTAAAGGGCCATAGACCGCACGACTCCGGCATAGAGCCTACGGCAGGAGGCGTTTGGCCCCCTCAGATTGGGCAGGAGCCGCTTGAAAGCAGCCCCCGTCCGCTCGAGCTTGGGAGCCAAACGTCGGAAGTGTTCGACGAAGTTCCACCGGCTGTCGAGGACGATTCCTAGGTACTTCATCGTCGACCCGACGCCGATGCGAACCCCTCCTACCGTCAACTGGGATCCCGACGGTGGCGTGTTTCCGCGGCCATGAAAGACCATGGCCTCGGATTTGTGCAAGGCCACCTCGAGACCCAGCAGCCGGATCCTCTCTGCGACTATCGCAACCCCGCGTGTCATGATGTCGGCCGCCGCCTGGTGCGACCCCCCCTGAGCCAGAACGAGCGTGTCGTCAGCGTAGCAAACTACACTGACGCCGCTGGGGAGGTCGGCGCGCAGCACCCAGTCGTAACCGATGTCCCACAGGAGCGGCCCCAGGACCGATCCCTGTGGGACACCGCACGACATCTCTCGCCGGTTCCACTCTCCAGAGCGACCGGGGTATATGACGGCCCTGTCCGTCAGATATGCCCCGACCACACGACGAAGATAGGTCGGCATCCGATGGTATTGGAGTGCCTCCCTGATGCAGCCCCAAGGCATGGTGTTAAACGCGTTGGCGATGTCGAGAGACACCGCCACGACAACCCCACCCCTGGACACTGCAGCCCCCGTCGTGAGGGCTCTCACGCGCATGATGGCGTCCACCGTCGAGCGCCCCTTGCGGAAACCATACTGGTGATCCGCAAGATCCGGCCCCGTCCCCACAAGGTGCCCGACGAGGCGGTTTGCAATTACTCTTTCAAAGAGCTTGCCCACCTCGTCGAGCAGCACTGGCGAGAGGCCTTCAGTTGTTTTGATCTATGGCTAATATGGACCTAGCCTTTGGTTCAGTTTGCCCCGTCATCGTTAATGGGGACTATCGTGAAATCCTTTGGCTCTACTAAGACTATTTTGACCCACGGATTTTCGGGTACAAATAGTAGACGGGACCTGCTTATTCTAACGTGGCTACAATAATAAAAAAAGCTTCATGGATCAATTTTTAAGGTTAATCCTTGTTTGCCAGGGTCCGTGGCTCCGTCATCCATTACATCACATACCGAGTTTCATCTGTGCATCGGTGAGCACGTTAAGGTTTTGGTTCCAGCTGTTATTTGCAAGTCTTTCATAGTCGCTACAGCTCCAGTGGCCCGAAAGTCTGATATTCAATCTTACCAAGCAACCGTATCTAACTGGGTGGTGGAAGTCAGATAGATAATCGGCCGATTTAGAATGCTGATAGGTACGCAATTGCATCTGGTCAGACTGGCAGCCGACCCCATGAAACATAGTTAAGAAAAGGCTAGGCAGATGATGTTGTTCTAGATGTTTATAACTGAAAATGTGTTTGATTTTGTTTATCGACGACTGATGTACGATCCATTGCACTAACTAACTAGTCCATTGCGTTTTTTGTTGGTCAACAGAGCAAGTGAACATTGTCCTATATAAACGAAAGTAAGAAAGTGGTTCCGTTCACTGAACTTGTATAGACAGACAAGTTTTTATATCTAAAGTTATGTTTTATTTAATTTATATAGTTGGTAAATCAATGTTAAGGTGAGCAACTTGAACTTGTTTGTATAATAGATTCATGTTGTCGGCTTACTGTCAAAGATGTAAGTACTTAATTGATAAACGCACACATGATGACTATGCTTAAGTCACTTTATAGATATATTTGAAGATGATGATACCATAGCGAGGTTATTCGTGGCCGTTTGGCATTTAATTTGTAAGTAGGACACTCGTTACGGATGGGAAGAAGCTGAACGTCTGACTACCAGTCTTACTGTGGGATATCGGGTTCCCCAGTGACTGGGTTATAGAAGAGTCTATCTATATAGGTACTGTAAGAGGTTTTATACCTTAACCAACGCCAAATGCTGGCTAAAAAAATAAAGAATTAGAGAGAAAAGTGAAGTCTAGGGAATGGCGTAGGAAGTGTGAGATGTATCTTTCAAATATAATATAAAAATTTAATTATCAAAGTATTTTATGCGCTTTTATTATAGTAATTTAGCTCAACTTACAGTATCTGAATTGAAAATAGATCTATATTCATTTTCGATGTTTCAGTGGCACCCGAAAGTTCTTCGGAAATGTCATTTGTAGATATTTGACAGTCGTGATAGTTAATGTCCTGAAAGTCTGACAACCAGTCTTATCGTGTACCTGCGTCGAGCTCAGATAGGCAGTCATTTCATGTAAAATACTGTTATCCAGCTGCATCCGGTTAGACTGGAAGTCGTCCCCAACATCGTTGGGGTAAGCCCACGTAGATGATAATGATGAAGAACTTCTAGCTCTCACATATTATCGTATATGCAAATGACAAAACTTGAAACTATGGTGCCAAACGCAAGAGCGAGGGGCCTGCCAGGGCCACTGCTTGCCGGGGTTGCGGGTTGTTCGAAAGAGATACCCCGGCCCCGGAACACAAAGGTCAAAAGAACATGGATGGGTTTTAGTCAGTTAAAGTCTGATACTCAATCCCGCTCCACGCAGCGGGTGAAGTGTTTTAATGATTGGCATCCTAAAAAAATAATCGCCAGATTTTGGGCTTTATCGATATGAATAGATTGCAATCGACATCGACCCTGTACAAAGAAGAATTAAATAAGAAAGATAAGAAAGGGTTTACTGCGGGTATGGACCTGTTACTTGCAATTTTACTACTTATGGTAAGAAAGCCACATTAATTTAAATCAGTTCTGTTTCATTGTTAAAAATAGCGTAGATCGAAATCAAATAATTACGAGAAAATCACAATGGAATTTGACTATTCATTCTATAATAATTAAATGGTTTACCGAGCTTAGTTTCTCTTTCAAGAGTAATTATGTAATTTCATAATCTATTTTATTAAATGTTTGCTTACATTAAGTTTTAATGTTCTTATTTAAATGACGGTCTCAGTGACTAAAGTCTTTATGACTTGATACTTATAATAAATTGCGTACATCACGTACTTAATTATAGTTTTTTATGATTTAGACAGTCAATACCTTATAAAAAATAAAATTAGGCAATTATTCAAGATGATTGCTTAAACTTACTTGAAGGAAGTGTAGTACTCATAAATATGAGCAACTTTTACTATTGCACTTTGAAATAAACAACACATGTTCCCTACGTTATTTCCATGCGACAAAATATATAATACAACGGAAATTTTTCGCTAATTTATGATCGTTCCCTTAGTAAAAGATAGTATTACCTACATTCAATAAATCATGCAGTATCAAGAATTTTTTTTTTTTCGGGTCATTTAAGGTTGTTCGAAAGAGATACCGCGTCTCCGGAACACAAAGGGCAAAAGAAGAAACATGGGTGGGTTTTAGTCAGTAAAAGTCTGACACACTCTTCCACTCCGCTCCAGAGCGGGACGAGTTAATAATATCCTAAAAAACAAAAAGGGGTTTTGTTTTAGAGGTCTCTACCTACTTGCCCTTATGCCTGCATACTACAAACTCAAATCATTTATTTCAATTAGACCGTTACAGGCACTTTTCAAAGTTACAACACCTCTCTACTCTTATACCCATCCACTTTATCCACTTAAGACATTTTCCTTCTATGTCTGCTTGGTATGACTTAAAGATAGCTTATGAAAGCGATCATTAGGAAGTCACTTAAGTTATGGGGTTAAAGATACCTGTCATCATCATTATATCAGATAGGAAAAGTTTACTTCTAAATCTAAATGTGATAGTTGGAATGCCTGACTTGATCTTTGATCTTGCGGCGAGCCATACCTATCTTTTTCAGAGAGATAGAGAGAGAGAGAATAGTCTCCTATTATCAGATGAAATAGACATCACATCATAATCATTAATATAAAACATTTCATTCATATATTTTTTTTGTATTTCTGCAAAAAAAAACTTTTAAAAGGTAGTCAGTAAAACCAGCTTTTGATACTGTCAGCGCCGAAAATTATACCCATGAAAGAAGTTTTTATTTATCAAACATTATTTTTTTTTACATTTCTGCCTCAAATTTTGAAAAAAAATATTATAGAGCTTCAAAAATTGTTATTTATTGAATTTGAATATGAGTTAGACTAATTTCAGTAAATGTTCTTTTCGTTGACATAGTTATGTACTTATGTATAACCATTTTAATCACAAATTTTTTGGAACGTACAAGCCTACTTGAATTTAGGAAAAAAAGTCTCCTTAAACTGCACGTAAAATAAAATACAAAATTACGAAATATCTTCGTAACTGACAAGAATGAATGGACAACAGACAGATTTAGTATTAAAGTCATCCATCGTCATCTTATAATCTTAAGCATATACTCGACCACACATAACTAACTCATACGATAGAAAGTGACACAGAACTCTGACTTTTATTAATTTGCAATATAGGGATTACATTGGCAAAACATATTTTGATGCAAGCAGTTGATCTGAAACGAGGAAAGTGTTGATATTTAAAATAAATCTTAAAGTTGTACGATAAAATCGCAATATTTTAATGGATTAGTAAGATAAAATACCTCGTAAGTAGATTAAATATCATACTCTCTCTTTTATTGCTTCAAACATTCTGGCACTAAATTATAGTTAATAGAATTAAGTATGTCGTTAATTTGGTTAAGAACACTTCCCAGTCTTACATATTTAATGTTATTTTTTTTCTACGTTCACCCTATTCCTCTTTTACAATCTACCTCATCCCTGAAAACGGTTTGTATCTAAGTATCTGAGATCAGTGAGATTTTGTATTAAAACAACATAAAAATAATGCCTGTTTCCTCAAAGGATTTGGCAGAGATCCGATCAGAAAAGTACACTCAGATGTCACAAGCTATGATGTAGTCCCATTTAATAAGGAGTTTGCAAGGTAACAAAAGGCTAGATTGCAAAAAGTAATTACATTATATTTTAGTCTTTTAGATTATTCAAAAATAAGGGACACGCATTTTTTTATTTGTAAATTAGACCTAAAATGACTAAGATATAGCCCATTAAAGTTACGTGTGACGTCACGCCTTGGTGCATTTTTTCGCAACGAGTGAATATAATTACTTTGACCCTGGAAACTACCCTATTGTTAAGCTGCAGCTGAGAAATTCATCATTTATTTGACCAACGAGTCAATGCGTAATAGTTGAATAGTTGCCAAACTGCCCAGTTGATGTTATTAATACACTAGCTCTTGCCCGCGGCGTTGTCCGTGTCATTTTCCTACGGGATCACTCACCGGGATTATAAATCCTATGTATTCATCCAGGTTATAAAGATTATCTGTGTGCTAAACATCATCTAAATCCGTTCAATAGTTTTTACGTGAAAGAGGAACAAATATCCATACATCCTCACAACCTTTAGCATTTATAATATTACTAGCTTTCCTGCGCGGTTTCAGTTGTATTGTTTGTTTCTGTCGGGCTCCTGTGGGTAGCAACGTGATGTTATATAGCCTATGTTGCTTAGTGATAAAGTAGGTTTTTAATGGAAAAGATTTTTAGTAATCGGTCTAGTAGTTTTTGAGATTATTAGTTACATACAAAAATACAACCTTTCCTCTTTATAATATTAGTGTAGAAGTGTACATAAATGAAAGTTATCGCAAGATCATTCGTATAATCTGCTTTCTCACTTTTAAAGTTATATATCCAGGATATTTCGTAATTGTTGCCGTGCCAAAAGTGCTGATCTAAAATGGATGTGAATTGATTTTAATTTCTTTATAATTTGTGTTATTTTTGCTTTCCAATCTGGAACTTTACATAAGTTGCATTTTGCATCTTAGAATGCATATTTAATTTTATGCCGGTAGTCATTATTAGCTAATTAGATGACTGTGGACATGTACATGAATCCTAAATACTAATATTATAAATTCGAATGTTTGTGAGGATGGATGGATGTATGGATGTTTGTTACTCCTTCACGTCAAAATGGATGAACGGATCTTGATGGAATTTGGTACAGAGGTAGATTATGGTCTGGAATAACACGTAGGATACGTTTTTTTTTCGATATGACGCAGGCGAAGCCTCGGGCGCCATCAAGTATTGAAATATAAAAACATACATTTCAAGATATAAATGTGTAAATATATATAAATGTGTAATGTGTGTAGCTTAATTAAAGATAGGTATCACCTATTTTTTTATTTAGTTAAATATAGGATTAATGACGATCCAGTATGATAAATCCAAAGAACACCGGATTTACAATTGCAACTAATTCCTGCCGGTGTTTCATTATATTTTTTCTTTGTACAACAAACACTGAGTATATTTGACAAATAAACCATAATTGTTAGTAGGTGCCATAAAGCAAAAATGGTAAATAATATTATTCAAAAACTCAAATAAAAAAACTCAAAGCATTTATTTCTATTAGTCCATTACAGGCAAAAAAATTAAGAAAGGGAATGTTGTAAAACAAAAAGATGCTTCTACAGTCCCAGTCACAAGACATAATAACTTGTGAAAGTACTGTAGTGGCCCTTTCCAAAGCGTAGATCTATATAGAGAAGAATGTGCAAGAAACTCCATGGACACTCTTTTAAATCATAATATTTGTGTATACACAAAACCATGGATACATCATTCATGTTGAGATTATACATATTGTATGAATATTTTTGTGAATTAATATATTTAACCAAAGTAGAACAAGTTTTGAAAACCAAATTATAATCACGCGCCGGTAGCTGGTTCTATTTATTATATTTATTAATAAGTATCAAAGCACGACTAAATCCTTACTAAACTTATAAAAGCGAAAGTGAGTTTGTTTGTTACGCCTTCACGCCTAAATGGCCAAACCGATTTCCATGAATTTTGGTACAGAGCTAGTTGGAACCCTGGAGACGGACATAGGCTAAAAAAAAGTTAGAATAGGGGAGAGAATGATATTTTTTTTCGATCATCACGCGGGTTAAAGTTAGCGTTAGCCCAAAATAACTATGCCACGCGGACGAAGTCGCGGGCGGAAGCTAGTAATCAAATAATCTAATTTTTAAATAGCCACTGACTTAACGTGAATAAAATGTGATATTACTTAACTCAGAATACATGGAAAACAACATACATATTTTGAAATGTTATGTAAAAATTTAAGAATATAAATCCTTTTATTTAAATTATTTTTGTCTGTGGAACATATGCATATTGAAATTCCGCCCTGTAGATGGTGTGATAATAATATGTGTTAAAGATATTGTAGATTTTTGGTGTATAAAATAAAAAAAAAGTGTTAAAGGCGTAAATATGAATAAATTTTATGATATAACACCATAAAGGAGCCAGTTCAGAGTTCAATGTTTCTGCAGATAATAAATTGAGGGGTCCAAGAAAACGCATATTAAACAAACGTTTTGAAATTTGTATTTATAGTCTGTCATGGAGCTACGGCTTTGATAAGATCAATTTTCATGCATTTCAAGCTGACTAAATGTATTTCTTAGACTTTTACTATTAAAATATGCGTTTACGTCTTTTCAAATTGTATGCAAGAATGTACGCCTATTTCTCTGCTTACACACTTTGAGACTAATAAAATATTAAGTAGCGTATCGGTTTTAGAATACACAGCCATAATTTCGTAAAGTTCTGTTTGGAACAAAATGTAGCTAATACTTTCAAGGATTCTCTAATTCACACAGTAGTTATGAAACATCATGTATTATTTTACGGATGAAACTGGGATAAGATCTACAACACTATTTTTTTTTATTGTGTACAGTCTAGAATTTAAAAGCTTTGAGGCACTTTTGTATTGCGCAGTGCATGAGACTTTTTATTATTAACACGCATTTATTAACTTCACCATACCATGTAAAAAAATCTAAGAAGTTATGTATTTGACTAACTTTTCGGTTTCCGATTGAGCTATTTTTGTTTATATATTTTGTTTTTATGACAAAGCATAACGGACGTTATTTTAAATCCAATATGGCGAACTCCAAAAGATGGCGGAATAGTTATTTGCTAAGCGTTCCAATGACAAGGTTTGCTGACAAGAACGCAAAAAATAAAAAGACGTCAGTAAGACTAACGTCTTTTTATTTTTCTTGTGTGTGTTTGTTTTTTATTAAAACTTAATATTTTGAATCCTAAAAATATGATTACGCATATGTCGGGAGGTTAAAGCATAACATTCTTCGTGTAAATTCTGAAAGGTTCAGCAGAAATGTTTAATAACATCCATGAGAACAAACACGGGAAGTGATGAGCATGTAAATTGTTAAACCTTTTTCCTTGACTCTTACACTAGCGGTCATGCAAAAACAAAACGTGTTTCACATCATTCTTTGTTCCAAATTATGTCATGATGTGATATGTCGAAACGGCATTCAATTATGATTTCGCCAAATAATCCACGAGTCACGTGTCGAGCAATAAGATTCAATTCTCTTACTATAACCATCCATTAGTTACGCGAAGATCTACTTTTTACAACAAATGGATTTAGAACTTAGTTATATTGTTATACGATCTAAAATAGTTTTTTCGACAAGTAGATTAGGAGTAAGTTTTCTACGATCTACCATGTTGATACTCTTTGTTATTTTATTATAATAAATGTATGTCTAAGGTCGTTGTAATTACTGGTAGTTTCAATAGTTAAAGATTGCGTATTAGTTGATCAGAGAATCGAATGTAGATTGTTTTGATGAGATAAATGGGCCACGCATTTGTAATAGGTTTTAATTTATTGAGTTTTGTAAGATGTACGTGGCGAAAGGGCCTTTAATTAGTGATTAGTTATAGTGTAAATCATCCGATTCTTCTATTAAAGTGGTCGTGATTGCGTTACTGTATTAGCCATCTGTATCATTATGCACAGGTGTAATCAATGACTGATGATTCAAAAAGATTGTAAGACCCAAATGCCGTAACTTTTTTTCTTTGCTTGTGGCCATATTCATGTCAAATAAATTACTATTGTGTAATATATTATATTTACATAATTATGGTTTTTTTTTCTTTTCGTCTCTTGTTTTGTACCTATATTTCTTTCTTTGCTACATGATGATGATGTGATATTTAGATTTGTGAGAGATACCGCGTACTTGTGAAGTGCGTATATCTATATGTGTCATTTATGTATGTTTAGAATAATTACAGTACTGATGACATTATTAGTAGGTACCTATTTGGTAATATACAGGGTGGAATTTTGTAATGCCACCTGAAGGGGAAGTACTCTTAATACTTTAGATAAAAAATTTTACACAAAGAAACATTCCTTTATTTTTGAAAATAAAGAAAACGGCATTCAAAGATTTTTTTAAAATTCGCTTGCCGCACACTGTAATCGAACCGACTAAAATCTGTAAAAGTTGCACCCTGTACTTTTATTGCATCGATCGTTAGGGTCAATAAGGATTTAATCTCTATATCAAACTTCATAAATTAAATGAAAGGAAAACAATGTGTTGGTAATAATTGTTCCGGGGCTGCGGTTTGTCCGAAAGAGATACCGCGGCCCCGGAACATAAAGGGCAAAAGGGACATGGGTGGGTTTTAGTGAGGACAAGTCTGACACTCCCCCCGCTCCACCCAGAGTGAGGGAAGTTATTTAATGATTTCCCAATCCAATTTAAATAAATAAGTGTTGAAATGCGGAGTTAGAAGACGCAACTTAAATTCAATTAATCAAAATAGGTACTATATCAATAAAACATGATATTTCCGCTTACTATTAACCGATGGGTAACGTAATCTATGACCGTTTATTTAAGTTTATCGATGAATTTGATTGATTTATTTTGAAGTTATTTTTAGATTATTCTAAGGAATAAAGGTTGTGGAACAAGTTTCTAAGCTTAGTTCGCCAAAATTACATAACAAACTGGCACGAACCGATATAAGCAATTATAATTTGTGCGTCAGAATCTTCTTCTTGATAATTTCTGCATAGGAATTTGCCTAGATATAGGTATTTTGAATTTAAATATATGTTTATAGGTCTAGGGTAACCTTCGTAGTGAAGTATTATGTAAGGGCAATCACGTGAAGCACTAAGATTGTGACGGATAAGATAGTAACATTTAGATGTTACCTCTCACTTGCATACAAACTACAAGCTACAATCATTCTAAACGCAGCACACATTAAGGTGCGTTTAGATGCAACAGCAATAAATTGAGAACGTGCAATAAAATAAAATAAATAGTCCGGTTGAACAGCTGACAAACTTGTTGGTTGAACTGCAAGATTGCAGATACGTTCAAGCTTGCGACATAAACGGCCATACCTTTTGAATTTTGAGGGTGATTTTCACACAGCATCAAGGGCCCACAGATTCGAGTACTTAAATGGTTTAAATTTCAACTTGACCATTTATGACCATTTACGAGATTACGAGGAATGGTCTTGACAGAAAGACAGACGGACAACAAAGTGATCCAATACAGGTTATTTTTATTCCTTTTGTGGTATGTACGAACCTCTAAAATAAAAGAGTGGTTGGTAACAAATCAACGGAACTTAATTGTATCGGTGATATTTACTTGGAGTTTTATTTATATCATCAAATTTATCCTTCTTCAAAGAAATGTAAATTAAATTTTAAAATACCATAAATAATTAATAAATTTTGGAACTTGATAATCTCTCAACATCTTTTTTAGCTGCATAGAAAAAAATAACAAAATTAATTGTCAGAAGAAACTTGTCCACAACAAACTTTGTTCTAGACGCGCCTTAAAATTACAAATCTTCCAAATCGTGCATCACATTGTCTGAAGTAACAGTTTACTCAGAATTTTATATAATTACGAACTCACTAACGAGCTAATTGTTATTATTACGTAAAGAATTTAATTTCTCGCGAACTGTCTCTTTTCTCCGACTCATTATACACATGAGTACAATCCCTCCATTGTTCCAAATTTAAATTAAAGCGGTTACGGCGGAACTGTTGCGTGGCATAGACAAATGCGTTCGTATATTTTTTTTTTATCGTATTTTGACTTTTACGTTTAGTTAATAGAGATGTAAATGTTTGATGCAAAAAGTTATTATTACTTAATGCATTGTTTTGTTTGCTGCAATGATTTTGGTACTTCCTGCGTCAAACTTTTATCTTTTAGATTTTCTTATTGTGTGGATATGTGAACAACTTAACGTACGACGAGTATTGTATATAATGGCGTTTTGAAAGAGGTGCCAACAAATATTCTGCTTCATTTAATATTGCATTACAATCAGTTTTTTATTACTTAATGCATGACGTCATAAAGTTTCTGTAATCCTGTCCACATATTATACTGGATCCGGTTACAGGTGAATGTTACTGAGCATCTTACCTATATTACGACCTTCAGCTGAACTCAATGCACACGGCAATATTATGACTCAATAAAAGACTTTACATAAAATATTGTTCGTGTTTTTTTGTGCATCTGTTTAGACGCACAAGTATACCGTAGAGTAAAAAATAGAATTCGATACACTTACATAGTCATCATCTATTCATGTATGTTAGGAAACTTGAACAGATAATAGCGTAGAGACTGGAGATACATTATGCTGACAGGGTGTGTAATACAGTGATGTTACGACCACAGAGTGATTTAACTCTGTGTCAGAGAGTTATATTAATGTCTGTTTGTGTTTGCATCACCATACATTTTGGTTGATTGGTAGATAATGTCTATGTCACAAAGTCCGCCTTTGTATCCTGTGCTTGAAGTGTTAGATAATAAATAAATGAATACGATCATTACGCAAAATGGGGTTGTTGAAATTTGTGAAGCGCGATAGATGAAGAGCAGATGGATCATGGGTCGAACGAAAAAGGATTTCGATGACTTTTTCTTGCCCGTCCATGTTTCCAAATAACAAAGGCGCAAACTCGGTCGGAAATGCACGTGGTAAAAGACGTCTACGTCCAGTTCATGACATTATGTCTCACATGTGAATGTGTGTCCTCTATCTATAATTAGAGTAGTAGTGTCCATGTGAAGTGCATTTAGAAATGCGTTCATAAGACGACATTTACTCATAATTTATGTGGCTCTGGTATTGTTGCGGCTATTGTAGGTATGTAGCTCAGTCTCTGAGGATTATCTACTCTGTGGCGTTCATACTTTCCTGTGTTACATTGCAGTATTGCAGAAAACATAAACTATCTTGCAAGCTTATGTACTAAGAAATACATTGCAAAATACGTGTTATGTATTAACACATAAAACTCAAATTACCAATTTTGAATAATTGCAGTAATCAACTAATAAAAGGTTACGAAAACTGAAGTAAAACAATTAAATCGCCTATTATGTTTACGGAAATTATGTGAGGAATGTTTTTTTGCCAGTTACAAGAACTGAATACATAATTTTTGCAGTAACTTTAGTCAGTTGGATAAGAAACAAATTGTTAGACATATTTTTTTAGATGTAAATTGTCGGCACGCGATCCTTTTTAGGGTGCCGTACCTCAAAGGAAAAAACGGATCCCTTGTAGGATTACTTTGTCGTCTGTCTGTCAAGACCCTTGATCTCAATTTCAATGAGGGATCGAGTTGAAATTAAAACCATATACTCAAGTCAACCCTTTAAGTCTACGCGGTCTAAATATATGGCCGTTTTTGTAGCAAGATTGTACGGAACCCTCGGTGCGCGAGTCCGAGTCGCGCTTGGCGTTTTTGTATTGCTTGAAACACAAGAGCGAAATCGATATCGATAAATTATATATTTGTATTGTAAATTACTTAAAAAAAAAACATTTTTATATTGCCATTGTCTCAAGTTGCCTCAATATATACAGGGTGACTGGAAATTAGTGGCGGAGCCGTTAATGGGAGGTAGTCAAGGGTTATTCCGACAGATATCACTTTGAGACCTACCGTCCTTACTTAACCCTTTCCAAGATATTCCTACTTAAAGAGTGTAACCCAAAAATTCGTACAAAAAATTTTCAAATAGTAATAAATCCTAAAAAAAAAGTGATTTTGGCCTACTTTTTTTTTGTTTTGCAACAAAGATATTCTAGATAAGTAATATTAATTGTTAAATTTCCGCAACTGTCATTATTTTATGCAAAAACTGCTAAACAAAAACGGAAAATGTAAAAAAAATACTTTGATGGCTGATAAAACATCAATTTTCTTTAAAAAGTCACCCTTTATTATTACGTACAAAATAATTAAAAAACTTCTACGTTTCGTTCCCTTTCGAATGAGATATTAAAGTCCAAAATCGGTTAAGAAACCATCAAGATAAGACTAATAATAAAAATGAAAGAAAAAACCAAACCACTGAAGAATAAAAATTTATTGAATAAAAAACTGTCTACAGTTCATTTTCGAAGTGCCCACCATTATTTCTAATACAAGCTCGTGCTCTTCTTACGACACCCGTTTTTACAACCCCTGAGTCTGTAAGCTCCCTTTGTATTTCTTGCGCTGCGTTGATTATTCTGGTGCGCAAGTCTTCAACGTTTGGTACAGGGACGTCAGTGGCATAAACCAAAGTTTTCATTCGACCCCACACGAAGAAGTCCATGGGTGTGAGGTCGGGGCTACGTGCCGGCCATGGTATTGGACCACCTCTACCTATCCATCGGTCGGGGAACTGTTGGTCTAGCCAACTTCTCACAGCTAGCCTAAAATGCGCCGGACAGCCATCATGCATGAATATCATGTTTTGCCTCGTTTCTAGCGGCACATCTTCCAGTAATTCAAAAAACACATTCCTCAGAAAATTTTCATATTCAACCCCATCGAGGTTTTGCGGTAGGAAATGTGGTCCAATCAAGCGGTTATTAATAATACCCATCCACACATTTAGATTAAACCTTCTCTGTGAACCTTTTTGTCTTTTTAGGTGTGGATTACCCATGGCTCGTTCACTCCAGTAATGCGCATTATGGTAATTTGTAATGCCGTCCTTGTCAAACTTGGACTCGTCAGTCCATAAAATTCTTCTGAGATAATTTCTATCTTCAACGTCCGCATTTATTAAAAATCTGCAAAACTGCATTCTTCTTAAAGGGTCCCCTTCTTCTATGGCCTGAACAGGTGTGTAATGGTAAGGATGGAGGTCATTTTCGCGAAGAGTGTACCACACCTTCCATTGAGAGAGTCCCATACGGCGAGCTATCATTCGTGTAGACAGCGTAGGGTCTCTTTGGAAATAATTTAAAATTTCCTCTTCGTTGTCCCCGACATCCAGTCGAGGTCTACCTGCGTCACCTAAAAACAAAAAAGTTTTTTTAATTAAGTGTTACTACCATGGCTAGTTTAGGTTGGTGTGGCTCCGCACATAGACTCACGTCGGTTGGACCATAACATAAATCACTTCTCTTGTTGGAATGCGTCTGTCGACACAGTGCAATGAGCGTCAACAATGACAGCACAATAAAAATTCTTACAAAAGCTCTACCAAAATCCATCGACTTCGACAAAAAAATAGTAAACAATAATAGCGCGCTTCACTGCAACTTGGTGACGTCACCCATAAGTCGCGTAAGTGCGAGAGAGGAAGTGATATCCGTTATCTTACTTGTATGATTTATGGCACCCATCTCTGCGAGTCTGCACTGCTGACTAATTTGGACAGCGACATTTGTTTTGCAATCTTGCAATTTAAAGGGCACGTTAATAAGAGTGAATAGGAAAGGTTTATTTTTATAGCTGGACAAATATCGAAAGCGCTAGAACAAATCATTTTTATAGCGCATGTATGGAAACTAGCGGCGGCGCAGTAATGTAGAGCGGCCTGTACAGGAAGGAACTACATTTTGTATGGAGAAATCTCTGGTTTGAACATGCTTTAAGAATAATAACTTTCTCTTACCTTGGTATCTTACGATGGTTCCGCGCTCTCGCACCCGCCGGAAGGTTCGGGAGAATACGCGGGCATCAGGCAGTCGACGATTAGGGAATACTTCGCCATATTCACGACGAGCTCGTTCAGCGTTTCAGATTCAGATTCAGATAACTTTATTTGCATAAACAAGTGTATACATACAATTTTACAAATAAAAATGCATGCAAGGTGTAATACATCAAGATGTGCTAACATGTTTACCATATTGTCATGGTGTGCAAATATTTATAGTAATATTTATAAATAATTTAAAATATTTAAAAACAACATTAAGTAAAAAATTGACAATGATATCATAAATAAATTAAATTGATTGATTACATTATTCATTCATTATAGGTTTAGATAAAGACATTTTAGTTTCAATTATATATATATTTTTTTTTTTAAAGGACAGCCAATTTAGAATGATTCTCTTAAAAAATCATTCACATCATAATATGCTTTACTAAGTAAAAAAGATTTAAGTTTCCTTTTGAATTGATCTATGCTTAGCTCTTTCCAGCTATACGGAAGCTTATTGTAGACTGTGGGAGCCATACTAAAGACACTCCTGCGCATAAGTGTAGTCCGAGACCTATGCTGGCAGAGTTGACTGTTATCGCGTCTATTTCTAGGGTACAAGTCTGCCATGCGGGGAAATAGATTAGGATTATTTTTAACAAATATAGATATTTCTAAAATATAAATTGATGGCAAAGTCAATATGTTGTGGCTTATGAAAAACGGCTTGCAGCTATCAGTCATTTTTAATTTAAGCATGGATCTAACACATTTTTTTTGGGCTTTAAATGCGATATCTCGATCGGTGGAGAGTCCCCAAAATATAATACCGTATCTGATAGTGGACTCAGCTATGCCGTAATAGGCTGATAACAAAGCATCGATATTTAGAATCCGCGATAGTTTATAAAGAGCGAATGCACTGTTGCTTAGTTTTTTGCTAATGACCTCTACGTGCGCCTTCCAATTCAGATTACGATCTATGTTTAATCCTAAAAACTTAGTGGAATTTACTGCGTCAATGACATTATTATTATAATTAATTTTAAAAATTGGAAATTTTAACTGTCTTTGACTGAAATGCATTATTACTGTTTTATTTAAGTTGATCTTGAGATTATTATTTTGTAACCATTGAATCGCTTTGTTTAAAGTCGTATTTATATCCGATTCATACGTATGCTTATTATCACACGGAATGGTTATCGCGCTGTCATCAGCAAAAAGAGTCATACTATGTTCTATACATTTTGGAAAATCGTTGATGTAGAGATTGAAAAACGGTGGTGCATCGCAAGGAGGCGTATTAACGCCTCCTTGCGGCACGCCAAAATTAACGTTACGTTCCCCAGATGTATAAATTTCTTCACGTTTAGTGCTCGCATTAGTTGTCGTTATTTCTGTAGTTTGCTTCCTGTCTTGTAAGTATGATTGTAGGAGCTTAAGAACATTCCCTCTTACACCATACGCTTCGAGCTTTTTTAATAGAATGTTATGCTGGACATAGTCAAAAGCCTGCGTCATGTCGCAGTAAATTGCACAGATAGGCGTATTTTTATCCATATTTATCATGATTTTGTGTAGAAAGTCGTAAACAGCCATATTAATTGTTTTACTTTTTCTGAACCCGTTTTGCTTCTTACAAAGTATATTATGTTTATCTATATACGTGCTTAGTTCACGAGAAATATATTTTTCAAATATTTTAGAGAAAATGGATAACAATGATATTGGCCTGTAATTTTGCATCAGATCTTTCTCTTGCTTCTTATGCAGCGGCTTTACAACGGATTTCTTTAAAACATTAGGAAATGTTCCTTCACAGATACATAAATTCATTATATGGCACAGCGGGGCACATACAATGTCAGCGACAGTTTTTACTATCTCAGTACTAACACCATCATAACCTACACTTTTTGTGTTTCTTAGGGCTATAATGATTTTAAATATGTCTATAGGCAAGCTGGGCGCCATAAACATTGAATCCTTTCTATTCTGAATGTGGTTAGTAACAGTTGCCCCTGTGGTAATAGGTTTTATTTTGTCAATGAAAAAATCATTAAACATGTTTGCAATTTGTTTAGGGTCTGTAATAATTGTATCGTTGATACGAATTTTATTAATGTTATGTTTCGGAGTATTTAGTTTGTTATCATTTATAATTTGCCACGTTGTTTTAGACTTATTACTAGACGTTTGTATTTTATAAGTATTCTGTACTTTTTTTGTCAAGCAGATGACCTTTTTAAACGTATTACAATATTTTTTAAATAAGGTTTTGTTACGCTGCGTGGGTTTTAATCGATACTGCCATAATAAATGGCGTTTCTTTGCGCTACATTTTTGAATACCGCGTGATACCCATTTTTGTTTCTTGAATGCCTTTATATAAATTGGTATTTTAGGAAAGCATTGGTTATATAGCATCAAAAAAATTTCAGTAAATGCATTAAAGGCTATATTAGGATTATTAGATTCATAAACATCCGAAAATGTCAAGCTACTCAAATACGACTTAAATTTATTGACATTGTCTTTATTGTAATCGCGTCTAAGGATACGCGTTTGTTTTAAAGAACAGATAGTTTCAATAGGGCATTTGAAGAGTTGAGCCGTATGGTCAGAAAGAGCTAACTCTAGTACCGTCGCTTTGAAGGACTTGCTAAAATTATGCGCAAAGTTGTCAATGCATGACTGACTCCCAAGACGGGTTGGTTCAAATAAAGCAAGTTTCAAGTTGTAATTAAGTAACAATGTCTCAAATTCAATTGATTGCCTATTTCGCTTTAATATATCTATATTGAAATCCCCAGCCAAAATAATATTTTTATAGGACTTTTTTACAATCATACGTAACATTATATCTAGTTTCTCGATACATTCACTTAAGTTAGTAGAATTGGGTACCCTATATACACAAACAATCACCGTCTTGTACGTTGTTAACTCAATGGCACAACATTCGAAAACACCATTTATAGATAATTTTGCAATTTTTTCCAGTTCCTTCCATTGATGTCCTTTCCTAACTAATATACACGATCCACCTCGTTTGCTTGCCTCACGACTAAATTTGGCCGCCAAACAATAATCCTTTATGTTGAGATGGTTTTCATAGCCTTCCATCATAAAATGTTCCGTGATGCATAAAATATCGACCCTTATTTGCTTATCAAGTAGTTCATGCAGGCAGACTGTAAGGTTGTCTGATTTTCCTAGTAACCCAGCAATGTTTTGGTGTAACAAGTAGAGATGCTTAGTCGAGAAAAAAGCTTCGAGTATCATTTGGTTCCGTAGGTTTTATCGATTCATCTATAATTAAATCAATTTTTGTTATGTTAGACTGTTCTGTTATACTAGTAATTAAATCTGATAAGTCGTTTAAAATTCTTGACAGGCCATGATTCTTTATAGATCCTGTATACTTATTAAACATGCTGTAATCGTACTTGAGATTCAGATTGCTGTCTAAGAGGAAGGCGTGCCCGTGCGTCAAAATATCCAAATACAGTAGGTTGTTAAAAGTCTCTACTCGGCAATTAAAAATACTTGTATCAAAAGGGCACTTAAATGTAGGCAAACAGATTATTATGTTTGTATGTTGCACGGCTTGCAGTACCTCTCTTATATGAAAAATAATGTCATAGTAGTTGTTGGTCGTTTTAAAATCTTCTTCACCAAGAAATATTATACAAAAATCATCAAAAGAGAATTGTAATAATTTTGTATCAAGACCCGCAAGCAGCTGCTTGGTGCATCCGTACGGTGTCAAATAATGGCACAGGTTGAAACTGGTATCAAAGGTTTTTTCAGCTATGGACAATACCTTGTTCGTTTTATTGCTACTTAAAATGCACATTTTATGTTTAGTGCCATTGCTATGTGATAGTAGTGTATGATTACTACAGCCTACATCAGCGCTCTGGTTACTTAAGGTTTGCGGTACTTGCTGTTTTGCGCTGCTCTGATTTTCGTTTGATTGACTTAGGTTTCTTTGGGGTAATAATTCGGAACTTTTGTCGATGTTAGAAAACTTAGAAGAATACTTCTTTTTTGCAGATTTCGGTGTGCGAATAGTATTTCCAGCGGTTCCAACTTTTTTATACATATCAATTACTTGCTCAAATTTGTGTAATTTCTGTTTTAATGAAGTGTTTTCAAGGTTTAAGTTTTCTATTTCGCTATTCGCACTCAGCAATTGATTTTGCAAGAGACTAACTTTTTCCAGTAATTCCTTATTCTCCTGAGATTCAGCGATTGAAGAATTTGGCAAGCTCAGCATAGTAGCATCGAAGAGTGATTGATCTGTACTAGCTAGGTCGCAAAGCGAACTTGAACGCTGTGGTTTTCTGTATGTAATATTATCAGAATGATCGTTCTCCATTTTGCAATTTCTTTATATATTGATTGTATATAACGACAAATAACAGCAGAAATGATAATAAAGTAATCAATAAACCATTCCGTAAAAAAGGTTTGGTCATGTGCAAAAAGATAAATATCGATCAATTTAGTTTTTGTTTTGGTATTAGTAGGTAGTACTTTCCTCTGGCAGCTCCGTAATAAAAAAGAATATCTGCGTATTCTTCGTTACTAAACGATGTTCTTCCTGCCATTATTGGTCCGATAAACCACACAGCCAAATCGTAAGGAGTCACAGAAAACAGGGCACAGTCCAAGTTGTCGGGAAGAGAATCAAATACAAAAGTCCAGGAAAAAGCCAAGTCGTTAGAAAAATCAAAACTGAGAGAAAGTAAGCACATCCGAACACAGTAAACCGTAAGAGCGGACTGGAGCGGACTGAGCTGAGCAAGAGGGAGGGGCAAGCTCGACTCGTGCGCGTCGACCGAGTCCTTTGTTCTCGGAACAAAGGACTCGGTCGGGCTCTACGGGTTTTTTCCATTGACCATATCTTCATAATTCCTTAACCGATTTTGGACTTTAATATCTCATTCGAAAGGGAACGAAACGTAGAAGTTTTTTAATTATTTTGTACGTAATAATAAAGGGTGACTTTTTAAAGAAAATTGATGTTTTATCAGCCATCAAAGTATTTTTTTTATATTTTCCGTTTTTGTTTAGCAGTTTTTGCATAAAATAATGACAGTTGCGGAAATTTAACAATTAATATTACTTATCTAGAATATCTTTGTTGCAAAACAAAAAAAAAGTAGGCCAAAATCACTTTTTTTTAGGATTTATTACTATTTGAAAATTTTTTGTACGAATTTTTGGGTTACACTCTTTAAGTAGGAATATCTTGGAAAGGGTTAAGTAAGGACGGTAGGTCTCAGAGTGATATCTGTCGGAATAACCCTTGACTACCTCCCATTAACGGCTCCGCCACTAATTTCCAGTCACCCTGTATATATCCAATATTACTGAGGTAGACTGGTAGAAAATGCCAAAGGTACTAAATCCGCCTTTGTTCAGTTTTTACTTGTGCATAAAGTTTTTTAAAATTAATTTATCAATATTTAAGTCTATGATGCTATAGAGACGATTGATTAATTACTATCCCACAAGTAAATTTCTTTCGCTTCACGAAAGCCAAGCTCACTTAATTACTGCAGTATTTTACTGACATTAATAAATAGCATAAACAACCTACATTTTGTAATTATTAAAGGCGTTCCGATGAGCCGAAATAACCAGCAGTTATCGACGCAATGTTTGCATAAGATATAATATAGCGTACGTTAATTTCTTGAACCAGTTATAGTTAAGATTTATGAAGATGTTAAACCAAGCCCAATCGACATTACTCTATTAAGTTTCATCATTTAATTTACTGGGTAATAAACAAGAGATTACTACATGAGCTGCCAAAATAATGGTGGAGTAATTGACGGCACAGTTGGCGCAGTGGCTGAGTGGTCGACTGCTGCACCTACGTAGATGTTTCGGGTCTGGCTGTTTGTGTATGTGAGTTTAAATGTTTGTAAACGCACCCACGATACAGGAGAACTTCTAGTGTGAGACAAAAATAAGTAAAAAAATACCATGCGAAATTTAGACAGAAGGTAGCCAAGCTTTTGTATTAAAGCTATTGACCGGGTTCGATTCCCAGTTTGGACATAGTATTTCTTATTAACACTTGCCGAGTTTGAATTAGTGCTCGAAAGATGGTAATAACTAGCAGTATTACATTGGAATAAAGAAAAAACATGATTGGCGTCTATTTGTTATGCCTTTGCGTGATTATTATAGACTTATATTGTCAAAGAGCAGAGTAAATGCATGTGTGATTATAAGCCATTCTTATATGAGAGACTCCTATCCTGCTTACGCCGCCATCTCTCTCTGGGCCTGGCGGTCTTTGTTTTTTGATACTTCGTGTCCTCCCAGTGGTTATGTTACTAATGCTTATTGCTCCTACGAGATTTGACCAGCTATTTATATTTTATACCTTTGCGCACGTAAATATATATTATGTATTAAAGTTTTGCATTCTGAAAGTTGGTAATATTATAAATATGTATAAGTATCTGTCAAATATTTAGGTGCTCCTATGAATTCAAAAATTGTTTTAAAGTATAGGTACATACTCAAAACAAAAGATGAATTCTAAAAGGCATTCTTATTTGTTTCGTAATTTTCAAAATTGTAATTTATTCGAAAGTCTAATGTATACTCTCCAAATCTTTTAAGATAATTAAGTAATCACTACCGCTCAGGACGATCATAAGATAAGCAAGCCGTGTTTGCCTAGATTGCTCTGTAGATGAATGACTTCGTGCTTCAGAAGGAATGTTAAGCTGCTGGTACCCGCTGGTAATTGTAGACCTTTGACAGTACTCAGTGCCCCGAAAGTCTTAGATAAACCTTCTATTTGATACCCTTGTATACCCAAAACATACCTACAGACGAGCTCGTGGCTAATTAATAGCAGCCGCTCGTGTCGATCTTTAGGTTAAGCAGCGTTTGCTTAGGTTGGCCTGTGGATGGGGGCCCGCCCGTTACATACCGAGTTTCCTCCGTGCCTCTGAAAGCACGTTAAGTTGGTCCCGGTTGTCATTTGTAGATCATTGACAGACGTTACACGAAGTGTGTCGAAAGTCTGACAACTAGTCTTCCCGAGGGGTATCGTATACCCAGCATAAACTGGCTTGTAGAGGTCAGATAGGCAGTCGTTCCATGTAAGATACTGGTATTCAGCTGCATCAGATAAGACTAGAAGCCAACCCCAATAATGTAGGGCTATAGTTTTATATTCTAATTCTATTTGGATCGTCGACAGATGATGAATTATTAGGGCATAGTGGATCGATCTTCTCTCATGTCAGACAACTTTTGGATGGACAAGAAACTCGATGTACACTTAACAATTGGTTCGTCTATGGCATCATAAAAGAACCAAAGTTTTGGCAACGCTACGCTACCCGTTCAGCCTAACTGACGGCTGTATGCAAATAAATCGAAAGCGCTACTTCACCTGTTGTTCGTTCACTAAAAATGGGAATGCCGTTTAATTTCTTTGGAATTTCCGTTTGTTTACGGAAGGTTTATTTAAGGTGTTAAATTTTGTTAAACATCTACAAAAAATAACGTGTGTTGCCAGCCACATAATTGAATTAGGTTAAATCTGCAAAAAAGTAAAAAAATAAATGAATATTAAATAAATAATAACGGTTGACAGTATGTGACAGGGTATATGTTGTAACATTTGCAAGCGTGACACAGGTCAACACATTTGACCCATAGAGGGTATTCACTTTGACCCGTTGATGAAAAAGCTTTTGTTAAATGAACTACCGATTTTCATTGATGATGATTGTTGTGATGGAATCTTGTACTCACGACTTATAAAGATATTGATGTCAGTAGGCTCCACATTATGCTACCTTACAAATATAATCATGTCAATGTAATGGCGTTTTAGCATTGCTAATGTTCATCAGCGTTCAGCGCTCAACTCCGGATTGAACTTGATTTACTTACTTGTAACTTTAACTTGTTTGAAGTTAAGGATGACGCTTCCCATGACCCATGGGCTAGCTTTAACTTGGTCAAAGGCTAAGTGTCGGTATACAACGTGGCAACGCGGCCAGTCTTCTTCGTCGTCGTCTTCTTCGGGACACTACCAGCTGACAGCGTCGAGGACGACTTTTTTGCTGCTGATGATGTTTAATTATTTTAGTTTATTTAATTGTTATAATGTAAATTGTTCAAGATTTGTGAAAATGAGTCAGTCATTACAATTTAAAAACTAGGCTATGTTCTCGTTTTTTATGTTATCAGGAGAATTTTACTTTATTACCTAGTGAACAATACAATTGTCACGTGCTGTAAGTATCGTTGAGTAGGTACTACGTGTATCTTTGATAAAAATTATGATTTACTAGATACATTTTCGTGGTTCCTAAAGTTAAAATTAGAAAGAACTGAAAATACTATTCCCAAAACTTGTATTGCAGATAATAGCCTTTTCCAATTACAAAACAAATAAACGAAGCACAGGTGCACCGTGAAAGTATTGCAAAAAATCAATGCAAAAGAAGTTTATCTTGTCGCCCAGTGAAAGCACGCAACCTTATTGGTCGCGCGGACTTCACACACGGCGCTGTACCGGAGTGAGCGCTTTCGGTCAAGCGGAGACTCTTGCGCATCTCGTGGGAATGTTTCCGAGGTATAAAAGAACGTAACGCTATGTTTCGCTGAACCATTGCTTTGCATGTACCCGCTCGCTCCATATACCCACTCCGGACAACACACAGGTATACACAGTGTTGTGATAGTGTGATGACAGTGTTGTGATGTGCCTTAGTGCTGTGATCTGATAAGTCTGTTTTCTTTTGACAGAAAGTGCGGCGCGGTGACGTCAACATGCGGTTATATTTACTGGTAAATACTTTTGTATTATATAAGTGTAATGATAGTGTTCCTCAATTGGTTTTAAGTTCAAGTTTGTTTCTCAACAGTGGTTGTAATCTTCAGTAGTGATGTAATTGGTAATTGTGTGCGTTTGTCACTTTGTCATCTGCTTGTAAAACGTTGACATTTGAACTTGTAACGAGTAAGCTTATCAAGTTGCATAACATAGAGGTTGTGCCAAATTCAAAACAATACATTGTACAATATATTGTTAAAATTAAAGACAGAAGATTTATTTATTATAAAAGGTAGCTTCACAGCTTCCAGGACATAAACATTGAATTATTAAATTAAACATTACGCCAATTACGAAGTACCCAGAGAGAACATTAAGATAAGCCGAGAGTGACTGGATTTAATTGGCATTACAATTTATGATGTGTGTGTGTATCTGTATAATTTAGGTGACTAGTAGTGTGTATGATGATGTTTGTCAAATAATTTAAATCAAAAATGTCAATCAAAACTTCATGACCATCTGATTATTTATTCATCAGTATGTTATTAACAAATTGCTCGTAGAAAAATGCATCGATCATTAAATTTTCATTCATCTCGTTAATTTAATCAGAACTTTCGTTTTTTTGAGATACATAAGTACTTAAGTATGTAAATAAACTATGTTTAAGTCTGTATATTATTTAAACTAGTAAGAATATTTACCTTATTCAAATGCACTTTCGTCACAAGTGTAAACAAACTAGTTTTCACTTGTATTCATAAGTTTTGACGGAAGACTATTTCCGAATCGAATTAAAACCAAATTTTATTGATGGAACAGTCTAAATTAATCTTGAAATATCAAACACTTTTCCTCTATAGATAGACAACAGGCGATTAATAAAGGTACACAAATATACCATACACAAAAAATTAAGTTAACGACCACCGATATAAAGGTCTCAATTTTAGCTTCACATAAGTTCGATGACACCAAAGCACTAAAAGCACTATTACTGCAAATTGTCTTTTGGTCACCTTTGTTAAATTTTGTTATATTATTTGTCGATCAAATTAGATCATAATTCTGAAAAGCATTTCAAGAGAAAAAAGTACAAACATATTCTTTATCGTACTTTTTATGCTTGACATGGTCAGGCCGGTTATTACTAGGTCACCACCCCGCTGCATAGGTACGTTACTTAACCAGACCTTTAATACCAAAAGGGTCGTACCAATCGACATCACTCAGATCCAGCTTGTCCCTTGCTGTCCCTCAGCGACGCCCTAAGCCGAGGCTCGTACCCCACAGGGGGTGCCCTTAGCGTGTAGTCGCTTAGTTTGTAAGTTTTCCACCCTGGCTGGAGGTCTTAATTTTTAAGGCATCCACAGGATTCGCCCGGTTAAGCAGACGACAACCTCCTTGGTTGAACTGCTAGATGCCATTCATAAAAAAAAAACAATCGACATTCTTTTGGGGCGAGCCTAGCCATCAGCTGGGTCTATACCCAGCTGATGGCTAGGCTCGCCCCAAGTTCAAGATCCAGATTCGGGGATCTATCATGCAACAAAGAAATTCTTGACGGGAAAGCCCAATAACATCTACCCAACCTGAGAATCAAACCCAAGCTCATCGGCTCAGCTGTAACGATAGACCAACGAAGTAGTAAAAGTGTAATTAATGAAGGCTAATTACATTGAATTTATTTTATTCTAAAACTAGCTCTTGCTCGCGGCTCTGCTCTCGTGAGAAGAATTTTCGGAATAGAATTAAGTACTTCCGAAGACTACTTTTACTTTTATACAATACTAGCCTGTGCCCGCGGCTTCGCTCGCGTTAAATTTGGTATAACACAGTAACTGCTACCTGCAGTTTTTCCCCTTGCGCCTTATTGATTTGTAATAGCAAGGCTAAGTTTTCCCTTTTCTTCCTTCGGTCTCCCTCATATCCCACTTTTTCGGCCTATGTCCGTCTCCTGGTTCCTAACTATCTCTGTACCAAAATTCATCAAAATCGATTTAGCCATTAAAGCATGAAGAGGTAACAAACAAACAAACTCACTTTTAGTAAGGAAGTAAGGATTAAGTATAGACAAAAGATAGAAAAGAGTGTCATAGCCGAAATATATCGTATTGTGTAGGTTCCTATGTTTAAGTCTTTAGTTTCATGCAGCACAATCACAATGATTGGCCCTGTTTCAAAACAAATAAAATAATACGACATTCTGTAATGATTTATGATGTAAGATTGTAAGTATATCAAAAGATGTAATCCGCGGTATTGTAAACTTATACACTAGATAAATATCGAATTTTACATATAGGTTTCAGGAACACCATTTCTTATTTATTCATGATGGAAATCTACTTGCTAAAGTTTGTCATATACCTATGCATTTTTTTTTCGTGAGTCGACGATTCTACTACACCTATTCCTACTTTTTAAATATTATAAACGCGAATGTTTGTGAGGATATTGGATGTTTGTTACTCTTTCACGTCAAAACGGCTGAACGGATCTAGATGAAATTTGTTACAGAGGTAAATTATAGTCTGGAATAACATATAATGGGTTTTCTTTTATCACACGGGCGAAGCCGCGGGCGCCAGCTAGTATGTAATAAAACATTATTTTATTCTGAAACGCAGGCAAAGGCGTTCTTTAATAAATCTATTGAATAAATGTATTACATATAGGAAATAACTAACGATAAAGGTATAGCACAATAAAACGAACTCTCAGACGTCTTAAATTAAAAAAGTATTGAATACACTGACTGAATGCACTTTATGTACAAGATGATATTTAATTATGATATAAATGTCAGTAAAACATGATTACACATCGTTCGAGTTACGTACAGTAACTTGAAGCTTTTACTTTGCTTACTTACTGGCATTTATTATTCAATAAAATGGTAGCCGCTTTACATAAAAACTGGTGTTGTGAAATACTGAACACGTATCTTCTACATGTCGCTTTTCAGACGTAAAATGCTATGTTTAATATAATGTAGGTATTCAGTATTAACGTAAAATTATAAATTAAAAAAAATAACTTTAACTTTCAGTCGTTAATGTTATACATATTTATATCGTTAATGTTATATAATATATCTGTGGGGGCTTGTTATTAGCAATTTTATAATTTATTTTTTTTACTTATCATTTTGTAATTAGTCTGTAAGCCTTACTGAAAGTAAAAATAAAATAATTGATGAGCAGAGAAAGAAAAATAAATACTTAGCTGAAATTGTTCCAAAATAAAACTTGGTTGTCGATGTATCTTAGTTTTAACTTGGTGCTTTGTTGTTTGATTATTTAACGTAACATAACGCTTGTAATTCTCTTAGGGTTAGACAGAGGTGTATCTGATAGTACACACACATTTCGCCAGTAATATTTAAGTTTATTCGGTCCCCAAACGGAACAATTCTTTTTATGACCTACAGGGAATTGTTTCGGGTCCGGCTGATTATTTTTCTTAAAAAAAAAGTTGTCCCACACTAGGAATTTCTCCTGTATCGTGGGTGCGTCTACAAACATTTAAACTCACATTCACAAACAGCCAGACCCGAAACAACTACACGTAGGTCATACAAATATTTGTTCCGTGCAGGGTTCGCTCAGCCACTGCGCCAACCGTGCCGTTTGTTTGTGTAAGTTTAAATGTTTGTAAACGCACCCACGATATAGTTCCTAGTGTGGGGCAACATTACAATAAAATAAAATACGTTCCATGTCTCAGCATATTAACTGGGCAGAAATCCAAACATCGCGGTTGCTACTGAAATACTCCTGTTGAAAAACCAAAGGGTAGCTAGACGAAAGGGGCATATGGCATATTTTTCAAATTTAAATGATTATTCATTTGGATATTAGCACTTAGCACCCTGTAGGGTACGAGCCTCGGCTTAGGTCGTCGCTGGGGGAGGACAGCAAAGGGACAGGATGGATCTGAATGATGTTATTATAATTGTTGTTAAACAATTAAGTACGCATGTCAATCTTATGTGGGCAGCCTCAAGTCAAGATTATCATTATCTCATATCAGTCCAGAGCTTCTAAAGTACGATTAGATGACATTATGGTGGGTTAAATTTTGTGTTGGTTTCTTTAAATTTTATTTTATTTAGAACAACAAACAATTACATCATAAAGCATAAATATAAACAGAACTTAAAATTAACAATTATGTAATCAACTGCGATATTCATAGCTTACATGCAAAGTAATAATAACGTGCTTCAAAAACAAGCTAAATGTAACAAACAAATAAATTAAAAAACATAGTATAAATGAAGTTCTGAATCCTACTTAATATTATATCCTACTATAATATTATAAATGCGAATGTTTATGAGCATGGATGGATGTATGGATGTTTGTTACTCTTTCACGTCAAAACGGTTGAACGGATCTTGATGAAATTTGGGACAGAGGTAGATTATAGTCTGGAATAACACAAAGGATACTTCTTTTTCGATATCACGCGGGCGAAGCCGCGGGCGCCAGCTAGTCGGAAATATTAAGCTGCTTCGTTAGTCTAGTGCGTCTGCTGAGCATAGGGTCCTAGGTTCAATTTCCGAGTCTTAGTATAAAGTGTTATTGATTTTTATTTAATCAGATATTTCTTAGTAGCAATCAAGGAATCTAAATTTGTGCTCGGTTGAAGGCAATATGTTCTCTCTTATCATATGGGACTTTAATATAACTGGTGAAGTATGGGTGTTAGATAGAGTTCTGCGTAACTCCTTGGGTCTTTCACGCGTGATCTTATGTTTTATTATTATTACTAAAAAGTAGCTCCGTATTGCAATGTAGCATCTAAAGCCTTAACTGTCTAATACAATATAACTTTGTAACTATCGTAATTAAAACTTGAGATTGGTCAACACTTATGAGTTTATGATATAACGCATAAAAGACGGTTCAGTCTTAGTAATTAAGTGGATAATAACGGTCTTTTAGAAGTCATTTCAATATTATGATACAAGTGATTGATCGTCGATCCTACTTAGTGACATAAAAGCTATCGTAATCTTTTACGATATAGCTTTCTATTATTTCATTTAATTTTGGACTCGAGCTTGTAATTAATAAGATATCTATTCTCCTTTAAATTTGATGTTTTGCACGAGAGATTGTATTTCAAGAACTGTTTTCAACTTTAATTTATAAAGTTACTTTTGTAAATATTTCAGCATTTCAGCATGGAATCACCTACTGTTTGGTATAGGCCTCAATTTTCTTCTGTAACTCTTCTCTGTTTTGTGCGTCGCTCATCCATATATTTCCAGCGATTTTGAATATATCGTCAACCCAACGCGCTTTTGGACGGCCATGGTTTCGTAGGTCTATCTTTGGCCACCATTCTGTCACAACCTTACTCCATCGGCGGAGATCCGCGTCAAGCCTATTGTCCTACCCAACTCCACTTTAGGCCAGTCACCCTGTCCCTGACGTCGTAGACTCTCGTTGAACGACGGTTTTCGGATATCACTTTATCTATTTTCTAACATTATGAACAGCTAACTAATATACTTATTGCAAATTTAGGGAAATTAATTTGTCTTACTTGCAACTTAAATTATCTGTGTATACTTATTTTTAAATAAACATAATAGTTAAACGTAGAGCATCAGTTTGCTTGACCATTATTCTCCCTAAAAAGCTATTGGAAATAAATCCTTGCTAAAAATTCGGTCACTGACTTATCGTCGTTGCATTACGAAATCTATCAGATCTCTTGTAGGACTTTTGTGTTGTGCGTTGAATATATTCGTGTTGTTTTACTCCTTGCGGAAGGATCTAACGTGTATAGTTCTTTAAGTATGAGAAAACTGTATCTTTAGGAGACTCATTAGGTCTCAAACGCACCAAGGGGTAGGTTCGTTTCGAGATCTTTTAGCCCTTAAAGCACCAGCTGAAAGTTCTTTGAAAATGATGGCACAGGGAACGTGTTATACAGATACGTAGATACCCTGTTTCTATGCATACATTATTCGTTCGAACATAACACGCGGTAGACGCAAACGGACGAACATACGTAATTATTTCCGTTTTTTTTACCGAAAGAGAGAGATTATGCGCATATTTTCCGCATTAAATTATATCTTATTAGTCGGTTGTGTAATCGATGATGCATTCTGTCGACAAATAGTTTGGTTATTATGTAATAGCAACATGTGCCGGTAATGTTCTAGAAATTGGTCTTAATTTGTGATTGCGCATAATTGCTCATTTACATGGAAATTTAATAGTGAGTTTAATAGTAATTGCGAATTTATCTAGTAGAAACGTATTACTGCGGTCAACGATACTATTTATCAGTCTCGCTTTTGATATTTTTTTTGGCACAGAAATGGGATTTGATGGGAAGAGTTACTACTACTTAAAAACTGGACGAAAGCGAGTTAGACTTGCGCACCGAGGTTCCGTACAAATTTTAGACATAAACAGTTTTATCTTTTGACTGCGTAAACTGAGAGGGTTGGTTTTTGCACATTTCCAAGGGACTAGACTATAGAATAGAGTTGAGTATATGGTTTTAATTTCAACTCGATACCTTTACGCGTTCCTGAGATAAAGGGTCTTGACAGACAGACAGACGGACAATAAAATGATCCAACAAGGGTTCCGTATTTTTCCTGAGGTAGATATGAAACACTAAAAACCTAGTAAACAATTACAATTCCTAACTTACACTGCATAAATACGTGTTTAAATGTTGATCTACGATTGGTTTAAACCACTACATACAGTATGGAGACATTTTGAGCGATTTGTCTCATTTCCTTCTTCACCGCAAATATGATAACTATTTAGGATGTTTAGAACTACATAACGTTAACATTAGGTACCACAAAACAGCGGTTGGATGATGTTTTGTGCAAGTAGTTCAAGCATGCAGCATTTCCGTGATAAGTTAACGCAGCAAAGACCAGTTTAGAATAAAATTAATGTTGAGAGAACACAGACAAAAATCCTAATTGTTGCAACCGCTAAGAAAAAACAAAACAGGTATCTAAATAAATACAAAAGTCTCTGTGCAAGTAGGTGTGATGGTATGTAGTGGTTGAAAAGTGGACAGTTATCCATCTGAAAAACAACAACTTAAAATTTAATTTCAATAATAATATTTATCCATGGTAAAAGGCAAAATGGCAAATTATCCCAGTTGTAAACTTCCCTTTTTGCCTATCGGACTTGTTTTGTTCTGTCTCCTGCTGATGTAAATAATTCCACTTTCTCACAATTCCTCCTCTATTATTTTCTGATTAATTTCGTTGCAAGACATAGTTTCGCTAAGACTTCCTTGAGCTTCATTATCTCAGTGCTCTTCTGGTGGTCGCTCTTGATTCTGGCTTTCAGAAATTGCAGTGGTTTGGAAAAGGTGAGGAGAGCTTGTCCCATAAAAACACCTGAAAAATCTTAAAAAAGTACTTGTTAAGCAAGATTGTATCGATTATCGAAATTAAGACTTTCTGTCATGCCACCTGATCAACCGGTTATCTGACATAATTGCAAAAAACAAACAAATCTTTTTAAAGACATACCGGTTTCATTCATTCTTTTCATCAAGTCTACCTGTGCAGTAACTTTTACCTTCCATGTATCAATTAAAAATGATTAAAGATTGCAAATGTAGGTATTACGTAAGGAAAGCACTGCTGGGTCCATCAGGCTATCTGAACAAAATAACTGTAAAAGCACAAGTGGAGAAATGTGCAAATGCAGACAGTGTGTGACCTGAACGTATTCGTTGAATAATAATGTAACTGTCATCGTGATTGCGCACGCGTTCAGCATTGATACCATCTTGGAGTGTGAAGAGACGGATTTACTTCATAGAAGTTTTACCTAGTTTCCTATATTTAATCATCAATGTCACCAATGCAATAAATTGCTAAGTATGGGCCACATGCGTTCCTTTTGTTCAACGATCTTCATTGGACTATAATTGCTCTGCCAACACTTCTACGGAATCTCGGCAATTATTCAGTGAAGTGTTTACTTCATCTACCATCACCAACTTTCAATTAGTTTGAACTTTGAAGTGGAGACACTTAGGTGTCTCCACTTCTGGCTACTAGGCTACTAGCTAGACTACCAATATGACCTAAATACAGCAGTGACGATGTGTCAGCAAGATTTTTATTAAGGTATTTTTAACTTCATGAAACTAGATATTTTTTTTATTTAAGTAAATGAGTTATTTATGTTGTTTTTAAACACTAGTACATACTAGTATCTGCATATGTCTGTATTGAAATAGTGTGGATTCATATTTCAGTTTTAAATCAGTCGACTTATTTCGATTTCATCATAACCATTTAACCGACGAAAACAAAAGCAGGAGGTTCTTAATTTGATACCTTTTTTCTACATCAGTCTTCACAATTTTATTAAATTGATTTTACACCTCGTTATTACCGTTTTTATTATTAACTTAACTATCTATATCAACTCCACTATCTAATTTATTTTTCTTGTATTTCTCGGTAATATTGCCAACACAATAAAACAAAGGAGTCACGAGTTTAAAACACACTTTAAATTACAGTTATCTAAAGTTGGCAGGAGTTCGTACCTAGGAAACGTATTGTTATTCGGTGTTGCAATCCTGAACACTGGACGTTGGTCTGCAGACTTTCTCCGAACATTTATATCAGCTCCCAACGATTACTTTCATCTCGAATTGCATCGCTAACTGCACGAACACATCAAGATCATAGCTATTTAGCACCGCGAGGTGATATATGTAATTATTTGTACGTTTAGATAAAACACATTCTCTATGCGGACATTGCAGCTATAAGAAGCAATGCATCTTCAGTAGGAACATTTATTTATTCTACAGACTTTGTAGCCAATTAGCCGACAATATTACGACCAACGGCGGACGCGTATAAATTTCGCAGAGTAGTCGCCGGTGAGCGTACGACTGTTACGTAAGTTCATAGTTACAACTTCCACATAATGTGAACATGTCGTTAATTAATCAGCGAGGTAACCATCGAGAACCTGAGGTCGTGGAAAGTCGCAGGCGCGACGGGTCGCGCGCTCCGCGAGAAAATCACTGTTGCGCAAGCGACAGATCATAAGGAACGATAGCGCGCATCCACATAACACTATACTCATTCTTTTACGAACAGTTTAACGATCGAGATAAAACAAAATGTCCAACTTATAATATCGTAGATATTTTTCAAAATATTATTTCATTGGATGGAAAGCTTATGCGTCATGAATGGAGAAATTCCAATAAATCTAAACTCAGATATGTGCATTAATTTGTATGCGGATGTGTGCATTATATGAAGTGATCATCTGGCGTCATCACCTCGTAACAGATGGTAAATTTCACAAGATCGACTCAATGTTGGAATACTAAGAAATAAAGATAATGTTATGTTACCTAATTGCAGAGCTCGCTTAGAGAGTGAACGATGAGACAGACACGCAATCAGTTAATGGGACGTTGTACAGACCGACACTGCTAGTCCACATGATATCGAGACTACATTGTTTTATGGCGGTTAAGATACTGCTTAATATATGTAGAAGTGGTTAACGGAACAGGTGTGTGTGTACACGCGCCTTTTTGGTGGTGACGTTATCACATTTGCATTTCGTAGAAAGTGCAAGAACATAAATAAGTTCATAAATAAATAATTGAATCCTATAGTATAAGTATTGGGAGATAAAACAACAAAGCATGTATAGGAGCAGTTCTTTTGAATGTTTGGCAGTAGGCGGGTAGGTTGATTATTATTGATGATAATGGATAAGACGTGATTGATGATCGTTTATACATTCTGTAGGTTATTGAAAATAAATGCGTAGTATATGCGTAGCATAACTACTGAAGCTAAATTCTGACAAGATTCAATTTAGGATCTGTAATAAGCTCTACTACTGATAATTTTGCTTAAACACACTGCATATTTATACTAACCATATCCTTATATCAATTTCAGATGCTGTTTTGTGTGGCGCTAGAAACAACATGGGCCGAACCAGATCCAAAGAAATACAAAACAGAAGTGAAAGATAAAGACAAGCAGTCAAATACAACACTGACAGCGGATGAGAAGAATTTCCTCAGAGAAGTGGAAGAAAAGTATGGAATTAAATCCGATGCTCCAAAAGAAGAAAAGAAAAATACAAGTGTTAGTGAAACTAAATCTAAAGCACCACAAGCAATAAACACACATTTCCCAGCTGTCATAGCTATTGAAATAGTTAACGACACTGACACAAAATCCAAAGGAAAGCGTACCATTGATGCTAACCTCGGTTATGGATACAAAACAAACAACGGATACACTTACTCTTATTTCGGAAAACCTGCGCAAGAAAAGGGAAAATTCATGGTATACCCTTACTCGCAGGAAGATATTCCCCCAGCCAATACTCACTCTTTCCGTCATTACGATCACTCTGGAAAGCATGTTAAGACTAGCGTTGAAATCCAACCTTCACAAGCCTTTGAATTAGTACCTGTGAAACAGGAGAAACCTGATTATCACTACGAAAAGCCAGCGATTGAGTTCACAACACCTGCACCGCAGCCATACTCATCAGCCGAACTTAGCAGTAACTCGTACTCATCGCATCCATCAACTTTATACACCACATACAACGGTGAACAATTTTCAGGCTTGAGTGGACAGTTCCCGACAGTCATGCCAGATTATTTAGTCGACCCAACCCAGCTAATCAAAAACCCAGAGTACCAAAATGTTGGATTAACCCAGGATCATTTGCGTACACCTGGCTCTCACTTAGAACAGAAGGTTGTTCCAGTGTTAGTATTGAGAATACCTAGTTCATCCCTGACTAATCCCTCAGCTGAACTGTATGCCAATTTACCGCAGAACTACCCATTGTCCAATTATTTAAATCATTTGAACTTACAAGAGTTAGTGAATCAGTACTTTAAGAAAGCCGGTTATAAGTTTGCTCCTCAGGTAATGGCATATCCTAGTTCTAGCCAGGAGAGTCAGGGTCATGAGAGTTATAACCAAGAGGGTCATGGTCATGATTCTTCGTCTGTGCCACAGTATGAGCCTCAGCATTACGCTAATCCATACGTCCAGCCATCTTACACTCAAGCTCACCTTTCAGCTGGAGTACAATACTCGGCAGTTCAACCTGTAATGGCCAGATACCCGGCCAGCTATGTTCGTCACCACTATGTGACAATGCCTAAAGGTTACTCTCTATATAAACAACCTGCACTGCCACAGAAATACGAGTATCAATACCAATACGTACCGCAGTCGGGCGTGTCTTCACAGAAGTTTTACATGCCTGCAACACATTACCAACAAGAAACGGAACATGTGTCATCACAAGAGGTCCAGCAATCTTCCTTGGAGCAAGGAGGTGGTATTCATGATACCAATCCTCATTACCAATATCAAGTTCCTGCGCAGGTCAGTGCTGGATATGAAACTGCAGTCACTCCTGGTGCTGAATACGGCACTCCAGGTGCTGAATACGCTTCACCTGCCCCTGAATATGGGTCTCCTGCTCCTGAGTATGGTTCTCCTGCCCCTGAATATGGTTCTCCTGCCCCTCAATATGGTTCTCCTGCCCCTCAATATGGGTCTCCTGCCCCTCAATATGGGTCGCCTGCTCCTGAGTATGCTACTCCCGCTCCTCACGCAGAGGCAGAGTACGAACACACAAACACTGTTGCTCCTGAATACGGAACACCCCAAGAACAACATTCGCAATCAGTGTCGGCGGGATACGAATCAGCAGGAACACCTGCTCCGTCTTATGGAGGTCCAAAGGAATCCGCAGTGTCCCAAGTTTCTCATGGATCTTATTACACTCAAACTGTACATGATCAACAAGGTGATACTGGCTATTCGTCTCAAAACGCACAATCAAGTCATTCATATCAATCCGATTCAGGTGAACAGCAAAATCACGTGTACCAGCAACAGCCGCTAGAGGCCGATGCTCACGGGTTAGTACTTTCAGAGAACTATCCAAGTAAGGATCATACAATTGCAACCGTTTTACCTACACACTACAAGACAGGCAAACAGAACTCTGGTATGATTCAAACCGTAAGCTATGTTACCCCTATGCCTCATCCGAGGTATCAGATGCCATACAGAGTCATGGTGCCACAGACCTTCCTTCACAATCCGTCTACAGAAAAAGTGACATATGTGAACTCCCACCCGATGACATCATCTTACAGCCAGTCGGTGAACCATCAAGACTACAATCCTGAGGCGGAATACACAGTTCCATTCCGTTATGTGCCACCAGTTGGTAAACAGAAGCCGCCATCTTACCCCAGAAATTACCACTCACATCCCAAACGCATGATCAAACCTGAAAACAAGCCAGAAACAAGCTCATCAGCGTTCTCTAAGAACAAAAATGAAAGAAACGAAAAGAAAAGGTTATCATAAGTAAATACTAATAGATCACAATTTATGTGAACGGTTTAGAATGATATAGGTGATGTAAATATAGAAACCTATTAACATTCGAAATAAGTACATCAAGTATAGTACAAAATCAAGACTCAAAATGATTGTTGATTTTGTAGAAGAGATCAATGGCGTCAATTGAAAAAAGAAAGGAGATTTTTTCCAACATGTACAAGAATTTACAAGATCATTGATTTTAATGATAATATGTTAGATGATAGTCTAAACACAGAACTTGCTGTTATTTAGACATTAAACCACACCATTTAGCAGCATATTTAATGCCTAACTAAACATGCAAAGTTGATTGTGTTTATATAAAACAAAAAATGTACTGTGTACACACAGAATGAACGAGAAGAGGCTTTAGTTAAGGTTACAACAGATTATGTTTAAGTGTGAATGCAATATTATAAATCAATGCTTTGAATTATTTATTACAAAATTTGTTGTTGTGTATTCTTCCTAATTTGATGTGCAATAATTTGGGATAGGTATATACTTAGTGTGTAATAAATTAAATAGTTTAATAAACTATGCTTTTGGTTGTGTTTGAAATTGAACCCCTATGAACTTACCTACTAGTTGAGCAAGAAATAAGAACAGCTACAGTATTTCGAATTAACAAAAACAAAAAGTTCGGTGCATATCAATTAGAGAACTTCTAGCTACTTAGTTGTAGATACAATGGTTTAGGAAACAACCATATTACAAAAGAAATGGCTCTAGAAACAGGTCATAATTTGGCTAAAAACAAATAAAATATTTAGAGGACCACCAGAAGATAGTGGTTTTAAAAAAATACACATAAGTAAATACATTTTAGGAATGGATCCAAAATGTATTTACTTGTTGGATGAAATCATTTTATCGAAGACAGGGAATAATATTCCCTGTCTTAAAAAATTAAATTAATTAAATTATAATATAACTTAAATACCGCTTACACGTACGGGACATGAGATAAATGACTTTAAAATGATATAACTGCAATGCCTATGCATAAGCAAAATTGTATAAATTATGTGCAAAAGTAAAAGTCAAACTATAAAAACACGAAACTTAACAATTTGAAGTTAAATTAACCAGAAGCTTAGGCATCTGTAAAATGACAGCCATTTCAATTACTGATCATTATTCATGTCCATATTTCACGACCTACTGAGCGCTCGTGCAAGTTCTGGTAATGAGACAATTATTTAATACTAGCTTTTGCCCGCGGCTTCGCTCACGTTAAATTCGGGGTAACACAATTCCCCTTGCGCCTTATTGATTTGTAATAGCCACGCTAAGTTTTTCCTTTTCTTTCCTCTTTCTCCCTCACATCCCACTTTTTTTTTTTTAAATAGCCTATGGCCGTCTACTGGTTCCCAACGATCTCTGTACCAAAATTCATCAAAATCGGCGTAGCCACTAAAGCGTGAAGAGGTAACAAACAAACAAACAAACTCACTTTCGCTTTTATAATATTAGTAAGGAAGTAAGGATAAGGACTAGCTTTTGCCCGCGGCTTCACTCGCGTTATATTCGGGGTAACACAGCTCCCCTTTCCTGATTTACTGGTACCTGCTACCTGTAGTTTTTGCCCTTGCGCCTTATTTATTGTAATAGCAATGCGAAGTTTTCAGTTTTTTCCCTCTTTCTCCCTCATATAACAAACTTTTGAAAAAAAAAAATAGCCATGTCCATCTCCAGGTTTCCAATTATCTCAACTAAATTTCATGAAAATCAGTTTCGCCATTTATGCGTGAAGACGTAACAATCAAACAAACAAACTCACTTTCGCTTTTATTATATTAGTAAGGACTGGCTTCTGCGGGCGGCTTCGTATGCGGAGGCTTCAGAATCGGGATAAAAGTTTTCTACGTTAATGTACGTAACGTTAACGTAGAAAACTTTTATCTAGGTTATGAACTATTTGTATCGGTTGGCGCAGTTGCTGAGCAATTGGTTGCTCCGCTGCATCTCACTGGTTCGTTTCCCGCACGGAAAAATATTAGTATGCCTACATGTACTTGTTCTGGGTCTCACTGTTTGTGTTTGTGAGTTATTTTTTTTGTAATTGCACGACACAAGAAATTGTTTTGGGCAACACTAAAACAAACCGGCTAAGTGTGAGTCGGACTCTCGCACCGAAGGTTCTGTACAAACTAGGAGGGTTAGTTGATTCATTTTTTCACAGCTCCAAGGGACCACAGGGCGATCGATCACAAAGTGATCGTATAATGGGTTCCGCTTTTTCCTTTTGAGGTGCGGAACCCTAAAAAAAGCATTGAAATCCGTCCAGCCTTTTTTGGGGAATTATGTAATAGACATCCGAACATAAGTTTTAAGCTTGTAATAAAAGTAGGAGTCACGACGATAAATTAAGATTTATTGAGCATTCGTGCGAAATGACCGTGTCTTACCCAGTAATGATACAATAATTAAATATCGCTTTATAACATACGCACTGTAATTTTCTTTATCACGAACAATAAAGAAGTCTGGCTGAAAATTCATTTATATAATACTCATAACATCTCGCCCCTGATTCGCATGGCGATGATGAAATCATCTTATCTTTTAAACTGTAAACATATACGAACCATAAATTGACAAAAAATTGGTAGGGTGATTTCAAAGATAAGCTTTTAAAACTGCTGCAGCTTTTGACTGTGCCATCGCTCTTGTTATGGCGTAAATCATCCCACTGGAACCTTTAAAATATAGCGTATAACACTTAGGAATAATGTAGCATATCAAAATAGTTTTTGAAATCGGGTCTGGAATCCTGACAATTACCCCCTACATCCAAACTGAACAACAAACAACAATAGCCTCTTTGATATTGATTGCAATATTAAAATTTTATGTAATTGTATTTTGATTGCTCTTGTGAACAGTTGATCTACCAATTTATGATACTTATTTAAAAAACCAAATGTGATAAATAAGAAAAAAATTACATGTTATTTAAATATATTTGTACGCCTCTGGGCAAAACATAGAGGATCTACCTACCTGTCAGTTACATCTCACGCGTTGTAACTTGACCTATGTTTACAAATAAAGCATTCTGATTCCTATTTATTCTTATAAAGCGAATCACGGCTGCATTAATATAATATTGCTGCCGTAATTTCATTTATCATGAATATAACGTCTGGCTGAACATAAATTTATAAGTTATTTATCAAACAGCACTGCAATTTTCAGATGTCAGCTGAGAGTGATTTGTATGTTTTTTTCTACTGTAGATAGATCTGTTTTGTGTTGGAAGCTATTCTTTTAAGTTCGTTGCTTTGACTTGCACTCATGCACTTAATTGTTCTAGAAACTGTAAGTCCCAAATAAAAGAGTAGTTACTAGGCAACTACAGTACTTTCACAAGTTATTATGCATTGTGTCTGGGACTGTAACTTTATTCTTTTGTTTCTTGACATTCAAAAGTGCCTGTAATGGTCTGATTGAAATATATGCTTTGAGATTGAGTTTTAGTTTGCAAGAAGGCAATATAGACGTGTATCGTCGGTGAGTGAAATCCTGTAATAGATCACATTCATCAGAATTCCCTTTGAATTAACACTTGGTTTCAGCTTAGAAGTGCCTGTTATAAGTTTATTGAAGCTAATATATGTATAAAAATATGAGCGTTTACGTATGAGAAAATAAACGTCGTTAATAGCCCAGTATAGAACCTATTTTAGTTTAGGCGCAACTAATTCTCTCTACTTCTTGTTTCTCTTCTTCAACTCTTGTTGTTGATCAAAATAAAAAATTACTAACAGACTGTCACACCCATCTTTTAATAATTTCGTAAAGGATGGCAGCATGGCACATAATAATGAAGTAGTATCTAAAGCGCACTGAGTTTTTTTCAGCCTTAACATAATGAGCTGTTTAATTCAAAACCTCAATAGCTACTCAAAACTATAGTATAGAGCAGTGACATTACTTGTTGTCCATTCCGACGTGCTCCTAGTCTAAAACTTCGAGCCGACTTTTTACGTATTCAAAATTGGAACTAGCGTTTAATCTACCAGTTGCCAATAACTAATGAAATATCTGTGCAGCCAGTATTTTATCGCGTGGTCACTTGCAAACGTGCTGTAATGCTAAAATTTTATACAAATATAGTAAAAACGCAACTTTCTATAATTAAATACCTACTTTAATAATTCCCAACTTACACCGACTAGGATATAAACGACCAACCGGATACTTTCTTGTTCACAAAGCAGCATTCTATAATTGGATAAAGAAGCTTGACCAGGAAAACCTACTAATTGCCACTTGCAACTGGCAGGCTGGTAGAAAAACTGGCCACAAAACTGGTAACACTACCAATATTCTTATCTCAGGGGTTGGGTGACTGGGTGTGCGCATTTCACTCTCGTTTCCCTTCCGACTTCCGCGTTTTCCGGTACAAACTAAACCAGCTATGAGGAATCAGGAAAAAGGCAAGGACGGTAAACTATCATTAGATTGAGTGGACACCGTAGTAAAAGCTGGCGGACGGAATCGAACAGTAAACCTTTTATTAAATGTATTTTATTCTGGTTATAAATATGTCTAGTAAATACAAGTTTAAGACCTTTTAAAAATTTAATTATTCTGACTTTCCTGGTGTTAACTTTATTTTATGTCCACTAATTTCTTTTATTTTGTTTCTTTATTAATTTACTTTACGTGTAATTTTACATTTTTTTTTATTAAATAATAAATAAACCGGCCAAGAGCGAGTCAGTCTCACGCATCGAGGGTTCCGTACAAACTTGCGACATAAACGACCGTATCTTTTGACTGCGTAGACTTGAGGGTTGACAGCACAAAGGCACCACAGATTTGAGTATATCGTTTTGATTTCAATACCTCCACGCGTTTACGAAATAAAGGGTCTTGACAAACAGACAGACAGATGGACGACAAAGTGATCCAAAACTGTTCCGTTTTTTCCCTTTCCACGCATCCATAAAAAAGGAAAATATGTTCTTGAGTCTGAAAACTTATAAGTACATTAATCATGAGGTACAATAATAAATTGGATGTACACAAGTGTATCTTGTTGCGATACTTTATTTGTCTCTGAATGAGCCGATGATAAATGACATAAAAACTGATCATTACAGGCCATGCATCAAAGTAGTTTTTATTGCTGTAAAGCAATATATGAAAAAGAAACTGTACTTGTTATTTATACTCTCGGAATTTGTTTTGGAGACTTTACATGAAATGTAAAGTTTATAAGGTAATGCGTGCTGTTGCGACCACGGGCTATGTTTGTCTTTTAGAATGACAAATTCATCTGAAACTATATAGTACTGGATCCAAAATGTTGCTCTTATTGCATCTGTGGTTTACGGATATATAATGTAGTCTATGGGTGGCAACGAACAATTATGTGTTTGGCTGATGAGTTTATAGGTATTTATGAATGTTGATATATATCAATACATACATATATCTGATAATATTTTTACAATAATATAATGTTTTAGCAGTGGCCAGTGGTTTTATCTGCTGCCCTTTTCTTACTTAGGGGTATGAAAAATAGATGTTGGCCGATGCTCAGACCTTCACGATATGCACACTAAATTTCATTCAATTCGGTCTAGCTGTTTCGGAGTAGTAGCTAGTTTGGTAACAAACACCGTGACAAGAGAATTTTATAAATATATTAGAAGATTAGATACATTTTTTTATATATATCAATATTTTAATCTATGGACATCTGTAATAATATAAACATTTCAGATCGAGTACCACGTAACAGCACACAATACTTTCTGACCGAAACACGGCAACGCGGCATCGCGGCACAAACCCGGTAAACAGCTACATGTTTGCGCAGGCGCTTAATCCTAAACCAAGGCGCAGCTTTTATTGTAGGAAATACTACGGAAACTGGCAATTTTCAATTACTTAAAGTACTACCCCATATTATGGTGTTATCTGTAGTTGTTAGCACAAGTGATAATTGAGCCTGAGGATAATTTACAGTCGCGTTGCTCTCGAGAGCCGGTAATAAGTAGGTGTGTTAAAGAGGTAGTCTTGTTTGTATGGATGTAGAGTCCAGTGTTTACCGCTATGGGTAGAATAAAGCAAGCTGTTGCGTATTGACCTGTTGTGTTGTGACTGAGTATATTTTGGATAGGCGCTTTTTGGAACGATTTGTATAGTCCGGTTGAGCAGCTAACGACCTTATAGGTAGAACTGCGAGATGCCATTAAAAAAAAATAGGTCGATTAGTGACTGCCTTGAGTTCGAATTTAGAACGAAGTTCTTTGGAGCTCGGTAGGCCAATGCGAAAATTATGTCTTGCAACCTTCTTTCTGAATAAGACCCATCCATATTATGTTCTTGCGCCCTTTGTGTTGTCAGTCTAACTCTTTCGAACAGACTCGAATGTTCGATTCTCAGGTTGGGTAAAGTGTTATTGGGATTTTTTAACAGGAATTTTAATAGGCTTGCCCCTTAATACATGGGATTTAAACTGACGACATAACCGAAAAATATGGTGACGTTTTAGGTACAACTCTGCCTAAAACTTCGCGAATTATAAGCATGATGCTATGTAGATAATACACGGTACAGTGCAGGTTTTGTTGCCAGGGATTTTTTTGTGCTAAACTCTGACCAGTGTGCACTACTACAGGGATACTCTAGCGGAATTCTTAAGAACTTAAATTAAACTTAGAACCTTAAACTCCGCAGTTACACCAGAGCAACACTGCTGTATTATAGTCTCAGGTATCACGCTGAACTAATAACATTAATTACCCAAACATTACAGTCTACTTAAGACAACAAACGTCCGGGGTTGCGGGTTGTTCAAAACAGATACCGCAGCCCCGGAAAATAAAGCGCAAAAGAAGGAACATGGGAGGGTTTAACTCAGTAAAGTCTGTCACTCCCTCCCGCTCCACCCAGAGCGGGGGAAGGTATTTGATGATTTCCCATCCTTTAAAAAGGTTTCACGCTGAACTCATAACATAATTACGTGAACACTGCAGTCTACTCAAGGCAACAAACGTGTCAAAAGAAAGGAAACAACACTAAAATACGTTTTAACACTACAATGACATACTACGTGTGAATTATATCGTCGAATCGGACTAATAAACAATAGTTTCCCTTTCTAGATGCGCCGATAGCTTTGTTAACTTATATACTGGGAAGTTATGGTGCTCGATAGGAAACTTGACGGGTATCTTTATACTGTACGATTTGTTAGAGATGGTGAAGACTTTTAGAGCATAATATAGTCTATGCAACTAGTATTAAAACAGTACATTGATTTTCTCGTATTTTATTGATTGCAATTTTAGGCTGTAATAAACATTGTATATTTTGGAACTGAGTCTATTATGACATGTCTATTCCAAAGTTGAAATCAGCGTTTGACGTAATTTCGTTGTTCATTGTTTATTTATTTATTTATATTTTTTGAAAAAAAAAATGTTTTTCGAAAATACCGCGGCCACGGACCACAAAACTCAAAAGAAGAATTACGGGTTTTAATCAGTAAAACTCTGGCACGAATAGCGAAATGGCTAAAAGGGTTCTGTTTTTTTTTTCTTTTTAAAAAAAGGTTAAAAGCGGTAATCAGGGTTCAGTCTCGTCTGTTCAAAATGTAAATATCAGATCCCCCAAAAACCACAAAATCGCAGTGATAAACACGTATTAAATTATTAGATATTGCAGTGTGTTAGTGATTAGATATTGTGTGCTAATTTTGCATATCCCGGGGACGAGCGTAGGCTTCGACGACGCTCAGATACTGTTCGCGCCGCATGGACTATACTATAACTTTTTTAGAGAGCATAGGTTACGCATGCAGTGTAGTGTCCGATTGGGCGCTGCGCTGCTTAGCTAACTTTAAATTTCGTTGGAAGTCGTAGCATCTAAATGACTTCCACCCGAAGTTGTTTATGGACCAAATTCATCAGATTAAATTCTATAATCCCATGCATTGTTTAAAGAGTTAGAAGGCTAGTCCTGTCTTTCATTGACAAACAGTCAGTTAGATGTTGACAAAGGTCTTGGAGACCTTTGTCAACATCTAACTGACTGTTTATACTTAAGAATATTTTAACTTTTTTTTTTTAAACGTTGCCCCACACTAGGAATTTCTCCTGTATCGTGGGTGCGTTTACAAACATTTAAACTCACATACACAAACAGCCAGACCCAACTATCTGCAGGTCATACAAATATTTGTTCCGTGCGGGAATCGAACCCGCGACACGCAGCGCAGCAGTCGATCGCTCAGCCACTGCGCCAACCGTGCCGTCGTAACTAAACCATCAGTCAGTATAACTTACTTTTGGTTTGTGATAAACGTTTTTTTTTTTTACAAAATGGAAGCTTTTACAAACAGAATGTAACGAGTTAAACAACTCTCAAAAATACTGAAAGAACAAATCAAATAATCAGAACAGAGCCTTTGTATAAATAAATGTTACTTTTTGCCTCATTATAAATTAAACACATAAAGAAAATCAGACATTATGCCAATTGGATATTTTGCCACCAGATTTATTTTTAACGTGACGTTTTGCGTTTAAGACGTTCTTTCTAACGACTCATCGTATGATGTAAAAGCCTTAATTATATAACGTATAAATAAACGTTAAATTTACCCTTTAAGACTATTAGTTGGGCCCTAGGCGTGGAAATGTTAACGCTCCGCAAAGATGTACAGTGTTACTCAAAGTTTTAATAAATGACTATTTCATAAATCATTAAAATTGTTTTTAGTTGTGTATGTACACACGACACATCAACCTATACAAAACCAGTTTATGCGGATCTCTCATTGTACTTGAAATCTATGGTGTACGATCCGTTGTTGAGAGAGCAGCATAAACTGGTTTTGTATAGGTTGATGTGTCGTCGTGTGTACTAACATTGGATTTAAGGTGCACTACTAATAATATAGATTTCTGTTATCTGATTACTTAAATAAATCGAATTAATTAATTATTTCGACCGTATATTTTTATTACCCGTATACATTTGCCTGTTGATGTTTGGAGTTATCAAAGTTGTCACGAGGGCTATCATCTCCTTACAAGCCTTTTTCAACTATGTAAGGATCGGCTTCCAGTCTAACCAAAAACTGCATACTATTATTTCACATGGATCGACTCTGACATGAATGACGACTCTCATGATCTGATTTGACCTCCACAACCAAGTTATAACTGAGTGTTACAGGTATTACAGTTCTACTTTTGAAGTAGAACTGAGTAATTAAGAAGTTTCAGTTTGACTTTCAAAGATATACAAATGACAGACGGGACCAACGGTAATGACCAAAAATTTTATGGTTCACACATCCACGGTCTTCCAATTCACATTCATCAAACCCAGGCAAGCGCGGCTTAACTGGAAGATCGGCCCACCACCGATGATGTAATCAACACGGACTCAAACAATCTAGAGTAGTCAAAATGTAGAGAAAGAAAATGAAAAACTTTTATTTTCTGTTTGAAACCAAAAAATAGTTGCTTTTAATGATCGTAATTCACTGTGACATAATTAATAAAATCATTTAACAAAAAAATCTAAGAAGAGTTACAATCAAAACTCACAACAGTTAGTTTTAATTGATATTGGTTTATAAAGTGTGTAAAAGTATCCATAACGAAACCTAAGAGCACGTGGTCTCCCCATCATTGCGTTTTTTTCGAGACATAGGGGAGTCAAAATCGGGGTTTGGGTTGGTCGAAAGAGATACCGTTCGGCCCGGCAAGGGCAAAAAAAGGAACATGGGTGAGTTTTAGTCAGTACAAGTCTGATACTCCCCTGAGTGTCAGAGTTAAAGTTTATTTATTTATTTAAACTTCATGTACAATAGTGGTACATAGGCGGACTTAATGCCATAAGGCATTCTCTACCAGTCAACCTTTGGGTAAAATACGACAACATTGTGATAGGGTACAAAAATATTTATATCTAAAACTATTTGTTTTCGAAAACATTATAAATATTTATACGGATACTAATACACATATACATATCAAAGTAGTATAAAGTTCCTTTTCACGTCTTTTTTTAGTGTAAGTTTTTAATTATATATCCTAAATTCTTACTTTAAATACCTTCCCGATCCACGTACTATACAATGCATTCATCAGCACAATGTATAAGTGCGTAACATTGAGTTTGTACCATAAGGGTCGATCTTTAGATTAAGCCGCGCTTGCCTAGGTTGGTCTATGGATGGGTGACCACCCGTTACATACCGAGTTTCCTCCGTGCCTCGGAAAGCACGTTAAGCTGCGGTGCTATTCTGTAAATAGTGATTCACTTTAGAACTCGCCTCGCAAGCCATCTCGAAAGCCACACTCCCTTCACATCTCGCCTCACCTGTAAAAGTTTTCGTATTAACAAATATAGATCACGGTCAAGCGAAGTGAAGTGACTTCCGAAAACTTAAGTGAGATTTCTCTATGGTAATAGGGAGTGACGCTGAATTGTGTCTTACTAAAATTTATATCGACACACTAAATTAGCAGAATATGCGCTCTACATTAATAGTTTATAGTTTATTCTGGCCTTAAATGCAATGTAAATGCATTATTTTGTACATTTTAATATTTACAAGTCTTATTTGAGATCAAGAATTAAATAACTAGGCTGAATGCGGTGTTGCCGTTGCTTCGTGGTCCGATGAGAAGCCTGTGTATTAAAAAAAAAACTCATCACGTGATGTCATTAATGTCAATCGCGATCGTCTTAAGCGTTCTTTGTTTACAAGCAAAGTATTATTTTTATTTCCTCAAGTTTTCTCAGTGAAGAGTTTAAAAAAATGAAGTAAGTACGATTTCTTAGGTAATTAGTAACAGCCGGTATCGGTATAATTCATATTTAATTATTAATTCTCTACTTCAGTGCCGACTGTGGCGAGCGTACTTCCCATCTATCTGCGGCCCAAGTGGAGTCGAAAACCTAGCTTGGCAAACGGATTTTCCAAAAGTCAAAGCGCCAAGCAGGCTGCTAATAAGGATTGGGATCAAATAACTGTAAAACTATACAGTATGGGTGGAGGTACGGTGAAGACTGCAAAAAAATGAATTAAGGTTAGTTGGTAATTTCAGTTATCTTATTTACAAAGCATACTTCATTTATTTCATTGTGTGTTGTGCTATTTGCGTCTTTGCTAATCATGCAGTATGAAATAATTATTATTTCTGTATTTCTCATTACAGTATTGGTCTGGCAAAAAAAGTGCAGTGAAAAAGAAACTACACGCGCAGCTTTTGGATATACCACAGGTTTAGGAATAGTGGATGGTGGCATACCAAAGCTATCAAATATAGAAGAACGCATAGTAATGTTAATGGGAGGTGAAGGTTTTGCTACAGGCGACACACATTTACAAATACAACCATTTAATGTATGTTATTTATAAAGGTAGTTAATAAGCCCATTCTGTTACTAACTCATTATCATTTTTTGGAATCTACTGACCCAGTCTTTCTTTTAAGTTAATTATTTATAAAAAAAAAAACTTATCAGGTACGTTCAGGTATTTGGCACTTGCACAAATACACTAGTGAGTCATTTGTATATTTATACCTAAGTATTATAAAAATATCAAGTCTTCAAGCTTACTTCATCATGCTGCTTCTGGCTAGGCAGAGGCCAGTGTTTTCAAGCGGGCTGCAGCCCATTGACTTTGCTTAATTATTGTCATCTTCTAACAACAGCTGAGACTTACATAATTTGTTTACATTGTATACATACACTCCCATGCACAGGGAGTTTCAGGACGGGCTTAAACTGACAAATACAACAAGCTCAATGATTTATATTGGTTTAATACTATGTAAGTTTTGACATTAAAAATTAATTGTTTCAGGATATTGATGAATATTTAATTGATGTGCCAGGCTGCTTATCGTGACATGATCCACCTTATGAAGCATCCACATGTATTATATTTAAATCTGCATCTGTTATCTGCAATTAGAGTAATTATATACTTATTACTTACACTTTGTTTAAAGTAAAATAATAAATTGGTTTATTTTGTTGCTGGTATCTTAATATAACATAAATGATGTTTTTAAATGTTCTAAATGTAATTTGATATTATACAGTTTGATATCCAAATAAACAGATAAAAAATTAAGCATGTGTTTCTTTCACTGAACTTACCAATAGAACATTTCTTGCATGATATCCTTTGCCAGTAATATCTTCCTTCATTCTCCTTAGGTCTTATCATAGCAACCAATGTGCTATCTATACATTCTATAACACCGGGTATGTTAGTTTTCATATGAAACCTATAAAATTACATTTTAAATAAGTACTAGTACATCTAAATAATGGCTTTCAATTATTATTTTTTTTATTTTACTGGTAAAGGAGAAGGAGACCAGTGACTAAAAATACATGTAAACCAAATGATACTGGGTCAGCACAATAAGCCATACATACTGATCAAAGGTGCTCTAAAGTGGTGATTTGTACCTAGGCCGCCTATAATCTCAAATCATATTATTTTAAAGAAGAATCTAATAGAAAATTAAACATACTTACTGTTCCTTTAATGTTTGTTTTTAAGCTGCATTTTGTGGAAACCTATGAATTTTTTGCCATTATAGGGTGGTTTAATATATTAAATCACCATTGATATAGGCTGCATGATATTGAAGCTTGCGAGAGAAAAGTATTTTCAGTTTTACTTAATATTTTTTGATAGTTTCCATTGGCCAGAAACGACAGAGTAGAGAGTAACTGAAAAAAAACCTTTTTTTAAACACATTAAGTACTTTTATGTCCTTAAAGAAATTCAAATGGTGCAGTGATAGGTAGGTCTGTAGCATAATGGGAAAATGAGTCACACAGGTTCTAAGTATTTTTTAAACTTTAAAGTAAATAATAAATCATTTATATACCTTAATTCTATTGGTCAGACCTCTTCCCTTTTTTGCAGTCACAGGTAATAGAGGTCTAAGCTCTTGTTCTAAATTTCTTTAAGCTCCTATGTAATGTTAGTCTGTACACATGCATAGGTTTGACCACGGCTCAAAAAAAAAATCTATTATTCTAGGCTTGGCGGCGGCTTGCGGCAACGTCTAAACTATCAGTTTCTTTCAGCAAACTCAGTATCAAAAAAGAAGGAGACATCTACAAAAGTTAGAAATAGATGAAAATACTGAGGTTATGAAGTTTTTTATGGTCGGTATATTAGTTCATAGTTCATACTAACCGTTTAAATTTCTCTGCAAGACAATCAATAATATATTATGTTAATTGTTCCTTTCTTTTGGAGCCTATTTGATTAATTAATTTAATCAATATAGATAATTTCACTCAAGAAATAGTAACTTTTCATTTGACAGATGAATTCGTGTATGACATGCGAGATGACTTTCGAGATAGCGAGTAAAACGTGTGTGAGAATACGAAATCCTATTGACAAACGTCAAAATACTCACCTGTTGTAATTCCTCTCACTGACGTTATCACTCGGTGGCGCTAGTGTCGAATTCACTCAATTTCAGAATTCGAAACGTTGATTTCTCATGAGCTCACTGCGGATTCAGAAGTGAGATCGCAAAGTAACGTTTCAGAATAGCATAGCTGTAGGTCCCGGCTGCGGGCTGTCAGTTGTAGATCTTTGACAGTCGTTAGAGGTAGTCAGTGTTCCGAAAGTCTGACAACCAGTCTTACCAAGGGGTATCGTATTACCCAGTACTAACTGGGTTGTGGAGGTCAGATAGGCAGTCGCTCCATGTAAAATACTGATATTCAGCTGCATCCGGTTGGACTGGAAGCCGACCTCAACATAGTTGGGAAAAGGCTAGGCAGATGATGATTGAGTTGTACCATAAAACGTATTTTTTCACACCAAAATGTACAGAGTGCATGGCTTTTCATTGATGGCTTCGCGAACGTTTTAGTAAACGGGGTTGAGTGATATGTAAATACAAAAGCTTATCTTCAATATGTTAACAAATCTAATTTAAATATTGTTCGCTACTAATTAACTCATCGTCAGCCATGACAAGTATTAATATTTCGGCATAAATTCATTAATATAATCTATGGTGCTATCGCAACTTTTTAATTATTTAAATAGGCTGACAGATGTAACATTTGTAGCGAATAGACACATGACTTGTTTTTTTTTTAATTTGGGTTTTGATTTACTCTTACGTGACGTCTGAGGCTTTTGAGATCTTTTTTTCATGCTAGAATAAACGAGGTTCATTAAAGAAGATTATGTGACAAAATAATACACATTGAAACTAAAATGTCGTTTTATAATGCCTCAGAAATAAATTGGTAATGCACAATGCAAGTTCATAAAGAATGGAAGGAGAGTAAACTGCATTATATATTCTAAAAAACCAGAAACGTGGTGTGCACCGTTAAATAAAATTTGTTGTGTTAAACGTTTTGATGGATTTTGATCGCTGGGCAGGGCGTCGAGGGTTTAAATTCCAACATTTCTTTATTTGCGACCTCTAACTATAACAGTTAATCAATCGTCTCGTCCAATAACTGGACCCTGCTGAAGAAGAGTTGTAGAACGCGCTATTGAGAAATTATGGAAATGTATTCTAAAAATATAATGATAAGTTTCTTCATATCGAAACTATGATTTATATTATGTTACATGCAATGTGCACATTTATTTAAATGAGTGGTTTTTATAACATGTTTTGTTACAGTCCTTTTTTTTAGAAACTAGCTGTAAACTTAAAATTATGAGAATTTCACGCCTAAGAATTACTAAGCGACACTAAAGAAAATGTTACATCACAACACAACAAACTTTTAGAACTACATTTACTCACGATCAACCGCCAACAACTCCATACAATCGTCACATATATCAAAGGGCGTACTTTGAGCACCACTATCCTACAACAGTGTGCGTCTACCTCAACTCCCGTCTATGCACCCACTGCACCGATGCACACTCACACATACAAAACTCCACGGTCCGCTACCCCCGTATATAAACCTAACTCAGCCTAGCCTTGAACTTCACTTCACCACGGCTACAACGAACACACGGCCGTATTAAACCCCCGTTAACATTACCAACCCTTAACCGAAGATTTAGGAATTGGACTACGGTGTCAGTGAATAAACTATGTTGTGTTGAACAGAACTGTGTGTTGGTGTCTTCTGATACACGCGTGAAAATGATGACCGTACTGCAAACCGTAAGTTGGAATAAAATGTTTTGTTTATTTTAAGTAAACTTACAGCTAATACATTCGAGTAGACAGACGTGATATGTAGAAGAAGGAGAATTATACGTTTCGTCTTATGTAAAGTTATGTATAAAATTAACTAAACAACATAAATAGTATGAGACTTTAACATAGAAATATTCGAATAGAATAAATCAAAATAAATTATATTACAAAAAATGACAAAATTTTAAGAAAAAGTTTTTAATCTTTATTTTTTCCTTCTTAAATTAATCATGCTCAAGATCCTCTCTGAATGTTCAATGATGAAAGAGTGGAAACTGCAGCTGGCTGAAAAATAAAACAAAATACCACTGTTCAGTCATAATTTATTTAGCATAAATTAGATCTATAAGTCAGTTTAAAAACAATATTGAATTTAAATAGATTTAAACAGAATCTGAAAACATTAAAATTATTTAAATTAAAGACCTTTACCAAAAAAGACTCCGCACATCAGCTGAGTTGTTTATATTAATTGTTTTTATTAGTAGTCCATTAATGTTTCCATGTTCCAAAAGGCGGTTAATTTGGTATAATTTATTTATATATAATAATTAATTTATATGTTTTGCGGAAACAAGCGCATCTGGACAAATAAATCACAGAAATAAAATAAAATGTTCATGGATAGTAATGTTTTAAGCAATTGTTTTTAGAGTATTCACAGTAAATGGTACCGATTATGTTTAGCTGTAAATGTTAGTAAGGGTATGTAAACTGGAAGCTAAATATTTTATTCGTATATTTATTCAGGTCCTATACGAGTTCTTACATTATATTTAATATTATGTATTTCTACAATATTTTAAGATTAGATTTTAGAGAACTGGTATGAATATAAAAACATATCAATAACAATATCAAGCTTGATCCCCGAATGTTACTTACTACAAGTATAGTCCATACCGGGGTTGCGGGTTGTTCGAAAGAGATACCGGGGCCCCGAAACATAAAGGGCAGAAGAAAGAACATGGGCGGGTTTTAGTCCGTAAAAAAATATGGGGACTATACTTTTTTACGGATGGGAAATCACACTCACATTTCACTAGTTATGCGTCATCTGCGTCACAAAAAACTAAAGATATAATTATTACAGTGTCGATATCGACTTCATATTATGTATGTAAATAACTTCACAAGTTCCCACAAATAACAATGTAGTTTCCTTCCTAAATAAATATTCCGAGAGAACAATGGAGAGATGAAAGTGGATATAGGCAAAGAAATGGTGACAGCTAATGTTGTTAGTGACACATTGCACTGCGCAAGAGTGTCGATCTTCTCATTATAATGACAATTGATTGCTGGTGTAATGTCTCAATAGAAAGATATGATGTTTGCATACGATGCCATTATTTTTGAGAGAAAATATATTATTGAATGGAGGTTTGGAAAATGAGTTTTCCTTTATTTAGACAACTATCCAGACTCTTTGGTATTTATTAACTTCGACAGTTTTGACAGTGAAAACGCTAAAGTGAAATGATTCAAGTTTTGGGAGTGTGAATATTATGCATATTACTTATCTGTAATACATATACATAGTCATAGGTGAAATGTTTTTGATACATTGAACTATACTTAAATATGTTATCATAGAAAAAAGTAATACATACTAACAAAAACACAGCAAATATATGAAACTGATAAGAAGTTCATAATTTAGTCACCTTTACTCAATGCATTTTTTTTTTCAGAATTATCATACTTTATTCAAATAAACTAACTAAACATACAAACTAAAGATAGACACAAACTAAAAATAAAAATATCTCATTATTTTTAATACATTAAAAATCTCCTAATAGACTTTGATTCTTTGCAAAATGATGGCTACTTGGGAAAATCTAATACCTAATCATTTCTCACACCTATGTAAAGTATAACTCAAGTTAAACTATTCTAAACTTAACATCATTATTATGTAAGAATTAAATTTAGGAAAACCCATAGGAAGATGAATTACCTAGTAAGACACATTGGACGTTAACGTAACGCTTTACTTCGTAACTCATTGATTTCTAAATCAAATCCAAGGAAAATAAGTTGCTTAAACTTGTAAAGGATTACGCAATACTTCACAATAGAACCTTACTTTAAAAGGAAAACAGACGCCATTAAGTCTACGTCTACTGTATATTAACATAGATTTTGGGAAATCGAAATGATTATGTATGCTAAATTAAGTATGCGAAGGGTACCGGTATATATTCTATTTTATTAATATTATAAATACAAATGTGTATGAGCATGGATGGATGTATGGATATTTGTTACTCTTTCACGTCAAAACGGATATCACGCGGGCGAACCCGCGGGCGCCAGCTAGTAAGATTTAAATAAAGGATGTACTGTCTCATTGGTTTGTGGTCGGGCAAAGCGACCGGCGAACATGAGGTCATGAGGAACATGGGTTTGATTCCCAGGTCTTGAAATCAGTAGCAGCCTTAGAGTCTGGAATTGTGCCCGGCTGATGGCAATAGGCTCGCCTCCCTTTTTATGGAACTTCAACATAACTGGCGAAATGAAGGTGTATTATTAGGTAAACCTTTCTGCCTTACCCTTTGTGGATTCCAAGTGTGATGTTATGTAAATATCCAAAGATCAACTTTATAATATATATTTTCACATATTCAGAAACTGCTTTAAACACTTAAAAATCTATCGGTATCAAAAACACTCATTTATTTCTTTTAGAAGCACATGTTAAAATTACTGCATTGTTAGAACTTCAACTTTAAGTATTAAATAGAGGGTGGAAAATCAAACACGCTGTATTTAATGGCTTAATTAAAGAAGTAAGCCATTTTAAGATGTCTTAACGTTTATGAAATCTGCGGGTTGGTTCGAAAGAGATATCGCGGCACAGAACACGAAGGGCAAAAATAGGAACATGGGTAGGTTATAGTCTGTACAAGTCTGACACTCTCTTCCAATACGATTAGAGCGAGAGGAGTCATTTGATAATTACCCATTCGAAAAAAAAGTGTAAGTGAAATTCTGCGTAAATGTCACGCAACAAAAACATTGGTTTGGTTTATGAACGAAATAAAATTAATAGCTTACCAGCTTCATTATCTAATGATATCGTGCGATTAATAATAATTAGAAGACATTCATCTTCGTTCGCGTTACTGCTTGAGCAGTATATTATTTACGAGTATTTAAGTATTCATTATTCTCTTTATTTATTACTAACTTTTATTATTAGCGGCTTCCCTCGCGTTAAATTCGGGATAACACAGTTCCCCTTTCCTGATTTGCAGGTACCTGCTACCTGCAGGTTTTGCCCTTGCGCCTTATTGATTTGTAATAGCAAAGTTAAGTTTTCCCTTTTCGTCCCTCTTCCTCCCTAATATCCCACTTTTTATTTAAAAAAAATAGGTTACTAATACGTAAAGTTTCTGTGAAATGAATACATTCACAAAAAAACAAAATGGTTAGCCAAGGTTTTAACTCCAGTTTTATTTTCTGAATCAATTTTTTTGAAACTTTAATCATATAAATAAAGACGTATGTGTAGGCATATGCGAATCAAAATTGAAATATCTGTGAACGATAATCTTCACTGAATTTCCAAAAAATATTTTGGATTTTCAACCCTACGAGAAGTAGCTGAATTTCAGTGATTTTAAATAGATGGGGTGACTGGCGATCTTGCCTATACTTCCTGTATTTCACTGTTTGTAGATAAATAATAAAATAAATAAGTACTATCTAGAGGAGTTTCCAAGACAGCAGAGAAATCAGTTACATAACCCACTACATAAACGACAATATCGCACAACATTCAATGCTCACATAAACTATCAATTATAAAAGTTCATCGGCCACATTATCATACAATTATTGCTTGAAGCATCATACCTCATGATGGATCGGTGTGGCCATTGAGCCTGATCCGTTACGGTAACTGATCTTATTCCTGTAATCATTCAGTCCTTGGTAATCGTAACTGATTAGTGGTAATCACTAGTGAAACTTGACACTTGATCAGTGTTTAATAATGACATATTTATTCGCAATTATGATGATGGAAAGTGTGAACGAAAAATTTACTTCGTTTCGAAGTGCATTGAAATTATGGTTAAATTGTACATAATTAAAATGTATTGGTATTCTAACGGATCGGACGGATCTTGATGAAATTTGGCACAGAGGTAGATTATAGTCTGGAATAACACATAGAATACTTTTTTTCGATATCATGCGGGCGAAGCAGCCGCGGGCGCCAGCTAGTATCGTCATATTTGCATGTATGTGAGTTTAAATGATTGTAAACAGACGCAAATAGGAGAAATTACACTAGTACGCAGTTTAAAAAAATACCTATTCTGATCATCCATCACATCTTTATATCTACTCAGTACATTCATATACGTATACTGCTTTTATTGTGGATGGGAAATCATCAAATAACTTCCCCATGGGAATAACTCCCCCCTTCTCTGGGCGGAGCGGGGGGGAGTGTCAGACTTGTACTGACTAAATCCCACCCATGTTCCTTCTATTGCCCTTTATGTTCCGGGGACGCAGTATCTCTTTCGAACAACCCGCAACCCTCCAATATACGTATACTTAGGTACAGTTTGGTTAAATAGGTCAGTCAACTAGGCTATTAATGTCTTCTCAATCTGTTTATTACACAATAATGGCCTGCTGTGGCAAAGGTTTTATGTGTTATGAAAACTGTCAATCTGTGGAACTTTCAGATCATATGTCTATTATTATAATAATGTGGAAATATTTATAACCATTCTGTATTAAAATGATTTCGACATTAATTAATATTCATTAAAATGTTTACGTTTAGTTGCAACATTGGAATGAAAAGGGTCTTTACAGAAATTAAATTCGCCATAAAAGTTCGTAATAAAATATTTTATCCAACATAAAATGTCTATCTATAAAATTGAACAATGTAAACGAAACTATGTAGCATATCTAAATGCTTTAAAAACGTTTCACAATAGCAATGATTATGTTTAAGGTGTAATTATGAAAGATTCCATCTGTAACAAGAGGCATAAACATTACATCACAAACAGTGTTTTAAACATAAAACAATAAAGTTTAAATTACCGTGTCTATTTCAGAGCTCAAAATCAAGAACTGTGACCTAAACTGGTCATGCTGTTTATGTAGATTAGACCGAAAGATTGCCGTGACAAAGAGTTTTGATGACATCAAGGAATAATTTCAAGCAGACTGAATATTTAAGCCTATCAAAGCAATAGATATGCAAAAATCATAACTTTCACAATTATTTTGAATAAACCCAAACCATTAATATCAAAATACTGTTCCTCGTCTAAAAACTTCATTTTAAAAAAAAAAAACGTTGCCCCACACTAGGATTTTCTCCTGTATCGTGAGTGCGTTAACAAACATTTAAACTTACATACACAAACAGCCAGACCCGAAACAACTATCTGTAGACCATACAAATATTTGTTTCGTGCGGGGATCGAACTTGCGACACGCAGTACAGCAGCCGATCTCTCAGCCACTGCGCCAACCGTGTCGTCATTGTCAGAGCTATTATTTTACTGCCGATATATCTAGTGAAAAATAATACTTTCTATATCATGTGGTAAATGCCTAACCTGTCCTGGTGTTTTATGCAGCCCATTGGCATTTGATTTGGCTTTTTATGTAAAACAAATAGATCAGAAAATATCTCTTATGCATGCTGGTTTCCTCACAATGTTTTCCTCCACCGAAGCAAGTGGTAATCCTTACTAATATTATAAAAGCGAAAGTGAGTTTGTTTATTTGTTACGTCTTTACGCGAAAATGGCTAAACCGATTTTGATGAATTTTGGTACAGAGATAGTTGGGACCCTGGAGACGGACATAAGTTATTTTTTTTAATAAGAAATTTGGGAAAAAGAGTGAAGAAAAGGGAAAATTTAGCTTTGTTATTACAATAAATAAGGCACAAGGGGAAAATCTACAGGTAGCAGGTATCTGCTAGTCAGGAAAGGGGAACTGTATTATTGCAAATTTAACGTGAGCGAAGCCGCGGGCAAAAGCTAGTTATGCAATAAGCACATGAAACCAAAAAAAAACTGAGACACGTGTTTTCGGTTCGAACTTGAGACTTAGCAGTTCGTCGGTCACACCAGCCAGTGCGATTGAATTAAACTCAATAAACTAAAACTTAAACTCAATAAACTAGACCATTAGAGGCACTTTTGAATGTCATAAAAACATAAAAGATGCTGCTACAGTCTCAGTCACAAGTATAATATCTTGCGAAAGTACTGTAGATGCCCATTCCAAAGCGTAGATCTCTATGGAGAAGACTGGGCAAGAAACTCCATGGACACACTTTTAAATCAGTTTTACAAAATCAATCATCAATAAAGTAAACCAAACAGATATTTTAGTCCACAAAGCTGAAGTGAATCATTATCTTATCAAACCTAAGTAACATTATTTCAAAATGAAACTAAAACACAACTTATAATACAACAATAATGCTTCCACCGCCTCAAGCTGTAATTATGAAAGTCTCCATCAGTTTTACGTCTAAACAATAAATTCTTGGCTCTTGCCTTGCTCACTTTCTCTGATAATATTAAAGTTATATAACGTTTGGTCCCGTTTAAAGTGATGTCGTCCCACTTAAGAGCCGTAAACCATAAAAAATGGTTGTTATGTTATGTCACAAAATGGATGTCGAAGACCCTTCAACTTTAAACGTGTTAGTGGAATGGTAATTTGGAGGTTTTTGGTCTAAAAACACAGTTTATTTTATGTTTGAATTAAAATAACGTTCTGGGAAGTAACCATTTTTTAAACTTGCCATTAAGTACGATTAGCAGTGCATGTTGGGAAATGCGGACTCTTTTTTCAAAAATAATAATTACTTATTAATTTATACCAGCTGGAGAACCCAAAATTAAATTTATGCAAATATAATTAAATGTCCTTTTCGAATGGCATCGCATCTTTATTTAAATCATGTTAGTTTTTTTCATCGTTGCTCATAGCTGATGGACTAAGCGACAACAAACACCACACTAAAAATATTGTTTGTTTTCTAAAACTATTTGACGAATCCATTTATCTGTTTCTAATGGATCAGTTTCAAAGTCAAAAGAAAGTTTATTTAACATTTGCGAAAAATCCTTTCACATTTTATAAACAAAAGTATCATCTGCCGCTAAATCGATTAATAAATGGCTAAGTCGTGAAATGTCTACGAGGAATAAAATTACTATAAAATGTATAAACACGTAGTCACCTAACTAACCTTACCCAATATGGTGCGTAGCGATGTAAGCTGTAGCAAATGCCGTAGCACTGAAGTTTATTATTATTGATAACTAAACCATATAAGAAAAAGTGCGGTGCGCGAGTAATACCTGCGTTAATTTGTTCCGTCTAAATAATTAAAAACCAGCTAAATAGTGAGTGCCGTGTACTGACTCTTATAAAGTTTCATAGCGTTAACTCTAATATACGTGCAACGTTATTTATTTTGTGATAAATACTGATAATAATTAAGTTAAGATTAAAAACAATGATCAAGTGAATTCAATATACCGTCAGTAACTTTAATAAACTGTGAGAACCAACTTAATGAGCGCAACGCGTAAGTGACACGATATCCACGGCGCTTACGTCGTTCTTCTCGCCGACTTACGCATCGACACTTCACCGTGGGCCTTTATTGGCGTGCTTTTTATTGGTGTACACACGATTGTTGTTATTAATCTTTGTGTGAATCCAAAACAAAGTCGTTCAATTATGAATTGTAACTGTTGCTCTGAAGTTATAGCCGAGGGAAGTGCTGTAATTAAATGCTCATCGTGCCAAAGTTCCTACCACCATTCCTGCCTCACGCAGCTGGGTTGTGACTTTCACGTAACCGAGTTACAGAATTGGTTATGTCCAACCTGCAAACCGAAGAATCGAAACGCAGATAATACCCCTGTGCGCAAAAGTCAGGCGACTGATACTAATGTAACACACAGAAAGAAAGAGTCTTCGGTAACAATCCCCAACCATGAAGCTCCTGTTACGTCAAGTGAAGTTTCTCGTATCATGAAGAACCAGATAGACGAACTTATGCGGCACCTCAACCAAACTTTGGCGAACTATGTGAACACGCAAATGAAGGCGATTACAGCTAAATTAGAAGGGCTAACTACATCAATGGAATTTATGAATGAAACGTTTGAGAAAATGAAGACTGAGTTTTCCGTAAACACCAAAGTCGTCAATGATCTTAGAAAGGAAAACGAGCAGCTCAAAACTACCGTCAATGACCTAAGTGTGAGGCTAACTCAGATAGAACAACAAGCACGCTCCACGAATGTGGAGATTCAATGTCTGCCTGAACACAACAACGAAAATCTTGTATCGACTGTATTGAATATTAGTAAGGTGATATCCGGCGACATAACTGAGAATAACATACATCATGTTACAAGAATTGCGAAGCAAACCCCAACTAGTAACCGTCCGAAGTCTATCGTTGTTCAATTCAGCAGTCCTCGGGTACGCGACCACTTTCTGGCGGCTTCTATCAAATTTAATAAAAATAAAACATCTGATGAGAAGCTCAACACCGCTGTTCTTGGGATTGGCGGGAAAAGGGAAAATGTCTATATAGTCGAACATTTATCACCAACAAACAAGGCGCTTCATGCTGCGACCAGGATTAAAGCAAAGAGTTTGGGCTATAAATATGTGTGGGTCCGTGGCGGTAAGATTTTTGTAAGAAAATTTGATGGCGCGGACTATAAATATATAAGGGATGCCAGCTCGTTGGACAAACTTCAATAAACAACAAATTGTATAGAATAAGGTATTAGATTGTCAATTCTTTAAATTCGATCAGTTAAAAATATATTATCAAAATGTCAGGGGTATTAGGTCAAAGCTCAGTGACATCTATCAAAAAGTTGCATGCTGTTCATACGATGTTATAATGTTCACCGAAACTTGGCTACTGGATGGTATCTTTGACTCGGAGATCATGGATGGGCGCTACGTAATTTATAGGCGAGACAGGTCTAATAATATTTTGAATAATAAAACTGACGGTGGCGGTGTTCTTATTGCTGTATCTGCAAAAGTTGAATCGCAGAGAGTGATCAAATTTGAAAGTTCATGCGATGATCTCTGGGTCAAGTTATCAATTAAAGAGGGTAAAAAGTCTAAAATTATTTATATTTGTACTGTATATTTACCGTCGCCGTTACAGCCAAGAGTACTGGAACACTTTGTTAAAAATACTAACAACGTCTTGGAACATGCCAATGAATGCTTGATTGTTGGTGACTTTAATATGAAAACTATTAAATGGCTTGGAACGGGTGGCGACGTGATAAGAGCTCCTCAAAATACTTGCACAGGCTTAGAACAGACTTTTTGGGATTTTGTCTTAGTTAACAACTTAAGACAATGTAATTATTTATGTAATCAAAACAACAGAATTCTTGACTTGGTTCTAACTAACTTGGATTGTGTTGTAGTAAATGCACCAGCAGATGTACTTTCTAAAATAGATGTGCACCATCCACCTGTACTATGTGAGCTCTTGTTTACCCGTTTAAAAAAATCACACAATTGTAGTAATAGAACTAGGCTAAACTATTTTAAGGCAGATTACGCGGCAATAAATGCAGCACTGGGACAGATTGATTGGTCATCAGAGCTTGATCCTTGCATGACTATAGATGAGATGGTTGAATATTTTTATGACATATTGTATGGGTTAATTAAGTCCCATGTTCCACAAGTACCAATTAAGGATACTAAATATCCGTACTGGTTCTCTAGACAGCTCATCAAAAGACTAAACGAGAAGAACCGCCTACGACTTCGAGTTAAAAAGTATAATAATCCTCTGGACAAAATTGCATTGGATTTACTTGGGAAAAGATGCGACCATCTAGCTACAACTTGCTATAATACTTACATTGCTGATGTAGAAGAAAAAATCATTTCAAACCCTAAATATTTCTGGAGTTACTTAAAAATTAAACGAGGTGGTACCAGTAAATTCCCCAGTTCCATGTCAGATGGTATAAACACCTCTGATAATATTAATGTCATTTGCAACTATTTCGCATCCCATTTCTCTAAAGTGTATAATAGTGATAGTACTAGTGTATATTCGGGCGCAGTTGACATGAATAGCTGCATAAGCAATTGTATGTTAGGCCAAATAACTATATCCAGGGATCAGATCCGCAATGAACTAAAAAAAATAGTTGTCTACAAAGGAGCTGGCCCTGATAATATACCTGCTTTGTTTTTAAATAAGCTGGCAGATGTACTATCACTTCCATTAAGTATTATATTTAATCATTCTGTGTTGCGGGGTTCTTTTCCAACCATCTGGAAAGAAACCAAAATAATGCCTATATTTAAAAACGGAGATCAGGCCGATGTTAGCAATTATAGGCCCATTGCTATTCTATCTATCCTTGCAAAGGTATTTGAGGCCCTTATATGCCCTGTGCTAGCTAGACATTTATCACAGCTAATAATAGACAGCCAATATGGGTTTATGAAAGGAAAATCGACAGCTACCAATTTGGTGACCTATGTTGAAAGCCTTGTTGAAGCGGTCGATGCCCGTGTGCAGGTTGATGCTGTCTACACCGACTTCAGCAAGGCTTTTGACATGGTAGACCATGACTTACTCGTCAACAAGCTCAAAATGTATGGCATTTCGGACCCCCTCTTAAGTTGGTTCCAATCATATTTGTCTGGACGGACTCTCAGGGTAGTGGCAAATGGCTGCTCTTCTGCTTCATACATTGCAACGTCGGGTATACCTCAGGGATCTCATTTGGGTCCGCCGATGTTCACGCTTTTCATAAATGATATCTACAAATGCTTCCCGAATTCGAATATATTCCTATTCGCTGATGACCTCAAAGCCATAAAGTCTATATTTAATCCTAAAGACTCATTACTATTCCAAAGCGACTTCGGCTGGCTAATTGGTGTAAGCACAACAAAATGTCTTTGAATGTAAAAAAGTGCCATCATATCAAATTCACAAAAAAACAGAATGTAATGCAGTCAGTTTACAGATTGAATGGTGAGCGGCTCGAGGAAGTCGAAACTATACGTGACCTAGGCGTCCAGTTTGACAAAAAGCTAAGTTTTGTCGAACACATTGATAAAGCTGTATTAAAATCATCAAAGATGCTTGGCTTTGTTATGAGGGAATGCAAAAACTTTAAAAAACCCAACATTAAAAAAATTATGTACAACTCGCTAGTAAGAAGCCATCTCGAGTATTGCAGTGTAGTCTGGTCACCTAACTATAAAGTTCACATCAAGCGCATTGAACGGTTACAAAAGCGGTTCGTATGGCATCTTACATACACCAATAATATGGGCAATAAGCTCAAGTCGTATCAACAGCGACTTAAGTATTTTAAGATGGAGTCGTTGGAGAAACGTAGGAACATGCTGGATTTGGTTTTCCTTAAGAAGCTACTAACGGGCTCTCTAGATTGTCCCGATTTGCTCAGTAGGGTCTCATTCCATGTGCCACGTAGTCTGCCAAGAAGTTCGAATAGGAGACTTTTCTGCATGCCTAGATGTCATACCAACTTGAGGCATTACTGTCCACTTTCTAGAATGTATAGTACATACAAAGAGCACGAAGAGGTCATTGACCTCTTTAACTCATCAGTTCCAGCTGTTAAAAAAGCCGTGCTTGCTAGTTAAATTGTCATCCCTGTTTTAATTGTTTTATTATCAAATATTTGCTCATTCTTATATTATAAGCAACAAAATCATTTCTCATTTAATTTAAGTAATTCTATTCTCACTTAATTTTATTATTAAAATTTTATCCAATGTAATTTAAAATGTGTTCTTTATTGTAATTAAGTTTAGTAATTTATTTTAATTTAATCTAATTTATTGTAATCAATTTAACATATTTTAATAGTTCTTTTTAAAGTATTCATAGTATTGTTTTTTTTTTTCTCTAATATCTGTATAAACAGTAATTGTTTTAATAAATTAATTTATGTTATTATCCGCGCAAAATGTAGTGCATGCTGTGCTTTTCTATAAGTAATGAGGCGCTTAGACTTAAGTTGGCAATATGTAAATTACATTGTAATAGCGTACTCATTGTTGAGAAGCCTAATATTAAATAAATAAATAAATAAATAAATTATGCTCGCAAGAAACGTAGGTAAACTTTCGAAGTACCTAATACTGGCTTCAGTACGAGTGAGGTACATTTCTATAATTATATAAAACATTACTACTCTGTATGGAAAAGGTTAAAGTCATTTCAAATGGTTTTGCACGTGTGGTTAGTTTTCTATGCTATTTTAGGCTTAAAAAAATAGTGTATGACAATCATAATTTGGAGAATAAATGTACTACGACACTAAACCTATTTGAAACCTATGGAAAAAAATAGAGAACCACGAAGATTCCAGGAAATTCGTATAGAAGAGATAAAATTTATCTCCGTGACTTTAGAAAAGCCATGTTAAAATCAAACGCACCCAATGCCTATCCAATGCACCAATCACCATAACCCCAACAATTCTACGCCACTCAAAACAATTACCATCTAAAAGGCAACCGTATCAAATCACCCACCATCCAGACTTGCACTTTCATTGCACTAACATTTCGCGCCAATCAATTTCCCTGTCGTTCCCACACTACGTCAAAGACCTCGCAGCCTGTTTGAACAGGTAGTTAGTGCTAAAAGCGACATGGCATGTTCAGAAGCGCACTTTCCCTGGCCACACGGGTGAAACCCGTGACCGTTGAGGGCAGAGAAACGGTGAACATCGAACGTCCCGATGTCTTCACGACCTTTGACGTTCGCTTATCTGGCGAAGACCTTATTTATGCGACTTTGAACGTTGTTTATACTGGGTTTCGTTCACTAATAGCTGTTTTTGCTTGACTTTGGTAAAGACAAGGAATGGTTTTGGTTTTAATCACTCTGTGTATGATAGTATATGTTTGTACCGTATTTATGAATGAGGTGTCAATCCATATGAATATTCAATGTTGGCGAGTTTTAGTACTGAAGTGAATGTGAGGAAAGACTTGTGAGATTATTTTAATCCTACGTTCGAGGAAGTCAGTCTGAAATATAAAATTATTAGTGAGGACCAAATAAGGTACAATCGGTGCGTTAAACCAACTTTATTTTGGTACACCACATTGCTTAAACAAAAAAAATACTGTAGAATAATTTATTTATCTACTACTTTCTAGAACAAAAATCTATTGCGAAAGTGTCTAATTCCCTCTATTAACTCTATAAAGAGTTTATAAGCCGGTACTTTTATATCCAATTTCTATTTATATCACAGTATCACAGAACAACCTTTATCACGCCATTAAATCTTTTCTACGACCATTTTAAATAGGTAAAGCAGAACATAAAACCAAATGAGTTTGTTAAAAACATCACAGACATAAACATGACTGCATATCCCTGTATCACGATTGAAAGCACTTGCCATCACTTAACACCGACCTTCGGGTCAAACTTAAGAGGAACTATCAATTTCATTGAGTTTAACATAAGGAATTACAGAGAATTAAGTAGTCTAATAGCGTTTGAACATGAGATAGTTAATCGTTATCTAGATCTAGGAGATTTATATCCAGAGATAGTGGATATATTCAATAGATTTATGGAGTTATCTCACGAAATGTAGAATGTATAAAGTCATATTCAATTTCTCAGTAGTCACAGAGGTTGCATTTGTGACTGATTGATGGTAATAAGCCCAATTACATGGGACTTATTAACCTGACGAAATGTGGGTGTCCTGTTAGGCACACCTCTGCCTTACCCCTCGTGGATTACATTACAAGTCATATATATGCATTTACAGCATTGCCCAAATGATTTATATACAAGAAAGTACAAATGTGTGGCGATATGTTTCGAAAATTTTCGTTGTCAATTTCTTGACAAAGAAAATTTTAGAAATAATATAAGGGATGTGTAAGGTGATTTAATAATTTTATTTCTAAAATTTTCTTTGTCAATTTCTTGACAAACAGTAGGCTCTTAAAGACGATGTTTATTTATTTGAATAAACGTCAAAAACTTTTATGAATTTGTACGAAACGAATGTTGATTAAGTATTTGAACATAGTTTAAAGCACTAAATAGCTACTTATTAACATCAATAAAATATTTATTATTTCATGCTGTTTATTGGAAACAAAAATGACTTATTTTACATGTAAAGAGATCATTTCTTCTAGTTCTTTTTCTCACCAATCATTACTATCAAGTAAATGCTTTAGCATGACTACGTTCAATAACATGTTAATTCCTCTATAAAATTATTATTACATCCGAATAACTATTAAAATTATCCATTTTCATCTCCCATACACATCGGTGGGTGGCTGTTAACTTATACCATTGCCCTTTCACCCCAAACGGGTATTATCCTGTCTTGCATGCATAATGGTCACGAATTGAAAGCTTCTTCCACTTTCTATTGTGTGAATCTGTTCACGACTCCTTTAACGTAAATCAATGGATTCGCGATTTTAATACTGAGCCTCTAAGTTTTATTTCATCTTGTATGAATTATTTATTATACAGTGATGAATATAAAATAGTAGTTTGGTATAATTTTTTGGGTTTCCAAATTCCGCGTTTCACTGGTTTGGTTTCCTTTAGGCCTAGTTTTGAAATTTTAAAGGTTTTTATAAATAAATTAGCTTGAGTTGAGGATGACATCGATTTATCTGTCAATAACAGCAGCAGAAGGCTACGATAAAAAAAATACATTCAACATAATAACAGTTCGACTGTAATGGAAAAGTAAAAAATATAGCAATGAAATTTGCTACTTAAAAACTCATCATCAATCCTGTTTGAAATCGTTGTTATATATAAATATTGTAGTTAAACAATATTTTTTGATTTACACTGAGTTAAATGGCAAGACTTTTGCAACTGGGCTTAAACTAGAAAGATTCCTGTGCTATAAGCACCAGTTAATATCCTCGATAGGAAAAATATGCAGTCTCGTACTCTTCTTAGATATATCTTCTATTTGATACCTTTGTAAATACCCAATATATATCGACAGATAAGCTCGTGGCTAAATAATAGCAGCCGCTCGTGTCGATCTTTAGGTTAAGCCGCGCTTGCTTAAGTGGATCTGTGGATGGGTGCCCACCATACACACCGAGTTTCCCCCGTGCCTCGGAAAGCACATTAAGCTGTTGGTCCCGGTTGTCATTTGTAGATCTTTGAGAGACGTTACACGAAGTGTGTCGAAAGTCTGACAACCAGTCTTACCAAGGGGAATCGCTTTACCCCATACTAACTGGGTTGTGGAAGTCAGATAGGCAGTCGCTCCATGTAAAATACTGGTATTCAGCTGCACGCGGTAGAAATGAATAACGACTCCAACATAAGGGAATAGGCCAGGCAGATGTTGATAAATAGCCATTAGAAATCACAAGTTACAATTTTCGAGCGTGTTAGAAAGAATATGCTTTGTTTACAGATTCTCTTTCAGTATTTTAGTTGAAAGTACCTAAATCCTTACTAATATTATAAATGCGAAAGTGCTTAATGGCTAAACCGATTTTGATGAATTTTGGTATAGAGATACCCTGGAAGTTGAGACCCTGGAAACATACATAGGCTATTTTTTTTAAATGAGATATGAGGGAGAAAGAGGAAGGAAAAGGGAAAACTTAGCTTTGCTATTACAATAAATAAGGCGCAAGGGCAAACACTATAGGTAGCAGGTACCTGCAAATCAGGAAAGGGAAACTGTTTTACCCCGAATTTAACGCGAGCAAAACCGCGGGCAAAAGCTAGTGACTGATAAACGGACTTTTAATGACATTTATTGAGTAGACTATGAATATTGTTACTTAATTACAAGAACGGGTGTTCAAAGAATATGCAGGATGTTATCTAATGGTTTTTACATTTGAAGCTCTACAATGATATTTAAATTTTGCATTTGTTTAAATTACCATTATTTTTTTTAAATTAAGCCGTAAACATTCTTACGTAATATTTATTTTATAAACTGATTTTCTTATCTACGAGTATATTAAGTCAGTTTTAAGTGGAAAAAAATCAAACTGTGAACATGTTATAATTTTGAAAAAATATTCACAGTTTATGTGGTGTGAATTTGAATTAACTTATATTCATCGATATCAACATTCCAGTTAAGTGTGAGGACTACCAAAACAATTCACTTACTGAAATGAAAGAGCCTTTACTTGTTACTATTGCACGCTAATTTAACTTACGAGTTAATTCTATTCCAATATTATAAAGAGGTTAAGTTTGTGAGGTTATTGGGGGTAATCTCTGGATCTACGCATCCGATTTAGAAAATTCTTTTACCAATAGAAAGTGACGTTATTTGTGATTGTAATATTTTTAACATCTCGCTACGACACTTAGGAGCTTAGCAGCGAGTGAAACCTCTAGGCACAAAATGAATAAAGATGTATGGCCGTAATAATATCAACTAGGAATCCGACCAATCAGCATGGAGAGTAGGAAAGTTTCACGGATGAGGACGCTTAGACGTCTCACTATCGCCCGTGCATACCGCACGGTCGACGAACGTGTGGACGTTTAGTTGAGCACGCAACACTTTACGCCTGTAATAACCAAAGGGTTAGGCAGATGTGTACCTACACAGTACATCATTTCGCCACCTATGTTTAAGAGGGCGATCCTAAATAAAAATTCAAATTGAATGTTATGAAAACAAAAAAGATGCTGCTACAGTCCCAGTCACAAGACACAATAACTTGTGAAAGTACTGTAGTTGCCCATTCTAAAGCGTACATCTCTATGGAGAAGAATGGGCAAGAAACTCCATGGACAGTCTTTTAAATCATAATATTTTTACAAAATCATGGATACATTATTCATGTTGAGATTATACACACATGTGAGAACGTTGTAGATTCATCCCTATTGCCAGCAACTGGGCACGAATTCAAGCTATATGGCTACTATGGAATTGCAGTTTGCCTGATCTAGGAATCGACCCCAGGATCCCATTCTCATCAGTTGCAATTGCAATCACTAGACTAGTAATACATATGATAGAAATAACAGTTGTTGAGTTTGGGAGTCAACGTTTTTGATCGGTTGCAAAAGTTCTTACCAAAATTTAAAAAGGTTAGCAAAAGGAGGAAAAAATGGGAGGAAGGAAGGGAGGCCTTTGCCCTGCAGTGGGACACAACTGGCTCATAATAATAAAATAAAAATAGTAAAAAAATAAAAAAAGCAATTTCAATTAATCATCATAGCTATAAGTGTTCAGTTTCATTATCAACACATTAGTATCCGTGTTTATATAGTTTTAAGAACAAAACTTAAAGCATGTTCGTAATAGTATTTAACCGGCAGACAAGCACGCAAAGTAAGTATTACAGTGCAAAAGCATGTCGGTCTCAGCATGAAAACTCGATGACATAAAATAAATACTTTACATGTCGTGTTAGTCTCACAAGTACTGAGTTGTAAGAATCTGCTGTTTCGGATAGCGAATGAATGATTTCATTTTCTGTCGTTATTTATAACATGCAACTGATGCAAATATTGTTAGTTTCTCTTCTCTAGGCGTGTCATAATTACGCTTTAGCACAACTGCACGAGATACATATTTTACACTCCTTAGTGATTAAAATTAGTATTAGCAACTTTGTGAAATTTACAGTTCTATAACACGATATTAACAGGTTTCTGATAAGATATAAATTTCAAATTCAAAATACTAGTTTTGTGAAAGTACTAGTCAATGTTTTCTCAAATTAAAATCATTTATGGAGTAGGTGGGTATGACCAGAACTGACCGTAGGCGGGCTGACCCCTGATAAGTGGTAGTTGAAAGGGAAAATCTTGTACAGGTAGACCTTAGATAAAAATAACTACTGGATGGACAAGTTAGGAACCAGCGACTATCGAGAGTGGATAGGTCAGCTACAAAGTCAACAGTATGCAAGTCCTTTAATGAAAGCGTCTGCCTTTCTAAAAATGCTGGACTATTAGATAGTAGCTGAGAGTTTTCTAAATCTATAGTTAACTCATCAACATGGTAATTTCTAAACAGGTGCTTCGCATGCCTTAAAACTTGTTGATGTTAGTTAAGCCTTAGCAACCTTTTAGTTCAATAGTTAAGTAATTTATTTACACATGTGTTGACATATATGAATTACTACCAGAAGTGTGCAGAAACAAGTTCTTGGACATGGTGCATCAAAAATAAAAAAAGTAAAACCTGTTTACCGTCTATTGCTAAAAATAGAATGAACGCAGCGGAAATCATACGGCATATTAGTCATATTGTGTAACATAACTGCACGTGCTCGTTAGCTTGTTTGTGTGTTGTCTTATTTTTTTGTTGGTGTTGTTGTCTTTGCTATGGTTAGTTTTATATTTTCCTTTTTTTCTTTCCAGATACGGCTACTAGTCATAATACAACTGATAAAATCAACCCGCTGTCAAAATGGATTCGCCGAGCAAGACATTCTCCGTTACCAACAGATGGCTGCCAACGATGGCCACGTTGAGACCATCACGAGCTTCAACAACATCCTGCAAAGAGACCAGAACAGCCAGCCTTTAAGTTCACCCAGCATACAGTATAACATCAACGATGACACTAATAAGAACAATAACTACGGTCGAACATTTTACTCAAGAAGCCGAAAGATATATAGAATCAAAAACCCGTTCCAGCAACAGATAGAAGAAACTGAGAAGCAACCAGAGAATACGGAATCGCAGGACAGCGGCGCAGGGGCTAGTAACCAGTATGCATCCGTGCAGTACTCCTTACCACCAGAGGAATTCCTCCAGCAACTGAGAGCAGAAAATCAGTACTACCAACAAACACAGATGTCCACCCCAGCTCCGAACTTAGGGTATACAGCCACACCGCAGCCACAGTACCAGTACTCGACAGTCTCTCCATCTAATTACGATAACAACAACGAACAAAATAATCAAATACCGTTAGAGTCTAAAGCGGCAATTGGTCAAGCGTACTTTTCTAGTCCGAGTCCTTATCAGTATAGTACACCGAATTCGTTTTTAGATAGCGTACAAAGTACCGCATCTCCATTACCAGCTTATTTGTCTACACCATTGAATAATGGTCAATACAGTGGTACACAGTCTAGTTCATATGTTTCTAGCTCATCGCCAATGTACCTTTCCAGTCCATCTAATTTACAGTCATATGTTTCGTCACCGTTATCAGTCCTACAAACAGGGTCGCCTGACTATAACAATAGAGTTACGACCACCATCGGTAACAATGTCGTGAGTTACGATAGTAATGAACAAGGTAAGAAGATGCAAATTGACCATTATGATTACGCTGGCAACGGAGTTAGGTACCCGAACAATATCCAACAACAATATCAAAACGAGTACTCATCATCAACAACAACTACCACGTCACCTTATCAGGACCAGCTACGAGAATCATGGCAAAACGCTATGAACTCCAATATCAACGCTGCTTCAAAATCTCTACAAGAAAGTCAATATAATCAGTATCAAAATTATCAGTATCAAAACTCCCAACAGGATTCGAGGTTAGACTCAAACACGGATAACGGCAATAGTGAGACACATCGCATCGGAAGCATGGCTGCAGCCAATAACCTTTTTGTTAATTACGTACAGCCGGATGACCAAATGTTGAATAATATAAAAATTCGTACGAGAGATCTAGAACATGAAACAGGTCAAGGTCAAGATTTATACTCCAACGGTGATTTTGGATGGAAACTAACTGGTAAAAAGCCTTTGATTGAATATAGTTCTGGGTATCCCCCAAGGTACTCCCAGCTAAGTATGCAATCAGATGGACCGGCAGTGAGCCAGATGAATTTCCATATGGAAACTGGTAAGCCATTTAATTATGACCAAGTCTCTAAGTCAGGCACAGAAGCAATCGAAGCTCAAGAATTCGCGAAAGCAGCTGCCAAAGCACATGAGAGATTAAAACAGCAGCAGCAGCAGCAACAGCAGCAACAACAGCAACAACAACAGCAACAACAGCTTTACGGCAACAACAATAACTACGGATCTTCTAATATTGGTAACTCAGATATAAACAACGCAGGGTATTATGGAAATAACGATAAACAGAAAAACAAATACACTGATAATTCAAACAATCCTTACTTGTATAATACACAAAACGATCTTATAACTGTATCTCCTTATTTCCTTTCAACACCGAGAGAAAATCTAGATGGCAAGCCAAAACAACCGTTTGATCATGACAAAGCTTTGAAAAATATCGTCCCAATAGATGTTTCGAATGTAGTGGCCAATTCAGATCCTTCGAAGGCAGAAAATAACGGTCGTTACACTTCAAGCAACTATGGGAAAGACCAATTAGACCAAAACATAAGACAGTACATAAGACCTGTTACAGATTCATTCTATAAAGATAAAAATTCTATCTACGGGTTTAACATTAAAACAAAGTCCGATGATTATTTAACAGCTGACAATATGAAACAAATAGAGTCAACTTTTTACGGAAACAAGCCACAATCCCAAGAATCTAGTTTTAATTCAGGAACGTACTCTGGTTCACAAGGACTCAGCAGTTATTTATCTCAACAATCTAACAACTACCAAGATAATTTACAATCACAAAGCGGGCAACAGTCAGGATACAATCGCAACCAAAACCAGTTACCTTCAGACTTAGCCAGCATTTTAAAATTCAATGATATCCCTTACAAATTAACTCAAGGTATGAATAACGATGCTCTCAAGCTACACAATATCAATTTCGATCAAGGGAGCATACCCACTCCTCTACCTATGAGGATCAATCAAAACGTTGGTAGCCACCAGATTGACGTCACAACAAGCTTACTTAACAAGTTATTATTAAATAAGCAACCGGCTATGAATATGAACAGACCGGAAATAGATAGCAGTTTATTATCGACAATCAATGGCTTTAAAGTAGCAAATCCATTTAATGTGGATCTCAAATTAGTAGCAGACATGTTGAAAGGCAAGCCTGCCGTAGACGATTCGCAAATGATGGCAATGAGAGACCAATATTTAAAGCCAGCACCAATGAAATTTGATATTTCACAGCTACAATTCTTATTAAAAAATGAAAATAATGGAGGCTTAGCACCGATAAATGACGGACTTAGTGCACTAGGTGGCTCTTACATGGATATTTATAACAACGGGAGATTTCCTTATCAAGGAGTGAAATACTCCCGAAGTCAAGAAGAGGAAGAAAGTATCGTACCTATTGCTGACGCATCAAGTACCCATCCTATAGGCGCCGTAATAGAACAAGATGATTCAGCAAGTGAAAGGGAAGTTAGCTCTGCGTCAGATCTAACAGGACAAGGTGCCGATATTTCAAGTAGTTTTGAGGATAGTAGAACAAAAAATCGTTATATGTCAGGATCTAGATCAGTAAATGAGAGACATAGACATCCTAATTTGCTATCGGGACGTCATTCGTATCAGAGAAAGTATCCCAAAACTGATGTCGATGAACCTTATCCTTTGTTAAAACCTCCTCCACCACATTCACCTATGGGGAGAGGGAGTCATATGAAGATGGAAAAACATTCACCTCGCCGGCGGCGTGTTAACAAACCGAAACTCCTTAGGATTATGAAGACTGAGCCATTGTTTGAGGCTGGTGCTGAACCTGAAAGTCTAGAAACTTCTGTACCAATATTATTGCGACCGCCTCCACCGGTTGCAGAGTCAAAATCTGATACCGTTGGTGAAGACGATACGACGTAGAGTATTATCACTATTTTATTACTTAATAATTTCTGAACTGATGTACAATGTTCTGTATTGTATTTATTTTTTTAAGTTGTTATTATTTAACTTTTTACTAACTGTAATTAAATAACTAGAAATATTTCATTGGACTGCTTAAAACGATGTATTATTAAAATTTGGCATTTATTTTTTTAAGTAAGATTTCAAATATTTTTAAGGCTTGTTACGACTTTGTATATAACATCTTTGTATGTTAATGCGTCTAGTATAGATATAAATGTATTGTAAATATTGTTCTTAAAATAATTATTTTGTTCTAATTTTATTGTTGTGATAAGTTAAATTTAAAGCTGTTTAAGTTGTTGTTAAATTATTGTAAGAATTCTCGATGTTTTACAAAAATAAAATATATAAATAAACTGCGTATTATTTTATTGATGTTCAGTCTTTCTTGCAATAAAATCTGAAGTCTTTCACGCAAGTTTTAATAGTTCAGGTGATGCATGTTTGCAAACTGTTCAAAAAAGTTGGCCACTGTATCACGAAATAAATCTATCTCTGAATAATTTTCTTCTGATTTCTCCCGAGCAATGTTAATGATATGTTGCGAAGGATGATGTCACAGAGACATAAAATTACGTAATTAAGTGTTAATTATTGCGAGATGAGAATTAAAAATGAAGTCGATTCAGTTTTCACGAACGTAATATACGTAAAGGAGGATCATAATATGTATTATGAGCGTAATAGAGGTGGCAATTTATTCATTCTACGTTTACTTTTATGACATAACATACTACTATATACGTACTACGACCATTCAATGGAGTTATTATCTGTCAATAAGCACCTTTTACTACCATCAATGAAAATTTGTCTCTAGACATACACGATCAATCTGACAGTATTATTGCCCAAGTACGCAATAAATTATTACTGGTCAGCATTTAAGTAGTCACTATAGATCAATTGTGTGAGGATGATTTGAAACAAAAAGGAGTAAAGGAAGAAAAAAACGTGTTCCGCCGAACCCAAGACAAGAGCAACGTAATGAACGAACCAATTGAACTAAAAAGTATATTGGCGCTACCTTTACAAAACATCCAGTTATATTGCCAGTAAAAACTATTTATTACTCACTCAATTTAGTAATTACTAATATTTCATTTAAAAAAACGCATTGTACTCACTGTTATGCGTTAAATATAATGAAATATGGTGGATCTCGCGTGCGTCTCGCTTTCTGACCGCATCGCGCGTCGCCCGATAGGAGTAACGGCGCGTCTTGTTTTGCGATCAATTCAAATTATGAAACGCATCGGTCATTATAATTGGCTAATCGTTTTAAACATCTGTCGCGTACGCATGGTTTTCTTGTGATGTTATTATTATTATTTGATCTGGATTTTCCACTTAAATATCATTTAGAGAAAAGCTATTGGTGAAAATGTAACATCACGCCAGTCTCGTTTCTTGCTGATTTTTCATTTAATCAATCATTAATTCTGGTGTTCGTCGCAAATGGTCGTTGCTATTTATTTAATGTGGTATCGTAAAAACCTTTTAGGTTAAAAGGAACTTCAGTAGTTGAAGAATTATGGGCGCGTTCTATAGATGGGCGCCTTCTTTAGGGCGGCGCGCCGCCCACTACCTGAACGCGCCCCAAAAGGTGGTAGCCATTAGGCTGATCCGGGGCTACCGCACGATCTCCGGCGAGGCAGCGAGCCTCCTTGCCGGATTGCCACTGTGGGATCTGGAGGCGATAGTCCTCGCGCGCCTGTTTGAGTGGCGCGCGGAGGCACTACACCGGGGGGAAACTCCGCTACCGCGGCAAATTGCCGCTCAGCGGACAGACCTCCAGTGCGATCTCATGGTGGCATGGAGAGAGCGACTGTCGCAACCCCGTGCAGGGCACGCCACAATAGTGGTGGTAAGTCCCCTCTTTGAGGAGTGGCTGGAGAGGCGTCATGGCGTCCTCACCTACCACCTGACGCAGGTCCTCACCGGACACGGAAGTTTCGGGAGGTTCCTGCACATAATCGGGCGGGAGGAAACGCCCGGGTGTCACCATTGTGACGATCGCCCGGAGGACACGGTGGAGCACACAGTGGCGGTCTGGCCAGCTTGGGCGGAGCACCGCCGTGCCCTCGTAGAGGTGATCGACGGCGGCGATCTTTCGCGTCTGGCCCTGGTTCAGTCCATGGTCCGGAGCGAGAGGGAATGGGAAGCGGTCACCTCCTTCTGCAAAGCACTCATGCTAGTGAAGGAGGAGGCCGGGCGTTTGAGGGAGAGAACCTCAAACCAACCCAGCCGCCGCGGGAGACGCCCCGGGCGCCGCGAGACCGTAGATGAGGGCCTGTGGACGGTGAGCAATGGGTAGCTCACCGTCCGTCCGTCTATTGACGACAGGCAGTGTCGACGGCGCGTTCGTGTTTCACGCGCGCCTCAAAGAGAGTCAGCAAAGCAGAGGGGCTTGCCAGGGCCTCCGCCTGCCGGGGTTGCGGGTTGTTCGAAAGAGATACCGTAAAGGGCAATAGAAGGAACATGGGTGGGTTTTAGTCAGTAAAAGTCTGACAGGCCTCCTCGCTCCGCCCAGAGCGGGGGAAGTTATTTGATGATTTCCCACCCCAAAAAAAAAAGTAGTTGAAGAATGCATACCTAACTGTAGAGTTTTGCATATTATCTGAAAAACAAAGAAACATCGTTTTATTTGTATTGCAGAGATGTAAAGTTTTGCTTCAAAATTTATTTGAAATCGCATTACCTAACTACTTTGTCATTATATTTATTTAATAATAATACTTTAAGCACAATGCGCGGCGGACTTAATGAAATATAACATGTTTGATGCAAAAATATGTACATAAATCTGGATCGAGCTGTCACTTTGATTTGTCATAATTATGTCATCATGACTTTCTAGAAAATATTGAACTTTTTGACCTTTGCGATCTCTGCAGTGTACAGACGCCTGCACATCAAGCTACTACAATCTGTCAGATTTCTTTGATAGATTTTCGACTTTATTTCTTAAGTATTAGGTTCAAGGTTCATTGGGAAAAATTGTCAGTTTCGGGTAGCTTGACCTGCAGGTACAGACGCCTGCAGGTCAAGCTACCCGAAACTGTCAATTTACGATAAATTATGTACAGACATAATTTATCGTAATTATACATTGACAACGATCAACTGATAATCTTGACCCTCCTCCTCCTCCTTACTAACCTTTACGTTTCCAATATCTCACAAAGAAAAGTATGTTAGTTTTGTGGGGGTTTGAAGAATTTTATGGTTGCTCGTTTAAAAAGTCTGAATCGCCAGTTTATTTTTAAATATTTTATAGATAATACCTACGACGGGAATCTGCAGCTGATCCTCGTATTGCCAAAAACAGGATACGGAGCGACTGCCTACCTAACCTCCACAATCTCGTGGTATTGGGTAATACGATACCCCTAGGTAACACTGGTTGTCATACTTCAGGGCCACTGACTAGTTGACTACCTATAATAACTGTCAAAGATCTACAAATGACAGCCGGGATTGACGACATAACGTGCTTTATTTATTTGTCTCGTACTTATTTTATTTTATTTGTATCGTATGTTTTATATCATAGTATTTAAATTATGATATTTATATATTATTACGATTTTTTTTTTGGGTTGGTTAACAAAATAAGCCTTTTTATTAAAACCAGTACCTATTTTCGTCGGAGTAATAAGGTCACTAATATACATAGCTGTCGATAACTTTGAAATTTATGTTTTGACAAATAAGCAGTATGTACATCACTTTTAAATATCTTTTCTAATATTTAGACGCTTTTATATATTTGACTAACTAATAATATGTTTTGGACTATTTTTAGTTTTTAGGTTTACCTCAAAAGGATAAAACCGGGTCCCTATAGAATCACTTTGTTGCCAGACTGTCTGTCAAGGCCCTTATTCTCGATAACGCGTGAAGGTATCAAGATGAAATGAATGCGAAAAAAAACAGCTGAATTAACGCAATCAAAAGATATAGTTGTTTTTGTTGTTCTATATGTTTCCAAAAACAATAAAATTGTAGAAACATCACAAAAAATTATGTTTGTAAATGTAATTACAAACTTTTTGCAGTTGTTAAACTAACCACCGATTTAAGGCAACATTTTTCCAACGGTAAAGTCAAGTGCGTCCTTCAATACAGTAAGTAGTATATATAAGTAGTACAGTAGTTTTCGTAAGAGCAATGTTCGGTGCTTTCATTAGTTACCTACACTCCACTTCATTTAATATCAAATTAATAAAAAAAAACATGACTATATTCGTACGTAGAGTAATTTCTTTTACATTTGTAGTGTAACAGTAGTCTCCACTCAAAAAACCAGCCAAATGCGAGTCGGACTCACGCACCCAGGGTTCCGTACAAACTTGTGATATACACGGCCATATCTTATGACTGCAAAGACCAAGAGGGTCGATATTTTCACAGCTGTAAAGGATCACAGTTGAGTATATGATTTTAATTTCAACTCGATACCTCCACGCGTTGCCGAGATTAAGGGTCTTAACAGACAAACAGACACAGACAGACGGATGGACAACAGAGTAATCCTATAAGGGTTCCGTATTTTTCCTTTTGAGCTATTATTATAAATAAAATTCATTCATTTCAGGTAGTACACCCGTAATTACAATTAAAAAATTACGTAATACAATAGAAATTAGAGAATAATTACGACTTAAACATTATTATTATTCAAAATCAAATACATTAATTAGACAATTATAAATCACAAATGTCAAATTTGCAGCAGTCATACACAGCCTTGATAATTACATTTGTAGTGGCTCTTATTCGGGACATGAAGGATGCGGCCCGTTTCTCATTACTGCATAAAAATCATCCACAGCGAACATGCCAGACACACTACACCTCCCATGAAACCCTAAAAAGGGTTTACAAAATATCACGCCAGTATTCCTCGCAGGATTCGACAGTAGTGTACCCAATAGTACACACATTTCGCCAGTTATGCTTTAAGCTCCACGCAATAGGGGTGAGCTTATTGCCATCAACCGTACACAAAGCGGAATGGTTTTTCTTTTAAATTTCATGGATGGGAAAACTCAATAACACTTTGCCCTACCTAGGAATCGAACTCGCTCACTAGACACTACTACTTGACCAACGAGGCATCCAAAACAACAACAAAAGAACCTTTTGGAAAATCATAAATACAAAATGAAAAACTGTGGATTTTTGTTAGCACTAAAGATGCTTGAAAACGAAAGTTTTTGATTGGACAAGATGGACGCAATTCTATTTCGATCTGCATAAATTATCATAAGGAGCATGTTTTAAACTTAGGTAGGCTAGAGTTACACCTTTTCTTAAACACATTAATTTCATTGATGGGTATCATAATTAATATTGCTAACAGTGACCTATTGAAATATACCTAAATGTACCTTTTTTTTAGAGGAGAGGACGAACGTATTTGATGATTAAAACAAGATAAGTGCAGATGAAAAATAAGTGCAAAAGAACCAAATTGTGCGCCAATGGTACAAACTCCTGCCGGGTTTGCGGGTTGTTTGAAACAGATACCGCTTCCCCGGAACAAAAAAGGTTAAAAGATCCTTCTTTTGGATGCCATGGATAGGCTTTAGTCAGTAAAACTCTGACATTCCCCCCGCTCCGCCCAGATCGAGGGAAGTTATTTGATAATTTCCCATCCTTTCGGATAAGGTGACACAAAAGGTATAAAGAAATTAATTCAGTGCAGGTAACATTATTTTGAGTTTTACATTATAGATAATGTTGACTTTATATGGGCACCTCCGCTTTGTATATTCTTCAAACACCTAATTTATAAACCTCCGATTTGTATTAACCGAAGCTAGGATTAACTAGGACCAAATAAACTTAGAATTATGAAAACGAGTCTATTTCTCAAAATTGTCTTAATTTATTGCCATAATATACGGTGCCATCGTTGTGAAATTTAACATTAACGACCTTAAAATAATATTAAAATAGAATATTAAACACTATTTCGATAATCAGACCTTCGCAATGCCACTTCAGTGAGAAATCGCTATAATACTCACATCACAACATAAGCTCCTTCAACTGTAGAGCAGGCATTGAGTAACCGATGAGTATAATATATTCAATACTCAAGTATACGCTGTTTCCGTTAGAAAAGGAAAGACTATTCAAAAACCTGTTCGTTTACTCTCGTTCTCAACGCGTGTTGACCCACACGACACATTGATATAAATAAGATGGAAGTATACGATATCATCACAAACAAGCGTCGCTTGTTACAGTAGACACAAGTTCACCGTGTGGCCAGCGATTAGCTAATCACTATGGCTACTTATGTAAGTATTTACAACCAAAAATAAATCACAAAGCCTAGGATGAAGTATGAAATCTCTAAAACTAAATCATTCCTAACTTTTCAGATGAAAGTGACATGCTTAGCCATCCTATTGAGCAGCAGCTACGCCGGCATACTCCACGGCCATCATCATGATGATCATTCAAGCAGTTTATCCGGTGGATATCCCTCACACCACTCCAGCTTTTCGCCTAGCAGCTTCCCTGCTGGCTCATTACCTTCTGCCACTTACTCCGGATCGGGATTGAGCCACGGTGGCCACTCTCACGGCAGCGCCATTCTGGACTCTTCACTGTCTGGATCTCATGGACATGGTGGTTCTGGATTTGGTGACTCTGGCTTCGGCGGCGGACATGGCATTGGTGGCGGACATGGCATTAGCGGTGGACACGGCATCGGGGGTGGACATGGTATTGGAGGCGGACAGAGCTTCGGAGGCCCTGGATTCGGCAGTGGCTCTTTGATCGGTAGCCCCAGCATCGGTAGTGGACCCGGATTCGGCGGACCTGGATTCGGCGGACCTGGATTCAACGGTGGCTCTGGACTGGGCGGACCTGGTTTGGCTATTGCTGGTGGTGACGCTCCTCCCCCAGGACAAAAAGCTCCCGTCATTGAAGAAATCCACGGACTTGCCAACGGTAACGGCGCTCCCACTCAATATCGCGTTCGTGAAGAACCCTACCAGGTGTTCAGGGATGTGACCCACAGAGTGCCCCAGCCAGTGCCTTACCCCGTGCCACAGAGAGTCGAGATTCCTGTGCCCCAACCCTACCCCGTCCAAGTGCCACAATACAAGAATGTTCCAGTGCCCGTAGTCAAGATCCAGCACGTCAAGATTGACAAGCCAGTCCCCTACCCAGTCGAGAAGATCGTGAAAGTCCCTTATGAGAAGGTTGTACACGTACACGTTGACAACCCTGTCCCCGTTGAGAAGATCGTCGAGGTGCCCGTTGTGAAGCTGATCAAGGTGCCCGTTCCCTACGAGAAGAAGTACGCCGTACCACATGTGAAGACCGTCCACCACAAGGTTCACGAGAGCCACGGCCATGGGCATGGCCACAGCAGCCACGGCGGCGGCCACAGCAGCCACGGTTGGTCCAGCTGGTAATTCTAGATGACCAAACAAATCCATGTACATAGTAGTATCGTCACATACCTAGTCCGGTCTGTTGTAAATATAATCGCTTCATAGCTCATCGTGAGGCTGCACTCTAGGGTGATAACTAAGTCATTAATTTAAGTGAATATGCTAACAGTATGTTCTAATACTTGTAATGTTTGCTGTAAATAGTAACGTTATGCTTTATAACTTTAATAAAAAATAAGTTTCCAAAGAATTTTTTGATTTTTATTTATCCTTGATCTACTAGTACCTAACGATAATTTAATAGAAGAAAGCTCGCTTATTTGACAAAATAATGTACCATATAAAACAAAAAAAACCCAAACAGAATATACATCATTAGTTTTGGTTTATGCGAAACCCGAAACACGTGTCTAGTATTTTTATGCAAAGAATCTATATAAAAAAAAAAACTAAACTGTTACATAACAACACAAAGATATAAGCTGTTTTATGCATTCAGGTTTCGCATTCTAAAAATAATGTTGTTTAACTAATATCACTGTCAAACACATCATTGAATTCAGCCTGAAACATCAAATCATTTATTAAAACTAGACGGAGAATCATTGTTTTTTCATTATCCTATCACTATCAATATCCCTCTCATCTTTGTCTACATTTAATAATAGTAATCATCCGTAGACACAACTTCGCCCACACAAAATTAAGCTATTCTCATGCCATGTCGTCACACTACATCAATAACACAGGGTGCTGTGTAATTTCCATTAACAATAGAATATTTATGAATTTAAGCTGGTCTGGATGAACTAAATCTTGTTTCCTAGCATTCCTTAGGTAGGCAGAATTAGCATAGAATCGAAACACAGCCGGAAGAAATTGCATTAATGATAAAAAAAATGTCAGAACAAGCTAAAATAACGTGAACACTAAATATCTTAGTTCTGTAAATATGACAAGCTATAACTGCAATATGCCCATAACTATGATTTAGAAACTTTTATTTTCATAAAACCACAAAAATATTCATTTAATTGAAAACGACAAGTAAAATTACCTTAAGTAAAACGGAAAGATGAGCTGATGAATGTATTGATTGGTTGTAAATAAACTTAATAGTTTTTTAAACTTAATAGTTGATTCCTTAAATAAAGATGAGTAGTTTAGGGTCCAATTGTTGAGTAATTTCGTAAACAAATGAGTTTTAATTAAATTAAGGAAACAGAAAATTAAAATTACGAAAAAAAATGAATTTTACTGAGCTCGATTCACCCAGTGTTAAACTTAAAGTGAAAGAAAATAAAAAAAGTTATTAATATTTCTTTGATGTAAACCAAGATAAATCTATAAATAAATTCCAGTAACATTTGAGATTAAATGAGGTTGATCAATGTGGGCGGGCTTTTCACTCGTTTTCGAAGCGCGTGCGACCTTACAAATGATTAATTGTCGCTTAGTTTACGTAATACAATGATTCATTGAGAGAAACGTGCACTCCAAATAACACATATTTGCTGCGAAATTTAGATTTCGATTCTGATTTCGAATTATGACAGTTGGGTTATAAATTATTAAAAAATGTTTATGCAAACTCATTGTATTGTTTATTGTAACATAACAAGACAAGGTTAATCTTAGAATTCTGAAAGACGCCTGTCCGCTGTAAATAAAAAGCCATTAAAAAAAAGAAAGTGAACCTTTGCTGAAAATAAATCTGTTTGGAAAATAAGATCATTTCAAAGGTATGGTAACAAGTTGCATCATTTTTACACAATTGTTTTGTAATTGGCCTTTTTTCAGTTTCAAAAACTAACACAAAATGTTAGTTTTTGAAACTGAAAAAAGGCCAATTACTGCCAATTACGGTACTACTATGGTAGATGGTAGATTATCTTTTGATTTTAGATATTTTATTATTTAATATTAGTAATAAAATCATTGCTTATTTTTTAACACAACTCGACGACGAGGCTTTTGGCCATCAGGCCATCGACCGTTACGACAATAACGTAACATTTTTATTGAATTAATATCAAATAATTAAATTCGTTTGTTCCTCTAGTCAGTGTATGCAACTAAAAACAAGAGTTTACTAATACTTCATAGTGGATAATTTATTTATCAGATTTTATCCTGCTAGAATATAATTAGATCTATCAAGCATTTTTACCAACTAAGTATTAAGTCTCGGTACTACTAGGTATATAGTTCATTAGCACGCAACACAAGTCAATTATGTTTTAAATTTGATTGAAAACCACTTATGTATAGTATAATAACCACTAATGACATAATTATACACAAAACAGATATTCAATATACGTAAAAATCAGTGTTCTAACATTACAAATTAAAACAACAAATGAGGTCAATAAGCTTAATATATTTTCAATTATGTAAAACATGCGACAAAGCGGAAATGGTCGCTTTGAAGACTATTTTATTTACATTCAAATTCCCACGAACAGGTGAAATTGGAAACTTTATATCGTACCTACTTATAATAACAACAAATGTCTGTTGACATCATAGGGAACTATTTATGTAATCTGCAGTCGAATCGTCATGATCTGCTTAGCCTTTTACCAACCATGTTGGGCTAGGCTTTCAGTCGATGCTCATGGCTAACAGTAGCTGCCTACGCCGAAGAAGTTATGGTTGCAAAAGAGGCAGCAGAAAGGGAGAGGGAGATAACTTCGAATGTACCTTTCCGCACCCGAAGATCACGGCGCAGAGGAGGACCGACAATGCTCTCTTCCGCCCCCCATAAAATAGCCTGCTGGCAATGGACTTGGGAAAGTCTGTAGCCCAAGCAAATAGACCTGAGCTGGCGTCGCGTGGTGTTTCCACGCGCTTCTCATATAGAATGACAGGGAGAGGACTAGCTCACTCCTCCCTTTACCTGAGAAGGGGTTTGCCGCAAGCAAACCGTTACTGCTGGGGTGATTGTGTAGAATGCTACTGTGTACCCGCACCCCAACCAGAAGTGACGAGAAGGAACACCGTGTGGTTTTAGTCACTAGGCGTCTGACAGGCCCCTCCGCCATGGCGGAGGACATCCATCGAGAATTTCCACACGTAAAAAAAAGGCTTTCAGTCTATCCGGATGCAGTGGAATACCATGATTTCCTATGATAAATGATAAATGATAAATGATAAATGATGTTTATTTTGCAAGTAGGTTTTCACAAACACTTTTACACGTCTTTTTTTTAAAACTAGATGAGGCCGGTGTTTCGTACCCGACTACTCTGAGAAGAAACAGCCGAAACAAACTCAGAGGTCATAGTCTCTTTTAAAGTCCAGACAAAAAATCTTGGTCAACTTACATGAGGACTATGCAGATTAGTGCCTGAAGTGGTCTTTTTAAGAAAGCACCACACAGATTGAGTAGACCTGTCCAGTCAGTGCAAGCATTTGTCAGTTATCGTGTAGCTCGACTCATAGCCCAAGGAGCTCAACGAAACGACGAACAATACCAAAAAAAGGACATTGGTGAAGGTCCCTAATAGTACTCAACTGCCAGACAATCGTCAAAAACAAACAAAGTAAATAAAAATTATGATCGACATGGTCCTCACATTCACAATAAACAACTACAGACTAGAAAATATGTACAAAATAAATTAATGAGATCATAATGATCTCATAAAATGTCATAATAAAAAAAAATGTAAAATTAAATAAAAAAAAAATAAAAAATAAAATATAAAACAAAGTAAATATCAATGTCAAATATTAAATGTCAGTGTATAGAATAAAGGAATAAACAATAAATAACTGAAACAAAGGAAAATTTTGACACTCACTGAGTAAATTAAATTGGAGCAGCTTAATCCCAAGCCTTTTTATCTTCAAGGTAATAATTAATATTATAGTAAGCTTTAAGAGCTAACTTACGTTTTACAAAAACTTTAAATTTATTGAGGCTTAGTGTTTGAACGTCGTTTGGGAGTTTGTTATAAAAACGTATACATTGGCATGTGAACGTACCCCCTATTTTTTTGAGCCTCGTTGCCGGGACAACAAATTTGTGTTTGTTCCTCGTATTTATGTTGTGGATATCACTGTATTTTTTAAACAATTTTATATTTTTATGCGCGTACAAAAGATTTTCGTAAATAAACTGAGAGGGCACAGTAAGTATATTAATTTCTTTAAATTTTTCTCTGAGGGAGTGTCTGGGACTTAATTTATAAATTGAACGAATTGCCCTCTTTTGCAAAATAAAAATTGTCTGAATATCGGCGGCATGACCCCACAAGAGAATACCATACGACATCACACTGTGGAAATAACTAAAATAAACTAAACGGGCTGTCTCTAAATCAGTTAAATCACGAATTTTTCTAACGGCGTATGCTGCAGAGCTTAGTTTTTTTGACAACTTATCTATATGAGGGCCCCACTGAAGCTTAGCATCCAAGGTTAAGCCTAAGAACACTGTGTTATCTTCCGGTTTCAACTCTTCATCCTTGATTACTACACTAGTTTCCACTTGTCTAACATGAGGTAACGTAAACTTAATGCATTTGGTCTTTTTCTCATTTAGAAGTAAATTATTAACGTTAAACCAATTAACGACCTTTGCTAGAGCGCCATTAACATCGTCAGTAGCTAGCTGCTGACGTTTTAGTTTAAATAAAAGAGAAGTGTCGTCTGCAAACAACACTACATCATGATTATCCTTTATGAGGTAAGGCAAGTCATTTATATAAATAAGAAACAAAAAAGGGCCCAGAATTGAGCCTTGTGGTACTCCCATTCTTACTACAGACCCGGGAGATCTTTTCCCGTTAACATCAACTCTCTGAATCCTACCACTCAAATATGACGTAAGAAGATTCAGAGAGGCGTTCCGGATTCCGTAGTGGTGTAGTTTCCTGATTAATGTTTTATGGAGAACGCAATCGAAAGCCTTGGATAAATCGCAAAAAATGCCCAAAGCATCGCATTTATCTTCCCAGGCATTATAAATGTGTCCTAAAAGTTCAACACCTGCATCAGTAGTTGAACGACCCTTTGTAAAACCGAACTGTTTATTATGCAATAACTTATGTTTATTGAAAAATCTTTGCATTTGTTCTAAAATTATTTTTTCAAAAATTTTACTAAATGTTGGTAGCACTGAAATTGGTCTATAGTTAGTTGGGTCTGATGTACTACCCGATTTAAACAATGGTATTATTTTACTATTTTTCATTAGATCAGGAAACTCACCACGGTCAATACAATCATTAAATATAACAGCTAATGAAGGAGCTACAATGGTTATAATGGACTTAGCAACGTCCACAGAATGACCCCATAGATCAGCGGTCTTCTTAACATTTAACATATGAAACGTTTTAATTATATCATTACAATTGACATGTTGAAAATTAAATTCGGAATCATGGAATGGAACGTTTTCTTTTAGTAAAGCATCTGCAGCAGCAGGTGACGAGTCTAGCGATTTAGTAGTCGAAACAGGAATATCCGCAAAGAAATTTTCAAAGGCTGTAGCAACTTGAATATCTGATTTTATAATATTATCGTCGATAGCAAGGCTGTAGTCACCGTTTCGCTTGCAAGACCTTCCTGTTTCGCTATTAATAATGTTCCAAGTGGTTTTAATTACGTTACTACTATTTTTAATTTTTGAACTCAAATAACGTGACTTAGCTATAGTACAAACTTTTTTAAAAACTTTAGAATAATTCTTAACATATAAATTAAATTCTACAGTATTAATACAAATTCTCTCTTCATACAGCTCATATAGCCGTTTTCTACTTTTATGAATACCAATGGTGGCCCAGTCATTGAAAGAAGCGTTATTATTAACCGAAATAGTCTTAGGAACAAAAGTGGTATTAAACTGTGTGCAATACATACTAAAAAAATTGTTATATTGTTGATTGGGGTCATCATTAGTTGACAAAAGTGGTAATTTAGTCGAGAGTTTAATTTTAAAAGTTTCTAGGCGACTTTTAGTTTTTGGGTTAACAATGATATCCTTTTTAGCTACTTTTTTTATAACATTTGGAATTGTGATCAGTTGCCCACAATGATCTGAATCTAATAGGTTAATAATTACTTTGTGGGTTGGTATAATATCTGTATAAATATTATCTAGGCAAGTGGCACTAGTCTGGGTTATTCTAGTGGGCTCCAAAAATTTGTTTTCAAGATTGTATGACTGAAACAGGCTTATAATTTTAGTACTTAACCCAGATTTTTCTAACAAATTAATATTAAAATCACCACAAGTGATTATAGATTTCTTTGTGGTACAAATTTTATACAACACTTCATCCATTATCTTTTCAAAACAATCATACAAACCTGAAGGGGGTCTATACACACTTAATATGATAAACTGCTCCAATTCTATACAGGCTATTTCGATTGTTCTCTCAACAGACATGCTTACAATATCCTTGCGTTCTTTAAATTTGAGCTGATTATTTACCAAGATTAATGCGCCGCCATGTATAGCATTTACTCTACTGAATGAACTACCAACCTGGTGATTACTAAAATTAAAAATTAATTGATGACTTTTGAGCCAATGCTCTGTGATACAAAGAATATCTATGTTGTTACAGTTCAGGAAAAGCCCTACTTCTAATTCTTTGTTCAAAAATCCTTGAATATTTTGATGCACCAGGTTGATACAATCAAAATTCCCAATACTTTCAACTGATTTATTATCTGGCTTCCTTACGTTATTGCAAGAGGCTGCCTCTATTGTCTCAATCTCTAATTTAAATGATGAACTGATTCATTAATTGTGATCAAACTATTGGCTGAGTAACTTGACTGAGTATTGCAATGTTCAATAGAGGCAACTCGCTTAGCCAAATTCTTGGCTGTTATAGTAAAAAAATATGATAGCGACACAGCTACTTGTCTTCTACAATAGTTTGAAAGATAGTACCGATCCACAAAAAATCTATCTTTTGTCAAATAAAAATAGTTACCAACATAGTTATTGATGTCAATCAAATGGATTACATTACTATCAAATGTCAAATTATGTAATGTCTTATTCATATTGTATCGTATGTAATTTTCCTCCTGTGGCAAACTTGTACTGTATGGAAATGTAAACAATACAATTTGTCTTAAATTCAAGCTCGATAAGGTTCTATGATATTGGAGCAATTCTCCTTTGTTCACATTTCCTCTATTACCAATCAAAATTACTAGTATGGTGTCCTTATTAAATTTACATTTAATTATTTCCTTCATTATATGATATAATGAACATCCTGGCATACAGTTGTTTATAACCGAGTGCCCTGGATATTCATCTTTTAACAAACTACCTAGGTCTTTTCCAATCTCATCACAAAACATTATTATGTCATTATTTACACCTTGTTTACAATGATTTTTAGAACTATTTCTAGGACTATGCAAGTTAACACATGGCTGCGGTAAGGTGGCATTACATGTTGTCATTGAATGGTCTGGCGTAAGTACATGTGAAGTTGGTTGACAGTGCTCACAGCTATTGGTTTGTGAGTTCACCAGATCATTCATCGCCAACACATATTCCCTCATTAGATGTTCAGAGGTATTATATTTGGTAGTCATTGAACTTAACTTCTCTTGTAGGTGGTCAAGTTTGGATTGCAAGTGTTCAGTGTCAATTTTGTACTTCCTAGTGCTTTGTTCCAAATTAAATGAGTAAATATCTAATTGTTTTAATACATTCAATCTTTCTCTATTTAATTTAACATTTTTAATGAAAAACTTTTGCCTTTTAACCATTCTCTGTGTTTTGACAATGTATTTATTGATTTTAATGTATTTTTTTATTTTATTTTTACTAGTGACTGCCCTTACTGAGTGAGATATTTTAGAATCATCCTCACCTGTCAAATCTATGGTGCAGGTGGGATTATTGGCAGAAACTATTGACGGGGCAATAGGCACCAATTCACTGAACAGACTTTGATTCAGCGAGGCAGTGATGTTGTAATTGGTAGTCTCAAGTTCTGTTATTTGACTTCTAGCCTCAAGTAGCTGCTGTTGTAATAAATGTTTGTGATCAAGAGCTTGTTCATACTCTGTGCTACACTGGCTGAATCCGTCCACAATAACTTGGAGCCTATCCCGGTCTTCTATGGCGTCAGTGAATTGAGTGTATAACTGGCCCATTTCTTTTTTTAATTTCCTATTTGTTTCATGGGCTTCAAAGAGAACCTTCTCATTGTCATCCAATTCCCTACTTAGTTGGTCACAGGACTGCTTGGACGCCTTTAATTCGCTCAAAGCCAGCTTGAGTTCTTGTTGGCGAGCGTGGGCGGAACGAGTTAAAGTCATGATTGAATAAGTAGGAGGAAACGTAAAAAAATTAAAAAAAAGATAGGAGAAGAAATTGGAGAAGAGAGTAGGTAACTGTGGCAGCAAGTTTAAGCTATTATAATATGAAAAGGGAAACAAATTAACAAAAAAATAGCTTAATTAGCGTGTGCTGTCACCAAACCAAGCAAGGTTATGTTTACGTTCTAAAGGTCTTTAGTTTCGTAAATAACCCGATTCAAAGGTAGACTCTTTATTAGCTGGTAAAATTATAGCACGCAAACAATATAGGTAATAGCAAGTAGAATATAAAATATTGTACCTGATATCGAGATGACAATGCAAAAATCCCCCAAGCCGGTACCTGTCACTGATTCACATAGATTTTAACATCAATTTGTACTTGTTATGTGAATCTAACACAAAAAGAACACACAATTAAACTTTTTAGTTGATGAGCAATTGGAAATATGCTTTAAAAACAAAGAAATTTAATATTTAAAGTATTAAATTAAAGGACATTTAAAAATCAGCTGTTAGCTGTAGTGTTGCCACAGAAGGAAAAAAAAAAAAAAAAAAAAAAAAAAATATGAAACGTTTTTCTAATCTCCCTAAACGAATTATTGGGTAAAATGATTAATAGGTAGTGCATGCTGTGGTCTGCTGTAAGTGAAGGAGTGTAACTACGTGATACTACTGTCGTCCATAATTTTTATAAAGAAATCCTCGCTAGTCAAGTGGTCGCAAGTGCTACTGCTGAGCATGACGTCTGGGGTTCGACTCCTGGGTCAAGAAAAGTGATATGGGGTTTTTCCATAAAAAAGTTCTGTGGAGCAGCTACGGAGTCTGGATGTGCCCGGTTGATGGCAATAGGCTCACCTCCTATTACATCGAACTATTAATGATAACTGGCGAAATATGGATACATCCACTTTTATATTTAAGTACATCTTTGATTATACCTTCGGAGACAACAGGTGTGATGTTTTATGTGATTATACTCTTGGCAAGACTGGCTGTTAGATTGGCTTCTGACCCTGTAACGATTGCCAAAGTTTTCGAAATGACAGGCGGAATCAACTAATCTCCTTTTTGAAGCATGGGGTCTAAGTATGTTAGGGATTCCATCCACGGAACCGAGATAAGCAATGCTTGTAGTCCTTGAAGATCGACCCGTTCCGCTGATATTAATTATGAAATATGATGACAAAAGTGACTTACAAATTAGGCCATTTCATTTTGATTGATTTATTGACCATTATTTATAAATTATAAAACGTTGTAAATACTTAATTTACAAGGGCAGAAACCTACTTCTCTAAAAAAACTAAAGATTCGTATTTAAATAAGATGAGGAAATATTAGAAGATGTGAATTTCTATGGTAATTTAAAGTGTGCCGGCAGTTAAATTTTGCCCATCCTTATAATGTCTTTTTAGGCAAGAATTTTGTGTTTTCTGTCATGGTTTACATAGAGATGAGGTCGTGGGTCAGTAGAAGTATCCAATTACTCTACGTATGGTCCCTTGGCACCCTTTTTTTTGGGTGGGAAATCATCAAATAACTTCCCCCGCTCTGGGCGGAGCGGGGGGAGTGTCAGACTTGTACTGACTAAAACCCACCTATGTTTCTTATATTGCCCTTTACTTTCCAGGGCCGCGGTGTCTCTTTCGAACAACCCGCAACCCCGGCAGGCGATGGCCCTGCCAGGCCTCTCTGCAACCAAGACCTTTATGCTTAGCAATAACGCTCGTGCTTGCCAACCTTCTTGGAGTTTGAATTAGGTTATAATAATTGATCCAGTTTTCTTTTTTTAATCTTCATACTAGAACAGAGGCTACATAATATAAACATATCAGACCATCCATCACGTTATTTTTTTTATGGTGCAACATTTTTAGACAGGTTTTGGCGTAATAATAGTAGCTTTCTAGTTATAAAAAAGTGTTAGGCTCATGCTTGTACAGTCACGAGAAATAACATCTATTACAATTACCACGATTCAAAACCGTGTGTACAGTAAACAGTATGCGTAAAAAACGGTTCCCAATTTCAGATAAGACTTATTGCTTAAACGCAATAAGTCTTATCTGAAAATTATCTTCGCTTCCAAAATATTATGTTCATGAAACCGTTAAATTTTAATAAATACAGAAAGAGGTAATATTAATAACAATAGTGGTACATAGGCTGCTTAAATGCAATAAAGTATTCTCTACCAGTCAATTTTTGGGAATACATTTTGAAAAACAAAAAAAAGACGAGAAACTTAACAGTAATTACTATGACTTTTAATTGGTTAGAAACTTTTCTTTGAAAAGTTAATTTGCTTTCAGCTTTTTTAATACCAAAGGGTAGCATGTTATTGCCCGTGACTGTACCATTAAATAACTTTTTTGAATAGAGCAAGTGGTCTACTTTTCCGTATTCTCTTGCTACACGTAGGTAAGTATGTTTTCATGGTATTAGCTAAGAATGAAAGAAAGTTACTATCCCGTTTTTTTTTTCAGACTTTAAGTCATATTTGAGGCCTTAGCACTAACTAAACGAAAACAAACGTATTCAACGTATTTTAATTGAAAAAGCATCCTTATAGCATAGCCCAATAAGTCTATTCCAACAAATAATATACGAGTATATAAGAAACGAGCTTAGGTTATGTCAATTGAAAGTCGTTACGCTAAACTCAACGTTTACTCAACGCGATTATGCTAGGCCCACCCATCTCTGACAACGTGGACTCCAGACGTGTTCCAAAATTCTGAAACACTAAAATGTCTCGCCTTCCAGTCGTGACAAGTACTAGTAACACTTATTGTATTCTAACATTGCTGGTAGGTTACAGACTAAGTTTTGTAAGGTGATGACTTTCGTCACAGGTTTAATGAAATCCTCGCTATTTTGAATCTTGTGGTCAACTGATGACTGAACGAAGCAAGCAAGTGTTAAAAAACAACTGAAATACATAGAGATGAAGATGAGAAACGTAAATAGACATAGATATCCGTTGACACTAACTCAAACATTAGTATAATTTTACAGGAACGTACTTTTTATTTTATTTTATGTGTAACAGTCAATCAACAAAATAATTTATGACACATTGAGACATGAAAACAACACAATATATAAATCTTATATTAGGTAAACGAAGTTTGAATCGTTTGCAACTCCTATAAACGATCGCCTTGGATTATATTTTCATATTCATTTTAATGTGAAGCAATGGTCCCGTGGCAGATGGTTTTCTAGACCTTTGAAACACAGTTTCCCTTGCATAATCATAGAAAACGATGTTAACGAGATCAGTACAAAAATTAACATAATATATTTTAGCATCGGTAACGTAGAGGATACAGCGATGTCCGTTCGAGTTTGTATCTAATGAATTCATAGGCGTTCTTGGAAAGAGCGAGTTGTATAAATATGTGGGGCCGTCCGATGTCACAGCACAAGCTACCGACACTCGGAAGGGACAACAACTAGCTCGTTTTATTTTGGCTGGCTGCAAAGCGATTAGCTAAAAGCCATGGCATTTGTTGTAAGTTTATAAACATAACTCAATACCATAAAACAATAACTTCAGCTAACTCCTTCACATACTAATCATACAAACATTTGTTCCAGGTCAAACTGCTCTTCCTGTCAGCGTTGGTGTACAGCACTAATGGCGGATATTTAAATGGACAGCACCATAGCCCAGACTCATTCCTGTCATCAGCGTTAAATTCTCCGTCAGCTTCGTTCGGGAGCCCCTCCTCGTCGTATGGACCACCAAACCATGGCGGCGGTGGCGGTGGACATGGGCAACAATCCGTGACCATTGAAGAGCATGTGGTAGAAGATCATCCAGTACTGAATACAGCTTCTCTTCCCGGTATTGGCTCCATCGCTGCTTCTGCATCCTTCGGTGGTGACTCCCTCGCCGGCGGTCACGGGCATTACTCCGGTGGACACGGACATGGTGACGGTGGTCATGGAGGCAATGGAGGATATGGACATGGAGGCAATGGAGGATATGGACATGGATCTTCCAATCAAGGATCCTACATAAGCGGACCTTCCGCCTCTGGACCTGGTTCTGGACCAGGCTACGGTTCTGGCCCTGGCTACGGTTCCCTCTCATCTGGCCTGTCTGCTCCCGGCCCATCAGGCAACGGATACTCCGACGGCAGCCTACTCCTCGACTCAAACCTCCCTGGACCTGGAAACGGTGGTAACGGCATTGGACCAGGTACACTTGGAGCCCCACGTGTGATTGGTACTACTGTTAACGTCGGCCGCCCAGATGCTGCGTCTACAAGATACGAGCTCCAATCGGTCATTCAGAACATTATTCGTCGTATCCCTATTGAGGTAACCCGTCACATCCAGGTTGCTGTGCCACAACCCGTCCCCGTGCCCGTCCGTCAGGAAGTCAAGGTTCCAGTGCCCCAGCCCTACCCCGTTCCCGTTGAAGTTGTGAAGCACGTTCCATACCCCGTGTACAAGACTGAGCACGTGCATGTTGAGAGGCCAGTCCCCGTCGAGGTCGTCAGAGAGGTTCCATTTGAAGTCATCAAGAAAGTCCACATCCCTGTTGACAGGCCATACGAAGTAATCAAGAAGGTCCATGTGCCTATTGAGAAGCACGTTGAGGTCCCAGTCCCCGTGTGGAAGCCCTACCCGCTCCACATCATCAAGCACGTCACACACTACAAGAAGAAGAGCTGCTGCTGGTAAGGCATAGCCTTGTTCTTCAAACAGCTGGTGACCCTACCAGCAACAGTCGTGATCATACCAAATAGTCAATAGAATTGTAAATACTTTGATAGTCATTAGTTTGTACATGTAAATAGATGAAGATAAAACGTATCGTTTTACAACTTATTTTGTTGTTTCTTTTCGCCCTTGTCTTTAACATAGCAGAAATAAGATAAATATTTTAGCCTCATGTTTCGCGAAACGAGTCTCGGTCACCGTAGTTGTTGGGCGACGGTGAGCAATGGGTTGCGCACCGTTCGCCAGTCTAGTGATGCCAGGCTGTGTAGATGGCGTCATTGTGTTCTAGGCGCGCCTTAATGAGATGACATCAAAGCAGAGGCGCTCGCTAGGGCCTCTGCTTGCCGAAACACAAAGGGCAAATTAAGGAATATTTATTTATTTATAATAAGCACACCAACAACACGGTTACATACAAAGAAATAGAAAAGAACTAACATATAAAAACTGCATTTCGGTAACCATGCAAATAACAGGTATGCATGACATATAACATGATAAATATTAGAGACAGGATTATGTAACAAAAATTGTGTCAAATAGATCCAAAACTAGTATGGATGGGTTTTGGTCAAAAAAAGTCTGACACTACCTACCTTGCGCTTCGACATAGTACGATATGTTCAGGTTTAGCCAACGTTATTATTCAAGATACCAACATTCCATTAATTTGGACAAAGCTGTGGGAAACTTCATATGACAGTGTTTTCGTTTCAAATGACATTAGTTACAAGACGTTGTCAGATTTCTGTCAGCTGTTTGGTTTACTTAATCTTTAACCTGCTAAGTTGATTAAGTAATCATCAGACTAATTTTAATAAGAAAGTTTTAGTTTTGAAATAATCTCGAAGCTTATTTACATTTTCCTAAATCCGCTACTACTTAGTAAACCAGGACATTTTAGTAGATGACTGTGAGTGAGTGAATGGCAATGATAGATCTTAGATTTACATAAAAAAAACAATCTTTATTTAAACAAAAAAGTTCAACATTTCTTGAATCTAGAATGCATAAATTTGTGTGAATCTGCAAGACGGGAATAAAAGGGATCCTAGTTTGGTAATCCTCAGCGTTTTCTCTACCTGCATCAAAGGTCATTAATGGCTCCATAGTTTATTTTTCAATCCCATTTAGGTGATCAGTACATGTTCAACAAAAACCATCACCATTGAAAGAAAAAAGAAACATTTATTTAGGTTGAAGCTGAAGCTCCTTTTCAAAAATGTTGACTAGATTATTTATGTGCTTTCTCGTCATCAAGAACTATTTGTAATTATGGCTATGTGTAAATATCCCAAGCTCTGTAGTAGATAAGACCTGAGTTATTGTTTACAATCAAGCAACAGAAACAAATCCTCAACAGCCAATATATTTATCACCTAGTTTGTATTCATTCCATCTCATAGAGTAGACAATTATATAACTCTATGACAAAAGCCAATAAACTTAAGACGAGAGTGAAATTAAATGAGATAATATTACAATCAATTTTATTATGCTAATTCAATGCCCAGATGTGGAATAATCAAACGAGTTTTGATGTAATCGCAGCCCACATAGTGATGGAATGTTCCGGTACAATTAACTATTGCAGCTTTATTGGGGACTGTTTACGGCCTATCAAATCTGTGTTACGTATTACAGCGTGGCAAAACAAAATCTTTCTTTCTTCTTATATCAAAAATTCTTGTGTCACAGTTTTAGTTGCTATACTCCTCCGAAACTATGAATTTTTAACTGCATATTCGGTAGGTCTGAGAATAGGTCGTATTCCATTTTTCATACCCGTCTATGTCCGTCTCCAGGGTCCCAACTATCTCTGTACCAAAATTCATCAAAATCGGTTTAGCCATGTAACAAACAAACCCACTTTCGCTTGTATAATATTAGTAAGGATTAATACAGAGCTTATGGTCGTTTATAAGACGATGAACGACTGAAGTAACTGATTAATATTAAATTATAGGGTCAGATGTAGGACCTCAAAAGGGTTTGTGCTTCTGATTATTATAAAAGGCTTAGTTAAGAATCATAAGAATGAAATATTAGAAATACTTTCCTATTGTAGACTTTATCTCAGTGAGTCATAGATAGAAAGCGCATAATAAATACAAGGAAGTCCTAAGGTCAATCCCTGTGTCTTAATAAAGTGAAAACATTTCAATTATCAGATAACTTTTCAGATATACTAGTCATGGTTACTACTGTGTCTAGTTATTATATGATGGACTACGTGCCTATCGCATAGCAATAAAACATCATACAGCAGTTCAATTATACCTAGCAGCTTATACATACTGCTATCGCAATCGAAAAGAAGAATGGCTTTTTTTTGCGGATGGGAAATCATCAAATAATTTCCTCCGCTCAGGCTGAACGGGAGGGTGTCAGAGCTTTACTGATTAAAACCACTGTTGATGTTGTGTGTGTGAAGGGTTCAGGGTGCTCTTCAATGATCCTTTTATTTATTAATTTGAATTTTATATTTATATTGTTGCATTTACATTTTGTTTTAAATAAAATTAGGGAGCGATGATGAACCGACTACCATCTTCTTTTTGTCAATCTGTTCGATTGGAGATCGATCACGTGGGCCGGATATCCTCGTCGTTACTTCCAATCAGCGATCCCTCACCTTCCGTCGAGCTTTGATGAACTTGAAACTGGAGGGTGCCGCAAGTTTCTATAAAACGCCGATAGATGGCGGTGGTTATTTCCGGAAGTCGGTGGCTTTTGTTGGTTTCGTTGACTTTTTTGCCACCGACTTCCGGAAATAAAGTTATTTTCCACCTTTTTGATTTTTTTTGGAAGTCGGTTTTATTTTTTGCAAAAAAGTTTTTTATTTCATAATTTTTAGTTATAGTATCATGATATAACTAAAAATGCAAACACGGTTATTTTTAGCTTTTTAGTGCGTAGGTCCCGTCTTAAATACAAGCTTTTCCACATCACGTTATAGTATTAAATACTATCTAAATTATGCTTTAGTTTAAAACCAATTCAGAAATCATATGCATCATCGCCTATGGGATACAGCTGATACTGAACTTGATCTGATGATTATGTTTCTTAATGACTAGGTGAGGGGTGGGGTACGGGCACCCTGCTCCCACTCGCCTGCCTACCCTGGCGAAACCCATACTTATACATGTGATTGCAGCAATCACGGCAGATTTGCTGTCATTTATTGAAGAGTTCCGTTGTATATCACTGAAGATCTATTACCAAATTAAAATACAATCACCTCAAAAAACTGCGATGACCTTCCAAATCATAGTACATAGCGTTTTTTGTTCATTTGTCTTCGACAACTTAAATACGTATATCATCAACGTACACGAAGTCAATCTAATACGCATTATTAAAGATAACTCAAAAACTACTGGCCGGATCTTGATATTTTTTTTATGAGACCAAACGACAACCACCAGCTTTCGAATAAAAAAAGAATTATCAAAATCAGTTCACACAGACCAGAGTTATGGGGTAACAAACACAAAAAAAAATACAGTCGAATTGAGAACCTCCTCCTTTTTTGAAGTCGGTTAAAAATTGACCAATTATTGAGTAACGTTTTAGCGAGGTAGGCCTTCAGAAAAAGATTTTACCGTTAAACCGATATCTACACCGTATAAAGTTTCCCCGTGGGTACTTAAGACACTAGTGGCATTTTTGACAAAATTCTCTGTAGGAACTTATCGACATTCAACGGGTTGTGTTTTGGTGCTTCTTGGGTTTGAGTAAGTATTGTAAAGTTGTATGGCAAAGCTAAGGACATGGTCATACCGCAGCCAGCAAAGCTAACACAAGTATAAGTAAAACTGTAGAGAAAATCTTATGACATGGTCATACCACAACCAGTAAAGTTGACACAAGTACAAGTAAAGCAGTAAATAAAAGCTTTTAACATAGTGATTTTTTTTGTTTGTTTGATAGGGTATATATACTTCCTAGGTGGTCCTATATCAATTTTATTTATATTGCTTTGATAGTTTATGAGTTACCGTCTAAAATACATTTTTTTATGTCTATATGAATGATCTGCTAATCTTTTAGTAACAATCGAAAATGAATACTCGATAAAAAAATTGTGATATATAATAAACACCTCAACAAAGGCTAGGGAACAAGATGACCCCAATTATTTTTTTTTTCGTGTAAATCTTGTTTTGCAAATAACTGGCAGCAAATAAATAAAAATAGAATAAAGTAGATTACAGAGTTGTTCGAAATTTAAAAATAAATTTAAATAAGTAATGATTTTCGAATATGGAGGGAAAACTTTTAAAAGTGTTTGATTGTGCAGTTTCTCTGAGGCAAAATAAAAATTATTTTCTTTGATTGTAAATAACGTTTATTATCAATAATACGTCTTTTACGTATGGTTTGAGCATTTTTGTGACTGTAGTCATCATGGCATGTCGTCATCGCGAAGAGATGTTAAGAGCTGTTAGTATGCTGCAAGCTGAACGAACTCAACGCGACGTAGCGGATGCTGTCAACACCCAACCAAGCGTAATTTGCAGATTATGGGCACGCTACAGGTCTACAGGGGATGTTGCCGAACGTCACAGGGGACGAAATAGGGTTACTACCCAGCGACAAGATCGTTTCTTGCAAAATTCCGCAAGGCGGCAACCCACGATTACTGCTCGTCAGTTGGTCGCAAGCCTCCAGTCTCAGCATCAAGTGGTTAATAGCGATCAAACTGTCAGGAGAAGACTACACGAAGCCAATCTTCATGCTCGCAGACCGCTTGGGGTTCCAGCTCTTCGACGTGGAAATCGAGGTCGTCGCTTATTGTGGGCTAGCGCACATTTACAGTGGACCGACCATCAATGGGCACGGGTTCTGTTTTCCGACGAATCTCGCTTCGGTTTTCATCCTGATTCGAGAAGAGTGCGTATATGGCGAGTTCCTGGACGTCGGAGTCATCTCCAGAATCCGCAAGAAGTTCATCCTTACCAAGGTGGAACAATCATGGTATGGGCTGGAATTCGCCTTGGTGGAAGGACCGACCTCGTTTGGATACGGGGCAATTTGAATGCAAACCAATACATTCAGGAGATTATACACCCCATGGTAATCCCTCATCGATAGCAGTTCGGTCAAGATTTTATGTTCATGCAAGATAATGCACGGTCACACACCGCGAGGGTAGTGGTCAATGCGTTAAGCGAGCACAATATTACGACGTTGGAATGGCTTGCTCAGTCTGCCGACCTCAATCCCATAAAGCATGCCTGGGATTTGCTTGGGAGAAGAGCTTTCAGTGATTCTTTGGAAAATCTAAACACTGAAGAACAACTTTTTTTACACCTTCGCAGTGTATGAAGCCATATTCCACAGACGATGATTGACAATCTCATACTAAGTTTGCCACGCCGTTGTCGAGCTGTTGCTAATGCTTTAGGAGGTCCTACAGATTATTAAAAACGTTTAAAGTAAGGTTAATTACTGTATTTCTTACTACCTCGTTATTTTTGTGCCTAATCATAGAAGGTTGTAATACTCAATATTGGCACTATTCAATTCTTTCTTTAAAAAAATAAATTTTTAATATGAGAATGTTTTTATTAAAATTTAAATTAAAAACGGTATAAAAATACCCTTCTATTGCTATAAACACTCACTATTACAAGAAAGGGTTTTTAAATAAAAACTAGAAATGTCCTTGTTCCCTAGACTTTGTTGATGTGTGTATCATTGTAACTAAAAATGCTGAAATTAAAAACCTTTTTGTAAAAAAAAACTGAAAAGTGGAAAATAACTTTACTTCCGGAAGTAGGTGGCAAAAAATCAATGAAACCAACAAAAGTCACCGTTTTATTTTTTACAAAAAGGGTTTTTATTATGTTACGCCTCTCTGCAAGAAAATATCAAATACGGATCATACATCACGTAGGTAGTCATGAATTTACACGGATACTGATCGGAATTTGTGTTATGGATATAAAGAGGTGTGGCAATGAACACCGTTACACATAATCAGTGACAAACTGTAAATCTGTGAGTCATCTGAATTAGAACCTTTCTTTATGCAATGGTTTCGTATGAAGGAGATTTGGCATTGGAATACATTTGGAATGTATCTACGTCCGGTAATTTCTTCCCATCACCTAGATCGACCTGCCTGCTCTTTTCAAAACATTGGAAAAAACTGGATGTTTTAGAACCAAAAATTAGACAACGATTACCGAAGGGGAGGTGCTGGTATCCACCAATTTGCTCTGTTCCCGCGTGCTAACTTATATCCAACAATGACGGCATTATAGCCTGCTATGTTTTTATTCTTTCTTTCTAGCCTTTACCCAACTATGTCTTGGTCGGCTTCCAGTCTAACCGGGTGCAGCTGAATACCAGTATATTAAGTGAAGCGACTGCCTATCTAACTTCCACAACCCACTTTCGGGTCGCTGACTACATGAGCAATATAGCAACATCACCAATTCCATGGCGTGTAATTGAGGAGAAAAAAAATATATTTTTCTAGTTCTGAATTTTATGGACAGTCACTGAAAAGTTCACATGTTCCCTGAGAAAATAATAAAGGCACCAATCCACCATTCTACTTAAATCTTCACTTTGTTTGCAGCTGAGCAACGACACGTTACCGTTCAAATATGAGTAGGCGCTAATGCTACTTTTAAAATATAATAGGATATGCCTATTCTAGAACATTATACCAAAAACTTTCCTAAGATTAATCTCATCATCATTCTCCTGACCATATGATACCCTATTTGGGTTCGTCTATTAGGTACTCGTCATCTCACCAGTCACCTCCGTCCTAGCCATATTTTTCATATAGTCCATCCTTTCGTCCATTAACAGATTCAGAAAAAAATACATTAATCTTAGTAACTAAGATTAATGTATTTTATAAAATCCTCTAAAACGCCTTGTAACGGGTTATCCGTTTCAAAAGGACTCCAATGTTTGTCATTGTCAAAACATTGGAGAACACAGCAATAAACAAACGAAATTCACCTAGAATTTGTATTAAATATCTTGTAAGTTTTCAGTTAAAGTTTATTTTTTTAGGGTCATTTGACCATTACATGCATCCTTAATAAACCATAAGCTCTCTCTCTTGTTACAACATGTTTGGGTTTTAGTCAGCAAAAATCTGACACGGGGATTGTCAGACCTGTTTTGCCCAGAGCTTGGGCAGTTATTTGATAACTTCCCAACCGCTAAAAAAGCTCTCTCAAGTAAAATTATCTTGCTCAATATAACACCCACAATCCCACATCATCATATTATTTTGAATACATCGTCATCATCTTGTCTCGAAGGTAGTAAAAACGGATGAATAACTTGTTTTTGCTGCGGTATTTACGTCAAATCAAGATAGTTCCGAATAGACGGAAATTGGATAAGAGGATGTCTAAACCAGTTTTCAACAGTATTACTTAACAGATTAATGGCATTTCAATAAACCGCGAACATTTTTGATAGTCTCCTAATTAAAAATGGACAGCAAGACACGAATGGTCTCCTCTCGGGGGGTCGCGGCAAAAGTTTATATAAAAGCGAGGAAGCAAAAATGATAATGAACCATTAGATTAGGTAAGCTGCAGTTGGGTGCACCCCTGTTGAGAATTTAATAGATTTAGAAATAAAAATAAAATAATGCAGTTGATTAGTGCAGAACTGGTTTGAGTTCAATGACACATCCATGTGTAATTTAAAAACAACGATTAGAGACTACAATAAATCTAAATCTTTGTCTTCTTATTTAACTTTGACACAACAAAGCTGCAACTTCGAGAAGTGAGATGTGCTAACGAATTAATATTAGGTATGTATACCTACCTATTTACTATTTCTGACGAGATTGTAACTGGTTTTCATGCTATTGTTATGAATGTTAGGCTGGGTGTAAGCTCCCCCTGACTGCCTAGCTTTATCACTTTGATTTATAGTCGGTTCTCTTCGTCATTTTTCGGGCTTATTTCGGGTCGCCGCGTCAGTTACTTGGGATTTTGGAATGATGAGCGTAACCTATTGGCAGTAGCTTTCAAAAGCGTTTAGCATTTCTCCAATGTCTTTTATCAGACATTAGTTTGTCAATAGTTTTTGAAATATCTGATTGACTGATTTTTTTTACTTTTACCTCATAGTGATCAAGTTAAATATTATAACTAGCTGTGCCCCGGCATGCGTTGCAATGCAATTTTCTACCTTTCTACCTACCCTATCTTTCAAGTTGGATCAAACTGCACACGGTGTGCAATATTAATTTAAAATCGGTTAAGTAGTTAAGGAGTCCATCGCGGACAAACAGCGTGACACGTGATTTATATTAAGATTATCTTGGCTGCTGTCTACCTCGGCCCTTTGCGCTAATGTATGTCATCGTTGATGACAGACAACCATTAAAACATTCTTCTCCTCGTTCTCGATGGAGTTATCCACGTTTTATTTAACTGCCATTAACACCAATTGAATTACATGATCAAGCAATTTTAAGTACTTATCTTTAATTGTGAAACAATGCTTGATAGCGGTGTTCAGTAACACACATGTAATGTAAATAATATTCACTATGGTTTAAAGATCCTTTTTTATCTCTAATGACTACAACTTTCACCAAAATATTAATAAGATTGCGATGGTGTTGAATATTGATACAAACCACACTATGATTTCATAAACGTAATCATTACGGAAGTATTCGACCGTCATAGTTACTAATCTATTGAATTTATGTATGTGTGGGATACTTATATAAAATGTTGTTCTTCTTCATTATAGTGCAATCGACCAAGCACGGCTCAACAGGTCAGAGACTAGTCAGCCAATAAACAGCAACCATGGGGATACCCGTAAGTAAAACAATCAAATATACAAAATTTAATCAAACATTGTTCTAGAAAATTTTGACTAACAAAAACATTTCTTATTTTCAGAAATGGTGCTTGATAGCACCAATTTTCCTGTTCTCTGTGAGAGCAGGGCTACATGATGTCGTCGCACAATCATTCTATGAGGAACCACAGTCTTCATCACCAGCGCCGGTAAACACGCAATCTCAACAACCTGATCTCATAGGAATGAAAGAAATTGTACTATTCCTGACACCTGAACAGGTAGAAACTTTACAAGCAGCTGGCGCAGTAGTTCAACCTTACCCAGAATATGAAAATGCTTTTACTGAACTACAACAACAGTTCCAGCAAAGTATTGAACAACAAAATGTACAACGATATCAAACCTGGATGAGTCCAGCCGAAGCACATAAAGATGATGATGAAATACAAAATTACTACAAGCTCTTAAACATTCAAGAAATTAATGATGATTTGACATTGGAAAAGCAGAGCTCTAAAGGTAGCCTAGAAAAGGTTACAACAACTACTCCACGTTACAAAAATACTAAGGCACGACAACAATACAAAGAAAAAGAATATTCCACTCCTTATGTTCCTAAAAAAAACAGAACAAAAATTTCTAACCAAAATAATAATGCGGAAGCGTACGTTCGTTTTCTACCTAATTATGAACATGAAGTTCTACAAATGATCCCTTATCAGGCGGTGCCCATATCTCCGTATCAATTCGAGGCAGTTCAATCGATGTTTTTTCAAGCAAATGAAGAAGCCAAACAAAATGCACATTCTCAAGCCAATTATATGGCTCAACAAATTGCATTTAATGTAGGAAATGCTGACGCATCGCAAAATGCATTTATTGTTGCAAGTACAGAGGCCCAACCAAATGCAGTGCAAGCTCAGAACAATGCATTTATTCAAATAAATACTGAAGGATATCCAAATACATTTTCTCCAGTAAGTACTGAGGCGTATGAAAATGCATTTTCACATGGTAATGCGGCGGCCCAACAGAATATATTTTCTCAAGAAAACGGAGAAGTTCAACAAAATGCGTATGCTCAAAAAACCACAGACGCTCAACGAAATGCATTCACTCAAGTTAATACTGAGGTGCAAAAAAACGCATATTCTCAAGAAACTGCAGAAGATCAAAGAAGTACAAAGAGTCAAACAAATACAGAGGCTATATTAAATGCGTATTCTCAAGAAACTACAGAAGCACAGCAAAATGCATATTCACAAGGACAACATAATACAGATTCTCAGACAAACACGGATCAAAAAACTGCATACATAATAACAAAAACAGAAGCCCCACAAAATGCTTTTTCTCAAGGCTATACAGTAACTCAACGAACTGCCTTTTCTCAGGCAAGTACAGAGGCTCAACAAACTGCAAATAATGTAGAAAATACAGAGCCTCCCCAAATTGCGTTTACTCAACGAAATACATTGATTCAAGAAAATGCAAAAACGGTAGCAAATGTTGAAGCTGAACGAATTGTTTATTCGCAAGCAAATGCGCTCGCACAAGGAACTACAAGTACAGACGCCCAACAAGTTGCCCACACTGAAGCAACTACAAAAGCTCGACAAACTGCATACACTGAAGCAAGCACGAAAGCTCAACAAAAAACATATTTGCAAATAAACAGAGAAAGCCAAAGAAACCTGTATAAACCATCAAGACCATCTCGAGTTCAACTACCAAAGGGATCTAAAAAACCTCAAGGACTTGAAAAACCTACAACGCCAGTGACTACACCAAGACCCACGCAAACAGATAATGGCAAAACATTTGTTATATCCCAGGGTACGAAAGAATTTAAAGAAACTCTGAGTTCGATTGAAGGACTACCACCATTACTACCGCTTACACCAATTATACCATTGGAAGAACCTCAAACAAAGCCACCTGTTACCCCAGCGCCACCGGCACCTACGGTACAAACTAATATTTTATACCAAGATAAACTCTCCCTCCTGTTGGCTCCGCTCTTCCAACATCAAACAATAACTGATACTATATCACGACAAAAAGAAGAACTACTTAAAAACGAGTTTAATATTCGTACTAAGTTACAAAAAATGAAAGAAACGCCTCAATATTATGATCAACGAGAGTACGACGCTGAAATAGAAAAGTTGACCAAAAACTTTGGAGAGCAAAACGCTTTAGCGAAGATTGATGCTGCCACTTCGACTGTTTCTCCTTCTCCTACAGCATTTGTAAATCGAGGATCAGAAACTCCTAAAAAACGGCCGGTAGAATTGGTGAAAAGTACAGAAGTTCCAATGCTAGTTCGGATTCCGAAGCCTCATGAAGTGAAAATACCTGCACCATATCCGGCGCCTTTAGAATTTATGCGACCTTTCTGGGTTCCTAAACCAACAGTTGAAGGGAAACGTCCCGTTGAAGGAGTAAGGAATGTTTATTTTAAAGTAGATAGGCCTCACATAAACCCAAAGTTTGTTCCGTATACAGAAAAACAAAAGATTCCTGTGATGATTCCTATTAATGCGGAGCATCTAACGATACTTCGTCACATTTGGGAACATTAATACTAAATTTGTAGTTTTAAAGACGTCGATGCTGGTTGAACTGATAAAAAGACTTTTTGTTAAGTTTATAATAGAACTAAATTTATTTTTTATTGTAGTTTAGTATTGTTAAATTCGAGTGCAATATTGGTGCCATTGATTGAGTATTATTTGTATTTAAAATTATGAATGTTGTTGTAATTATTATATTAAATTAAATGAGTTGATTTTGACAAAAACTGCATATTTTATTCAGTAACGCCTGGTTAATAATTACTTCGTGTGTTGTGGCTTGCTATCACAGCCATGCTTGCAAAACTAAATAAGTAGGCGCTATCAAAAGCATGCAACTTTATTTGTATATGTAATTTATAAGTAAATGTTATGGTTGAAGAAAATTTTTGACATGATATTATGGTAAAGACTATGTTTAATGTTAAAGTAATGATGACTGGTGTAGTTACATTTTGAAATCATTATCTCGAATGCTCATGAGAAACGAATTTTTCAAAACAAATTAACATCTACGTATATACATATGCAACGGTGTTTATGAAGTATAATTTATAATTTATACAATCATCTCTTTAAGACTGAACTCATAGAGACTCCCAAATCTTTCTAATACGTGTGGGATTCTTCAAAAGATGTCCTCCGTGGTGAGGAGTTTGTCACTCTTGCTGACTAAAACTGCTTGGTGTCCTATCTCGTCTTGTCGTACTTCTGACACTTCTGACGCAATTGCACTCTCCACTATCACCCCAGCAGAGACTTCCTAATCCTGCATCAACCAACTATCCTTAAAAACCAATATTAATCAACCGGATACCAAAGCATAAAATACCAAAAATCAGCGAAAGCACAACTTTTTAAACTAGGAAATTAATATTTTGATTGCTATGTTCCGTAATAGAAATTGCAAAATACATTTGGAATATCTGATTCTGTATATCATTGGGTAGAAAGCGGAGCTACCTACAGTGTGAATACGAAATCGTTGAGTCTACCAGGAAGCTGCGATGTCGCGTTTTAAAATCACAAGATTTGTATTCACCGCTGTTGCATAAGTCGGTCGACTTGTAACATCGCCCCACATAAAATGTATTTTATGGTTTAGTTTGGGTAATTTATTCATAAAAAGTTTGGATGTTTTTATGGTAACAAAGGTGATAGATATCAAATGGTTTGTTTTTAGAGTTTTAGAGACAAATTCACTCTTTGCACCATTAAACTAACGGAATTAATTAACATCATCTCTGTTACAATTATTTTATTTCAGTCAGTAGCTCATTAAACAATACATTGTCTTGTTCAGATATTCGGTAGCTATTGTAATTTAACCTAGTATAACGCTTACGTTATCGTAAACTTGAACTCAACTTTAACATAATATTTATCCAACGCGTCCCTCAAAAGGTCCATTGTTTTCTAAGAAAACAGGAAGTTCCATAAGCTATTCATTGACTACCTTACTACAAAGCCAGTCCTATTGGAAAATACCAAAATCACACGTCAACACAATTACTGAAACCACGCACATTATCAAAAGGAAGTTATAAAATGCATCTCTTTCTTTACATAATAAAAAGTGTAAACTAGGCCACAGTAGTGTGACAGAAGTGTGGTGTAGTGTGAACAGCATTAGCTTTTATTACGTCATCATAATTATGACGTTGACACTCGGAACTGGAGCGAACTTAATTGGTACGCACTTAGAATATCATTATGGGTAAGAGTAAAGTGAAGCCAGTACGGTGTGTAGACGGAGAATGCTGTGCGTACTTCCCTTAATTATTGGGAAATATAAAATAAATTTCTAACCAATTTTTTTCTGTTATACCTAATTCAATGTTATTGTTTCAGGTTGGATTTTTATTATGTTTTTCATAAATCGACGTTTTTAAACGTTTGCGGTTATTTCCAGAATTCAAGGCAGTTACATGGTGAATTTGTCAGTAGAAAGGCTTTTTTATGTTTTGTGGAGAATAGGAAAATGTAAATGATTGACTCAGCTTTTACAATACATCTGTAAATCTGTCAAAGTTACCTATAAATCATAGGAACATACTGTATAAAATGTCTCAAGATTTAAGGCCTATAAAATCGTGAGTCAAGCAATTTTCTCACGCGTATTACGTCAAGTATCTACCTAGATAAGTAATAGTTATGGTTTACTATTATTTCCTTATATAAGGAATATACATAGCGTCGATATCGTGACTCACAAGTCGGCAATTTAAATGAAATAAGAGCACACTGCCGACAGCGCCTTTCACACTTTCTTCGGCTAGCGTTAGTTAGTCAAACTATGTTTTGGTTGATATACTGTGATTAGAGTCTATTACTATTGGTATTTATTTGGCTGTGTTCCTATGTGCATGATATAAAGGAAAATACTGCAAAAGTAGTTCTTTTTTGTCCCTGTCCTGTTCCCCAACGATTGCCGTCAAATATCGTAGTTCTAGTGTAACTAGTTCAGTTAAATAAGCAATCATGTAAACCAGATTCCCAATAATGAAACATATGTTGTAACTCTATTAAATCATAGTTATGTGACCACTATGATCGATCCTTTATGCGAACTACGGAGCGATAATCAGCCGGTAACAATTATATGAGCCGTCAATGTAAGTACATAATTACCAATTAACACATGACTGTCGATATCTAGGCATGGTCTATTGGAGCAGAAGAATACCGATTGTAACGTAAGGTTATGTGGATAAGCAGAACTTGATGTTTCAAATGCAAAGACCAATGTAAAAACAAACACTTTTATTAATATCACAATTTCTCTGGGACTCAATTAACGATCGCCTAGTCACAATAATTACTATACGAGAATCAAGCGAGAAAACAATCACACGAACAAGCAGTCGGTCAACTCTAAATAGCACCACGCAGTACTTTCTAACACCTAACGGAACTGTTTCATAATTTAATTGCCACGTAGTGCCGAGAATCCATTACGATAAAAAATCAAGACCTATAAACAATTTCCTAAATACGAATTTAGAATTAATCCTAGATCAGGTACTTTTTGAATCTACAAGAAACATTTAAACTGCATAACGTAAGCTGAATACATATTAGTCTCAAGCTACGATCTAACCTTATGTGTACTAATATCAACAGGAGAGAGATAGACTTTAGTTTCTTCAGACGTTGGAGTGGTCTCCACGCTGGTATGCTCGTGGTAAAGTCTAAGTTAAATGCAGTTAATAGCTCTCGTATTTGTAGCCCTCGCCGGAGTCACCAGCGAGCGCATGCCCTGCCTCCGCGTAGTAGTGTCCCTCGGCTTCGGGTTGGGCGACCTCTGCGTAAGCTTTAAGGCCCTCACCGCCGCCGTAGCCTTCGAATCCACCATGGCCGCCTTCAAAGCCTCCGTGACCACCTTCGAAACCTCCGTGACCACCTTCATAGCCGCCGGAGAGGTGCTCGTAACCTCCTTGCTCGAAGCCACCATGCTCGAAACCGCCGTGCTCGAGAGCCGCGGCATGATCGGTGTTATGCCTGTCGTCTTCTAGCACGAGACCACCGCCATGTTTGTGCTCGGTCTCGGGGTGGATCAGCTTCAGGTTCTGCTCAGACTTGCCCTTCTCGAGCGGGTGCTTAAGAAGATGACTGTGCTCTTTCTTCACGTACACGGGGACTGGGTGGAAGTGCTCGAATTTGATGGACTGGTGTGACTTGGCATGTTCATGCTCAACTTGATGATGGTGTCCCGTTTCGCCAATAAGAGCATGGTCGTATTTGGCCTCGAGTTGGGGAGCCTCCTGGTGGACGACTCCAGGGTAGGCAGCCACCACGGCCAAGAATCCCAGGAAATACTGTGTAAGAAACAAAAATAAAGATTTAATGACAAGTCGTTTGAAAATTATCTAAGCTGGTCAAAACAACATGTAGGCTCAACCATAATCGTGCAGCAATAGCGGACGTCGAGCTGCCAATTAATAACCGAAGAATCGTCGATAAAACGCCGAGCTATATGTTATTAACCAATTGCGCTGCGGGCACTAACTCGAGGAACAGAGCCAGTCTGATTTATGTAACGCGAAAGACTTCCTATGAAGCCAAACGACGTGTTATCAGGAAGAATTGCTCTTATAGATGCTTCACTGGACTCGTTCATCAGTGCGTTCAATCAATGAGGTAAATATTCCGTGTTTTAGTACTAATTCGGTGTAATAGGCTAATTAACATATTAAGCACAGTCCAATTAGCACTACCACGTGATAACAATGAGTTAGTTAACGATTGTTGCACTAGGTGGACGATTTCAGCAATAGCACTTAGATATCACAAATGTTGAATACACAATTACGCACATGGTAGTACATTTCGGCGGTGGATGACTGTGGAACACCTGACTCCACGAGAGGGTGGTGGGTAATGCTAGCATTTGTAATTTGCATCGTATTTATACTCGTTTTCACTTAGCGGCCGGTGTGTGCGAGTGCTCTTGCTGCAGTTACGTGTGCGCGGTGCGGCGCATTGTCAGTCTATCGGAGTCTCAATTAGAACAATTGATAGAAATTTGTTGGGAGATTTATAGAAAAAGCACACGATAGCGACAACATTAGCATATTTTGTCTTATGTTTCCATAATTATCACGTAACGTCTTCTAGGCACTCGTAATTGTTCGGTTATATCGACGTATGCGTTAAATGTTGATTGAATTTGCATATTTTATGTAAATCTGTTTTTATTACAATAATTATGAATAAGTTAAGTGACTTTTAATATGCAGAGTCCGGTTGTTTAGGTATGAAGAGCTGCACTTCTTGTTATTATTTGTATGTAGTGTAGTAGTAGATTTTCTTATTAAGTTCTCAGTCCAGTATTACTATGACAAAACTTAAAATATTAATAATATTTCTGTTGATTTTTATCGTTCAGATACGTTAAACATGTATATTTTTTGTATTTATGTATCTACTGTAATAAGTGGTAATACAACTTAACTATGTAAATTGATAATTTGCGTATGCATAAATTATGAATATTCATTGGACTGTAACAGATTGTTATATTAGAAATTATGTTTGATGCAATAGTTATTGTGCTTATAATGATATAACTTCCTTGCATCCGTTTTATCTATACGTTTTTTTTTTCAATTTATTCATTCATTAAATGTACAAATAGTTACATGCTAGGCTTATAACTAATGAAAACATGACCCTGTTAGGGCGCAGCAAAATGTCTTAAAACTAATAAAATTATATTGCAGAATCTAGTATCACGTATGGTAGGAACTTTCAAAATATAATATTAATTAAACTTATATCTAGGCATTAAACAATATTCATTAAACTTATATCTAACCTAAAAATTTTGCACATACAGTTAGCAATTTTATTAGAAAATTCTAATTTGACTTTGGATCTTCCATAAATTCTTGGATATTGTAATAAGTTTTTTCTAAGAGCAATGACTTTAATCTGGCTTTAAATATTAACAATGTTTTGTGGACCCTATATTTTCAGACAATTTATTGTATATCTGTATACGTCGGTATTCTGGACTATTTTATACATTTGGAGTCTAGGTGCTGGTAGAGTTAATTTAGTTTTACGGCGCTCGTTCTTGTCAAAACTAAACAGTCAATGTTTTTTTTTAACAAAAGTGGCTTTTCTAGTATAATAATGGAAGACAAAGTTAATATTTTTTCATTTATGAAGGTTTGCAGCTGTCTCTAGGTTTTATCTTAAATCATTTTCGAATACACTTCTTTTGTGCAATTCCTTTCATATTGTGTCGCATTTTCATCCATCAGTATTTTTTTTTTATTTTTGCCGTTTTTATCACTTTAGGTAAATGCCCTAGAACCTAAAAAAATCAAATCGATCCACAAAGAGTGCAAATACTTTTCAACATTCACTTTCTGAAATTATTTAAAATAAAAACCAAAGGCAGATAAATAAAGTGCATTGAAGTTCTTGTTTCCAATTAATGTTATTTCCATTTAAACGAATATTAACTTAATTTTAGTGCAAATGAAGGTTATTTCAGAATAACTAATACTACTGGAAAATTCCTAACAAGTTTAAGCACATATTGAACTTAAAAGTAGTATAATACAGTTGTATTTCCATAAACACAAGTTTTTGTTTACATATTGAGAAATTAAATCGAGAACGCAAAATAGGTACGAAGCATATTACGTTTGTACATTACAGAAATATGCACAAATATCTTATGCGGAGCAAGGACGATCAATTTTATATTTTCTGTATTCTTTGCATAAAAGTTAAAAGCTAAGAAATAATCATACTGTAATATGAAAGCTGATATCGCAATCGTATCATAAAATGAAACGATTAACTGTATATTGTATAATTGAAGTCCGCATTGACATATATGTGTATGTATTTTTAGTTATGTAGATGTAAGAACGAGAATTGTTGCTTGTTCATCGGAAATAGATACTGAAAAATATAAATGTTATGATGAGCAATAATTAATATAACGATTGACGCATGTGATTTTATTGGTATAAAACTAGGGGTCCTACCATTTTTACAAGTCTCTCTGTTAAATATTTTTATTTTGTGAAAGTAATAGTTTAATACAGGGAAGCGGAATTATGTATTTCTATTTTTTTTTGTCAATAAGTCCTTATTAGGTTTTTTTTTCGATAATTTTTTTTCTCTTCACCAGGGAATTATAATAATATCTCCGGGGTTGCAAGTTATTTGAAAGGGATACCCCCACCCCGGAACACAAAGGGCTAAAGACTGAACATGGATGGGTTTTAGTCAGTAATAGTCTGATACTCCCTTCCACTCCATCCAGAGTGGAAGAAGTTATATGATGATTTCCCATCCGAAAAAAAGGGAATTATAAATAGAAATCGACGTGAGAGAAAACTAGACAAAGGATTCAGTAGAACTGATTCTGATTCAACTTATTCAATAGTTGAAATAAATGGCAAGTTTTCTAAGCAGTTACGAAATATAGAATAATGAGAAAGAATGATGAGATGAAGACTTCTCCAAATCAAACTGTAGCTGAAATCTGCAATGGTTTAGTAACATTTTGACTGCGACTAAAACTCAGTAAAACAGGACTGTTTCTGTTTAAAATGCAAGTAACAATTAGTTGATTGCCGTACGTAAGAGTCTGATCAAACCACCGCTTAATCGTCTCGGTGTTTCGCAAACACTGCGTTTGATACAGATTTCGTTTCAAAATGGCGACTTTCGCAACGTTACGCATTGAAAACAATGCATCCTTTGTTTTTTTTGTGAGTGTGTGTCTAGTGTCGATGATTATAAATTGGTAATGTTATAGTGATGGGTTTTGCGGTCATTGTTGAAATACTGAAATTGTGCATGGAAATTGACCGGTACACAGTATTTTGTTGAGAAATAGAATCGTTAGTATTAACACTTGTTACTTAAATTTACCATGTTTATTATTCATATTGTACGAAATTTTTGGCTGTTTTTTTTAGTTTATTTATAAGTTAATTTCTTTAAGTTATTTTTGTTTAGGATTTTATTAACGAATAAAATAAATTCAAACTTTATTCAGCGATGTTAATAATTTATTCGATAGATTTCGTTTGAAGTTGTGTATTCATTTATAAACTAAAATGTCAAAACTCCATGTTCACAACATACAGTCAGTTTATTACTGGTAAATAGTTACCAGTAATAAAATATAAGAAGGTTATTAGACAAACGTTAAGTAGGTTTCATCATCAACGGCTTAGACTTTTAAAATTATGTTAGGGTCGGTTTCCAGCCTCACCAGGATAAACGTATTTTTTTTTTTAAACTTTGCCCCACAATAGGAATTTCTCATGTATCGTGGATGCGTTTACAAACATTGAAATTCACTTACACAAACAGACAGGCCCGAAACAACTATCTGTAGGCCATACTAATATTTGTTCCGTGCGGGGATTGAACCCGCGACACGCAGCGCAGCAGTCGATCGCTTAACCACTGCGCCAACCGTGTCGTCTTACTTGGTATACTTTTCCAATTAACGTTGTCTTCAATTACATAAGATATTAATTAAAGTAATATCTCTCCAGTGAAATATAGAAGAACAAATAGGTAATATAATAATACGAAAACAAGAATTGTTCTAGAGATCGTTATAAGGACGAAGTGAAGGGACACTCTCCGATCGTTGGCATTTACCATCTGCAAGCGACTACTCTACAGCCACAAACAAAAGTATTGGTGAATAAATACCTTAAATTATTATGTAGCCTCCTTTTTAAAGAATGGTTGTTGGGTGGTGTTGAGAGTTTACTTTACAAACGTGGCGTTATATGGCGTGGCATCATACGGCTGCCTTTATGTAGAATTATTTGGTATCGCAAACAAGCCTTCTTCTTTCATTCTGTTTTCCATTGTTCTTTGGGCTTCCTTTACTCCAAAACATCAAGGAAAACCTGTCCAGTCGGAGATATATACATTAATAGCTGGCGCCCGCGGCTTCGCCCGTGTGATGATCGAAAAGAAAGTATACTATGTGTTATTTCAGACTATAATCTACCTCTGTGCCAAATTTTATCAAGATCCGTTCAGCCATTTTGACGTGAAAGAGTAACAAACACCCTTAGGTACATCCATCCATCCTCACAAACATTCGCATTTATAATATTAGTAGAATTACTTTACCTACCCTTTTTCGTTTTTATAAACGATGGGAAATCATCAAATAACTCCCCCAGTCTGAGCGGAGCCTTACCCTCTCCATGTCAGACTTATATTGACTAAATCATCCATGTTCCTTCTTCTGACCTTTGTATTCTGAGGCCGCGGTATCTGTTTCGAACAACCCGCAACCCCGTTAGGCAGCGGCAGCGGCAGCCCCTGAGCTTTGCTGACATATCTTTAAGGCGCGCTTGGAACACGAACGCGTCTTCGACACTCCCTATCGTTATTAGAAAGACGGACGGTGAGTTATAAAAAATCAGCCAAGTAGGAGTTGGACTCGTGCACCGAAGGTTCCGTACAAACTTGCGATATAAACGGCCATATCTATATGACTTTTTGCTATACTTAGAGGGTTCATTTTTTCACAACTCCAAGGTACTACAGACTTGAGCATATGGTTTAATTGCAACTCCACGCCTCCACGCGTTCAAGAAATAAAGGGTCTTGACAGACAGACGGACAACAAAGTGATCCTAGAAGGGTTCCGTTTTACTTTTTAAGGTACGGTAGGTATCCTGGTTGCGGGTTGTTCGAAAGAGATACCGCGGCTCCGGAACGTAAAGGGCAATAGAAGGAACATGGGTGGGTTTTAGTCAGTACAAGTCTGACATGCTCCCCGCTCCGCCCAGAAGTCATTTGAAGATTTCCCACCCGAAAAAAAAAAAAGGTATGGTACCCTAAAAAACAGCTATTTTCTACAAAACTGTGTCGGTATTTCCTCATCATCACCTTTTATAATAAAAAAATCCACACGCTCTTCCAGATAAAAAGCGGCAGCTAAACAGAAACACACAGGTGTATTTCCAAGAAACAAAATCTCGTATGTGCTTGACTATACCTCTACAAAAAGTTATTACTATCAGACAGTAAGTAATAAGACTGTTACTACAACGTAATAAACTTCCAATACATTTCTATTGTTCCGTAATTTAATAAACTTTAGATTAGGGCGTCCATATTTGATATTATTACGTAGATAAGTAATTGGGGTCCTAAAGTAACTCGTGATGGCAAGTCGTGGTTGTTTCCGTGTGTCCCAAAATTGAAGTAAACGTACGGAATAAGGTAAATGTTTACAACATCACTTTCGTTTTTTATTCTTATTGCAATAATTTGTGTTACATTTATTTTACAATATTTTTATGTTTTGTTGGTAATCTGGTTGCTCCTGAAGAGTTTATTTATAGACCGCTTTTATTATGATTGGCGGTAAAAGTAAGAGATACCTACTTACAATCAATGTTATGTTGAAAGACGAGTCTTAAGAAGATACCTGACATATAAATCAACACATAAATAAGCTTAAATCAAACAGTAATCATAATTATTTAAAACTTAATTGATAGCACTTTAATACGGTGCATCTTATAGTAGAAACAAGATTAATTGCAACCTAGATGATGAATGGCCACTGCTCTTGAACTGTACAATGCAATGCGCCTTGAATCTTGCATCTAACTTGCATCACTTAAGAACATTAAAGCAGTATTACTAGTCATTAATTTAAATAATATGCATTTGTTTCTGCAATTTGTATGTAATTAAACCAAATGCTTGTTACGCGTGGTGAAGCGCGTTGATGTCTTTTGTTCTGCGTTTTCACAAAACGTTGAAAGAACCAAATTGGACGACCCAAAATGGTAAAATTTGGTTCTTCTTCTTTCGTAATTAAGGTACGATACATATTTTTTTTTCAAGTCCTCTACTGCATGCATGTGTATTCTTTATATGTGACACACAGCACGTTCCAGCATGTTCAGAATGGTCCAAACTTGGATACTTGAAGGAGATACTATAAAGTTTGGATATTTTATAGAGTAACAAAACACACACTTATTCGGGTCGAAGCATTCGATTCAGCAGTATTGGTAATAAATTAGATAAATCATTCCCAGTAAATAGATAAATCATATTAGGATTACTTTCGGTTTCACTATGTATGGGCTGGATACAAAACGGGATAATATGAGCGACTTTGTATTATCTGTCATACATAACAACAAGAATCTGTAAAGTAGAACCTTTTTAATTATTTAATTCAGACGTATCTTTTTCTGTAGAATGATATTTCAAGGTCTTTGTGCTCTAGTAATAGAGCAATGTACGGATCTTGATTATTTCATTTTGGATTACATAAACGTTATGTAATATATTATGTATAAGGCCATATCTACTGTTTATTGTTATTCTATTTTAGATTCCATTTCTGATATGCTGTAAGTTGAATTTAAATAACAATGTTAACACAAATATATGCTGCAGTAATCAAGAAATAATAAGTGAGTAAAGAAGCTATTTTTTTCAATTACAGCCTGCATCATCAGCGTTAGCTATTTCTCATTGCAGTAAGAGACTATATAGTATAAAATATCTATACTATTCAAATGGTGACTATATTTTAGAATTCTCTTTCATTTTCACTCGAGAGAACAAACACACAGACATTCAACTGAACTCAATGCAGTCGACGATATAGGTCGACTGAATTGAGTTCACTCGAATGTCTTTCATCCCAAACTCAAAAGTATTACTAGCTAGCTGAAAAAAATAGCTGGCCGAAATGTGCGATGCCAATAAAATAACAACCAGCCGGTCATTTCAGGCCTATTTTTGCGGGTGGGAAATTATCAGAAGTTAATTTCAGACTTGTACTGACTGTGTATGTACCGGGGCCGCGATATCTTTTTCGAACAACCCCGGCAGTTATTTCAGGCCTTAATTCAATTCTCGCATATCAGTTCTAGTAATACCAATATCACCGATTAATATGCTGCAAATGTTTCAGCTCATTAGGTTGATAGAGTGATTAATTATATCATCACGTAAATATCGGAAAACAGTGTGTGTATCGATTTGAAAAGTCGGAAGAAAACGATTACTTTAAGTGTTCGTAAAATAGATGATAAATACTGGCTTTGTTATGTACTTGTAATAAACAGTTGTTTTAAAAAGTATGTTATCGAATCATTCGTAATAGCACAAATCTTTATACGGTCCACAGTTTGGAATTAAGTTGATGAATGGAGAGAAAGAAAAGTTGTAAAAAGATTATGTGAGAAATGAAATGAGGGAAAACTGAGTAAATCATAGCGTAACGATTGACAGCGGAGAATCCTTACTAATATTATAAAAGCGAAAGTGAGTTTGTAACCTCTTCCCGCTTTAATGGCTACACCGATTTTGATGATTTTTGGTACAGAGATACTTGGAAACCAGGAGACGGACATAGGCTATTTTTTTTAAAATAAGTGGGATATGAGGGAAAACGAGGGAAGAGGGAAAACTTAGCGTTGCTATTACAAATCAATAAGGCGCATGAGCAAAAACTGCAGGTAGCAGGTACTGTGTTATACCGAATTGAACGCGAGCGAAGCCGCGGGCAAAAGCTGGTGGAAAAAATAAAAACGTGTTGCGTGGACCCCAAAAACGTGCCAGAACGGCAGAAGATGACGATTTTGGAACCAAAAGTTGAATCATTCATTATAATAAGTACCTCTTAATTTTAACCAAAAGAAATGTATCTACAACCTACCCTAAGGTAAATAAGTAGTCTTAGTAGTTTCAGTATTTTTTTTTAATGGTATTTCGCTGGACAACCTATGCGGCTGTTAGCTTTTTAACCAGACTATCTTGTAAGTGCCTTGAGAGTAAGGCCTCCAGCCAGGGGAGTTTCAGAGGAATACATTAATGCTTTATTAATAAAAATCAAGTAACAACTGAATCAAATCCTGTAAACTATTTTATAGTTATTTTGTAAAGTTCTTATGATGCTAGAACTTCTGTTAGATACAATTGTCGAAAATAGTTATGGGAACTGCTTGGTCTTCTTTAAACCACAAAATAAGCAACATCTTTAATTTATGGCTTCTTTACGACTAAACAATCGGCTGCGATGGCCGCACATAGCTATTGAGCAATCTAATTCACATTATGCGAACATAGATCGAGATTTGTGACGTCTCATCAAAATATTAAGGCAGTATTGATTGTTTGTATGTATGTATACCAAACTCTCTAGTTTAATAACTCATGGGACACTAAATATCGTGCAATGCCTCTCCTGTAGTTTGAACATTAGAGGAGGTAAGGAACGCTAATAACAGTTTCTTTTTAGGGTTGCGTACCTCAAAAGGAAAAACGTAACCCTTATAGGATCACTTTGTTGTCTGTCTGTCTGTCCCAGATCCTTTTCTTGATCTTCATCTTAGGAATGCGTGGAGGTATCGAGTTGAAATTAAAACTTATTATTATTGTGTATATAGCGTATTATTATTGTGTATATAGTGTATTATTATTGTGTATAATATATTATTATTGTGTATAATATAGTATATATTGTGTATAATATATTATTATTGTGTATATAGTGTATTATTATTGTGTATAATATACACAATAATAATACACTATATACACAATAATAATACGCTATATACACAATAATAATACACTATATACACAATAATAATACACTATATACACAATAACAATAATAGTTTGTAGTACCTTGAAGCTGTGAAAAAAAAACCCTTTAAGTCTACGCACTCAAAAGAACCCTCGGTGCGTGAGTCCGACTCGCACTTGGCCGGTTTTTCTGTATTAATAAAAACCTAAGTTCTTAATAATAGATTACAATCTATCATAAACAGGCTTTTATGTAATTTAACTCTAACTTATTAATATATTGTATAATGACAAGACTAAGAATAGTGACAATTACGACACGGTTGGCGCAGTGGCTGGGCGATCGACTGCTGCGCTGCGTGTCGCGGGTTCGATTCCCGCACAGAACAAATATTTGTATGGCCTACAGATAGTTGTTCCGGGTCTGGCTGTTTGTGTATGTGAGTTTAAATGTTTGTAAACGCTCCCACGATACGGAGAAATTCCTAGTGTGGGGCGACGTTTTATATTAAAAAAAAATGATTTTTAAAACAGTTCCGTAGCACTTTAGAGTCAGATACATTAAAAATAAACAATTCACGTGTTACATGACATTGTATAGCTTATCTAGCCTAGTAATAGGCAGAGTTTAATAGATTGTGCACAGATTTCTGTAGCATGTAACTGCTTCATACCATATAAAATGTATATCCGAAAATTTACAATCTGTATTTTTTTGGGAAATAAAGATTTATTATGAATATTTATTTTAGCACAGTATTGCTACTATTATGTTTACTTTTCATACACTTCACTACACTAACTGAAATGGTTTAATTCTCTTTAATCTACGGACTATGTCCGTATTGTTTAGCAGCTGGATTGCCTCCACATTCACATGTCGCTGAAGTCTGAGTTCGTGGGCTTCAGCTAAAGCTATGCTAAAGCTATGGATATCGACGCGCGGCGGTGACGTTGTTTCAAGGACGCGTTGAAGGTCGTTATTTCTGAAATACCACTGTGCATTAATTGCATCTCTGAGCACTTTTTTTTTGTAATTGTTGAATAATTTCAACATTGCTTTGTTTAGTACAGCCCCATACTTGGATACCATAAGTGCTTGTATATTATAATTATTGTGTGTTGGTAGACAGGATTTCCTGCCGAGTCATCATCATCTGCCTAGCCTTTTCCCAACTATGTCGGGGATTGGAAGCCGTCCAATCTTACAGGATGCAGCTGTTTTTTTTTACATTCTGTGACTGTCTATCTGACCTCCATAACCCATTTATCACTAGGTAATTGATATGTCGACGAAACCCCGTGGTAAGACTGGTTGTTAGACTTTCGGGACACTGACTACCTAACATGTCAAAGATCTACAAATGGCAACCTGAACCAACAGCTTAATGTGTTTTCCGCACGGAGGACACTCGTTATGAAACGGGTGGGCTTAACCTAAAGATCAACCTGAGCGGCTGCCATTATTTACCCACGAGCTCCTTCCGAGTAACCAATACATATTTTTGTGACGTACATCGAGTTTGTTTTTTTTTTTTGCTAAAAACTTGTCGCTAATTGTTTTCTGGTTCAGTTTAGATTGCCATATACACTTTAAAGATGAAGACGTAGGTATTTAGTTATTGTATTGTGTGTTATATTATATTGAATGAACTTAAGAGTTTTTGAAGTGAAGTGTTGTTGATATAAATGACGATTTGAACTCTTACAGAAATGACGATATGAAGTGGTGCATAAACCGGGGTTGTGGGTTATTCGAAAGAGATACCGCAGCCTCGGAACACAAAGGACAAGAAGGAACATGGGAGAGTAATAATCGGCAAAAGTGTGACGATTTGATAAAATCACAGCCGCCAAAAAAGGTGGTGCATAAAAAGAAATAATCTGGTTGAGACCTTTACATTGTAGTGAGACATTGTCGACTTCTTAAAAATATATCCTTGTCTGTATGATTTTTGTGGTTACCTTGTCATCGTGAATTTATTTTAGATATGAGGAAATTTGAGGCCTGTGAAAAAATTCTGGCTTATCCAACGAAAAAGTTTATGAACAAACATAAACAATGAACAGAAAAACCTTATGGCCGCCATGATAAAATGCCTTATATCTTATTCATTTATTATAGCACTCCAATGACAAAGTCACAGAAACATTCCACCTAAGAATATCTTTATTCTTTAACCTTGTACACAGCTTTGGTAGGATGTGAAACAATATTATCTTGTTGACCTCTTGCACAATACGTATTAAGGGTTTGTACACAAAACGGCGGTGCGATGTCGCATCATAAAAATCTATGAGCTCACACGACGCATCGCAAGAACCTGCGAATTGATTCGCTTCTTATATCTTCTTAAAAGTAACAGAAGTGCGAACTTCTTTTTACGATTCCTGTCACGACCTACATAGTTTACAAAATACGTTCAGTGCGGCTGACGGTGGTCGAAAAAATGGGCACCTGAATCGTGGATTGAAGACGCCTTTTACTTTACGGATAAAAAATCATCAAATAACTTCCCCCGTTCTGAGCGGAGCAGGGGGGAGTGTCAAACTTTTATTGACTAAATCCATGTTCCTTCTTTTGCCCAGATAGGAGACACCTTTTAGTTTTAAATTGACGTTAGAATTTGTTATTTTTTTACTTTTTAAAATTTTAATGTTTATATTTTCTATGTTGACATTTTGAATTTGAACTATTGAAATGTGATAATAATGATAGTTTATTTTTATTTCTCTTGTTTATAGTTATATCCTAATTTAATACAATTTCATAATTTGTTAAAATCAGCATGCTTGTGCCAAAAATATTTGTACGCCGATCACGGCTAGACATAGCGTTCATCAAAATTAATAATAATATCTGTACACTCACCTATGTTTAACAAATAAAATATTTGTATTTGTACCTTGCCGCACGAAATTGCATCGCAGTAATTCGTGGCGCAGTTAGATAGAATATTCTTTATTACACCATACAAATAACAAGAATAACATTAAACAACTTATAAATAGGGTCTCACTGCGAAAAGTGCGTTGTTGTCTTGAAGAGACAACCTCGCACTTTCCGCAGTTTTCTGCGTTGCGAATTCGCATCGCACAAATTAGCAGTTTTGTGTGCAAGCTCGTAATAATAATACAGGTTTTGTGTCTGTCGTCTACACATCAACACACATAACCTTTTTTTAATACAGATAGAGATACGTTACGATCAAACAAAAATCTCGTTACAGCCAGTGATTGAGCAACCCTATTCATAATGTACGTTCAATACGTAACCCGGGTTGCGGACTATAATCTAAGCCCGGTTGCTGTAATACGTTAGCAACCGCTAATTGATAAGTAGTAGCAAATCGGTGACTCAGTGAGGTGAGTAGGTACTTATGATTTTTTGGGTCATTAGCACTGAATGTTAGGCTTATGCATTGAATGTTTCAATAGATGTTTCTGGTAAATACGGGTAGAATAGCTTACTTTACGAAAATAACGATTTATGGTAATGCCATATCATATTCTCGAGTAAACAAGGGTTGAAAGACAAAAGAACTAGCGGCTAAACTGTGTTTTTGTGAAATTATGTCTGTTTTTATCTGGGCCTTTTTTTGGGGTGGTAAATCATCAAATAACTTCCCCCGCTCTGGGCGGAGCGGGGGGGAGTGTCAGACTTGTACTGACTAAACCACCCATGTTACTTCTATTGCCCTTTACGTTCCAGGGCCGCGGTATCTCTTTCGTACAACCCGCAACGTCATCTCAGCCTTCAGTTTAATTTTCTTTCTGTATTGTCGACCTAACCGAAAATTATAATACTCTCAGATATTCACTTATGTTGTTTCACTAACGACAAGCCACTGTCATTCGTGCCCTGCTGTCTGCACGTAGTAGTATCTATGTGTGCGTAAGGACAACTCTATTTAGATTGAACTCAAAGCGTAAAGGTCAGTGGCGGCGTAAGGGGGGGGCGGTGGGGGCGGTCCGCCCCGGGTGCCATGCATCAAGGGGTGACAACGGATCAGGACCAAGCCAGTCGCGCAGATTAGTAGCCACAGACGCATCTGCACGACAAGGCCGACGCGTGCGGAAGGGGCAAGTTGTTGATGTGTCAATCAAAGCAATCACAGTTTGCAAGAGCAATCAATTTTGCAGTACGTAGCTCCTTCGGCTTCTCTGGTATCAAATATACCACAGCAAGGTGTTGAAAGTGACATTGAAACCAGGAGCCAAAATGCATTGCATGGCGGGTTGCCGGGAAGAGAGCCTAACAATCTTGATACACAAGATGAAAGAAAGTGGAGATTAGCACCAAGAAGAATATAACAAAGCTAAAAAAAACTCTTGTGTAATAAATAAAATCGACTTCCAAAAAAAAAACTAAAAAGTCGAAAATAATGTAAGTAACTTTTGTTGGTTTCGTTGACTTTTTGGCCACTGACTTCCGGAAGTGAAGCTATTTTCGACTTTTTAGTTTTTCTTGGAAGTCAGCTTTAATTTTTACAAAAAAGTTTTTATTTCTGCATTTTTAATATGGTATAATGATTTATCACTTTTTTTGTCGAGTATTCATTTTCCATTGTTACTAAAAGATTAGCAAATATCCATAGACATGGAAAAAAATAAATGTATTATAGACGATAACTCATAAAATACCTAAGCAATATAAATAAAATTCATATGGGACCACCTGGAAAGTATACCCTATATCCAGGGTCCAAGCTTCTTTGAGTAATCGGTGAACATACATAAAAAAAAACCCGGTTAAAAAAGGACGGAATAGCAACAATGAAGAACAATCCCAGCAAATTAAAAACGATGAAGAAAAGCGGCATGACACTACTCGTGTCGATGTTGCTACTTGACTAACACCAATGCCTGATGATTTTTGAGTTAGAATTGTTAAAGCGGGAAGTGAATCCTATCGAAGCAGATTCGGCCCATTTGTAGATGCTGTCCAAAGATCTGGGGATAAAACAAAATGAAAGAGCCAACATTTCAATTCAGAATGGTTTTATATAACGTTAATAACGAATTCTGAAGGCCTAATCTCCTATTTTGATTGAAATGGAAAATCTTGAAATGGATTGAGGCTGCAAAATTCTATCGACCATGAACATCAAAATATTAAGAGACTAAGAAAAAAAAGTGGCGTGTCTTTTTGAGTCGCCTTTTATACGTTTTTCTCTTCCTGGCACGGCAAAATCTTCCTCTAACATATACAGGGGATTTCATCAGACAATGGAGGATTTTTTTAGAATTAGTTAATCTATTGTCAAAATTTGACCTAGACCTAAAAGAGCACATGCTAAGAATTGAACATGCTATCTATATACAAAAAGTAAACGGGTAGATTCTTTTTGTCCAAAGACATTCGAAATGAGTTCAATATTTCGGAATTATTTTCGATAGTACTTCAGACATATCAGATGAGTTGTTATCAGATATGTTCATAATGAAGGCTATCAAGTGCAGTGTGCAGTGAAGGAATCATTTCTAGGTTTCTTCCCTATAGCTGGAAAGACTGCAGTCAAACTTGTCGGGCACAAGGATATAATAACGCTGCAACCATAGCAAGAATTCATGATGTTACAATACAAGCAATAATGAACACTAGCTGAAAGCGTTGTTTATGCTTTGTGCTAGTCAATTGCTATAAATTTATGTGGGGTGCACACTTCCGGAAATGTAAGTTCAAGTGTAACATATTTCGGAACAGTAGAAACGAGTTAACTCGTTATTTTCGTCATTCGCACATTGATGGGAATTTCTAATGAAAATTAGAGGCGTATGGTGGCAAAAGCCTAGTAGAGACTAGATGGAGTGCTCATCACGATGCTGTTAAATCACAAAAAAATTTTTTGGAGAAACTTGTATAAGCACTCGAAGACATGTGTGATGACGCCAGCAGCACTAAATAAAACGTCGATACAAGAGATGCAGCATCTACACTCTTACCAGTTTTTTTTAAGCATTTGTGTTTCAGTGGCTTCTTATAAAAGAAGTTTCTCAAAATTTTAGTTAATAAAATCGAACTTAAGGCGCTGTAATAAGCTAATATTTAAGGCACTGATAGAGTTGAGCGTTTATTAGTAATGAGCATTCTTGCAAATGTTAAATCACAGAAAAATAAATGAGAGCGTTTTAACGAGCATTCTATCGAGCGTTCTGGCGAGCATCCTAGCGAAAGGACAGTAAATTTGTTTCGGGCTTTTTGTCGAGCCAAGCTTCTGCCAAGTCAAGTTTGACATCTTCGTAAAGAATATTTGTTTAACGAGCATCGACTGGTGTTCGCTAGAAAGTTCATAAAAATGTTCGTAGCTATGTTTGGCTCTATGCTTGACTCTGTTCGTTGTTCAGTTCGACTTTGTTTGTTTGTTTGTTCACGACTGCTGAGCATATGCCCCTTCTGTATTCTTGTTATAGAAGATCTTTACTATAAAATGACATAAATTTTACATGTGTATATTCTGGGGCACAGCCTCATAAATTTTTTGGCGAATGCTCGATGTTCTGTTACAAGTGGATGCTCAAGTCTATCAGCACCTTTAGGTATTCGCGGAGGTGAGGCTAGCTGCAGACTGGGCGTGATCTGACACAAGTAAACGACAGTAGTGCATCGAAAGAATAGAAATAAGGTCGAAAATATTTTGGCATTTGATTTTATTTGAATATCATGTCCGCCAAAATGTAAGTCATTTCGCAGTTTTAATTGAATATTTAAAAAAATACAGTTCCGTGTTTTAAAAAATTTAGATATGTCTTTAGTCTATGAAATGTCTTTAGTTATAGATATAAAAATATGATGGTTGTCGCTGAAAAATGTATTTGACTATACACTGTATTTTTTTTTTGTCTTGTGGTATGTAACTTAGCGACGAAAATCTAGGCGTTTTACTAAGTGTTAGCTTTGTACAGCGCCTTTAAGATCTACAATGACCCAAACACGACCTACCAATCTTTCCATATTGTCCATTGAAAAGGACCGAAAAGTAAATGTTGTTATCATAGAATATTTTAGCAAAATAAAATCAGTTATTTTGAGGGTGCTCAATAGAAAGTCGCCCCGGGTGCCAACCCATGCTACGCCGCCACTGGTAAAGGTGTCCAGTGCAGTGAGTGACAACATTTGTCCACGTAGTTGTCCATCCAAGCGGATAGGAAATCTTCAAATAACTTCGACTTGGACTTGTAATGGATAAAAACCAAACGATTTTCCTTCTTTATGTTCCGGGGCCGCGTGATCTCTTTGGCCCGCAACTCCGGGTCTATCCAAGATTGCCAGTAAAATACAGCGTCGTAGAAGTACTAACACTCAGTAAAAACTGTTAATAAATCTTAATCATCATAAAACAATTACTCAAAGACAATTGGTTTTCCGAATCAAATGTTCTAATACAATTTCAATTCATAAACGTAATTTACAACGCTTTGTCATCACAATTGTACGACAAGACAAGACTAAAAACCAACCTCGATCAACCTTTCAACGACAAACAATCGCATTTAAACGTAAGTAAAATCAACACAATTATGTAAAGCCAGTAGTTTTCTTGTAACGTGCCATAAAAAGGCCACTTTCATTGTTCATCGGTATCCGACACATGTTCTTATGTGTTACGTTTTATTATGTAGCGATAGTCTAGCTAGTTAACAGGTCTAACTTACCAATATATTTAACTCCAAATTAAAACCTCTTCTTACTAATCATTTAAAATGTACGATATCGGCATTAAAAAAAGCAAAATTATATTATCATTTTTTAATTTTTAGTTTAAACTTTGGTAATTTTTATTTAAACTGGAACAAAATCAATCCTTTTAGGCTTTACAATTCATATTCGAAATAATTAAACTGGCTTCGCTTTAATATAATGTAAGTACGACCTGCATGGTCATGACTTGGAGAAATACGCAGTAAGTTTCTTCTTTGATAAACATCTGGTAATCCAAAGATCTAAAGTAGACCTACGTATCTATTGTTTAGCTACATAAATATATTCACGCCTTTTTCCTATGGGGTAAGCATCATCAGAATCATAATAGGTTAATAATATAAACTACGTTACCATTCGTAAAATGGTCACAAAGTGACAATTAACAATATTAACTGCATCTGTGACCATTGTAAGAATCTTATCGCTACTTGCTACGATCCTTACCTGTCCTTGTGCTACATATTTTGCTTTAATTGGTTTCAGAGGATAAATAAACGGTAGATAAACATTGTTATAATCTGAATCGGATTGGTAAGAATAGTAATTACCCGTTTAATAACGAGAAATCTTAACATTGAGCCCTCGATGCGTAGAGATATTTCCTCTTAGAACAGCGAGAGCCGCCGCCGCGTCGTCGTTGCGAACACCACAGGGTCTTCTCTAGGTGTCATCAAAGGAAGTCACGGCTGTAGCAACATTCACATCGTTTCGTGCTCACGTGATGACTTAAAATACGTAGACTATAACAGAAAAATTAAGCCAGCCAAACTACCAACTAAAAAGTTTTGTAGCTAAATTCTATGTGACATGTTTTGCACTGTCAATAAACAGTTTTTTAGCCGCTACATATTCAAGTATGTATTCCAGACGGAAATCCCTATGACACAAGAAATTGGTACCTAACTTAATTTTGTTAGCCTTTGCAACAGCAAGTTAATTAGTTTCTTTAAATAGTTTTCTATGTACTCGTCGCTTTTTAATTCGGGTTGAACATTTCCAAACAATAGTAAGTCACGATAAGCTTACTAAACAATACGGTCAAGATTTGTATTTCCTTTTGTATGTTCATTGTTTATTTACTTTATTTTGCTATTGTTTAAATCATGTTATTCGCATGTACCTAAGTGTTAAAGACCCGTTCGCAGCTAGGCGCACATTTATTTTGCGAATCGCTAGTCTGTGGAATTCTTTTCCCCGATCATTAATAATTCTAAATCTCGTCAAAGTGCGAGTGAATCGGTGAACAAAGCATGTTCCACACTATTCCGCATTATCGCTTTACACAATTCTTTAAAAAAGTTTGGTGTACAATACAATATAATAGGGCTTTCTATCTATATACTAATTAGCCTCCTTTATAACTTACTATCAGTAAATGTGATGTGAATGTTCGGAAGAGATCCCGCGACCCGGTAACATAAAGGGCAAAAGAAGGAACATAGGTGGGTTTTAGTCAGAAAAAGTCAGCGCGGGAAATTATTTGATGATTTCCCATCCGCAAAAAAGGGAGGTTAGCGCATTGTGACGCTGACTGTACTTAAGAAGGTTAATAACAAAATCCAAGTAAATGCGTTTATTTAGTACAGACGCCTGCACATCAAGCTACTACAATCTGTCAGATTTCTTTGATAGATTTTCGACTTTATTTCTAAAGAAATTAGGTTCAAGGTTCATTGGGAAAAATTGGCAGTTTCGGGTAGCTTGACCTGCTGGCGTCTGTACATAAACCAAAAAGCACGATCGTTCATCTACCAAGATTGGGTACCTAGTTAGCAAAGTGATCAGTGCATTCCAATCGGTTACAGCGTTTCTGCTAAGTTAATGACAAGTTGCGTTGTAAAGTGTAACGGTACTTTGCTGCTATCTACCTAACTATGTACATAGAACTAGACTACCGACTGAATAAAAGTAGAAAGCCTCTCACTATGCAATGTTTTCATCCTGAGCGATTTCTTTTTCATGGGAATTATGTGCACTCGGTGGGACTGCTAGTCTCTCCGGCAGTCCGGGACAACCTCTACAGGATTGTGTCGAATGCTAGGGTATGCCTGCCCCAGGGTTTCGGGTTGTTCGAAAGAGATACCTCGGCGCCGGAACATAAAGGGCAATAGAATGAACATGGGTGGGTTTTAGTCAGTAGGTACATCTGACACTCCCTTATTTCACGATTTCCCATCCGCAAAATAAAGGTTAAAATATAGTTTCCAAGTGCAGTGCATATCGCCATGACACTCATCTCACATGACTCCACCCAGCGTGTCAATATAGGTATATCTGACTTGCAGGCGCCCGGGGCTTCGCCCGAGTGATGATCGAGAAAAAATACCTATCCTATGTGTTATTCCAGACTATAATTATACCTCTGTGCCAAATTTCATCTAGATCCGTTCTGCTGTTTTGACTTGAAAAAGTGACAAACATTCGCATTTATAATATTAGTAGGATATCCCATATATCCCTTGTAATAAGTAGGTACTCGAATATTGAATACTAGCTTTTGCCCGCGGCTTCGCTCGCGTTAAATTCGGTAGCGCCTTATTGATTTGTAATAGCAACGCTAAGTTTTCCCGTTTCTTCCCTCGTTCTCCCTCATATCCCACTCTTTTTAAAAAAATAATAGCCTATGTCCGTCTCCTGGTTCCCAACTATCTCTGTACCAAAATTCATCAAAATCGGTTTAGCCATTAAAGCGTGAAGAGGTAACAAACAAACAAACAAACAAACTCACTTTCGCTTTTATAATATTAGTAATTTATAATATTAGTAAGGATACACTTTGTGCTGGTACACGACTTTTAATCAAGAGAGTGACCCATACCCCTAAGAGTAATAGGTATTTATAGAGTACTAGCTTTCGCCCGCGGCTTCGCTCGCGTTAAATTCGGTATAACACACCAAACAGACCTGCAGTTTTTGCTCTTGTGCCTGATGGATTTGTAATAGCAACGCTAAGTTTTCTCTTTTCTTCCCTCGTTCTCCCTCATATCCCACTTTTTTTTAATAAAAATTAGCCTATGTCCGTCTCCTGGTTCCCAACTATCTCTGTACCAAAATTCATCAAAATCGGTTTAGCCATTAAAGCGTGAAGAGGTAACAAACAAACTCACTTTCGCTTTTATAATATTAATTAGTAAGGATTAAATATTTTCAATTTCAATTTAACATAATAATTTATTAATGACGTCGAACAAAACAACGGTCTGCCTATAAACCACTATCTATATTATTCAACATGCTTGCGTAATACAAGCGGTCATTCAATTAAATAGATCAGTATCACAGGAAGGTTGTTAGCTTTGTAATTTGTTAAATAAATTCATTAACAATGGCGTGCATACTGAAGTGAAATAAATAAATAAAATCTACCTACTTTCACTACTTACAAACATTTAATTTGCTGATTAAAACATTTTATTTATAATTGAATTAAAATATAGAAACAAAAATAAAAAAGGTAGTTTGTGAAGGTTTAATAAAGTTAATCAAACTTTATTGAGTGCAGGCTGGTTTGCAATGACGTTCTAATACTCAAATTATAAACATACAAATTAGAAAAAAATAATGAGATTAGAATTACATAAGTACACGGCATATATTTCTTGGCAATGTTTTTGCACTATTTGCTTTTGTTTTCTATGCAATCCGGATGACGGCGCACTTGCATAGCTTGGGATACTGATCGCGATGCATGCATTAGACGTAGGTACGTGCTTGTATTCCAACTTGATAAATGCTAGGCTATGCTGGTAATATTAATTTGTAGTAGGTACTTTGGTCAGACTTGTGTTAGCTCGTTCTACTGTCGATCTTAGGTATCTCTGTCTTCTGGCCAAGATCAAGCTTTGCAATGATGTGACATGTATTGGTAAAATGATGAACTAAAAATATAGTCTAAAGTGTTTTATGCATCTTCTTCTTTATTATCTATGAATAAATGCCACCCTTATCCCAAAGTTATCACAATAGGTATCCCTAGATACTAATATTATAAAAGCGAAAGTTAGTTTGTTTGTTACGTCTTCACGCCTAAATGGCTAAACCGATTTTAATGAATTTTGGTACAGAGATAGTTGGGACCCTGGAGACGGACATAGGCTCACATTTTCTTTAAAAAAGTGAGAAATGAGGGAGAAAGAGGGAAGAAAAAGGGAAAACTTAGCTTTGCTATTACAACCAATATGGCGCAAGGGCAAAAACTACAAGTAGCAGGTACCTGCAAATCAGGAAAGGGGAACTGTGTTACCCCGAATTTAACGCGAGCGTTGCTATAAATAATTTTAAAACAAATATCAATAATTTTGTGGACACGGTAATGTAATAAAATTCTTTTGTTAATGATTGTGAGAAGAAACCCAGATTAAATTTATTTACATACCACTGTTAAAAAATCAATGTATACACACGGTGACACTTGAAGCCACGCATTTCAAGTAATTGATGTGTCGTTTTTGTATAGTGGTTCATAGGAGACACTTAATCTCCAAATTTCATATATCTGGTGCTAACTCTGAGTAAAATGGCTGTGACATACGGACAGACAGACGTGTGTAAAAAGGAACCCATAAAGATTTATAAACGGAACCGACCCGGTTCCGTTTTAGCCATTAGGATTGTCCTAAAACTTAGCAAATCATCATCTGCCTAGCCTTTTCCCTTAAAACTTAGCAAATACTAATTAAAATTAGGTATATGCCATCATTCGGGTCAACACTTGACAGATAATCATAAAATGGTGCGAGCACAGCCCTATTCTCATTTGAAAAGCATTATACTTTCCATGAAGATAGTGGCGCCACCCCGACCAAACACAAAACTAGAACACATATTTTATAAAATAATGACATAAGTCGGATTACCGTTTGAACAGTTTTAGCTATAATTAGAGAAAAGAGTGTATATGTTACTGTAAAAGCTCGAACTACGGTAAATCTTAAGATTTTCCTGTAAAACCTAAGATTTACCGACATGAGTTGGTAAATGTAAGTATTTATTATAGAGGGACGACTTTTTCGGACTTCTGCCATTCTAATTCAGTACATGCTAGGTTTTACCAATGTGGACTGGTAAATGTTGGTTTTAGGAATATTATGGCGTAAAAATTATTTGATATACTTACTTATCGTTTGGTTGTTTTGGTCTGTTCAGTGGTTAAAACTCCGAATTTACAATGGCATACTTTTAAGATGGCAGAATTAAATTTAGTACCTATAATTACGATTGGCAGAGTTCAAATTTAGCATAATATCGTTCAGCATAATTTTCATTTAGAGCGATGATTATTTTGGTATAATTTCACTTTTCATACTATGCAGATGGCAGAATTTCATTAAGAATAATTTTAAAAGGCATATAAGTCTTTAAGCTGACATGGTCACTAACGGTAAACTATTAACGGTTAAAACGGGGTATTTACCGTGTTTGTTATTTATTTTGAGTTTCAAATACACACATCAAAAGTGTCTAGGGATCAAGCATTTTTATGCGGATTTCTTGAGATTGAGATGTGGCTTTGTAATAAATTTATGATTTTATAAATTTATATGGATCCTTTTTGGTGCATTTCATAATTTGAATCAGGAACTCTCAATCAAATTCGAGTAAAAGATGAAAATAAGCTGTCAATATTTTCCCTATAAAAACATACAACGCATTGAAGACATTATTAGTGCTACTGTTTCCCTACTACTGATTAAAACCAACGTTATTATGGAGCGGCGACGTCATTTAAGCAGGGAAGAAATGCTCAGAGCCGTGGGAATGATAGAAGCTGGTTCCCGGCAACGTACTGTAAGCTTTAGCTCTGAATACAAGTCAGAGTGTTATCAGTCGACTTTGGACACGTTACCGAAGCACTGGTACCGTGGCTGAGCGCCATGGAGGACGGTATCGCTGCACCACACGGAGACAAGACCGATACATTCAAATCTTAACTCGAAGAGCTCCAACAATAACCGCCATGATGTTAGCCGTGAGGCTTCATCACTCTTCAGGGAACTTAATTAGCGACCAAACAGTCAGAAACCGCTTGCATGAAGTGAACCTTCATTCCCGAAGACCGCTACGGGTACCACCTATAGCAATGCACAATCGTAGGATTCGATATCAATGGGCTCTTGAACACAGAAATTGGGCAGAAGAACAATGGCGTTTCGTGTGCTTTTCTGATGAGTCTCGTTTTGGTATGAGACCGGATACAAGACGTATACGACACTGGAGAACCCCTGGACGCCAACAGCGATTAAAATCCTGCCAGGAAGTCCATCCTTATAGTGGTGGAACCATCATGGTATGGGCGGGTATTTGGATCGGCGGAAGAACTGAGTTGATTTGGATCAGAGGCAACCTTAACGCTCAAATTTATGCTGAGACGATTGTATCAGACGTCATCGTTCCTCTACAAGTGCAAATCGGTCCCTTATTTCAGTTAATGCATGATAATGCACGACCGCACACCGCAAGAGTTGTAAGACAGACTCTCGCCGCAGCTAACATCAATGTCCTGCCCTGGCCTGCTCAGTCGCCAGACTTGAACCCGATTGAGCATGCATGGGATATGCTACAGAGAAGAGCTCTGCCGAATATGGAGGGTATCCAGTCGCAAGAAGACCTTTTTTTGTTGTTGCAACGAACATGGGCGGCCATTCCACAGCGTGATTTGGATGAACTCATTTTGAGTATGCCAAACCGATGTTCTTGTGTTGTTAGTGTTCGCGGTAGAAACACGGATTATTAATTGTTTAAGTTACCCAATAAAATTTTAAAGAAAACTGTTATTTCAGTCTTTTTTTCGAACTTTAATGTTAGTGGTTCAAATGTCAAAAATCCCTTTATTAGGAAAATGGCAAATTTCTTTATTAATGCAAAGGTGACTTGGTTTATCGTTGTGTCTGTGACAAACGAAAACACTTTATTTGATGAATCCTTAAAGAAAATTTTAATTAATATCAATCAGGAGAAAAGTTATTGCAAAAATATATGTTGATCCCTAGATACTTTTGATGTGTGTATTTCGGCGTGAACTGATACAGTGAGTTACAATTATACAAAAAGTATTAAGGCAAAAATAAGATTTGACCGTAGTTCGGGCTTTTACAGTATTAACAACACAAAATTAAATTCATCAAATGAAATTCGTTAATAAAAAAATATCGGTTCACTGTTTCTGAACGAAAAATGAACTGACCAATCACAAAGCAGTAGAAGACACTTTCATTTGTAACGTATTGAATTTTGAAAACAAACGTTCAAGACTCGTTGGATTTCGGATTCGTGTTGGTGGTATTTTAGAATTATTGAGTTTTATTAGTGAATTATAATACAACCACTATTTAGACATTTATTGTGAACTTATGTGAGTTTTATTGGACGAAAAACAGTGAATAAATATACAAAATGATTACCTTATCCGAAGATGTCAACAAGCTATTGTAAGTTTCCAAGATTTTATACCACGAATGTATTTCAATATTCTTGTTTCTAGGCAATAATAATAGATGAGCTTTTTTAAATAAATCAAAACTCGTAATATTTGACCTTCGCCGGTTTTGTAGTAGTCCTCAATGTAGCGTCTCATAATTCTCACCGTTACAGATTTTGTAGTTTAAATTAAACTTCCGCTTCTATTTATAAAACCTATCAACATTATTGCGACTTGAACGTAGATTAACATGAATTGCTAACATTTTACTTGACTTAATATTAATGTATTACTTATTCAAACATCCTCCAAATAAGTATGTTTCTTTATCTGCTTGCTAACTGATAAGTAAAGTATTTGAAATTAGCTTCACCTTTACTTTTTTGCCATGATTGTATTCATTACAAAAATTGATTTTCCTTTAAAATTAGAAATACTTATCACTTCATAAACTTAACATTTTCAAACACATCTAATCTTTTCTCAAATGAATAGAAGAAGCTATAATGCATTGCCAATCAATTTCAAATTTCAAACACTCTGTTTTAATGAATTAATCATGTCAATCAGTCCCAAAAACAAACTAATGACTTAGGACAGCATATACAAGTCTAAGAAAGTATATGAGCTTAGAACTGTTATTAAAAAATGCAATTTATCCCACAAGTCTGATGTAAATGGACAGAGTTATATTACGAACAAAACGTCACAATGACTCCACCATTGTCATACAACCAATTCCATAACATAATATATATTACAGCAATGAAGTCCTCATAGAGATATCGCAGAATGTCCGCTCAATGATGGAGGAGCTCTGGCTGAACTGGTCACACCTTGGCGTTGATGATGCTACCAAAGTGAACAACATTACTAAGCTGGTGCAAATTGAGAAGGAACTGCATAGAGATGTCATCTCCGAGACCAGACAGAAACTCAAGACTATGCAGGGCCAGGTTGACAGTGAGTTGAAGAACTTGTTATGTTAATGAAGCTGTTTTATGGTTATAATGTTTTAGTTGGAGATTTAGTTTTTGATAATGAAGATCTATGTAATTTATTGCAATAATGTGAGAAGCCATGACATTGATTATGGGAAACAATACCATTATTTACGGAAGTCCTTAATTTCTTTAATTAAAATGAAGGTGTTTTTTTCCTTGTATTGTAACCAACACTTTATCTTAATCTTAGTCTTGTTATGTTTGAGCTACAGCATACATACACATTTATAATTCTATGTGATCAGCTTCAATATTACAGATTACTCCATTTGTTATAGAAATACATTATAAATGGTAACTCTTTCCACAGAATTAAAGGAGGAAACAGAAGAATTGAGCAGATGCTTGTCTGTGGACATCACCATACTGGACTTTAAGGACGAAATGATGCTTGTTGAGTACAAGAGAGAGCTGGAAGAGCAGATTGCTGGGTGAGCAAGCATTTAATTTAGCAATGGTTTATTATATATAGTGAGATGATAATTACAAATGCTTTTGTCAGACTGAACTACCTACCTTTAGAAACCTTACCTAGTGCCTGCAGCGTGCCTGCATGGAGGTAATTGATTTACTACTATCATACGTTTCTAATAGACTAGTTGTTGTACTGGTCTCTTTGGAACATACTTCCCTTTGTGTAATTTGCTAACTCACATCTCAAAAACGTGACACTAGATTTAAGATGATTAAAATCATAATGACACTGAAAGCTTTTACTATCAAAAATCATAAAATCACATCATTTATACAAATTAGGCTGATAATCAGCACTTTTTGAATGTCAAAGTTACAATACAATACTGCTATTTTGAAAATAAAATGAAATGGCGGAAGTTAGGCTGGCAATGATACATACAAAAATCTTGCAACCTCTTTGAGATAGTTATAAAGATTTAACAAGATAAATAACATAAAAGGCATAAAGTTGCAAAATTAAGCTATTAAAAGGCATAGCTTTATTTTGTAACTTTATACACCAGATTTATAACAGATATCTTGTTACCAATCTTAAAAGATTAGCAACTGTAGGTTTCTGTCTTTTCATAGCTAATTAATAACAATTACATTATTCTCACACTGTTCATAACAGGTAATAAGACAATTGCTTGAGTTAGGTGGTAGGTCAATTTTGTAACATTCTTGATGACATGAGAAAGATTCTGAGGCCATCTGTTATTGTGCATCTTTCTTTGTTCATAACATAGTCTTAACTAACAGTGCAATCTTCTCATGAGAAATGTAATTGCATTTGTGTGATGGATAATGACATCTTGTAATAGTTGAATTTTGTAGTATCTAATTTGATTTAAACTGTTACTATTTAGACACATTATAAACTACTAGCTGTCTTACGTAGTTTCACCCGCGTCTTTAGTTGCTGCCCCGCTCCCGTGGGTAGTAGCGTGATGTTGTATAGCCTATGTTACTTCCTGATAATGAAGCTTCCTATTAATGAAAAAAAAAGCGGTCCAGTAGATTTGGAGCCTATTTGATACAAACAAACATATCTTTCCTCTTTATAATATTATATTAAGTATGGACATTCTTAATGCAATAGTCCAATGGGGTTTCGTTTGCTTGAATCAATTTATCTAGCCACTCTGAAAACTATAAGAAAACAACAATTTTACTCTGAGGCACTAGCATAAACACTACCTGATACTTAAATTGTTCAAGTTGGCAAAGTCAATATTTTTTGCCACTTATCACTTTGTTGGCACAATTTTTTTTTTTGCAAAAACGACCCTTGTGTTCAAGGTGTTAAGTGCTAAATAAATATCATTTTACCAGGTGACAAAGTAATCATTTCGCAAGTTATCACCCCAATGCATCTTTATTCCAACAGATACAGAGAGCAAGTTGAACAGCGCCGCATGAAGATGGAAAGACTACTGGAATGGCAGAGAGACCTTGCTGATAAGCTGGGAGTCACCATACATGAGCTACAGGAGGTACCTCTACCCTCAGAAGAGGAACTGGACAAGCTGAAGGAACATCTGGAAATGCTTCAAGCGGAAAGGGATAAGAGAGCTGAGATCTTTCTGAATATTCAAGTTGAGATTAAGGATATCATGGGTGAGTATTTTCTTAGTCCTTTTGTGGTATGAAGAACAGGATAAGTTCCTCAATATTCCATAGAAAAGGGAGGATTCACCAACCAGACAGGCCTGTCTGGTGGGTACTTTACAGTTGGTTGGTGGGTTATAATACCGTTATTTAGGAATTTGATGTTAGTTCTGCATTTGTAACATAGATGGCGCTGTAGTATTTTTTGTATACTATGTTGCTGTAGTGCTGCTACAGTTCTGTAAGGATCTTGTTCTTTGATACTCTATGTTAACTGGCTTACAGATAGAATAAACACTGGTTCAGGGTACAAAATCAAAATATTTTTATTTCACATAGGCCTACATGAGCACTTATAAACTGTTGAGAAGGTGCATGGTTTGGGTTGGTCGTTTCCTATGAAGATGAAACGGCAAGAAACTCCATGGTTACTCTTTTAAAATCATTTGGTTTTACAATGTTGTACAAAATGCAGATAGAATGACTTGAATGTGGTGCCCGTGTCTTCTGTGCTAGTTTTACTTACTTATTTAATTAGTAGGTTCAGAAGCTTTGATTTGACCACTCACTTCTTTATCAAAACTTGCATGAATTAATATTAGTTTATATTTACCAGCTTCAAGTTTGACCTTTGGCATTACTTATATTAATTAACTATTGTCTGAATTAGTAGGTCACTTCAAATGATGAGAAATACTTCTGCTATTTTGGCAAGATATCAATCAAGCAGTTGTTCACTTCTACATTTAAAGTTAAATGCTCATTACTTATTTATTTCCATAATATTTAATATCTCTTCTAAGTTCGAGTGAATCAGCTTCTTATAGGCCGCATCAGCGCTTAAGGTCAGAGGAGTTGTGGCGAAGCACTAGCATATTTAGTATAAAAAAAATGCATACTGGAAAAGATGCCACCAGCACAACACCACCAGACTAGCTCATAATAATGTCATTCTTTCAGACAAACTCCGCATCAAGCCACAGAACAAGTTCGAACACATTGTGACGTCATCTCTCTCTGTGGACTTCAAAGTAACTGATCTCAACATGGACCGCCTCTCTAAGCTTCAACAAGACCTGCAAGAGAAGTTTGAACAGACTAACAACAGGGTATGTATCTTTTTTCTCCAATAAATTAGTTGATCCATATGCAGTTTTTCTTCTAAGTTCTTCATGAATACTTTATTAAAGTAACAACGTCACGCCTAATCCCATCAGCGTTAGGCACAGGTGTACTTGATAGTACATCCGTATTACGCCAATAGTATTTAGTCTCACTTAAAAGGGGGTGTTATTTGTTCAATTAAGTTCAAAGCAATTTAGCTCAGTACCTATTTAATGGGACCAAATGAATCACAACACATGGTTCTTAATAAGCTCTGCTCATCATCTTCTTACCCTTGTCGTCCCATGTTATTTCAGGTCGGCAACAATACGTTTTTTCTTCCATTCCATCCCCTGTCATTCGTCATACTATCTTTTACTGCTTTTTCCTTCATATCATTATTTTACGATTTATAAACACACTGAATACAGAAAAAAAAGACATAGAAAATAAGTGCAAAGGTAATGCTTATTTATAAAGAAATCTTTCAGCATATCATTCCTCACGGATTGTGTGTATCCTACTTTTCTTGGACTCCTCCCTCTTCATCCATCAACATTTATTCACTCTTTAGTCTGCAATGATATTTTATAGGCTAGTGATTATAATTTTCCATGATTTAATCAAAGACTGCCCATGTTGATCTAGCTAGAGAGACTAGTCTCAGTCTTGTAGGTAGTATATACGACAGCGACAGCGTATATAGTCGTTACTATCGCATATAAATCAAGAGCTGGACAAGAAATATCAAAGAAAATTATTTTCTAGGTACTAGAACTTCGTGAACGTCTGACAAAGCTGTGGGAGTGTCTGGAAGAAGACCTGATCTACCGGGAAAACTTCTTGCACGCACATCCTGGTTGTCATCCCCAGACCGAGGCGGCCATCAAGGAGGAGATCAAACGCTGTGATCAGATCAAGAGGCAGAAGATTCAGGTATGATACACAAGGAAAACCAATTTATACGATGTGTATATTCATAATGTATGAACTTGCTTAGCTTGTATTAAAGGTCAAATGAAATGAGCAAGCGAAACTACACAGTTGAGAAAATCCGTTTTTGTTTTGTTGTGCTTAGATTAGTGGCGGCACTTTCATACAAGTCTAAGGCGCGTTGCCCACACGACCAATAGTCGAGGCGCAGTTGGGGCGCGGGCGCGTTAGGCGCGTCGCCCACACGACATTTGTAAAGAAAATCTCGTTGGGGCGTGCCTCTTATGTGAGATTTTCTTTACAAATGTCGTGTGGGCGACGCGCCTAACGCGCCCGCGCCTCGACTGCGCCTCGACTGTTGTCGTGTGGGCGACGCGCCTAAGAGCTTGGCTTGCTCTTATAACCTACTACAGACTGCTTGCCCTATGGCAGAGATGGCGAACCTTTATGAACCAATGTGCCATTCCTTCTTAAAAAATGTGAAGTGAGACCATAGATGTGCTGTCAAATAATTTTGTCTTAAAACTTAAAAAAAAACGTTTTTTATCCAGCATTTTTAGTTATGGTATAATGACATTATATCACATATTTTTTATCAAGTATTCATTTTCCATTGTTACTTAAAAGATTAGCAGATCATCCATATAGACATGAAGAAAAAGCAATATAAATAAAATTGTTATGGCACAACCTAAGAAGGATACCCTATCAAACAAAAAATATTTTGCAAGCGCGCTGATGTTGTAGTATAGAATAATCTATTCAACACATAGACCGCACACTCTTATAAATCAATGTATCTCGACGAAAATCAATCTATTGCTCAAAAATTTTAGCATTAAGGACTACTTTTCCCTGATCTGAGTTAGTAAGGAACTTATGATTGGAATATTCAATATTGATACAGCAGTTACTTAAAGAAGTGGTCTTGCTAGACAGGAATTTTTCATCACCATCGGGGCGTGTTACTCGCTTCTACATAATGACTGATATTAATGGATCATTTAGCAACACGATATGAAATTATGAATCAATTTAGTAGGGATTGCGATCCTGCGTTGTAGGGTAATGCGTAATAGAATTAAGATACGCTAATTTAGGACAAAATAACGGCAGTTTTTGAAAAAATATCTTTCTTTGCATTCCATAGTGTGTGAAAATCTTACAATCATTGTTTGACTAAAACAAGAATCAATAAGTTAGTAGAAACTGAAGTTCTTAGGCCTCTGCCTCGAATCTCGCGGGCAGCGGGGCGGCGGCGGCGGCGGCGCGGGAGCGGCAGGATCTTACGCGTATAATCAAATGGACCGGCCCTCGAATACAGCGGTGCAGGAGCGGCGCGGGGGCGGGCAACGAGCGGTGCACTCCAGTCAAGCGGTGACCGCCCGCGTTGCGCGTCTGCATTGTAGGTATAGTGTTGTACATTTTTTTTGTGACGTATCAAAATGTCTTCAGACGTGCAAGAGCTAATTATTTCGGCAATCTTTGAGAGGACACCCATATGGAACAGCAAAGATGTGAACCATAAAAATAGAAGAATAATTAACCAATTATGGGAAGAAATAAAAAACGAACTGAATGTTAAAGTTAAAGTCTCGCCATTTATTTTCCTTGCCCTATAGTAGGGATCCACTTCTTCTTTTGCCCACAATAAATCGAGCGTTAGGAATAAATTTGAATCAAAAAGATGTCGCCGTTTTTCAGACATTTCGTTCGCGAATAAAAACAAATATCTCGACAACACAACCACGAACACAACACTACACCGCTATAGCGCCGCGCGATCTGCCCGCTAGTTTGGAGAACAGGTATGCGTTGCCCGCGCCGCTGCCGCGCCGCCGCCGCCGCCGCCCCGCTGCCCGCAAAATTCGAGGCAGAGGCCTTAAAAACAATTCCTAAACAGACAGATCATTCACCACTTCCTAGTTTTTGAGTTGAAATGGAATGGAATGGAACGACGCAACAAACGGCTCGACAATAGGGCTCTTGTCTGTTTAAGAACTTTTATACAGTACAATGTAATAAATTGTTGACTGTGTATGTGTGTTTGAATGTCTGTAAATCCTAGTGTGCACCAACATTGTTTTTTTTAAAGAGATTTTCGAATAGTTTGTAAATCAAATCTAGAGTTGCGGGTTTGTCATCCCTTAGGTATTTCAAGCCCAGTTTTAAATCTATCTGCAATTAACATTGATATAACGTATTATGCAAAATCGTAATCCAACCAGTCGTTTTGCATGGCTGGATTATAAATCGGTTTACTTTCTACAAACAAGTATTGATAGCCATCAGTGGCACTATCTAGATGTCATGTATTTTAATTGTTACATTTTGATTTATGGTAATTAAACATGCTTAGAAAGGGCTTACAGCTAGGTAACTGCTATTAGTAATTTGCTCAGAAACTATGCTATTTCACTTTCATTTATTTCGAAAAAGTAGTTCTAGTTACATCTGTTATTATATAAGCCATGATATGCTTACTGCTGGAGTATTTTCACATCTTTCGGCTTTTCAATGTTGTGGGGTAAGTAGTTCAATCCAATCCAATTTATGAAGTCTAGATCATCTCGTTCGTTCATCTTCGCCTGAGCAGTTGTACTTAAATTATAAATAATCATACATACTCAGAGTAACAGAAACTTAAAATTTTCAGGATTTTAAAGTCACCTGTAATACGCCTATTGCTGACTATCAGGTGACCAAAATAATAATTTTGAGTATGAGTCGAGTTCATTAGGCAGCTGCGTTCATTTTCGTTTAGTAGTAGCATTACTCACAGCTCTCAGTAAAGCTTAGAAACATGTCATGACTACAGTAGAGAGAAAATAGACCCACTTTATCATAGTGGTCACTGGACCGTGACCTTCTTCATTCCTACTTTAAGCTCTATTCAAACTGAAGTGAATCCCGCATGGGATGCGGGGTGATCTTGACTTGCATCAATTGTGATTGCAAGAATTCTCCGCTAGTGCCGCTCTTGTAGAGTGAGGTCTTAAGAATTGTCATATGTCAGTGTTCGCATTTTTTTAAACTTATTTTAGTTATATTTCACGGTTGTGGTCAAGAATAATTTAAGATTTAGCAATTCCTGATTAAGGATGACTTGAAAATTTTAAATAAGAAGTTTAAGGTCTAAATTGTCAGTACTTCGAGAAATAACGATTTTTAAACGTTTCGTTTCGTAGGGACAATATTGTAAATATGTATATATAGTTTACACTATGTTGACTTACGTAATAAAATTAACTTTTTATAAGGTTTATTATGGTACTAAATAGAATTAACGACAAGACCCTAACTTTCTAGTGGCGCCATCTGGTGAGCTTATAAACGATAACCCTTTGGCGTGAATAGTTGCGTGCCTTCGTCATAACTAAAACAATCGGCGCGTAACAGTCGCTCCCACATGCTGCGCGGGGCCTTTGAACAGTCCTTACTAAATCACAATGGGTAACAGAACACTATTATTCCAATTACTATTTCGTTCCAGGTGTTCGTAGCAAACGTTCGCACTAAGATCAAGTTGATGTGGGACAGCATAATGTATTCGAGCCGCGAGCGCGAAGAGTTCGTGCATTACTTCCAAGACATCTTCACTGAGGACACGCTGACCTTGCACGAACTGTATCTGGAGAAGATCACCAAGTATTATAATGAACACAAGTAAGTGTCACATAAAATTATTATAGCGACTCAATCATTTCATAACTGCATTAATTAGGACCTTTCTCAATTGAGTTAGCTTTTGTGGTAGATATTTGCATATCAAGCATGGAATGCATCTGGTATGTTAATACCAGATTAGCTGTGCCCAGTGGTTTCACCCGTTAGTGTCCCAGCGTGATGTTATATAGTCTATTTATTTCCTAAAAGTAAACCCAGGTGAAATTTCAAGTCAATCCGACCAAGAAATCGCGTTCTCCCAAACAAACTCGACGGCACGGTTTGCGCAGTAGCTGAGCGAGCGACTGCTGCGCCGCGTGTTGCGGGTTCGATCCCCTCACGGATCAAATATTTGTATGACCTACAAATAGTTATTTTGGGTCTGGCTGTTTGTGTATGTGAGTTTAAATGTTTGTAAACGCACCCATGATAATGATACAGGAGAAAATCCTAGTGTGGGACAACGTTTTTTTAAACATTTACCCTGTTTGAACCACTTAGTGATTGAAATTAACAAAATCAAATCAAATGCATAATTTGAGACTATCAACAGTTATTTATTACTTATTGTAGTTTTTTATAAATTTCGAATCTAAGGTCTGATATTTCAACTATAGATATTTTCGGCAAATTTAATTCTTTAGTCAATATTAAAAATGATCTTAAAATTTTACATTACTGTTTCCATCTTTTCTCAGGCACATTTTCGAGATGGTGGTGACACGGAAGAACCTTTGGCTGAAGATGACGGAGCTCGAGGCGCGAGCTACGGAGCCGGGTCGTTATCACAACCGAGGCGGCCAGCTGCTGCGCGAAGAGAAGGAGAGGAAGGCTATCGCTAGTAACGTAAGTTGTATTACATGCACACAACGGCAAATCAGCCTTTATTTCGTAGCGTTAGAGCCGACTTCTGTTTGAAACTCATTTGTCTTCAATCAAAGAAATCATTGTCACGACGAAGACGTTGGTTGTCAATGCTCCACTGATGCTTCGTTGAACATGTGATTTAGACATAGGTATTGCTTTTGTGTTTATAGACTAGTATTAAATACTAACAAGAAAGGCTTAGATATTTTGTACTAGCTGTCGCCCGCGGTTTCGCCCGCCTGATATCGAAAAAAAGTATCCTATGTGTTATTTCAGACTATAATCTACCTCTGTGCCAAATTTGATTAAGATCCGTTTAGCCTTTTTGACGTGAAAGAGTAACAAACATCCATACATCCATCCATCCATCCTCACAAACATTCGCATTTAGAATATTAGTAGGAAAAGTAGGAAGTAGGATGATTAACAGATACAATAATTTTGTTAAAAGCAACTCAAGTGTGTCTATGTTTACAATTGAATTGACTGAAAACGAATTTTACATTATCTATATCTTCATCATTTAATCCTGTATTATGTGCATTCTTACAGTTACCGAAAATCGAGGCACAAATCCGTGACCTAGTGTCAGAATACGAAGCCAAGACTGGTAACACGTTCACTATTGATGGCAAGCCTCTACTTCAACTCATGGAAGACGAATGGGAGACCAGGAAAGCTGTAAGTTTACTATTGACAAAGTCTTTACCACCCTTAACTGCTTATGTGTTACCTTATAAGTTGGCATACTAAATGAGACGCGGAGGGAAATACGATCGCCGAGCTGTGCCTACCAACTCAAATTTCGATCCATTGTCAACCAGCCATTCGGAATAGTTGATCTGCATGGCAGTCGATCACTATGAGTGACGTTATCAATAAAAATCACTGGTAATCAAGAAACAGAATTGATTCTAGTTGATCAATATGAACTATCCGATGTAGAACGACCTCAAACTATTACTATTGAAAGTAGAATTCTATTTCAGTGGATTAATCTTAACTCAAACTTACCAAGAAAAAATAGAAGTATGACGTGGTAACATTTTGTGAGACGAGGCGACACGAGGGAGTAGCGATAACGTTTTGTCGATTGGTATGTCTCACCTCGTATCCATTGACTCGCTTTATGTAAAGTTGAGGTGAGGCGAGATGTAGTGGGGGTTATTAAACTTATACTCTCGTCATTAGTGTCGTCATCTTTCTTAGTCAGGGCATCGGAGGAATCACGAATCCACCACTTTCGTAGTTACAAAGATACTTGTCAGCTGGTTAGAGAAGCCACTTGAAATCTATGCCGTAACCTCTTTTAGCCTGACAATGAAGTATAGCCACGGAATGTCAGCTATACCGCGTCCATTTATTATCGTGAGCATATTGGTACCTGACTATTGTAACGTTTCATATAGCCTATACAATAATGGTTGTTGGCTAGTGATGTGTGCATCGAATTCATAATAGCAACTGTTTGCAGTAAAAAAAACTTAGTGATTGAGAGATTAAAACGTTTATGGAAAGTTTCCCTAACCCAAAAACTACCATAAACTGTTTCGGGGTCTATTTTTTTTTGTATTGTCGACACCTCGTCTTGCCTCGACGAGCGTGCAATCCATTGCTCGTTTTCCTAACAATACATTTCTCACAGGAGCGTCACAACAAGCTATCGGCCCGCAAGCAGGCGTTAACACCGACGACGCCGCTGTTCCGCTCGCTTGCGACGTCACCGCTCGGCAAACGTAATAGGACTGCGGCGGGATTGGCTGCTACTGCTGAAAGGAATAGGTAACGTTGAATGATATGGCTTTGGTGATGGTGTTTTGTTTTTCATAGATATAAATATATAAATGTTCCGTTCTATTTCGTGTTATTCTGCTGCATAGTTTATTTTAACGCGTAGTCTAATCTGAACTGGTCCAGGAAATTTGAAAACGTCGTACCATCGACTCGAAAGAAGAAGACTTGGAACTAACGACGCCATCTTTTTTTTCGATAATAATTTCCTTCCAAAAAATAACGATGCTTCATTTTATTATTGTAAGAAGAACATCAAGTATCATTAAATTATATTGGGGTAGTTCTAGATTTTGAATGAGGAAGTGATAATTTTCAAAACACAATATCATTGTATTAAGTCAATTTTCTTGTGGTCTTTGACCCGTTCCTAGTATATGATCAAGGAATCAACATTGCCAAGTTTAAATTCATGACACCAGCATGGTAATTACACAAGATGACATGGTGCTGTGTAAGATGTTCATTTGGTGTCTCCATACATAGGCAAAGTGGACACATAACCATCTTCACCAGACCGTCTTAGAGTTACGAAAAAAAAACTGTGCCGTCCCAATAATTTGTGTTAGATGTAAGCATAGTCGCATTGACTGTAAGCAGGTCTTTTAACTTGTAGGCCGCCGTCGAAGCGTCAGCTGATCACGGGCAGCGCGACCAAGGCGGTGACTACCTTCACCAACAATTTGTCTGCGCTCAAGAGATCTGCTATCACTACTGTTAAAAGGTAAGCTAGTATTTTCATAGTAAGATTGTCAACAAGTCAGCAAGAAAGTCGATGTAAAGAGTTTTTATTTTAACATGTCGAAATTTTATCCGATCAGTATTTAACTAGCCTTCACAGAATTGAAAATTTAAGATTAAAGGGCGGAAAATGTCAGTGATATATATTTTTGTAAGTAACTAGTGGTTGCATGCGCAATTGCTGAGCATGATGTCTTGGGTTTGATCCTGGGTCTGTTATTGGGTTTTTTCAATCAGGAATTTCTCAGAAGCAGTCACATGGTCTGGACTTGTGCCCGGTTAGTGGCAATAGGCTTGCCACCACATATGAGACTAGAAATAACTGTCGAAATTTATTAATTTTAAAATCTATTAATTTGGATTAAAAGCTTGATGGTATGTAGAGAATAACTTTAGCTATTATTAGCATAACTTTGAAATACAAATGATTATCGACTTTGCTGCTGACAAGCATATTCAGCATCATCTGCCTAGCCTTTTTCCAACTGTGTTGGGGTGGTGGTACGTGGTTCCAACTTAATGTGTTTATTGATTACTTATTGTGTTTGTTCACTAAATATTGTGTGTAATAATAATTCAGTAAGTCGTATATTTGCAATCGGAAAAACTCGTAAATTATTTGTCTTTGCTAGAAAAACTAAAATCGTGTAATGTAGAAAAGTTACTTCATAAGATTCATAAACTGAATGAATTATTGATTAATGTGAGATAACAATCGCTTTTCTGAAATGAGCATAAACAGTTTCCATTCTAAAAGTTCCGATTTTAATCTTTGTTTCGATTAACTAGTTATAATTAATATGCATTGCAGATAATTACCGGTGCAAATAAAAAAAAAATGGCATCACTCTTTATTCAGTATAAAAAAGCAATCATTAGTTACCTCACGCACTTTCGCACACACTTGCTATTTAGATAATATTTTTCATTCCTTTACTATTTCAGTGCTCGCTTGTGAATTTATTGATGTGAAAACACCATTACGTCACATTTATTGAGGCAAGTTGCGTTTGATTGATGACTAGTAGCGATCGAACCAAATATTCTACTTTGACGTATTGCGTAAGTAGAGGGAATGAGAAATATTGCAATAGTTATATAATGTATTAATTTTACATGTAGACCAAATTGTATGTAGTCATTACGGTTCATTGTTCAGAAAAGCATGAAGTTATTAGAATATTTGATAGAAGTAATTACTTGGTAGATTGTAGGAGTAGATAGATACTTGCGCCAGATATTGATGCTATTACATTTTAGATAAAATTGAATAACCGGCTGTTATATAAAATACTAGCTTATGCCCGCAGAATCGCCCGCGTGTTGTTAGGTAATTGTCTCACGTGATCGGGATTCAAAGTATCCTATGTATATAATCCAGGTTATAAACTCGTGTGCCAAATCACTACCAAATAAAAAAAAAACAAAAAGTAGTTTTTGCGTGAAAGAGTAACAAATATCTTTACATGCTAAAAAAAAACATAATAGGATGTACAAAACGAGGATATTTCAGCAAAGAGAAGCTAATAGTATGAAATTATCATAGCATGTGGCTTTCTGCAGTTTCTGGCCAGTACATTCTAAAAACATTATAGCATCCAAATAAAATTATTTTATTTGTGACAGGCGCATTAGCGGACGTTTGGCGGCTCGGGTAGTTGCGGAGGGCAAGGATGCCAAGAGGAAGCTCGACTACGGTGGCGAACTGAGGAAGACGCCGAAAGTCAATGGCAGTATTCTCAAACACAAGCGTACGGTAAGTTAGAACACTATAACTCTTTTCCATTATCCTTACTAATAATATAAAAGCGAAAGTGAGTTTGTTTGTTACCTCTTCACGCTTTAATGGCTAAACCGATTTTGATGAATTTCGGTACAGAGATAGTTGGGAACCAGGAGACGGACATAGGCTAATTTAAAAAAAAAGTGGGATATGCGGGAGAAAGAGGGAAGAAAATGGAAAACTTAGCGTTGCTATTACAAATCAATAAGGCGCTTGGGCAAAAACTGCAGGTCAGACTCGCGCACGGAGGGTTCCGTACAAACTTGCGACATAAACGGCCATACATTTTGACTGCGTAGACTTAGAGGATCGATTTTTTCACAGCGCAAAATGGACTTGAGTATTTGTTTTTAATGAGATTACAGACGGATATCCAAGTGATCCAATAAGGGTTCCCTTTCTTCCTTATGAGGTACGGAACCCTAAAATATAATAAAACATGGCAACCACAATAAAGGAACCTGTGGCAGATATGTAAGGGCATGTGCGGGATATACAACATGAGTTGTTACGGCTTTTAAACGTGACAAATATATGTATTTACAATGCAATCGTGTTCCTGCTGTATTGTGTCTGACTACAACCATCCAGTATGATACAACATGGTTGGCGGGGACAACTTCTGAAGTCTAACTATACATAATCATTTATGATATATCCACAGCTAGAAAAGGCTTCGTACCACAGACATAACTCGCAATTTCGCAATAAAAAATAAAAGCTTGTAAAATGAACGCGCTCAGAACATCTAGACCGCGTTCCTAAGCTGTGAGGTGCCTATTCCACATAGAGTAAATTGTGCGATTCTAAGGATATTTTATCACTTCTATTAACATTTCCAGTCTCACGGCAAGCGACACAGCAGCAGTCGTCGCTCCACCAACGCGACGCGCTCCACCGGCTCGCAGGAAGAGGAGCGAGCTCACAAGGATCCGCTCATGGAGACTACGCTACTGACCACCTATACTGACTTCAAGGTTAGTTGCTAACAATCATTGATATCCTGCTGCCTGTATTAAAATTTGTTTAGGGGTGAACTCAGCATAGTGTCTTCTTCATTCTTGCCTTTTTAGGCATGTTATGATTTATGAAATTAAATTATCGTTTATTGGACTCGGTAGAACATAGCCTAGTACAAAATTTAACGACATAATATGTCGTTAAAAAAATACAACTATTTACAAAAAAAAACTAACTAAAAAAATAACTATTTAAAAATATAACTATTTTTTTTTTGGAAAATTAACTTAAAGGAAAAATCTTTAGTTAAGTGCTCTTATCTAATAAGATTGACTCTAAAATATGAACATTTAATTAAAGATATTTTATATTATTTCAAGGAAATAGGTTGATATGAACAGAACACTGACTGTGTTTTTTTTAAAATAATTTATAGGATGGCATCAACGAAAAGCAAATCAGCCGCAGCTCTATGGCCAACCAAAGACCAAACGAAGTAGTCCTCCCAGCCATCGTCTACCATACAATAGAAGAGAAGAATGGTTCCCCAAAAAAAACTCCGAGAGTCAAAACACCTTTGACGCCTAAAGTCGGCAAAGAGAACATTCAGCACGGCAATAATATGCAGGTGACGCCGAAACCGAACAATCTCCTGTACACACCGACTAGGCTCACCCGATCCGCCCTGAAGCTTAACAACGACGGCTTCGCAACTCCCCGAGCTCCCCTCAGCGCAAACAAAGTCAACCTACAAAGACAAAACACAGTCGCCAGTTTAACAGTCAAAACTACCCCAAATAACGTTAGCAGGTCTAAATCCCACTCGCATTTAGTGCGAAAAAACCTCCCGCCTCTAATCTAAGAACTTAGACTGAGTGCAGTGCCTAGGTCTTGATATAAACGCTTGGTTTTGTTTTTTATTGAGAATAGTTTTGCACGGATATATCAAGATGTATGCACTGCGCCTTACGATATTATTAGCCATGATTTTCTTACGAGGATCAATTTGTAATTATAAAATATTATTCAGATTTTTTTAAACAATTTATTTTTGTGTTTGTCGATAGTTTGACTCAACTTTTGTGACGTATTAAATGGTCGTTTTCTCGTTGATAAAATAATGTTTTGCTTTCTTACCTTGTATATTTGAATCTCTATAATTAATTATGTGCTGAGTAATTGCATTAAACTTTAGCCATTGGTTGATTTTTGTTTAAAGGATGCGATTGATAGTATTTTAATTGATAGATAGTTTTATAAGTTACTTTCAGTTTTAACAAGAATAATTATTTTAGTTTGTCTTCAATTGGAATAATGTTATTTTAGAGTAGTTTTTAGTCATGTTTTTTACTAACATATTGACCCCAACTTTTAGCCTAGGATATTTCTTTCGTTTACCCACCAAATTCTCCTTAAAGAAATATCTTATGGAAAGCATTGATATAATTAAGTATTTTACGAGCATTGTAATACTATAATGTTCATAATGTCGACATGATGGCAGCTTACAATAAAAAAGGTCACCTGAAGAAGGTTCTATAACATTCCAAAAGACAATGTACTTAATTTTTATCAGTATTTCAGAACGAGAAAGGATTCACAAAATGGCCATATCTCATGCTAACGTTAAAAATAATATTATAATTAATTGATATCCGTCGCTTTATTTAACTAATGTATAATTTTAAAATGTAAATTATGGTTGTAATATATTTGCATAGTTTAATAACAGCTGATGTTTTATTTACATGACCAACGAGATTTCCTGAAATATTTATTTAGATACTGACATTTATCTGAAGAAAAAGAAAATATCAGGTGTTCTTGTAGACAATTAAATAGCACACAAAATGTCAATTTATTTTGATTATGAAGTAGCTCCAAAGACTAGATTGTTTCGAAGGGCAGTAGAAGGTGATAAGAGTGACATTGAGCTGATTTGGAAACGAGAGCATACAGATCAACTTTTCCATGACGTCAGTATTGGCTCGTTGATGTAAGTCGAAATACATAAAGTCTATTCTACAGGGTACTCTAAAAACGCCATGACACTCTTTGTAGGGACTAGGTGTTTTATTTATTTTCAGAAAATAACTGGGAGAGTGACGTTTAAGACGACGAGCAAAAAGTCACCAAATAGTCCATTGAAAAGTTACATTTGGGGTTGCGTTTTTTAGAGGACGCAATTTTATTTTTTTGATGTGTAGGGGGGATCAGTGTAAAGCTAAAACCAAGTTTGTGGGGTCGCCACCCTTGTCCCACGGCCGCCATCTTGAAAATAAGGGTTGAAATGGTTTTTACGATATATCTCTTAAACTATTTATTTGATAAAAAAAATTGTTAACATTTTTTGTTGCAAATTAAATTCTCTACAACTTTGGTCCAGTAACTTTTTGTCGTAAAACAATAAATAAAGAAGTTATAAGCGAAAATCTTCAGAAATTCGAGAAAAAAAAATATATTTTTTGATGTAACTTTTTTTTATCATTTTACGAAAAAATGATATCTGACCATTTTTGTAGATCGTTTTTTTTAAGAAACAACTTTCATTCGCTTAATTTTTTCATTAAGTCAATAGCTAAGGTTTTACAGCGCTCCGAAGTCAGTACTATTTTTCAGTACTCTTAACTATACCTATATTATACGTGTGTGCTAATAATAATATTATTAAAAAATATTATTATTAAATAAAAAAAAACAATAACTGATGACATATTATTTTTTATCATCAGTTATTGTTTTTTTTTATTTATTTACTTTGTTATTACCTATAATTTTTTTAATTATAATTTTTGCAATATTATTAAAAAATAATTATATGCTCTTTTTCACTCTTTAACAGGACTTAACAATTATTGATTTTTAAAATAATTTTAAATGTCATGGCTGTTACTGAGAATACTGTTCAGGTAGAAAATACCCAAGTGACCATGAGGGAACAAAAGAACAGCTGCCTGCTATTGTTATTATTATTCCTAACCTTTGTTATTGTAAGAATAGCTAATAATTTTTTTCTCGAATTTCTGAAGATTTTCGCTTATAACTTTTTTATTTATAGTTCTACGACAAAAAGTTACTGGACCAAAGTTGTAGAGAATTTAATTTGCAACAAAAAATGTTAACAATTTTTTTTATCAAATAAATAGTTTAAGAGATATATCGTAAAAACCATTTCAACCCCTATTTTCAAGATGGCGGCCGTGGGACAAGAGTGGCGACCCCACAAACTTGGTTTTAGCTTTACACTGACCCCCTTTACACATCAAAAAAATAAAATTGCGTCCTCTAAAAAACGCAAGGTTAGGCCTAAAAAATGTAACATTTCAATGGACTAAAAACCTTTTCTGAAAAAACTTAATTATTGGGATTGTAAATTCATTTTCGTGCATGAAAAGTTCCAATTCTAATTGCTTCCAATGCTTAACGCGTACAGTGCGGCCAACGCACCTGTGCGTTTTACGGATTTCTATCAAGTGCGCGCGACGCGTATGTGCGTCTTTACAATTTACGTAACTTTGTTCGAGTGAGGCGCACTGCACCTGTGCGTCCATTGTTCATATCTATTGTTTCGAAAACATCGTAAAATAAGGGTTTCTACACACTGCTGTAACACAAGTAATATTTTAGAACTAGTTAGAAGTATCAGGGTGGAATAATATTCGTTCGTGTTACCTACCTGCCACAACTCGTGTCCGAGTCGTGACTTTATGTAGCTTTATTGGCAATGGTTTGTGAGTGTGTAATAAAAAATCAAGTTCTAATTTTTTTATTTTTTTGTTTTTTTACCCACGCCTTTCCCTTTTGGCGTGGGTAAAAGGGTTAACGGCCGTTTGGCGGGCTGCTCTTTAATTACGACGGCCCGCTTCGCCGCCTCCAGTAAAGCCAGCAAGCTGCTCCCGGACTGGCCGCTGCTTTTAGGCTGCCCGCTGGCCACGGCGCCGCTTTCCCCGGGCCCACCGTAGTCAGCGGCAGTAGGAGGCAGCGACTCCGTCGGCACCCACTCGCTGGACCTCGTTCGGTCTTCGTTTTGCCTGACAAAAAGTTATAAAGATGTGATGAAACCTATTAGTTCTTAAATTTTTATGGCAATAATAACTTGAAACAAACTACTTTTATACCTACATAATAAACAGCTAAAAGTTTTATACTTAGTTAAAAATTAGTAGGTACTTACAAAAATCCTTCTTCCATAATAAACGAACGATGAAAACGAACAATGTGTACCTACGCTAAATAAGATTTTGATGCTATTTTTGAATAAACAAAACAACGAACGAAACGACAAAACCTCACTAAAATTAAGCTAACGGCTAAATTGCAATCGACAATGAACTATTTTTTTAGTTTATGGCCAGTCAATATCAGGCTATAGTCATCGCACCATACTGCCTAGTTCTAGTAGTAGTGTTAATATTCTGCGAATCTCCGACGTAATTATTTTGATATTTGTAAAATAATACAGTAGAAAGTTTCCTTCCTATAATATACATCCATTGCGCATCCAAACAGTTACCGCCGAGATACGTCGGCCGTACCTACTGAATAGGGACGTAGGTAAAATGTCAAACTAAGTTCTGTGGTTTGGATAAAATCTGTTAATGTATTTTTTGTAGTTTCGTATAAATTTTACTTAGGTATTATGCCTCTTAAGCTTTTGTGGAACCGAGTATTCGTAGTAGGGATCTTGCAAATATTCCTATATCTGCAATTATTGTGGAGCTTACGCTTCGACGTGGACATTCACATCCTTCAACACGCGGATGCATAATATAATATTGCAAAGGCGGGGCCAACCATTGGCTCGTGCCGTACGCACGTGCTCATTGAAAAAAAGGATTGAAGATTTCGTTCGGTTTCAAGATCCGAGGCGTTATTTCATATCATTTGTTTCCCGTAAATCAGTCATAACGTATTTAGTTGTGTTTTTTGTAGAAACATTTCAGTTTTGCAGTGTGATTATGAATATACAATAAGCATTGTGTGCAAAAGTTACTACTTATCTTTTTGTTTAATTTCTCTACTTACCTATATAATTTAGTTTTTTTTTATATATAAAATCTCATACTCTCTCAAGGACCGCCATTATTTACGTCAACTATCCGTCAAGCACCGCCGGGCGGGCTCTTATCGTAAGCGTAATACTACAAATACAGTTTTAAATCGGTCGGGGTTTGGTGGCACAAATTTGTGCCGCTGGGGCTCTAGAGGTTAAAGATACGCATTAGAGTGTGAAAAATCTGCATCCGCAACCTCCTTAGTTGGTAGTAATTTCTTATTGTATGTTTTAGAGAGCTCTCAGCCCTGTCAATATGCATGATAAACGAGAACAGAGAAATACTTGGATTCATGGCACTCTCAGATCATCCGCATATACCGTGCCTTGATCCCGCTAATTGGGAATATTGGATAAGGAATCTATATCAGTTAGTACACGTTTTTACCCATAGTATCAGTACCTATCGTCTACAGTACACTACAGGGTCCGACGTCCGTTATTGTACATTAGCTTTGAGCCCATTGTAAAATCTTCACAAGTTATAGAATGCAAATAAAGATATGAATACCTGTCTTGTATGTTATAGATGGGCGTGAATAGCAGTGACTTGCAATTCACTGCTGGACAACGTCCTCGCCTATGCTATACCACAGCTTTACCCTGTTGTATATTTTGTTTTATTAGGAGCAGTCGCCTCATATCCGACATTAAACAGACGTAAATCCTTCACTTCTTCATTTTGTTTTCTATCATTGCAAATTATTTCATGGCAGTTTTTAAAATAAAGATTTGCAAATAAACTAGAATGTATTACTGATAGCTAAAGCTATTTCCCGACCGATAAACTTATTACCGGTTAGTACCGGCATATATTATTATACTCTTTGGTATCGGCACTGACTGCAGGTTGCTGTAGAAAAGTGACAGCTTTACAGGATGTCTAGTGCCATCTCTTTCCCACACTAGAATGGAACAAATTAATCAATTGACTGACCAAAGGACCACTGAAGCCACTGTATGACGGAAAATCGACATGAGCCGGTCAGAAATAAAAAAAAAACCGGCCAGTAGCGCACCGAAAGTTCCGTACAAACTTGCGTCATAAACAGCCATATTTTGCGACTTGGTAGACTTCCGAGCCGAGATAAAAGGTTTTGACTATAAATAATCCAATAAGGGTTCCGTTTTTCCTTTTGATGTACGGAACCCAAGAAAGGGTCTGATAATATTGCTTAGACATCTCTTTCTGATTGGCACACCTTAAAATAAAAGTTATTATTAAAACTTGAAACGGGATATTTACCATGTTTGTTTCAAGTTTCCGATATTTCTGCGATGTTGCAAACGCCATGATCACGGATGAACAGTTCATTCGTGTTTTTCCGTGTTCAATATTGGTAACCAAGTTAGTTTAGACTTATATCTTAAAATAAAACTATTAATTTGAAAATTCTGCTAATCATTTCAGGAAGTATTACTTGTCTCGCAACACGTTGTTCATACACTTCATGTGCTGCATCGACTCTGTGACAGATTTCTTTATCGAGGAAGCATTGCTATCGGTCTTCCTCAATGACTGCTACCTACAGTTCATCGTGCTGACTGTACCTATGTTTTCTCCAGATAGTAAGATTATTTTACTATTCAGCCTATTCTTCTTTAGCATGGGGTAACTGCCTAACTTGGTTTTGGGAGTTTTTAGGTTGCCCATGGGCCTTTTTTTAGGGATGAGAAATCATCAAATAACTTCCCCCGCTCTGGGCGGAATTCCGAGGCCGCGGTATCTTTTTCGAACAACCTGCAACCCCGGCAGTGGCCCCGGCCTCTCTGAGCATCATCCATATGCATCTGAAAAATCAGAGGTGCGTGCTTTGGGCTCGAACTCGAGACCTTTGACTTGGCAGTCTGACGGTCACATTACTAGGCTATCACTGCTATTCAGCCTATGTCTATGCATGTATTATGAAAAGTTTTATTATTAAAAGTTGTTGGCAAATCGATTTGGATTGAGAGTAGAATTGTATTGAGCTCACTCAAAGAGTTCCATAATTTTACCGTCTTTCCTGCAATGTTTGTTCACTGCGGTTTCTTAAAAAAGACATAGGCGCCATTTGTATTGATAGCTGAAACATTTACTTATTACAGGTCTGATAACAAGATTCCAAACGTTCAAGAAACGCAATATCTCCAAATGTTTACCTAAATCTAAGGATGGTAAGGGTAATTATTTATTAACGGCCCTGAGAACCGATTTTTGTCCGAGATTGAAGATGCGACGAGCAGTGTAAGTACCACGTTATTGTTAAACTTTGCTGGTTATTGTTATCTTGTATCACTCCACAGCTTAGCAAAGACTTTGTGTCTTTGTGGGATCGGATGATAAAATCCAACCAACCATGCTTTCCAGCTCTATCGCTTTATAAGTCCTAGACAAGTCGTCAAAGAAATATAATATTATTACTAACTTCCGCCCGCGACTTCGTCCGCGTTGCATAGTTACTTTGGGCTAACGCTAACTTTAACCCGCGTGATGATCGAAAAAAAAAATCTTTCTTTCCTCTTTTCTTCCCTCTTTCTCTCCCTTTTCTCACTTAAAAAAAATCCTATGTCCGTCTCTAGGGTCCCAACTAACTCTACCAAAATTCATCAAAAGCAGTTTGGCCATTTAGGCGTGAAGACGTAACAAACAAACAAATTCACTTTTGCTTTTATAATATTAGTACCTAAGGATTCTATATAATCAAATAGAATAATACATATAATTTGTTGGTGGAGTGGTTGTATACTTGTGTAGTTGGTGGGCAAATTGATCTTGGGTACTCTTTTTCCATCAGGAATATTCTCAGTAGTTGACACGGAGTCTGGATTTATGCCTCGTTGATGGCAATAGGCTCGCCCCTTATTGCCATCCATCTGCCTAGCCTTTTCCCAACTATGTTGGGGTCGGCTTCCAGTCTAACCGGATGCAGCTGAAAATCAGTATTTTACATGGAGCGACTGCCTATCTGACCTCCACAACCCAGTTAGTACTGGGTAATGCGATATCCCTTGGTAAGACTGGTTGTCAGACTTTTAGAACACTGACTATCTGTAACGACTGTCAAAGATCTACAAATGACAAACCGGGACCAACGGCTTAACGTGCTTTCCGAGGCACGGAGGAAACTCGGTATGTAACGGGTGGTCACCCATCCACAGACCAACCTAGGCAAGCGCGGCTTAACCTAAAGATTGACCCGAGCGGCTGCTATTATTTAGCCACGAGCTTCTCGCTAGCGAGGCTCGCCCCTTTGCATGTGTCTTACACAAAACTGGCGACATGTGGGTGTAGTACTTATAATTAGGTATAGGTACCTCTGCCAAATCCTTTCGGGATTACATGCGTGATATGATGTGTGTATTATTCTATACATTTCGTATTTTTCTAGCTACTTTCGGCAGCAATTTTATCACTCTGTATCTATTGCCAATCCATGACATTTTTGCTGTCGCCTTCATTGTTATTCCTGATAGTTTTATCAACTAAAGAATCTAAAATAATTTGAGCTGTAAGAAATTGGTGTATTTTCATGTATACAGAGAAGAAGATAACGACGACATTGTAGACATATTACACGAGAAGTGCACCCGGCTAAAGGAGCTGTACGGTGAATATTATGTTAGCGAAATAATCGGACGGCATCCTGAAAGTAACAGACAGATCATAGTTGCCGATGTAAGTGTGAAATAAAATTACAGGCGCTGCGCAAACGTGGACACTTTTGTGTCTTGTGGCGGATACAAGCTTCAAGTTTCTGTAGTAAGTATTTGCGGTGCCCTGTAGCGGCTGATTCATACTGGTTATATATAAATCGTTTCCTTGTATCCGACACTAGACACAAAAGTGTCCTCGTTTGTGCAGTACTTTAGAAGTCTGAAAAAGTAAGCATTTACAAACGCTTCGATTCGACTCGGCGAGTTATTGGTACGAAATTCCTTAGCGCGCGTTGCGAAAGGGGGCTAGACGGAAAATATTAAGACCAAAAGTTGTAACGACACTCTTTGCTAAATACAATTATAGCTGTGCGGCGTGCGCGTGTTTCTCTGTCTCTCTATCTCATAGAAAGCAAGCCAGTTATTTTCGTTTCGTCTTTCTATTTAAAGAAAGAAAGAAAAGAAAGAAAAACTTTTATTTGGGACTCGCACAAAACAAGTAAAACTATAAAAATAAAAAAATTGGTTGTTTGTAAAGTAGGTTTACGATCGAGATGTTTACGTGATAACGTCTTATTGGTGATATAAGTTATCACCAGTAGTGACATCTAAAATGAAATTAAGTACTAATTTAAAGTTTTTTTTTCGAGCCAAGTAACAGATGGCGCTACCATCTTTATGAAATGTCGCTCGTGAGGTTTACAAGTTTCTGAACATGTCACCCGACTAAAACGATTTTAAAGACGTTATCACGTCAAAAATGAAATAAAATAGTACAGACAAGGTTATTGTCAAGGTTATAAAAAGATCCCTGTCTCAGCATAAGCTGCGATATTTTTAGGTTTAAAATAACACAGCGCTGGTATTCTGACAGGGCCAGTTAGTATTTCGCATTGAACAGTGTGGTGTTGCGACGACGACGGTTATACATAAAAAATAATAACTTCGTTTCATCCGGGTGTCCCTTGACACCTCTCAAGTTTTATATTTATCTTTTTTGGCATTACGAAAACAAACGAGACACGCATACGACTTTTCGAATCTGAGGGTTAGTGCTTACCTACGGAGAGATGATGATGATCATAGGGCCAAATTGAAAGAGGTGTTTGTGGCCTAGAAATAAGCAGAATAACATTCACTTGGAGTGGAGCGGTTTCTAGCAAGGCAAAAATCTGAACTACTCGATTCGACGGCACGGTTGGCGCAGTGGCTGAGCGATTGCCTGCTGAGCTGCGTGTCGCGGGTTCGATTGAAATAAATATTTGTATGACCTGCAGATAGTTGTTTCGGGTCTGGCTGTTTGTGTAGGTATGTTAGTTTAAATGTTTGTAAACGCACCCACGATACAGGAGAAATTCATAGTGTGGGGCAACGTTTAAAAAAAAAGAAGAATGAAATGTTTTTAACTAATTTCATTCTTATCATTACAGATTCAAGGCCGTGCCGTAGCCGTTATGTGTTTGAATACAGATATCGACTACAAGAAACTACATAGATTGTATGAACTGCATACCTATCACGGACTAAGAGCTGCTACAGCTCTTGAGAAAGAGCATAATAAGCGGACTAATTCCCTGCTAACCGATTTCGGGTATGAAAAAACAATTAGGAATAGTGATACACCGACTTTTACGTTGGTGAAAATTAGGTACATGAATGGTTAGGCGTCGTTCTAACTGGTAGGGATACATTCTCGTTGTGCGTTGTAAATGACTAATTTAACTTTACAAGAATTGAAAAAATGCACAAGGTAGTACGTCGTTACTAGGTGCCCAACCGAACTATCCTGTGCCGTAAATGTAAGGCCTCCAGCCAGGGTCCAACAACTTATAATCTAAACGACTGCACGCTAATTGCACCCCCTGCGGGGTAGGTACGAGCCTTGGCAGAGGGTCCGGCTGGATCTGAGTTCTATTATTTGGGGGACGATTTTGGTTTAGTGGCTCCGCTACGCGGGCGGGTTCGAGCAAAAAGGCGTGGGTCCTTGTGCGGTCACGTGCATGGTTTTATGTCATCATATGGCACCCTCATCCACCCGCTAATAGTAATCATATAGAGTAAGAGCCCAGAGCGATCTGACATAACTTATTTTCACATGGATGAAACCATACATTCTCAGTAGCGTCTCATGTGCTTTGAATACCTGCGTGCTTATGGAGCTCGCCGTGTGACACCTGGGCAGGTACCAGATACGAAAGGTAACTAAAAATAAGTGTTACTTAACTTAAATTTGTATGTCTGATTTTTATATATGTTGTGTAGAACATTATTCTAAAGTTTTATCATAAATGTCAGACACTTTCCATGGGCCAGAACTTTTGTCAGACACTTTAAAGCTCCACTAAAAATAGCTGAATTTTACTTATTTTTTTTTACATGTCTGATTTTTATATATGTTGTGTAGAACATTATTCTAAAGTTGTATCATAAGTGTCAGACACTTTCCATGGGCCAGAACTTTTGTCAGACGCTTTAAAGTTTCACTAAAAATAGCTTAATTTTATTTTAATATGTCTGATTTTTTAAGTATCATATTAAGGTAACTGTTACTAAGTTATATTTCATCAGTCAGACAAATTGTAGTGACAAAACATCCCCTAAACACAAAAATTATTCAGCCGGGAATATGAGTGCGATAACACTATGCATGCGCTGCAGAACGAGTGAGACGTCCAAGGTCATTCGATTCCTCTTGTAGCGACACAAAGATCCAAGTTGCAAAAAGTACTACAGCGCCATCTATCGAACCACTGAAAAACCTAACGGCAAGATTCCTACATCGCGCAAGTTGTGCACGAAGTTAACATATATACGAGCACCCGACAAGCAACTGTCGGGCAGTGGCCCACCAGACACGACACCCGTCTGGTCGGAGGATCCTCCCTTTTCCATAGAGGATGGGAGAACTTTACACCCTGTTTTTCATACCTCTAAATCTTCATACCTCTAAACCCTCCTTAAATTCAATATCTGTTCCGAGACCACTGGTTTAGTATACAGTAAAGTTGGCGTCTGTGAAAGCATATGGCGACGGTTCCTACGTACATAAGGTTAATTCAAAAACCGAGGTTTACAGGAGAGCGTAATTTGTTTTCAACACGCACTAGAAATAATTCTATAAGCTATAATAAATATTTTCTTTTTACAATATTTTAACAATTTTAAGAGTTTATAATGCTATTTACACATAAGTATTTTATATTTTTCACGTTTTCTTGGGAAAACTGACAGATGACCGTTTCTACGACACTTATTCGTTGTATTTATAATACCTACTTGTTCTCTTATACGGTTTCTAAAACAAGGTAAATAAATGATGATATATTAATATTATTTTATTTTCCGAAGAGACATATAAAAAGTGCAAGAATATATTAAAACAGTGCATAATACATAACCTAAAATTCAAAGATGTAGTTTTACCGGGTGAGTTGTGTGACAGTGGTTATCATCGAGAGTGCTACAAATGTTTTACTGCTTTGCCAAAAAAGTATTTTTCAGCAATTCCAGAGAAGCCAAAAAGTGCTAAAAAGAGTTCATCAAATATTATTGAAATTACATCAATCGCATGGGCATCAAGCCATCCAAGTAATCCAATAACTACTAACGATCCATTTACAGCATCTACCTCGAGTGAACAGAGTAATTCTGCAGTTCTGGACTCAGATATAGTACCAAGTCCAGGTAGTACTATACCTGAACCTACTGTAATACCTGAGCCAAATTTCGATGAAATAAAAAAAAATGATGCCAGCTGTTTACCACCATGCAAATCTGAGTTATTACAACAATTTCTCCGAGCAAATAACATTGCTAGCATTTGGAATTATGCTAATCAAAAACAACCTACCATTTTCACCCCTGAAAACAATGGGTGGACTTTAGAAGAAAACTAGTATCAATTTTATTGGTTTGATGGTGACCTATTGATTGACCAGGAGATGTTAGTAAATCCCTTCAAGAATCAGGTACTGTACTTTGACCAAGTTTAGGATTTTTCATATTTATAGATGTACATATGTTTTATAATTTTGTGATCTATTTTTTACAGAAGAAGCTGCCAGCGACGAGAATATAGCGGAAGATGATGACTCAAATGGACAATAATATTGGGCTAATAACGAAAATTCTAATGATTATGATCAGAGCGGCGCGCAATGATTGTTGACATAACAGTCCTACATGATGAGAACCTCGTGAAAGCCGAGAAAGATAAGCAAATCAAGTATATTGACTTGGCTCGCGAAGTTGTCGACATGTGGGATGTGGACTCAGCGATCATTGTGCTGATAGTCGTATCTGCCAATGGCTTAATTGCCAAGAGCCTCGACCAACACCTGAGGAGGCTCTCGTTAGGCAGCTGGATCAAGGGTTTGATACAGAAAGCGGTACTCCTGGACACGGCTCGTATTGTTAGGAGGTTCCTTTCTCTGGAGCCCTGACCGCCGGTAGCTTGGACCCTGTTCCCGATACCGGTGGGCTACTATTTTTATATTTTTAAATGTTTTTATTATTTTTTAAGAAATATTTAAAAATTTAATTATACAGCGTGTTGTTTTGCATCCTGGTCAAATTCAAGGACGTAACTATGCTAATGATTCTCGACCCGAATCGATAATAAAATAAGTAGGTTTTTTTTTTTTTTACTTTTTTCGTTTTTTCAGAAATCGGTAAGTGCACACAGGTGCGTGCATGCCGCTGTATGATACGTATGCGCCGACGCTCACGCACACTGTTCTGTGTGTTCTGTAGGTGATTCTCTACTTTTGAAGTGAAATATTCTGTTATACTGTTAAATTTAAACACACAGAGACAGATCATAAAAGCGCCGTATATTATTATTGATCAGGTACCGTAATTTTCATGACTTTTACTAGCACCTCCTAAATTTTGACGAGGATGCAAATCAACATATTGTATGTTATTTAGACAATAAATGGACGAAATTGGTAAGAGAAAAATTTTTTTTTCTTTAACTAATCATAGTTTTTTTTTTAATTGTTCCAACTAGTACTTTTATTATAATAAAATGAATATTTCTTCATAAAACAGGATTGGGCCGGATTAATTTATTGTTATGCAATAAAGTATCTTACTTCAATATTAATTAATGAGTACTTTTTTTTTAAATTCGTCTTATTTAAATAGAGATGCAAAAATATTGAATCGAAAGTAGTAAACTTATTTTTCAAATATTTAAATATATACTCTGGGCGCATGCGCATAGTGTTATCGCACTCACTCCCGGCTGAATAGTTTTTGTGTTTAGGGGATGTTTTCACACTACTGATGAAATATAACTTAGTAATAGTTACCTTAATATGATACTTAAAAATCAGACATATAAAAATAAAATTCAGCTATTTTCAGTGAAACTTTAAAGCGTCTGACAAAAGTTTTGGCCCATGGAAAGTGTCTGACACTTATGATACAACTTTAGAATAATGTTCTACACAACATATATAAAAATCAGACATGTCAAAATAAGTAAAATTCAGCTATTTTTAGTGGAGCTTTAAAGCGTCTGACAAAAGTTCTGGCCCATGGAAAGTGTCTGACACTTATGATACAACTGTAGAATAATGTTCTACACAACATATATAAAAATCAGACATACAAATTTAAGTTAACTAACACTTATTTTTAGTTACCTTTCGTATCTGGTACCTGCCCAGGTGTCACACGGCGAGCTCTATAAGCACGCAGGTATTCAAAGCACATGAGACGCTACTGAGAATGTATGGTTTCATTCACTTTCATCCATGTGAAAATAAGTTATGTCAGATCGCTCTGGGCTCTTGGACTAATAGGAGTGTAACCAACTTCTACTTGATAGAAGTTGGTTACACTCCTATCAACGAAAAGATGGTCTAATGTCGGTGCAAGGTTATTAATCTACATTATGTAGATAATTCTGTAAATTTAACAAACCAAACGCCATGATTGCGATAGTTTTTGACATTTGAACGCTAGATGGCGTGTAAGCGATGTTATAATTCTGATAAATCGGTATGCAACAACTTATTATTATTAGGTACACAGGTTCTAATCTTATCGACAGTTCACATACGTCCGTTACGTACTTATGTGAACTTTCGCCAACCGATTCGATTAAACAAAAGAACAACGGTTTCATGTCAAATTACGATTAAGCAAAAGAATAACGGTTTCATGTCAAATCACGATTAAACAAAAGAACAACGGCTTTATATTCAAAACTCATAATTTTCATAGTTCATACGTCCCGATGTAACGCAAAATTATTCTTTAATTTATGCTAACTAAGATGTATGTTTAATTGTTACAAATATTTTAGGGAGCCGATAATGCTCGGCAAGTGGGGTCCTTTCGATCACCCTTCAGTTACGAAACCCGGCAATGTGGAAACAGTAAGTTTTACCAACAATTTCCTACTTTCACACTGGCAAAGCAATACATATATTTATTACAGTTTAAAAACTAAAAAAAACACGGTTCATTGCATTCGTCTGAGCAAACCCTTTCATTTGATACCCTTATGAATGCCCATGGAAATGCATAAAAATACTATAATATGGTTTGCTATCTTAGGGACTCTAGATTTACAATGATGTCACGTCGACCATGCATTTTAAACTAAACAAATATCAACTCAATCGGAAAACAATAAAGTGGGCCAGTTTTTTTTGTGTAAATAATTGCATTTTTATTTGTAAATTATATCCAGACTGACTAATAAAACACCTTTAATGTGTCATGGATATGTTAGTAATGGGAACGTAAACTTCATACGCGTTAATTTTTTGCCATGAGTGACAAGCCTGTGAAGTCTAACAAGTAATAAGAAGAAATTCATTTATTGCTATGATAAATAAAAAAAAAAAAAACAATGGTTCGATTGTATAACTAGAATCATTTTGGTGTACAATAAAGTATCTTCTATTAGCTATGCCCCACAGTTTCAACCGCGTAGACGGGGATAAAAACTAATAAAAAGTAGTACATATTTGTGTTAATTCAGGGTATGTACAAGCTATCTTTACATACCAAATGTCATCTAAATCAGTCAATCAGTTGTAGCGTAAAGGAGTAACAAACATACTAACATTAGAGTAATGTGTTAATAAAATAACAACACATTCAACATGCAACAATAAGATAACAATATACCAAGATATTCACACTTTTCATTCAGGCTCACCGCAAATATAAGAAACCGACAAAAAAAACAAGCCGAGTCAATTTTCGTCAAGGGGACGACAATGAAGAGGTACTGGTCAAGACGCACTCAGCTGACGACACCAGTTACCAACTGTACCTACACTCTCCTTCACTGTGTCATTCCGCGTACTCTGTGGTCCAATTACTAGACGAAGATCCTTTTGATTACGATATCGTGAATATTGATACAACACTGTTCAACGTTACCGAGGAGCCGTCTCATGAAATTATGTAAGTTATAACATTAGATGACTTCCTAAAATATTCTAAAACCGGACTTGCCATTGTTCTTTTTAAATACTCGCATGTATTGTAAAAGAAAAATGGGAATTATATTTCCCTACCTTTTATTACCCGAAATTGGCACAAAGACTTAGCAGTACCTACCACACCAAAAAAAAACCATGGGAATTTAAGGAAACAGGCGTTAGGTACTTTGCAGTATACCTACATTACGGTAGTACCTAGAAAGTTTCAGCAAAAATGTTTACTTGTCATTGGACTAAAACTACATCCACGCTACGACGCAGAGTGCTATACCTACTATTTATCCTGTCTGCAAATATTTGCACTTGCTGAAGGTGCGACGATTAAACGACGACGAAATATAAAAAAAAAATCTTTCCTAAGTAATAGTTTTTTTCTGATTCAGGACAAACACAGCTTTAAATGTGAAACCATCATTCATAGTGAATCCGCAGCAGAAACCGGTAGCTTCTTGTTCTTCATCATATTTTAGGACAGGTTGGTAACTATTTTAAAGTTTTATACTATTCACAGTTAATATGAAGGAGAAAGTTGTGAATGATACCGTGTCGTCTGACAGGGTGGAATGGGAGAAGAAAACGTGTTGCGCCGATTCCAATAGAATGAGATAAGGCCAGGAAAATGTATGACTGTATACAGTTGCTGTCCGCTTTTAAGGTTACGCCACAAAGACAGAGTAGGACTCTCCCGCTCGCCAGCACGTGTCATTATCGGCATGCGCTTGGCAGTACGCTCTGTTTTCGCTAACAACTGACGGTTCTGGGCCTCAAAAAAGATAGGAGCATGAAAAAATACGATTCCGTGGTCATAGATGTGACGCATCCCCTAAGTTCTCCTAGCGTTCTTTTTCTCAGTTTGGTGTATTTTATGTTATTTCACGGATTCGACGAATGATATTGAAAAGCAGAGAGCTAATGTTTTTGTTAAAATATGCAAAATGACAATAAGCTTTTTCCCAGACAACACAGTTGTCAAAGTACCTACATCGTGGTTCTCAATTTTTTACAATTTGTTTTTACAGTTAGAAATCAAAAGAAAGCGCTTCAAATGGAAAGGGATGCTGAGACATACCATGGACCAAAAAACGCTTTTATGATTGAATTATTTGCGTTCCGTGAGGACATGGATGACAGGTGGCTTTGTTATTATTTACTAACACGAATTGTATTAGCCATATATTTATGATTGTTTGTAAGGTATTTATCTATGGCCTAAGATGCCTGAAAATAAATGTTTTATTATTATTACTATGTCTCTAAATGTTTTTTTTGTGTAATAATCATTAAAAAATGATTATTTTTTGTAAGCAAAGATTCAACAGGTACTTTTTCGCTGATGATCACAATAATTTGAAGATGAGAACTCCGAATTATAACAACTACCAACAAATATACTAATAACTTTTAATTATCTTAAACTGGACTACATTTTCTATACTTTACCGATGAGTCGAGCGAGACGCAATAGCAGCTGAACTACCATTCGAAATTGGGCACTGTCCTTTATATTTTGCAAGCGGTATTGTTATTTAGCAGCACATAAGTCTAGCAGTTATACTCTATCGACGCTATCAGCAAACATACTAAAATTGTAACTATAGAACTAGCAATATTGTAAATTACCTAAATTAAAATAAAATAAGAATATTCTGTTCTTATAAACCTCCTTTTTTCAAAATTACAGACATGCCTACGATTTATTGGAAGCAGCTTTTGAACTGACGAAGGACTATGATTATTGTATCATTCGTGTGCCAACAGCTGACAAGTGCTTTCCTCTGTTACAGCATTTTACTGTAAGTGTAAATCATCCACCTTTTTTTATTCCTTCGTTTTATATTTATTGGCACCGTCCGGTATTAGATTGATGATTGATATGATGTTGATAGCCGCTGAGTGATAACTAGACGTCGCATTATAATTTTACTGATAACAAAATATTATACCTTTACGTTTAATTCTTTCGTTTTAGTTTTATATACAATGTGTCCGGTCACAGACTAGCGATATTCTATGTAAGTAGGTACTTATATAACAAACATTCTAGTACTCAAATTTATGATTTAAAAATACTTTTAAAAATACTACCATTTGTTTTTCATAATTAGTTTACAAAACTTTCGTTGATTTGCATTTTTTTTGAACTTTAATTTTGTTTTCTAAAGTTACGAAAATGTAAGTTCATCATTTCTTAAATTAAGCGATGGACAATATTGTTGCCCTCTGAATAAACCTATTTTCGTCTCAGTAAGACTGAGAGATATGATTATTTTTTGTACACGCTTATAGAATATCTCAAAATGGCTGCCAAAAAGCGGGCAGTGAATTAGACCCAAGTGTGTATCGTAATAGTATATTAAAACAATCGTTACATAAGTATCTAGAATATCGCTAGTCCATGACCGGACACATTGTATATACTTACCTATTTTTTTTAAAGTTCATTCCATCGAAGCAAAAGGTTTGCTGCAACTATTCGCTGTACATTGCTCACAGAAGTTCAGTTTTGGGGTAAGACAATAAAGTCCATACTTTTTCAAATATTAACCCCAAAACCAATTTACAAAGAATATTCCTCTTTATTTTCTCACCAGTAAGTTCCGAGTTCGCGAAGCAGAAATAATGGACATTCCTCAGATAGCGCGCCTCATGATGAACTTGAACGGGAACGAGACGATATCTTCAGTAGAGAACACGATCTATAACAAAGAGAACCAGGCGTATGTGTTTACTAGCGGCCAACATGTCATCGGTTTGGGAGTACTTGAGTATGCGCTTTCTATTCCATTAGTATAACTTAGTTTATCCTGCATCGTCGGTCTAGAAGTCGTAAGGGTTTGATGCTCAGACCGGGCAAGGTATTATTGGGTTATATCTTCCAGGTTGTATACCATGCACCAAGGTTAGAATGTGGTAATTCGTCCACGCAACGCACTGAATAAAGACTACGTTGCCTATCCGAATCCCGAAGTATGATTACGATAGTGGTCGTGCAGGGCGTTAAAATGACTTAACACTTTTCGAAATACCGCGTTATTTATGCCTTATCTGGAGGTCTACTTTCTAAGCAAATCTGTGGCTTCAGCCGAAGTTAGGGTCGTTTTCTACTCCGTATTACTATATTATTATAAAATTAGTTAGAAACCCGGACTAAAAATGAAGACAACCCGATTGAACAGTTGTCCCTAGTCCAGATGTGTTTTCAATACTCGTGAAACGGAATATAATAGAGGAGAAGAATATAGTAGGGCTCTTTTCGAAATATCGAGCTACGTTCGAACGGGCCTGTATCTTCGTTTACGGACTTAAAGAGACGATCCGTGATCCGTGATCAGTTTTGATGCTTGACCAAAACGAATTACCGTCAATAATTGCCTATAACATTTTCCTCTTTACCAGGGCCCCAGAACAAATCGATTTCTTACGAGGCAGGTTCAACATCGGGTCTTATCAGATCCACAAGTATAGCTTAGAAGTGTATGGCATGGAAGCTGGGTTCACCAACCTCAAGGTGGCAATAATTTACCCAGTGTTTGAGCCACATTTTAGGTTTTTTGCTCGAGAAATGCTAAGGCTCTCTGGACATAATACTATGATGTGGTTGACCGCTTATAGAAATAAATGGGTAAGTTTGTTTTATTAATAATATAAAACAAATGCGAACAGCATTTGTTTTTCAGGCATTGAACTTAAGTTTTGTTTGGAGTTAAATTCTTCTGGTTAAATTCTTGATAAGTAAATATTTTTTTCGTTGGAAAGACGTAGAATTCTAAAACTGAGGCGAATCTATAAAAAGACTTTTTCGTACCACTTGCTCAAAAAAGTGACATTCTATGCCACAAAAAGCGAACATAACAATAGTCATTTTGAATCTGTTAAAAACAGGGAAAGAAAATTGTACTGAATTTCATTCATCCTCTAGGGGGAGAATGTGATTTAAATTTGGAATAACTTGTACCTCCCGACATTTATACTGAACTACATCTATGTTTACACCATTGAGTTTATATATAAAGCATTATACATCTTTTTGAAAAAGGAATACGCATTTATTATGCAGTTGTGATTATTAAATAAAAATATGAAAACCGACGAGGCCGTATGAGCTTGATGCCTTTGCTTTTCCGACAAAAAATATTGGTCTAGGAATTTGCCGCGTTTTTGTTTCCTTCAAATACATAAATAAACGTTAAGTTTATTTTAATTTAATAGTTAATGTTCTAAAAATACGTTACGATGTTAAATCAAAGCGACAGTGACAGTGAATTGTCGGATTCAAATCAACTCATCAACCATATCCTATCATACCAATCAATAATTGGACCAATGTTTCGAATGTTAATTTTTACTTTTAATTGTCATTATTTTTTAATAAATGCTTATCTCATTTTATTATTGTGTTAATTTTTTCGCAAATGGTATGAAAAGTAGAGTATTTTCCTCGGTGATAAAGCTGTCTTAGTCTTGGGTGAACTTAAATCCCTCGCTACACTCAGGACTTGTCTTAAATCCCTCGCTTCGCTCGTGATTTAAGTTTTTAACACCCTCGCTACGCTCGGGAGTAAACCTCGAGTCCTTCGTTACGCTCGCGATTTAAATCGTCACCCGCGACAGAAGACACTGCTTAATCCCCTTGGTTAATAATCTACTATTATTAAACTCATACTAAGAACAGTTTTATACGAAAATGAACCTTATTGCTATTACGTAAATATTAGTATTGGTATAATATCTACACTTGGTGACAGACACTTGTAGAAATATGCACATTATTTTATTACGAATAAGGTTTTAGTTTCGGATGAGGCGCAAGTTTGAAGTTCGCTCTATAGATCTTTGTCTAATTCCTATGTTATTTAATAGACTATAAATAAAGCTAACTCAATAGTGGCTTCCATGATTCCTTTAGTACCGAGGAATGTTGAGATCGACAGTGCTATGGTACCAGAACTTAAAAGAATACGTGTATTGGCGGAGAATATGTACGTATTTTGTTTTGCTACTCAAGGATTTCTATTAAATGAATTATGTTTTTTCTTATTAAGGAGAAAGGAGTAAATGATGCCGTGACGTCTGATAGGACGAAGAAAACGTGTTGCGCCGACCCCAAATGAATGGGCCAAGGGCAGGAAAATGATGATGAATTATGTTTTTCTGTTATAATTCTCCTTAAGTTTATAAGTAGGTTCATTAGTTTTGATTGTATGATAAACCAGTCGTAACCTCGCTTCGAGATTTTTTATTATGATTGTAATGGCTTGTGTTTGGCCACAACGCTGATGTGAAGAGATGAGGTGGCCTAGGGTAGAGCGATAAGATGCCCATAATAATGAGAGATAAATAAAGAGATCCATAATATTGATTAGGAAACAGAGGAGCCGAAAGTGAATTCCACAACCTGGCGGTCCAGACAAGTGATCGGGTCGGTACCATACTTACATACTTACCATATAACGGTGGCGCTTCGCCTTATTTTCAGCGTCAAATATCCGTCAATGATAACAATTTGTTAGCACCTTTATTTCATAGCAACGATAGTAGTATGGTAGTCATACGTATAATATTTTACAGCATTCCATTCAGTTCATGGTTTTTGGGCAAAAAATTTACAACTATGCCCAAAATGGACGTGAACACTCGCATTGTGATCGTAGGCGCATCTAGAACCTCTATAGGATTTCTGAATGCTTTAATATTTGGGTACGTTTAATTTGTGTTATTTTCTCTATTTACCGAATTGTAGTGGAAACGTTATAGTTATATAATATTTATAAAACGTATTAATACTCTGTGCTGGTAAATAGATCACCACGCCTGAATAAATGCACATTCTCAATTGGAAATTTTAGACTGTTCTGATAATATTACGGGGTGGAAGGAACATGACGCACAAACGAATTAGTTGATGTTCAGTACATCATTTCAAATTTCTTCACGTATCAAATATTTAATCCGTAATTTGAAAAAAAACCGCCCTAGCCTAGCGAACATATCTTTTGAATGCGTAGACGTAGAGGGTTGTTTTTCACAGGTTCAAAGGACCACGGACTTGACTGCTCTATAATTACTTCTACGCGTTCCTGTTATATAGGGTCTCGACAGACGGGCAACAAAGTGATCTATTAGGGTTCCGGTTTTTCCTTTTGAGGTTTGGAACCCTAAAAACAAATTGATGTACTGAATACGTGGTATTATTTAAATTTTCGTATCGATGGCTCTTCTACTTTGTAAATAGAAAATGAATACTCGACAAGAATTTGTGTGAAATACCAGTATACCACAACTGAAACTAAAATAAAAAACGTTTCAGCAAAAAAAAACCCCAAAAAAGTGGGAAATTAATTTACCCCCGAAAAACGTTACCAACTTCCGGAAATTAAACTATTTTCCAGTTTTTTGTGTTTTTATTTATTTAATCATTTATGTACACACAAGAAAAAATACAGGAAAACATCATAAAAAACAAAGAGTACAAAGGCACAGCTTATTTCTAAAGAAATTTCTACCAGCAGGTTTTTTTGGGTAAAAAAAAAGGTTTTTTCATAACATTATTTTTACCCATTTCAGCCATACTTCAACGTACCTTACTTTCAACAACGTGACCCTAGTGTCACCAAACGGGTTGCCGTATACAAGGCATTCCAAACCTGCGGCCGAGTCCATGTTCCTCAAATATTATAATGGCTCCGACAAGTATCTGAAATGTGTTCCGTATACTTATTACGTGAACGTCGTGCAGGGGACTATGATGGAAATCGATCTGTGAGACTTTTTCAATTATTGACTACAAGCTGTCCTACGCGGATTCACCCGCGTTTTTGGTTACTGCACCACTCCAATGGATAGTAGCGTGATATGATATAGCCTCAGTGATAATGTAGCTTTAAAACGACAAAATCATTCGGTCCAAAAGTTTTTGAGTTTCAACGTTACATACAAAAATATAAATCTTTCATTTTCATTATAATAGTGAAGATAGTATAAACTAAGTATTATCAGCCACTGACTGAGTTCGCAGCTTCCGCGTGGGTTGTCCCGCTTTATTTCAGTGACTGTACCACAGGATCTTTCTATCGGGATAAAAAGTATCCTATATGTTTATCTAGGTTATAAACTGTGTTCGCCAATTTTCAATCAAATCCGTTCAGTAGTTTTTATGTAAAAAACAAAAGAGTAACAAACATCCATACCCCACAAACTTTTGAATTTAAAATATTACTAGCTTTGCCTGCAGCTTCGTTCGTGTTAATTTAGAATCGGACAGTTGATTCGGATTATATTTTGCTTGTTATAAATAACGATTCAATCATGATTCCAAGGGCGCGTGGCGCTATCTATGTATTATCATTTGACTGTTATTGTTGCTTTTTAAACGTTATTTTTTTTGGGGTGAAATTTACCCTATGTTTGTGTCTGTGCAAGTGACAATGTACCCTATATATATATCCTACCTATGCAAAATTACAACAGAATCAGTTCAGTAGTTTAGGTGTAAAAGTGTAACAAACAAACTTATTTTCGCATTTAGAATATTAGTTTGGAAGTTGGATTTAGTAAAATGTTTGACGTCGTGTTGGAGATGTGATCAAAAGCACTAATTACTTAAAACGCTATTATTTTCGGTTTTCGTAATTTAAGGATTAGTAGTGTAGATGCACCCAAAGTCAGCAATAATTTAAACGCAAAAGTAACGGGTATTTTTAATTATCATTTAGCACTTTCACACACTACACTTTTTTGACCGTGGCTTCATTAGCTTGGGCCGTATCAGCGCTGTGACATGGCTGTTATGTTGCAGCAACATTGTCTTTTTTTGTATTTATTGTTTAGTTTTTTAATGTATTTTGTTTTATTGTCATGTCCTGCGCGAGTCTAATTAACAGTATTTAAGTAGTATTTTTCTTTTCCTTTTTTTGGTAACTTTTGTATCTTTCGTATTCCAGCATATTTTTATGATTTTCAGGCAAGAAAAGTTCATAACATTAACTAGTGGGAACAAATATGACTACGATCTTCTCTTTTTGTGTTTTGGGAAACAGTATCAGCACCCAGATCACATGGTTCAACTGATTCAACGGGACAATGATATTAGGTAAGTGAATGACTAAAAAATTATCTGCTTCGTTGGTCCTGTGGTCGTAACCGCGACTGCTGAGCATTAGGTCCTGTACGTTCACACAGGTCCATATTTACAGGATCGTTTTAACGGATCTATCGCTACTGGATGCAATTTTCACAACGCGTTTATTAAAACTTTTGCTTTTACTCTGGACGCTCTAAATGTGCACGTCCAATTACATCGTTCTCACATATTTGTATAATCTCAAAATGAATGATGTTACCATGATCTTGTATTATGATTTAAAAGAGTGTCCATGGAGTTTTTTGCCCATTCTTCTCCATAGAGATCAACGCTTTGGAATGGGCAACTACACTACTTTCACAAGTTATTTTGTATTGTCTGGGACTGTAGCTTTATTTTTTGTTTCTTGACAAAAGTGCTTGTAATGGCCTAATTGAAGTAAATACTTTTGAGTTTGAGTTCGAATCGATATTTTTACTAGATTTGGAATACTGCCATCTTGTAAAATTTGTAATACCTACAACTACATCCACCATCGCCGAATAAAAATACTGAATACGATAAAACTGGCATGTAAAACAGACTGATGTGTGAAAGTACCCTAAGTTATTATATTTTTCACTACAGGAGTAACATATCAGCGCCCCAATACACTCGTTTGGACATGCCAAGGTTCAGTGATACGGAAATACAGATCGCCAATGACGAAACTCCAGAGAACGTGTTCATTATCAACACCATAGCTGAAGCGAACATTGCTTTGGGCTACGTCAAGCATTTCATTTATGATGACAATAGTATGTGATATTTTACTTCTGTTGTAAATCTGAATGTTTGTGAAGATGTATGCATGTATAGTTGGATGTTTTATCCCGGTGTACCCGGGTGAAACTGCGGGGTTCAGCTAGTCATGAATAAAATCAGCATTTGTATTTTTTTTTCTTAGTTGCGCTACACTAATATTTTCTCCTGTATCGTGGGTGCGTTTGCAAACATTTAAAATCACATACACAAACAGCCAGAACAACTATCTGTAGGCCATACAATTATTTGTTCCGTGCGGGGATCGAACCCGCAGCACGCAGCGCAACAGTCGATCGCTCAGCCACTGCGCCAACCGTGTCGCCAAAAAACTTATTAAAATTGTATTAATTGCTTTATAGTGAACATTATAGTGTACGGTGCAACGATTGAAGCGTACCTATGCATCAACGCACTGTTGGAGATCGGAATTCATCCTGAGAACATAATATTTGTAGAGCCATTTCCACTAGAAGATCCCACCAAGACTAGAGTTCCTTTGTTTGACAATGCCAATGTAAGTGCATACATGTAGTACTTGTGCTTACGGCGGAGGGTAATTTGTTTATTTTATAATATCATGAACTATCATGTGTCTTTCACACATACACCGTTGTACGATTGGAAAATGATGTATTATATTGTCTATCATTAGTAAACTGCTTTATCATCTTATTTTTGTTAAGGAACAGCTGCAGATCTTTAATCCAGCTCTGAATGTTGATGACTCGTAAGTTTTTAAGGCATGAGTGCACATTTGGCATTTAAGGTTTTCGTCTACATACTTTACCTACTTCTAGAACAGCTCACACTACATTCGATTCACCGACTAGGACTTCAACATTCTATTTGTCATTTAAAAAAAATATGCTATTAAAAACAATTTTAATATAGCTTTTATCGTTTTTAGGGTTCCGAACCTCAAAATGAAAAACCTTATAATATACTAGCTTCCGCCCGCATAGTTACCGCGTGATGATCGAAAAAAATGTATCTTTCTCTCCCCTTTTCTTCCCTCTTTCTCCCCCTTTTCTTACTTTTTTTTAAATAAATTAGCCTATGTCCGTCTCCAGGATCCTAACTATCTCTGTACCAAAATTCAACAAAATCGGTTTGGCCGTTTAGGCGTGAAGACGTAACAAACAAACAAACTCACTTTCGCTTTTATAATATTAGTAAAGATTTTTCTGTCTGTCTGTCAAGACTCTCTATCTCAGGTACGCACGGAGGAATCGAGTTTAAATTAAAACCATACAATCAAGTCTGTAGTCCCTTAAAAATGTGAAAAAACAATCCACTAAGTATACAGTCGAAAGATATGACCGTTTATGTCGTAACTTAGTACGGAACGCACCGAGGAGTTCGCGAATCATTCATCAATTAACTTCATGAAATCTTACTTGTCCTATATAGGTGGATCGAACAGTAATAACAGTTTTGGAGACTCTAAAAATAAAAGTATACAGGTCCTTCTACTTTAAGTCTTGGTTTGTAACTGTAGACGATATAATAACTCATGCGGACTTCCTATCCTATACCGATTATCTGAAGCTGGAGTGCAGTGCTTTGTTCTATTACGGGAAACTTGGAGTTAATATGAGAGCATTCATCGGTGGGTACAAAAAAATCCTTGATAAAGTTGATTGTAGTGCCTTTAAAGAATACTCCAAATAGCACAGACGAGTTTTCTGTGGAAAATCGGTGGATTTATGTGGGCCGAGAAACTTTAAAAAGTGAGGCTAGAAAGGTCCAGGGCTACGGGTTGGTTCAAAAGAGATACTGCAGACCCGGAACATAAAAGGCAAAGAAGAAACATGGATGGACCTTTTCTCGACGTTTTATAAGTGCACAAGTTGCCCTATGTGAAATAAAAATATTTTGATTTGATTTGCTTTCATGGGTTTTAGTCAGTATAAGTCTGTCACACCCTTGCGCTCCGCCCAGAGCGGGAGAAGTCATTTGATAATTTCCAATCCAAAAAAAAGGCTAGAAAGGTATGATAATATTTGGTAGGATCTTCTGTCAGGAATAAATCTCAGTAGGAGACCTGATTCTGTATTTGTACCAGATTGATGGCATATGGATTTGACAATGGGCTTGTGAGGGAGACTTCACAAGTCGTCCTTGGTAGACTGGTTGCAAACCATTTGTAACAAGAACGAAAAATAACAAGAATTTGTTGTAGTTGACCATTGCTATATTGCTGTCTAGATTGTTAAACGATTGATGCTAACTAAACTTAAATTACTTGTATCCTTTTTTCAAAGTGTCATTACTTGAAATGAATCAGCTGCATCTGATTAGATTGGAATCTGATCCCAACGACAGCTAGGCTAGGCAGTCGATAATGGCTCTATTCGCCCGGAAATCAAGAGCTTTTTTATTCCTTTTTAATATAATTATGTTTCCCCAAGCCTATAGCAATACACGTCTCACGCCTTTCCAATTATTTGTATATTGCCGAACACGTGTGTAAAGCTAATTAATTAAATTTGACCTTTTTCAATCTCTAGCTATTCACAAGAGCGGGTTAGCATACGACGGAGGCGTTATAATAGACCACAACTGTCGTACTCTAGACCCGTACGTGTATGCCGCGGGGCCTTGTACGAGGTATCATAAGCGATACTACGGAGACGCGCGGTGTCATAAGTATTATGACAGTTACGAACTTGGGGAGAAGGTTGGTTGGTTATATTATATTTTAAAAGTATATATAATATATCATTAGAATTATAATAATCTATATTTTGTATTTATTATAATTTTATTTGAATATTTTAATAAATATATCATAATAATTTATAATTCACTTACAAGTTAATTACTTAACATTGATTGTGAAATGTTCTAATGCGAAAAAAAATATATACGTATTTCATCATGATCTAAGGTAGATATATACGTATTTCATCATGATCTAAGGTTGAAAATGCCTATGGCATTAAGTCTGCCTCTGTAACTAAAAAAACTAAATAACGTAATTCCGACGTATGCCGTCTGCTACTTTTTGTAGACCTTTTTCAAAAATCTAGCTCAGTTCTATGCTTCATTTAATAGATTAACATGACAATTAGTTGACAACTGCACGGGAGCAGAACATTTACCTAATTGCTCAAAATTCGATAATATTTTTTTATAAAACTGAAAGAAACTTTTGTTTACAGTTGGGTTCTAGAATAAGGAATCAACTGGACCCACTGTTTGCCGAAGCTAAACCAGCCTTCGCATACCAATGGGCCGAAGAAGAAATCATGAAAGTTGAGAAAAATCCAGTGAAGTCAACTATTTCGTTAGTAATAATTATGATTTATTTTATGTACAAAACTATAATATCGAGATTTACAGGGTAGTACTATAAGCGACCTATACCAGTAAATGTCCTTCTTGAGTTGTGAGTCGAGCTACACGATAATTACTGACAAAAATGCTTTTCACTGTGTGGACAGATTCACTCTTATCTGTGTGGTCCATTCTTGAAAAGACCTTTTTAGACGCTAATCCACATAGTCCCCATTTTAGTTGACCAAGATTTTTGTCTTGACCTTAAAAGTCCACCTCTGAGTTTGTTTAGGCTGTTTCTTCTTAGAGTAGTCACCTAGTCGGGTACTAAACACAACTAGTTTATTTAAAAAAAAACGACGTTTAAAAGTTTTTGTTAAAATTTACTTGCAAAATAAACATAATTTATCATTTACATGAGGAATTCCCCTGGAGTTGGAATTTTCACCTGGTTTGCGGCATTAGGCTTGCTCCTACTCCATGAGACTTCTACCTCACCAATAGATAGTAATAGCCATCTAGTAGTAGTGTAGTATATTTATTATTGACTATTTTCGGAAATAATGTACCTATTTAAATGTATTGTAATAACCATACATATTTATTTATTAAATTAATTACTATTTTTTAAATTAATTACTATATACAAACTAAAAATAGACACAAACTAATAATTACAGGGCGTCAAAAAATTCGTCCGCATGGCAGTTAACAGGTAAAGTGCCCAGAAGGCTGGCAGCATTACCGCGTTGGATGTTAATGCTTATTTTTTGTGCAAAAAACAGGCCAGCTCTCTGGTCACGAGAAGAGTCGACCAACCGCTTGGCGATTTCTCGAAATACTACATGGGCACTCGGACCCCATGGCCCTAGAGTTTCAACCCCAAACGGCTCAAAAACATAACTACTAATCAAATTGTGATATTTGCGCCGTTTGAGGTTTTTAGCACCTGCACCAGCAGCTCCAGCGCAGCCCATCGTGCTAGGAAGATGGGATGGTGCAAGGGTGTCGACACAATTTGCATCCCACACCAAATGTATTTGAATATTTAATTTCAGGGTAAACAAAGCCGGTACCCTCCGTGGTAGTGATTATGCGCGACCAGAGATGGCGCTGATTCCGCTAACGAAACCTAAGGTCATGTACTGCGTGCTGCCCGGAGGGCTCAAGTATTTAGAAGTACGCTCGCCGGGGCTGAAGACACCACATAATTATGTGCAATCATTGACACATAATGTTAGTTGTTACGATACTTATATCGTATAGATTGTTATTAAATTTAATACCTTTATTTTAGGCCAAGTAATTGAATAAATGATTAATAATTTTAATTACAAAGTCTTATAATAACGTTAGCATTGCATCATTCATTATAATTGAAATAATTAAATAGCCTATTACTGTCCCACTGCCGGGCAAAGGCCTCTTCTCATATAGAAAAGGTACGAGCATTGATCATCACGCTTGCTCAAACGGGTTTGCTGATTTCAGATTAATACACGTTGCCTGTCTGTGCATTATATATAATGCATTTTTGGCTGCTGCTGTGACGTCCGTGCATTATTTATAATGCGTGAGCCTATTATTTTTGAATGGGGTTTTGTAGACTGGACGTGAGAGCTATGTCTTTAATATTTTGCAGACGTATGAGCAGTGAATTGGGAATAATAAAACACCAATGCCCCGCGATTTTTTGTGTATTGGTTGGTAACATGAATGTCCGTGCATTAAAACTATTGCAATGCTGAAATTCAGTAAATTCATAAGTTTTGTTGAAAATCATTTGTATATACTTCTTAAGTACATAAAATGAAACAATAGGCCGAAACAATAGGCCGACACGAGAATGTTATAAATTAGATAAGTTCAGATTGCCTCACGATGTCTTCCGTCACCGATGTCCGTTAGAAAAAAAACGAAAGATCAAACGAATGAATTAGTGTTTAATTTGATATTTTTACGCACTGTGTCTACGTGTCTTATCAATCTGTCCTATCGCAGGTCTGCTGGATGAGATTTTTTCAAGAAATAAGCAGTACCTTTGTGCTCTTTTGCCTGTTATAATATGTGTTTGTTGTGTACATATACAAATAAATGAATTAAAAAATAAATTACTATTACTTGCCCATATACATTTCAAAAACTAATTTGTAGTTTTTTTTTTATGTGGGACTTTTTCATGAACTGAATCAGTAAATTTGTTATTCATTACTAGATAATTATGCGGTGAAAAATAAATTTACTTGTTGAATACATTTGAACTGTAAATGATATTTAAAATTGTGTATTTTTAATGGTTAAGTTGGTAGGTGTTTGGTGCTACGGTACTCGTTGTGTACGAGTTTAACCCAAATTTGTGTTAAAAGTAAGAGGTAATGGTTCTCTTGCGTTTAGACGGCACTGGACAGACTGCTGCGCTGCGTATCGTGGGTTCGATCCCCGCACGGAACAAATATTTGTATGACCTACGGGTAGAGTTGTTTTAGGTCTGGCTGTTTGTAAATGTGAGTTTAATTGTTTGTAAACGCATCAACGATACAGGAGAAATGCCTAGTATGGGGCAACGTTTTATAAAAAAATAATAATAATAATAATGGAAGCTATTGTTACTTAATGTTCATCGTGTCTTCAGGGACTCGTGTTCGAGACTTACAAAGCAGGCTACTTCAAGATCCATCTGACTAAAGAGTATGTAGTCGATGGCATCACTTGCTTAAGTCAAGGGAAGTTTTCTTTGGAGAACTTTAAGTACATCTACGGCCGACCGGCAACAGAACTCAACAATATGCACTTGAGATATATGGTACGTAGAATCAGCACCTCCTACCAATATTATAAATACGAATGTTTGTGAGGATGTATGGATGTATGTATGTATGGATATTTGTTACTCTTTCACGTCAAAACGGCTGCACGGATCTTGATAAAATTTGGCACAGAGGTAGATTATGGTCTGGAATAACACATAGGATAAAATGTTTTTTCTATATCACGCGGGCGAAGCCGTGGGCGCCAGCTAGTCTGAAATAAATTATCTCCTTAACAAAAACTATAGTTAATATAATTATATTGAAAAATTCTTAAAGATTTATCAATTTGTTAATTTTACTTTAATTATTAATTTTAACTTCAAACAAGTTTTATAACTTCAAACATTATCAAAGATGCTTTAATTTTTAATTATTTTAAACTTTTAATCTTTTCGTTTCTTTTATAAATGTTTATTTTGTTAGCTTTGAGTAAATTATATTATATGTATGCTGTGGTCTTCTGTAAGTGAAGGAGTGCACCTAGCCGGGGAACGTAAAGGGCAATAGAAGGAACATGGGTGGGTTTTAGTCAGTAAAAGTCTGCCCCCTGCTCCGCCCAGAGCGGGGGAAGTTATTTAATGATTTCCCACCCCAAAAAAAGGGGTGCACCTACGTGATACGCGTCGTCCATAATTTACGTTACATGATCTGTGTAAATCCTTTGTTGGAGACCCTAAATAAGAAAATAAGTTTTGATTGCATTGCAAAAATTGCTTTACATTAAAGGTATTAATTTTTAAATTAGACCTATATTATCCTACGGCACCGAAAAAATCACACTAATATTGTAAAGGCGAAAGTTTGTATGTGTGTATATATTTGTTACTTCATTACACTTAAGCGGCTTAACGGATGAAATTTGATACACATAGGCTATTTTTTATCCCGGTTTGTGTACACTGTATTTACTAGGCAGATGTGAGTGAGGATCTCCTGAAATACAGGTGTGTAGTACCCCCAACCGTGAGTGTATTACATAACCAGATGTATGCATGCGGGCGACGCAAAAAGCTCAGTGGTTTCTGCTTACCTGACTGAAACAGCCTGAGTTTATGTATGTGTTTAAGTGTATGTATTAATATTTGTACCAACTCTACAGGAATCTTCAATTGAAATAATGACTGAAACCGCGGAGTGTAGCTAGTATAAAATATATTCAATATTACACAAATGAAACGAATAATTTTCGATTACAACATTATAATACTCTTTTTTTAAAGTCATCAAGTACGATTATTAATATTAATGTTTTTACACTCTCTCATAGCTTACGTTGATATAATATTCATGACTTGCATTTTAGAAAGTTTATCATAATGCAGTTTATTAAAACTTTAATATTTTCTATCAGGCAAACAAATTGGATGACTTCTTTGAATTCTTCCGATCGCCTCGGGCGTTCTTTTTGTACCATGACCACGCTGATGATCTTTTTGCTATGATCAAGCAATTGTTTCCAAAGGTAAGATTAAGATACATTTGGTCTCATATAAAAATCTGTTTTATTATCAGGGTTTTGTATCTAAAAAGGAAAAAACCGGAGCCCTTATAGAATTACTGTTGTCTGTCTGCCTGTCAAGATCCTTTATCTCAATAACGCGTGGACGTATCGAGTTGAAATTAAAACCATATAAAGTCTGTGGTCTGTACTAAAATCAACCCTCTAGGTCTACGCAGTCGAAAGATGACCGTTAATGTCGCAAGCTTGTACGGCATTTTCGGTAACTCTGAAGAGATCAGAGTTGGCTAGTTTTTAATTATTATAGAGCTATTTTATTACGTTTTTGTAAGTTATCTGCCTAGTTCGCAAGATTGTATACCACGGGTTGCATATAAATTTTCTTTTTTCCTGCTCCCAATTAAAACCATATCTCCAAGTCCGTATTATGAAGCAAATTTTATGGGTAAAAAAATAAATAGTTCTATTTTTTTTTAGTTTGTGTTGCCATAAGTGAAACATATCATTATAAAATTTATTACAGGGACAATGCAAAGGGCTAACACTCAAGGAAGCGCTGACTGAAGTTGGTATGAAACTCGCATTTGGTTCTCCGGTAATTATTTTTGTTCCCTCTTCTAACCAGCATTTTCACAGCAATTGATTAGTTCCATTGGTCTATGTATTATTTTCAAAGTTCCGTTGTTGCAGTTTGCATCAGTGGGCAATAATTTCTCTGTTGGTGCCACTGTGCCTCGTATTTGCTTAAGTTTTTATTTAAGAGCACACACAGTACACTCACAGTAGGCATCATAACATACAATCACAACTGCTATCGCTGAAGGGTTTGGTACATTGGGTTGCATTAATTGGTTACCTACCCCAATTGATACAGCCCACCGTACCTACATCGGGTATAAACCAACAGCTCTTGACGAAGATTCAAGTGCTTCTGGTCTATATCAAAAATATATGGCATTGCGGCAAGCAGCAAGCCTTACGACTTCGTTAAGAGTACTTTTACAACTTTACAATAGTATAGTCACATTTCGCCAGTTATGTTTTTAAGTCTCATGAAATAGCAGGCGAGACTTTTGCCGCCAACCGTGCACAAATCCAGACTCCATGGCTGATGAAATTCCTGAAGTAAAAACACAATAGCGCTTTGCTAGACTCGGAAATAGAAACGAGAACCTTACGGTCAGCAGTCGCGCTTACGACCACTTGACCAACGCGGTGGAATAATAGTGGAATATTAGACAAGTAGCAGAAAAAACAATTGCTAAAGCCAAAGTAGCAGGCGGTTGTTCCTTTACTGTGATAGCAACGAGCAATACAAAGTTGCCTGACTGACCAACCTTTTCCCATGAGGAGAGAGGAGCACATGGCGTTCTTAAACGCCATGTGCAAAAGAGCTTTTAAATCCTTACTAATATTATAAAAGCGAAAGTGAGTTTGTTTGTTTGTCTGTTACGTCCTCACGTCAATTGGCTACACCAATTTTGATGAATTTTAGTACAGAGATAGTTGGGACCCTGAAGACGGACAGGCTAACTTTTTTTTTTAAAGTTAGAAATGAGGGAGAAAGACGGAAGAAAAGGGAAAACCTAGCATTGCTATTACAATAGATAAGGCGCAAGGGCAAAAACTACAGGTAGCAAGTACCTGCAAATCAGGAAAGGGGAACTGTGTTACCCTGAATTTAACGCGAGCGAAGCCGCGGGCAAAAGCTAGTAGTTTACATAAATTGTTGATGTATCATCATTGCATGTATCTATTCACATTGCAGACATTCACAAAGGACACAAAAACGAGAATTCAAGCGAATTTCGAGAAGTCCCCACACATAGAGGCAGTGACAGACTATGTGATCGATTGGCTGTCCCAGAACGAGGTACTTCTGCCTATGTACTTGCAGGCAGGTGAGACTGCGCAGTATGAATACGATGTTGGTAACAACCCCTTGATTGTCAAGAAAGCGAAGAGGGATTTGGTTAAAATGCTTATGTAATGTTGTCATTTTGTCTAAATAAATCTTATTCAATATGCTGTAGGCTTTTATTTTGCTAAAACTTAGATGGGATATTTTGGTGTTCTTGATAGTGCCATTAGTTTATTATATATTCAATTTTACTAGTCCACTAAGCAGTCCTGTGGACACACAGGAGTTAAAAAATGTTGGTAAACATTTGTTAGTGAATTTGGTTTTATCACAAAACATATAATTTTATGAAAAAAATATTAATTTTTTCTTGTTATTAATAGTGTATTCTTACAAAAAATAAAGCGCGTTTTAATCCTTTTCATACAAATAATAAAAACCAAAACAAATTTTATGGTTTCTTGCAGTTCAACTTATGAGGTTGTCGTCTGCTTAACCGGACAATCATGTATCTTGAGAGTAAAGCCTCCAGTCAGGGTAAAAAACTAAGCAACGACACGCTAAGAACACCCCCCTGTGACGAGCTTTGATTTAGAGCGTCGCTGGGGGAGGACCGGATGGATCTGAGTGATATCATTATTTAGGGATTGGTTTGAAACCACTAATTCAGCATCGCGAGCTGGCAGCAAGGTATAGGTGGGGGAACAAATTCAATCACCAAATAGCAGGAGCGAAGGCAATGCTTATTCTGAATAGTTTTGTGATGATTACACATTTTAAAAAGTCATGTTATTTGCTCTACCTAGGAATGTGCAAGAGACATCTTTTTTTTGCACGAAGTGAATTGTTTGAACATACAAAAATTGGTAAACTTAACTTTTAAACCCGTTCCACGCGCGCCTCAAAGATATGTCAGCAAAGCAGAGGGGCCTGCCAGAGCCACCGCCTCCCGGGGTTGCGGGTTGTGTGAAAGAGATACCGCGGCTCCGGAACATAAAGGGCAATAGAAGGAACATGGGTGGGTTTTAGTCAGTACAAGTTTGAAATTCCCCCCCGCTCCTCGGGAAGTTATTTGATGATTACCCATCCGCAAAAAAAAACTTTCAAACCGTCACTGATTGGACCGACATTCTCGGGTTAAAAAGTGTGGAAATTACCTTGTCTATTCTATTTGATTTGATCCTTACATAGATAACATTTTTAATGAAACCTTACCAAAAAGTTTCAACTAAGGTACATGCGCCGAAGATGGCCCGGCTCCTAGGATGGCCCACTTTAAAAAAAATACAGTTTGGTTTATTCGAAGCTTTTGAATTTTCGCGGGTTTATGCTATTAGTACCATATACAAAAGTGCAAGTTTGTTTCATAACTGGCGCGTCGCCATTTTGAAGTCAGATGAAAGTTTGCATCCTCCTGTCAAGACGATACACGTTTTATAAACTTCGTTATCTAAATATTATTGAAAATTGACAAATTTAAAACAAAACTCTTTGTTCTAACCTGTGAAAGTTCAAATTTAATCTATTTGTCAGTGAATTACAGGTAAGTGTTATAGTTTTATTTCCTTTTTTGTAATTTTACGAGTTTATACTCAAGTTGCATGTAATTTCCTATCATGGCCCATATTATGATTCCCAAACATAGCCCGGGCCTTTCTAAGATTATTAAAATGTACTTTTAAGTTTATTTTTGCGTTTCAGGAAGAAGAAGGAATCCGAAACGCTCGAAAAACATGGTTGGTATTGTCATGGACGCAAAGTTGATGATATGCGTCAATGCCAAGAATGCCAAAAATGGTATCACAAAGTCTGTTTAGGTTTGACCAAAGATGACGAAGAGTCTTTTATATGCTTAGAGTGCAATTAAAAATTGTAGTGTTTTTCAGTTTTTTTTTTGTAAGGACTTAATTAAAGTTGTCTATTTTGTTTTAACTAATTAAGTAAAGTATTTTGATTAATTTTAAGTATTCCTTAGATAGCCCACCTACAAATGACACTAAAAAAATATTTCAGAAAAAAGAACTGAGTTATTTTAGTATTTGATAAGTTACTTTTAAATTTGATCTCAAAGTTAAATTTAATTTGATTTAGTAGTTGGTTTTTATTTTACAGTTGAATTTTATTTTAGTAGATTTAAGATAGCCCACGTTTAATTTTTTGGTTGATATTTTTACCTTTTATGAATAATGTTATGAGAAGGATGTGTTTTAATTTTGATATTTTATGTTAAAAGTGTTTAAGTGCTAATAAAGCACATATTTTGATTTTTATCTTTCGGGCCATCTTTAGCGACCATCTTCCCAAGATAGTCCAATACCCACTTTTTTTAAAGTGTTCACGTTTGTGTTAAATTGCTTAAAATTTTACTACTTTTTTAAATTACTTGTTTCTCAAATAAATATATTACATTTTTTCTTCCATTAATTTTTTTCTTTACTTTACTTACTATAAGATTTTACGAGTTTTTAAAATTAAGCGGGCCTTATTCGGTGCCTGTACCTTATACACTCTTCAATAACGAAAACGTTGACATTATTATTAAAAAAAATCAGTGACAACTTTCGACTCACTGACATTGTCAATCGATTGATTTTATTAGAATTTTAATATTTCTGTTAATAATTTTTTAAAATCATTTTCTCATCATGGCAGAACAAAAGGCTTGTAGCAAGCCGCTCGTTTTAAACGAGCTTTTGATCCAGAATGTTAATACTTGGGGTAATGTGCAGTATAACATACCTTTGAGGCTTTCCAGCAATGAGACCAGAACGGGTACCAGTATCGGCCTTCGGCATATACCTGCTATACCACATGCTTTGGATTGTGTGAGTCAAATATTAGAATTTCAGAAGATTATTCATGAGTACAATCATCAGTGCCCAGCTTTGCTTGTGCCTTTTATCCATCCTCTGCTTTGTATAGCTCAGGATACCCACACCAAATAACTTCTCCCGCTCTGGGTGGAGTGAGGGGGAGTGTCAGATTTTTACTGATGAAAACCAACCCATGTTACTTCTTTTACCCTGTATGTTCTGGGGCCGTAGTATCTCTTTCGAACAACCTGCAACCCCGGCAGGTGTCATACCCCTGCGAAGACAGTTGGGTGAACAGTGTAAGATTTCTATGTTTTGGGGAACTAGCGTCCGGTCTGTACTTTATACAAGTGCAATTTACTACTACAACAAACGTGTAGTTTTTTTTAAAACCAACATAACTGCTATTGGGGGGAAGCATTTGTCCTTTAAGGGATAGTGCAAGCTAATCAATAAAATATGTGACTGGTATCAAAATCAATATTTTAAAATAAACTAGCTAGCTGTACCCAGCGATTTCACCCGCTGCTCAGCTTCTTAGTGGACACTGAGAAGATGAGCAGCGGGTGAAAGACTATATAACACCACCTAGACTAGTGTGATGTTACATAGTCTATTATTTTTAATAAAGAATACCTATACAAACTTTAAGTCAATCCGGCCAAGGAATCGCATCCTCCCATACAAAATTTGCCACCCTGTTTCACCCTTTAGGTTGAATTTTGCGAAATTCTGTCTTTGTGAAAACTTGAGACTCCTAACACTTGTAGTTTCTGAGATTTTAATTTTTTCACAATTTATTGAGTTTAAGCATATTTGCTTCAATCATCATCGACGACACGGTTGGCGCAGTGGCTAAGCGTTTGACTGCTGCGCTACGTGTCGCGAGTTCGATCCCCGCATGGAACAAATATTTGTATGACCTACAGATAGTTGTTCTGGGTCTGGCTGTTTGTGTATGTGAGTTTAAATGTTTGTAAACGCACCCACGATACAGGAGAAATTCCTAGTGTGGGGCAGAGTTTTTTAAAAAACAAAAAAAAACATAGTGTAACACGATCTCAGACTTCACAGTACACATTATTCATTTTTTTGTCCCTTTTAGAAAATAGATATCCCTCTGCCAAAACGTGTGACCGGCCGCGATATGGTAGTTGAGAAAGAGTCGTACAAAACCACCACTGGTGAATACTGTGTGAAGCCAAACCCTAACAAAGCGATGGAGCGATCAGACTGTGCCATCAACTGTCGACGGGTTTCCTTCATGACTGGTGTAGAAAAACGGGTGAGTTTCCTCTAGGTCATATATATATATTAGCTTCGCCCCAAACTTTCAACCGCGTATACTGGGCTCAAAAGTAACCAGAGGATAAGCTAATTTACAAAATTTTATTCAAATAGATTAGCCCTTTGAGCGTCAAAAAGTAACAAACATACACAGACACATACAAACTATCACCTTTATAGTATGATTTATTTACCTACATATTTCATTTTATTATTCATTTATTTAGATATTTTGGAAAACTCACAGCTAAAAAAGCCAGCTGCCAATCAATTATAAAACTTAACAGAAATATAAAAAAAAAACATAACTCTCCTTTAGGCAGTCGGGTTAAAACACTATAGCGGGCAGCGCTGTTTGGTGACATAAATAAATATTTAATTTCGTAGTTGGGAATAAGAGTAGTTCATGCCATAAATGATTCACCTACTATATCGATTGTTCCTCGTTCATCATTCGCCTAGCTTTTTACAATGTTGGGGTCGGTTTCCAGTCTACCTGGATGCAGCTGAATACTAGCATTTTACGGATAGACTGCCCATCTTACAACCCATTTAGTACTGGGTAATACGATACCCCTTTGGTAAGACTGGTTATCAGACTTTCGGGACACTGACTACCAGTAACGACAATCAAATATCTACAAATTGCATTCCAAGGGCTGGAGGAAACACGGTTTGTAATAGTTTTTCATCCATGCATAGACAGATCAATCTAGGCAAGCGCAGCTTAAACTATTCGTCGACTCGAGCAGCGTGTTATTATTTAACGACAAGCACCTCTTTAGTTCGATTCATCATACTACAATCTATTAAATCCAAATCAGTTCTATGTTCTCTATTGTTGTAGTTATATAAAACTGTTCTCTATTTAAAACCACGTTTATAAACAAAACAATCTTATTTTCAGTTACAAGGAGTCTGCATCACACAGCCGATAATGATATCAGAAATGAAAGATAACTTCAGAGGTCTAAGTAAGTCGCCCTTGGCCCCTCCAGACATTGAAGTCAAAGCTCCAGATCCCGAATACATTTTTGATGTGAGTTCCAACACAATGACAAATTTCATATCTTTAATTCAAACTATCCAAGAAAAGAGATAAAAGTGTGTTACTAACTTAAGTTTTGTTGGTTTGATTCTCGTATTTGCGTAGTTATTGACACTCACATACGAAGGCATTTTTTATATTTTTTTGGATTGCTAGTTGTGCCTAGCTGTTTCATTTGCTGATCAGCTACCCTAACATGACGTCTTAAAGCAGAACTTATTCCGCTGAGGGAAAGAGACAGAGCTATACATGGGGTGTCTAGCACCATCTCTTTCTCACACAGGAATAAGAAGATACCGAATATACACATAAAATGTCATGAAATCGGCCAAGCCGCTTCGGAGGGCTATGGCAACTAAAACCGTGTCTCAAAAATTTTGAAGAAGATATGGAAACTAGTCAAGTCACTGCGGCCTGTACCTTTAGTGTTTTACAATGGCAACGCAAACGTCATTGTTCTGTGTATATCTAATATATAAAATTCTCGTGTCACAATGTTCGTTCTCTTACTCCTCCTAAACGGCTCGACCGATTCTTATGTTTTTTTTATGCATATTCAGTAAGTCTGAGAATCGGCCAACATATTATATATACTATATTTTTATTGCCCTTAGGTGAGCAACGGGTGAACCGCTGGGCGCAGCTTGTAGTATATAACTTTGGTACTCGATTTAGTAATGGTAGTTAATTTTCTACTCATACAGGATATTCCTCGGTGTATCTGATGTTATAGGTAGTAGCAGCTGGAAGGAATGAAGCACCAGTAATATTTGACAACGCTCCAGGAGGATACTCCAAACGGCTCGACCCTTATGTGTCAACCTATAGGACTTACCACAGGCCTTTCAGCCCTGATGATCAGTATGGCATAGGAGCCAAAGACCAAATCACTTTCTACTCTGAATCTAAGACTCCAAGGGTAAGTTCAAGCCAATTTGTGATTATAGGCCCGGTTTTATTAGTTACTAGCTTTTGTCCGCGGTTTCGCTCGCGTTAAATTTGGGGTAACACAGTTCTCCTTTCCTGATTTGAAGGTACCTGCTACCTGCAGTGTTTGCCCTTGCGCCTTATTGATTTGTAATAGCAAAGCTAAGTTTTCCCTTTTCTTCCCTCTTTCATATCCCACTTAAAAAAAGATATATTAGCCTATGTCCGTCTCCTGGCTCCCAACTATCTCTGTACCAAAATTCATCAAAATCGGTTTGGCCATTAAGGCGTGAAGAGGTAACAAACAAACAAACTCACTTTCGCTTTTATAATATTGGTAAGGATTATTTTGTTTAGTGTTGCATCGCGAGGTGTGCCAGTCACTGACGGACATCAACAGGGGATCTAAAATGCTGCTTAAGCAGAATCAATACAGGGTAACGTTAAAATTCTTAAAATGGTCATTGACTCAGTTAATATTGTGTAACGTTATTTATTTATATTATTACCCTATAATGATTCTGCTTAAGCAGCCATTTTAGACCCCCAGGACTGTTGCAGCGTGCAGTAACGTCTCAACTAACGGCCGTTCCCAATAACCTATCAATCACCAGTTTTGACCTACTAAAGATAGAAAATTCTATCTATCATCGGTTTTGATGTCCCAATATAATACTGATGGTTATGACAACTAACCGCCATACGCTATCTATCGATGGGAGGGGCTATCTCATAGTGCAGATAGATATTTCTATGAAATTGCAACATTATGCGTCCCAATGATATTTTGACAGTGATGTTAATACTAAAGATAACCAAATTTGTCAATCCGTCGAATTGCAGGGATATGCGTTGTTTATTGTTCAAATAAATTTGTAGAAGTGCAGTGTTTTCATCATTTTTAATAATGTCTGAGTCTAGTGAAAGTGATTTATCAATGTTAATGGAATTATCTGATTGGGACAGTGATTCTGAAGATGAATCCCATAAAAACTACAAGACCCGCGTAAACCATATGAACGAACTAAATAGTAGCGAATTCACGTATAGATTTCGCTTAAACAAAACTGCTGTTGGTAATTTATTAACAGAAATAATTTAATAATTTAATTTAATTGTTGGTAATTTACATAGTTTGAAAACAAAACGAGAAAACACAAAAGAAAGAAGACATTTAACAGAAGTTGGACGAGGGATATGAGGAGGAATGATTTCATGAAAAGAGAACCGCAATTTGGGACAGGAGAAAAATAAATGGTCCACGTTTCCTTCATCCAAACCGCATTCACAAACAGAGCTATCCCTAATCCTAAGTTTGTCCAAGAAAAAAGGAGTACAACAATGATTTAACCGTAAACGACAGATAGTCGAAGTAGTTATTTTTTTTCCCAATTGATATTTGAAAAACCTTGACTACGTTTCGTTCTTCCTTTTTACGCGCCCAATATTTGTTCACTAAAATAATGACAATGAAACAGATCACTATGATTACCAATCTTCATTTAGCATAAAAATATCACCAATGCTTTAATTTGATCAATTTGTATTGTTTTACGAAAAAGTTATATGAAATGATATTTGTTTAAACGTTGTTTTTTTTGTAGCTTTTGTAGTAACAAAACATATGGGAGGGCTGCGGATAGCTGAACTTATCTACCGATGTCGATGCCTCGGTAGACGTTATCGTCACTTGTGGGACGTAAAATAAGGATAGATAGAAGTCTACTATTTATCGTTCATAACAAGATATCGCTTACTGAGGATAGGTTATTGGGAACGGCCGTAAATGATAGGCTTGTAACGAATAGTTTTTAAATGCTCGTTATCCTTTTACTTATATCAATACCAGTGCTAGATGATCTTAGCGGCAACTACTAAGTCATTTCTATTAAATAAAGCAATTTAGATGCAACTGGACGAGTATACAAACTTTCCAATTAACATTAAAAGGAAATTGTCCTAAATCTCAGAAAACTCTTCTTGTATTGATCTCATACTTGAGTGATTGTTCGTAGGTCAAAGGTTTTGGACCGAGGCATAAAGAAATATGGATGCCTTTGTCAAGCAAGGCTCACAGAAGTATATATGACAGGATCCACGTAAAGAAAGAATTCATAGAGGTGGCCGCTTGCCATAATCCTGTCAACAACTTGAAAGGGTAAGTTGAAAACGTCTTTTGAAATTCAAAATTTGAGATTTTAAATATGAGTTCAGCACCCAAACAGTAGTAAGTAATGGCAGTCTACTAGCCTGCGCAGTCTGCCTTTGTTCTGCCTACCTTCGCGTGTTCTTATTAACCTTTGTAAGGTGAATCTGTTGATCTAAATCTTCATACAATTCAACCTAACCTAAGATTGCACAACTTTTTACCCAGAACATTCATCACGGAATCACAACTGAAGTACAAAATCCCGTTTGCGACATCGGAACTCGCTTCATGGGGCCACGGCGAGACGTTTGACCTGGCGCCGTTCCCTCCAAATCCTTTCCAAACAAACATAGCTCCGTTCATGTACTGTAGTGACTATTGCCACATTGCCCAAGGAACTCCCCCTTATACGGTCATAGACCAAATCAGCCACAAGATGCCAGTTCACAAACCTTGCATAGAAAAATACGTTGTATCTAGAGACTATGTACTGTAAAAATAAAACGAATAGATAACAAAATTGCCTCAATTTATTTTAACTATATTTTACCGATTAATGAATCATTATTTGCATTCTAAATCATTTCCTTGGCATTTTGGGAAGCTCGTACCGGCGATTCTCTTTCCCGCTTGGTAGTAGTAGAGTTGAAAAATGCAGTAAATATTTCGAGTCCTGAAAGAAAAGCATCTTATATTAATTGGACCACTTGATAATAAATCAGTACCTACGTATGAACTTCAAAATTTACATGAGATAGTCCCCAAAACGTCCGCCTTTCACCACTTGCTAGTGTTTTAGCTTGAAAAAGGCCGAACAAACTCCCTATCAACACAATCTGTAAAAGCCAACTTTAAATTAGAGGCTGTTTCGGCGTATTATAGCCGTATACAGAACTGTTGTCTGATTGCGGAGTTCACTTGCTGGTTGCAAAATTTGCAGCCCAGCAGTGGGCAAGCAGTCATGTTAAGCTTCAAATACAAAGATCCTTTGGCGATTGAATCACATTCAAAAGGGCGGACGTTGCTATAGGCCGACCGCTTCACTGAGACCGTACCTGAGGTAGAAGCGCGGTGCGGGAGGAGTGTTGACGTTCTCCAGTCGGCCAATGACATGAGCCTTCACGTCACTTCACCACACCCTTCCCTCGCAGCTACGTCAGGCATGATCTAAGTTAAGTGGTCACGCTTTAGTTAGCATTTGGCTTAAAACGTTGGTTAGTTCTGTTTTTAGTCACGTACCATAAGTTCCTTGTTAACTATAACGGTAAATAGTGTTAATAACTCGAAGAGTATAAATAACATTATAATACCATGCAGGAGCTTACTAATACCTCTCTTATTGAATTGGAGAATAAATTCGCCCAAAGTCGCCTTCTGACACTCTGTATCTTCTCTAAATATATTCAGAATTCATTGATTCCTTTTTCTTACGTTACCATGTTCGTCTTTTTTCTGCAAATGAGATGACTCGAATTATGATATATGTAGGTAGGTACTAGTGCCTAGCTTTTATGATTGCAACCGTTACAGGCTTATCAAAACATTTAGGTATATATAGTATCCTGGATATATAGGCACAACCGGCCCCAATCTTTAACAAGACTTTATACGACAGGTAGTGTGGCCAAATGTTGATCTTGGTAGGAACCTCTGCGGCCAAAATTTGTGACAAGCATTGATCAAGGCTGCGCATTTTAATTTTACCTCGGGTTTAAAAACGAAGCAACTTGCACATCCAGGCTTAGAACACTCGCACGAAATAGTAGGCTTCTGAAATACCACAAATAATCTTTAAGATCGACAGCAAATTAATGCCAGGCTTCAGAATCTCGCGCATCGAGGGTTCCCCACACAAACTTGAGACATTAACGGCCATATGTTTTGGCTGCGTAGACTTTCAGGGTTGGTTTTTTCATAACTTCAAGGGACCACAGACTCAATACCTCTACGCGTTCCCGAGATAAAGGATTACGTGTTTAGCTCTTACGTGTTTTTTCTTCTCTTTCTCAAGAATTTTGGTTTCAATTTGTTCAATAGATTTTTGAGGTTCAATAGCATCCTGAAATAAGTTTTGTCGTGAATAACTTAAATATTTTGCAAGTTAAATAGTTTTTCTGAATTTTCAAATATATAAATAAGCATCGATCAATGTGCTATGCACTTGGTTATATAAAAATAATTAAATTTTAATAACGATAACAAAGAAAAAGTCACTACTATATAGTTAATTATAATAGTCAGTATTAGTTAGTTTGTTTAAGATTCGGAAAACATCAAATGTTTCAAAATATTTACATGTTTTTAATATACGTACAGCTTTGGGTATATTTTGCGCACTACACAGCAGATTTTCAAGTCAAGAATAAGTCGCGGTGCTTAGCAAACATGTTATGTTAGAGGTCAATTAAAGCTGCGGGTAAGTCCGAAAGAGATACCGCGACCTCGGAACGCAAAGAGCAAAAAGAAGGAACATGGATTGTTTTTAATCAGTACAAGTCTGACACTCCCTTTCGCTCCACCCACAGTCGGAGGACTATTTGATGATTTTCCATTCGAATAAAAAAAATACTTAAAATTAAAAGAAATAAAAAGCTAAGACTAGATACTTACAAATGGACAATTGCAGTGCGTATGACTATGTTTTGAACGTGTCGGTAAAACCATTATGTTGTTTTAGTTGCTGGGCTTTTTTTAGGAGTTGGTGTAGATTTTGCAGTAGTTTGTATGGTTGTTAAGTTTTTTTAGAGGTTGATCCAAAATATTTTTCTAAAGCCGGTCGAAGACTGGGATTTTTCTAAACAAAATAAATACGTACAGCGTTAGTTTGTAAAACTGAGTAGGTACTATTGAGTATGTAGGGAAATAAATATCAGTCTATTATGGCTTTTCTGCAGAGATATATATTATACCTTTTATTATCTAAAGAAGTAATGAGCATTGATCACAACACTTGCTCAAGGTGATTTAAGACCTATATTTATTATAAATCTGGGTCTCCTCACAATGTTTTCCTTCATTCATGTCATTAATGTTCTAAGATAAACAATACAAACTCGGAAGTAGATCCATGTTCTATGTAGTTATTTATTTCTAACCACCACAACAACGACAATCTTATAATAACATTTTTTTGTTCTTTGTTTCCCTCTGTTGAACAAAGGTCTCTCCTTTTCTCTCTTTAAACCTCTTCTTCATTTCTTTTTCATCGATATCTGGCGAAGTTTGCTATAGCAACCTATCCAGATCACACCACCGTTACCTTCTACATTTTACGGCCACAACCTTCTGCTGGTGTTCAAAGTGATCGATGACTTCCAGTCCAGCGAATCCTAGGCTCAGAAATATAATAGTTTTAGCTGTGACTTTTTTTTTTACTTACCCCAGGGCATATGTCATTTTCGCAAGTTGTACCAAGTTTCTCGTCCACACATTTCTAAAACAAGATAATAATTATCAGTTTAAAGTTGTCGTTTGATTTGATTTGTTTAGCTTCAAAAGTTTTATAGGTAATCAGTCCTTTCGTAGAAAAAGCTTACAAGTTCAATGCAATGCTTGACTTGATAGGTACTGAAGGTCCATGAGAACCGGTACAAGCAGCATTATACATTTCCAGTTACATATTGTATCTAGAGGCATAACTGCCCCGGACACGCTACCTTTCAAATCCTTTACTGAACTTCTCATATACTTGTATTGCCTCATTTGTACTGTGTCACTGTGGCACAACGGAAAAAAAAACACGGAACAAACTTAATATTCCACCTTTCCCCAAGAATCACCATTACGACTGGTCGTGTGTACTGTATTCTAACGAACTTCACATGATCGTGGTAAGGTCAGTAAAACAGAATATAAGGGCTTACCCGTGAGCATATGTATTCTGGAGGGACTGGGACTCTCCTAGGTTTTCTAGCTGGCAGACATGGCGGATTATGGAAGCATCGAGCTGGTGTGGTACAAGGGGCTGATGGTCGAGCCGGCCAGAAGCATGGCATCAGGTATGGAAAGCAAGAAGAAGGCGGGATGCAACAAGGCGTGTGGCTGCAGCATCGTGCTGCTACGGGCTGGTTAATAAAAAAAAACAACTTCAAATAAATAGTTCAACTTTAACCTGTAATAATTTTCCTATTAACGCCAACCACTGTGGCTATTGTGATAATTAGGTGCTTTTAAGTATAGTATAAGCGTCCCTATCGGAATCACCAAATTTTATTCCAATAACATAGTTTAAGTACCTAATCACTAACCAATTAAGGAATTAGGTGTTCGAAATAAAAGCATTTGATTTGATTACACGTTGTCAGTTTTAGAACTAAATAGGTAAAAACGATGCTTATAGTAGACCAACTTTTGTCAGTACGCAACTGGAACGTGGAGTTAATTCGACATTCGGTTCTTCAAATATTGGTTTGCGATCCAATTTCACCTGAAATGTTTCATCTAAATTTTAATTTCTGTTTGTTTAATTACTTAGAATTAACATATTCACCGTATTTATATCGTTCAAACCTTTAACCCGAAGCAATTATTGCAATCCATCGTACATCTAGGAGATGCGCATGATTTATACTGCGAAAAACAACACAAGACAAAATGAACAAATGTTATTTTAGAATTAAAATACCTTTTAATGAATTAATTATATAGTTTTACTTCTTACCTTGCAAATGCTACCTTTGAAGCAAGTAGAACACTGAAAAGATAAAAGAGGAAGGTGTGAAGGTGAATTTAAAATGATTAAATAAACCAGATTTGAAATGAGAATCGCTAAAAATCACTCAACCATAACTTACAATGCGAGTACATGATGGATGGTCCTGAAAATAAATAAGACAATTAAATCTTTGACACAGAAAGCTAAACAAACAAAATAATTAAAATTGATATTTACAAAAAAGCAGGATGGCGAACCGCTACATGAGATACATGATCCGCAGGGTTGAGCACCACAGCAAGTTCCACAACCTCCACACTAAAATAATGTAACCTCATTGAAAGTGAATCTATTTCATTGTGTTAAATATTGAAAAAAAAAAGGTTTATGATCAAATTTCGATTATACCTTTAGAGACGCTGGCAAGTCTGTGTGACTCTAAAACAAAAAGCATTAGGATTTAGGTCAGTGAAAACTTATTGTTATTGATTCGGGAAAAAGAACATTTTTTAAACTAAATAGGGTTGCGCTTGGCTGCAACAAGCCTGCGGTTGCATCGTTGCGACTTAAGGTGGAACGCTCTTGCCTAGAAGAAACCGATTCAAACGAACTTCAACATCATTGAAAACTAAACCAACCTGGTTTCTGCAGCACCTAGCGGCACAGCATATTTGCACGATGGCTGTTTGATGGAACACAGCCTTTTCATCATCCTTTCGTTTAATTTTTGATGGTTGGGCTCCAACTATGGCTATATTAGACAGACCAAACATGTTATGTTCTTTGTCCAGCCGCAGTATAGTCGACAAGTATTTGTCTTCAAAATCATTCTGTTGTTTGAGCTCATTCTCGGAAGCTTGACTACAGTAGGAGCTTGATGTATTAGGTGATAACGACGGCGAACTGGAAATTAAGCGTTAATGTTTGTAAAATATTTAATAGTAAGTGTACTGACCAGTTTAGTTCACAATCGTGATTCAGTGGAATTACCCACTTTTCATCGACACCGGATTATTCGGATCTTCTTTTCTTTTTTTTTAAATTAGCCCCTGTCAATGCGTTCACTTTTCTGGAACGACACCATGTCAGTGTATATTGGTGACAGCAATCGCGTCTTACATATTTTTTTTTTTAGATACGTACCTAGAATCATGGCCATCGGCTGGATCTTCAGTTAACCACTTCATCTTGGTTAGTTTTAAAACATTAGGGTTGTCGCAAGGTATGAAATTATTTTCATTATTTTCATCATTCTCAGATAAGTCGCTTTCTTCACCCGAAGTAGTTGTTGGCTAGTACAAAGTCACTTTCAATGTATAAATGTTAATAATTAAAGCTAGTATCGCACAAAAACAATAGAAAAACTTGCTAACATATCCGGACGATTCGGCCTTTAGTTCTCCGCCATTTTCATCTAATTCTGCTCTCTTATATGATTCAGCAAGCTCGTGAAGTGCTTTAGATCTTTCTACTTGTATGGGATAGTCTTCGAGAACACCCTAAGATCGTATAAAATAAAGATTTATGGAACTACACTTGGGAGCAAATAAATCGAGCCACTTCCTTTTTCACGCATTATGGTGATTATTTTTGGTATTAAGGAACGCATCGATTCGAAACATATATCGCCTAAAAGGGTATTTAATAACCTTTACAATGAGGGTAGTTAGTTGTCAAAATTTCATTTTTATTAAAGTTTAAAGGGTAGAATAAAATTATCGCATTTAATTTGCTTATGACATTTTTATTGTACTCTGTTAAGAAAAGATTAAATTTGAGGTTTTTGTTAAGAGCCATTTCACATTTTCGCCCAAATTTTTAAGACTTTGAGCTTCTCTATTACCATCTAAGTAATATCTAGAATTTATTGAATGAATACAAAATATAGATTAATCGTTTGTAGTGTCGTTTAATGTAACACATTTACTAAAATCGGTTTGTTTAATTTATAATGACACATCTCCCACAACCATTTTACTGAAAAATTGCCGCAGAGTCTACTTCTGAGTCCTAAATCTATCAATAATACTTATAAATGAAACTAAACAAAATACATACAGGTTCAGATATATATTTAAATCGTCGTTTAATGAAATAGATTCCTGAATTATATTACCATTAATTAGTAAAAAAATAAATTCTTAGACCAATTTTTAACTTTTATTTTGTTTTTTTTACGTGTTTTTTGGTTCAAATACATAGTAATTATAAAAATAAAATTATTCAGAAATAATCAATGTTCTTTGGGAAATCGAACCCTATAGTTATTTTGAAAATATTTGCATATAATTTGTCAAAATATCAATTTGAACATCAGTCTAAATTACAATAACATATAAATACTAATACAATACTAAAATAAAATTTACCAAATCATATTACGATTACGGCTCAAGATTGCTCTCGTGTTACACTGTTTATATTGCACGTGTGTGGCTCGCTACGCACACATAAACAATGACGCACTCTTTTGCCTAAACTCGAGCGCAATCATTTTGTGAAATGGCTCTTAATCATACCCATATTACTTGTTATTGTTGTCTTTATCTGTGTCTGTGTAATCAAAATAACCTGATAAAATGGATACTACACCGACGGAAGCTGCCCAAGTTGTAGCTTTACTTGAGGTTGGACACGGACAACGTGAAGTGGCACGCAGACTTCATTTGAGTCGTTCAAAGGTACAGCGGGTATACCGCAGGTATCTGGAGACTGGTGCTTTTGTTCGGCGACCTGGAACTGGCCGACCACGGGCAACAACAGAACGTGACGACCGCTTTATTGCAACCAATTCGTTGCGCGACCGTGGACTTAATGCTGTTCAGCTACAGCAAGCGTTACGTGACGTTCGAGGAGTCGCAATCAGTAGGTGGACAGTGAGACGAAGACTAAAAGAACGAAATTTAACATCACACAAACCAGCAACTGGCCCAAAATTGACTGTAGCTCATCGCCGATCTCGCTTGGAGTTTGCTCGAGAACACATTAATTGGACGTTAGAAGACTGGAGGTCAGTTTTGTTTTCTGACGAGTCAAGAATCTGTCTTTTTAGCAATGACGGGAGAAACCGAGTGTATAGACGTCCTGGTGAAAGATTTGCCCAATGTTGCATTCGAGAAACGGTGAGTTTTGGTGGTGGTTCTTGTATGGTGTGGGGAGGAATTTCTCTAGACGGAAAAACGGAACTTGTCTTCGTCGACCCCGCCAACGATGGCAGTGGTAGACGTGGATTAACAGCTGACCGATACATAACTGACATTCTTGAAAACCACGTAATGCCGTATGCTGGTTTTGTCGGAGAAAATTTCTTGTTTATGCATGACAATGCGAGACCTCATACCGCGCAGATCGTTACGGAATACTTGTCTGCGATCGGGATTCAACAAATGGTATGGCCAGCACGAAGTCCCGATTTGAACCCGATCGAACACCTATGGGACGAGCTAAAACGGAGAGTCCGAGCCAGGGTTCCCGCTGTTTCATCCATTCCCGAGCTTAAAGTCGCTGTGCTTGAAGAGTGGGAGAACATACCACAATATGTCATCGTAACGCTGATCAGATCGATGACTAATAGGCTACAAGAATGTATCAGGGCCCGGGGGGGTAATACCAGTTATTAAGAATATTTTTTTTGCAATAATTTTGTTTTTTATTGTTTTTATGGACTGTTTTAGCCCTACTAAATTTTCTATCAAAATTACCATTTTTCTTGCAGAGCCAATAATTTATCATTCAATAAGGTTATTATTCAATAATTTACCCTCATTGTAAAGGTTATTAACTAAACTTTTAGGCGATATATAGTTCGAATTGATACGTTCCATATTACCAAAAATATTTACCATTTTACGTGAAAAAAGGTAGTGGCTCGATTTATTTGCTCCCAAGTGTAGTTTAAATTGTCAAAGTCATAAACTTGTTTTTACAACTGTGTCGGTAATGAAAGACTTACACTATCGTTAAGAGTAGATGAAACATCAATTAGAGGTGCCTTTTCATTGGATCCAAAGTTGGGGCTTACGCCTGGTCTGACGTCCTTGACAAGACACACATAAGTGAAATAAACATTTTGTTCAGAGGCGCTACTTGTTAATTTCATGTTGTCCGATTGAAAGACACTGGGAGGATAGTGATGGTAATCGTGTGTGTCTGTCATTTTAGATTTTAAACACTAGTTCTGTGTTGTTTAGTTATCATCCGAAACATGTTACACTAGTTTGATACTTCTAAAGACTTCACCACATTAGAATTTATCTATACAAACACTATTTTTGACCTAAATCTTTGTATAATGCCATTTTTTCTGTATTCATTGTGACATTAATTCAAACTTGACAATCAATCTTTTACTCTTCTTTTATGTATAAGTATTTCTTTTCAAGGTTTTAATTGTCCTCAAACAGTACGTATTTATACTCTATTTATTTATTTTGGCTCTGTGTTCTATATATTATTTGATATATTTTAATATCTAAATTGCTGCATTTATTAATGTCGTATCATTACAAAAACATGGTAATTATACGGTAAACAGCCTCGTGTTATAAATCAAAGGCCAGCGAACAATGATGCCGTCATGTCCAAAATCCGTGCCGGATAATTGTATGAAATTGTTCCATTATCTGATTAGGAAGTAATTTTTTACGTGTTTTAAACAATGTTGATGTCATGGTGGGAACGAGCGGGTTACTGCGGATGCTGACGAATAGAACTGGGCAAATAGGACTAGGCAACTGGCAACGCATTGTTGTACTACGTCGTTATGGGACATTATTTTTGGAGAAAGCATTTTTGAAAAATTGTGTGTGGGGAGGACTGACGTTGTGGTTATGAATGTTCCTACAATGATGATGTAGACTCAGCAAAGGAGATAAATTAAAAGACTCGTCAGATATGTACAGTTGAAGTTTTCTTAAACATCGATAAATGTTTTGAAAAGATACATTTATTTGATAGAAATTAAACAGAAAATGATTTAAATTTTGAGTTGAAAACGTACATGGATAGGTTTCTAAGAAAAACCAACTATATCTAACGAGTATGACTGGTACAGGTTTGCTACTTAGGTGATGCACAGGAGTGTGTCAGAATAAGTAGTAAGTATTTCGCAATGCAATTTTGAAAATAAAACTTTTTATCAAGACGGGTATTACTATTTTACAAAACAATATAAGATTTCTAACATTTATGACTTAAATTAGCAACAGTTACAAAAAGCATACGGAAACAAGTCCAGTTATAACAGATCTATTTCTGGGAAAGAAGACATTGTTATAAGTCCAGTGTCCGTTCCAATGATGTGAACGACACCAGACCCCACAAAAACGAATTACAATAAAAACTGATTTTGCAAAGATTAGACTGACACGCTTCGTTCGCAGCGAGACTTGCGAACAGCATTCTACGCCCGTACCTTTGTAGATTTTAATCGTTTAATGTTTTAGTAGATCGTAAATATACTGTTAGTTGGGGTTCTTAAATAATTGGCAACTATTTATTACCTACTACGAGACGTTACAATAGTAGATGTACCTACTCATCATTTGCATAGGCTTTTCTCAATAATGTTAGGGTGGGCTTCCAGTCTTTTATCCTTACTAATATTATAAAAGCGAAAGTGAGTTTGTTACGTCTTCACGCCTAAATGGCTACACCGATTTTGATGAATTTTGGTCCAGAGATAATTGGGACCCTGGAGACGGACATAGGCTAATATTTATTTAAAAAGTGAGAAATGAGGGAGAAAGAGAGACGAAAAGGGAAAACTTAGCTTTCCTGTAAATCAGGAAAGGGGAACTGTGTTACCCCGAATTTAACACTAGCGAAGCCGCGGCCTAAAGGTAGTACGCTAATAAATTTTAAGTCTTACAGCATATAAATCAAAATTTTCATAACAAGTACCTAATTATAAATTCTTAATGCCAACTTGTTAAAGATCATTTTTGAGTGTCTGTTTTATATTATTTTTGTTTATCGAGTACCCGCCGTATTCTTATAAACTCATACAAATTAAATAACTCTTAATGTTATAAGCACAGGGTTAAAATTCGTTTTTAGGGTCGGTCAGCTAACACCTATAACCGACTGTACATACCGATCAATACATTTTTGCTTTAACATTTGTTATCAGGTAGGTATACAATAAACACTAGTGTGGCTACAAACCGTGGGAATCATGATACAATGATTGATGTCGCGAAAATTATACAGCTTCAAAGGGAGTCAAAAAAAAACAAACAAAAAAAAGAGCTGAAACTAGTTCACTTCTGACCATTCTGATTATTATTGGTCAAAAAGTTATAATATGTAGTTACCTACTACTTTTTTATTGTGCTTGAGCTAATGCCCATGCAATAATGAATAGGTGTAAATGCCTGCACCAATCTGAAGCAAATGTTTGTAGCGGTGAATCATGTGAATCATTGATCGTCAACTGTTGGTTCTTTCGTGTACTTACATATATTTTGAACGTACGATTTGTTGTTACTGAGTGTTACGGATATTTTATACTAGCTTTTGCCCACAGCTTCGTTTCCTGGAAATTAATGCCGTATTACTTGAAAATTAATCCACGGAAACATTTTTAACATGCCATAAGTTAAAAATGACACTGACCGTATTTGTGAAACTTCTTTCGGAATTTAATCCATGGCGAAAGATTCAATAGTATCACTTAAAAAGTATAAATACGTGATGTAACTGATGCTGAATAACTTTAGGTGACCAATCGTCAACATATCTTAGATTTTATGGCTCTTCTCATGTAATTTGAAGAACAAGTGCTGCTAATTAGTTTATAAGTTTTTCTAAATTTAACCTTTGCTCCTTTGCTCGTGATATGTGCAGGCGGCATCAACGTGCAGATAAAGACGCGCGAGCCGTCGTCCAATCTGACTGGCGAGGACGAGGGCAAGCTGCTCGTCATGACGTACCCCTGGGACAGCAACGCGCACCCCGGGAACGAGTTCTGGTCGGTATCACGTACTAACGAATCTTCTACTGACAGTTCAATATTATTACTTAATTATTAGCCTGTACAGATGTGATACTCTGGAAATACTAAATACAATACTATTGTATATAACTATACTGTGCAGTACAGTGTCTCAATATTGGTAATATTTAAGGGAAAGAGCGAGATAGTACCAACACAAGTATTACTAATAACTTAGGGGGTATCTCATTTATACACTATGTAACTTTGTTTTTGAGACAAATAACCTTTTTTATTTCATTTCAAATTAGAGGCACTAGGCCTAGTTTATTTTGAAGCGAATACTAGTCAAAAGTTGTTAATTAGTTAATTCCCTATCTGCTACCATTAATTGTCAGTTTCTCAGCGAACCGAGAACAAAACCATATGAATAAACATTTTCATCGTAAAAAGTGTCGATAAAAATATTTATAGCGGTAACAATAGCTTGTACTACCGAAGATTCACAATCTCTGAACCACGCCGGTCGAAATGAAGGCTGTGTAGCGTATCATTTTTGTTGTAGCCCATCCAACGATGCCGACATCCCATCACCATTTAACGTTTTTCTGACATCATAAAAATATTATAGGAAAATTGTGTGGGATGATTAGTGAAAAGTGTGTTGTTTAAATTTACTTTTTTAAATAATGACTATGGCTAACAAAGTGTGTGCTTGTGTGTTGTTTTTCTTTGTTTTCCAATGGACTAATGCTCAATTTGGAAGTAAGTAACTCACTTAATGTACTTAAAAAGGGTGTAAAAGTACACTTAACCGAGCCGAAAGTCACGTGTTCGCCCCATTATTGCGATCATGTTTTTTTGTTCTCATCTATACTTGGGAATCCTATAATTATAAAGATATAGATGTTCCAACTAAGATGTAGATAGTTCCAACTTGATCACATGTTTTTTATACCCATGTTTTTAAAGTTAAGTTTAGTTACCCAAGTTATAACTTTATCCAAAATATCTTCCCGTATGCAATGCATCCATCGGTACTCGTAAAATGTGTTTTAACAAAAAAAAAACGTAATTTTCATTAGAATTACTTAGTTTGATGAAGAGAATGCATGGTTGACGGCTTCGTGAAGGTTTGGTTTATACCCTGTATTTTACAAGTTAGTTTATTTTGTACTGGCGCCCGCAGATTCGCCCGCGTGAAATCGAAAAAAAGGTATCTTATGTGTTACCCCAGACTATAATCTAGCTCTGTGCCAAATTTCATCCAGATCCGTTCTTTCACGTCAATACGGCTGGTTTTGACGTGAAAGAGTAGACAGAAAGATAGATAGAATATTCTTTATTATGTACACCGTACAAGTAACAAGAATAACACTAGACAAACTTATAAATAGGGTGACACAATGGGCGGTCTTATCGCTAAAAGCGATCTTTTCAAGACAACCTTTGGATGGATTTAAGAAGAGGAGAAACAGTACTGTACTGCCGTACAGTCTTCTTACTGTTATCTATGTAATATATAGCCAATTATTATTTCCTCTTTGTTGGTGTTTGTTACTGAAGTATTTTTTATTTAATTCATGGTCTTACTTTGTTTTAATAATAATTAATTCATTTGTCTTTTTTTTCGTTGTTTTAGTTAGGTAATGCGATATCATCTTAATTTTTTACAATGGTAACTTTGTAGAGTTCATATTCTGTGGTTTGACCCTTCATTTATATGGTAATTTTAATTGCAATGATCGTGCGTTGATAACTCAGAGCATCATTGTTTGTAATGTTACTCTAGTTTAATGACACATGGGTAGGTTTTAATTTGTCAAAAAACTGTAATAAATGTCGAACAAAAGGTCACCATCTACGCCATACACCTAGTAGGTCTTGCTAATTGAATCCTTACTAATATTTTAAAAGCGAAAGTGAGTTTGTTTGTTACGTCGTCACACCTAAATAGCTTAACCGATTTTGATGAATTTTGGTACAGAGATAGTTGAGACTCTGGAGACGGACATAATTATGCTATTTAAAAAAAAGTGAGAAATGAGGGAGAAAGAGGAAAGAAAAGGGAAAGCTTAGCTTTGCTATTACAATAAATAAGGCGCAAGGGAAAGGCGCAAAAACTACAGGTAGCAGGCACCTGTAAATCAAGAAAAGGGAATTGCGTTACCCCAAATGTAACGCGAGCGAAGCCGCGGGCAAAAGAAAGTCTTAAATAAATGAAGTGGTAAAACTTTAGAGATGTGATGGGTATCGGTCTCCAAAACTAGCTACTTCGTACCAACGAAAACGTGATCGAAAGCTTACCTCTTTTTATTATAATATTGTTTGATAGCTAAACAGAACTACTTCCTCATCATCATGTTTCTGTCCTCCTCCTATAATACTTGGGATCGGCTACACGTGTTCTTTCATTCTCCCCTATCAGCCATCATTTACATTGTTTTTTTTTTAATTTAATGTATGGTTGTTTTATAATATTGTACTAGTTTAAGGTATGATGCCACCCAAAATAAAGTTTATTCATCCATCCGTTTACTCCGTTTGCTTACATATTACTTTTAATACAATCCAACCACCACTTATTTCCGAAACTATTAATTTATCAGGGCCAGAGCTCTGGTCCCATGTTATTTGGGGTGGGTGCAACACGCTTTTTTCTTCCATTCTCCCCTGTCAATCATCATGCTATTATTTTCTCCTTTTTCTATCATATCATACCTTACATATTTATCTATTTTTTCTTTGATGTTCCTCTATTTCTCCATCCATTAACATTTATAATCGTCACTCTTTTAGTCACATGTGTATGTGTATTTCTCTTCATCACATGTCCATATTGTCCATATCAAGATAGACGACTCCCTTTCATCTTTTTTGTAACTTTCGATTCTTACTTTATCCATTTTCCACAACATTTCGACAATCTCATCTCTGCGGCATCCAATCTTTGTTCATCTGTCTTCTTCAATGCCCAGCTGAAATCCATACAAAACTATCTACTATTACTCTTAAACACTAAGTTTATTACAAGCATTTATTACGCAATATGTTTGTTTCCACATACCTTCCCCCGCGTCATGTAATTTGAACAAATGATGCACCCAATAATTGCAGGTGGTTGATGCCACAAAGGCTGGCCTCGATCAGGGTGCGCAGTAAAATGATAACATCATTTGTATCAAGGCCTTGTTTGCCGGTAAATTACGATTGCATTATGATGCTGTTGGTTTTTATGACAATTAAGTGGAAATATGAATACCGTGTGTCGATAAACATAGCGTGTGATGCCTCCTAGCTAGAAAAAAATAAGATCATTAGGGCATAAACATAAACATATGGTGGGTATTGCAGTCTCATTTACGGAGAATAACAAAGTTTATTGGATGTTCGGCGTACAAGGCCAAATCTGGTGCAGCTACTAGTTATACCTTATTTAATAAGGTATTAGATCAGAATGTAAAAATATTAATTTGGGTCTCGTTGAAAGAATATTTTTGGAACTGATTCATCAAGCGGCCGTTGGCCAATAACATATTTAATCATCAATGTTATCCTATTTTTGTAGGTACCTGTCTAAGGTGTTTGGCATATTCCAAACTGACAAGTAGGAAAGCTTCGCTACCCAATAGTTTCATTGAAGTAAATGCTTTCGAGTCTGACAACGTTTTTTGCCGTTCTTTACGTCAGATACTTCATCTCAGGAGCTGCCTTTTTTTGGGTTGGGAAATCATCAAATATCTTCCCTCGCTCTGGGCGGAGCGGGGGGGGAGTGTCAGACTTGTACTGACAAAAACCCATCCATGTTCCTTCCATTGCCCTTTACGTTCCGGGGCCGCGGTATCTCTTTCGAACAACCCGCAACTCAGGAGCTGCCTCATTTTTTTTTGCAGTTTGAAAGATGAATCATGGAGTAATTCACTGATATGTTTTCAGGTATAGGCCTAAGCGTTGGGATGGGAGGTATCAAATCCGATGAAGTACCTTTAAGTATCAGAGTAAGTTCATATTTTAAATTAATAACATTTTGTTGTCACGATTTTATTCTCCCAAACGTTATCCAAATAATCAAAAGGAGTTTTTAGCGCAAATTCAACTTCATAATTGCTTTAATACTCTTGACCATAATTCCCAGTAAATTGAAAACTGATTGACATAAAAAAAAAAACTTTAGTATTTGGGCGTTATAGCAGCATTTGTATAGTGTCGGTTATAATACAAAGTCGTTTATTTGACTAGCGCGGAGTCAAGCTTAAGTTAAGACACATTCTTACAGCATTTTTATAACTTCTTGTATTCGCTGAGAGCTAACAGATTGTCCTAATTCTCATACTATGATGAGCACATTATCTATTTTATTTTGAATCGTAAACTCAAGTCTACCTTAAAAAAAACTGTTGTTACATACTTATATTTCAGAGTCCATGCCCACAAAATACGACATGTGTGCCGGTCAGCTCTTGTCCGATTCTGGAAGACCTCATGGACTTTTCATGTTTTTCTTCAGATAAGTAAGCATTATCAAAATAATAATATAATATCACGCTTGTGTATTCTAAGAGGGTATAGGCTCAGGTGTACTTTTATTACTCCTATATTTCGACAGTTTTTTTAAGACCTAAATAATAAGATATATTAAAAGAGAAATAAATATAAATGTTGACGAATGGAGAGGGAGAATGAATAAAAAACGTTATATGCCGAGAGCCGGCAGGATATGATGAAATTACGAAGGAGCCTTAAACCATCAACCACAAATGCAAACTTAAAACTATAAAAAAAATTGACAACACTGCAGTGTACTGCAGTTGTTCACCTGGAAAATGATTTTGATTGATTTTATTGCACGCCAAAAGTTGAAACACAGAAAATGTTAATTCTATGGTTACAATGGCGGTCTTATCGCATATAGCGATATTATCTAGACAGCCTTTGAATGGACTGTTCGAATCCTAACAAGAGGACGTCATCGCCGAAATCTGCTACAATATTGTTAGCGTGTTTGGCTGCAACCGAGTACGTTCGAAAGAAACAAAAAGTAAAATTCTTAAAGTATCTTGAACTTGCTATTTTCGCTGTGGCATGGTGCGGGTGACATTAGATGAAAAAACATGTTTTGCGATGGCATGTACTGCTCCTTTACGATTATGGTATTCAGGATAAAGCTTACAATCAGTCGTGATCAGAAATCGAGGTAGCTATCTAGATTAAAGAAGGGATGATACATTAACTAATATCACCGGCAGCATGCTACAGCGAAAACAGTATAGTATCTCGAATCTCGTTTATGAATATCTCTATAATCATAAACGAAATTCGAGATTGAGATTCGAGATTCATTTTTTTTTCTTTTAGATACTTCCACCGTCTCAACCAATTGATATGCGGTAACGCAGGCGATGAGGACTACGTGTGCTGTCCATCATGTGACTGCGGAAAAGTGTTCCAGGATGGACAAGACAAGTGCGGACAGAGCATGGTACGAGGAGTCGAGTACAATGGACTGGGGAGCCAGCCTTGGACTGCTAGGATTGGGTTTACGCGTGAGTTTAAGTTTAATACTACACATGACATAACTATACGCCTGAGATTCCAGAGCGGTATGGCAGAGAATCCACATTTCACCAATTATGTATTATTAAGTCCCATGTTGCCATCAACTGGGCACAAATCCAAACTTCGTGGCTGCTTATGGGACATTCCTGATAGAATAAACCCACTAACAAGTTGCCCAACGCGGGAATCGTAACGAGAACGTCATGCGCCGCAGCGACCACTAGACTTTTAACGAGGCTTTACCGATTTTTTTTAAAAGGCATCTTTAGTGATTACTTTCATGAAATAAGAAACTGTGTGTGAACTGAGTGGAGCAGTGAACGGATACATTAATTTAGGAATTTTATCAAGTAGATAAATAAACTCAGTTGAGGTGTCGAACTTTTGACACAATAAAAAATAAAATTCTGTCCTGCCAGTGACATGAAGAAGAAGCAGTTCTTAAGTTAAAAACAAATTGCTCAATTAATTATACTACCGCATGTCAAATTAAATTCCGCAAACAAATACAATGAATCAATGAATTCTGGGAATTTATTTTAGCATTCTTATGTGAGAACTTCATCTTAATCACATGCTGGATTGATTTCCTTTCTCATGATATTATTTGTTTATTTTATTATTGTACACAGGAGGTTCGAAAAAATATGATAGAATGGTTATTTTTTGAGTTAACACAAACAAAATAGGTATCTTAATCAAAACCATAGGCAACTTCGTTTTGTTCAAAAAAAGAACTTAAAAAAAAATCGTGAGTTGTTCCGGCAAGGTAACTTTAAGGTTTCAAAAAAGAATGTAGATAATAATTGTATCTTAAGGGGCATGTGTATAGCTATCTTACAAGTTATTCTAAACAATCTTCAGATATAATAAATAACATTTAATTAACCTTTATTTAGCCCTCGGGGTTTGGCGTGACTGGTATATGTATTTATAATGTGATTAGCCTGTGGTTTTAATAGCGTGCTAATTTCGATAACGATAAGAGGCATAATTTCCTCAGACCAATCGTAAGAATAAAATTTATATCTTAGGTTATAAAAAATAATAACCAAATCAGTTATGAAAAATTTTGCGTATGTGCACCAACGTTGATCAAGTGATGTGCCATACAGTCTAGTTAAGGAAGCATGTCCGATGAAGTCCAAACTAATTCTTTATTTAAAAAAAAAACCTTCTCTTATGAAACGTTTAACGTTCGTGGACGGTTCGGGTTGGTCGTATCCATAGAAATGATTTCTATGGTCTTATCGTATAGAAAGGAGCTGGCGAGAAACTTCATGGTTCTCTTTTAGAAACAATTGGCTTTAACAATGTTAATAGTGTTAATGGAAAGCGTAGTCCTGACAATAAGTGGACACTTTACTACACGAAAAAGTAAACATGATACCTTGTCTTTACGTTTTTGAAAAAGTTGAGAAATGATGAAAGAGAATCTAAGAATTTGCAAGACCCGCGATGAAAATACTTGGGATTCCCATTAAAATCCATTATATTTCTTTTTTTTCAGACAAAGAAACGGGTAACGTGCGATTCGCTTGCAGCGGCTCCATCATTGGAAAGCGTGTGATATTGACAGCGGCCCATTGCGCGCTTGCTAAACCAGAGGGATATAAATTGTAAGTTTAAATTATAATAATAATTATACAAGCCTGTAACTGTCCCACTGCTGGGCAAAGGCCTCTTCTCATACAGGGAAGGCACGAGCATTGACCACCACGCTTGCTCAAGACGGGTTGGCGATTAACTAGCTTCGACCCGCGACTTCGTCCAGATGACATAGAAATTTGGGCTAACGCTAACTTTAACCCGCGCGATGATCGAAAGAAAAATATCTTTGTCTCCCCTTTTCTTCCCTCTTTCTCCCCCTTTTCTCACTTAAAATAATATATAGCCTTTGTCCGTCTTCAGGGTCCCAACTATCTCTGTACCAAAATTCATCAAAATCGGTTTAGCCATTTATGAGAGATCTGCATAAACTGGATATGTATAGCTTGATGTATCATCATGGGTACATGTATGCTCTATGGCTTTTAATCTGAACCCTTGTAAAGATTTTAGGCGTTTGCAATAGACTTCACCTTCCCATCCAAAAGACTGAAAACTTCAATACATTAATTTCCTTTTCTTCTAGATCAACAGTGGTAGTAGGAGAATGGGACATCGGTCGGAGTCCTGACTGCAACGACTACTTCTGCGCCCCACCGACCCAGGCCATAAAAGTGGAGAACGTGATCGTACACCCAGGATATGAACAGAAAATATTTAGACACGATATCGCTCTTATAATGCTGAAGGAGGAGATTAAATATTCAGGTACTAAAAGTTACTGTATTTGAAGTTCTTATGAAATGATCTATCTCTAGTTGTGAAACTGAGTTTGTAAGGATACAAAAAAAACAATGACATGGTTTTGGCGCAGTGGGTGAGCGATCGACTGCTGCGTTGCGTGTCGCGGGTTCGATCGCCTAACGGAAAACATATTAGTATGACCTACAGGTAGTTCCGGGTCTGGCTGTTTGGGCATGTGACTTTAAATGTTTGTAAACGCACCCACGATACAGGACAAATTCCGGGTGTGAAGCCACGTTTCGTTTTTTTAAATAAAGAGAAACAAAACGGCGTTTGGCAAGATACAAGCCTTTAAGCCTTGGTGACTATTGAAATCTTTTAATTAATGACAATTCTAAGTGTTTTTCTTCTCATAGGTATATCGAAAGATGTTGTCATTAGTTGAAGGTCAAACTTTGTAGTTACATAATTATCTCCAACAGCGCATGTATACGGCATGTATCCAAAAGATGTGGTTTCAGTAAAGGGTGTGTTACAGACTTCTCTGAACAACTGTATTTCCATACAAAAGCCGACCCTAATGTGTTAGGCAACAAGCTAAGCAGATTGATACATCTGTGCAAACAAACACGAAAAATCATTAGCTATTCCATACAAACTACAACATCTACTCGACTTAAATGTATGGGACAGCTGATTTTGTTCCCATGAAGAAAGTTGTTCTAACAATTATATGATACACGTTGATGTACCTAGTAGTTTCGTTACCAACCCAATTGTATATAGAGCTCATTATATTCATAGAGATATTTATCACAAATAAGCCTAAACTGCGCTAACATTGACCTTGCCGTACCCTTGAACGCAGTTTGTTGATAGACAGGCTGATAGCCTGAACTTCCTGCTGTCACTCATCCTTCCATATCATCACACCCTTTTACATTTTCCAGTGACAGCAGCTCCGATCTGCCTGAATGATAAGCCGGAAATTGTACTGAATGAACGAGCTTCGCTTGTCGGCTGGGGCAAACTCTCCGGACAGAATAATGTGGTGAGTGAAAGATAAATATCAGTTTTAATGAAAGGATGTTACGTGAATCTAATTGTTTTGCCCTTGTCTGTACTTGTGACCGTGATTTGTATGGATTTGATTGGTAGGGGAAATTATGTTGGCACGTGTTTGTCAATCATGTTGGTTGATACAATTTGGTTTTTTGTTGTTGTGATTGATCAGTAATCACGTCGGTTTAAAATTTAGGTAATTTATAATGCACTTAAAGGGTCAATTAAATGACAATACTTCTTTCAGTGATTTGGCTCAATATAGCTCGTTGATAAATATATTGATGATCGAATAAACTTTCATAAATACACACAAACTCATAAACCCTCCTTCTGAGACAGTTGGGTAAATAAATTAGATGCTCGAGACTGACTGTTCGTTTTCTATCAATTTAACTTCGTTCATTAGTTGTTTGATATGTCTTAAAGTGTAATGCACATGATCATGGTATTGTTATCTATTGCGCGCTTCCACTACCAGTAAGACTAAGTGACACCGACATTAATGCCCTGAGCCAAGCTTCCGGCAACTATATTTTATTGAGACACCAGCTGTTGCCCGCAGCTTCGCCCGTATGGACGTCCAATTTACTTACTTCAATATATCATATAAATCGGGAGTTAAAGTAGACTTGTTTTAATCCAGGATATACACTATTTGTGTGAGAAATTTCATCAAAATCCGTGAATTAGTATTCGCGTGAAAAAGTAACTAACATCCTAACTAATTTTCGCATTTATAATATTAAGTAAGTAGAATAATATGATTAATTTAGGTGTCACTGATTGTGAAAACGGACGCATTAAACATTTCAAAGACAAACAAACCTACAACCATTGTTATCAATCACAGGTTAGCCGACAACAGCAGTTAGAAGTCCCTCTAGTGCCCCTAGAAAACTGTGAACGTATCTTCGGAGAGTCGGTGCCCGTGAACGAAGGACAACTGTGTGCGGGAGGTGAAGAGGGAAAAGACGCTTGTTCTGGGTTTGGAGGAGCGCCGTTACTGTTGTTTAGAGATGGACGACATGTGCAGGTGAGAATTATTACTATGTGATAGTAGTGTGTTATGTTGTGATGGCCCAAAGGTACATCGCTTCTCATGCATAATGTTATGGGTTCATATCCGGGCAAGTACCAATGTGACTAAATTAATATGTACTTTATAAAGTTTATCTAAGACATCACAGATATCGGTGAAGGAAAACATCATGAGGAAACCTGGACTATAAGTCCAGATAATAAATATAAGTCTGAAATCGCCAACCCGTCTTGAGCAAGCGTCGTAATCAATGCTCGTGTCTTCTCCATAAGAGAAGAGTCCAGCAATGGGACAGTTCTAAGCTAGTATTATTATTTTAATAGTAGTAGATCTGCTGTTTATTAATTAAGAATCAGTCAATTAAAAGGATAGGAACTTTTGATGAAGTAAATAACGTGAAGCTTTTTTTGGGGATATCGGCCGCAGGAACCAATACATAGTCAGCAAAAGAGATTTGTAACCAAGCTCGTCAGATGTATTATAGTTGATTTTTTCTTAGAAACCAATGGATGTCTTTAACTCATAATTTTAATTTATTTAATGAACTGTTGGTCTTTTATTAAATAAACTAAAATAATGAAACTAACAAACAACAGACTTTAAAAGGGCATAAAAACACATACGCAACGCTGTCAGCTAGTAATTTACCCAAGTTACTAGCCGCGTTTTGCCGTTGTATAGCGACAGCCTTTGTCCAAGGTAAAAGCCAGCGTTTGGGTTATGGGAAGCGTCAACTTTAATTCATGGAATTTGATGAAAATTTGAATATCTGATGAATTATTTCTGTATCTGATGAGCCTGGAGACTTATTCCTTTTACTGACTGTTCAGTGAAGAGTGAAAGTTGAGCCTGGAGACTTATCCCTTTTACTGACTGTTCAGTGAAGAGTGAAAGTTGTTTATTTTTCCGTAGCTTTCCAGATACGGGAAAATAAAGGTTATAAAAATATGGGTCAGATGGGAATGCATTGGTTTTATGGTGATACTGTATATTGGAGCACTCAATGGCCAAGCGAGGAAGCGCGAGGTGCGGGGCTGTGTTGCTTGGCCATTTACTCGCACTCACTTTCTCGCCTCGGAGTCTCTCAGTGTGTGTCGGAATGTTGATATTAATACCTTCCTTTAAACTCAATTCTTGTTTCATCACTCCTAAAATGTTTATTTCAGGTGGGCATCGTATCTTTCGGCTCAGAGAACTGCGGTAGCGAGGGAGTTCCCAGCGTTTACACAAATATAGCTCATTACTACAGATGGATTGTCGACAATTCTCCTTCGTAACCTTTGCTAATAAGTCTTTAATCTAAAAATAAAGATACAGTCGCCTAGTCATGAATGACGGTGTTGTGTTGGTGAATTTAAAAAGATAGAACAATTTTATAAATAGAAAAATACATTACGTCAAAATTAATACTTTTACGTTAGAAAAGATTGAAGATGACTACAGTTCTTGAAATCAGTATAGTGATCATCAGTTTTAATTTATTGTTCTTTCCATATTATTTGCATAAAACCATGTAAAATATTTTAAAATAAAGAAAATACTTTAAATAAAGTTTTTAAATATGTAGTAAGTAGGAGCCAAATGTGCACTCTATTAGACTTCTGATTCATCTGCTTAAAGCCATATTGGACAATTTGGACATATTGGACAAAATATCAGGGCAAAATAATAAAAGGATCCGTTGAGTGTCGTTAAGTTCCTACGGGGGAACTTATAATGCCACAAGTGTCTTAAGTAGCGACGGGGGAATGTAACAGATGGGTTGTAATAGGTCGCTTCATATCTGTGGTTTAATTACACGAAAAATTGATTTATAACACAGCTAGTTTGTTCCAAAATGTATAAATTTATTGTTTGTTCATAGTAATACGTAATTCATTGCCATGGAATTGTAGTGTTCCAAACACGGTGGAATGTCTGTGAATATCGAGCATATGGTTCCTGTAAGGTCGTGGAGCGATGAGTCTTGTACTTGCTGGTTGAAAATCTGAAGACAAAAATTAAGTCACAAAGGCACCAAAATCATAAAATGGTGACATAACCTCTATTTAAGGAAAGACTATTTTTGATGAAAAAGCTTCATTTAAAGAGTACTGAACTTTTATTTAAAGGGGATGCCCTTTACCGTCCCAACACTATTTGTAAAAGCGTAGAGGAACTCCAGAAACGGTATGCCCTTTTTCACTCTTATAGTTGGATTCATTTGCCAGATATCAGTCATCTTCAATGCACCAAATGGATTATAACGATTGAATGGAGGATAGGGCCATACGTGGTGCCTTGAGGAATCTCCAAAAATCCAAAAAGACTTAACGGATGAATCGTTAAAAATCCAAAAATATATCATCTTCTATTATTTTGTGTTTTTGTAAACAAAATCGATGGATTTTCGTAATCAGGACATGAATATTTTTGTAAAATAACTTAAAAATGACAATCTTACCCCGTCAATGGTTACAGTTGGAATGAACTTAGGTTTCACTTGTTTAGTGAGATATTCGTCTTCAAGCTGCAGCGATATGCCTTTTCCGGAGTTAGCACATTCAGCCACTTCTTTTACTGGAATGCCGGCTCCCATGACACACTGGAAATATTACAGTATTGTTATTACTTTTTATACGGATGGTAAATCATGAAATAACTTTTTCCGCTTCGCCCACAGTGGCGGAAATAATTTGATGATTTATTATTCTTTTATAAGTCAGGAGTGTCACCGAGTGTCGGACTTTTACTAAATAAAACCCATCCATGCTCCTTCTTTGCCCTTTTTTTTTTGTTCCGGGCCGCGGTATCTTTTGCGAACTACCCGCAACCCCGGGTTATTCTAACCATTTATTTTTCACACACTGCTGTTGCATTTTTGGTATTTAATAACATAACATTAAAAACAGTTAAAAATTCGGCGGTGTCGGGAACAGGGTCCAAGCTTCAGAGACAGGAACCTCTTCATATCATGTCGTGTCGTGCTCGTGAATGAATCAAATGCTTATGGATCAAGTGATTGATCCAATCACTTAAGAAGAACCTCGTCAGATAGTCATCGTCCCTTGGCCATTGACCGTTACGATAATCGGCACAATGATAGCAGACTTCACATTCCACATAACAATAACCTCGAGTGCCAAGTCGCGATATTTTATTTGTATCTTATTTTATCTCTTTAGAGTCTAATATTTCCTATTGCTTTGTGGTGGCTGCACTGTTAGCAGAGGCCTTTTTAATGGTATTAAATAAACGGTCTTTCATGTCAAGATTCTCTCTATAATAGAACTGATTGATTTACAGATCCCAATAAAATAATACTTATCGTTACATAAATACAATTATTTCAATAAGTTCTGCAAAATATTGAGATACAACTGTATTACTGAACATTACAAATAAGTAGGTCCAAGGTCCTTGAAATTTAGCATTTATCTATCTATTTATACAATGTTAATTTCGATGGTAAACGTGTAACACTTATTTTGGCATTAAATTATGCAGATCTAGTTCAATGTGATCGGCTACTTCGAATTTGCAGACATTGTAACTATCTCTCTCTTTGTTTTATTTTGTTGTTAGTTTCTAAAGTTGAGTATTGTTAATTTACTAATCAAACAGACATTTGTCATTACTTAGAATTTGTGCTTAGTTAGTGATTTTGAAGGTTGGTTTAGGTTATATATATCAATTTTATTTTAAGAAATGAACATTAGAGGCTGATCATACTTACGCCAGATGTCTGTGTTCCTATTAACTAGAATTTAAAATAATGTAGTTGTACTAGACACAGCCTTGACGCGATATTTCTTGTCTTTATTCCATACCTCCATATCCCCTCTAGTACCCGCTTGACTCTGCATTTCGCAGGCGACATAAGAAACCTTTTCCAGGTCGCTTCGCCCCTGCATGAGATCCAGCGCGCAGCTTTGCACCAGGTTACCGGCACACTCTGAGGGACCGTGTTGACATTGAAATCCATTGTAGCCGTTGTTTAAACTCTGAAAATGATTAAAAATATTGTTGGAATGGCTGTTATTAGGTTCCTTTGAAATTCTCCTGTAGCAGCCAGACCATTGAATTTGAACCCGGCTGACGGCAACAGTCTCGTCCCCCATGGGGCTCTAACAAAACTTGCAAAATGTTTGGTGTTATATAGGTACCCTTCTGTTTAACCCTTCAGAGTAAACAACCTGAAGTCATAACATATTATTGTTGGTTGTTGGGGTCAGTATTATGAGGGTTGCTGTCATTGTCTTATTGCATACAATCACAGTCAATTTTCAAAATAAAATCTCAACTTTTTTATCTCATCTTCAGACCAAACCAAAGTAGAAATTATCCATGTTTCCGTTTTGCAGTGTACACATACCGTTTGACTAAAATATTAATAATATGTGTGCTTACTCTAGTATCTTAAACCTACATAATAATTTCATGTGGATGAAAATTACTCTTTGCAGTTATCAATGTGCAAGTAGGTATATAAAAAAACACTTACTCTTGCTTTTCCAAAAGGCACCAAACTCAGCATAAGATATTTATGCAGCAAGTTAATGGTTGGCTGCAGTTGTTCGATTATGAAGTCTTTACTGTCCGGACATTTGCTTTCGTAGTACACTGTGATGAATATCTGGAATGTAAGATTTGGTTTGAATTCTATTTAGTATTATAAAAACGAAAGTTTGTAAAGATGTATGCAAGTATGTTTGTTGCTCTTTCACGCAAAAACTAGTGAATAGATTTTGATAAACCTTCACAATAATATAGCTTACATATCAGAATAACACATAGGCTACAATTCATAAAGATGTATTATATATTCTATAACCACGCGAGTGAAACCGTGGAGCGTAGCTAGTAAAATATAATTTCGATAGGTTAATGTGCGTCTTAGTATAAGAATAGAATTTACTTCAATAAATAATTGATCGATTGCACGTGTGAAAAAAATATGGTTTACTAGATGGCGCCCGTGGTTTCGCCCGCATGATATCGAAAAAATATCCTATATGTTATTCCAGACTATAATCTACCTCTGTGTCAAATTTCATCAAGATCCGTTCAGCCGTTTTGTCGTGAAACAGTATCAAACATCCATACATCCATCGTCACAAACATTCGCATTTATAATAATAGAAGGATGTTTTAGCACACAAATGTTTTTCTTTCCTCTGTCGCTTCAGCCGTAATGTTCTGCTCTACACAGTTCTTAACAACAGTTCTTAGCTGTTTGTTATTTTTTTTTCTTTATTATCTTTCTTTTACACTTACTCCAAATAATCCTCTATTACTTAAAACAAATAATCTCAAAATTTACTATTTAAAGTTGTAGATATAAACGCAGACAAGAGCAGAGATTGCATACGACCAGACCGATCTTTTTTTTTAAAGTTAGAAGAAAGAAAGAGGAAAGAAAAAGGAAAACTTAGCTTTGCTATTACAATAAATAAGGCGCTAGGGCAAAAACTACAGGTAGCAGGTACCTGCAAATCAGGAAAGGGGAACTGTGTTTCCTCGAATTTAACGCGGGCGAAGCCGCTGGCATAAGCTAGTGGTTTATAAATAAACATTAGGATCAAGAACCTGCATGTGCAGGACAACTTTCATTGCTCCAGTTTGAATAAGGTCTTATTCGGCGTTGACCTCATATGTTCGGTATGTGCGCCTGCACATGCCTAAATACCTTGGCTAAACAAGTTGGGTATTTGAATGACAAGCAAACTATTCATGACCTACACGATCACGATTTGACATAAAAATGGTAATAAAATACTTTTAAGTGTTGGTATAACCCAAGGTATTATTCTAGCTCCATCGTTATTGGTACTTTGTGATGGTACCTGGTCTTGATATAAAGAAAGAAAACTTGTTTATTTGGCACTTGCCAGAAGTGCAAACAATATTAAAAAAACTGAAATCTTAACACTACAAAGGAATAAAACTAAAATTGTTTGTATCACGGCTGGTGGCACCAAATAGGCCCAGTTCAGTAAACTGCCGGGCAACTAGTCTCCGACGCTGGTTTTCAACTGGACCTGAGATGTGTTATGACGGATGTAAGACAGTTTATCCAAATCCTTACTTAATATTATAAAAGCGAAAGTGAGTTTGTTTGTTATGTCTTCACGCCTAAATGGCCCAACCGATTTTGATCAATTTTGGTGCAGAGATAGTTGGAACCCTGGAGACGGACATAGGCTAATATTAAAAAGTGAGATAAGGGGGAGAAAGAGGGAAGAAATAGAGGAGAAAGATTTTTTTTTTCGATCATCACGCGGGTTAAAGTTAGCGTTAGCCCAATGTAAATATAGCACGCGGACGAAGTCGCGGGCAGAAGCTAGTATAATATTATTATCCCGATTACTTTACTGTAAAGCAAAATTTAAACCGGATGAGCGAAATGCGGTTCCGGAAGATCTATATTGAATATTGACAAAAATCATTTGTGACCTTCAATATTGAACGCCTGAGCAAATGCCGGTAAAAAGAGAACATGATTATTATGCCATAAAAATATGTAGTAGGTAATCAAGCTGTGTGTGTAACAGTGGCTCAAACATAATAATTTTTGATCCACTTTTATGTTTCATGGTGATGTCACCAACATTTTGTCACGAAAACGATTTAATGTTGGCAAATAATAGCTTGGTTTGCCCGTAACTATTTAATAAATAGCAGGTGCTATTTGATCTAAAAATAAAACACGCAATAGTTTCTACTTAATGAGTTATAACTCACTCACACTCCCAATTATCACTTACAGTTTTTTTAAACATAGGTAATATATATATTTCCCAAAGAAGCTAGAATAGCAAATCGATAAGAAAAGAACTTATTTATAGAAAACAATTAAATGCATTAGCAGTGCATGGTATAAGAACAAGATTTCTGTAATTAAGTTCAATCATGTAGTATTTCTATAGATTGAGAAAAACGAATTAACTATTCAATTGTTACAAAGATCGCAAAAAAGTAGAGAAAAGAAACGCAAAAACTATTTGATTGTTTAGTTTTCACATTGTTTTCGAAATCATATCTTTCTTAATAAAATTGTTTGTTCATTGGTCTACTAATAAAATCTTTCTGCTAATGCAGAAAGATCTAAGCATTTTCCATGCTGTAAGTTGACTCTTTGTGGCGAAAATTCGCTTTCATGTTTTTGTTCTAAAGAGGATTTGTGACGATTCGGGAAATGGTGGCTTAATGAAAGTGGAAGAGACTGTTTCGTTTTGGATATCGTTATCTGTTCTAGTTAAAGTTAGTTGGAAGTTTTTTCTGACCTATAGTGTTTCATACTATACTAGCTGGCGCCCGCGGCTTCGCCCGCGTGTTATCAAAAACAAAAGTATCCTATGTGTTATTCCAGACCATAATCTACCTCTGTGCCAAAATTCATCAAGATCCGTTCAGCCGTTTTGACGTGAAAGAGTAACAAACATCCATACATCCTTACAAACATTCGCATTTATAATATTACTAGCTGTGCCCAGCGGTTTCACCCGCTGAGGTTTAGGGGTATGAAAAATAGATGTTAGCCGACTCTCAGACCTACCCAATATGTACCCAAAATTTCATAAGAATCGGTCGAGCCGTTTCGGAGGAGTACGGTAACTAACATTGTGACACGGAAATTTTATATATTAGATAGTATCTACTAAATACATAATAGTTTTTGACTTGATAATATTTATGGGAAAAATATGACAATTTAAATTCTTATGATATCTTATATGTGAATATAAATTTTGATGGATGGGACTGATTTGAAAGTAAATAGTAGCGTGACGGTTGACTGAGCAGAATGGAAGAAAAAAACGTGTTCCGCCAACCCAGTAGGTAAAATGAGATAACGGCAGGAAGATGATGATATAAGTCATTTAACAGAATCTGCCAGATGTTTATGAACATGGTTAAACCGTTATAGAAAAAACAAATAATACAGGACATGGTAGTTATCGTTTAATATTGACACAGTTGTTAGAAGCCGTAATGTGCGTAACGTAGGTTTTCTTGCTATTACGAGTACTTAGACGTGAAATCTTGTTTTCTATTCACTTTCATAAATTACCAGTATAACGAGTTTTAGAACATGAAACACTGTGCCTAGATGAATATCTTAAAGATAGAAAAGAAAACTTTGTCGGAACGGGAGAAAAGTGGGATCTGCTTCTTTATATAGATTGAATAAGATAGAAAAGTCGAATATTGATTATAACCAAGATCTTCAACAAAGACTCATGTTACATGCAATTAAAAATATACAGCGAAGATTATTTAATTTTGGCGTTCCTGGCGCAAGCGTAGAAATGGAATCGAATGTTATTCGTATGAAAATTAAATAATAGTTCTGGCTTCGTCACATTTAGATACGGTTGATGAATGGATTGAAATTTATATTGACTTTTACCTTCTGTGGGACATCACTGCTGACTTGATTCAGCGCAAAAACAAACACTAACACCAGTTGAGTAATTCTTAACATATTGTACTTTTGAACTGTAATAATTTGTGTTTAAATGAAGACTTAGCTTGTTGGTCTATATCCGTGTACTATGTCACATTTGTGTAAATATTCGCGAGTGAATGTAACAATTACAGTAATTCGCGGCCGGTTCGCACCTCGTTTGGTTCACGTGTGTTCAATTTTTGTTTCGACGTGCAGTTAAATGGAGCTAGTAGATAGTACTTAATTTACAGATAATGGTACCATGATGTTCTCTTTCAGTGATTTTATTAAAAAACTATTTGCAACACAAGGTTGACTTATTCTGCCGGGGTTGCGGGTTGTTCGAAAGAGATACCGCGGGCCCGGAACATAAAGGGCAATTGTGATTAGACCTGTTGTACTGTATGGGTCTGAATGCTGGGCTGTAAAAAAGGTGAATGAAAACGATTGCATGTAAAGTAGATGAAAATGTTGAGATGTGAATGAGCATATTGGAGGAAGTATGAAAGTTGCGACTGTTACAGAAAAAATTAAAGGGAGTTGTTTGTCTTGGTATGGACATGTAATGAGGAGGGACGAAGCACATGTGACTAAAAGAGGGATGGATCTGAATGTTGATGAATGTTGTTATTAGAATATTAGTAGGATATTGTAATTTAATATAGGTATATATTGTATAGTATTGCGAATTTAACCTGGTTTAACAGAACATGACGTCTGTAATTTCCGAAGAGTTAGGCAGAGTTGTACATGATAATATACCCACATTTCTTACGATATGATTAAATCCTATGTAATAGGTGGCGTTACCAATAACTGGTGCAAACCAAGACTCTGTGGCTGGTATTGAGAAGATCCTGATGAAATAACCCAACAACACTTTGCCAGACCCGGGCATCGTACCTAATGACCTCATTCTGAGGAGTCATGCTTGCAGCCACTAGACCAATACGCAATGAATAACGTCAATAAAACAAATCTAGACACAATACCTAATTATTTTATTGATGCAATCACTCGTAAAACGGGATATTTAACATGTTTGTTTTTTCGAGTTTCCGATATTACTTACCTTTCTGTTTCTTTTCTAGCTAGTTTCAGTATTTTGAAAACCGCTATGTGCTTCGTTGTTTCCTTAAAATTGGTTGCTGCTTTTCACTGTATTATTTTCTTCGTCGCTAGTATCTTGATACTGTTAGTTCTTGAACTGAGTAATAATATAATATATATGGTTGCTGTCGTCGAATGTTTTGCCTCTCGTTTATAGGTACCTAAAGGTATATAGTTTATAATCATTTTTTTTTATTAAGCTGTTTCTACACATAAATGAACAGTACAGTCATGAGCACAAAAAAATTTACAACTAGAAAAAAATGCATTCCAAATACTTTTTTCGTCATCATCTTTACTGCCTTCGATTAGTAAAAGATCATAATTATAGTATCAACGGTGCATTTACAAACATTTAAACTCACATACACAAATAGCCAGACCCGGGACTACTACCTGTAGGTCACACAAATATTTGTTCCGTGAGGGGATCGAACCCGCGACACGCAGCGCATCACTCAGTTACTGCGCCAACCGTGTCGTCAAACATGTGTATTTTTACCTTTCAATTTCATGATATTTCTTTGGCTTTTCTCGCCGTCTCCAAAATATTATGTTGATAACAACATTTATGTCAAACGTATCTTACAACAGGTTCTACCTAACCCAAGTAACTCTGCCCATGACTAGTTACTACATAACTAGTTTAGTACTTACCAAGTTTGAACCTGTATGTAAAGTCCGTAAATAATTGCACCCGACAACAGAACGACCCAGTAAGGTTGCATCAAGTAAATGACGTACGATATCAAGAATATCAATATCAGAAAGTATACTATTTCCATTTAATTTGGCTGAACATTTTATTTGCTTTTGGGTCGGAATCGGAACCCATGATTTATTTTCGGATCACATTATTAAAATTCGTTTTTTTTTTATAACATTTTTGTGATTGATTCTAATTCATGTTGGTGTAACTGTCAATGTCAATTTTTGATCGACTATAGAAAACCAAAACATTTTTAATTGAAGTAAAAGGGTTTTATTTTTTTTTGGTTTTATAGTCTTATCCTTGATTTTTTTTTCTTTCATCGTTCGTTAAGACGTGGACAACATCGTGAGCTGCACATGTAAACTTTTTAAGTTTTATTATACTAAACTAGGAAATGTGTGTATCCGTTGGTTTACTTAAAATAAATAGAAAAATTAATAAAACAGTGAAATTTTCTGCAATATTTTTTGGTAATTCCCCACTTAATCCAATTGCCACCTTATATAGACAAAAAGGTTCATTTTAATTTAAAAGTACTTTTATTTATTTCACAGGAGGTTAGACAATTCATCTATTTTTTAATGGTTTATGTTCTGCTACGAGTATTTATCTTTGCCCATTAAATTAATCGAGACCGATGACTATTTTTTTTCTACTGTTTGTGACATTTTAATCTGTGGGATAAAATATTTAGCTCTCTCCTCTAATGAAATATTCTAGTAACTTTAAATTATATTATGTACACTTTTTCTCTCTAATCTCCTATTCTTTTCAGAAAACTGATTAACTATAGAACAAATTGGCTTTCTAGAGCCAACCATAGAGTTTTCCGTCGAATATTCTTTCTGGAACGCGTCATATTCTTCTCCAATGTTTGTCGATAAATGGGCGATTGACTTCTCATAGAAACTTCTGGCTTCTTCCTCGTAGTTGTGTATTTGGGAGACTGGCTGCAGTGACGGGGCAATGTAGTTGTCTCTTACTTCTGTACGGAACGTGCTGGAAGAAAATATAGTCAGATATAAAGCTAAGATTTTACTGATCCTTGACTAAGTGATGGTCAACGCAACTGCTAAGCTTCCTGAAATTGTTCATCATCAAATAATTTCGCCTGCTCGGGACGGAGCCAGACTTGTACTGACTAAAAACAACATTTCAACAACAAAAACATAGGTGGGATGTTGCTTCTATTGAAGTTTATGTTTGGGGCCGCTGTATCCCTTTCGAACAACCCGCAAATCGAGTTTGTCCTTTGGTATAAGTAAGAAGCTACTACATCAGAAGATAGAGATATAGTCCTTGTGATCGTTTTGATCACGGCGGAAATTAGCCATGGGCCCGGGAAATATTTTAATACACACGTCACTTTCACAGTCCGATGGGATGGCAATCTGACATGGCCGGAGAGAGATCAGGTGCAGGACCAACGGCATACGTGCTCTGGTTCATCATACCGACAACTTCCAAATTCCGGGCTTACTGACAAATTCTGAATGGAAAATCCCACTAACACTTTTTACGCGACTTGGGAATCGAACCCAAGAGCTCGTGCTCGGCAGTCGCGCTTGTGACGTCGTTTTGGGTTGTTCCAAAGAGATACCGGTTAAAACCGGCTTGGTTAGAAGGAAGATGGGTGGGTTTTAGTCAGTACAAGTCTGACACTCCTCTCCGTTGCCCCTAGAGCGGGGAAGTTATTTGATAATTTTACAACCCAAAAAAATGCCCAACGGAGCAGTCAAACACACCTATAAGTATATTGTTAAATAGTTTCTTACCCCGGTACCCATTGAAGTTTATTGTGGGTTCTGATTTCCCTGACACCTTCCTTAAACTTTTCTCTATCGTACATAGATTTTGGTCTAGAAACTGGTAACCGCCATTCTGTTTCAGGCTTTGGTGTTCTTGTCTGAAAGAAAAACCGTTTTTCTTATTATTAACCAGTAGCGTTATGTCATTCTACTTCCCTGCTGAAAATTTAAAGGTCTAGTCGTAGTAAAATCAACGTGGCTCGCGATAGAGTACAGTGGAAGCAGCTAGAATTAAGGGACATTTAATAACAAACTAAAATTTAATAGAGACCCAATTCAGAATTGTAAGGCTATTAATAGATAATAGAATTAATAATAGTAAAATTTTCTTTCCTTCTTTTTCATGTGGTTGGTGCCTAACATGGTGTCTACGTTGTTATGCAACCCATGGGCCTCTGGCTTTGCGTAACACACCCTCGAAAAATATCTCTAAGGATATTTACCTCTACCGAAGAAAGTAAAGCGTGTATCCGAAAACAAGTATTCCGACCCTAAAGCAAGTAAAATGTTCAGCCAAATTAAATGGAAATAGATATTAATATTCTTGATATCGTACGTCATTTACTTGATGCAACCTTACTGGGTCGTTATGTTGTCGTGCGCAATCATTTACGGACTTTACATACACGCATGAATCCAAAACTATGTTACCTACTTATTAAATTTAACAGCCTGCGTCACAAGGCTACCAAATCAGACCAGAAAAAGTTCAACCATAGATTCGCAATGAGAACCAGACTTGTAGTATCCCACCGATTGCTCAACTTACGTAGGTTACGTCCTTAAATGTGTAATAAGTGACCACATCCTTGTTACACGATGGTCGCTGCAACTGCCCGGCAGTGTACGGCCGGTGGTGTAGTCTGCTGGTCGTCAGGTACGGGTCTAGGTACTTCTCGAAACCTTCGTGAGTAGTGTCTAGGGGCTCTATTTCCGTACGCCAGCTTGGTTCTAGTGGAAGCTGGGGAGAAATAATATAAAATAATAATAATAAATTTATTTATTTATCACTAATTTAAAGAAAATAAAACTAGGGTATCAAATCTAAAATTGCGATGAGTTCGTTTACAAAATCTGAAAAAAAAAATACTCTCGGTTATTTCACATTGATTATTAAAAGAAAATGGTGGAAAAGAATGAGATGAAGTAGTTTTACAAGATCTTAGGGTCTTTTTCCGCGGATGGGATATCATCAAATAACTTCGAGCGGGGGGAATGTCAGACTTGTACTAACTAAAACCCACCCATGCTCCTTCTATCGCCATATTATATTCCGTTATATTCATGTTATATTCCGGGGCCGGTAGGGTCTTGAATTACGTCCAACTTTTTACCGCAGAAAGATGTTTAGAAAAGATTAATGGATAGAAAAAGTTTTTGTAGGTAGTTTAATATAAATGAAGTTTCGCTTACTGGATCCTTAGCTAGTCTTGTGGGAAGTTTGTACTGATCCTTATCTGTTATCAGGCGAGGAGGTATAACTGGTTGAGTGTATCGATCCCTCATCTCTGTCGTGCCGTGCGCTGAACATTGTGGCACTCGATCTTCTATCTAAAATTATAGAGCAGGATTTACAAACTCAAATTGTTATGTGCGAAAATGTTGATCAAACCTAGGAAATGCGTGATAATGTATTACGTGGATATCATGCTCAGAATCATGTCCCTGAGGCTAAGAACTTCCTGATCCTGATGCCAAGGTAGGGCATTGTTATCGAGATATTCGACCAGAAAGAAGCAACTGGACTCCGGTAAATTGCTATAGGCTTTATCTTACTACCATAAAATAAAGTTGAAGAGCATTTACTTTCAAAGAACTATGACTGAAAAATGTGAAGTAGTATTGTAACGTACCCTCCTAGGCTGTGGATACACATATTCGTTCTCCATACACGACGTATGTTTATTAAACCTCTTAGTTTCAGGCAGTTTGAAACCATAGTGCTCAGCAGTCTGCGACCTCGTCAATTGGTTGGTTACGTTGTAGTCACGAAAGTAGTTCTTCAGCTCTTCGATTGGAGTTCTCTGTTTAGTATTATATTTATTCGTTAGCAAATGCAAAGACTTTCTTCGATAGGGATTGGCATAGAGATAGAGTGAGTGTACTGTTTATTGACATGTTTTTATGAAATAATTATATTGCAGAAGAAGACGACGGCGCCACCGATTACATCCCGAGATTCCTCTGTGGCCCGGAGAGCACCGTTGGTCCCGACTGTCAATAGTAGATCTGACAGTTGTTACAGGTAGTGGCCCGGAAGTCTGAAAATCAGTCTTATCAATGGTATCTTATTTTCCAGTACAAAACTGGGTTGAAGAGATTCGAGAAAACCTCTGTATTAAATTAGTTTAATTTACCGTTTCCTTCACCACCTCTGGGAGATGTCTCCATTTTCGTCCAACAGTCTCACTGGAAACGCCAGTTCCTGGTTGCTTTCTCACAGGATACTGCAAATGCACCCTGTCCCAATGAGGTACGGGTAACTTTTTAGGGTAATTCGCTTGCATTGTACGTTTTGCGTCAAGCGGATACAACATTGTTTCTTGTTGGAAAGCGTGATGAATGTGTGGGCAATGTGTGGTCGATATGCATCGTAGCAATAGCATACAGTTGCTATGGTTTCGTTAACATAGTTTTTAGGGATGCCTTTAATGTTAACTGATGTGGCACGGTCTCCAAATCTAACAAGTTTTCAGGAAATATCACGTCTAGGTTGATTCTCCCAGGCGTGTCCTCTATCAATTGTTCGTTAATCAATATTCAAGAGTTCCGGGGGAGCCACACAAGGGGACATATAGGGTAAGATGAAAATGTGAACGTTTAGCCAATCCAATAAATATATTTGCGATTATTATTTCAGATGGATAGTTAAACAGCTTCAATAGTATTATATCTCACTGGTGATAATATCTAATGGATAGTTGAAAATTAACTAAAAAGTAATCCAACGCGGTAATGCTGCCAGCCTTCTGGGCACTTTACCTGTTGACGGCGATACGGACGAATTTTTTGACGCCCTGTAATTTTCCATTTTTTACTTGTATATATTTTTATTATTAGTTTGTGTATATTTATAGGTTGTAGGTATATATTTAGTAATTAATTTAATTATATGTAATTAAACCGTGAAGGAAATAAAATTGCGTAATGTATTATTTTACTAAAAAGTCATATGTGATCGCTGGCGGATAGCCACATCGGAAAATCGGTTTCCTAAAGGTCTTTATATTATAGAAAAAATAATAGCGCAATTTGCTAGCTGCATCGAAAATAGGGCAGTGATAACAGTGCTTAAAGTAGAAAATTGTTTGCATATCGACACGCTCATACACCGTTGCTTCGCGTATGCTTGCGACTTGGTCGCGCGTCTTTTCGCAAATGCTTGGGAGTCCTCGCAGATACCAAAGACCACGCAAGCACGCAAAACTTGCTTCCTGCAATCTTCCTGCTTGCTTCCTGCGCATTTAGTAGGCGCGTTCACTTAGGCTCGCGTTGGCTCACGTGGTCTCCAACCATCTCTCTAAAGTTGTTTCATGCTTCCTTGGTTTAAATTGCGATTAGAGAAGGCTCCAGCATGCATTTTTCCGTTTTGTTTAAATCTAATCCGCTTTCTGCAAGATAACCATACAGTCTGCTGGATATGTCTCATGTTCGGGAAAGCGTGCGGTTCAGTAAACAATAAAACAACATATGTAAATTTGGTAAAAATCCATTTACTCCTTCACAATATGACTGAAAACTTTATCAAAACACAATATACGTGTTTTACAACTAACGTTAATAAGAGTGACGTAATAAATACAAATGGCGCGACTTACATTCGCGTACAACGGTCACATATTCAGAATCAAATGTTGCCTACTCACACTAATGTACTGATTTTAATGTACAGGTCTTGGAGAAATGTTTTTTATGAATGACAAGGATCAAGGTGTCTATGGTTTCGTAACCAAATGGCAAAAATAAAAATTCTTCTATCAGCTATACCTACAGGATGAGATTTTTATGGCAGTTTATCTAACCAGTTGGATATTACACGATTTTTGTTCTAAGAAATCTTTCAAAGTATCTCTAACCGCAATCACAATGGAAAAAATTCTTAATAATTAGACTATTTAGTGTCAGTCTTTAAATAATAATGAACAGATGCATTAAATCGAATTGTAAAGTCAGACTTTGATTACACCCAGGGTTATTGTGTCTTCCACGGAAAGAAGGCAAAAAAATCCGCAAGAGCCTTGAAGGAGGCAAGGGCAAAAAGTTCGAACTCCTATAAACTACAAATAAGTTTTAAAATAGTTTAAATAACGGCCAGGGGCCTTAGTCTGCTATTACAATAGTGTCAGAATGGTCGATCACTGATCGCATAATGGTTGATTTTGACATTTACTACATACTAAACTTGTCAAAATCAACCATTTTGCGATCAGTGATCGACCATTCTGACACCATTGTAATAGCAGACTAAGGCCCCAGGTATTGTGAAAAAAGAATGAAAGTGTCGTGGCTAGAACGTACAATTGATCACTTCATACAACAGTTTCATGAAATGGTCGACCACAAATGAAATAAAATGAATCCAGCCTTAAGCTATCGTTCATCGAAACTTTCTAATTCTTATTTTTACTCTTACTGTTTTTATGGCATTGTTTAATTGCAACGCAGGGTTATTTATGTTAAAGTTTTTTGGTTGGCAGTGAGAAAGAGGTATTATAATCTTAAGGCTTAGGTACTAAGTTAATTCAATCATTTCTCCAAATCGTACTCAAACATCCTGTTTGCTTTGACTGTTACGGGATAAAATACAAACAACAAAAATATTGTCTGTGACGAAATGTTAGGCAAAGTTTCTTCTGAATACGCTTTATATAAACGGTATATTTTAGTGAGTATTTGCATATTCATCTGTACTGTTTAATAAGATTAGACAAAACATTTGCCTTTTTAGAATACCATACAATTTTAATACGTTTATGGAAACTGCAGTCCTCACTATAATCTACCTTTTATAATACTAACGTTTTGTTGGTTAGTTACCCTAATGTTACATATAAATAAATTATATTAAGAAACGGCTCTACGAATATACAAAAAATAATACAAAACCTTACAGTATTACTAATTAATACGATTAACATCACAGTTCATAAACAAGTTAGTAAGAGTTAAAATATGTATAGATACTTCAAAAGTAAATTTTAGCACTAGAAATGTTTTAAAGAAATACTTAAATTTTATTAAATTAAAACAACAATTTGGTGAGTTTATTTAGTGTACCTACGCGACAGAATTTAGGAACATACACAAACGCACACACGAAGAAAATAAACACCGCCTTTATAAGACAGTTAGCTAGTCCCTAACTGCGAACCCAGTCAGGTGTAGGTACTACAAAAATATAACAAAAAAAAAAAATGGTGAACATTTTATCCATACATCACATTCAAACTTCGAATGATGATAGCTCCCACGCGTTACAAAATGTACAAAATCTGGGAGACACGTCCCGAAAGTTCAGTCAGATTAAATATAAAATTAGGTACTTATACATTACTGAGTAAAAAAGCTACAGTTACATGACATTAGTATGCTCGTTGAGTAGCGACGCTTTAAAAATACTGCCTATAAGCGATGTACTTATAAGTAAGGGTAAGCTTAGAAAACGTTTTAGCACATACAAAATCAGTTGAATAAAATATCACTTTGATATTATTGTTAAGATGATAAAAATAGAGTTTCTCATTCGTTCCAAATATAATTTTGATGACTTATTGATAATGAGCATGATTTGACAACCTACTGACCTGATCGAGAATTTATTTATGATTTTTATATGTGTTTTTTTACTTTCTATAGCTAAGAGATTTCTGTCGCTTCTTATTTCTAGTTATTATTGTATGAAGCAGTCTAGGGGTAAGATAGTAAGGCCTGCTGTGGCCAAGCGATCTTGGCATCTATTCTTCTGTACGCCAGTGTGAAGTTTTGCCCGCTCTTCTCTGACATTACTTCTTGAGGGCAGTCGTTCTCGTTCAGCATTGTCTCTGTAAAATGAATAAAAAACATGGGGTCAGTAACCATAAATAATTCTGATGATTTTTAGATTTGTGTTTTAGATAGATTAACTAAGTTAAGAAAGTCTTTATTGTTAAGTGGTCTCCTACAAAAAAAAAGTTTGAAAGTTTACGTTTTTTAAGATACTAGATATCATTTGAAAAACGTATCTTTTCAAAGTTTTTCGTAGAGAGCCCTTTAAATGGAAAATTAAATGGTTTGCTTAACGTCTACCATTTTTCTTTGCAACGTTGCGGCCTGGCGTTTTCCCTCTATACATCCTGACAACATCTTTGAAAAAAATAATGGCGGAAGTTAGGCAGACCATTTAATAAAACCACAAAGGACAATAGAATAAAATGACGTATTTGAAAATTGGGAGTTAATTCCAACCTCTTAAAACACCATTGAAAAAAAAATACAGTACAACATACCATGGCCATCATGTAGCGCGAACAGCGCGTAGTCCTGCGGGTTGGTGATGGCTGCGGCGTGCGCCAGCGCGCGGCACACGTCGCGAGCGCGCGCGCCCGGCCGGCACGGCACGGCCACGCGCCGGATGGACCCGCGGCACTCGTCCGGCAGCACCACGCGCACCACCGCCACGCACTGCTCGCGGCTTGCGTCCATCGAACCGCGCCGCCACTGTACCGGACAACACTTGTTAGCTTATACGAGTACATTCATAACATCGCGCATAATATAACATAACATCAAGCATGTAATCTCCACAGTTTGCGTTTCATGTTTAAGTTCTATGTTTTAGAAGGCCAGCCTAATGTCATAAACCGGGTACAAATCCAGACTCCGTAGCTGCACGCTATTAAAAAAATCCTGATGGAAAAACCCAATAGAAAGAAAGTTAAGAAAAAGAATTGATTTAACTTGCACAGGAAAAAACAGTAAAACAAAATGAAATATTAGAAGTAAGAAAACCACCAACTACCACCAATAGCCTTCTGTCCAACCTGGAGATCGAAACCAGTTTTGATCCGAACCAAGCATGACAGTGCATGTCATGCTTGACAGTGGCACTTGCAACTACTATACTAACGAGTCAGTACGAGCATATATTGTCAGATTAATGTGCCGTTATGTTAAGTTCACACAGACTTCTTTAACCAAAAATGGTCGAGTACTTTTCCTTCTGTTTTGAGCCATATAACTGTAAGCTTTTAACGGGTGTTAAGCAGCGGGTCTCTGGACGGTGAGCAATGGGTACCTCACCGACCGTCTGTCATGCGACGTCACGCCATGTTGACGACGCGTTTGTATTCCACGCGTGCCTCATAAAAGATGTCAGCAAAGCAGAGGGGCCACTGGCTGCCAGGGTTGCGGGTTGTTCGAAAAAGATACCGTGGCCTCGGAACACAAAGGGCAAACTATTTCCTTTCTCTTTCAGAAGGAACATGGATAGGTTTTAGTCAGTATAAGTCTGGAACCCCTTCCGATCCGCCCAGAGCGGGAGAATTCATTTGATGATTTCCCAACCGAAAAAACCTTAGCGATTAAAGTAAGCGCAAGCTCATTCTCACAACTCGTTCTCAATACAAACTACCTAACATCGTTTTTATATAGTTCCTATACTTACTGAAGGCGTTGTACTATCCGGCTGCGGTTCTGGCGCGAGTCTCTTCAACACGGCTACAGCAGAGAACAGTGCGGTCAGGTAATAGCCTCCTTCACCCGCTAGTAGTGCTGCTGGCAGCAACCCAGCCATCAACTCTGCTTCAAGTTCAGCACAAACCAGCCGGCTTCGAGCAATCGTCCACGCTAGGACCGGGAGCAGATCATCTGCGCCTACACTGCGTTCGCCGCGGATCTGGAAAACAAATTGCATTTTTGTAACTTATGATACAACGTGAGTAATCTTAAAGGACGCCTTAATCTAAAATAAACAATAAGTTTCGTGACCACAATTTTTTACATATACAGGTAATTGAACGGGCCTTTTGAGAGGCAGGCCCGTAAAATTACCTGTATACACCCGACTTATGTTTGAAATCTTCATAGTAATAATTCTTAAAAGCTGAATCTTAATCAAAGTCATGATCCAAATTAGTGATTAACTGGTTACCACTATGAAACACAGGACACGTAAACATTAAAAAAATTAACTAGAGAATCCAAAACTACTTACAGCATTAAACATAACAGATATGGCAGCCAAGAGGTTCTCAAGTTTGTCCAGAGGAGAGTCAGCCTCCTGCATCTTGAGGAAATGCTTGGAGATCACGGCCAGCACTGCCGACGACGGAACTTTAGTAGATTCCTGAAAGAAAATCTTTATATCAACACTAGTAGTGCTCTCAACTTAGCTCATGTTGGTAATGAAAAGGTACCCAAGCAGAATTATCACCATTATAGCATTAGAGATTTATGAGATTAAATTACATTTCCGTTGGTTTTACCACGGTTAGTGTGCTTTCTAAATTAAGCAAGGACAGAGATCTTCTAGCACAAAACCAGAGAAAATAAAATATAGAAACTACACTTGAAAAACAATAACAAAAAAAATAATGTATGTAAGTCCAAGATAAACTAGATAATGGAGACCCATCCTGCCTATTAGATCCAAGAACCCAATTACGCGTCTAGTTCTTAACAATATTAGATACCTTTATTCCGAGCTGCAACGGCGTCGCGTGTTGCGCTCGCTCAATCGCAGCGTGTAAACGACGCACATCAGCTGAATGCCAAGCTGCCAGTAGCGTGTAGAGGCGGGCGCGTAGCGGTCGTACGACCAGTCGGTGCATTACGCCTTCTAGGATCGCATCTATGTTCAGGAACTCTGTTGGTTTTAGCTGGAAATAGTTAATTGCAATAATTAAAACTGGCACATTTGTCCTTTGTGATTTCTAAGCTTTTTTCATTTAAATCTTGAAAGAAGTGGTTTTCATTACAATTGTTTTTTTTTTTATGTAAACGTTGCCTCACATTAGGAATTTCTCCTGTACCGTGGGTGCGTTTACAAACATTTAAACTCACACACACAAACATCCAGACCCGGAACAACTACCTGTAGGTCATACAAATATTTGTTCCGTGCGGGGATCGAACCCGCGACAAGCAGCGCAGCAGTCAATCCCTCAGCCACTGCGAAAACCGGCAAATTTTAAGTATAGCTTACCTTGAGTCGTTCTTTTTCAACTTCTTTCTCAAATTCTCTCTCGCCGTGTTTGACCAGATAGTTTTTCATTCCTGACATGAACTGTCTCATGTTTCGCATCATCACCTGGAAATTTAAAACAAAAATAAGTTAAGTTAACGCAACATGCGACGATACTGTTTCGCCATCCTATGTTCCTATAGATCTTCGTGTTACGCTGGCGCTGCTGCTGTGACTGCAGAGAACCTCAACTGGCGTAAATTTACAATCTTATTAGTAATTAATCTTATTGGGGTTGAAACTCTGGGACCGTGGGGTCCTTGTGCTCACAGCCTTTTTAAGTATATTTACAAACGTTTTGTTGACACTTCTCGTGACCGAAGGGCTGGCTTTTACTTTGGCCAGAGGCTAAGAGTTGTCATACAACATGGCAAGGCGTCTGGGGATATTACCAATTGACAGCGTTGAGGACGAATTCTCTGACGCAATTTTTTAATTTATTTATAATTTAGTTTAATTAAGTTTTTTAATATATAAATATACTTATAAGTGTATTTTAAAATTATTTGGCTATTTAAAACCGGCTCTCTTGATACTGTTTTTTTTTTAAATGACAATGTTTCAAAGTCCTGATATTGTTTTCGTCAATGCACGTTAGAATCAAGCAGATTAGTATCTTAGTTGAAACTGCTAAGTAAGAGCAAAGATGTTACCTGCGGACTAGTATCTTTAGAATCAAGCGTGCACGCAATGAAGTTGTCGATGTTCTGCGCGAAGGTAGTGCTCTTGTCCTGCGCAAGGTGCAACGCGTAAGCACGCACCGCTGCGCCTGCACCGCGGGTATGCCGACCGCCGCGCAAGGCACGTACACGGCCCGCTGCTGCTTGGAGAAAAAGATAAATTATGTTAATAAACATGCCATGGAAGTGCAAGTATACTTCTGACCCAGGCTGGCCGTAGCAAGGAAATCCTGTTTAAGTGAAGGTTCATGGATCACTCTGTCCTGGAATTATAAGTTAACTAGCTGGCGCCCGCGGCTTCGCCCGCGTGATGATAAAAAAAGTATCCTACGTGTTATTCCAGACTTTATTCTATCTCTGTGCCAAATTTCATGAAGATCCGTTCAGTAGCTTTTTGTGAAAGAGGATCAAACATACATACATACTCATAAACTTTCGCGTTTATAATATTCACGGAACATAATATTAGTAGGATTCAGCAAAAGAAATAAAACAGAATAAACCTCGACGGTGAGACACAAACTAAGCAACGCCTGTATCTTGTGGCTATGGAGGGCGAATATTACAAAATTAAAATAATAAAACTTATAAGTGAGGACATACAAATACTGCCGGGGTTGCGGGTTGTTCGAAAGAGATACCGCGGCCTCGGAACGTAAAGGGCAATAGAAGGAACATGGGTGGGTTTTAGTCAGTACAAGTCTGACATGCCCGGGTGGTGCATCGGGTGGGAAATCATCCAATGACTTCCTCCGCTCTGCCCAGAGCGGAGGAACCACCCGAAAAAAAAAAAAAAAAGGACATACAAATATAACAATAACAATGAACAAGATTTTAAGTAAACTTAATAGAGTTTCTGCATACAAAATAATAGGAAAAAAAAGGATTTAAATAAAACATAGGAGTGCTTTTGGATACAAAGTAAAAAAAATATAATTTAAAGAGTGTAAATGTGTCTCGCGTGTCCTCTTGTTTGTTCACTGCAGGAACAGATAGACGCTATTGAAAGGGTCGTGGCTGAGACGACACCATTTAGGTTGCCATCGATACAATAAGAAGAACATGTCATAATTTAACTTGGAAGATTTGAAGAAATGCTTACATATTATTAATGAGCTCATTTGAAGAGTCGAGAGTTTACACCCACACTTTATTTTACTCTTTTCTATACACGACTCTGTAATCGTAAGATTGCTAATGGTTGTCTATGTGCTAAACCTATCGTTACAGTTCGCGCCTCAATGATTTTCTTATAACATGTAACACCAAGAGTCAACAATAACGTCACAGTCAAAACAAATGGATTCTCAAACAGAGTTAGCCTTTGTATTGCACACAGTACAAATGCAACATACACGATGGATGCACGACGGAAATAATGACCTCATAATTAATAAATAAATAATAAATAATGGCTAAGAAGAAGAAGAAGAATCTACATAGATACACTGATAATATTATATTATTGTAATAATGTGTGCAACTGAGAGATTTTTAGAGCTATTATCTGCTTACTCGGTTCACACCCTGGGCGTGAGTATGAGTCAGTCTTGTCAGTGAGTCAATTAGGTATTGTGGTTACAATACAAGTTCTGTTTTGTTTATATTAAACTAACTGGCGCCCGCGGCTTCGCCCGCGTGATGATTGTAAAAAGTCCTATGTGTTATTCCAGACAATAATCTACCTCTGTGCCAAATTTCATCAAGATCCGTTCAGCCGTTTTGATGTGAAAGAATTACAAACATCCATCCATCCTTACAATCAATCGCATTTATGATATTAGTTAATTTATGATACTAGTTAATGGTCGCGGTTTCACCCGCGTGGAATTCGGTACTTGTTCCACGGTATCGTTCTACCAATATAAAAAATAATCCAGTCTATTAAAATAGGTTATAAACTATCTGTGTGCAGAATTTCGTTCAAATCCGTTCAGTAATTTACGTGAAAGAGTAACAAAGATCACATACTAACTGCTGCATTTATTATAGTAGTAAGATTTATGGAATCTCACCTCACAAATAGTTTAATAATCCAATAATAACAATATTTCGATCACAAATTGTTATTTTTTGTAAAAACCCATTATCGTAATTGCTAAAAAATATTATTCAAAACATACCCAAAAACGTTAATGAGTAATGCCCCTTAATTATGTGAAAAACAATAGGTAATCAATTACTATGCCTACACATTCCATTCCAAAGTTCAATGTTGATTGTGGCCAACGACAGAAAATTGAAAGCCCTAAGTTACTAAAATTGAATTGTTATGAAACAAGACGAATTAACACTAATAACGAGTATGTAATAAGTGTTTCGACGAGTACTAATTACATTATTAACTAATGATATATATTTATTGTCTCAACCTCATTCTGACGATAATTAATATACAGCTTTAATCTAAGAACATTGCACAAAATTAATATTGGAAATGGAACAATTATTACCTACATAAGTACGAGTTTGTGGACGCGAATGATTCGAGAGTGTCTTCTTCGTAAGGGTTCGGAGTTTCCTCAACTTTGTCAGCCTTAAAGCAATCCTTAACTTTACGGTACAAGAGTCGCCAAAATCTTTTGAAGCTGTTTAGTACTCTTCTAAATGCACTTGAACGTAGCGGTTTTTCACTTTCGTAGGAGCTCCATTCGTGGCAATGACAGTTAGGTGGTTTGGCGATCACTTCTGCTCGTCTTCTAATGACACTCCTTTCGGCCAAAGACCTGCAGAAATCAGTCAGTGTATCCATTTTCTTCAAACGTTGTTGGAACTTGGGCTCTAACAACTGTTTTCGGGGCATGATCACCCACTCACTTTCGTAAACAAACTCGTTTAGAGAGTCTCCTCTAAAGTTCCTGATGGTTGTCAACGCACACACATCATTGGTCATGGGCACAAACACATCCAACACTTCCAAAGCTTCTTCTGCAACCTCTACCTCTTCATCAGGAGGTATGAAGTGTTTCAATGAATCAATTTTCGTCAACCAAGGCTCAGCCTTGCTGGGTCCTGGCTTCTCTTCAGTCAACTTCCCGCACCTTCCTTGGAACCACTTTTTGAACCAGTTCATGACTGATAACCCTGCGGTTCTTGCCCGCTTGAACGAAAGACTTAAAACGGTAGTTTCTCATTCACACAGGGAGAGCGTCACACGTCTAATGCTATTCCAACGCGGGTTGGAAAGCGTCTGTCTCTGCACTGCGGGGCGCACTGAGCGTGTCTGAGAAATTCACGGCACGCGCAGACCTTTGCCCTTTAGCCATAATTAATTTATTTACAGAGCTAATGTAGTAATAGATAACAGATGTACGCCGCGGTCCTATTGTGTACTCTACTAAGTTAATTAATTTGATAATGAAGTGTTATACATGATTAATTACAAATCGGTCTGCAGTGCGCAGAGAACATTTGTGATTTGGCGTCGAGTGATACGGTCGAAATACTGCACCGAGATATTGTATTCAAATGAACAAATACCGGGAAAGGACGTGTCTGTTGATAGCAATGACCGAAAACTGACATTGAATAAAACACTTGTCAGTACTGTTTGGAGATGGTTTAGAAATGACTCTTCGGATTTAGTTTAATTTAAAGGAGTAAAGTATTATCACATAGTTGCTGCATGCTGCCATATTAAAATGTATGTACATAGGGTGTTATGAGTTCGTTGTATAACGAGTAAATAATCGAACTTGACGACGAGCCGACACGTGCACTGACGTAGTATTTCATCTTCAATGGGACAAAGTGGTTCAGTGTGTTATCAGAAGAAAATAGAAAGAGAAGTTAGTTTACAGATGTGCAGATACATTTTATGAGGCCATTGCTCTGCAATACGGTCTCAAGATGGTCTATGTTTTATTACATTCGTGCAAAAGATTTACATGTCTATCCATCCGCTTTTGGGTTTATTAAAACCTTTAAGTGAATTAGCTCACCGAGTAAGGGGTCCAGTCGGTCCCTAAAGCTCTTTGCTCTTGTTGCAACTGTTGGTCCTCTTCTCGGGATAGGAGACTCCCATTCGCATGGCTCCTCCTAAAAATAAACGAAAATGTTTTTCATATTGCAATTAACATCCCTGCATTACCATAAAATACTACAATACTCATGGAACTAAGACAGTTCCACTGGGTCACTTTCTAAATATAAAAATAATCTTTAAAATATCTAAAGATACCATGATATTTTTTGTAGTTAACAAACAACGATAAAAACTTAGGCCAATATTTTGCAAGATAAACAATTGTTACTCAAACAAGAAAATAAAACCGCAGTCGCAGTACGCAGGCACCGGTCGGCGGCGTTGGAAGGGGGGGGGGGGGCTTGCTGGCGGTACACTCCAAGCACATGCCACTTTATGGATAGTTTGTGGAACATAGATTTTACTTGATCGAAATAGACACACACTTTGATTTCAAGAAAGCTATTGTGGCAGGTTAAAAATCTACTACTTCTTAGACGGTTCTTCTGACATGAATATCTATAGATGGACAAACACAAGCACAGCAACCCTAAACAATATAGAAGGACCCGCGGCATAATGATGTTACGTAGAAACTGAATTACTTACATTATCATAAAGTTGGTGGCCATTCGATGGAGGTAGCAATCCGTCCCATTGCGAACTATCCCAAGGTTCAGAAAATACAGTTCCATCGTCGCTTGCCTGCGAAATGAATGCATTTCTTAAATTACTAGAAATATTTTTTTTTTGTTAATAAAAAAAACGTTGCCCCACAATAGGAATTTCCCCTGTATCGTGGGTGCGTTTACAAACATTTAAACTCACATACACAAACAGCCAGAACCGAAACAACTACCTGTAGGTCATACAAATATTTGTTCCATGCGGGAATGCAACCCGCGACACGCAGCGCAACAGTCGATCGCTCAGCCACTGCGCCAACCGTGCCGTCAATTTAAATATCCTATCCTCTTACGAAGGAGGTGATGTAGATAACTTAACTTAATATTGGCTTATATTTCACTCTGAGTTCATGGTTGAATATGTCAGTTTCCTAAATTACCTGTTCAGATAAAGGTCTCAGATCGTGCACATTGTCGTAACACGAAGCTCTTGGTGGCGATCTGACTTCTTCTGGTAACATCGTTGGTTCTGCATTCAACCGCAAATCAGGGAATCTACCGAAGACCATAATTTTAATTACAATAATGTAACAGATAACTAAAAGCTTCGACGACCATCTGTCGAAGCTCTTCTTAGGCGGTTGGATCAAGGGCTTGATTCAGACGACCGTACTCCTCGATACGGCCGGCTGCAAATGGTTCCTGTTTCTGGAGCCCCCCTAACCACCCGGTAGCTTAAACCTTGCACCCGATACCGGTGGACCACTATTTTTAAAGGTTTTTTTATACAAGTTTTAGGGAATATTAAAAAATCTGAATTTTTCCAGCTGGATTTACTTTTTTAAGTCTTTCGATACAACAGGTTTTTACACCAAAAAAACACCCGTTGAATAATGCCAGCCTCACCTTTGTGCAACTACTTGATGAACAGTCAAGTGTTGAGTTCCATCATCAACTGCACTCAGTCGACACTCCTGCTCAGCCAGCGAAGGGAACGTACCACTCTCACTGTTTGAACCTTCGTCGTTTTTGTCTGCAAGTAAACGAAACATTGAAATGTTAGCTTCATTTTTTGAAATTTTGTATTAAGTGCAAGATAAAGAGCTAACCGACGGAAATAAAAAACTAACACAATCATAAATATATACAATAAAGTTGGAAGGACTAAAATTGATTTCGACAATAAAACCCACTTTGACGTGTTTCAGTAGGTTAATTAGGAGAAGCATCGTATTTGTAATGGATTAGGAACGTTGGGAGTGCAAGAGCCAAATTTACAAGCAGTATCTACTGTTCTACAGTATCTCCATAACACTGACTTATAAACTCCCAACTGGAATCAATGGTCCAAGTCTGGTCGTTCTTGCCTGTGGGTGGCTTGTTCGCGATTCGTGGAGGCTGCACCGGCTTCATCTTAGGCTTGCTGCGCAGTGACATCAAATTGTCCACTGATGATGACGTGTTTGGCGATGATGCTGAAATCGCAATGAAAATTGAATTCAATGAGAATAAAGGTGCTGTCAAGCGGCGTCTAAGGTCTCGTCCGGTGGCGAGATGGGTAGACGAGACTGTTGTCATCGCGGGTAAATCGTGTAAAGAAAGAAAGGTTTATACCCGGCAATTAATGATAATGATTAAAAGTGCAACTACAGGGGTAATTGGGATACACATAGGTGTGAGACAGATTCTATAAAACACAAAAACAATAAAGGTACTTACGAGAAAGTTCCTCAATACTATGCATATCGCGCAGAGGGTAGTATGGATGATTTTGTGTCGGTGGCTCAGAGTATCTTTGGGACAGATTCACTCCAACTCTTAGCAGCTTTCGTCTTTGCACTTGTGGTAGGGCAGCCTGAAAAAAGATCAAAATTAAAACAATTACGTACACTCAGAAGATTGATTTGATTATTGTAATAAGGTGAACAGTCTGGTACACTTACTTCCTTTAAAGCATCTACAGGATCGGCGTAGAAGGGGCTGCCAGCATTGTCCTTTTCAGATTCCTCACCAAGAGAAGTGAGGACACAATCATCTTCTAATTTCATCGTCTCCATACTTTCAGTGCTATAATTTTCTCTATTTTTGATAACCGCTTCGATCTCTTCAGTCAATTTCTTGTTCATGTTCATAGCTATACTTAGTTTATCTGGCCTCTTTGGTACTACATCTCCCTTGCTATTGGTAGTTGCTATGATTTCACTAGAACCTTTGAAGCTCTTTTTCAGTGAATTATCCGAAAGGTGTTTCTTTTCGTTTAGACTTTCAGTTGAATTCATTATAATATGTATGTTTTCTTTTTCCAATATGGATTGTGTACTTTTTGCTGCATTCAGTTTAGCTGTAGCAAACAAAAGGTGCAAATTAACAAGTATGTTGAAAGCTTGTTGTTTCGATTGTCTTAATCTAGACTTAAATTTTACTACTTACGCAAAGTGTCTGGCAAAAGGTCAGGTCTTTTACTTTTCATCAAACCATTATGAATGTTGTTTTCGTTTTCAGCTTTTAATGGCTTGAAAGTAGAGCAACTGTTACTTTCTGGTCCCCAAATATCTTCATAGTCTGATACTTTATCCACTAATGAACTTCGGCAGTACACACCTGGAGATTCTAAGATGTCAGATTCCTGAAAAAATATACTTAAATATAGATATAATAAAAATCAAAGAATAATTTTTTGTGTTAGAGGTTCATAAAAAAAAACAGTATTGTCTACGGTTTTGGGGCAATCAAATAAACTTGCATATTTGTTAGTGATGCAACAACATTTTGTGCCAAATGTTATTACACAACATCGTGCGATTAGTACTAAGATGCACATGAAATTATTTGCATTCAGAAAACGTGTACTCTACCTGGTAATGTCTGGACTCCTTTCGGTGGGAGTGTTTACTCCTTCTCGATCTACCAGATGGCGTGCTACTTGCTGTGTTCATATTTGGAGACAGAACTTTATCTCGATCTTTCCCCATCATTGGAGAAATAATTGACTGATTGGATGTTGGTGAAAAAACATTTTTAGCTGATATCGGAGAAATTCTAGATATCGGAGAGAAGATCTCACTTTTGTTAGTTTGACTCGAAGGAGAAAAGACACCGCTTTTAGAAGAAATTGTATCGTTAGAAACAGGAGAATTAATTGCACTCGTTGGCGAAAATATTCCGCTAGTAACCGAGTTTGTCCCGTTAGGAGATACAAGTTGGTTAGGAGCAAATGTGCTGCTAGATTTAGTTAAACTGTTTACAATCGGATCAACTGAATCGGATGTATTTGTCTGTGATTGTTCTATTGGTGATCCGGGTTCGATATTATTCTGCTCAGTCATTTGTCGTTTGAAGCTCCCGTGCAAACTAGCCGTCATAGCATTGATGCACTCCCCTTCTGGTGACATACGGTGCATCATGTTCTACACAGGAACAGGAAGTAATAGTCAATCCATGAGTTAAATTAAGTAGTACCACAATAATTGAAAAAGAAAAGAACAGTACAAAGTTAGAAACAAACAATCGTTTGGCATAGGCAAAAAATAAAACGTGCAAAGCATACAAAGGTGCTCAAATCATGCATTAATGTAATAATCCTCACCTGGGATTCTCCATTAGAATCAGCAATGTTTTTTGTATCCATGATGCTGAATACAGAGTCAGCACTACTGTTGTTATTGACGGCATTAGACGCAAGCGTTAGTTGTAACCGGTCGCTCTGTATGCTTTCATTGATTTGATGGTTGTGAATTTGTGTGTTATTGACGCAGAATGTAACTGTGGTAGTGACTGTTATGTTACCATTCTGTGCGACTTTGTTAATAGGGCTAAATGTTTCAGATTTTGGAGATAAGGATGCTTTGGAAAATGGAGGCTTTGCCCATCGTGGAGGCGGAGGAGGTGGTGTCGTTTTCACGTTTATTTGGGTGGGAGAGTGTTGCGTGTTGGTTGTTGGAAATGTATGAGGCTGTGTTATATGCGCCTGAAAACAGGTGAAGCTTCTATTAATAAAGTTCTAAATAACAACACCGTTAAAGCTATACCAAATAAAAATCATACTTACTGTGCTAGACATAAGGTTCAAAGTATTTGGTGGGGTAGGTCTAGGCGCTCTGATGAATGCACTGTTGGGTTTAGCCGGTGGTGACGGAGCAGTTTTGCCTTTGAAAGTGCTGAGGTTCTGGTTTTGATTCGGTGGGGAACCTGAAGTGTCTATTGGTGACATCTTTAGCACTACGTTCTGATCCTTATCGGGGCTCAAAATGTGTTCACGGGAGTTTGTTCGGGTACCTAGAATATCGAATGATTTTAGTACTCTAGCTAAACTAAACCTCTTGGATTTCTTTGTTTTTTTTATGTGGCTGATTGAGCTACTTACTGGCATTAAAGCTGCTAAGACTAGATCCCGTATCAGACGGTGTGACGGCCATTGGTACAACTCCATTGGATATCTGACAAGGAGAGAGGAGATTGTTCGGGTTGTTCTTCGGGTTTGCCATCGGGTAACCCCAGAACTCTTGTCCCAGAAGAGCTAAGGAACTTAGCTGATGACGACTCTTTGCTTCTCGAAGGGGACGAGCTAGTTGCAACTGCACCGGTAACTCGTCACTAAAAGGAAGATGAAATACACGTCTTAATGTATATAAAAACTTATACCAGTTAGTTACTATATAGTTTTAATTAACATTATGATTATAACGGAACTTCAGTGGATATAGTTAAAAATCCGTTCGGTGCACTCTGGGTCATGCCGCGTTAACAATTTGCTGACTGTTTATTTTTTCAACAGATTGCCTTGAATTGTTTATTCGTAAAAAGGTTCAAAAGTCGTCTGTCGCTATCAGCGATAAGACCCACATTACAAGCAATGTTGTAGAACAGTTCTGTAGAAAGTATATTATATTTATTCATTTTTCTCAATATTAACCGCTATTATAGACGAAGAACTTTTTTTTTAATTTAAAAAGAAACTTTGCTCCACACTAGGAATTTCTCCTGTATCGTGGGTGCATTTACAAAAACATTTAAACTCACATACGCAAACAGCTAGACCCAGAACAACTATCTGTAGGCCATACAAATATTTGTTCCGTGCGGGAATCAAACCCGCGACACGCAGCACAGCAGTCGATCGTTCAGCTAAGCGTAATTTTCATGTTCAATCTTGGTTGTAGAAACTCACCAGCATTGAGAGTAATGTGCAATCAGCTCAGGTATGTTATCGAACCGGTTGTGTGAGGTCTCGAGACCGATGCGACCGCCTGCAGCCTGGATGAGGTAGTGTTCGATGTAAGGACCTTTGTCTGCCGGCAAGCGAACGCTGATAGCCATGGTGTCGGGCTGACTTGACTGACGGACAACGAAGTTCTGGAAGGAAAACAACAAAGGAGTTTGTAAGTAAAATCTTGGAATAAAAAGCCCACTTTTTATCTAGATGATAATCTAAAAAAAGAACTTTTCAAATCGGACGTCTCAGTAAAAAGTTATGCGTGGTCATACATAAAAAAAAAAAAAACAAATATACATGTCGAATTGAGAACCTCCTTTTTTTCGTCGGTTAAAAATGAGGTTGATAGCGCGATATTTTCTTTGCAAAAACAAACTGTTCATTCGTTTTAAATGAATTGTTGCTCTGAGTTCAGAGCTTATACTATGGAGACTCAGTACCTTTTATCAGTCCGCTTTGGTATTATTCTTAAAACTAATTAAACTTTTAAGAAATTTGAAGAGAAAATGTTAAGCTTACAAAAGCGTCGTTTTCTCTAACAGAAAAGCCCTAGACCTAAAATAAAGGCAACCTAGTCAGTTTTTAGTATTCATCATGAAAGAAGTTTAACTTTGAAAGCTAATAAGAAAAAAATCTGACGCTTAAATTATAAAAGCGTCTTTAGCTTAAAGAAAATTCTGGGACTAAAAAAAATTAAGACAATTTTATTCGAACACCGAAAGGCCTACCTAACCGTTTAACGTTTTTCATTAAATTTAGACAAAGGCAGTTTTTCTTCAACGACAACTCAAAAGGATAAAAGCTTAACAGTCCAACTATTAGGCTGTCGAAAAGGCAGAATTTTGGTCGAAGATAATTTAAAAGGATATTGCTCTGCGTCCATACATTGTTGGCCCTGGAGCCAAGAACATCGGAAAAAGATGTATTGTATTGTCTATCATTACATTAGTAAACTGCTTAATGATCCTATTTTTATGGCTGACTAGCTGCAGAATAGAAATAATTAAAAAAAAAATACTAGATTTTGTGGTTATAATCGAATCATAACAACGAATTATATTATAATAAATTACTTATATTATAATTGATTTAGCTGTTTTTAGGCAAATAAATATAATTAAATTATCTTAACTTAATACCTACCTCGACAATTAGTAGGTTCCTATGCATTTTTTTTTACTAACGCTTAAATAAGTAAGTGGAACATTAAAATGTATTCCAAACATTAGGCGTATATGGCGGCTGGCGGATGTTATTAGTCGTCGTATTTAACTTACATAATAAAGAATACAATTAATAATCGTGTATTCCGATACTATTTTTTACACAGGGCCATTTTGGACATTGTCCTTTAAGGTCTTTCATATAAATAATATGATTTTAACCTCCCGGTGATTTATACAAATCAAAACAAACAGTCAAACTACTTACTCCCTCCTCTTTTCCTTGCAGCAAATGGAAGGCACCAGCCCTCTGGATGCCAGGAAGGAACCATACAGGGTGCGTCCTGATCAGTCTCTCCAGTAGCCCGATGTCGCATGGTGGCTGTTCCTCTGACCCTGACCCTGACGAGTCAACTGAGGAGCAGTCACCTCGAGCGCCCTCGCCGTCTGATGATAGGCTTTCTCGACTCTGAAATGAATAGAATAAGTAGAGGTTAGTGCTTGTAATGATCAGTATAAAAAAGGAAAAAAAAAGGATTAATGTATTTCCCTATTCATGGTCTTGCTTAAGGAACTTTACAAAATTGCTTTTAACTTCTGGTAAGTCATCTGGCCTGATGAAAAGAAGAAGAAATAATTAAGGTCTACAGCGAAAGAGATGAGCAAGCGTGCCCACAAGATGACTGTTAATTACTTTGAAAACTGAAAAGTTACCAAATGAACATACAAACACTAAACATCATCAGATTATACGCGAAATTTTAAACGTCTTAAATTTTTTTTTCCTACTTTTTAAAAATATATTTGAGTTTTTATATGTAACTTACTAATATTCGATACAAACAGAAATGTAAAAGTAGATCAACTAAACAAACACATTAAAAACTTATCCTAACGAACTTTTCGCAAAAACACGCTCATTAGCCGATTTAATAACAGCATTAACTATACCGTTCACTAGACCATTCATTTCCATTCATCGCGTACATTAGTACTCACACAGTTAGAGAAAATGTTTCGCTAATTGAGGTTGTGTGGTACGTGAAAATAATCATAATAGGCAAATATTAGTGAGTCCCTTTATGAGTTTGTGTCGGAGCTTAGGGGGCTGATACAGAAGCCCGTCTGTGGCCCTCTTTATGGCTTTTCACTGTGTATACACATCCTATTAAATTCGCAGTGAATATTATACGTCTGTGATGCTCTACAATATTAGTGAGACCGTCTCAAATAATATTCCTTTATGGTAATTTAATGGTGGTATTCAATTTTGAAACATGTAGGAAGGTAAATGAAGGTGTTAATTTAAATGGCTTTTGTAGGAATTTGCATAAGTTACGAGATAGGTAAGAGGCAATGTTTAATGAGACTAAAAGCTTTGCGTATGTAATATTAAGGAAAATCATAAAAAAACTTACATCAGGTAATATTTTGTGCAAAATTTCTAATAAGATTCAACCAAACATTTTAATAAGAAACTTTTATTACGCATAAACAGAGTTTACTCAAAATATGATTCACAAAAACGTCTGAGATGAAAGCAAAGCCAAAACAATATGAGACGCTTCATATAAATGTCACTTTGATAAAAAGTGAGTACAATATTTAAGGGAAAATACGGAAAATACCCACGACGATCTCGCTTCAAACGGAGAAGGCTCTTTGTTCACCAACTTGGAAATATTATTACTCGATTTTCCCCGCAAAGGATACGCGGGTAGAGTTACCACCCGTACGGGTTCGTGTCTCGGACATGTCTGGCGTTTTGGTCCTCCGTATATATGGACCTTATTCAGCCTTCATATAGATTAGGTCATCTATTTTTTTTATTTTTCATCATCCTAAAACTTTAAACAATACCTAATTAAAAATAATACGTATCGTGGATTTTTTAAAAAGGCGGATGCAATTTCAGACACAATTTAATCGTCCCTTTAAAATAAAACGTCCAGACTATTTTGCAAATGTCCGACATCTTGTCAGGACTTCTTACGAAATGGTAACCCTATACGCGCAACTCTCACAAAGGAAGGCTCCCAATTTCATACAGGCTCATCCATTCTAGTTTAGTTGTTTATATGTTAAAGTTGTATTACCCTTTGCGTCCGGCTGTTGCCCATGGATAAGATTTTATCATGATATCTTTGTTCATATTCTTAGCAGATCGCAATTTTTCCCTCTGATCTTTTTATGAATTTCAAGTAGCCCGAAGTCATGGGTTCGCTACCTTTTTATGTCGAATAAATTAATATGTTTCAGAAATTCTTACATTTTTTTCGCTTGTGTAGGTAACGTCTTCATAAATTAAGTTGAAAATACATTTGTATTTATGCTTCTGTTACAAAAAAAAATGTGCTTCCTTAAGTATTACATAAGTAACATAGAAAATGGGACTATGGCCTCACACTGGGACTATGGCCTCACACTGGGACTATGGCCTCTTCCATGTGTGTTTGTAAGAGGGATCAAAATGTAAGAGTCATAAAATCTCCCAGACGAAGTTGGCGGAACGAGCTTGACGCCAATTAATGGACAGATCTGTGGCCGAAAACAATTACTTCAGTTTGCAGACATGATTGGCAAAAAGAAAAAGAGCGAGACTGAGTTGGCAATAAGCTTCAATACTAAGGACCTGTTTTGCTGCGTTCAAATAGGTATCTACTATTGTACCTATAGATAGAGGAGTATATACCACCAGACAGGCAGTTGAGGCAACCGATCGTCGCCTATATGATGTTGTTCCCCACTAGATTCTATTCTTGCAGTTTGATATATTAAAACATCAACCAGCCGCAGGAACTATTAAAAAGTGTAAAATATGCAGCCCGACTCCACTATGTTAAAGTTCCTTTATTAAATTCGATCTACCACATTTTTCATTCTATCAGCTATAAATGAAAAACTAACTACCAATAAATGAAGCATTATTAAACACCAAATAAAACATACATCGCGGCTTATGTTATGTGCATAAATATTCATAATTTGAGGCGAGTTTGTTCGTTAATTGAGACAAAATCCCTTTGCAGCTGCGGGTTTATGCGATTTGCATGTGTAGTTTTGAATTAAAATTGTCCACATTTAATTCAAATTGCTGGAGCGAATGTGAATATTTTACTTTTAGAGTTAATTAATGCGTAATTGTGGTTTGTTTCGACTATTAATCGAATGTAATAGTGAGTTGTGTTACCGTGAATATGTTGTCTATGTAATTTAATTAAGGTCTACTTTTATTAACACACTCATGTTCAAATTTCGCTGTTTGGTTGAATGGCTTTTAATTTCCGAGTTTCCCATAAATAATGGAAAACATAATATGGTGTCTTCTGTGCCCTATACATACTTATCGATGGACTCTTGGTATCGTATAACCAAACTAGTATTTCTAGGTAGACTCATTCCAAACTTCTTTCGACACGCCAAAAAAAAAGAGCGTTCTAAGAAAGTTAAAGAAAGTTTTCTTTCAGTGGACGGTACAAAATATAGGTTGAATCATAATTATGTAGAGAGAAAATTGCTGAGAGCATATAATATGTATGGTTCCTTAGTTCGAGTCTAGGTATCCATAGTAAATGGTTTTATTTTCCACAAATAACGACAAGATCACGACATAAAAATCCAACCGTAAAAAATCGGTCAAGTGCGAGTCGGACTCACGCACCTAGGGTTCCGTACAAACTTGCGACATTAACGGTCATATCTTTTGACGGCGTAGATGATTGATGATTTGATTTTTACACAGCTCTAAAATACCACAGACTAGTCTAAATTTCAACTAGATACCTACACGCGTTCCTTAGAAAAAGGGACTTGACGGACAGACATACCAAGGGGCAACAAAGTGATCCTATAAAGGATTTTTTTTTGGGTTGGTAAATTATCAAATAACTTCCCCCGCTCTGGACGGTGCGGGGGGGAGTGTCAGACTTTTACTGACTAAAACCCACCCATGTTCCTTCTTTTGCTTTTTACGTTCCGGGGCCGAGGTATCTCTTTCGAACAACCGCAACCCCGGCAGGATCCTACAAGAGTTCAGTTTTGTCTTTTGAGTTACGAACCCTAAAAGCATTTATGTTAAATTGTTTTTAATAAACGTTAAAAAGCGTAATTCGCACTGTAGTATCCGTTTTAAACGGGTAATTTGCGAAGAAAAACACCTCATTATGTCTAGGAGTAATTGCTAGAAAGCCGGGCGTCACTCACATTTGTTTCATTGGATTTCTCTTCAATGTAATTTAAAATAGTCTAGAGTTAAGTGGGAGAAAAAATATGTAGTTTGTTTTTATTTACGACAAGAAAAGTATTTGCGTTTGAGGAAATCAAGAAAGGCACTCGTGTGTGTTCCTGTCCACCCTGTTGTTTTCTGTTTTTAAAAGTTGTTTTCTTATGATTGGCATCCCGTTCAACCTTACAAACTAAGCGACTACGTGCTAAGGGCACCCCCTGTGGGGTACGAACTTCGACTTAGGGCAAAAATACTGATAACTTTAGCCTTGAATATATTCAAGGTTTTGTAGATAAGCTTTAATCTTTTGAACGCCAAAGCGTAAATGCAAACGCTTGCTTGCCACATATATAAGTTACAATGGCGTTTAAAAGGGTAATCTCGAGATTTTTACAAAGCATTTTTTCAAAAGACAGAAAAAAGTAAGTGATATTCACTAACTTTTTAAGATAAATAATAATGAGATAAAGCATATATGACAATATTATAGGTTAATAATTGTAAGGGTACCTAAATCTAGCAGTAGTCCTTTTATAATTGGCAGTGATAACAGCTTTTCAACATTTTTACGCATTTTTTTTCGAATGAGAATTCCTCAAATAATTCTTCCCGTTCTGAGCGGAGCGGAAGGGAGTGTCAGACGTTTACTGACTAAAACTTATCCATGTTCCTCCTTTTGCCCTTTATGTTCCGGGGCCGCGGTATCTCTTGCGAACTACCCGTTACCCCGGCAGGCAGTGCCACTGGCGGCCCCTTTGCTTTGCTGAAATCTCTTTGAGGCAAGCATGGAACACGAACGCACCGTCGACACTGCCTGTCGTCACTAGGCGGATGGATGGACGGTGAGCTAACTATTACTCACTGTCCACAGATCCACGTCTATGGTAGCCGGGAGTCATCTCGCGGCACCCGACGCCCGGAGCGTCTCCCGCGGCGGCTGGGTGTGTTTGAGGTTCATATTCTTTGGCTTTAACAATTATTTCATTATTTTAAAATACAAGAAAAGCGATAATAAATTAATGCAGCTTTGTTATAATAGCAAACGAAAACAAACAGAATCTCTCAACTAAGCTTAAACATCAAAGTGCTAACTGCGGTTTTGTCCATCCTTACTAATATTATAAAAGCGAAAGTGAATTTGTTTGTTTGTTTATTTGTTTGTTTGTTTGTTACCTCTTCACGCTTTAATGGCTAAACCGATTTTGATGAATTTTGGTACAGAGATAGTTGGGAACCAGGAGACGGACATAGGCTAATTTTTATTAAAAAAAAGTGGGATATGAGGGAGAACGAGGGAAGAAAAGGGAAAACTTAACGTTGCTATTACAAATCAATCAGGCGCAAGAGCAAAAACTGCAGGTCTGCTTGGTGTGTTATACCGAATTTAACGCGAGCGAAGCCGCGGGCGAAATCTAGTAACTTATAAAGCACAAAACCGCATTTAGCAGTTAGGAAAATGTTCAGTTTCAGAAGGTAAAATGAGTAGAGAAAACTTTCCTCAGAGAGAATAAATAATAAGTTGCATTTTTTTTTCTTCACAAGGGAAAACTAGAACAGCATTTTTAAAATCTTTTCATTTTTCGTCTATTCACTAATACAAATCTCTGTTCTAATACATTTAAATATTAAGATTATGTTTATAGACATATATGATCTACTAAATCTGATTTTTAAATATGAACCTAACATACTCAAAAGAAAAGATATGGTTTTGGTAAGTTGATTAAATATTTATTTGATTACAAGACTTTTAAGACCGTTTTACCTAAGACGGAAATCGATATCCGTGATAAGAGTGAACCATAAATTCACAAGCGTTAATATTCCTTCCTTCCTTTAATTTGTAATTAAATACCAAACAGTATTTGTATCGTGAAATATTTCCTATAATTATAACGAACAGCACTGTACAATTTCACCACAACATTAATATCCGCATAAAACAAATAACGTGATAAAATTAATTTCGCAGCTATTCGGGGTATTTAAACGGGCATATTACAAGCCGAAAATGTCGACTATACGGGAAATTAATTCCCCGATCGGTAACAATAATAACTGCAATGAATCATGGGTGACAATGGACGAGGCGGCAGTTAAGGTGTTAAATTTTCGGTACAATAGAAGCCACGGTAACAAATATCACACCACCGCGAATGTTGCTCAAGATTTATGGTCCAAGTTGGTTTGCAATTAGATTTCTTCGGTGTGAGATGCGGCTGTTTGGCAGTGTATGGAAACCACTTAAGTTGCAATTGGAATATGGTATAAGTGGGATTGGTAACCGCACTTCTAAAATTAGGATTATGAATGAGGACAATTGTGGTGAAGTGGTAGTGTAAGTTTTGTGTTAGTTTAGGAATTATGTTCTACAATCCTGTAGTAGTTAGTTGAGTTATATCTTGAAATTCCAATTTTATGAAGTAATCAGACTTGGTCTTTGTTCTTTAGAAGTCCCAACTCAAGGTATGCAAAAGAGTGATGGAGCATTTCCATTGTCAAACTCGCCACAACATAATACACTCCAAGGTAAATATTACTGATGTTGGCGGATGTTGGTTGTTTGTGTAGGTCATATTTCCAGAGGCATCAAGATCGATAGGCCAGGAACATAACACAGTGGAAGCCTGGAGATAGACGCCATCACCGGGGCAGGCCCAAGAAACACTGGGGAGACTTTTTCGACTAGTTTTTGTCTGATTTTCTGGAAACCCTCCAGAAAATCAGTCTCCAACACAACAAAGAAAAACTGGACAAGAGCGAGTCAGACTCGCGCACTGAAGGTTCCAACAAACTTACAACATAAAAGCCATATCTTTTGTCCGCGTAGACTAACGCCCGGTTCCAATAAGTTCTATGAGACGTATGTCAAAATACTACTATCCGTAAGCAAAACGAATCGTTTTTTGTTTATTGGAACCGGGCGTAAGAGTGTTGACTACAGAGTTGAGTATATAAATAGTTTTAATTTCAAGTCGATACTTTCACGCGAGACCTGCGACAGAAAGACAGACGGACAACAAAGTGATCCAAAAACGTGCAACTTTTAATAACGTTGCCTAAAAAATGCACGCTATCTACGACAAGAAATACTTGTCTTGTCGTTCAGGTGCAAACTTCAAAAACACCCCAACTTTAAAGCATTCTACCTCACGATCCACTTCACAACTACTCGAACACCTATTACATAAACACTTTGCAATAGCAATCTCTTAAAGGCATCTGCGTCTCATGGAAATATCGCAAAGCACTCTGCTCTTAGTGTCGCATAACAGTTCACTTTTACACGAGTTTAGTTCACAAGTGCGAGCCGGTCGCACGTGCTATCACGTTGTAAATGGTTCGAACGTTTTAGGAGCAAACGGCGCACACCTGCGACCGAAGGGAAGTTTTAATTAGGTAAAAATTTTGCCAGAATACGTAATAGGGTATCGGGAGTCTAACGATTTTATGGCCGGTTAAGTAGCTTTTAAGAGGTAAATGATTTTCGAATTTAGGGAACGTTGACTACACGTGGTAATGCTAATGCGTCTTTTAATAATAAAAAAAACAGTGATTGCCTAGTGGAGGACTACCAAGTTAAAGGTCTTGATCGAACCCATGGCACAGACCTTTAATTTTTCGGATCCATGTGCGAATTGTCTGATATCACTTGCTTCGGAGAAGAAAAAACATCAAGATACCAGCACGAGCGACAATATTTCTCGACGGTGTGTTAAGCCAAAACAGAGGCCCATGAAAGGCATAAAAACTCTAGACATTTAAAAATTTGCTCTTGATGACCCTCAGAGGAAGTTTTACTGTACTCTGGGCCGTGTACGACGCACAGAAACACACATTCATCCGTGTACGGACTTCGGAAGCCATTAAAAATCTTTTCCTTAAACTTAGCATTTTTATGAAACACTCAAGAAATCTTGAAAATGTTTATTTCTCCCACAGAAAACCGTTGCCGTCGTGACAAACTTTTAACGAGCACCAATCGAATGCAAACTGGAAAAAAGTCATCCAAACAAGGACGCAAAAAAAAACAAAAATACTCAGAAACTGGGAATAAAACAGTTATTACTTGACAAACAAACTTACAACGCCCTTTAGTTTTCTTCAAGTTCAATCAAAGAGAGCAAACAGTGTTTGTGGTCCAGCGTGGGGATGTGAGGGGGATGCAACGGCAGATGACTCACCAAGGGTGGTTAAAATCAATAAGTCGGGACTCCCCGCTCGCGTGTACCGATCAGATTGGCGTAATAACCATTTTTCTGCGTAGCGCGTCTCATTACGGGTAATTTTGTTACTGTTAATTAAGAGTTCTTGGGAAACGGGAGCGCTTAAGTAATTGAGTATGAGCGGGATAATTTGTTTTGCCAACTTTAATGAAATGACTTAAAGGAGATCACCTAAAGTGGGTTTTTTTTTGCCGACCGAAAAATTAAAGATATGTAAATACAGTAAAACACACTAAACATTCTTCATTATTACACCTAAGTCGTAAGACCGAGAAGCGATTTAACCACAAAATATCTAAGATCACCCACATAGGACCAATTTTTTTTTATTAATTTTATAAATGTAATATACATTTTTAAAATTAATAAAAATAAATGTTTTGCCATATTCAAATTAGAAGTTAATTTTTGAAAATAGCCCAAAAATTTCTGGAAGGTACTGATCTCCATTGTATTATTATTTTTTCTAACTTACCCTATACATTTGGTCTAGTTAGTTTGATTATCACACAAATATTATTGAAAAAAAAACGAAACAATGTATGTTTTATGCATTTTTTTTTAAATATAAACGTTACCCCACACTAGGAATTTCTCCTGTATCGTGGGTGCGTTTACAAACATATAAACTCACATACACAAACAGCCAGACCCGAAACAACTATCTGTAGGCCATACAAATATTTGTTCCGTGCGGGAATCGAACCCGCGACACGCAGCGCAGCAGTCGATCACTCAGCCACTGCGCCAACCGTGTCGTCATTGTTCCTCCTTCAGGCTCAAATGTCTTAAAATATTTGGATGAAGTTTGGTATCAAGAAAACTTATATTTTGGATTAACACATAGGCTTTTGATCCCGGAAAAACGCGCTGTTCTACTGTACTGTACACTGTACTGTTCACTATTCTACGGGAAAATAGTAACAAATAACTCAAACAAGGGTTTTTGAACACAGCGCGGTACTTGTTTATATTTTGCATGTCATACGAGGCAACATTTTCAAAGTATTTTTTTTAATGAAACAAAAAAAAACATGCCATCTCACAAACTCCCCACCAAAAAAGTTTCATTTTCGATTTCATTTCACATCAACACAGACGGCAGAGTTAAATATGTATAACGTAGTAAAACTCCACATAGCCCGAAGGTGCCATTACCATAATAAGCGTCCCGGAAAGTGGACAGGGGAGCTCCTGTCTTAACAGGCATATTCAATCAGTGTTTGGATAGCGGCAAGTTTCCTGACTTAATGAAATATAGTAAAGTAGTACCAATTTTCAAATCGGGTTGCAAGAGTGATCCCTCTAACTATAGACCTATATCTGTGCTTCCAGCATTAAGTAAAATCTATGAAAAAATCATGCTGGACCAGATGCTGTCACACTTTAACTTAAACGGGATTCTGCATAGTCAACAGTTTGGCTTCACGAAGGGCAGGTCGACAACGGACGCGGGAGTAAAACTCATCAGTCACATTTTGGAATCCTGGGAGCAGTCCCAGGATGCCATTGGCATTTTCTGTGATCTCTCAAAAGCGTTCGACTGCGTCGACCACAACACACTGCTCTGTAAATTACACCACTACGGAATTCGTGGACGAGCTGCTGATCTTGTTTTATCATATTTATCAAACAGGCAGCAAAAAGTAAATGTTAATGGGGCGACGTCCTCTGGGTCTCTAGTCAAGATGGGCGTGCCCCAAGGTTCTATTCTCGGTCCCTTCCTGTTTCTTGTTTATATAAATGATCTTCCTTATATGATGGCCAAACTATCGGATATAATTTTATTTGCTGACGACACTTCGCTAATTTTTAAAATAAATAGAAAAAATCCGGATGTTGATAATGTTAACAAAAGTCTAACCGTTCTATCGAAATGGTTCGCAGCTAACAATCTCTTACTGAATGCGAACAAAACCAAATGTCTAAAGTTTGCCTTACCAAATGTACCACAACGTGATCTAAATTTAAATCTTGACGGCAAAAATCTTGATGTTATAGCAGAAACTGTTTTCTTGGGGATGACTATTGATTCTAAACTGCAATGGGGCGCGCACATAAGAACTCTTTCGGGTAGGCTCAGCTCAGCTGCATATGCAGTAAGGAAAATAAGGCAGTTAACTGATGTAGATACAGCTAGGTTAGTATACTATGCTTACTTTCACAGTATTATGTCCTATGGCGTTCTCCTGTGGGGATCAGCAGCAGACGTCGATTCAGTTTTTATATTACAAAAGAGGGCAGTCCGCGCGATCTATAAAATGGGTCCTCGCGAGTCCCTCAGAGAAAAATTTAAAGAGATCGATATACTGACTCTGCCCTCACTTTATATCTTAGAATGCTTATTGTATGTCCGTAAAAATCGGGGGCTTTTCAAAATTAGGAGCGACTACCACAATATTAATACACGCAGTAAACACGAAATTGTAATTCCTAAATTTAGATTAACAAAAACTAGCAAGTCATTTCTAATAAACAGTATACGCTTTTATAACAAGTTGCCAAAATCAGTTATAGAACTGACAGATGGAAAGTTTAAAAACTACATAAAACGTGTCCTTATTAAAAACGCATATTACAAAATCAAGGACTACGTTGAAGATAAAGAAGTTTGGCTATAGTTCCTTCTGCGCATGCGGCTTCCCTGGTAGCTATAATCAGCACAAATTTGTGGATGTCTCTAACTATTCTCAATCTTATTTACTTGTGTGATCTCTTTAATCATTTTGTTTTTTTTTTTTTTTTGCAATAGTTGTCAAATCACATATTTATATCACCCTTGTTCTGAATAGTTACAGTACTGATAGCAACATCTGTGTGACTCGTCTTTTAGTTATTATTTTGTTTTTGCAATATTTTTTTATTTATTTTTTTACTTTTGTATAGATTCTTTTCTACCTATTAGTTGTGAATGAGTGGACATGGTTGGCCTTGTAGATTCTTAGACGCTTGTTAACTTTTGTTAACGTATTATTTTATTTTACTTTTTGTAAAGTAAGCAATGACTTATTGTCGGGCCTACGTTGTCCTCTCATACTTAAGTGCTAACGCTGTAACAACAACAACATTGTAAAACTAAATGATTTTAAAAGAGTAACCATGGAGTTTCTTGCCGGTTCTTCTCCATAGGAAACGACCAACCCGAACCGTGCATCTTTTCTCGACGTTTTATAAGTGCCCATGTAGGCCTATGTAAAATAAAAATATTTTGATTTTTTTTTTATTTTAAACCTCACAGGGCTTGATGCCATTGACTTGTCGCCTGACCTACGAAGCATAAGCAGTTTTCTATATTATAAGTGATTGCAATTTTTCGAAAGTGTTCGTGACGAACAATTAGGCGGTCAATAATATTGTGGTTATTAAAGATTTTGTTATGATTGAAAAAGTAGTGTGGCTGTAGAATTCAATTAAAAATACATATTTTTTTCTAAAAATTATTTGTCTGCCAAAATGGTGCAGGTTTTCAAATACGTTCTTTTGGTTAGCCTTACTAAGTTATCTATACTTTTATATATAATATTAGAAAGAGGAAAGATTTGTTTGTTTGTTTGTATCTAATAGGCTCCAAAATTACTGGACCGATTTTAACCATTTTTCATTTTTAGGAAGCTATTATCAAAAAATAACATAGGCCATACAACATCACGCTTCTTTCCCCGGGAGCAGGGCCGTAACTTAAGACGTAGGTGAAACCACGCAAGACAGCTAGTAGAGTGTAAAAAAGCTGGTACAGTAACAACAGCTGCGGCTAACGATTCAATAAATAAACGTCACGAAATAAGACCGAATAATCACCGAAAAAGTCCACATGCATGAACAATGCAATAAAGCGAAAACGAGCGACGCATCCATCCTCCCTATTGTTGTACTAAATCGATGGCATCCACTGCACCGCATGCAAATTAAACTAGGGATGGCTTCATTTTTTTTTTCACCGACGATTAAAGTCTGCCCCGGACGAGGGAAGGGCGCAGACGAAGTTCCGGAACACCCGATAATCGTTCTGTGTTGACAATGGTAGTAATTATTGCGTATAAAACGCCTAACTTCCGAAGTTTCGAATCATGACCCGACTTTTACCGAATACTCCCGATTTGATTGCGAGGTTTATTAAAACTAGACGAGTGCAACTAACGCTTTTCTGCCAAGAAGTAGTTTAAAAGCTTTTAACTTGATTGCCGACTATTTTATAATATTAATTGACGGCAAGAAGTTGACGCGCCAATAAACAAACATGGAATGAATATTGCTATCGAGGCTATTACAAACAATCAAAATCATTATCATCTGCCTAGCCTTTTCCCAACTACGTTGGGGTCGGCTTCCAGTCTAACCGGATGCAGCTGAATATCAGTATTTTACATGGAGCGACTGCCTATCTGACCTCCACAACCCAGTTAGTACTGGGTAATGCGATATCCCTTGGTAAGACTGGTTGTCAGACTTTCGGAACACTGACTACCTGTAACGACTGTCAAAGATCTACAAATGACAGCCGGGACCAACGGCTTAACGTGCTTTCCGAGGCACGGAGGAAACTCGGTATGTAACGGGTGGTCACCCATCCACAGACCAACCTAGGCAAGCGCGGCTTAACCTAAAGATCGACCCGAGCGGCTGCTATTATTTAGCCACGAACTCCTCTAAACAATCAAAATGAATAACAAAATTTAAACAATTTGAACATAGTTTTAGTGCTTTAAATTTAACCAATAAATAACTAAAAAAAATTAATGTAGGAAGACGATTTTCTATTAAAAGTACTTTGTAATAGCTCATACATATTAGAAACACATTTAAATAACTATAAAATCACGCGAAGTCACCACTTTGTCCCTTGTCGTTAAAATGTTCTTTAATGGGGGCGAGCGGAGTTTCATTACGTTATCTATTCATTCGCACGGAAAACGAGCCTTTCACAGAGTCGTGAGTTATGTTTAGATATGAACCCTTTTCAATCAGAAAATGCACAGGTAAGCAAAATAAATGACGAGTAGAAACGTAAGAGAAAGGTAGCTGTCAGCTTTGAGTTTTTCTCTAAGTCCAGGATACCACTTTTCAGCATTATTTTCATGTCCTTATCTCAAATTACGCAGCCGTGAGACACAATACTTATCTCTTTTTTTTACTTTCGAAGTATTATTTTTTTAATTTCGTTTTTTATTTTCTTTCTTTCTTTTTTTTTAATATTGTGTGCACTTTTGGCATGTGACAAATAAACTTATTTTTTTTCTTTTAAATTATTAGGCGTCGGTGCAGCATAAATTCTTCTTCCATACTCTTGTTACTCCTCCTATTACTTGTCATAATTATTATCAGTCACTTCCTTTCTTGCCATATGTCCTATCTTTACACAGTCCATATAAGTTCACATATGTGACCTATCTTTACATAGTCCATATTATTATACGTCAATAACAATTTAATTTAAAAAACTATGGCTTTGTAAGTGAATTAAACCTTCGCGCGACAAAGTGTGCACACGGGTGCAAAGTTTACATACATTGTTACCCTACATTTTTGTAAACAATCGTGCAACGGGTTAAGAACAACACCATAAACTGTGGCTGGACCACGGTGAGTGCAGGCAGGCCAAGGAAGCTCTTCCTAGTATCGACGGTCGCTTCACTAAACAGGCGCTTCGGTTGGCAAAACCACAGCTGCGCACAATTACAGCAGCCATTACTGGCCACGGCTCTTTTAATAAACACCTCTTTGTCTTAGGAGTCACAGACAGCCCACTGTGCCGAGCCTGCATGGAGGTAGACGAAACAGCAGCCCACGTGCTTCTGCACTGCCCAGAGGTTGCCCCATACAGGGCAAAGTACTTCGGTAACCCAGGTACTCTTCGCGAGATCGTCAGCAACACCAAGGCGCTGCTGACGTTTCTCGTGGAGCTGGGGTGGATCGAATAATATTCCCACCCATACGCAAAATACGCGCCTCAGACGTGGAGTTGCGGACACCAGCCCGTTATACAATACAAGTGAATTAAGAGTTACACTAAAAGTGAATTCAACCTTCAAAACGTAAACCCGACCAGTAATTACCCACAAAATAATTAAAAACACCATTACAGACCGTAAATGGAATGGTAGGAGTTCCCATCCAAAATTCTAAGTCGCACATGTCATTTATGTGCCGCAAAAGGCAGTTAACTTCGGACCCCCGGTCTAATTTGAGGGTTAATCGGCAGTCCGATGGACCAGTAAGTGTAGTGTAATGAATATTGTGCTTTAGGGTTATCCCTTTACTTTTAGGTAGCACTTGCGAAATGACCAGAAGCGTTTTAAATAATTGCGTCGACGAATTGGTGTGGTTTCGTGTTGAAAGTTTCTACTATTACTTACATAATTTAGCGCCTGTTTTTTCCGGAAGATAGGCTTCCTTCCTATTCTTATCCTTTAGGATAGAAGTCACTAGCAGGTTTCAGCAGAATACCAACCAGCGTCAGGTAGTCTACCTGGCATTATGCTGAGCTGGACTCCTATTTGGTGCAATCTTGAGACATACACCGTCCAGTGGTGGACGACCGTTATAAATGTATGTGTTGTATCTAAATGTCTATGGGTCAATCTTTTTTTTAAAAAACGTTGCCCCACAATTCAATTTCAATTCAATTTCTCCTGTATTGTGGGTGCGTTTACAAACATTTAAATTCACATACACAAACAGCCCGAAACAACTACCTGTAGGCCATACAAATATTTGTTTCGTGCGGGAATCGAACCCGCGACACGTAGCGCAGCAGTCAATCGCTCAGCCACTGCGCCAACCGTGCCGTCAATCTAACTACTGCGTTCCTTTTTTTATTTATTTCTTTTTTTTCTCAGTTTGATATTTTTGGGTTAATTCCTGTATTGTGTCTTTTGTTGCATCAAATAAATGATTTATCTATCTAAAGGTAATCTATAGTAAATAGTCCTCCTGAACGTTTTCGGTCACGGTGGCCAATCTCAGCGAAGATAAGCCGTCTGCGCGCGAGAGATAACATTTTATTTCACATGCTTTAGAATGACTTTTTTTATAGTGAGACCTGTGCCTGCGCACACAGGTACACTCTGTATTCTTTCGCTCTCATAGTCCGATGGGATGGCAATCAGACACAACCGGAGAGAGATCAGGCGCTGGACCAATGGCTTAACTGCTTTCCTAGGCACGTGCCTAGGGTCAGTCTTACCGCCAACATCCGAACTACGGGCTACTACTCTAAAGTTCCTAATGGAGAAACCAAGTAGAACTAATTTTTTTGCCCGACCTGGGAATGGAACCCAGAACTACGTGCTCAGCCGTCGTGCTTGCGGCCGTGGTACCAATGGAGCAGTAAACGTTACTGTAGTACAAAGTTGCTTACCGTAACATTTTCCATGTAACAGGGGGGCGAGCCTGTTGCCGGACTATTACTGAGAAAATTCTGAAGATTCTACTTACACACTAAAAACACATAAACTTACGCCTTTTTACCAAGTTTATAATTCATCCTTTACATTAATAGCTCTTCTTTCTTAAAAGCATGCATTTCCAACGTTTCTCCTATAAATACAGATTCCCAAGTGCAGCATTACTGTACCTTACCATTTCTCCCTACATTTTAAACGCAAGCTGACGACAATGCAAGGGTTTGGTGGGGCTTCAAGCATTCACAAAGCAACGCCCCGCAATTGACTGAGAAGTTTTACACCTCAAGTGGGCGCCCCTGTCACTGTAGTACGGCTGAGTGCAACGGCAGAGTTTGTCAACACTGCGGCTGTGGCGTAACAACGACTAATTGTCATTTTAGAGAGAAAACATGCAGCAAGTGCTAAGGATAATGTTGTGTACGTGCGTTTAATGTTTCTTTAATTATGTTTGAGGCTAAAGACGCCGCATACAAAGAAGGTTTTATGTAAAGTTAAGAATGTTTTATTGACCTCTTGCTATTTTTAAACAAGGAAAAATGACTTTGCCACCTCGTACAAAAATGTTTAGTTGTACTACGATAAAAAACAAAGTGCAAGTCGAACTGAAGGTTCCATACCGACTTGTAGATACTTCATGAAAGTACAGAACATTGCTTTAACGAAAAAATAAACTATATTGAAGGGCAAACTTAATTTTGCCGTTGGAAAACTGTTGTCCTCATACTTCGCAGTTAAAATTATCATGTTTTTTTTTTAATTTATTCCAGATTTTTCCCATTTAGTATTTTATGATATTGCTTTTTACAAAATTTCATGACTCTAAGGCAAAAGAAAGTACCTTATGGGTTTGAATCCCTTTGCGAATGTATGAGAGATGCGACAAAAAACGACCATATTTTTGGATTGCGTAACCATAGAGGGGTTGTTTTTTCACAACTCCATGGACCGCAGATTTGAGTATAAAGTATTAATTTGAATTCTAAATCGTGGAGGTTTAGAATTCAAATTAATACTTTATGGGTACCCGAGATAAAGAGTCTTGACATACTGAAAGACAACAAAGTCATTATTTAAGGGTACCGTTTTTTTCTTTGGAGGTACTGAACCCTAAAAATAGTAAACGCAAAAATATTTTTGCCAAAAACACCGTCAATAACAAGGTAGCGTTTTAAAAACTGAATTTAAGGGTGTCGGATTTATGTATACCGTAAATAATTCCAATATGAATAAAGGAACATCAAACGAAATGCGCCCCCCTCCCTACAAATTCCCTTCTGTAGAACCGCAAATTTAATTCTGTATCGAGTATTGAAAAATATTGCTTTCATGTAACATCACTCTCGTCGTATTCACATGGTAATGGCAGCAAAGTAGAAAAAGGAGACGCTTTCCGAGAATCGAGAACAAACGTCTCGAATAAATAAATGGTAAATATAATTTCATTCCAATACAATATTTCACTTCAGAAATTCCTCCTCTTTACTTAATACCATCCGATACGCAAATAAAGAATCCAATAGAAATGGATGTAGATACAGTTTGCGAAAAAGTCTGCGAAACTAAAAACTAAATACGAACGGTACGGTTCATTAGGCTACATCCGACTAGAATTGCTACTCGTGATTTAAAAGTTTTCCAAAGTCTGAGAAGAAATAAAAAGGGTCTATTTCAATCTGTAAGTTAGTACACCTATTTGAGAAAAGGCTAGATGCTAGATAAAATCCTTACCTGGCTGAGACTATCTCCTAGACTACCGTCAGCGTCGACTGGTCTGAAGAGTTGGTCTTTGATTGGCAAGTCTCTTGATCTATGCTTCCTTTCTTGAGCTTCCCTCATCGCTTGGGTCTGAAGTCTTTCGAAGAACTCGCGAGGCTTCAGCGGGGGTGGGTCGTCGTCGGGCGGTGGAGGCGGCGGAGGGGGCAGCCTCGTACGAGGTGAGCTTCGAAGCAAAGACCTCTCGTCGTCTTCCGTGGAGCGTTCATCGTGGTCTGAGTCTGAACTTCTGCTGTCGCGTCTTCTTATGCCCTGGAGATGTGGCTCGAGGAATGTCGCATTTCTGGAACAAGGAGTTAAAGCCATTTGAGTAAAATGATTTTTTTAATTTTAATATAATTTTATGATATTATTATACTAAATTTTAATATGACATTTTACACGACAGAAAAGTATTTGACAGTACATGTCTTTTTTTCTATTCCATAAAAAAAACAAACGTCAAAATTAGTAGGTACAAAAAAAAAACGATCTTAAAAAAACTCTTTGCGCAAATAAATTAACCATAGACACCCACAAATCAATACCAGTACTCCACAACTCACACTATTAACTCAGCGAAATAAATGCGCTATTACCTATCTAGCCGATGCGGATCGATTTCGGCTCATCTAGTTGCAGCTTACCAACACATGGGGCCGCACTGACCAGACTAAAGGGACATTAACTAAGATTTATTCCCGAGCACGGGGCCCAACGCGTAGGTAGTAATTAAAAAGCTGTGCACGATGTGGTACAGTCAACCAAGCGTTGGTGTTAACAATTTGACATCGACAGTTGTTTTATGCCGTACAGCAAAGGCAGGTTTCTTAGCTCTTCTTATTAAAGTTGTGGTGTAGTTGAGTGTACACTGCGAGTGCGTTGGACATTCTTTCGAATGAGTTACTCAGCAGGATTTTGTAAAGAAAAGGTTTCGCAATCTTGAACGTGGTTCGATAATCCTTACTAATATTATAAAAGCGAAAGTGAGTTTGTTTGTTTGTTTGTTTGTTTGTTTGTTTGTTACCTCTTCACGCTTTAATGGCTAAACCGATTTTGATGAATTTTGGTACAGAGATAGTTGGGAACCAGGAGACGGACATAGGCTAATATTTTTTTTAAAAAAGTGGGTTGTGAGGGAGAAAGAGGGAAGAAACGGGAAAACTTAGCGTTGCTATTACAAATCAATAAGGCGCTACCGAATTTAACGCGAGCGAAGCCGCGGGCAAAAGCTAGTAATTAATACAATTAGAGATTGATGGAGAGAGTACTTTTTGGAGCCCGAATTAAAACTATTACAATGGCTTTCCGTAGCGAAGTGTCTATTGAAGTTTTCCAAAGATTTAGGTTCATGAGTTTTCATACAATATTTGAGCCCGATAAAATTTTACACCCACAATAATAACATACATGAATACAAATTCTCATTTAACGTATTTAGCTTCTTTAGGAACCCTACTACATAAAATACGAAGTGGATAAAACTGAGCCTTGCCTGCCGTAGAGTTAGATTTTTGTAGTATATTTTTGTTATGATTTTTGTAATATTAAGTACTAATAATGTAATTTTTGGTCATCAAAATAGATAAACAGTAACTACTAAAACATTCATCAAACACACTCGTTCGTTTGTGTTCCTCAATTTAACCCATCTCAGTCGGTCGGCGTTAAAAACGTTTGTTATAACCCTTCGGCTGATGCGAAATGACACTCAATTTGTTAAAGCAAATGATGGACACGTCACGATGACCAGCGAGTTGTAGAATGGATATTCCAATTGTTGATAGCAATTATTTGTAATTAGGAACATCGAAAATGGTAAAAATATTTGTGTGGAGTGTATGTATGTTGGATTTTTTGTATGTTGGCTGGAGTAGGTGATTTTTATTGGACGCCAAGAGTAAATAATCAATCAATTGATTTGATTATTTTGTAGAACATAGGTGTTTACAGGTAGTATATAAGAGATAGGTTCAGTATGTTTTGCCAATAGATGGCGTACAAAGTTAAGAGTTATATGATGCGAAAAGCAACAGCAACGAATGTTATAGTAGAGTTTCTTTTATTTACTTAAAACCAACTTGAGTAGCGAGATATTAACTACTTAAACACGTTAAAAAACAAATTAACTTATAATCTGCCGCGGCTGCGAGTTGTGTCGAAAGGGATACCGTGGTCCCGGAAAACAAAGGGTAAAGAAGAAACATGGCTTTTTTTTATTTATTTTCTTCGGGTGGGAAATCATCAAATGACTTCCCCCGCTTTGGGCGGAGCGGGGGGGCATGTCAGACTTGTACCGACTAAAACCCACCCATGTTCCTTCTATTGCCCTTTATTTATTTATTTATTTATTTATTTAAACTTCATGTACAATAGTGGTACATAGGCGGACTTAATGCCATAAGGCATTCTCTACCAGTCAACCTTTGGGTAAAATACGACAACATTGTGATAGGGTACAAAAAATATATAAAATATATAATAAATATATATCTAAAACTATTTGTTAACGAAAAAAGTATATTTTTATACGGGTACTAATACACATATACATATCAAATAAACTAATAAATACATTTAAAAAATAAATAAAAACGAGAACTTTAACAGTAATTACAATGACTTTTAATTGGTAGACGGACCTAAATAGTGGTTACGAACTTTTCTTTTAAAAATAAATTTACTTTCAGCTTTTTTAATGCCATGCCTTTACGTTCCGGAGCCGCGGTATCTCTTTCGAACAACCCGCAACCCCGGCAGGCAAGAAACATGGCTGGGTTTCAATCAAGACAATTCTGACACAGGCAGTAGGCAGAGTCATAATAGGATAATAACATGAATTACGTTAAAATTTGTAATTTGATCACAAAGTATAGAATTTTAACGTAATTTATATTATTTTTCTATGATTCTGCTAAAGCCAACGTTTTAGATGCCCAGCGAGGGAGGAGATATTTGATGATTTCTCATCTGAATAAAATTGTTACCTATAATCATTATCTGCCTAGTCTTTTCCTTACTGTGTTGGGGTTGACTTCCACACTTAACGGATGCAGCTGAATACCAGATTTTTACATGGAGTGCCTACCATGACTAAGGGTTACCTTTAATCTACTTTATAAATACCAAATCACCTCACTCTAGGGTTGAACATCCAACACATCACGAATCGACTAGGTTGAGTTGTTTATGTGACAGTCAGATGTCTGCAGTCTTTGTTAAATTTTGTCAAGAAGTTTTTGTCAAGAATGGCAAAGCACTCAGTGCTCAAAATTCAGGTGCCTGTTCAAAAAACGTGAAAGGGCAGTGATCACAACTGAAACTGTACGTGCTGAAAGTTTAATGCCACGGGCAGTTTTTGTGCAATCGATGCAATGCCATGCCCGTTGCGAGTTGACACTCAATTTTAGTGGCAACACATGGCGAGTGGACAAAGCGACGAACAGCAGCGATTGTGCGAGGGATTTTATTCTAGCGTCTTTTTAATGGATAGAATGTTTATCAATAATCTATTTACTAATCATGGTATTTTTCATACACTAGAACACTACTGCGTTTTGAAAAGAGAATCTTATAAGGGGGTCCGATTCCTATATTCTTGATTATTACTTAATACTATCGTCAAATACACAACATACAGACGACAGCGCCTCTTTAAATTTTTACTTTGTTTTTTGCTTATTTTCTTTATTTTTATTGATTATATCACTCTTTCATCTTAATAACTACTAAAAGGCACGTCTTTTCAATAACTGTAAGAGTAATTAGTGGAAGAGCGGAACTTCCTAACAGAAGTATACTTTTTATTAACCGACGAAAAAAAGGAGGTTCTCAATTCGACATGTATATATATTTTTTTTTTAAACATATATTGTAGAAGTATTTTTAAGTTATTGAAATAAACATATTATTAATTATTCTCAGCATTCTTCATTCTCACATTTTTGTTACCGTACTCTTAAAACCGATCTATATAAGAACAGGTTTTAGTATATAGCAATTAAACATGTATGTGTAATCAATTGGGACCGACGGAAACTATCCGTCGCTTAGTTCTGAGTTTGCTATTAGATTACTCAATTAATTCCCTGAATTGTTAATCTAGACTCAAAGCGTTCACGTAATAATGTGCTTAATTATTTAACAGTCAATGATTTTAGATTATCTCATAGGAAACGTTGGGAAATTAATGGTCGTGATAAGGTGCTAACGTTATAGTCTACAGTTCCTTTGTGATTGAATATAAGTTCGAAAGATGACTAGAAAATAATCCAGAGATAATCGAGGGTATTGAAGGTGGTTGTCCTGCCATCTGCATTTTTTTCGTTTTTTTTAGCGGCGACATCCTAAAAGAGTATTATGAAGTTACGATATATATAATTTGATCTATACGAGACGACGCAAAAATTAAGGTTTCTAGTAAAGTCTTAATTGAGGAGCGAGCTAAAAAGAATGGGGCTGTTTGGACCGTGGTCAGTTTTTTTTTTAACTACTCAAGATGAGCCTTACATCAATATGAATCATCATCGTCTCTGGCCAGACTCACACTCATTTTGCTAATTTGTTCAGAGCACAATTAAGTAAATATGAATTGTTTGAGTCGTAAAAACGTTGAACGCAATTTACTCAAGATCGGCTAATTGCGTTCAAGGCTTGTCAGACTGCTCCTGAACGTTGTTTATTCGTACTTATCGCATACAGTTGCTGTGATGTCATTTACTTTTTTTATGATACGACAGCTATTTTCACCGTCATAATCTTGCTGCTCTTGTTCCATTTTCACAGTCACGGCTTCCTTTTTTAACTTTGCCCCACACTAGGACCTTCTCGTGTATCTTGTGTGCTTTTACGAATATTTAAACTCACATACACAAACGGACAAAACCCAAAACTTCTACTGTAGGTCATACAAATATTTGTTCCGTGTGGGGATCGAACCGAACACGCAGCGCAGCAGTCAGCGCCAACCGTACCATCAATTACTAATCCAGTCACTTTTCACATATTTTCTCCTCTCATTTTTGCATTTCACATCAAACGTTCCACGACCCCCATAACCCCGCGTATACAGTGACAAATCAGCATCGCGTCACATGTCACCCCCATGGTCATTACGGGCCACTGAAGCCGGCAATTCATTAAAACGTCACACTGTCGCCGACACAGGTGTCCTGATGAAAACCTTAATTAATTTTAATACCGCGTATTATATATGCGAAACGTTATTAATATTTAAACTATTTGAAATATTTAAGGTGTGTATGGCGGGTTTAATGGCTTCGTTATATGAGACGTTTTTTCAAACGACTGTTATCGGACAGTTATTGTGTCTCTTTTTTTTTGCTGGTGGGATATCATCAAAAAACTTTCCTCGCTCTGGGTGGAGCGGGGTGGAGTTTCAGACTTGTACTGACTAAAACCCAACCATGTTCCTTCTATTGCCCTTTATGTTCCGGGGCCGCGCTATCTCTTTGGAACAACCCGCAACCCCTTCAAATTATGCTTTGATTTTTTGTCTTAGTGCATTATACAGTTTTTTTTTACGGTTGAATTAATCAGATATTTTTACAATCAAGCTGACCTCAGAGGCATTAGTTAATGAAAATTTGGTCTTTAGGTACTTGTTGTGTTGTAAATATTTTTAAAAACATGTTTAAAGTTTATGTGTCTAAATTAGTTTAGGTACATAACCTTATATATTTTTTTGTTGTTTTCTTCTTTTTTCTATTTTTATAACCGACTCACGTAGTCACTATGTAATATATTGCATGATCTATTTTATAATCTCATATTGTAAGTGAACTATCTGTGTTCTTTATGAGAATAAATGTCTATAAACCGATTACATAGTTGATTTTTTTAATTTTTATGCGAGAACAAAATAAAATAATTGTTTACATTAAATTCTCTTTCTGTAAAGTTATCCCCCATCCACTTCTTTTCGGAGCACAAACTATGAAAACCTTGCAAATACTTACATTTGTTAACTCAAACATTTTTCAGACGTGGCAAAAATTTAGCTCAATTCTGCTTATTACAACAAAAAGTATGGATTTTTTGGACACAGGTTGGAAGCGGCGGAACCACGAGATTAATGTGAATTCCGTACACGCACTACGGGAAAAATATATATTATTTTCGTTCAGGGCTGACACCTGGGTACCGCTGAATTTAATTATAGCGTGAAATTGTTGGTGGTATTTTCCTTAACTGGTTGCGCTGAATTAAATTGGTTTATGTTCCAAAAATATATTTATAATTTATTGTAAATATTAAGCAAAAGTAAATAGTGTACCAATATCTTGTACCTAATTCTGTCTTCGTAACTGAAAACACATTTATATGTTTCTGGAGCCAATGTTATCTATTCTGAGGGTAAAATTACGGGACCAACTTGACACAAACTTACACATTACGTGAAACACATTATTTAAATATAGCCAATGAAATAACATACAAAAACTAATCCAAGGTTGCACTTTCAGCATCAATTCCTCTCACTAAAATAGTGTGACAATCCGTTCAATTTCAGTTCCTATCAGCCCTATTCATTCACGCCGCATTGTTTGTCATAGCCGGGAAAACTGTACCCGGCAGGACAGCCCTAATGGGCAGGCTTTTGTTTTTCTTCATTTACTGACCGCCTCCAGGGTACCGCTATTTAGATACAAAAGAACCCAACGGTTGCAGGAACACTCCACTTGATTTAATGTAATAAAGCGGTTTGGATGAATTTAGTTTTGTTATTTTTGTACATTAAGTTCCGTTTGCTAGTAAAATATCTGTAAAAGGATTAGGAATAAAATGGGGTGCATCTAGAGATGGTTACTTGGCTCACGTTATTACGTTCACAGGATAGATGGAGAACAGTGAGTAAAGACGTATCTTTTCTTTAATTTGTGTGGATAATGTAGCCAATAAATACATGTGTAGATTCACGTTTCAAACATAATTTTTTTTAAAGTGCCGTTAATAAGTAAACTAAACTTAAACAGCACCAATTTGATCAAAATTAGTACCTAAAAAGTTATGTCCACATTTATTATGGAATCTAATTAATTTCTTGGTATTGATATTGTAACGAGCTCATTATACAAGCATCGTTAAAAGCAAACTACACAAAATATCAATTTTACAAAATGAAATTGTAGAACCGACCGTTTTCTAGTCTCACTTTAGAACCGTTCAAGCAACTTTTCCAACTCGCACTGGAAACCCGTAACTTAATCTGGAGTGGGTAGACTCGGTAGATAAAAGTCGAGGCTAATGCTGCATTAAACCTAAGACAGGGCTAACGAGAGTTTATTAGTAACAGAACACTCTCCAACGTAATCTATCTAGTTTAGTGGGAGTGGCTTTACGGTTTTATTTCATGCGGTCTGGACTGGTCTGTGGATACCTAAGTGGTTTTAGATTTAATCCTAAGGTTTTTAGTTATTTTGGGATTTAAGGTCCTTTGAGGCTTTAAGAAGAAATAACGTGGAGTCAAAAGCGATTAAATATTTTACATGCCAAGTGCCAATCTCACATCTGCTAGAACCATGTTTGCATTCCATTTTCCTGCTACATACACAATAAATAAAATAAATACATGTAATTCTGATGCGAAAGTGTCTTAAAAATTTTACAGCACTTTTTTTACGAAAAGTCTGCGCAATTCCCTTATTTTATTAACAATTTATTCAAATTAAACATTCTCCACTCATACTATGATGATCATATAAACCAGATGTGAAATCAGCGATCAAAGCAAGTGACAAGTTTTATTGTGCCGCATTTCTACGTCTATTGAAAGGCTCGGTTGCACTGCATCTCTCACAAAGGTTCGTCGTTCACCGTCTCTTGTACTCAATGGATTTAACGTTCTGAATACGCGCCTACTAGTGGAATACGATTCGAATGTATTTAAATTTATGCAAGAATGGAACCGTTTTACCTTTGTCGTTGTAATTGTCGGTTAATTTGGGGGCATTCGTCGCGGGACTTGCGTTATGTATGTGTAAGTGAACATATTGCTTTGTTTCATTCATTTTGTGAATGTCATTCATTATTTGATTCTGTGTGGGTTGCATTGTTTTCGTAGCAGTTTATTGTCGCTTTAATAACATTTTGTTAACTATGACTAGAGTGAAACTACACTGTTTTAAGTTATCTTAGGTAATGTACTATCGATTTCAGAAAAGAAACCTCAAATATGATTTACGAATTTCCGTGAAAATCACACAGTCAAGCATTACCTATATAAAGTTTTTGGGCCTTTGAAACGGAAAAACAAAATGCCGTTTCGTGTTTCTAGACTTTGAAGACGTATTCAAAAACTTATATATTACAAGTACCTACGTTTGTTAGAATTACACTATGACAACACGAAATAACTAAAATAGAAGAAAAAAGTCTATTTTAAAATACAACCACAGTCTAACAAACTGGTCCTACATAACAGTCGTACGACCTATAATCGAGAACCTTCAGTAAATGTATCACTGTACAGGTTACACTATTAGGGTGTTAGGTATGTTAAATTAAACAACAGTCTGTCTCCAATGAGCACGTCTTACTAGCACGGCGGACCAGAAGCGAGTGAGCGCTAAGTGCATTAATATGACTGAGCGCGCTCCCACCACCACTCGCCCTACCACTAAGCGTGTCGGTATTTATTATACGCTACATCTACCTTTTACAAAATTTTAAAAATAGCATAATTTCGTATAAATATAATAACATACAAATCAGTTTATTTCAAGAATAATCATCAAATAATTTTAATAATATTCCGTTAAACAATCACTTATTCATTTTCGTCACACACGTTGTTACTGGCGGTATCGCTATTTCCTGAAAGCTTATTATCCTTATTTGGTCAAACTTCCCACTTATTTCTGCGCAACCGCTGTCCACTATTTATTCACCAATGTGTGTGTCGTATCCTTGAATGTGGTGGATAACTTGTTTTCTTTATTGTATTCTCAACATATACTTTTTTCCCAATATCTTTCCTAGATTCTGTTGCTTTCCTCTTTCTATCTGCATTTTCTTTTCTTTGCAGAATCTATGTTTTTAGTCAAAATCAAAATATTTTTATGTCACATTGGCCTACATGGGCACTTATAAATAACATTCGAGAAAAGGTGCACGGTTCGGGTTGGTCGTTTCCTATGGAGAAGAACCGGCAAGAAACTCCATAGTCACTCTTTTAAAATCATTTTGTTTTACAATGTGGTTGTTACAGCGTTATTACTTAGATATGAGAGGACAGCGTAGGCCAGGCAATAAGTCATTGCTTGCTTTAAAAAACGCAAAATAAAATAATAAGTTAACAAGCGTCTAAGAATCTACAAGGCCAACAATGTCCACTCATTCACAATAAACTGCTTATAAAGAATCAAACAGTTCTGCCTCTTAACTTCGACATTTGGAAATTTTTGTTTGGAACAACTGGATACCAAATTCTTTACAAAAACTTTCAAATTGAACTAACAAACTGCCGACCATGATCAGCGGTAACGCTTACGGGTGCACCTAACCGAGAAAATACCTCTTTAAGCTCGGAGTGTGCAGAATCTATGTTAAAGGTTTTCATTTGTTTATATCTACTACTAGCCTAATATATGTACTTTATTTTACTAACAATATTTGTACTTGAATAATAAATGTGAGTAACAGCATTATTTTAGGACGCTACTGTAAACTATATTTAATGTCTTTCCATTTGGTGCTGATAAATATAGATTTCGGGCACTGGACACTCGCGACCATGCTACATACAGCTGCCACACACATACTAGTGTTTACCCTTGCGCCTTATTTATTGTAATAGCAAAGCTAAACATTCCCTTTTCTTTCCCCCTCTTTTTTTACTGAGCTTTTCACATATCTTGTCAATATGACTAATCCAGGAACATTTATGATCTAGATCTGTCCCAAGAAAAGTCATACTATCTGATTGTTGTATACTTTTATCTTTATAATTGATGTTCAAATTTATTTTATTCCAATAATTGTTGTTACAAAATTGGACATATTAGGTTTTTCTATGTTGGGTTTAACCTCTCAAGGACCCCCATTATTTACGTCAACTATCCGTCAAGCACCGCCGGGCGGATTCTTATCGTATGTGTAATCTGATTTTAAGACTTGTCTTTACTATAAATACAGTTTTCAATCGATCGAGGTTTGGTGGCACGAATTTGTGCCAGCGGGGCTCAACGGTAATACTTGTTTACTGGCACGTTTTTGTACCGCTGGGGCTCTAGAGGTTAAAGTTTCTTTTTTTCATCTTAGTTATTACTTTGCTCACATTACTATTGATTTCCTCATATACAGTTTACTTAATTTTTAGGAATGGTTACGGACATATCGTCTGCAAAGACTACGCACGGATCATCAGTTACTTTTGTCAGGTCATTGATATATATAAAAAAGGGTGGGCCTAAAATATTGCCCTGTGGAACGCCTTTGCAATTGTGACCTAATTTGAATTTGGATGTCAGTTCACCTTTTTGGTTTGGCTTATCCAAAGTAATCTCTACAATGTTCACCATCACTGTCCACTTTGGAACGTAGTCTCATTTTCATGGCTACAATGCCCGGGTGGCTTTGGCCACAAGAATGCGCCAATGGATAGCCATGCGTCCAATTTAATGGATAGCCAATGCGTCCAATTTAATAGATAGCCAACGAGTCCAATTTAATGGATAGCCAACGCGTCCAATTTAATGGATAGCCAATTCGTCCAATTTAATGGATAGCCAATTCGTCCAATTTAATGGATATACAATTCGCCCAACTATTGTTCTATATTTCATTCCTGACTAACTTTAGCTCTGAATCTCCCTCACAGGCTTGCCTTTATTCACGCAAAGTAATTGCTACAGGATGATATTGATCAACTACCAAATATAAATAATTATCATCATCAAAAGCTTGTGTTTGTGTATCGTGCCAATAAGAGATGATATCCGTATCTTTGCCTAGTTTTAGTCTTAAAAGTTCGCGCAAGGATTCGGTGTATGTAGCTGAATAAGGGATCCATTTTCCTACATAATTTACTAGCCCTAAGAAGCTTTGTACCTCCCAATTACTGTTGGCACTCGCAACGATTCTATCAGTATCGGGTCATTTAGTTCCCTTCAAAATGGTTGAACAGGGCTGCCGTCATGTTCATGAACGGGCGCTGCAGTCGACTATTAGCCGCCACGGTTTTGTTTAAATTAATTCGTTCATTCATCTATTAAACTCTTGTTTTTGCTTTTACTCTGGACGCTCTTAATGTGCTCGTTTTTTGTACATCGTTCTCACATGTATGCATAATCTCAACATGAATGATATATCCATGATTTTGTAAAAATATTATGATTTAAAAGAGCGTTCACGGAGCCCTCTGCCCATTCTTCTCCACAGAGATCTGCGCTTTGGAATGGCAACTACAGTATTTAATTTTTTCACAAGCTACTATGTCTCGTGATTGGGACTGTAGCACAATCCTTTTTATTTTTATGACATTCAATATGCCTGTAAAGGTCTAATCGTAATAAATGCTTTGAGTTTGACCTCTGCCTAACCCTCCAGAGACTACACGCGTGATTTTATGTCAACTAAAACAGTTTATTGACTAGACAATCAGCCATCTTACTTTACTTTGATAAAAACATAGCCTTCGCTTAGCAATTACCGACGCCATGTTTTCAAAGGAAAATACAATAAACAAAGTACATTTTTAAATTCCCACGACGTTCACATGCCTAGCGCGTTATTTAAAACGTTAATTCAGTCATTAATTTTCCTTTTTTCTAATGCATGAAAGTTTTAAAATGAATAACGTTAAATTTGTGTATAATTCAGTTTGAATAATCCAGAGCTTTTATTTTAAAGGGTTTTTTATTAAGCGCGTTTTGATTCGTTTAGCAGAACATTGTTATCTTTTAAAACCCGTAAGACATTTTTCCCTAATGATAGCTCGATTGGCTCTCATATCATAATATGTACACAGATGCGAACATCGCAATCCGGTTTTTTTTTTTTTTTTTTTTATTTTTTTTTCTTTCTTTCTTTTGGGGGTTTACTTTCTGCAGGGTTGAACCACCCATATGTAAGAGCACTGCGCTTTTTTTTTTTTTTTTGACGTTGCTACGTTAGTAGCGATCAAGTACAACTCAGGCGCACGCTCGAGTCTAGTGGCGGTAGGTGTATTTCGACGGTTCCTACGTACATAGGTATTTTATTTTTTCCACTTTTTGGAAAGACTTATAGATGACCATTTATACGACACTTATTCGTTGTATTTATAATACTTGTTATACGTCTTATACAATTTCTAAAACAAGGTAAATAAGTTAAATAAAAATCGTATGTATTAATTATTTCAACTAATAAGTAATTATTTTGTCACAAGTCTGCTACCATAAATAAAATAACATAGCGAGGAAAACTGTTCCACCGTAATACAGTTTATACTAGTACGGGGAACAGAGTGAATCAGTTCTGTGTTAACAACCATCTATAATGAGTACCGACAAAAAGTGTCTACTACCTCTACTGCTTATTTGTAAGTTGAATTGTGCAAGGTTGTTATTTTGCTTTATTGAATAAAAACAAGTTTTTTTCAGCATGTAGGCATAGATAATTTATAATCTAAAGCCGATGATACAATAAAAAAATGCCATTTTCGACATGTCCGAAAGCACGCAGGGACCGTCGACTTTGTTTTTTTTTTTTTTTTTTTTTTTTAACGAGATTTTATTTTCTCGACGGAATTACTTCCATTATAGGTACCGTTCCGATTTTCATCGAACTTCCCTTGATCTTATTTCGCAAGATCATTTAGGTACTGTTTGGTTACCCAAACTACCTCTTGAAGGAATTATTTCCTTTATAGGTACCGTTCCGATTTTCATCGAACTTCCCTTGATCTTATTTTACAAGACCATTTAGGTACTGTTTGGTTACCCAAACTACCTCTCTAAGGAATTACTTCCTTTATAGGTACCGTTCCGATTTTCATCGAACTTCCCTTGATCCTATTTTACAAGACCATTTAGGTACTGTTTGGTTATCCAAACTACCTCTCTAAGGAATTACTTCCTTTATAGGTACCGTTCCGATTTTCATCGAACTTCCCTTGATCTTATTTTACAAGACCATTTAGGTACTGTTTGGTTACCCAAACTACCTCTAATAGCCACGTTTTTGTTGACAGAACAGAAGTAAAATAACATAATAAACTACAGTGAGTTATTTAATATCAATTACACTCACACTTATCAAGTTATTGTAACTATATTATTATATTGTTGTGTATGTAAAAATTATATAAAAGAAAAACATATTTAGGGTTATACTGTATACAGGTAAGTAAGCCATAAGTTCTCATAAAGTTTGTCTAATGAATAAGATTTTATAATATAATACCCGGTGACCTGTAATACAGGTGTTTCACTACCCACCACAGGCACCCGTGATTCACAAATATGTATTAACTTGTTTAAGCCAATAAATAATTTATTATTATTCATAATATTTATGAAATCGTGTATTGTAACAATAGCTACTTCGAAAACACTGACATTCAAATTATTAATTATCACCTTTGATAGTTTTGTTCTGTCAACGACTTTCATTTGTGGTATATTTTGATGTACAGGTACTTCGATTAGTCAATAACGACTATTTAGGTACCAACCAAGTAACCAAATCAGATTTATCTTGAAATATTCCTTTTGTGATCTCAAAGCACACAAATTACGTAAATTAATTAGAATGCTGGTTTCTAAAATAATAGCATACGTAATCTAAATAAGCCAATCGTTTTAATTATTGTGTCATAACCAAAATTATATTTAAATTCGTTATTTTATTTCAATAATTACGTAACAATTTAATAATTACGTAACAATTTAATAATTACGTACCCAGATTTAATAAAAGTAAGTAATTAATTCATTTTAAAACCCAGTTATGGGCTACATGGAACATCTCAATGAATAAAACTGATTAGTCACTGATTTACCTCTTTATTCACAATATGTTTTGAATTTTGGTACATACCTTACACTTATGTAATCCTGGCACGGTCGCCACTTGTACAGGTTACACTATTAGGGTGTTAGGTATGTTAAATTAAACAACAGTCTGTCTCCAATGAGCACGTCTTACTAGCACGGCGGACCAGAAGCGAGTGAGCGCTAAGTGCATTAATATGACTGAGCGCGCTCCCACCACCACTCGCCCTACCACTAAGCGTGTCGGTATTTATTATACGCTACAATCACTAAGTAAAGTTACAGTCCTCAAGTGACGTTGAAGAGGCCACTTGTCTCTGAGCCGATAACGGCCACTCTGTGTTCGGTGTCGGTACTCTGTGCCCGATGCCATACACTTGACACTTGACTATTAATCTGTGTGCGATAGCGTAATTAATTTGGCACCTCCTGATAAATGTTGGAACTGGAAGAATGGTGCGGTATCTGTTTTTGATATTTAGGCGGATTCCGTGTGATTGATGGCATTGAGTTGGTATTATGAAATATTTGTGAAGGTTTTTTTGTTTTAGAACTATGTTTAAAAGTAAACTGGCAGATTTCGAACTAATTTGTTGAATAATTAGAATTGAAATTGGTTTTATTGAGTGGTTAAAAATCATATTAATTGCTCATAAAACGCAAAAAAATATATTTAACAACATGCTGTTTTGATATAAATGTTCATTTTTGATATACCTAGAAAGCACTAGTTTAAATAATAGGGGCCTACTTGCTTAAAAATATTTTCTGCGTATCTCAAACCAAAGACTTCAGGGGCAGATTTGTATTAAAAAATCATGTCAGTCAATAAAAATTAAAATGAGCATAAAATTATTAAAAAAAAAATACGTTTACAGAGAATCAGGAATCCTTACAAGTTTGCCAGCATTAAATATCAACCATAACATAATTCCGCAGGTGTACCATGTTAAGTCAGGTTCTATATGACGTCACAACGCCGGTGCTTCGCTAACGCGATTATAACTGTACCGAACTAAAGCTCTTACAACCATGATGTTACGCCGGCGGCTTTTAGTCTACACCCTTTATATGAACGATGTTTTAGCCCGGCAAAATTTAAGTGCTCTCAAATTGTAGTGTTTGATATTTTAACGGTAAAAGTGAAAATTGATACATCGATTTTTAAAGAGGTTATGGATTGCGTGTATGTATGATTGATTGTAGAGTTGTAGTTTTATTTTTAGCTAGCTTCTTACTTTGGGCTAACGCTAACTTTAGCCTGCGTGATGATCGAAAAAAAATATCTTTCTCTCCCTTTTTCTCACTTTAAAAACTACCAACTTAGGTCCCAACTATCTCTGTACCAAAATTCATCAAAATGTGTTTAGCCATTTAGGCGTGAAGACGTAACAAACAAATAAACAAACTCACTTTTGCTTTTATGATTTTGGTAAGGATTAATAACGTATATTGCTGTAAATTGAGTGCAAACAATTATACTTCATCGGTTTTCAAAGATTTATCCTTTTTGTAGAGTGCTTGAAACATACTATAATGTCTCAGAAAAGTTTTTTTTTTAGCAAAGAAAATAGAAACTCTAACATTGACTATCAGCAAGTACTTACATGAACTAAAATTCTTTGAGCAAATATCCACACGAACTGAATAACAAATTACTCAGCGCTGTGTTTAAACATTTAAGCACTCCAAAATTCAGCACCCTTCAAATATGGCCGCTTCCAAAATTGATGTACGTTGAGTCGTCGAGCAAACTCAGCCGCACGTCAAAACAAAAGGCGGTATTAACCCTGTTAACGTCTGCGGGCACCGGGTCGGAATGACCCGCGTCGAAATGACCCGGGCCTGTGTGATAACACGGCTCCGGATAATGGCTCCAAAGGTGAATTTAGGACCAAATGATGATATGAGAGGGTTGACGGATAGAATAAAGAGATAATGCGATGTGGTGAGGTTGGTTTTGAGGAAATGGGTTTATTACGAGTATGTTCGGACAAGGTTTGGACCTGCGGTAAAGTTATCTTATCGCTGTGGCAGATAATGGAATTAAATATCGTAGTGGCTGTCTCCTTGGTTTAGTAGTCGCATGCGCAACTGCTAAACATGAGCTCCTAGTTGCGATTCTCGGGTCAGTCAAAGTGTTATTGAGTATTTTCACCAGGAATCATAAATATAATAATAAATAAATATCTTGGGACAACTCACACACGCCTATCTGATCCCAAGCTAAGCAGAGCTTGTGTTATGGTAACCAGACAACTGATATACATACTTATATAATTTATAAATACATACATATTATAGATAAATCACACCCAGACACAGAAAAAACAATCATGCTCATCACACAAAGTTTGTCCTGGGTGGGAATCGAACCCACGACCTCCAGCGCAGCAGTCAGGGTCACTAACCACTAGACCAACAGGCTCGTCAAAATCAGTAGCAACGACGAAGTGTTCCATTTGTGTGTTTATTCTATGTATATATAATGTGCTTATATTTCTATTATCTTAGGTTGTGTGTTGCTCTAATAAAAGTGGAACTTACCAAAACATTTGTGGTGTTGGCTAGCTTAGAATAACGTACCATTTAGGAGCAACATTGACTTTGAATTTTCAACAAAATTACACATAGAACTTCTTGCCTAGATAACTTGTTGTGTTTACTACTTCTTAGGAGTAAAATTATTCGTAACGGTAGCAAGCCGTGAGACCGTTCAATAACAGTATATTACCATAGGTAATGCCCAGCTATTATCCGGTTACCGGCAACTATTAATACGAATGACAGGTTGTCCGGGAAGTTTCTACTCATTGACGCACAGGCTTCCACTTTCATCAGGAAGCTTTAACAAGTAACAAAATCACTGATATACATCGCCACTTAATAGGGAAAGTAAGATGTAATTATAGAACAAATGACGTAATGTATGAGATGCTGCATCTTGTCCCGGATAGTCGTTAATCATGCTGTTTGCGTAACTTTAATGTATGCAAGCTTTGTGTACTTTAATTACAGCTAGATCATTAGTTATACCAGGTTTTGTTACGGCGGAAGAAGATACTATGAAATATGCGACAGTGTCGTCTGTTTTAAAAAAGAACACAACAGACTTTTTGAAAAAGGAATGGAAAGCTGTCATTGTTCATTAATGTTTTCTCCAAAAAGTCCCGTAGCATTGTTAGGGTTGCCCTCACTAATTCAAGTAACACGACCTCCTTTATCTGCCAAATTGTTTTTTTTTTAACTGATAAAGCGAATAATTAAGTTAAAGTCAGACCTCGTCAGTGCTTCTTAATCCGCAGGCTTAGCGGCAAGGAGGGACGATCAAAGGAAAGCAAAATGGAACATCCCTGCTTTGGTTAATATGTAATGAGAGTCTCGTTTAAATCTCCGTGTTTACATTAATTTAGTGAATATAAATGTTCTTTGAAAGCCCGCTTTAGAAGTTTGCCTGTGTTTATTTTGGAGGCTTGCAAAGTTGCAACTTAAGGATTGTTTGTGAAATTAAAAGTTGATTAAATTACTTTTTAAGTCCATTTTTGACAAAACACTTTGTATATTTTTAACGTACGTTTTCTACTTTACCAATTGAAAGGTTTTCAAAGTCAAACATAATAATAATAAATTGTCCTCATGATAGTTGCAACGTTTGTAGAAGAGCCATTAAATTAAATTCCAACGCGTGTCCACGTCGCAATATTAAATAATGTTCAACGTGAAAGTTTTGCAAAGCATTTACTTTAAAGTTTAGAATGAGAAACATCTGATGGATACGAAATATTGTAAATCCAAACGTCCATCTTTATAAGAATCCATGAGACTATCTTAGCGTCAGTCCAAGTCTGGATACATGACCGTCTATTGGCCCAGCCAGACTAACATTTCCTTCCTAAACGTGGATTTCACTAATGAAACTGATCGCGATCAGGATATCGCGGCGTTCAAAACCAGTCAGAGTCAACGTTAAAAAGTTGTCGTAAACGTTAAGGGTCTTAAGTGTTTCCACTTCACCAATATTAATTTTTTTTTTTGGGAATCAAATAGACCTCAAAAATTCATCGAAAACAATACTGATCTATTACTACTCCAATGGTGCAACAACACATCATCAACAATGTCAAGTGTACAATTATTGCGGGTATTTGGCATCGGTCGGGTAACAAGCTGGCAGTTGGCACGTCGCAACACCTTCGTATGCCATTGCCAATGCCAGGAGTGTCAAAACGTCTCACAGCTTTAGTAAAATCAACTGCACGTCACTTGAACTACGACAACCGCCTTTGCTGCTACCACATAAACGCGTTTGCAATGACAAATTGGTACAAGGACGTGCAGTTGATAGTACATTACTGAAATGTTATGTCGTAGTTTGAACTAATCTTTGGATGTACTGTAATATTAGTTGATGTTATTGGGCCTAGGCGTTGGTGTGCCAGAGAATATAACTCGGCTGTGAATTAATTTGATGAATGCGGCTTGTAAGGTCACAGAAGGAGGTTTTCTGATCACTAAGATCTCACTGTCTTAATATTGGCTCCAGAGTTTTCTTTAGCTAGAAATGATAATGATTAAATTTCCATAATCTCAAAAAAAAAAGTTATTAATGGGTAAAATATAGAGTTAACATAAAAATAATGAAAGTTAATGATATAATAAATATAATGAAAAAATGCTGAAATTAATTTATTTGAAAATGTTTAACCACGTTGTAAGACTAAATTTGTTAAGCACTCTTTTGAAGTAAAGCACACAGACTTAAAAAAGCAGGAAAATGCAATGATCGCATTCGTTACACACAATTGAACGTCTTCAAAGTACAATAGACTGGAGAGAGAGAAGGGACCAGGCTTTCAATAATGATGAAAATATCTTGTTCAATGTTTATTCATAGATATAGAAAAGTAAAGTAAAAATATTTAAAGAAACTAACAAGAAAATCATCACAGTCTACTTGCTTGACAGTACAAAAGTACAGCTAAAGCACAAAATATCATAACAGTTCATAATAAAACACTACACAAACGGTACTAACGGGTGTTACAATAATCTATGAAGGAAGTGTAACAGTTTTCATATTATATGTATGTAGAGTCTTTTGTACGACCGTTACGACGTGTATGTGGTGGCTGAACGTTACTGAGCTTGCTGAGCGTAGCCCCGACGACTTGATTACAGCTATTTGTTTGCCACGCCTTTAGAACCGCTACGTTGAGAGCGGGCGTCATGTTTGCCGCTCCATATATCATGGGGAGATTGTTTTTTGAATTTAAAGTTGGAGGAAAATGATGTTTTGGGTAAATGAAAAAGGGTTTATCGTATAGCCTGTCGAGTTATCTTGAAATAAATATATTTTTACTGTGAACAGGGTTTAGCGACAGGGGAGGATGATTTTGCTATTTATAATAATCTGACAAACATGAATAGGTATGTTATACCCAAAGAATATAAAAGTAAACCAGAAAGAAGGATCATAGAAATTAATGTAAATAAACCACAGTTATGAAATCGTATTCAACAGAAACAGGCAAAGACTAATGAATAAAGTTGCTTATTTAGAAAATATTTCAGCGGAAAAAATATGTTAAAATAGCAATAAATTAATGAATGAGAATAAAAACATATTCCCAGACAAACAAGACAAAGCAGATACAAAAATAAATATTACTCCATATGATATAAGACCCTCTTACGTAGAGCTTAACTATGTTGAAGAATAACGGAAATAATTGGGTGTTCTCGGAAAGACTCAGACATGCTTTAATAGTCCTGTTTGCTTTCTATTTCATTATTGTGTCTCCGTCTCATAATAATAATATCTCTTTGTAATTCTGTTTCGTAATTGAGACGTGGGTAGTTGTATTATGATTATTTATATGAGCAGTTGTGGTTAGATTTAATTAACTTTCTGTTCACAAAATTGATTATGGATGAGATGGAAGTACTGTTGATATAGTTTGAACAGCTATGGAAATAGTTCCGTATTATTTAAAAGTGTAATTTTTGGGATCTATGCCAGATTTGAAAAGAATTTTAAAATCAACATCATGTTTAACATCATCGTCTTTTATTATTATCTAATGATTTCCAAGTATTTTGAATACATGTACATTAACACAAAAAAACTTCATCATAGGCGCGGGCAACAAATTTGCTCCATAATATAAAATGTAAAAAGATAGAACTATACTTTAGTTACGACGAAATCCTTCCTTGAAAACTTCGCTTTCTTGCCTAGACTAAGACCGAGAGCTTCCTCGGCAAAATCTGTACTGCTGTCATTGCAAACAAATTCCACTCTTACTGTTATAAAAATAGAGTTCTCAAATGCTACTGTAGTAAAATTGTTATGACCAAATGTTTTAGAATTGGTCTGGGATACGCTTGAAGCATTTACGGTGCATTTTATTGATGCAATAAGTACTTGACGACTCGGTACTGCATCTTCATCGTCTACGTTTTTACTAAATGAAATTGAAGTTGTGATTTAACATTTTCACTTGCTTTTATTTTATTGGAAAAGTACTTGTGAATAGGTTTTAAGGAAAAATCTCTAGTTGGAAGGTTTTAAGAAATAAAGCCTCTTAGGTAAAATTTTTGTGTATATATTTTCTCATTTGTGTGACTTGTAAAGGTACGCTTGATAATCAAATTAAAAGTATTTCACATTACAATAATTATGCTCTTAAAATATAAATAATGAAATCCACTAGGGACATCTTTACCAACTTTATATTGTTGGTATGCTCTAAGATTTTATTTTGAATTTTAATATAAAACTTATAACCGAAAACTTCAACTAATACAAGCAAGTCGGGAAATATGAAATTATTTGAAGAAAATTCTAAAAGCACTGGAAGCCCATTCACTTTATTAAAAATTTCTTCTAAACCAAACTGTGGAGCTCTTCGGTCCACTACATTTTACATACGTTGAATGTACGTCGCGTCCGTATTATGTTAAGTATATTTTGCCTTTATAGGTATTATGTTTGTGGGTTATATTTTAATGTAGGAATTATCTGTTTCTTTAATTGAGGTTGTATTTTATTTTGACGCACTTTCATTGGGAATATATTTTTTGTCTTTTAAATACGGGCAGAAATAAGGCATGGATATGCATTTGCTTACGCAGGACCAAAAACTTTTTAGAAGAACCAAAAGCTGTCAAACTATCGCTATATAAGAAAACAGATGCAAAACGATGGAAAAAAGTAATTAGGAAGCTTCTTAAAAAACGAATTTCTTTCTAAAATTCTAATTTCAAATTATTTATTATAACGGTCATTGAAATTCGGCGCGCATTGCGCTTTATCGCTCGCTATTTATAAGGTTTATGCATTAGGTAGCACGTGATGCCGGCATCGTTTAATTAAAAACAAGCCCAATGCGGTTTTGGCTGCGGGTTCCGTATTATATACTATTTAATGCATGTTGTACTTTCATTAGTCAAGTGATTTTAGTGAATGATATCTGACAGGTAATGTGATGCTGAGGCTCTAATGGCAAATAACGTTTAGTGTGCTCAACTGATGAGAAGTAAGATTTGCACAGCTTATTTCTCACGGACAATTATTTACTTGAATAGTTTATTAAATAACTAACCCTTATATTATTCCTTCCTCTTGGATCACTCTATCTATAGCTGAAAATTGCATTTAAATCCGTTGCGTAGTTTAAAAGATCTAAGCAAACAGACTGCGGATGCGACTTCATTCTTTACTATGTAAAAGAAGTAGGATGAAAAGCTTGATACTGATCACATTGTTTTCAATTTGAATCACTCCTGTCAACATCCTAAGTAGGGTGAGAACATTTTACAAAGCCACTTGAAATTAAAAACATTAAGTTTTAAAAACAACACGTCACTCATAAATAAAAATATTCCAAAAAAACGTGCGTGTACTAAGCAAATATTCCCATTTCGTACGCATCCTGGGAACGTATAGAAATCTAGATTAGATAGTTAACATCTGCGCACTGTGTCATAGGACTATTAGGAAGCTAAAATAGTTAGCCACATTCGGGGAACACATGTTACAACACTGGTTTCTATTGGGAATATTCCAGACGTTGTGATGTGGATATTCTAGTTCATTAGGTAAAGGGTTTAGTTTAAACAATTACTACTTAGTATGTGTGAGTTAATAATGAAAGTATTTTTAGAAAATTTGGTTTTCTAGATTATTTTTACGCCCATAATAAACCATCCAACCAATAAATCAGATAATAAATAAAAATACCCTTTTTATCTAAATTAAACCGTATTAAACCGTACGCAACATACGGTATACTTACAGACTCCAAGCTCCATTATAAAGAGAATATTTCTCCAGCGCCACAGGGAATAGCCACCGGTAAAATTTAGTGACGTCACATAAATCATATCATACCTGAATTTACCGCAGACATGGTCAAAGGCGGGATAGAAACTGTACAAGTACCTTTAATAGCCAGTTAAGTGTTTTATGTAGCGAAAGGTACCGTTCACAGGAATTTTAGAGAAATGTTTAAATTTAGATTTATAGTAAACTAGCTTTTGCCATCGGCTTCGCTCGCGTTAAATTCGGGGTAACACAGTTCCCCTTTCCTGATTTACAGGTACCTGCTACCTGTAGTATTTGCCCTTGTTCCTTATTTATTGTAATAGCAATGCTAAGTTTTCCCCATTTCTTCCTCATATCTCAATCTTTTTTTAAAAAATAGCCTATGTCGGTCTACAGGGTCCCAACTATCTCTGTAGGTACCAAAATTCATCAAAATCGGTTTAGCCATTAAGGCTTGAAGACGTAACAAACAAACAAACTCACTTTCGCTTTTATAATATTAGTAAGGATACTCCTATTGTTAAACCAGATTCTAGTACCAGTACATTAAAGAAATACTGCCGTAAGAGGTGTTGGTACAGGTCAAGTACCTATAGGTAGTTAAGCAGTTTGTGTTAATGGTGGTGCCGCTTATTTATTTTCAACAGTGTTAGCACCGTTAGGAGAGCGGATATATTTAGCTATATCTAATGGGCATTAAGCGGGTGTTAAGATTAAATTTACGAAACGATCTCTAATGGTATCATGAATCGGACTGAAAAGCCGATAATTGACTATGGACTGTGTTACTGACAAGCGGACGGTTGGATTACGGATGACTGATTTGCTATGAAACTATTTTCTCTTTCTTAATGTAAAGTTTATAAGATTTATCAAAACGTTCAATAAAAAAAAAACAAATATGGATATTAATTTTGGATACAGATGGAGAGAGATTGATAGAGGAAATCCAAAGAATAGATAAAGGAGTAAACGATGCCGTGTTCAAAACTTGTTACGCCAACAAGTAGAATTGGACAAGGGCAGAAATATGATGAGAAGATGACCATTCACTTGCAGGCAAAGCAAAAAATAAACCCCTGATTCTACAAATATGAAACTGCGAAAGAGAATTACGAAAGCGAACACTAAGGTATTATTTTCAAAAAATCGTCATATTAAATATTACTTTGTAAGAAGGTTCGTGGTTTTGACAATACAACTTAGGCTGTTTTTCACCTATAAATGACTAGCTGGCGCCCGCGGCTTTGCCCGCGTGATATCGAAAAAAAAGTGTCCTATGTGTTATTCCAGGCCATAATCTACCTCTGTACCAAATTTACGTGTAATAGTAACAAACATCCATACATCTATCCATCCTCACAAACATTCGCATTTATAATATTATAGTAGTATAAGTATATAAGTAAGAAGTAAAATGATTAAGTAAAGACGATGTTAGGAGACATCATAAATTCAACTGAAGAACAACCTGATGTTTCCGTTGATTTGAAATCTTACTCACATGTTTCTGTTAAATTGCCAGTCGCAGTCGCAACATCAAAGTCAACGCTTCCTGACTAAAGACATAAGTTTTATGTTGATTGCTAGAAGAAAATTTGTACAGATAAATTAACTTGGAAATAAACTTTAAACGAGTTGGTTTTGTGAATTATTGTTCTGATCCAACTGTTGACGCCTTGCATGTGTGCGAGCAACATTATGCACACACACACACATACGGCACGGCGCGGAGGCGACGCGCAGCATGGCAGCAGAGAAAAGGAAGACAATGGCGTGTGCGGGGTAGCAGAGCGGCGCGGGGAAGCAACGCGGTGCGGTGCGCGACGCTCCCACGCCGCCCGCCAGTCTGCCGACCACACCGGTCATCAGCTCATCATTACGCGTCGTTATTCTTATTGTGAGCGCAATCCATTAGCGCACTGTATCGTACAAAGTTCATTAAATTCATTTATTCTGTATGCTCTTGTCTCATTAAAGAGCCCAACGAGTTCACCCCTTCGCTGCCAGCCTTCAATCAGTTTTACATTTTGGTCCAGACGAGCCGGATTACGGGCGACGCGACGCGACAAGAACAAAGAAACTGCGCACGAGGCGGCCATTAGTGGACTACGCAAGCATGACACGTGGAGTCGTGCAAAATATCATTAAATAGGAAGACAAATAGATCATGGATGGAACTCGAAGATTATAGTGCCAACCTTTAGTGCAACGAGTGCAATCCATCCTCATTTCATATAAATTTCCTACCTAACGTGGGCCCACGCCACGTGCTCGTCCTTTATTCTAAATTTCTAGTACGAGTACTTGACTCGTTTCTTTAAAAATCCCATTGTCAGGCCTTTAGTAACGTGGAACGCCCCTGATATTTATTGTGTTCATTAACATTAACTCATATTTGTTTTTTTTTTCGTGTTCACAGCTGCTTAATTGTGAGGTCGTGATCGCTGTTGCTTTCTGCCGCTAGGCAACTTGGGCAGTTGGGCTGGCCACGTGGCATGTTTGCGAGCCGCGGGTCCCTTGCTAACGAATTGCACTGCTTGCCTGCTTCCTTGCAAATTAAATTTAAGTATAACCTTGCACTACCTTAAAGATTTCCGAAGCTAATTTTAAACTTTAATTTCATTGAGTGATCGTTATCATGGATTACAAGTCATTACTAAAAAAACGTGCAACATATAAAGCTAAATTAACTCAATTTAAATCATATTTAGAAGTAATAACAAGTTGTGATGCTTTAAGTACCTTACAGATTACTGAATTAAAAATAAGGTTAACAAAAATAGAGGAGTTATATCCTGATTATGATAATATACAAAGTGATATAGAAAATGTATCTGAAATTCCAGAGGACCAGTACAAGGAACGTGAAACCTACGAGAACCAGTACTATGCTGCGATTGCTGTTGCCCAGGAGCTGTTGAGTAAGCAGGAGGCCTCTGCGGGCACTGGATCAGTGACAGGTGCTAGTACTGTTTCTGGAAATAAAGGTGGGATAAAACTTAAACTTCCTACAATTCACTTACCTACCTTTTCGGGTCAATATCACAACTGGCTTGAGTTCCATGACACATATATCTCATTAATACATTTAAATGACACTATTCCAAGAATTAGTAAATTTCATTATTTGCGAGCTGCTTTAAAAGATAGCGCTGCCTTAATAATAAGTTCTCTTGACTTCTCCGATGAGAATTATGATGTTGCATGGCAGTTACTATGTGACCGCTACAATAATAGACGGCTTCTAGTTTACAATCATGTTCAAGCTATCCTTAATATTGAACATGGATCACAAGAATCATTTAAGGTTCTGCGTAACATCATTGATACAGTCAATCGTAACATTAGAGCTTTGAAAACACTTAAGCTGCCCACAGATGGTTGGGATGTGCTCATTATACACATAGTCTCAAGTAAATTGGATTCAGTGACAAGTAGGGAATGGGAAACTTACCGTAATGCATTAGATGACTTGGCCACACTTGATGATTTTAACAAATTTCTCAAGAATAGAGCAGATTTATTAGAAACTATTGCGGAGGTTCACAACAATAGTGCAAAGGGAAAACATAGTGGTAGTACACACAAACAAGGTGAAAGTACACATAAGCAAAAGACCTTTTCTGTCAACTCAGAGTCTTCAACAAATAACAGATCACATAGTTGTCCATTATGTAAGGGTAACCATGCCATATATCAGTGCTCTAGTTTTAAGTCTTTTTCCATCGAAGACCGCATTCAGAAGGCAAGATCTCTTAACCTGTGCCTTAACTGCTTACGTAGTGGTCATAAATCATTTAAGTGTAGGATGGGTGGCTGCAGCCACTGTCACAAACGACACAACACCATGTTACATTTGAATGGGCCATCCAGTACACAGGATACAAACAGTGGTAGTACTGATACTCAATCTACTTCTACACAACCTACTCCCAATACTAGTAGAGTAGCGCTCTGCACAGCACAGTTAAACACACAGCTGTCAACAACATCACAAGATAATGTAGTTTTGTCAGCCACTCATAATACTCAGTGTGTCATATTGCTGTCAACGGCTACCATTAATGTTATTGATCACAGTGGTCACAAACATAGAGTACGTGCATTATTAGACAATGGTAGCACATCAAGCTTCATTACAAAGAGCCTATGTGACAAACTGAAATTACCAACTCATTCAACCTCGACATTAGTTGAAGGGTTAAATTGTCAATCTAGTTACATACTTAAAAGTTGTGATGTCATTATATCATCACTTATCAATTCTTATTCTGAGAGTATACATTGTTTGGTGGTCCCACACATTACACAAGCGCTACCTAGCAGACAAGTCAACCATAAAGGGCTAGATATACCCCCAAATATTACATTAGCGGATCCGTTATTCCACACACCGTCTCAAGTAGATATGCTACTTGGAGCGGACTTATTTTGGAGTGTATTGTTGAACAACAACATTTCTTTAGGTAAAAATAAGCCCACATTAAGTGAAACTAAGTTTGGATGGTTGATATCTGGGCCCACACGCTCATTACAACATAGCACAGATACAGTCCACTGCAATCATTTAAGTACACATTATGATGATCAACTTCAGGATCAATTAACTAAATTCTTTGAACTTGAAACGGTCACAGCGCACAAACCTGTGTCCAAAGAAGAACAGGAATGTGAAAGTAATTTCATACAAACTACTACTCGGGAAAATGATGGTCGATTCGTTGTAACAATTCCTTTAAAAGAATCACCTCAACATTTGGGTATTTCATATGAACAAGCCCTATCTAGGTTCATATCGTTAGAACGTAGATTCAAGCGTGACCCTTTATTCAAAGGGCAATATACTGAATTCATTAGGGAATATATATCATTAGGTCACATGACAGAAAACACAACTCCAGATAAGGATAAATACACATACATTATGCCACATCATGGAGTATTGCGGGAAACAAGTTTATCAACTAAATTAAGAGTTGTTTTTGATGCATCTGCAGCAACGTCGTCTGGGTTATCTTTTAACAATATTCAAATGGTCGGCCCTACAGTACAAAATGACCTTATTAGTTTATTAATTAAATTCCGACAGTTTAAATATGTAGTCACTGCAGATGTTGAAAAAATGTATAGAATGATAAAGGTAATTGAAAGCCAACGTGAGTTACAACAGATACTGTGGCGTTTTGAACCTAATGAACAACTTAAACAGTTCAAACTCAACACTGTCACTTATGGTACTGCATCTGCACCATATCTTGCAACAAGATGTCTCGTTCAGTTAGGAAAGGAGTGCACTAATAAGTCTGTTTCCGATGCTATCATTAACGGATTTTATGTTGATGACTTTATTTATGGGCACAATGATATGACCAAGCTGGTAGACATCTGCAGAGGCGTCATTAACCAACTTGAAAGTGGTCAGCTTTCTTTAAGAAAATGGAATTCAAATAACTCACACATTATACAACAACTTGTAGGTGAAAATAGCAAAGATGAATTACTTAATTTAAGTAACCATGAGTATTCAAAAACATTAGGGTTACTTTGGGGGTGTAAAGAAGATGTGTTGTTATTTTCAGCAAACATTAAGCCACATGAACACATCACAAAACGCACAATCTTATCTACCATGGCTCAAATATTTGATCCACTTGGACTCATTAACCCTTGCATATTACAAGCTAAAATTATTCTACAAAAATTATGGTCATTAAAAATAAAATGGGATGAAAGGGTGCCAAGTGAGATTCAAGCTGCATGGTGTAACTTTATTAACTCATTTGGTGACATTAGAAAATTAAGAATACCAAGGCATGTCACCTGTGACTATCCTGTCATTTGTGAGCTGCATGCCTTTAGTGATGCATCCACACAGGCTTATAGTGCTTGTATTTATCTGCGGTCTGTGTCAAAAAATAATGAAGTAACAGTGAAGTTGTTGGCTGCAAAGAGTCGTGTAGCTCCAATGAAGCCAATGACAGTGCCACGGTTAGAATTAAGTGGAGCTCTAGTGGCAGCTCGTTTAGCTGATAAGGTAAAATCTTCGTTAATAGGAGTTCACAGTTGCACTTACTGGTGTGATTCGACCATTGTGCTAGCTTGGATTAATACTCCCAAGACCAATTTATTAAAACCATTTGTTTATAACAGAATTCATGAACTTAAGTCTCTTACAGAACCAGGCATTTGGCGTTATGTACCCACAAAGTCGAACCCTGCTGATATAGGGTCGCGCGGCGCAGATGCACGCTATCTAGAATCTAATAGCTTGTGGTGGTCGGGACCAGCATTTCTAACAGAATCAGAGTCTAACTGGCCGGCCCTACTTACAAACATTAAGGAAGATGACTTGCCAGAATTTAAGGTACAAAGTCATTTAAATGTCTCAAATCAACCATCATTCGAATTCGTGAGCAAATATTCAGATTTTAGTAAGCTACAGCGCATTACAGCTTATATATTGAGATTTATACATAATTGTCGTTATTCACAAAACAAATGTATAGGATTTTTAACTTTACAAGAACTTAATAAGTCTTTGATTACATTATGTACACTATCACAACAAGAATCATTTCATCAGGAGTGTACATTATTGAAAAATAAAAAACAATTGCCATTAAAAAATAAATTAACTAATTTGAATCCATTTTTACATTCTGATGGTCTCATCAGAGTTGGTGGTAGGCTCTCTAACTCACATTATAGGTATGATACCAAACACCCCATATTGTTACACGCATCTAATCACATTACAGTACTTATTTTTAGACATTATCACAAATTACTCATGCATGCTGGTCCACAGTTACTGCTGTCAAACATTCGCCATAAATTTTGGGCATTAAATGGTAGAAACCTTTCTAGAAAAACAGTACATAACTGTGTCACATGTTGTCGTTTTTCAGGCAGAATCATACAGCCAATAATGGGCAATCTTCCTGAGCATCGCCTACATGCTGACTATCCATTTGTAAACACAGCAGTTGATTATGCAGGACCAGTGATGATTTTGAACCGAAAGGGTAGAGGTAGTAATTTAATTAAAGCATATATTTGCATTTTTGTGTGCTTGGCTGTTAGAGCAGTACACATAGAGCTTGTGACAGATCTCAGCTCCGAAACCTTTATTTCTGCTTTAAACAGATTTATTGCCCGCAGAGGAAAACCTGTCAACATCTTCTCGGACAATGGTACATGTTTCGTAGGAGCATGTAATGACCTGGCTAGGTTTTTAAAATTAAATTCAAATTATTTAAGTTCACATGCTGCAAGTTTATCAATAAACTTTAAATTCTCTCCAGCCTACAGCCCGCACTTTAATGGTTTAGCTGAGGGTGCTGTGAAATCAGTAAAGCATCATTTGAAGCGTATACTAGCTCTTGCAAACCTCACTTATGAGGAAATGAACACAGTACTTACGCAGATAGAGGCTATCCTGAACTCAAGGCCTCTAACTCCTTTATCTCATGATCCTTCAGACCTAGTAGCCCTCACACCGTCACATTTTCTTCTTGGACGAACATTAACTGTATTACCCTCTCCTCAGGCACAAGACACTACAAGGTTGAGCACTTTCTCACGTTATATGAGAACTCAACAGTTGAAGACCCATTTTTGGAATAGATTTTACAAAGAATACATTACAGAGCTGCAAAAAAGACAGAAATGGTGCAGAGGAGGACGAGACCTCCGACTTGGAGAGATGGTGCTAGTCAAGGATGATCGACTACCACCAAACAGATGGCTGCTCGGGCGAGTAACCAGCGTGTATCCAGGCTCCGACGGTGTGACCAGGGTAGCAGACGTGAAGACTACATCGGGCACTCTTCGGCGCGCCTTCAATCGGCTGTGCCCGCTACCAGTTGAAGATCAACCTGATGTGTCGGCAAGCCACAGTCCCTTGCCGAGGGGGGCAACTTGTTGACGCCTTGCATGTGTGCGAGCAACATTATGCACACACACACACATACGGCACGGCGCGGAGGCGACGCGCAGCATGGCAGCAGAGAAAAGGAAGACAATGGCGTGTGCGGGGTAGCAGAGCGGCGCGGGGAAGCAACGCGGTGCGGTGCGCGACGCTCCCACGCCGCCCGCCAGTCTGCCGACCACACCGGTCATCAGCTCATCATTACGCGTCGTTATTCTTATTGTGAGCGCAATCCATTAGCGCACTGTATCGTACAAAGTTCATTAAATTCATTTATTCTGTATGCTCTTGTCTCATTAAAGAGCCCAACGAGTTCACCCCTTCGCTGCCAGCCTTCAATCAGTTTTACACAACTTTAGTAAACTTGTAATTAGCAAATACATTATGTTACGATTGTTACGAATAAATTTAGACAAGTTCATTACCTACAAAATTATTTATTTTTGCATGTTTTGTGTCTAAACAATTGAATATATATATAACCACACTACCTAATTCATTAATTATATTCTGATTTGATTTCCTGAAACTGCATTATTCAGAAAAAAATACCTCACGAATATTTCTCTATATTGATTGCATGTGATAGCCAAACGGAACAATCGACCATTGTCACAACTGGGTCAAATGCGAGATAACGCACGGATTAACGTGGCCCAATTTGATTGATCAAACTGCCTTGCGTCATACAATGTATATTAGCCTTAATTTCTAATTTGTTCATCTATGTGTTTTCATAGCTCAGCTGTTGTAATCTTATGACTAACATTTGCCTTTTGAACTTTACGAATACCAAATACTTATAGCAGTCTCCTATAATAGTATTTCCACATGGTCTGAGTGTTTTGCATAACGCTATTACGTTGTTTACGTTTCTTTGTTCTTAAAAAAATGTTATGTACTTAAATAAAATAAATTTTGTATAGTGTAAGTTGTTTTTTAAAAAAAAAACTTTGCTCACGTTGATCTTCCACTTATTTACTACTGAAATTCATGCACTAATTTATACTTGATAAAAACTCTTAAAAAATTCATGCACTAATTTATACTTGATAAAAACTCTTCAAAATCTCAAAGTAAAACAACAAAATCACACAAATCCGTCCTTCACTCTAAATCGAAGTAACTTACGACCAAAAAAAAAACATGACCTGTAACTTTCGCACTTTTGACCAACAAAACTTTAAGGGTGAAAAACCTTTTCCCAACGAAGATTAATACGTTTCCAAGGCAGATGTCTGAAGACCGAAGGGGTGTCCCCCAAGGCAGCGTCAATGCTTCACACTACATAAAGCGTTCAACGTCACTGCACACCAGTAATGTCTTCGCTTCCTCAATCCTTACCTTTCTTGGATGAAGAGATTCTGATGTGACAAAGGATTTAGAATGGAATTTGAATTTATTCGCTCGTATCTTTCTGAGTTGTGATCTGTTTACTGATTAGCTTTGGACGTGAAAAGTTAAACTGTTCAATTGAAAAGCTTGGAATTGTCTGGCTTTTCGTTTTTGGTTTGAATTTGAGGTAGAATTTTCGAATAAGCATACTTTATTGCATTATAATTCTGTTTAAGTTTGTACTAAAACAGAATTATAGACAAAAAAAGTGGTACGTAAGTGGTGGTGGTAGTAGTGGTGGTAGATCTGGACTGAATGTAGAAGGCGGATGTCATTCTGCTATAGCTTAGGACTCTGCCTATTTTCAGCAGTAACTAGGTTCAGCTGAGTGGATTGTTTAAGGTATTTTACATCTTGGAATCAAACTCTAGGGAAGATGATCTATTTTTTTTTGCAACCGTAAAGGCATTACTGACGAATTTAGTCTCATTATTGGTATTGCTACATACAGTACAGCTAGTTCTGTACCCTGCCATCTTTCTACCATTTATCCATACAAATCGTCGTTCAACTAGAAACACTCCGCCCCACCGTTACTAGGAGAATAGAAAAACACTTTGCAGTCATTTCCTTTTGCGAGATGTACTGTGAGGGGATTCATTATCAACCCCTGACAAATCCCCGGCTTTCTTAGGGGACATGGAGTACGAAACAATCGTGTGGAGGAAATGCTCTCATTATGCTTTTTGTTGAAAATGTGCCTACTGAATGGTGAAATGGCTTTATTTTGCTGCAAACTAGTCTCTCCGCTTTTTTGAAGTATTGGGATCGGTCGATAAAACTGTACAATTATTTATAACAAATAATTGAAGCCATTTGCAATGTTATTGATCTATTCTTAAATGGATTAATAATACGTGATTGATTGTATTTTTTCAAAATACATTCTATTAACGTACTGTACGTTTATTTCAATTCCAAATGTACTGAATATAAAGGAGAGTTGTAAGTATGTATTTATTTGCCATCAAATCAATTAACTAAACCAACCATTCGTCCCTCCTTCAATCCTTCGAATTAGTTCAAGTGTTTTTCTTCCCAATAAGGCGTATCTAAAAGCTTCGTGGCTCATGTTTTCGCAAGACTTAGGGAAAGGGCACATGTGCGGATGTTTTAAGGTGTACTCTAATAGGCTTTGGGTTGAATAGACTGGCTGGATTGTGGATCCAAGTGGTTTTAAGGTACGTTGACTTAATGAAATACACGTTTTACCTTTTCTCAGCTAATGTGCAACGAGCTGAATTTGTTTGATATGGGTCCTCGTAATTTTGAGGGACTTTTGTGTAGATATGTGGTTTCTGTTTTGTGCGATAGAAATGGGGAAGCTATTGGACTATTGTTAGGGACTAAGGACTTGTTTTTCATCAACTTATTAAATAATTAAATATACAATTTTATTTCAGTTTACAATAAAGTAAAGTGCATCCATTTCATCATTATCTCAATAATATCATGTATGATTTAAATACTAACTTCTATAATTGTGTTTTTCCTACATTCGTCTTTTTTTTATTAGTTAAGGATCTGATCTTAATTATACTGCAACCAGCAATCCTGAGGGATCTGATCCTAATTATCGAAGCTGACAGCCATATTGGTTATCGTAATAAGTTGTTATTCATACACAAGGGGATGCTGCCCATCTGATCGCTTAGCCGCCTTTTACGACACCCATGGGAAGTGATTAGATGATATAGGATTTCATTCCGTGTTTCAATTTAGGTTGTGTTTTTTCTGGAAATGACCACCGATTTCTTTTCTCTAATCTTACGGTCATTGGACAATCCCCAGGTGTTTTTTTTTCAAGTCGTCACTTGTCTGGAAATACTTATTTCCTAAAAATATTTTTTTTTCTTTTCTGATCGGAAATGACTTCTCGCTATGAGCGGAGCGGAAAGGGATGTCAGTTCTAAACCTGTACTTAAAGTAATTATACCATTTGCGGTCGTTGTCTCCAAAATTATTAAAAGAATTTTATCACGTTTATAAACCAAACACCTTATAGCACCTAATAGTTGTATGGTGTTTTGCTATTAAATAAATTTTGCATTCGAAATTAAAATAACGAATATATTTAAGTATCTAATTTTATTTTGATAATCACTGACATCGGTGAAGAAAAACATCTTGAGGAGACCTGGACTTAAACTTAAACATAGGTTTGAAATCGCCAACCCGTCTTGAGTAAGAACGGCGAATGTCAATGCTCGAGCCTTTTTCCGTATGAGAAGAGGTTTTTGCTCAGCAGTGGGACAGTAATAGTCAGGTTTTATGTTTATTATTTAAGTATCAAATGTTCTTGGCCCAATTTATCAATATCTAGAACTAGGGGAAGACCCAATGAACCAATAAAAACAAGGTGAGTTCGTCGCCACCAATACGATTTGTTCCGAAAAAGCTAAAATGATTTTTATGACGTCATAAAATAGATGACTATAAACGTGGTTCATTGTATATTGATGTGTTAGGGTTGTCAACCTCGCAATATAATTTATATGATACCAACTCTTGTCCTGATTCTGAATAAGTGTCTGCTGGTTGAAGTTTCTAGAAGTCTGAGAAAAATTTGAAATATTACTTATACCGTTTTGTTGCAATAAGGCTACAATTTGCATTTAGTTACTAAGTACTCTGTCGAAAACATAATGGCTAGATTATTTGTTTAATATGAAGATGCATGTTTATATTCAAGACTAGCTTCTGTTTGGTTTCCCCAACAAAAAAAAAGTAATAAACTAAAATAAAATAAATATGAAACTTTTCATTTATGGAGAAAGAAGATGTCCAGAATTTGTGGTTTCTATTTTCCATTTCAAGCCGACTCAAGCTCACCACGGAAGAATCCAAGGAATTTAGAATGTTCCCACTCGTCCCCTCAACCACAAATGGAGGCTGCAATTTTAATCCTTTCTCTTGGTTCAATCCGTTCCTCTGGTTATTCCACTCAGTCCAAATTTCAATTTAGTTCTCTATATAAATACCTAAAAATGCAATGTTTGTTTGTATTTTAAAGTAACAGCTGCTTACTGAATGCTTATACATGCAAAGAAAAAGCTTTTATAAAAAAATATTTTTGTCTGTTAATTCCAGTAAATCTCCGAAATGGCTGATTCGATATTGACGAGGCTTTTACTGGCAAATAGCTGTTTTTTATGGATTAATTTTTATTGTTATAATTTATGGCGAATAAGGCCACCGACAACAGTTAGAATATTGTAGTTATACTAATTAGGTTCAGTGTGTAGATTAAACAAGATATTAATACCAGACACGAAAGTCAAGCTACAAATGAGTTAATTTCGTTGCATTTCACAGTACCCATTTCACATTCAGTCCAGTTGTGTTGTTTACCCAAATTATGAGCAAACGTCTAGTTCTCCTCATTAATCTATGTGATGAATGGTCAATAGTAGTGTAAATTAAACTTAATATGCCGAAGGTAGCGTCTTCTCCCCGTTATCGCGATCGTATTTTTTGTGGACTTTCCTGGGAAAACCAACAGAAAAAGTGATATAGTTGGAACTTTGACTCACTATATCCCCGTAAATAGAAGGAGTTACGGAGATATTGGGGTTCAACGTTCCTACTTTTTCTCAATTTTTTGTTGTTTAATACAATTTTATAATATCAAAATAATATCTATTAATTTTCTTTAAAAACACCCACGACCCCCGAACTATTCATTCACAATTAATTGAGTTAGGTAATTGAGTTGAGTCTTACTCTAAAACGTGATTTTTGACCCCAAAACCGTTGTCCAGATTTATTTTTTGCGCCGAGTTACTTAATTTTTTATGTAAAAGCTTGGTCGACGGTTTCCGAAAGGGTAGGGTTGATATGTAAGTAATGTCTAGAGAAGTAACGTGAAAAAAGAAGGATTGTATTGCCAAAATAATTTTATTGGTCGTTTTGATTTAAAATAAAAGTGATAATGGTAACCCTAACATATTAAGCTATAAAGCTTTACTACCGATGTCTCGAATCTAGTGCGGATATATTTAGACATTCCTTCCTAGTACAGGAAAGTGTTGCTTCTCATAACCTATGAACGGTCGTTAAACCTTGCATAATCCTGAGAAGTAAACATATTAAACTGCGAAAGTTTTAATACAGACATTTGTTTGTGTTTCCATTCCATGAAGTCTTTGTTTAGAAAGGAAATGATTGAAGTTTCGATTGCTTTGAGTAATTATTCATTCCTAGTCAGGACAATGTCATCGTTTCCCTAGCCTTTTCCCAACTTTATTGGGGACGGCTTCCAGTCATACTTGATGCAGCTGAATTCCAGTATTTTACAGGAACCGATTGTCTCTGACCTGCACAACTGTTCTGGATAAGACTGATAAAACGACGAAAACCTGACTGGTTGTCAGACTTTTGACCACTGACTACTTGTAACGACTGAGTAAGATCTTCAAATAACAGCCGGGACCAACGACTTAACGTTCTTTCCATGGCACGGAGGGAACTCGGTGTGTAATACATGGTCACCCATCCACAAAACGACCGCGTAAGCGCGGTTAAACCTAAAAGATAAACCCTAGCGGCAAAAAAAAACCAGCTAAATCGGTCGATCCGTTCTCAAGTGAGGCTCTGTAATACATCTGACCATGATGATTTATTATTTATGCAGGTAATAGAAATACTATATATCAGTATTGTTGTCTCAATCCTTACTAATATTATAAAAGCGAAAGTGAGTTTGTTTGTTACGTTTTCACGCCTTAATGGCTAAACCGATTTTGATGAATTTTGGTAGGTACAGAGATAGTTGGGACCCTGGAGACGTACAAAGGATTTTTTTTAAAGTGAGAAATGAGGGAGAAAGAGGGAAGAAAAGGGAAAACTTATCTTTGCTATTACAATAAATAAGGCGCAAGGACAAGAACTACAGGTAGCAGGTACCTGCAAATCAGGAAAGGGGAACTGTGTTACCCCGAATTTAACGCGAGCGGAGCCGCGGGCAAAAGCTAGTAAAATATAAAACAAAGCCAAGAACATAATCAAACGCAATAACAAAAGACTTGCTACTAACACTAAATCTAAATAGGATCAGAGTCTCTCAACTATCAAGTACTAGAATATGTAGTGGGCGAAAGGACATCTATTCTTCATTCCCACCGGACATTCGCTGTCTTAGCTCTCCGAGTAAAATATTCATCATTTTAATATTACATTCTACTTACATTTTCGTCTTATGTTTCGAGGCAAAGTGGGTTGTAGAAGCTGTAACGAGACAGACTATAAAACGACTCATGTTCAGTAAACTAGTAGTGTTTACGTCTCGGAGTAGATAGCAGAAACAGTAATTCAGCGCTAGAATGTAAAATAAGTTGATAGTAAATCAGAATCACCACGAATCAGGAAATTAAGATAATTGACTATTCACTAATGAGTGTGATTAATTAGCGATAGGGGTATTCAGCCCAAATAGGGGTTAAAACCCAATCGTCAGTTGCGAAAATCGTTGGTCTGGAATCTCGGAAGCCCATCACGGGCTCAACCCTATTTACAGCATTCCTACGTTGATTGTATTTGTGTTTGTAGGTACGGTATGTTTCATCATTCTGTATTATCTCATCTGCCTAGATAGCCTATTCCTAAAATATGTTGTGTCTTCCACACGTCTGTACACACGGCTACTAAACAAGCTATACAAAAACAGTTAATATGAATCTCTCATTGTATGGGAAGTCTATGCAAAGCCATGCTGTAATGGAAATATGTATATATCTTAATGTGTCGCCGTGTGTACGCGCTCGTGCCCGCGCGCGCGGCGCTACCTGAAGTTCAGTAATTGTCCGACGGGATTGTTCTACTAGGGTTAAAAGTATTGTGAGCAAAATTTCATCGATTCTGTCTTTAAAATATTTCGCACTAGCTGGCACCCGCGGCTTCGCCCGCATGATAATCGAAAAAAAAGTAAGTATCCTTTGTATTATTCCAGACTATAATCTACCTTTGTGTGAATTTTATCAAGATCCGTTTTGACGTTAAAGAGTAACAAACATCCATCCATCCATCCTCACAAACATTCGCGTATTTATAAGTAGGATTACGAGTATAAAATTAGTAGAAAGGATTAAAACAACAGATCAATAAACTGCATTCATGCAAAAAGCTACTACAAATGGCGCACACTCTCCAATCCGTCAGTTTTATACCACAGTTTATTCCGCTCCGTGACTTTGTCGCACATAGTGCACCGCGATGTGGCCAATGTGCCCACTGACAACCCTTTCTACACTCTGTGAAAAAAGCGCGACTGAAAAATGCACGACTCCATACATTACTCTTTTCCTGGCGTCGCTTTTCAAAGGACGTGAGCCCGAATATGCAATGCAATGCATACGAGAATACACGCTGTATTTTCAAGCTTTCGTATGCAGTGAAAGTTCCTGAATTGTCTCGCAAAAGTAAGTATCTACCCGGTTTTATGTCATGTGCTGTAAGACTTGTAAGCCTTGTTGTGCTGACCTATGCTATTTGCTTATGTCGACTAAAATAAATTTGATAGTCGAGAAGATTTGTGTTATTTACTTTTCTCCGTCTGAGTTGATCATAAATTTTCCTTGGCTCATTTGATGGCAGTTAATGTGCATGGCTTTTCTCTGGAGTATTGTGGGTCTTTCTAAATCAGTACAGTACAATACAGTAATTTTATTTGTATTGTGTAACTAAAGAGCGTCCCATTTTATAGAACGAAGAATGATGAGATTATAAGTAGGTAGTCCTTGCTGGGTGTAGCAATTTCCGTGCATGTCCGTTTTTATAGCGTACTTCACTTGAAAGTGGTCCTTACAAAAACGTGTTTGTTGTTAATGCTATAGCAATATTGCATAAGTTGCAAACCTGCTACTCATAAGAACCATCGAGTATCGCATCTTCCTTCTAATACACTACGTAAATCCGTTTATAAAAGTTATCACAATAAGCCAATAAAGTTCCCACTGCTCTGGACACAAGAGTCTCTTGGAGAGGGAGGGTTTATATAAGGTGTAACAGAATAAACGTAAACCCTTTTGCGTGGTATTTGATTATTTAAAATGTTCAAGAAATTCGCAAATTGTAGATACTTAGGAATTAAGGCGATCAGTAGCTCAACTGGTAGTGGAACGCTAAGAAAATGTGATGAGTTTCTTAAATTCTTAGATCAAAAGTGGTTCAGTAACAGGTCTGAGTCATCATACCACCACGTCTTGAGTTTATTCTGTTACACCCTGCTTATATTTTAGAAACTTAATTAAACTCAATCATTGTTTACCCACAAAGAGACAAAGCAACAAGCAACACAATATCTATCACAATATTAACCCCTAACAAATTCAAACATCAACCCACAAAAGCCGAGCTTATCAAAAGTGTCCACTTCCGCATAAAATGCGTGTACAATTTGGTCGTTCCAATAAAGTCAAATGTTTATATTTAGCCCCTATATAAATAGTGGTGGAATTTATGCCCGTGGAGGCACGCGGGCGGGCGGCGCACTGGTCTCGAATGAATTGCCCCCAAAATATTTGTCTGTCGTGATGTTGGCTGAAAGCCAGTGGGATCACTTTCGGCCAAACTAGATAAAGATAAAATATTATAGGTTAGTCTGGATCGGGAAGGTATGCGAAGAGGCGCCTGGTGACTCACTTGTTGGGCGTTTAGAAAACTTCGTTTAGACGGACTGACAGACATAATTGAGTTGTTTATTGCCTTGATAATGTGTTGAAGGATATGATGAGGCCTATGTTTATTAGAGGCGGTTGAATTATTTAGTTGGTTTTTAAATTTATTTGATAGGTCTGGAGTTAATTGGAAAAAAATGTTGGCGTGGCGTGGACGTGACGATAGGTGTATAGTACACACAATATTGCTTGTGATCTTCAGCCTTTATCCTTACATCTCATCATCTTATATAAAGAAATCTATCCTAATTAAGTATCCTCAGCAAAATCGAGGAAACTGAATGAACAACTGCGGTTACTCATAAACATTGCATGTGTTATAATTATTACTGAATAGATTCCAAGAACAATGACTTAGGTTGTATAATTACTCTGTCATTAAGTAATTTAAAGTTACATTACTTACCGTTCCATAATACTTGTGTGTCTTTGCTACAATTATAAAATAAAATCAGCCAAGTACGAGTCGGACTCGCGCACCAAGGTTTCCGTACAAACTGGCGACATGAACGTCCATTTCTCTTGAATGCATAGACTTAAGAGGGTTGATTTTTTCAAGTTTTTTTTTTAAAAAAAACAACGTTGCCCCGCACTAGGAATTCCTCCTGTATCGTGGGTGTCATTACAAACATTTATACTCACTTACATAAACACCTAGACGCGAAACAACTATCTGCAGGTCATACAAATATTTATTCCGTGCGGGGATCGACCCCGCGACACACAGCGCAGCAGTCGATCGCTCAACCACTGCGACAACCGTGTCGTCATAGATTTGGTTGTATTGTTTTAATTTCAACTTGATACCTTAACGCGTTTTCGAGATAAGGGGTCTTGACAAACAGATGGACAGAGAGACAACAAACTGATCCTATATGGGTCCTGATTTTTCTTTTGAAGGTGCGTAACACTAAAAGTTATGAAATTGGTAAATTTTTTTCTAGGAAATTCCGAATTACGCAAATATTTGTATTACTCGGTAATGTTATAGCTTATTTTAAACGTTTACCAGAATTCAATAGAAATTGGATAGAAATTTTCTTACTCCCTTCTACAAAAATTGAGTATATTTAGTTGAAACTCCCATGAAAGTTGAAAAGATATTCATTAGTCTGGCTTAAAACAAGTAAGTACCTACTACAAATCTTACACAGAATGAAAGATTACGACATAGAACACCCCAACTCTTTAACTACATAAACAACTCTATTACGTACAAGGGCAATAAATTAACTAGCAGAACAACACTACACGTCTTACTGAATTTGATAGTTTTGAGTTCCAAAGCTGTAATGCGCGTCTACTGTTTACGGGGGTAAAGTATATTTTCCTCTGTATGGGAAACAGACTCTGTATGAAAATCTGCTGTTAATAACACAATAAAAGTTAAATCAACGTTAAGTAACCTTGATTCTTGCAAGAAATGCAAACTACGCAGTGGCTGAGTGATCCACTACTGCGCTGCGTGTCGCGGTTTCGATTTCCGCACGGAACGATTATTTGTATGGCCTACCGATAGTTGTTCCGGGTCTGGCTGTTTGTGTATATGGAGTTCAAATGTTTGTAAACGCACTCCCGATACAGGAGAAAGTCCTAGATTGGGGCAACGTTAAAAAAACAATACTACAGCAGCGATTACAACTTCCTTATTTCAAAAACAAATATTTACTAATGCAATATTTTGTGAACAAAAAAGGACAAGTACAGAAACACTTGCTTTACTTATTCTACGTAAAACTATTTGCAGTATTTCAGCTGGGAAGCCATTCAGCAATCTCTTAGATCCGAGGATTATGCCGTGGAACGCACGCGACTTTGCAAGTGAATGAACCCGCGTTAGTGCGGTGTTGCTGTGTGGAAAATTGAATTTTCTTTTATGGTTTCTGTAGGTCATATCTTTTACGTTAAAGTGGTAACAAACAAGGTTTTAGTAGGCTTACATTCTATATCTAGTAAAACGAAAATTATTGATGTGTGAAGAAAACAAATCGCTGTTTTTATATTGATGTTTATAACTCAGTCGACCAATCAAACACCATCATACAATTTGATACTTAATTTTGATATAAAATTTTTGAATTTACTACAAAGCTTAGCTAATCGTACATCGTGGTATATAAGCAAACCGCATGCTTGACCATAAACGGAAAATTATCAATTATTTACACAAATTTTTACGCTAAAACGTTCCTGAGTCTTCGCTCAGCGTTCTGTAGAATTACTCTATTATAGTCGAATTGCAATAAAATAATAATAATCTCTTAATTATTATTATTTATTACTAAGAGCCTCTGCGCAAACTATAAGCAGACATTAGTAGCCAGGAATACGACTGGTAAAACCTGGACAGTCTGGTCCAGCACAGTCCGGTCCTATACAGCCCCATATTGGACAGTCCGGTCCTGGCTGTAGCTCTGTACGGCTATGGCCACTGATAGCTAGTGACGTAAGCAAGTCAGTGGGAACAAACCAATACCGTATAAAATGTTATTTTTACACGACTGCCACAAAAAAGGAGTGTTATGGTTTACCCCATTGAAACTCTCTACTACACTACGCTGAAAGCCAAAGTAACATCACAACTTTTCTGCCTCTGTAACTATTCCCACGTTTTTCATTACTTATCCTTATAATTGTCTACGTGTTGATACGAGAGGAGAAGCCTACCTGGCAATGAAGTCCAGAGAAAATGTGTCACTCATTCATCATGCATATCAATCGCATCTCCTAACCACAACGGTATAGAATGTCACAAGGACCGCGAGGCGACCTTGCGGAGTATATTTTTAAAGTGTGTTTATTATAGACGCTGGCAAAGATGTAAATATTTTTGTTCTACGAAATGAAAATGTTATTAGTAATACGTGTGATGAATATGGGACAGTAGCTAGATGAATGAAGTTCTAGACTTAGAGAATGAAAAGGTATGTAGGTGTATATATATATGATGCTTGTGTTTCACTGTATTCTAGTTAGCTATATGTAAGTTATACGTAGTACGTAGATGTAAGTTCAGTCAACTACAATACCTTCACAAGTGATTATGTCTTGTGACTGTAACAACTTAATTTTTTTATTTTTATGACATTCAAAAGTGCCTGTTATGGTCTTATTGATTTGAGTTTTAGTATGTAGGTTTGAGTCAAGCCACTACTATTCTTAAACCACTGCAATCCGTCCTGAAAGCCAGAATGAAGTGACAACCACCAGAAATGTGCACAAAGCTCGATGAAGTCCCAGAGAACCAATTAACTGTCTTGAATTCTGCGACGAAATTATTCAGAAAAAAATAATCGAAGGGTCAAAGCACAGAGAGGCCTGCCAGGGCCACTGACTGCCGGGGTACGGGTAAATGCGAAATAGATACCACGGTCCCGGAACACAGAAGGCAAAAGAAAGAGCATGGGTGGGTTAGTCAAAGTCTGACACTCCCCCCTGATCCGCCCAGAGCGAGGTAACTCCTTATTTGATGATTTTCCAACCGTGAAAATGGAATATCTGCTTAAAATATTACTTCAAAATCATGTATTCAAAATTTTTTTTTTTATAAAAGGGCGTAAAATTTTCTCGACTTAACATTCACATCAGAAACTTTGCTCGTTTTATAGCTTTCATAGAATCAGTTAATAAGAAAGAAGTTCCGCTTCTTGTAGAAAAACGAATGAAAACCAAGAAATGTTTCAAATATTTTCAGGCTTCGCAAGTGACCGAAAAACAAAGCGATCATTACTCATCACAAAGGAATTCCTTCATAGTATTTGAAGATGAGATATGGTGAGTAGATAAACAATACAAGATAAATGTGACCTACATTTTCTTTCACGGTGTTTAAATGCATTATTTTTTAACCTAGATTTTGTGCACTTGCATTTGACGGCTCACATGACATACTGAAAAAAGGATTTAAAACTCCATGTTTACTTTTTAACCGACGAAAAAAGGAGGATATTCTCAATTCGACATATATATATATGTCGAATTGAGAGTATCCTCCATTAAAAAAAATAAAAGCTAACTATATATATTTATATAGGCTATATATTATATAGTTAGCTTTTATTTTTCCACTGTTGGGTCTTTACCCAGTCGTTGAAAAATATAGACCCGGAAAAATCACGCGGAAAGAGAGGGCCTTTCTTTCTCTCCGCATGATTTTCTTTCAGTCTCTCACAAACGCCTCACCACACCACCGTTTTATAGGCCTCCCTCGGCTACAGGGATTGGTATGGTGATATTCACTATTTATAATTCTTCTAAGAAATATTGTTGGTTCTATGTACTTCCAAAATCTTAAAATTGAGTTGGCAAATATTGAAAAAAATAACTGAACTGGCAAAAAAACCCAGTCCCTCAATTAATTGTATCACTTCTGTTACCAAACACCTAGATTTATTATCAATAAAAAGAAAAGAGTATGTTTAGCGATAATTCTTTAAAAAAAATACCATTCTATAACACGTAAAAAAACTTCAATAACCAGCAATTATAATTATTAAATGATTTCTTTAAGTGAACATTAACACAATTAAAGCTGACAAGTAGAAACTTTCTTTACTCATTTAACGAACGAAAAACGCGATTATAAAAGGTAAATACGGCTTTTTTACTTTTCCATCGCACACGCAACTTTCATGTTATATTTATGTTCAACAATGTGTGAAATATAAGACGTCGCTGCCGCTCATCCGACTTCAAACGTTTGGCTGGACATAGACAAGTGTACACAATCACCTTCAAAGGACATAACTGGGTAGGACAGATAGGGCTGACCAAGTAGACAATGTGTTAAAAATATCGAACGAGAGAGCTCTTTATTTTGATATTTTTATCTTTCTCGTATTCTTACCGGTCAATATTGTTTTTATTATTTGAGTATATTTTAAGAAATCCTACTAATATTATAAATGTGAAAGTTTGTGAGTATGGATGTACCTATGTTTGATCCTCTTTCACGTCAAAACGGCTGAACGGATCTTGATGAAATTTGGCACAGAGTTAGATTATAGTCTGGAATAACAATTTTTTTTATCATCACGCGGGCGAAGCTGCGGACGCCAGCTAGTAATATAATAAATACAAAACAAATATTATTTATGCATATTTGTTCTTATAATTCTACGTATTTAAGTATTTTATTTATCACATTTAAATACCTCCCTGGGCAAGCAATTAGGTAGGGTGCAGTTCATTTAAAACTGATTAATGTTTTACCTTTTTCTTTTCCACATAAAACTAATAAATTTGTTACAAAAATGAGCCATTAAAGTTGTCAAAAAGTTATCTCGTAAAGAAAGTGCTTGACAACCCTACTTTCGACCTATGTATCATTTACCTTGCCCATATCGGAAGGGTCATCGACTTACAAGTTCAACAAGAGATAGTAAACTATAAAAAAGTTAGGACACTATTTGTTGTGATGTTATTGATAGATAAAAAATATAATTTTTATAAGTGCGGAGCCTAAGGAAATATTTGGCGAAGCCATTATTTTATTATTATTGCCTATGTTGTGTGGTATTATTGCCATTCATTTGGGCACGTTTACTGTTGACATCAATGTGGATGACGTTTGTGAGGCCCTGTTATTCTTTTCCCTGTCTGCAAATGTTTTTTTTTATTATTTGTAGTTATTATGTGTTTAGGTTAATTCACTATTTAATTTTAAAAAGCAATTATAAGTATAAGATGGTTTTATATGTTGTGTTGTAAATGTACAAATCTGTGCGTTTATAGAATCATCATATATCATCATATAACTACCTACATATTAATACAATTCAAGAAAACTGCAAGACAAAACAACACCAAAAAGATGAGTAAATAAGTAACTAACCAAATAGGACGCAAAGAAACATAAACGTGTTTCGAACGTTCCCAGATTACCACCAATCAAAAAATCAAAGAATAGATCGCGTTTGTAATTACTTTATACGTCCGATATTGTGCCAAGCCACCAAAACCCACAATGAAAACGAAGTTAAGATATCAAACAGACAAGAATTGGCACATTTACATCGTCTAATAAAATGTTTCAGCCTCCGACTTCCCGCCAACGCGAAGAAAAACAAGACAAATAAATGTGATAAAAGCAATTTTGTTAAATGTACTCGCTATCATTTCCTTTAGCAAAGTTTACTCACGAAATTATAAGAACAAGGATAAAGGATTCATAAAGACATCTCGTTTTCTCCATTCGTTTTTACTCAATTCCGTTCACTCTTTTCGGAAGAAAACGATATTATGAACATACGAAATCTAATTTATAAATACACAAGTCATGCTGGCTTTTATTCATATTCAAAATATAATAAAAACGGGAAAATAAAACAGAAATGCGGTTATAATTTTCCGAAATGCGATAATGCCATATTTTAACTTCAATAAAAAGAACTTGCGGGAAGTTGAGAGTTGCAGACAATGAGCGCTTAAAGCAAAGGCTTCAAAGGCAATTTTCTCTGAAATTATATGTATGGAAGTTGCCAGACGGCAGAAACCATACGAAGAATGCTTTTTGTAGTATACAGAATGTAGCCCGCCGGAGGCATCGCGTCGACAAAGAAAAAGCGCAAGCGATACGTCAGCAGTCCTATGCGGAATTATGCATATTCCTCTTCTTGAGATGCGAAGTGAATATGTAATGTGCATAATGAGATGACGTTTAAAATACATATTTACTTTTGAGAGAGAAAAGGTGAGAAAATGTACTGTCACCGTTCAAATGAAAGGATCAGTTAAACCGGGATGGAAATATTGTGGACTCGGCTCTAAAATAAAATATCTATTGCAAAATAACTATTTGTATGGAGGAGTTCGACTTTCTGTGCCCGGAACCACAGTTACTAAGGAATCAATTAATAAATCAATATCAATTGATGGATGGATTGTGTAAGGAATGATATGAAGGAGAAATGAGTAAATTATGCCGTGACGTCTGATAGGGAGAATGGAAGAAGAAAGCGTGTTGCGCCGACCCCAAATAAAATGGGACAAGGGCAGGAAAATGATGATGATCAAACCTTAGTAGTACCAATACTTATTCAAATAAAACTTTAAAAAGCTGTGAACGTGCAAAATAAATGGTCTTGAATCAACAAAACAAACAACACTTTACTAAACCAAATCAATTGACAACTACATTCCATCGAAGCTATAAAACGTGACATAACTTTCGAAACTGACAATGGGTAACTACCGAATCACCATTTTCTTTACGACCTTATCGCGTAACCTTGTTCAGAATAGGATCCCGTGAGGCAGTGTGAAAATGTGCATTGTGCACAATAGATTCAGCAAGAATTCCTATTGTGAGCACTGATTTGTTACGTGTCGGGCTATTGAAAATATCGCACACTTGAAATTTATTGATTGGAATTCTCTATACGCGAGTTGCTCGTATCGCGACGCAGTATTAACGGGAACTAATGTAAATATGTATGCATTGTTTTTTAATTGTTGTTGTTTTGCGATAAATAAAAAAAAGTTCAATTTTAAATTTTGTCTGACTAATTTAATGTAGTTTTTTATGATTATTTTGATTTGATATGAGTTTTAAGTACCTACCTGAATTTATATTTAAGTTTAGGTATATATTTATAACCGGCTATCATTTGTGGATCTTTGACAGTCTTTGCAGGTAGTCACTTTTTACAGGTAGTCATTACAAGTAAAATGAATTTATTTAACACTTCAAGTACAAAGTGTAGAGGCGGATTTAATGTCAGAGACACTTTCTACCAGTCAACCTTTGGGTAGTACAGAGACTGACAAAGGCAGGCGTAAAACAAAGAATCAATTAAAACTACATGTGTATATAAAAATATATATTAGGTATTGTTTTACCCAGTACAAATTGAAAAGTGGAGGTCAGATAGGTAGTCCCATTAGACAGAAAGCTAACCACAACATGGTTGCATAAAAGCTAGGCATTATGATGAAACGAAATGTCAATAATAAAAACATTGCCATCACAATTAGGTACTACTAGCCACTCTGTTTTTCTGCGTGGAAATACGCGTTCTCTCGTTGAGAGAAAGAACATTATAAAAATTGAAGTAAAACATAAACGAAAACTTTTCTACTACTTTAGCTTTCAATATTAAAACAGAACAACTCAATAAAATATGACAATAATAATTACTTTAAACCGTCGTCTTTAACGATGCCATCTTATCTCCCCCCGGGAAATTATCGCCATCAAAGCGACAACCATTTACAACTGACAAATGAATATGCACCCGAGGATTGCAGTTCGTAGAAGTATGCGAAAGGGGTAACCTTAAAACCCGCAAGATGATGACAGGGGGCAAGTGTAATAGTCCTCAGGCCTGCTATAAATAATGCCTAAGTTAAGGGGCTAAAGGCTACCTTCATTGTTATTTCCTTAACGGGCCGTCTTATGGCCCTCTTAATTAATTTGAAACTTTCTGAGGTCTCCTGTGGCGTGCAATTTGAATAATAGCACGGATAGGGTGGTGAAGCTTAATTTTAATTGCAAATATTTATGTTAAACGAGTCTGGAGGCGGCGAATGCTTTTCTAGGATATTGCAAAGTATGATATATTGTAGGAAAACGTCTTGCGCAATGCTGGAAATCGAATAATTTATTATGTTAATGTAATGCTGCGTTTGTTTTACATTAAATGGTTGTAGCTAAATGTTTCTGGGTCGGTATAAATTGTTTGTTTTGAGAAGGTAAACAGTTAAAATAAACAGTCTTCTCATAACTGTAATTAATGATTCTCCAAAAACTCATTTCAATGTTTTAATGATAATAATAGTCTAAGACGCCAAAGCCTCCTAAATGTACACACATTAGGAGGCAAGTACAAGTATATACATTAAAAGTCTCTTTCAACATCATCATTTTCCTGCCCTTGTCCCATTCTATTTGGGATCGGCGCAACACGTTTTCTTCTTCCATTCCATTGATAAAATCTCCACCATACATTTGAAAAACAGTAGGTACTCTTTATCTTCTTCTTATCGGTTAGACTGGCAGCCTGATAATGACTGTTTTCTTTCAAGTTTACCAATAGTGGTTCATAAAAATATTACTTTAAAAATTACCTATTAAAAATCTACGTAAGTTATGTAGCTGTAATTATTATTCAAATCACCCAGCTTTCCTTCTGACCAGTTACCAGTTATTAGAAAAAACTTACGGAAAAGCGATGCTATTCTGTTTTACATAAAGTTGAGCTTTACCTGAAAAAATAAAAGAAAATGGGTTAGTTAAAGGGTCAATTAATATTCAGACAGATGTTTTAATAATTAATTTTGTCAAGGAAAATGTGAAATTAAGTATGTCGAGGATTTTTGAGTTGATATAATGTCGTCTATAAAATAACAGCTGTTTTTGTAAAATAAATAAAAAATGACCTTGGAAATTGTTTATCAAAGTGTATTATAGTGATAACAAAATATTGTATCGAATTTTATCAAAAGATTAGCAAATTGAATATATTAATATCGAATTATCTTTCTCTTCTGACGTTGTAACATTTAAGTTGGCATTGGAGATTCTGATACGGCTTCAGCATTTTATCCGTATTATACGATTAGCACCCACACGTTCGTCTTTGTAAAGACGCGGTTTATTTTCTCAAAAGGCTTTTAAACACGTACATATACATACATTATATGATCATCTTGGTAAATGAGATCTCAAGGGTAGTTAGTATCCTGCCGGGGTTGCGGGTTGTTCGAAAGCGATACCGCGGCCCCGGAACCTAAAGGGCGAAATAGAAGGAACATGGGTGGGTTTTAGTCAGTTTTAATCTGACACTCCCAAAAAAAGGGTAGTTAGTATTTTAATTTTTGTAAACTACCAGTTGTTGATGCTTCACATGGTTCAGAATAGGCACGAAAATAGATAAAATATTCGTTTTACTAAAAAGATCCATATAAAATGGATATAATGAGTTTTGTCGCTTATAGCTTTGTATATGCTTTGTTTTGGATCCCTCCATAGAGAGGACAATTGTATTATAGCTACAGCAGCATAACTAACAACAAAAATAACTGAGAAATGCTTGCACTGACTGGACAGGTCCACTAAATCTGTGTGGTGCTTTCTTAAAAAGGCCATTAAAGACACTAATCTGCATAGTCCTCATATAAGTTGACCAAGATTTTTGTCTGGACCATAAAAGAGACTATGACCTCTGATTTTGTTTCGGCTGTTTCTTCTCAGAGTAGTCGGATACGAAACAACGGCTTCATCTAGTTTTAAAAAAAGACTTGTAAAAGTGTTTGTAAAAACATAATTGGAAAATAAATATCATTAGCTATAGTATCATTAGGGGCTGATAACGGTCTGGATTGATATAATAAAACAGACGATACAAAAAATCTGCTCAATTTTAAATCATAGTAAAGTCGGTTTATAGTTTACATAATGAGCGAATATTCAACAATACTAAACAATAAAATCTGCAAGTAACATGATGTCCATTAAAATGCATGTCTTAAAAACCCCATCAAAGTTCCCAACATCGTAACAACAAACTCCACATGACAAGAGATGATCACATGAGACAGGATTGCACAAGGCAATCTATTAGGCCCCTCAAAGCTAGCCGAACGCCCGTCAGCCGGTCGATGTCACTGGCATATGACTAACGAGTACCCGTAATGACACTTGCGATATCGCGATAAAGGACTAATGGCTTTCATAAGGTGCAATGCTTTAGTAAATACATGTCTGATAGTTTATTGGATATAGATAAAGTATGGCGCTTGAGTTATGAGTTGGTGGCGCTTAGGTAAAGGTAAATTATCGTTGGAAAGATGATGATAGATTATATGATTAACAGTTTTGTTTAAAATGTATACCACATCAAGTTCCTGTTTCCTTTTGAGGTGTTTAAACGATTATATATGACTTAAATGTTTAGTCGATGCTTAAAAATATGCATGGACTTTACTTCTTTGGTTGAGTGTTGACGAAATACAAATTTATGTTTACTTTTAGACAACAAAGATGTAGGTTTTCTGTGTTCTACAGACGATGCAGTAGTTAACTCTTGGACACGTGCCGCAGATCACGAGGATTAAAACAAAGGACGAATAATCCCAGGTATTGTGTTTGATATAAAAGCCTTTAACAAAGCCGCAGAAGCCACGTGCAAAGGCGTAATACAACAGTAGTAGGATATTTTATCTCCAATACTAACATTTGCATGCAAGATGTAGATGTAGGTTTGAATGTTTTCTTAGGAAGTTAGGAAAAACTTCAGATTTTATTAACATCAACTGTAGTTAAGATCAATGAAACGTAGTTAGTTGAATATCGAGATGTTACACAATCAAAACATGGAGTAGACATACCTGAAAGTAAAGAGAGGCTCGAGCCAAATTCCGATTACAGAACAATGCACTGAAGAGAATGAACCACGAAATTAGCACACAACTGAAGTTTTCACGGCAGTACAGGTACAACAAGTTGAAAGCGTTACACTAGACTATGGACTGAAACAGTGAGCATTGAAGATTTCATAGGAATTTCGCACGCTACCGCACTTCCATTCGTCACCGTCGAGTAATTAGTCGAGACTGGCAACAAACTTAACTCTGCCGTCACAATAGACTTTATCACAACTCTGTAAAGGCTATTTTCAACCAATTAGGAAAAAAACAGGTAGAAATAAGAGCGTGCGACTACCGAGACGCACTCACGCAATGTCTACTGATGTACTAACAGATGGATTTGAAAATATGTGGTGTGTTACGGCTTAATGCCAATGCCCGGGTGGCAATGATCGATAGATATACATGGACTATTAATAATAGCGATAACTGGGTCAAATGAAACACTGTAGAAGTAATTATATTATTACTTGATGTGTGTCATTTAACACATGTAGCTACTAGTTTTCAACACACATGGATAAGAATTGATGATTTCATTAAACTGTATTATACATTATTATACACACTATTATACACACTATTATACACACTATTATACATTATGTGTCATCAAAAAGATATGCGTATCAAGTTAATGTCAAGTAAGTAGTAATAAGGTAATAGACGATTAGATCCTTTTTATGGTAGTTAATAATGATATACATATTATGTATCTGATATATTATTAATCCAATAAACAAGTTAATGTTTATTGGATATGTTGGAAGAAAATATTAATTTAAAATAATGGTATTAACGAAAACGGTATTGAAGTCGTTAAAAAAAACAACATAAAACTTATGTTGTTATGTTGCGTAAGTCTTGTAGATTCTTAGATGTTTCTTTTCGTTAACGTTTTTCTATCTTGTGCTAAGTTTTTATGAAAAAAAACAAACCGGTTGTTTTCAGGCCTGCGTTGTCATACCGTACCATGATAACATTGTTAAACCAATTATTTTTAAAAGAGACCAAGGATTTCATTGTCGACTCGACTTAAAACGTCTCCATTAAAGTGAAAAACGTACGATCCGATACTAGTCATACAGCATTTATAGGATAGGCATATTATTTAAAAGTGATTGAATCTGACCACCTGACTCTTTTCAATTGTGTATTAAATAAACAAAAGCCGGAACATAACAGAAAGAAAGACAGTCCGTACTAACAGCACGTTTCCGATTAAAACGGCAATCGATCAGCAACTTCCCGTGCCTATGGTAATATACCACCAGTCGTGGGCACGCACCGTTGCAGCCAGGCTGCCAGGTGGCACCCTTCGGGTATTGTCCGGAGTAGCCGACCGTGTCGCCACCGCTATGGCTTTCAAATATTAGGAAACGTATGTTATATCACGTTACTTGCGGTTAACGGTGATGGATTACACAATAATAATAGATTCAACTGTCCCTTTAAAGTACTGTTAGAGATATTAAAGGATAATGTAGCAGGTAAGGTTAAATAAAAAGAGAACTAGGAAAACTCTGAGATGATAACAGCTGAGAAGAAAAAAGCGTAATAAGTTCGCCCGTCAACCTAAAATAAAAGTTTATTTGAAAGAGAGAACAAGAAGAGACTTATACCAAAAGGGATTACAAAGCTATTTTGGTGGCTGTTTTGTAAGAGTAATAATAAATTTTCCTTTAATCTTCTGACTAACACACAAACTGACTAGAAGAATACAAATAACGATGAACATCTACAAAAAGTCAGAAATTCCCTACAAGATAAATTAGATTCTCAATACGTCCGACGAAGGAATTATCCGACAAATATTTCCTCCGTTAGCTAAATAACTGAACGGCTGCGAATAGATTCAAAGGAATTCCATTTCAACTGGATTATTACGGCCATCAACGTTCTAGAAATATTGACTACTAATATTATGAATTGCAGGAAGCTATCATAATGAAAATGTTCAAGAAATATTATGTTAATCCTACTAGTATTATAAATGCGAATGTTTGTTTGTTACTCTTTTACGCAAAAACTACTAAATAGATTTTAATGAAACTTTACAATAATATAGCTTATAGATCAGAATAACGCATAGACTACAATTCATTAATATGTTATTGTATATTCTATCACCACGCGAATGAAACCGCTGGGCGCAGCTAGTCATTCATAAACCTGTTTTCTAAAATACTACTATCGACCAGGGCGTAAAGACAACAAGGTAATTATAGTCAGATATATATTATGGTAATATATAATTATATTCCCTTTCTTAGAAATACCTTCCATATCTGTTCGTCAAACATCAATCAACTGACTCGCTCAAATTCGCATGAATATCTAATGTTAGTAAGGTATCAATTTCATGATGAAAACCTATACGTGTTGTAATTAAACTATTTGATTTCGTGGTATACGCATACATACGCATAGGATATAACTAGTTTACATACATAGTCATTGTTGCTATGTACGATAATTTCTACTGTTACGAAGCTCTTAAAGATTTTTTGCGATTATATCCTTACAATGGAGGTTTTGTGTCACATCAAAGTACTTAAAGCATCTACATCTGTGAATGAATTAAATTAAGATAAGTACATAAAGGTACAGAAAAAATATCATATATATTCTTTTTATTCAAACTGAAGTAATACCAGAGCCACAATAGAGTAGCATTTGCAAATAATAAAGGATTACAGAATACGTGGAGAGGTCATTGTACTAGAACGTTTTATTGTAACGGAACATGTGAAAAAACTTAGTGAATGAAACAATGCGGTAAGGTTTCACTTTGTTATATTCAATTACTTGTAGCGTATGTTTCCATTTCTTAAGACCAATGTCTTTAGAAATGGAAATAATCGTTATACGATAATAAAAAAAAAACAGTTTATGATAATTATAAATAGTTCGCATACAAAAATAAGCACATTTACATAATTATTATTTTAAATATTTCTTTATACATGTATTTTGAAACGTTACCCTACACTAGGAATTCTTCTTCTTCTTCTGTATCGTGAATGCGTTTACTAACATTTAAACACACATACACAAACAGCAAGACCCGGAACAACTACCATACAAATATTTGTTCCGTGCGGGGATCGAACCCGCGACACGCAGCGCAACAGTCAATCGCTGAGCTGCTGCGCCAACCAATACCTACTATATGACAATACGTAATCTTTATACACATTACGTATTGTCATACATATATGTATATCAATGAATATACACTCTACACAATTTGAGAGAGGTCTCTTTGTTACCTACATTAAGAAATTGGCCGATGGTTTAACTCATTTATAATTAAAAATAGAACCGATAAAACTAGGACCATTAATTAAATTTAAAATGCATACTACCTTTAATAACCCACCATGAAATATTAATAATGAACATCGTGATGTTCTTATAATAAATTAAACCACAGATAAATAAATCTAGGAACTGTCTGGTTGTCTCGCTGAAGGCAGACTCGTCTCGCCTGAATGTTTTACGACAAGCTGTGTCTGTAGATAAAGTGAAAATACCGCGACGACTTCGCAGATTTATAAAACGGACGCATTATTCTTTATTTTTTAACTTTATAGTACGTCTTCTCAAGCCGTCTTTTCTTGGAATCTCGTAAAGCGAACGTTTGTGTCAGAAATGTCTGCGTCTTGCTACTGTGAAGTTCGTTTCTAGACTCATGAAGCTGTTATATCTAGATTACTTTATAAGTCATTTAGGTGTGAAATATCTCACTTTTGCTTCTAAATCTACTCTAAGTTTATTCCTTCAACGATAAAATTTCTGAGAAACTAGATTGTTACTGCACACACACTTTAAGATAGTTTTAAAAAATCTGCGTATTTTTTAAATGACGTTGCAATTTAACTTATAACTGCAAAATATGCATCTTTCTAACTGAAACTAAAATTATTCATTCATCCACTGCTTCAGCACCTACTCAACAAAGAAAATTACCACGCGTAATTTGTAGCTAATTTCTTTATGATATTAAAAATGCTATCAGTACATCTGATATCATCATCCGTCTAAAGAAATCTCTCAAAACACTCATCGCTAAAGAATGTAAACAGTGTAAAATCATCATTGTTATCTCCTCTAAAAGTCTCAAATTGTTCGCATCTGAGAATCTCGCACGCACGTTTTAAAACATAATGAACGATTACGTGCTATTATCTTTATGAATGAGTCTAATTATCGATGCAACAAGTGGGCTAGTTTCATAGCCAATCACCTTGAAGATTAGTAGAGCGACGCGACCGCAAACATGATGTTTGGCAACCGCGAGCGAGGCCGCCTGTCATATGTGTTGATACTCAATAAGATTATGAAGAACTCGTATTTAAATTCTATGGAAATGGATGAAATAGATGTATGAATGTGGACGGCTTTTTTTGCGGATGGGAATACAAGTCTGACACTTCCCCTCGCTCCGCCCAGAGCGGGGGAAGTTATTTAACAATTTCCAATCCGCAAAATAAATGACAGACGGGTGGATATACAGGCAGCAAAGGCAGTAGAAGATCCCGTTGACACCATTTGGCTACGCAACCCCAACTGAAGAACTCAATTCAATAATTTTCGTAAGACTGCCCAACATTTGATTATGTTATTGTTTACGATAAATATCTAATCAATACAAATTGGTGTCAAGAGAGATGATCAGTTGTTATGATATCGACCGGTAGCTAGAAAGTTTATTTTGATTGAGCGTGTACACTCTGTGAGATCGATTCATCAAAACAGTTCAATAAATTGATCTTTGACTTTGTCTCTTAGTATTTAGAGCAGTATTTACTTTAATTAGGTTAGTTATTTCTAGCCATATTTCATAACCATATATTATATTATACATTTCGTTTTGTATAAGTACATAAGTTCTCGAAAACAAATATTCAGTTATATATTTTTTTTTGATATATTTTTTCTACCCTATCACAATGTTGTCGTATTTAAACTAAAGGTTGACTGGTAGAGAATGCCTTATGACATTAAGTCCGCCTATGTACTACTGTTGTACATGAAGTTTAAATGAATAAATAATCATTCTCCGACCCTATTTCCATTTTTTCCTACTTCTCTGATACTCGTCATTTCCACAATCACCTCCTTCAGTAGGGAAATCATTCCTCTCACAGTCCATTCATCGTTTATTTCTCTTACTTCTTCTTCTTCTCTTAATTTTATAGCCTTCCACATTCATACTAAAAATTTCTTGAAGATAGATTTCTACATCAAAATTAGTTTCTGAATATCGTGAATCTACAATTTAATTAGCCTATGTTATCTAATCCGTTTCAAATGTTTGATTGCGATTGTGAGCACAGGTCGCTTCTGTACACTTATACTTATATCTATATATGACTAGCTGGCGCCCGTGGCTTTGCCGGCGTTATGATCGAAAAAAAGTGTCCAATGTGTTCTTCAAGACTATAATCTACCTCTGTGCCAAATTTCATCACGATCCGTTCAGCCGATTTGACGTGAAAGAGTAACAAACATTCAGAAAACCATCCTCACAAACTTTCGCATTTATAATACATATTAGTAGGATATACTGTAATTGAAATTTATTTAATCGTGTAAGAGCCAATAAAGCCACTCTCTCTAATTTTTCGATCATTTAATTGACATGATATTGATTTTTATATACATAATTGGTGTTTGCTAGCTGACATGTGACAATGAATTAATTATTTCTGAAGTATCTTTAATCCACTCCTGTTTTTATTTATTTAGGAGGGGTTTCATATTATAATTTATTTTTCGTTTACTTTGTCTCTATTAGACCAATCAATTAGCCATCATCTCATTTACTGTCTTTCTAATAACATACAAAGAGCATATATTTCTCTACTTTTCCACAATACTTAACGACTGACCAAATTACAGATTATTATTTGACCGATTTGTTCCGCTGCAGGGCAAAGGCCCTTCCTTTCTTCCATTTTCAAGACAGTATTACGAGACATAAATTTGGAAGACCTTAAAAAAACAGTAATCAAATGAATGAAAAAACAAAATACAAAAAAAAGTAATAAACTTTTCCAATTCATATTATCATTGTGACAAAGAAATGCTAATACATTTAAAAGTAAAAGAAGAAAACACTCTAAACTTTAACTTGTGGAATCTGGTAAAGTTTGGTAATGCTTGAAACGACCTTTATTACGTCTTTTGAATAACGTTCCAATATGAAATATATTCTAAACCACTCTCCAACACCAAACATTATAGGTTTTTTTTTTGTTTTATGGCCACTATTGAAAACTATTTCCAGTCAAATAGTGATTTTAAGTGTGGCAATAGAATTTTTATGGTTGATTTCCCCCTCTTTCTACTCATCTACATTGAATTCAAGAATTTGAATTTTCCAGATACTTTTGCTACGTGTGTAGCAATGAGATGTTTTATGTACCTTGTACAACATTACTGGTAAACACAATGCTTATTTAATTTAAGTATCTGTGTCTGCAGCTGGTAAAGTTATCTTAGACGCCTTTTTTTTTGTTTCGGATGAGAAATCATCCAATTATTTTTCCTGCTCTCAGCGGAGCGGGGAAGTGTCAAACTTTTACTGACTAAAACCCATCCATGTTCCTTCTTTTGCCCTTTATGTTCCGGGGCCGCGGTATCACCTTCGAACAACCTGCAACCCCGGCAGACAGTGATCCTGTTAGACACCTTTGAGGCATTAACAAATTATTAGTTTACTTTAGAAAATACATCGTCTACACAACGAAATTACAACACATTATGATTTCGTAAACTTTGCCCTATATACTACCTCACTGTTGATCAACTTGAACTGAATTCAAGGAAAGTATTGCATTTCAATTAAAAGGTTTTGTATCCGATTGACAACAACATTGACATTTAGCCCAAATTACATAAGTCACAATATTTACCGACTTCATTCCTGTCCATTTAACAGACATATTATGGACATACATAAATATAATCGCAAATAGGTAGAATAAGTTCGTTTTCCAATATATCTGACGAAATTTCCAGGAGATTAAATCGTTTTGGACTTGAATAAAAATAAATTAATTATTAATTAGTAAAAGCAGGCAAGTTCTAAAGTTCGTAGTACGCAGTCGCATTACTTTCTGAACGAAAGAAAAACATGATGAATGATTTTCAAATCCACACTAATATTTAAAATGTGAAAGAACCTCTATCTGTCAGTTTGTTTACATGCCTAAACGGTTGAATCAATTTGGATTTTTGATACAAAGATAATGGCCTGAGATTATAGATAATAAATTCAATTTGATCTCAGGGGCGCGATCTCGTAGGATCATTTCTAACTACCACGCGAGTTCACGAGATCACGGTCAAAGCGAGTTAATTATTTAAAAAAAAACCACTAAACAAAAAAGGTGATTAAAGCCATTGGTATTATCGACGTCAAATATAATAAGAGTCTATCAAACGATCGCTTTACACATTTCCACTGATGCAAAGCCTGGCATATATCTACAATGTCGGAAATTGTACAAATAAGCGAGGCAGAGAGCTATATAGTACCTAAATATAAAGGCGGCTAACCGTCAGCGGAATTTCAGGCTCGAGGCGACAGCTGCGACCACAAAGGAAGTCTGCATAGCAGGTATTATGTCTATACTGAGGGAGGTGTAGACAGGGTTATCGAAAAAGGTATCGATACTTTTGCCACGTCCGTAGCAATAGGATAGGATGCTTTCTTTCTACAACATAATCAATAACAATGCTTTTAATTGAAGTATCTACGTGTTAGTGTCTGCACCTGGTAAATTTATTGTCACAAGTTGTCTTTGACGCCTTAATAAATTATTATTTTACTTTAGAAAATACGTCATCTACGCTATGAATTTGGAACACGTTATGGTTTCATAAATTTTACCCCATCTCGTACTACTTACCGAAAAAGTGATTGATACTTTTCACGATATCTTTTTTTTTGTGTATTGTTATATTAGCATCAAAAACCCATACTTTATGGAAAACTGATGTGTTTTCTAAACTCGTAATATTAAAATTTAATATCACGAAAGGCTAAAGTTCCGTCAAGAATATGTTGCATTTACAACAGTCTGTTCAAACAATTGCGATGAATTAAAAAACTTTTTCATTTTTGAGTCCTTAATAATTAATTATCGGTATTTACAAAAACCTGCTGATAAATTTATTGAAAACCAATATCGATACTACCGACATCCCTGATGCAGACAGGAAATGGAAGAGAATAAATGTTGACAATTTGGGCGAAAGGGCGTTGGTAACTGGGCGGTGGGCAGTGGGTTGCAAGTTGCAGTTGAGCTTGAAGTTGCTACGATTAGAGCGAAATGATGTGTCTGTGACATAACGGTGAGAACCCAAAATACCGTAAGTCACAGTGAGCGTGTTTTTGGATTTGAAACGTTAACCGAAAGTAAAAATTTCTCTACCACTATGTGTATACGGAGTTTTGTATCAACTAGAATTTAAAGCATTATTTTACTTAAGGTAAACACCTTTCTATAATAAAAAGTATGATTTATTCATCAACAGTTTGATTGGCTATTCAAAACAATAAAGTGTTTTCTAAAAAAAATATACTTTTTCATTTACCTATTTAATTCATTTTTTTTTTATAATCGTTTGTGACTGTTTCCTTCTTTGAATACAAAGTATGCAAAAATATAGCTAGAAACATTACGTTCAAGTAAATCTAACAGCCCATTAATATAGCGCAAAAGTTTTAAACATACAGTGAGTGTCTGCAAAGTCGCTAAACAATGGAATACTAAACCATGGAATAACTAACTTTTAACTCCCCACAGTAATATAACGGCACAACTTTGATATGAAAATGAAAATACTCCAAACTGTATGTGTCAAAAAATATTGCTTGTGAAATAGGGAAATGTTATTTATTTTATTTTTTAGTTTCGAACTTGTTTTTCCGGCAGGTTTTTAGAATAAAATGTGGAAATGAAAATTTTCAGCGTAATTGACACGTGTACTGTGTGCGATCAATTATAACTTTATCTGTATGTGATCTATCAACTTTCGAATACACATATATTTTTCACGAGCTGCTCCCCGCAGTTTCTTTCGCGCGGTGATATAATATACAATATATCTATATGAATGATGAAAATGCTATATTATTGTAAAGTTTAATCAAAATCCATTCAGTAGTTTTTTGCGTGAAAGAGATACAAACATCCATACCTACATCTATACAAATTTTCGCATGAACCGATGGATGTATGGATGTTTGTTACTCTTTCACGTCTAAAAGGCTGTACGGATCTTGATGAAATTTGCCAAAAAGGTAGATTATAGCTAAGAAAACAAAACAAAACACATAGACACACACACTTCAATCATCACGCGGGCAAAGCCGCGAGCGCAAGTTACTCTATAATAAAATTGCTAATTTAATATCTTTAATCTTTATCTCCGTCTGTTAGCCTTTAACAGACGGAGTAGTTTTAAAATAAATACACATTTTACAGTTACTACACGTAGGAATTTCTTATAAAAAATATCACAACGTAAACCAAGGCTAACATGCATTTTATCTGTCAAACCTGTTTTAATTTAAAGTTTAGAGTTACTGTTAACAAGATTTCAACAAAAAATAAATAAAATTAGACAGCTGACTAGGTCAGGTATTTACGTTCAAGTATACTTTAGTTAAGGTGTAAAGATAAAAATATACAATGAGGTGTAAATAATGTACCTACTAATGCATGTGATAATAGGCACTGCAGCATTCAATTGTCAACTTTGAGTACATAATGCTAGGATGCATTTCAGAATGCCGAAAAGCTATAAATCGGCCTTATACTACTTTTGTATGTAAAGAAAATTGAGTTTTTTGTTATAGAGTTAAGGTTTCTATTCCTAAGGCCTAATTGTTTATTTCAAATACAAAGTGGTTGCTGTTGGTTTGTTATGTATTTCATCAGTTTTGTAAATATACTACTGTAATGAACGTAATGTATTTTTAACCACCAACCAAATTATTCCCTAAAATTATTAAAGCCATCGGTAAATTTACGTGAAGACAGACAATTTTAGGCTTTTTACCTGAAAACATACAAAGGTTATTAACCTGCATCAAAGCACCACAATTTTATTACTCATTATTGATTAAAAAACACTCCAGACGATAAAAATTATCTACACATAATACGTTTTCTGCCACACCCAGTAAAATACATAAAACAAGATTTAATACACGAACGCGAACCCGTTAATTGTGCAACAACAACATTATTGCTATAATAAAGCGAATAAATCGATCTACTAAAGTTTAAACGTATACAGGGTGTTTATTTTACATCCGTTCTCGATTTAGCGGCGTATTAAATAACATAAACATTATAATTTGTTGGATGTAAACGTTTACGGCAATCCAAGTGATTTATGTATTATCTACTACAATAAAGCATGTTTTTATAATTTCTATAATGCGGAAGAGTTTTAAGAAAACAGTCGTAAGTCTGCCAGTATGACAGTTTTATTACTTAGAAGGGTGCCAGAGTAAATAAACTGAGTAGATTGTATGAGGCGCGTATTAAGCGATTGAGGCAGTGTTTTCTTGTATCTTTTTTTAAATAATTTATTTTGTTTTTTAATTGAAACTTTTTGTTTTTTAATTGAAACTTTTTGTTTTTACTCTGGACGCTCTTACTGTGCACATATTTCTACATTGTTCTCACATCTCAACATGAATGATGTAACTACGATCTAGTAATACAATTTTAATTTAAAAGATTTTCTATGGAGTTTCTTGCCCATTCTTCACCATAGAGATCAACGCTTTGGAATGGGCAACTAATAGTACTTTACGTTTACAAACTTTTAAACTTACATACTTAAACAATCAGACCCAAAACAATTATTTGTAGGCCACCATGTACAAATATTTGATCCGTGCGGATATCGAACCCGCAACTCGCAGTGCAGCAGTCAATCGCCCAGCCAATGCGCCTACCGTGTTTACCTTGCCATGTTAATTTATCTTCCCTCGCATTATGAGTTGTTATTATTTAATGGAGGGCCATTTCTTATTTACAAAGTTGCACATAAAGCGATGTAACAGACAGTACAAAACGGGAATTTAAATGTTTACTTTGTAAGTATTAGGTAATCTGACCCACTGAACCGTTTTCTTTTAAAACAAACCATATAAACCAATAAAATAATAACAAAACACGATCACCTAATTAACTTTTACGATCTATATAACAGACGATAAACGGCTGATATGCATTCTGTTTTGCTTCAATCACAGCACACAACTCACACTCACACTACAATTCTTTTTTTTATTTTAACGTGGATTTTTTCAAAGAATGATTGAGTATTTTATTTTCATATTCATGGAAACAATACCATACTACAAGGGCTAGTTCATGGAAGCACAAGAAAAGAGCTCATGGAAGAATTCGGCATCAAAAATAACAATAACTGTTTTAAAATCCCAAAATTTGAATCTTACTTACCCTTTCTATCTATGACTATATAATATCTATCTCCGTTGGTCTTATGGTCGCAATCGCGGCTGCTGAACACGGAGTTCTGGGTTCAATTCCCGGGTCGGGCAAAAAGTGGACTTGGGTTTTTCCATTGGGAATTTCACACAGTTCAGCTACCGGCAGTCAAGGCTCCAGAGAAAGGAACCTCCTAACAATACGAACCCTGTCCAGGAGTACCGCTTTCTGTATCAAGCCCTTGATCCATTGAACGGAGAGTGCACCTGTGACTGCGCACACACTTGTGCCCTATAATATCTGCCGCGCCGCCACGCCGATGACTCATCTCCGTAAAAACGGTCAGGAGGAGTATATATGTATATATGATAGCTACTTGAAATAGATGTACACATTAACCATCAATGGCAAAAGGGTTTTGGTTGGTTATGCCTTTAACCTAGCAAAATACTAAGCAGCAATGAAGGGCTCCACGAGAGATCAACTTTTTGAAATAATTATACTTTAACAATAATTGAAGCCAGGGCCAATTCCATTTCACGCGCCTCAAAGAGATCTCAGCAAAGCAGAGGAACCTGACAAGGCCACCGCCTGCCGGGGTTGCGGGTTGTTCCAAAGAAATACCGCGACCCCGTAACAAAAAGGGCAAAAGAAGGAATATGGGTGGCTTTTGGTCAGTAAAAGTCAGAAACTCCCCCCGGCCAATTACAAAAAAAACACGACATAATTACACTACGCGCTTGCGACGCCGACATACGGCGCAGACGCAGTAACAACGTTGGTACTCGTATAACATACCATCGACCCACATTAACGCCATACAATGGTGAACGACCGTAAGTATAAACATTGTTTCTCTCACTTGTCTCGTTTACGATCTCCTCAATGAGTTTCCGTCGAGTTCTTTTGCTTGAGTCGTTCGCGAAAATAACTTGACCCACTTTGTTTTCGCACATAACAATAGTAAGGACTGCTATTGGTTAAGTATGCAGGTATGTGTTTATGTGATATTGTTTCTTTATCGTTCTGTTTTCCCATACATTTAAGTACACATTTATTGATGTTATTTTTGGAACTCAGAATTGTTTCAGAAAGGACAATGTAGAAAATAGCAATGTGCAATAATAGACCAGGGTAGAAGCCTTTAAAAATAATAAAAAGTGAAAAAAAAATAATAGTAGGATGAAACCCATTACAAAAGGAGGTTCCCCTCCTTTTCTAATGGGTTTCATCCTACTATTATTTTTTTGGTTTTACATATTATCGACCCTGGTCTATAAAGAGTATCGGAATATACGATGGTTAATTGTCTTTTTTATTATGTAAGTTGCAAATACTTTTGTAACACGGACTAGCTAAAGCAAAAATGTAGTATTTTACACGTTTAATAACATCCGACGGCCGCCATCTACGCCTAATGTTATGAATACAGGTACCTATGTGATTTATAATTATATGAACAGTTTATATGCATTTTGATGTTGCACTAACATCCATGTACTAAAAATAAATACGCAAGGTACACACGACGACACATCAACCTATACAAAACCAGTTTATGCGGATCTCTCATTGTACTTGAAATCTAAGATGTACGATCCGTTGTTGAGAGAGCAGCATAAACTGGTTTTGTATAGGTTGATGTGTCGTCGTGTGTACCTACTAATTGTTTAGGTAGGTATTAAAAATGGCTAAATAAATAAAATAAAATAATTTTTATTTCGGATAACACAAAGATCCATATGCCCCATTCACAGTCAAAATAAAATAAAATAACATCACATCAAAATAAATGTACCTAAATGTGGTTAAATGTTATCATTTTTCAGTTTCTTAAAAAGCACTCGGAGCTATATAAAATCGTACCTAATATTCGATGTTATGGTTTGATTATAACCACAAAATCTAGTATTTTTTTATTAAGTATATCTATAATATAGATTACTAGCTTTTGCCCGCGGCTTCGCTTTTCACTTTTTTTTTTAAAGTGGGAGCTTATGTCCGTCTCCTGGTTCCCAACTATCTCTGTACCAAAATTCATCAAAATCGGTGTAGCCATTAAAGCGTGAAGAGGTAACAAACAAACAAACTCAATTTCGCTTTTTATAATATTAGTAAGGATAAAGGAGTTTTCTAATGATAGAGAATTCAATACATCATTTTCCGATGCTTTTGGCTCCAGGGCCAACAATGTATGGACGCAGAGCAATGTCATTTTTCCCTTTTCTTTTAAATTATTTCTTTTTGTCTCGAAATTTGCTGGACAACCTTTGCAGGCTTTCACAAAATATTGTACTTGTTCGACGAAAGTACAAACTGGGAATTAACCGATAAATCAGGCGAAAGAGAACTTCTAGGCGGACCTACTTTATTGACTCAATAATTGGCTGTCTTGGGAGACCAGACAACTAAAGAATCTTTTATTCTATTTTGGATCGTAGGCCAAGAGCGATTAGTTTTTATATTTATAACGTTACTAGCTTTTGCCCGCGGCTTCGCTCGCGTTAAATTCGGGGTAACACAGTTCCCCTTTCCTGATTTGCAGGTACCTGCTGCCTGTAGTTTTTGCCCTTGCACCTTATTTATTGTAGTAGCAAAGCTAAGTTTTTCCTTTTCTTCCCTCTTTCTCCCTCGTTTCTCACTTTAATTTAAAAAAAATAACCTATGTCCATCTCCAGGGTCCCAACAATCTCTGTACCAAAATTCATCAAAATCGGTTTAGCCATTTAGGCGTGAAGACGTAACAAACAAACAAACTTTCGCTTTTATAATATTAGTAAGGATAGAACACTCAAGAAGAGGTTCCATATTTCGATTTATATTTGCTCCAATTTACTACTTGTCTTAAACGAACTACAGATGCCTCTCTATGATATAGAATTACAAAAATGGATCGCAATACACTAACTTGAGACCTAACCATATTAAATTATGAATCAATTTAATCTACATACAAATTCTTCGTATTATACATTCTTACTAAACTTCCTGTTCTACTGTACAAATCAAAGTACACAGGATAACTCACACAAAGGCTACCGGTGATGAGAAGATTAAACAAATCGTTTTCACTCTCACATGTCCGTCTGTTAATACTACTAAGTAAACAAAACCACACGTTAGTGACTGTGTTGCACCATTGGATGCAAATCTTCTTGTAGTATGTAGTAGTATTTTTTATTTTTTTGGTTATTAACTACTACACAATAGTGTATATTTGTATTTCACATAGTCTCCTGGGTGTAGGCTTTACTCTTAAGGCACCAATAGGATAGTCGGGTTGAACAGCTAACTACCAATTCACCCATAGCATAACAAACCATTTTTACAATAAATTAGCAAGTGGTTGGTGCGATTCAAATACAGCGTTGTTTAAAGGTAGACAACGATTTTTTTTATTCATAAATCTTACAACAGTGTCGCTGCATTTCTAATGGAGAAAATAATTATTGATTATTAATAGTTAATGTAATTCAATGTATTTATTTTTAATTATTATTTTTTAAAGTTTATGAAATTTATTGATATGTTTTAAAAATAATGTAAATGTATGGTGAAATGTGGCAGAGCTTTGATTTATTTATTAGTACTATTGTATAGTAATTACCCATATTTGCAAAATAAATTTCCATTCTAACCTCATAGGAAAGATGAGCTGCAAGATGCCATTTTTTTATTTTTCAAAAGTGTTTTTTGTTATGCTTGCAACAAGCTTGTCAGAGTTTTAATAGAGCTTTTAAAAGGTTTAAAGTTTTATATCGAAAGCTGAGTGCTAGGCTTTTACCGTGGTAAAGGAGAGATAACGACACAAAAAAGTTTTTTACAAAAGGTGAACGCGATATCTTAGTAAACTGACTTTAATGTGTGACAAATCACGCAAGTCAGTAATAAGTCGTATTTTAAGAGTTATAAATTTACAGATTGAGATTATTTTGAAGTTGGTAGGATTCCCAATTTTGAACTATGATGTTATTTTCTGCAATGAGGTACCAATCCCAAATATCAGCCCAATTATGTTAATTTTCAGCTAAAAGTTATTTATTAAAAATAAATAATTAAAAAGCTATTTATTTTAAAATAAATAACTTATATCATGTAAACTAATTACATGGACGACACGGATGGTTACGATGGATACCTAGACGCAAAAGACATTATGTTTTTATTAATTAAGGAATTCAAATAAACAGTCCTCATTTGAACGAGACACACACCGTAATCCATCTAGGGGTGCCCTGCAGGGAATGAAAAACGCCGCGTCGCTTCTTAGTGGGGGAGAATTATATACTCATCTTCTTACAAATAGATTGTAAAAACGGGATGTGTACAGAGGTTCTCGTCAAATGGATACAAGGGGTTACAGACCTTCAGGCTATAGGGGAGGGTACAAAGAATTTGACGGGATCGACAGCCCGAAACTAATGCAGAATCTTTTGATGCTATTGAGGATATAAGATGTGGGATTTTTTGGTAAATATAAAGTATAGTTTGTCAAGATTTTTCTGGGCAGTATAACAAATTGGACGTTGTTTGTTCAATCTGCCAGTCAGACAAAATATTTCAGTGCAATTGATAACGACATGTCAATATGATATAAGGCGACAGTAAAAAAAATACAATAAATAATTAAAAGAGAAACAATAACGTTGGGCTTGATGGAAATGGCATGCCAATGACAAACACAAAAGAGAAATATCGTATCGAAAAATTCAATTTACAAATACGCGTACTGCATGACTGAAATATGTTTCGTCTGTCAGGTATTACAATGATAAATATCCACCAAAAACTGTGACATGGACATACACACTTTTTACGGAAAAGAATGTTATCCCACTGGGTAAATATTGAACGAAGGTTGGAGTTCGTCTCTCAATATGTCAACTGTCCGGTCGGAATGGGATGGGTGAATAAAACTTCCTTTCAAACTCGGCCAGTGAGCCGTCCTTTGGGATTTAGGACACAATGAGATTTTACATAATAATGAGATGGCCATTGACCTCTTTTTATTAAAGCTATTTCATAACAGACGGTTTTGAAAGCACAAAAGTTTATTGACGTTCCAGTTCTCCATCATGAATAAGAATTTCTGAGTCAATTGATGCAAAATGATCAACATACAGATTAAGTTAATCAGGCAACTTAATGCGGCTGTTACTGCTTTAATTGATTCAATTAAATTGTAAATCATGTCAAACGAATTGCTCAAGTATACCTATCTAACGAGTTTATATCTTGTGCGTGTGGTCAATTTTATATCCTTCTAATACTTAATAAAATAGTTTTATTGGTATATGTTCTCCACTTTTCCTGCACCAACATTGTTTTATAGTCGGTCAGGGAAATGGAACGATTCACTTTCTTGATTTACTGGTAACTGAGGAGGTGTGGCTTGCAGCAATTACATACATTCCTGCTCGTTGGGTCTTGCCTGAGGCAGTCTGAACCTTGGCAACCTGTACAGTACCATGAAATTTTGTACCATTTCCGCTTTCTATTTCGTAGTTAATAAAGATTTGAAGCTTGCCGCAAAGGCGACAAAGAAAATAGAACATAAACCTCGTGGTATACGAAAAAAAGAAAACAATGGTTTTGATCAAGTTGGAGAAACGACCTTGAAAAATGAATCCCATCTTTCTCAGTCCAATTAAGTAAATATATCAATGTGAAAGTAATGAGATCCCAACGTGAACTAACAAACGATATATCTCCGCAGAATCGCCAGCCAAACATATTGTGTCTGTAACGAAGCTCAATAAAACAAGAACAAACTGCTCTAGAAAAAAAGACGTTCCCAAGTGGATCAAGCTCCAGACTTGTTACGAGAATCAAAGAATAATAATTGGACTAGTTTTTGTTCAAACGACATTCTGGATTCAAGATTCTATGCCCTCTTTAGTGACTAACTCGTTAAGAGAAACACTCCAGGAAAATCACACTATTCAAGTATTCATACCAAGAAGACTATCAAAATCGTAACCCATAAATGTTTATGAAGAGATGAAACTGATGAGCGATATAATAAAATGATAGAAGATTGTCCGTCCTGGATATTACGACCCTATAAAATAGATGCACTTCCTACATAGCACAGTGACACCAGAGGACTTATTTTAGCCACTTTATGTGAACAGAGCCATGTCTGTGACATTCGATAGGGCGGGTTGCGACACTTTCGAGTCAGACAGCGTGACTTCTACCAAAACTAATTAAATTTCAACCCTATCTCTGTTTAATTAAGGTTTAAATTGGCTTAGTTTATTCGAATTTAGTTCAAAATAAGCACTTTCTGTATTTGTTTAAGGTCGAATTTGTCCTGCAGATAAAAATGCATTGAGTCTGCCCGTAGAGAAAATATTAGCGGCGAAGCTTTTGCAAACAAGGCTGCAGTTGATAACTTTATTGTTATTGCTTTGAAAGCGGGGTGAAGCAGATGCAAATAGAAGCTTAAGCTCATAATGATGTTAACAATTCTGTAAAAAATAATTTATAAGTTTTGGAGATGTCAAAACTCCACTGATTAAAAATGAGAAAGATTCAAGAGAAGAGTAACTTCTTTATTTAATAACTTACTGATATATTTCTACGATGCTCAGCAAATGATTACAAATGTCCTTATTTACCTGGAAAAGAAAAACAAAGTCATGTTAACAAAACTGTGTCAGCAGGTATATCGAGCGCTCTACTTCTTTATCATAATAGTCGGATAGAGTCGACGATAGTGAAATGATTCATTCCTTGATAAATGTTTTGTCAACAAAAGTAATTTCAAGTGGATTTAAATCAACACTGGCTTTGAATTCCTGACATTTTAAAGTATTTGAAGAACAGTCTCAAGTCTTAAACGATTACTTTTGAAGTAGCCCTTTTTAGTCTGGCTAAATAATTAATCGACGTTTTTGATCATTTGCCAGAAATAATTCATTAGTGTGAAATGTTAGTCCAGGAATGTCACTTTGAAACATTACAACAGAAGAAACAGACAATTCATCAATGTTACATTTAAAACATTAGCACAGGTAATCTAACATGCTCTCGCAAATAGAGCGAAGTAAACACATGACAAAATTATGTCAAAAGCAATTATCGAGAGAACTCATTAAATACTGACTCATCTGCTATAAACTCGTAAAATTTCGGATACGTTCGTAAACAAACTCAAGCATGCAATAAAGTATTAGATGAAACTCCAAGTACATAAACAGATAAAATGGTTTCGTCTCTCGTTCTTTGATGTAGCTACTTTATGCTACTTAAGTAAGACAATTTAGTCCCGCCCTAGATCCCTTTGAAGGGTCCCTAGAGACTCTCAACAGGTAACTTTATAGCCGTTGAATTAATGCGGTCAAAGCAATTTTGTCAGTAATGCCGTCTTGTACATTAATATCTCATTCGCTGAGGGAAGCTGTAATCTAATTTCTTGATTTCCCTTTCTGTAGGAATTCACATTCTGGTGAAGAATTTCGTAATTTAAAATTCATGTTGTTTATGTTAATGATGGACTCGAAGCATTAATTCGGAGTTGATTTATTTGTGTTACGCAACTTTTAAAACGTGTTTAAGATTTAAGTTTTACATTACAGTGGATCTATCTGCAGTGTCCTCGTTAACGATGTCAAAATATTTATGTTATTTTTCTTCTACATTGAAGAAATCCGTCAAAATGTTTACTTTAAATAACTTTTGTTCTTTCACTAGCTTTGATTTTAAATATTATTTATCGGTCATGATTGCCAAAATGGTAGTAATAGAGAGGAATTTCTTAGAGATTTTATCCGGTTCAGAAATGTCGAAATCAAAGGCAATTGGGCGTAACAGAGAGCTGCGCCCATGCGTAAAATAACCATTCTAAGAATTACTCTAAGAACAGGAGTGGTTGAAGGGCATAACTTCATATTACCAGTACCCAATCGTGTAATCGATTCAAGTTATATGATAAGACATGACGAATCGATTAAGTCACTTTGAGCGTTGCTAATTTGACACATGAATTGGTTGTTTATTCTCCTGGCTCAGTTGTTGATAACGAAGTAGATAATTTTAGGAATATAATGACTGTTAATCTTGTTTATGGCAATAATATTTTAGATATCAATAGGCAGCAAGCAATTGATTTGTAGAAAATGGAACATAGCTAAATTCTGATATAAACAAGCCAACACGACCGACTAAATTGTTTTGTCTTTGACATATCCTTAACAAGGTACAAGATGCCAAAAAAACTCAAAAAAGAAGTTGTAACCGACAAAGCACCAAGTAGAAAAGTGTCCGTTACATTTGTTTTAATATCAGGCTGTACAAACATTCGGTTTTTGTCTCATCTTCATTCCGAAGTGATCCAAGCAGTGTCCGATTAATGTCCCCGACGGCATTCACTACCGAATTTGGAGCCCGCATCGTGCGGGGTCAGTGACCTCTCGCATACCGTGTACACACTGGCTCTCGATCTTAAACATCGATGGCGATTTGATACGCTTCATAGAGCGGTGCGAAGGTAACGCATGTATGAGTAGGAAAAGGTAAACATTCGTCTATTAGCACTGTTTATTACTAAACAATGTTACAGTTTTTATTTGTGTGTGGTAGATGTGATCTGTTCAAAATTTTATGCGAATGGTAGGTATTCGATTTTCTACTGGGTGCTAAGTCAAATGATGTTACTTTAAAGGAGTGAAATCCTGATTGAAAATGTTCTTGCTTGTTAACTTTACGATATAAATAAAAACAATTGTCTCCTAAACTTTTTCTAACTATGCGACATAAATTTTTATTTTTATAATTTTGTGAAAACTTGTTAATTTTGAAAAGACTTCAATAATTTGAGGAGGTTCCGCAATTCGTCAGAATCTTTTTTATGTATGTTCCCCGATTACTCAAAGACTCAATCATCAATCAATTTAGTTTTTTTTTTGTTTAAAAGTGTTAACCTCCCAGTTTGCCCTACTCCTGTGGTCATCGGGTTAGGATCTGATACTGAGATCCTGGAGAAATCGCGGGTAGAACAAGAGAAACATCCGTATAACAAGAGTAGACAATTTTCAAAAACAGAATAATATTTACAACAGGTGCGCTAAATCACGACTGTAAGTATAAATTGTATAACCGTGACCATTATTAACTTAATTAAAACGGCGATCTGTTTTATATTCGCGATTGAAGACTGGTCTATTGAAGTCTTATAAAGGAAAAGGCTCCATTGATGTTATTGTTTAAGCATGAATGAATAGCATCAAATTTACATTTCTATTTCTATAAATCATGCTACTCTGTTTTTGTTTTACGATTAAATATAATATAATTTAAATGATAGCATTCACTAAATATTTCCGTTGCTGCACTTGGCCGCTGAACCGAAAAATTACAACGTATTAGTTTTAATACGTTGTAATTTCTATAATAAAATCGATTAAGTTTTTAATTACATCTTTAACATCACGTAATCTTACGCTTACAATTTAATAGAAGTTGGTACTAGCGAAAAATGTTGTTTAACAGTTGTTACCACAAAATAAACAAAGAAAATTACGAAATCATTTACTTTTTTCAAAATTTATCATCAAAAGACAATTAAAAGGTAAACGTACACAATCGAAAGTTACGGTTAATAAATCGACCGGTAACGAGCGTATGTGTGCACCACGCTTTACAACATTGACATTTTTAGTGAGTGTTTATGTAATAGTGTGGAATTGCCTATCTTTAGAATGAAACCGGTTCAATGGTAGAATCGAATCGTTATCGATGTTTTATTCGTTGAAAACGTCTTCTTGACTAGGTTATATATTTTCTCTATAACAAACTTAAGAGCCTTAGTAGGCAGTTGAGCACCCACGTCTTCCATTACGTCTACAAGTCTTTTGTACGCCATAATGATATCGAAAGACGAATGATTTAATAAGGGTTTACCTTGCGAAAAGCTTTAGAAATGGTAGGAACATTTTCCTAAGCTCTCGGAAAATTCTAGCAGAAATAAACCTATAAGAAAAGGATAAAATTCTTAAGTCTATGAAAATAAGTAGTACTGGGACCGCATTCTTAATATTTTATAAAGGAGAAGTGATAAAACCATTTAAATACGCAGAAATTCGGTAAGCAGATACAATTAAACACAGCTAAATATTTACTGCGCAAAAATCTACGTATAGAGGAAACGAGAAAAAATCGCTAAGCGTGAATTGAAATTCCCGAAACGTTTTGCGAGATTGAAGAGGCTTTTATGGAAATGGACTGAGCGTGCATCAGATGATAGTACGAGTAGGCACCCAGCACCCACCCTAACGTGGTATTACTCGTCCGATTTAAATATTTACGCTTGCCTACTGCAATTTGAATACACCTGATGTTCAATTTATTTCGGCCGTGTTGCAGGCTCTAGTGCTGGTTTCGAAATGCAAATGTATTCCAATAATACTTAATACTCAATGTACTTTGCCTACGCGGATTTATATTTTATTGTAGCAATTTGTACCTGCTTCTGCATAAACATTCCTTTTTAGTTGAGATGAAGACATCCTTACTAATATTATAAAAGCGAAAGTGAGTTTGTTTGTTTGTTACCTCTTCACGCTTTAATGGCTACACCGATTTTGATGAATTTAGGTACAGAGATAGTTGGGAAACAGGAGACGGGCATAGGCTAATTTTCATTTTAAAAAACTGGGATGTGAGGGAGCAAGAGGGAAGAAAAGGGAAAACTTAGCGTTGCTATTACAAATCGATAAGGCGCAAGGGGAACTGTGTTACCTCGAATTTTAACGCGAGCGAAGCCGCGGGCAAAAGCTAGTAATACAATAACATCAAAAATGTTTTTTTTTTAAATCGTGTTTTGCTTGGTTTGTGCTTATATATATATAAACAAAATACGAGAGAAGAGTGTAATTTTGAACGGACTAGTGATGATGCCGTTAGATTAAAAGCCATGATGGTGATAATTTAAATAAGATGACTCAATCGAATGAAAGGTAACTTTTGGTACTAGGCGATCATAAAAACAACCACGATTTGTTTAATATTGAACGCACACGCATATCGCACTCAATATTCACATCTATTCATTGCTGTCTGCCGTATGAAATGATTTATTCATTTGGCGCAAACCATTGTGCGACAAAGTTAGTAAAATGGGCGACTAAAACAAATTGTTCACTTAAATGTTGCGTATGGTGATGACCACCAAAGTTTTGTTTTCATTAAATTGTTCATTAATTAATTGAAGGTTATGTTATTTGTAGTTGTAACTCATTTTGAATGTTGATGAACGGAGAGTGAGAGGAAGGCTAAAGAAAAGATGGATGGATTGTGTAAGGAATGATATGAAGGAGAAAGGAGTAAATGATGCCCTGACGTCTGATAGAGGAAAATGGAAGAAGAAAACGTGTTGCGCCGACCCCAAATAGAATGGAACAAGGGCAGGAAAATGATGACGATGTGTTGATAAAGGAAACAATACCAAATTGCAGCAATACCAATGATTTATTAAAATCCATTTTGAATCACAGGTACATGAATTTAAATCTTATTCAAATGATGATAGGTATCATTTATAGGAACCATTAGCAGCTCAGAGAATGCACTCGTAATCGTAATAATTAAACAGAAACATCAAATAAGTTTTGTTTAAATCCCAGAGTAACGAGGTAGAATCATGATCCAATTCATAACTGACTGTTATGCACTAACAAACTAAACCAGCGATAAGAACAAATATTAATTTAGGATCAACAACCTACAGAAGACGGAAAACGTAACAAGGACCGGAAATTTTACTCATACATTATGTACATACGTACTTATAATGCGGATGCAAACTGCACTCCCACATATGGTCCTAAGTATACATTAAGTATTTAAGTTGGAGCGGTCAAAAGTTACGTATCGCCTGGACTCAATTTTTCATTCAAATTCTTGTATTAAAAATAAAATAAAAATAAATATCTTGGGACCACTCACACACGGCTATCTGATCCCAAGCTAAGCAGAGCTTGTGTTATGGTAACCAGACAACTGATATACATACTTATATAATTTATAAATACATACATATTATAGATAAATCACACCCAGACACAGAACAAACAATCATGCTCATCACACAAAGTTTGTCCTGGGTGGGAATCGAACCCACGACCTCCGGCTTAGCAGTCAGGGCCACTAACCACTAGAACAACAGGCCCGTATTGTACCTCTTATTTTGGTCCTGATGTCCGAGAGGGTCCGAGAGGTAATAATAATAAAAAACTGTTTTACATTATGTCTATAAATCGGTATTTACCAGATACTGTGTACTATTTCCTCTTTTATCTCTTCTTTTGCAACTCTTAATTCTGTTTCAATCTCCACATCCTTCTAAGAAAATCTTTTGGATCATATGCATGATTTTGAAATGGTATTATATGAAAACATTATGATAAACCTATCTTTAAATCATACTTTATCAAGACTTTAACTTCACAGGCGCTTCATAATTCAAGATCATCTATTTAACTCCTTCACAACGCCGGTTTCGCTTTATAATTTCATTGTAACGATTACAATCAATGGAGGCAAATGCACCGTTCACTTACAATTTATCTAATGGCACATTAATTATCTGACAACACGAATCGGTTTCTACTGTCACAGTTTTAATTACAACCAGGCTGGCAGAAACCATAAACAAAATGCGTTTACAAGCCCTAACTGTCGATGTGATCGAACAGATTGGCAGGAATTGTAAACATTTTGACGTACACAATATACAAAGTTTCACGAAGCAGACAGATGAAATTTCTTATAAAATACCAGAGGACGTTGAAGGGATTTTGTACGCAAAATCTGATCATAATAAGTTATTCCGCTTCGATCCCTTTTATGGTATTAAGATCATAAAGAGGGATAAAACTGGAAGAAATCGGATCAGAGTTTTTTCTTAGAAACTTCGTTGGTGTGAAAAGGATTCTTTGCTAAAAAAAGAGGTATTATGGAATGAAATAGACCTGCAAATACGGTATCATTTTCTTGATCAAGTTCTTAGCTAACCCGGTACTGTAAGGGTTCATTAGAGAGGTTACTACGGCTCTCCTAGGCGACGAGATAACAAGGGGTCATAGGTACGTTATGCATCATTTCCGTCCATTTTATTATACGTGTAGTACTGTTATCTGATACATTCCTTGCTGTATCCTTGTTATTGAAGAAAGCGTTTGTTTGTTGTTATGCTCCGCGGTAACAAACCTAGATTGTGAAACATTCAAATCACAATCATATGAGCTCTACTTGGATCTGGCCTTTGTTCCAAAATGCATTGTGATAGACTGGAATGAGATACATAAGGCAATGTCGTATATATAGCTTATAATAAGGCGGTGGTTACAGTCAATTCCGCCATTCCTTTACCAAACATAAATCCTTTCGATCCAAAATCACCATTATGGATATTAAAATATGCGCGTCCCCCCTTTCGGATTTGCAGAGATTCAGCCATGTTTGATTTAGAATGGTGACTTCCGGTTATATGGGGGTACGAATACTACGAATTAAGGATATTAACTGCGCCGGAAGGCATCTCATTGCCACTCTGAATATAATATCGATAAATTTTGTGATCATTGCTCGTTCGATCTCATTATAGAGAGAGTTGGAACGTTTGAAAATGAGGCTATAAATAAGATCAGGTTGCAGATAGGAAATTAATAAGTATTACTTTATTACGTGGGATATTTAAGTTGATTGATTGATCGGGATATTGTAGTACTGTTGAATGATATTACTCTATGACAGTGCCTGTGAACAGGTAAGGACAAGGTATTTTAAAAGCTATATAAATAGGTAGGTATTAGGTCATAACTCAAAAGAAAAAACGGGATCCTTGTAGGATCACTTTGCTGCCCGGCTGTCTCTTTCTCCCTATTCGCGTGTTTAACACAATCAACAAATCAACACTAAGGATCCCTGGAAATACTTTCGAAGCTAAGATTGTCTTGAAGGCATGGCTTCCGGACTTGTCCTATGATGAAACCGAAAGTATCTTGTGCCCTTTGACTTAACTAACACTTAAACACAATCTCACTTACATTATCAAAACTTTCCCTAACCACTTCTCTCATACTGACTGACACATACACGTATACACACACACACACACACACACACACAAACTGCACACATACACGCACTCACCCATGCCCTCGCACAAATCAATCCTCTTTCACAATGATACCATCATGTCCCATGATGTGTTCATTGATGCATGGCATCCTCTCAGGTGCATTTATATTATAATAAATATTTTAATTTTGACTGTTGTTATTAATATGTATTACTAGTTTGACTTTTTTTGACTTTTTTTTTTTCTATTATTTTATTATTATTATTTTTTTTTTAATTTTAAAATTTCCCCTTTTTTTTAAATTATTTTATTTCCGAATAAGTTTTTAATTGTAATTCCCATAATTGATTGTTATCTGTGTTATGTTGTGCTGCGTCACATTGAACAACGTCTATTACTCAACTTGCCTAACTGTAAATACTGGGCCACCGAGATACAGGCTATGCCTAGTTTGGGGCCCACGGCTACTTCTACTTTGCTTTCTTTTTCTTCTAAATATGCTTGTTGTTTTTCAATGCTTGTATGTAACCTAACTAGTGTGTGTCAATAAATTATATTATTATTATTTCTTTTTAAACTTTTACGTTCCTCGGCGTTATTACCGGATTTATAGGATAGTACGGGCCAAAGCCAAGTACTAACCCGAGAGAGTGGTGATACGATGAGATGATGATATGATTGGGTTGTGTGATGATGACTGTCCATTAAGCTGTGACTGTGCGGTGATTGGGCGTCGAGTGCGTGAGGTGGAGGTGACTGTCTCATTTTGAATTTGTAAAAATTTTCTCACAATCCTACAAGTATTAAGGATTGCGGCTTTCTGAAGGCTTTGATACGTGTACGGTGGTAAATCAAGAGTTTTTAAAGACTGGTGAAGCTGTTTAGGTATAATACCTGTTGTTGATAGGACAATAGGGATTATGGAGACATTATTAAGATGCCACATTCGGCTGATTTCCATTTTAAGGTCAGTATATTTTGCGAGTTTTTCCGCTATTGTGTTTTGTAGGTTGTGTGTGTTAGGTACGGCTATGTCTATGATTTGCGCGGTTTTTTTAGATTTATCTAATAAAGTAATATCTGGTCTATTGTAGTGTATTGTTTTATCAGTGAAGATACCTCGATCGAAGTACAATTTGTGAGTGGCGTTCTCAAGCACAGTTTCGGGCTGGTATTTGTAATAAGGTACAGGAGGTGTGGAGATTAAGTTGTATTTTATTGCTAATTTTTGATGGATTATGTTTGCTATTTGATCATGCCTGTGCTTATAATCAGTCTGGACTATTGCTTTGCATGCACCTGTGATGTGCTGAATGGTTTCCGAAGAACTATTACATCGCCTACAAATGTCAACTGTTTGATGAACTTTCATTATGTGTTTCTGGTAATTGCGGGTTTCTATGACCTGGTCCTGGATAGCTATCATAAACCCTTCCGTCTCAGGGAACAGTTCTCCACGCCTCAACCATTCGTTCGACGCTAACTTGTCGACGTTAGGTAGGTTAAGGTCATGTCGGTGTCTCCCATGCAGTGACTTTTGGGTCCATTCTGCGATTTTTGTCTGCCGGTCTGTCTGTTGTTCATTACTCTGTGTTGTGTTGTCATACATATTCAAAGGGGTAAGTTTTTTGTCATTAAATGCTATTGCTTTGTGTAGGGTTGAAATGGAGCTTTTATTTTTAAAGTATGTTCTTAAAGTGGTTATTTGCTTGTTATGTAGGTTAGTGATGTCTATTATTCCCCTTCCGCCGTCATTTCTTGGCAGTGTGAGTCTTTGTACACATGACCTGGGATGGTGTCTCCTGTGTTTAGTGAGAGTAGTGTTTATAATCCTTTGTAAGTTTTGGAGATCGGTCTTGTTCCATTTTATGATGCCGAAGGAGTAGGTGAGAATAGGGATAGCACCTATGCTATCCCTATTACACTATTAAAGCCATTAACACCTATGTTAATGGCTTTAATAGTGTTTTTAGCGTTTATTTGAGTGTTAAATATTGTTTTTAATCTATGCTTAAATTGCTTAGTAAGTTTTGTCTTGATTTCCTTATGCATGATCTGTTTAGCCTGTATATACCCCAGATATTTATACGTCCCGGTTTCGTCTAATGAATCTATTGTCGCACCTGTCTGCATTTGGTATGAATGTGTATATGTTTTTCCTGCTCTTATTGAGTTGATTTTACATTTATCAATACCAAACTCCATAGCTATATCATTTGAAAATTGTTCTGTTACGTCAGCTAGTTCATATAAGTCATCAGGAGACGATGCATACAACTTGATGTCATCCATATAAAGGAGATGGTTTACTTTACAATATTGTTGGTCAGTCAGTATGTCAGTCATAGTATCATTATATTGGAGTTGGTACCCGGGTAATAATGAATTAAGTTTGTTTGAAAGAGGGTTTAACGCTAGACAGAACCATAGTGGGCTGAGAGAGTCGCCCTGAAAAATTCCTCGTTGGATCTTAATTAATTCTGTTTGGACTATTCCTGTTGATGTGTTGAGTTGTAATCGCGTCTTCCATTTTTCTATAATATTACCTAGACAGTTGATGAGTTGAGGGTGTATTTTATATATTTTTAAAACTTCTAGTAACCACGAGTGTGGTACTGAATCATATGCTTTCTTGTAATCTATATACATAGTGTGTAAATCATTATTGTTACGTTGGACATGTTTATGTATTACTGCATCTATTGTCAACTGTTCTTTGCATCCTTGGCTTAGTTTCTTACACCCCTTCTGCTCTTCTGTTAATATTTTGTGTGTTTCAAGATGATTATAAATGATGTGACTAATGCATGATGTCATTATTTTATATATGGTTTGCAGACAAGTGATTGGCCTATATTTAGCTGGATTTGCGGGGTCATTAGGGTCTTTTGGAAGCATAAAGGTTTTACCTTCCATGATATAAGTAGGGATCGTAGCAGGGTCTTTTATGAAATTGTTAATATGGTTAAATATGTGTGGGTGTATGTGTGTAAATTTTTTGTACCAATAGTTGTGTATGTAATCTGAACCAGGTGCTTTCCAATTATGTATTTTTGTAAGGACGTCGTGAAAAGTTGCTATTTCAATATGATCTGTGATCATTGTTTCTGTGTTAATGTGAAAAGCCTGCTCTGCTTTAATCCATTCTGCCTCAGTGTTATGGCAGACAGCATTTTCCCAAATCCCAGCCCAAAATTGCTGTAACTCTTCTGTAGTTGGAAATGCTGTATGTGTATTGCTATTAGGTGTTGTTTCATTAGTAGTTGACTGCTTAAGGGATCGGTAAAATTGTTTTTCGTTGTTCCTAAACTGGTTATTTTGGGTTTTACGGAGTGTACATTTAGTATATCGATTTAGTCTACTTTTAACTACTGTTAGTTTCTGTTTGAGAGTATCTAGAAAGTGCTCAAGTTGTGTGTTAGGTTGTTCGTGTAATGTATGTGTTCTGTAGTCTTTCAATATCGTCTCAACTGCTTTTATTAGTTTTCTGCTTCTATGGCCTTGAATATACTGAGTTAATCTTCCAATTTTGGCCCTTAGAGCTTCTTTTTTCTTTTCTAACCTTTTTTGCCATTTAGGTTTGTAGACTTGTTGGAGTCTGCTACTTTCTACAGGGGAGGAGAGATAAATTTTACTCCCGTTGGCTTTTGCAGCAGTCCACGCGGCGCAGTATATTACTGTCTGGAGATGATTGAAATTTGTTTCACTGGTTACTTGTTCTGGCAAAATTACTTTGTTAATGTAACTAACTATATTCGCTAACTTTTTTGATGACTTTAGCTTAGGAATGTAACTCCTTTCTGTAGGCAGGGTGTCTTTGTAATATTGTAATGTTTGTGAGAATATTTCATCTATTTCAGGGTTTCTAACTAGGTCTGTCTGTTGTGTATTTAAATGTATAATTTGTTCTACGTTATTAAAATTGTCATCATCTATACCTATTCCTACATTATCTGTTTGTGATGGTTCTATATTTCTTATATCAATATTGAGTGTTTCTGTATTTGTATGTAGATGAACATTTACGGCGTCTGTATTTGATGTTATATTATCAGCTTGCCTCTGGAAAGACTCTGTTTCGAACAATTCATTTTCTACAGTTGTTTTTAATATCTGTAACCGTGCTTCTGAAATCATATTATTATTGACTATTACCCTTTTTTGGTCTGAAATGCATTGTTCGGATAAATGTGATAACTGAGGGTAAAATTCTATAAAATTTTCTTTCAAATTTTTTCGCCAAACTGTCATATCCGTCTCCATTTTTGTTACCCTAAAATAGCACTTCATGAGTGTTTCGTTTAGTTCGTTGGACCATTTCATTCTCCGTTTAGGTTCTGCTTGTGACTCCGGTTGAGACGAACGAAACTCTGGTGGTGATTGTAATGCTGGGTCATTGTTTTGAGTTTTTAAATGGTTGCCTATTTCAAGTCTAATTGTATCAAGTATGGTGGAAGGTAATAAATTCTTGGAAACTATTGCTCTTCTTTGATCTCCAATTCTTTGCTTGGAGACTTTCATGTTTGGAAAATTTTCTGTGAATTGATGATGTAATGATGTTAGGTATGCTTTCGTGTCAGTTTCTAAGTTTGTGATGATAAGGTAGTTACGCCAAATGAATTCGTTCATTTCTTTACTCCATTTTTTTCGCGTAGTAGTTGAGACAGCAGTGGGTGAAGGGTTATTGGCCAAACTAGCCTCCGACACAACATCTGCTGCCATAGGTGATAAAATTGATGATGATCTTGATGAGCGTGATGAATATGAAGGTGGTGATGATGCGATTGATGAAAAGATGGATTTCGGTGAGGACGATAAAGAAACCGATGATGTTTCGTCATCTGCGGAAGGCATATTTGCCTGAATACTTTTTTTTGTTTTTGACCTTGTTAACATATTATTCCCACGAGTAGCTAGGGACTAACAAAGTCAGCCACAGCAGAGCCCTGCGTTCACTGTGGTAAGGGTAAATAAAACTGGAGGTCCCCAAATATCCAGAGTTGGCACACTAGCGACTAGCCTCTCCTCTAGCCATGCAGCCCTCGGCGTGTGCGACCTTGGCTTGGATTGTTTTGTATCTCTTTTAGTCTGGCCCCTCACCCTAGACCTATCTCAGTAAAGTAAACTCTATCGGAACAGACCTAGGGCTCATTGGAGCGCACAAGCCCCACCACGACGTCAACGTAGAGATACAACGGTGGGGTTATTATTATTATTATTATTATAAGACCCTTTATCTCAGGAATGCGTAGAGGTATCGAATTGAAATTATAACCATACTTAAAGTGGTGGAAAAAATCAACCCTCTAAGTCTACGCAGTCAAAAGATATGGCCGTTTATGTAGTAAGTTTTGTACGGAACCCTCGGTCTGCCACTCCAACAAGAGTAATTGCTCGGTTTTTTTATTTATTTTAGAATTAGCTAATTTAAATAATGAAACACAAATTGTAAGCATAGGGAATGCACCTAAACGCAGCACTTCAATTAGACGTGATGTACGATACTCGCAGTGCGATTGCAGAACATGAGTACATTTAGCGTTGCTTGTAAGCATACATTATTGACGTGACGTAATGTCGTGTAACAGCGATCTTAACTCACCTCAGAATGGTAATGAAGGTCAGAAGACCCAGCGCATGCTGGCTGAAAATGTGGAAGACGAAGAAAGAAAACAAAACACAAAGTAACCTCAAATGGCATGCGACTGGCCCAATGATGAACATAATGAAACATGACTTATTAAAAAAAAGAACATTGCAATGTGCTGTAAATGATAAAGCTAATGTACGGCATTATGAGAAGCATCATATCCAGCTTTTTCTAGAAAGTGCTGTATCATAACAGCTTGAGTTGATTTTAGAAAAAAAACATGCTATAAATCTTAAATCGCCTAAATTGTATAATTCAATGTTCTTCTGTCTGTTTTCTATAATAATATTAACAATTTTTTTATGAGCTATTACCGACATGACTTCCTTAGACCTTCTGCATCTACTTGTTTTATTACACAATGAGCATCCTATCAATTACTTAGCTCTGTGATTGGCACAGACACTCGTGGTCATAAAACTTGTGCCTGCCTTATTAATATGCGTACTACAACATCTATTATGCCCAGACGTACTACGTACCTGGCCATGTTTGTCTGAGTTGTAAAAGAAAGTATGTCTTTCTTTGGCCATTGAGGGCGTATGTGTCATGCACGTGGAGGTTATAGCCTTGTAATAATATTTTCTAATATGGAATGTTCTTGCTTTTTTTTTCTCTAACGCAAACAAAAACACGTGCACATTATGCATCCCGGCAAGTTAAAAGGGTAATTGCTATGAGGATATATTTCATGTCTGATAATGATAATAACGGGGAGCTCGAAGCTCATACTTTATTTTAAACGTAATAAAAATAATGGCGACTTAAGTACTTTAGTCACTTGAAGAAAGCTGGTTTCACATTTAAATTTTATAACACCAACTGCCTCACCAAAACAGGTCGTTATACTTAATTAATAAAAAGTCAGAATCAAAAAAGGGATAATTAACAAATCGAAATCTTAACGAAATATAAAGTAACTAACAGCTGTGAAGGCAGCTGGTTTAAAAATGATATAAAGTACCAAAATGACCTCGACTCAACGGACCCTAATTATGGTTTAGGTGGGTGTACGTGTAAAATGAGCAACGGGACCCGCCCACAACATGTGTGTTCCGGGTTTAAAATACAAGCTTATAAGTCGACAAGACGGAGTTTAGTATCAGTTGGATTTGTTCTAGGAAGTTCTTATTCTTTGAAAATGCTTTGTTAAATCTTAAAGATTAAAGCTGTCTAGTTTATACTTTTACTTAGTTAAACGTAAATAAAAACTGAACTTTAGTGGCAGAATATTAGAAACACCTATCGGAAATTCATAACCAGATGCCAAAATGATACAATCCAATTGGATTCAATTACTTAGTTAGACAGTCGACACAAATGAATCAAATTGCAATGATCAAAGCGAACACGAAGGACCAAAAAACAAAGATTTCAAAGAAAGCAGAACAAAACCAAATTGGCAACGAATAAAGGGGCTTTAAATCCAATATCAATTTTCATATGAACTCTGATTTAATAATGAAAATCACTGCAGCATTCGAAGTGCAATTTCATTATTGGGAAACAGAATATTGGATCTCAACGAAGCGTATTTGTGAATACTCGTGGGTACAGCGACAAACCGAATCAACTTTCCGCCATTGTCCATTGTGATATAAACGCTGATATTTGGTTGGTTTAGTAGGATTATATCAACGGCACTCACATGGTTATAATAGATGCTCTTTGTTGTCTGACTAATTAGGTAGAATTGTATTTTGATGCCTCAACACGCAATCAATGTTGTGGTCTATTCTGTTTTCACTTTTATATCAAGTATAATGTAAGGTAATCGGTTGACTTGGTACGGGCATGTGATGCGAAGCAATGAGGAAAATGTCGTAAAGAAAGTTTTAAATTTTAATGTGTATGGGAATAAGAGTAGACGAATCCAACGAGACGATGGATGGACATTGTCAAGGATTATATGGCAAGAAATGAGGTGTCTGTTAAAATGACGAGTATTAGATAATTATGGAACGAATACAAGCTGCGCCGACCCCAAATAATTTGGGATAAGGTAGAGAATGCCTTATGGCATTAAGTCCGCCTATGTACCACTATTGTACATGAAGTTTAAATAAATAAATAAATAAGGGCAGGAGAATCATGATCAAGTATCTTAGACATACCTGTAGTAGCTTGTGTTCCTGGAATTGAATAGGGCTCAGAGAATTCAACTAAGGAAGAAGTTCAACTATATTAGGCTCATTTGGTTTTTTCATCAATAAACGCTAAGGATCGGAAAAAACGGTTAACTGATGAGCCTTTTTATAACTTAATACAAAACGTAATAAAAATCTAAGTGCTTCTGCAAACACGACGCAAATTGACTATGCATGATCATGTTCCTTTTTTGGTACACAACGTTTAGCCTCCGGCTTTGGTCCACGTTTTGAAACAATATGAAAGGTGGTTCTTAATCATTTTCCATTCGATCTTGTAGCAGGCGGCAACAGACTGTATAAATTCAAGCTTGCCAAAATCAGAACACCTGGCGTTTTTTGCCACCTGCCTCGTTCTACCTGCTTATGCAAATTGCAACTTTGTATTTGGTACAAGCAGCCACATCCTGATCATTTGTATCTCCGTTTATGTATTATAAAGTGGGTGTTTCATATAAGCGGTAATACACTGAACTGCCTATTAGTATTTTACGTAGCGCAGGTATGTCGGCTCAAACCGTATCGCAATTTCAATCACTATTCGATATTCAATGTGCATAATCCAAACAGCGTTGTAAAGTGTGTGCATTGCAGGGTTGTTTATTAAATTCTCCGTAATACGAGGGTGGCCAGACAATTAGGGTTGTCGAGGGAATATATCTGTCAATCAGTACAGTACTTGAGTGCGGTTATGTGATACCAGTGACCGGATGTGGGGAGGCAACCTTTATAGGTAGTAACTGTTAATCACCTTAGGTAAGCCCGTTTATTGATTTACACAGCAAAATATCAAACACAGTAGAGATTCTTATTGAATTCAATGTGGGTTAACGGACGGAAGTTTTGTAACAAATGCGAACATCTGTTTTAATTAGACAGTTAACAAGGTATCGGGTGATTTTAATTAATTTTCAAAATTAGGCTGACTGATGTCATTCTCGGTTCCAGAGTCAAAAGAAGTGAGGTTTGAATATAGAACGGGTTTTATCTGTCAATCTGTGCGGGCGAATGGAGCGCGGGAAAATTACGCGTGACATTCTAGTCCCAACGGTCGTCGCGGTCATTTGAACCGAATGCCGAGCATGTCACAATGTTGTTTTGGGAGTATTAATTAATCGAACGTTAATTTAACATGGACTTTTATTAATGGACATTAAATTTATAATTAATGAAAATGCATGTTTGCATTTTATTGAGGCTAGGAAGGAAAAGCAGAACATGCAACAACAATTTGTAGCTAAATACAATACACATAGTCAAAAAAATATCAAGCTCCGAAAACATACTCCAGACTAAATAATAGCAGCTGGCATTCAAATCGAACTACGAAATGGTTTTCCGATTAAATTTCAGACAACAAAAAACATACGACAAATAAAGCTTCACAGTAGCAGAGCCGAGGGCGTTCGGTAACCTAATACAGATTGTGAAACTAGGGAGAGCTGTTCTGCAATAAACTAGACTTTAAGTTGTGGGTGTTTAGACTGAATGGACTATACAGTTGGGGCTGATCGGCTTTGCCCGAGGCATCGGCAATGCAATGCTTTTATTGCAAATGCTCTGGTATCTGTTATTCGCCATTCTGCTTTTAGTTTCATCGATTTTCGTGAACATTTGTTGTAAAGAGATTTTACATCAATGGTAAAAGTGTTAAAGAGGATAGTAGTGGAAAATTTCTAAACATGATATGTTTGTATAAATGTAATATTTGTTTTCAAGCAATTTGATATCTTGTTTTAAAAAAATATCACAAACTAAATTTTCATTAATGAAGCCTGAATATTGTTACAAACAGGTTTGATAAATATTTTTTTACTTGATCAAAGTATTCTAAACAGGAGCGAAATAAATTCATAACATAAAATAAAAAGATAAGTAGATTTTTAAACAAATTACAGACCAAATTAATGTTGAAAGGCTCGACGGTAATTTGATCGTCTTACAAAATTAGCCCTTCGAGCGAATGAGGAGATTGGATAAAGGAAAGTTCCCCACGGGTAACAAAAACCAGTTATTATTAAAGGAGAAAATCAATTGTTGAACCAATTAACTATTAAGACAAAACTCGTTCAAAGTTCTGATTTGTTTTTAACTTTATCAAAAGAGCAACCAGAAGCCGAAACAATTATAATTAAAACCCTTTAAAGCCACAAATTAAAAATAACATTATTATATTTGGAGAGATTATTAAAGCTTTTAATTTAAAATTGAATTGAACATGGTACTAAAACAATCTGAACATTAGGTTATTAAAAGTAGAAGAAAATCCAAAATGACATTTACGACAATTTTGCTACAAATTATCACGCTGGCAACAAAATTATGCTTCAGCTGCATCAAAACTTAAATTACTATAAATTCTCTTCATTCCCTCATAATTTATGTCTAGCTAGGTGTAATGTGTATGCATGCAGACAGGTCCCCACTAAACTCATGGCTCAGTGGACTGGAAGCCTCAGATAATTGCAACACTGCTACTTTCAATACAGACATTAACACTATCTATAAATGGAAGTCTATAATTGTATTTACTCACAATTAATTTGCTATCCAGCTCGGAATTCTAAGGGTTATCTATCGGTTGAGTTTCATTCATGAAATTACTGCTAGTGTTAGTCATTCAATTCAATTAGCTCAGTGCTGTAAGAAATACTTGATTAAGATGTTTGTCTATATTCCAATTAAGCAGTAGCTTCTGTTTCTTGAGACTGTTGCAGTCGTATCTGTTCTTCTATGTTACATGTGTTATTATTAACCAACTACATATATCCCTACCCTATTGGCTTCGGAATTCTGAAACTGTTTCTTGCTTTTCCCATTATTACGAGTCTTATTATGTATCAACCAAAATGAAACGTTTTTCATCTTCTGACTCACTCAAAACCATTTTAACTTCCTATTCCAGGAACATTACAAAACTCATTACCGTTACTCAGTATCGATTTTATATCATCTCAAATTTAATGAACGCTGCCATTGTAGCCTGTAGGCGGTAATGAAGTTGAGCAGTAAATAAAGACATCCTTTGGCATGCAAAATTCCTAGACGGGAACCAGATAGTTTCACAGTAAACGAGAGTATGCCCCGTTGCCAATACTCTAGCAAAATTGACGATAAATTGGAGTGCATGCAAACAAGGACTGATTCAATAACTGTGGAATTTGATGTACCAGGCTAACAGGCTCAGCGGGAGATATTTGATTGATTATTTGGAACACGTATTGTGGTTGCGTGGAAGCTGATAGGAATGTTAGAGTTCATTTGTTTAGGGATTTCGGTAGAATATTCCATGTGATTTGTGTATGAATCAATTGTTTGATTGTCAAGAAAGTAAATAAAAGTAACGTAAGAAGTTATTAAAAATATGATACTTGCTAATACAGGGTGGCCCAGAAAGGTGTATTATTATACTTTTTGAGCACCAAACTGAATAAATTTTACTAAGAAACCAATTTCTGTAGAAAAAGGTGATCTATACACTGACTAGTCTCAACCATACCAAATTCGCACAGTTTCGCAATCACAGGAACTTGGGTTAAAGGTGTAACAGCAAGATAAACTAAACCTTCATAAAATCTCAGCACTGGATCTTTATAAAATGACTAATGCTTGCAAAATAGCTATAACATTAATCCAGGAAATGGACCTTTTGATAAATGTTAACGATACAAGTTAATCCTGCACAGTTTCCGCGTTATGCAACAGACCGCTTTAACAAGCTGATATCAGTGATGGACGTGGAAATACTCATAGTCTTCTTATCTACTTCCAAGAAGCAATAGACCATTTACCTTAAGATCTAAAAATAGCTAAAGTGCAATATTTTCATGCTAAGAAAAATGTTCGGCTTAGAGTTTAAAAGCCAGAGTCATTTCGCAAAAAAATGTGTCAACAGGAATTTTTAAGAAATGCGCTGCATTTTTCCAAGCCTGAGGTAGATTTTTCAACTGTCAGGCAACCTCGATAATAAAAGTGGAATATATGTCAAGAATTACAATAGTTTTTTTTTATTTTTAAACACTTATTCCTGTGATTTATGAGAGTACTGAATTAAATCTTACGTGAATCAAAATGGTTTTGTTTTGACACCTAGCTGAATCCAATCTGACGGTAACTCGATTAAAGAAGATTGCTAGAAAACAAGCAGGAGACTCTGAATGAAATAAAATTACGTTCATGTACTCATTTCTATTTCTACGGACAAACCTTAAGCCGCGACAGACGGAAATCACAGATTCGATAAAATCTGCATACATCATGCATAACAGAACTTATCTATAGGTAGGTATATACAGGTAGACAACGTTGCATAATCTGTTCACCGTCAATCCGCTTATATCGGTCTTAATTAATGCCCGCAGCGTTTCACGCTGGAGGCCTTTATCTTTTGATTGACCTGCACTGGTGGTTATGACATAATAGACCTATCTGCATGTCTGTTTAATCTATGTGTGATAATGATTTGTGATGGAAATTGTAGAGTAGATAAAGGTAAAAGCTTTGTTATCAAAAAAGTGTTGTCGAAATTGTGTATTTATCTGTGTGCGTTTACTTTTAATGAGACAGTTTCCTGTCCATCATTTTATTCAGACGGCCAAGACCAATGACGAACACTTTTAAGTCGTTTCTTTCACATAAAGCATTCGATGGCATTTATCAATGCATAAATGTTTTGACCTCTCCTTCACCGTAATTGGTAATCAAATGTCGCTTTGTTATTTATAATATGGACCTCGCACATAAAGTTCATGTAAACCTAGCCCTAGTTCATTGACCTTATTTAAGATTACATAAAATTAACAGCAACATGCATCAGAATTAATGACAAATACATAAATAGTCACCAGTTCCTGTTGAACGAGTCGCACGAACGCCGGAACAACCCGTTTCCCTCATTCGACTTTAAGATCTTGATCTGAATGATAAACAGTCAATCCTAGGTTTGTTTCTATTTCCATACTTATCACTGTGGAGAAACATTACTTTTTTATGCATGAGACTATGATGATTGCTGATAGGTTGAAGAAAGCTACCGAGAATTGCTCGAAACTACCTTTGGAACTGATACCATCTACATATTGCAACATTTTCATATGGCTGGATAAGCTTGCGCATGCAACGGACAAAATCACATAATGGCTTCTTCCAACACACGTTTTATGTCGAAAAGGTTTGCTTAGAACTCCATCCTTCGTAAACCAAATTTCTACTGTCTGCCAAACCTATGTAGGTCGCTAAAAATACCTCATTAACAGATGATAAAAACAACAAAAACATACGATTGTACACAAAGGCTCGGTTTTAAGATGAGAAAGTGTTACACAGTAGTTAAATTCATAATAAAATGCGCCGATAAAATGGTTTGTTATGATGAGTCACAAGAACTATTCAGACTGGCAGACCCAAAGAATCCGTATGAATGCATAAGACTCGACAAGTGACTCAGACGAGCCGATGGGTTTCCCATTTTCATAGCTTGGGCGTAGGTAGACCTTAATCATTCGGCAAATTAGGCTAGGCCTTGAATGTTTTGTATAGATTGACTTTTTCTAGACGTAATAATGATGAACAAAAAGTTGGTTTAATTTTTCTCAACCACACAGAAAACAAAAAGTGTTTTTGGTTCAATTTAATTATCTTGTAAAAATATTATGATTTAAAAGAGTGTCCATGAAGTTGTTTGCATTTCTTTTTCCATAGAAAGCTACGTTTTGAAATGGGCAAAGTACTTTCACAAGTTATTATGCCTGGGATTGTAGCTTCATCTTTTTGTATCTTAAAATTCAGTACATGTACTTACGAATTTTAAGAAACAAAAACAGTAACAGATACCTGTAACGGTCTAATTGAAATAAATGCTTTGAGTTTGAGTTATAATCCTCTAAATTCCGTAAGCTATAAAGAAGATCGCAGTTAATATGTTATAAACACAAAGAAGGTAATTATTTTAGTTAAAGCTCTAATTAAAAGTCTTCACATATTCTTCAACGCGACTTCACAGTAAAAGAATAGAAGTAGAGGCTAACAAGATATCAGAAGACCTAGAGAATAATTATTATTTACTCTTTAATATTGCAAAACAATTCAAACAAATATTGAATAAACTTTAGTAGCTGCCATCAAACTAAACAGCGTCGACCGTAAACACGAAGCCAGCGAAGCTGAGAATGTTAATGGGGCTTATGAAATAGAACGACATGTAACATTAAATTCGTCGAGTGGCCATTCATAAGTAGTGTTAAATGACCACTTTGGCACAATTAGTACAGGCGCCAATCGACGAGGCAATGCACATGGTTTTGCTAATGTCACGCGACTGTCCTATACTCAATTGGAACATTGCCTTTTAATGGACCAAGGTATGCCTGAATTTGGTTGCTATCAATTAAAATGAGATGTAAAAGGACGGCTGGTGAAAAAAATTACGATAGTAAATACTGAAACATTTATGAACAATGTAATTTTCTTATAATACTTGTCGATCCATATTTTCTACTTGAGAATTCCAATTATTAGCATTCCTGCTACTCCAATATTCACAATAGATTCTCAATAACGGTACTCTAAACGTTCTAACAATGCTCGTAAGTAGAAAGTATCACGAGCACATAATTGAAGCAAACAATTTTGCTGAATCACGTAAGCAATCGTGTAAACAAGCCTATATGTTCGTTTCTACAAGGTACTACGTTCGGCTCAATTATCGTCCAATACAATTACAGCACATTATCACATAAGTAACGAGCCAAAATACTGATCAACACGATTTTTTACTGCTTACGTATCTTCAACTACAATGGTAAAGTTAAAACAAAAAAAAACAATAGATTGAATGCAACGTGTAAATGTATCATAGAGGCGTTGAGGCTCGTTAAAGCCGTGGAGTGGTCCATGTGAGTTGTTTTATTGTGCAAATCAGCAGCTTCAATTAGCATAACAAACGGGCGATGTACGCACGGGCAGTTCCACTGGTCGGAGTGTGCAGCGCTGCAGTGGGATAGGGTTGCTTGGTATCGGCCACACGTCCAAACGGGATGGTCGGAACAGTCGTGTTCGCTAGACCGTGGCTTTCAGCCGCATCGACTTTCCAACACATACATCGAATTTGCGCTGCAAACTTACATGTATGGAATTGACATAATGTGGAGCTTACGCTGTAGAAGTTGCTCCTTCAAGTAGAATATTATGTGTAATATTGAAAACTGAAGTTGGACCTGCTGTGAATGAGCTAAATTCAGTTGATTATAATTTTATAGAAAAACGTTTAGCCATTGCCTCTATTTTATTCCTCTTGTACACAGAATACAATTAATTATTCCTTTTAAATCAAGTGAAAATTAACGAAGAACAAAAACAAGACCAATAGCACAAAATAATTAACAAACATTGACCTCAGTCAAGGCTTTCGCATTAAATAATTACAAGGGAAATCGGTCTAGAATTCCATTATGTGAGTGATATCCCAAGAGATGCGGCATCCGTTGCAACCAGGGGACGTACGCACCAAGTTATTGTAATGAGAACGACAAGGGATATTTATGCCTCACCACGCGTCCCGAATACGCAATGAGTCTTAGATACTCGAATATTCAATATAAGGGACAGAGCCTCGAATTGGGATATTTGCAACATCATTTACTACGCAAACATGCTGACAGGTGTTGATTCTGGATCTTCCAAATCTTTGTATTGACAAAGGTTTGCGAATATGTAAGTAAATTGACACAGATACGGTGATTTGAAATTCGAAGGTTTGCCAAATATTTGTGTCCTTTTACGTTTTGTCTTTACTTTTCTGATAATGTTAATATTTGCCTGTTTTCTCTTATTTGTGTTCAAGCTTTTTAATATCTTTATTCAAATCAAATAATTGAAGTAGTCTTACAAATCTTTGCCAAGATTAAATTTATTATTTTGAGGTCTTCTTTTTCCGGAAGGTCAATACAAACGGGAAAAATGTCTTTCAAAAACCAATTTTGCGCCATCCTACTCCTAGAAAATGCCTAATAGCGTCGGGAAGCTGTGAAAAGGGTCTTTCAAATCCTTTCACAATAGTGTGAGATGACCTGTCTCAACGGAAGAAAATTATTTTCCCTTCAGCTTTTGTCCTGAACCGAGAACATGGCGCCCGGGAAATAATAAATCGAGGCCATAGTAGGCTTTCTCTAAAAGTGTTTAAGGCTTTCGTTATTGAAGAAATTATTGTCGATTTCTGATGTTATGTAGTTTTGTATTTGCTTTCACCATGAACGGTCTTAAATAATATTGGTTTTGATGCGTGACGGTTTTCACTTTCCTTTAACGGTGCAACCAAGTGTGGAGTTCTGATTATTATTGCTGTACATATATTTTTTACAAACTCATAAAATTTTAACGGTATTGGTGTGTAATTAAAACATAAAATTGCCGGTAAATCAATGAATATTCTTGGGCATAAAAAGCCTTCGAGATCGTATAATTAATAATGTCATTATTAATATCTACCTACATAATCATTATTTCAATCATCATTCGGTTCAAACTTTTACTTTTTAATACGATGGCAACATTATTTTCGTGGATTAAATCATGGCTACGTTACATTGGGACCTTCTTTATAAAGCTCGTCGATTTACACAATTCAATTTCGAATAATTCGTTCCCAATGGGTGGCGTAATTAAAAAACTACCTTTTCGTAAAAACCAATCTGTCAAAAGCATTTCCCTACAAATTAATCTCGAGATCTTATCGTGGCATAAAAACCCAATTAAACATCTTTGTCAACGAAATTAACAATTGAAGAGTTGCAACAACGTTTTGTTAATAAATGACTTTACATAATCGGTTCGTAAAATGTATTTTTTGGTATCGATAAAGTGAATAAACGTCCCCTGTAAATGATGTAACTGCAGTGCTCAGTCTCGCACGAGTGATCTCGTTTTATGGCTGGTACAGAAGCAATATCCTACATACACATTGGTGAGACTTCAGGACATTTTTTAACCAAGAAAACGAGATAAAATGAGATGGTTACTGTTACAGTATTGTAAAAATAGCAGTAGTATGTTACGCAAAATAAAATGGAGTAATACAGTTTTGAGTATGAATGTGGAGGCACACACTTAAGCCTAGAAATTGACAAAGTAACGATAGATGAACTGTGGGATAAATTATATGGTTAGACCTTTGAATGGAAGAAAAAAAACACACAACATTAAAAAATCTGTACACTACAAAGAAAATAAAAATAAAATGAAAGAAAAACTTAAAAAAAAAAACAAAACTATATTGTGTGTCTCACGGCTGTGCCAAATAGACCCAGTTCAGAAAAGTGCCGAGCAGGGAATGCTCGACGCTAGTTTTCAACTTCTTCTTTTCTAACTTCTTGGTTACCTACTACAGAAATAACCACTAATAGGAAAGAATAGTTTAAGAAAAAAAATAGTCCCGGACCCAAATAAATTGTAAAGGGCAGAAAAATTACAAATAATTATCAAAATCTTAAATAATTTTAATCGATTAAAGAAATCCTAAGATAATATAGCACTGTTTAATCACCAATTGGACTATTTTCACCATAAACTTTACCGTCCCTTTGCGAAAGTCCCTCTCTCCTCATTTAATCGATTCTAAATCTAATGCTGTTACACTATCTGATGACCCTTCCGAACAATTACATGCACATTATTAGCATACTAAATACTCGACTAAAAGGACTAGTGACATCACTATGAACGGGGTAACTGCGTTAATTATTTCGCTTTCACTGTTGATTGGTGCTTAATCACCTTAGTAACGACGATTTTAATTAAATTTGGCCGTGGATAAGTATCGGATGGGTGATCACTGGTTACAAAACAATAAGTTTTTTTAATTGATACATTAAAAATAAAAGAGATTTTTGCGGCCAATTCGGACCAGCACATAAATATTTAAGAAGCTACTGAAAACCGATTGCATATTATTTTTACCTTTTATGTACCTACAGCATAAAAATAAAGGTACGAGATATACAAAGACAACTTGAGGTGACCCAATGAGCCGTCTTATCAAACCAGACTAACCACCACTAGTCACTACACAATCAGTACAAAAGTCTGACACTCCTCCCCGCTTCGCCCAGAGGATAATTGACGGAAGTATATTGTTTATTTTTTTTTTAAACCCTGCCCCACACTAGGATTTTTTCCTGCATCGTGGGTGCGTTTACAAACATTTTTGACGGGCCTGTTGGTCTAGTGGTTAGTGGCCCTGACTGCTGAGCCGGAGGTCGTGGGTTCGATTCCCACCCAGGACAAACTTTGTGTGATGAGCATGATTGTTTGTTCTGTGTCTGGGTGTGATTTATCTATAATATGTATGTATTTATAAATTATATAAGTATGTATATCAGTTGTCTGGTTACCATAACACAAGCTCTGCTTAGCTTGGGATCAGATAACCGTGTGTGAGTTGTCCCAAGATATTTATTTATTTATTTAAACTCGCATACTCAAACAGCTAGACCCGGAACAGCTATCTGTAGGCCATACAAATATTTGTTCCGTGCGGGGATCGAACCCGCGACACGCAGTGCAGCAGTCGATCGCTCAGCCACTGCGCCAACCGTGTCATCAAAAAGAAAAACGTTCGATTGATTGTATTAATTTTGAGGTGTTCGGCAGCTTTCCTTAAAATAGAACTATTATCTTGACTCTTTTTAACCAGGAAGACGACTGAACCCCAAAATACGGAAAGGATATTATTAGTATACTAAATACTAGGTATATGCACAAGTGACATCACAATTTAGTACGAATTCGCTTTCACTGATCATTTCTCCATCAATCCATCAGTTCAGTTGTCAGGTTTCTGCCGCGGCTCGGAGGACCATCAGTCATGAAGCGTCAGTTGCGAAATGACGCGTGGAATCATCTATTTGAAGTGGTAATCAATATGCGCCAATCTGTTGTAACGAGGCGTTCAATTGATGTTCAGGAGTAAAGTTTGTGTCTGATAGTTTGATCGGATGATGACGAGTTGATTTCCTCTTAGAAAAATGAAACTTTTGATTCAGTTTTTGCCGGCGACTTCTGAAGCAAAAGTTATTTTTGACTATTTCGATTGAATTTTTTGTAAAAAAAAATGTGTTTTCCTTTTTAGTTGTAATATCCTATACAAATTATTTCCACGCATTCATTTTATATTGTTAATATCAAATGTCATGGTATAAACTTATCCCAAATCAAATAAACATAGAACTTAAATATAACTGGCGAAATAAAGGGTTAACAGCAAATCTCACATGATTTAGTAATTATGAGAGACTAGCTTTCGCCCGCGGCTTCGCTCGCGTTAAATTCGGTATAACGCGCCTGATTGATTTGTAATAGCAACGCTAAGTTTTCCCTTGTCTTCCCTCGTTCTCCCTCATATCCCACTTTTTTTAAATAAAAATTAGCCTATGTCCGTCTCCTGGTTTCCAACTATCTCTGTACCAAAATTCATTAAAATCGGTTCAGCCATTAAAGCGTGAAGAGGTAACAAACAAACAAACAAACAAACAAACAAACAAACAAACAAACTCACTTTCGCTTTTATAATATTAGTAAGGAAGTAAGGATTTGCTGTTTGTTATTAAAGAGTAACGTTGTCGTCCCCGAAAGTCATCATCATATCGATCGTTACAAAATTTAAATAGAACCATTTCGGAATCTCATTTTATAAAAACACCTTCAAATCCGTCGGACAATGACGAAGTTAAATGCCCCAACATACATAAAAAAAAATGTAAACATCTGAATTAAGAACCTCTTCCGTTTTTGGAAGTCGGTTAAAAGAGTAATGTTAGCTTATTAAGGGTTTAATTAATGTTAGAACTATGTAGTTTTTCCTTGTGTGGAGTTGGGAAGGTATTTTACGGAAACATACCTACTGCCGGAACAAATACACATAACCTAAGCCATTTATTATGGTTTGTCTTTTTGGTGAAAGTGACAGACTGAATATGGGTAATTTAGTTTCAGATTTATATGGATGAAATCGTTTCCGCTAATAAATAATCTATCGCAATCGCCACAACACACCATAAAACCTACACTATAAAATACCAACAATATTTTACAACAGACAAACACGAAGCTACAAATGTTAGAAACGATAAAAATTAACCTGTAATGTCGCAATTACCCGTCATTATAACCCACAACTGGATCTAGCACACCACACCATAATTGGAAAAGTTCACAAACGCAGTCATTAACCGTGCCAGTACATGTGGACGAGGAAGGCAAAGAAACGGTATCCGACAGAATTCGACTTAGTATTTTTTTCAATTTGTTAAGGGAGATTTAGTACGGGTTACAAGCACTGATCCACGAGTGAAAGTCGTGGTGGACGTAATTGGACTAAATTACCGTCTTCGAGGGACCCTTTCAATGATTGCAGGCCCAACAGACACTTTTTCTATTAGGAACGAGCTTCTTTAAACGTTCTACGGAGTAATTTTGTGTTGGTTTCTTCAACGCTGGAAGCATGAGTTACAACATTAGCTTTAGTACAAACATGAATAAAAACTATTTTAATGATGAAATTATAGTTTTATGGTGCGTTGAGAGGGGAGCAGTAAAAAAATATGATACAAAAGCAATCGTACGTAAAACTGAGTGCTACTGTTCTGATGGCCCTACAAAACAAAACAAGTCAATGAAACGGACCACAACGAATCAAAGCATCGGAATGTATTCAGTGATACGTAAAATATCACCATAAACAAGAGAAGAGTACCCAGGATAAAGTAATATTGTTTTCCTCTTATGTAACAAAATAATAAGCGGATTATCAAGAGCGCGCCGAGAGCTTCCACTTAGACAAAAGACGTTATTATTGTTGTAGTTGCTACGATAGTTTTTATCTCTGTAACTGGTACACGCTAACATACACAATTAGAAGAGGGAGAAGCCGGTTATCTCTACCACATCGTGTTGCAAAAAGTACAAGCGCATTTCTAGATTAAAACTCTTTAGGTAACTCTATCTAAACGACAATTGTTGTTTGTTAAGCTACATTAGTTGGGAATCATGTTATTATAATTTGTAATAACGCTGAAATACGCAAATGGAATCCAAAATAAATGTACGCTCTATGTATCATTCATTTGAAATTGTTTACTCCAAGTTTACCATGAAAATCAAGAGAATTAATGAGAAACGTTCCACGCAACCTTGAATGTTCATGCAAATTACGTCCTAAGAATAAAATAATTTTGAACGATATCAATAAGCTACATATAAACGAACCGCGAGTACCACGACAAATACTTAAGAGAAAAGTAAAAGTTTATTTTTATGTTAAGTATCAAGCGATCTAAAAATATCAAGCTTTGTATATTGCTGCTTATTATCCCACGCATGTGGCAATATAATCTGTTTGAAATGTTTGGTTTATGTAAACGATAGCCATCAAACTGTATGTGTTATGCAATCAACATCGCTGGTACTGCTTATACTATCATTAAACAAGAAAACAACTATCTTAAGAAACACGACAAAAGTTCCTAGAGAGAACTAAAAGAGCTTATTCATCAAACACCAACCGTACAGCAAATAGAAAGAGAAACGGTATTTCCTCCAAGCAAATACTTGGATTAATCGGTGGAGCCGAAGTAAACACTGGTCATAAATAGTCTTTGAAGGGAGAACCGCTAAATAGCGCAGTTGATAGCATCTCCAGTGACGAGGAATCATGGTGCGATAAACTTAACCCCTAATAAAAAGACTGGCCAGATTATTGGACGCCTCTTATCAAGTGACTTAGGCCGCCCCAAATTGAGTGAGCAAGAATTATGGACGAACTTTCTACTAGCAAGAAATAAAAGATAATGAAGATCCCGATTAGATAAATGTGGTAAACATTTGGATAAGTATCGGACTAATGTCTATAAACGTTTATGATAGTGAAGATGTGTGGGAATGGATGATGTTAATGTTAAGTAGCTTAAAATATGCGGAAGATAATATAAAAAATTATATCGTTTAAATGAAAATATTTGAAGAAAACATTTACCTCAAATTAAAACACATTTTATTCATTTTATAAGACACTATAGCGAGTAATCAAAAATAATTTAAGGGTAAGCCACAGAACTCCAAACAAGTATATTTAACAAATAAAAATGTAAGAAAAAGGAGTCAAGTTTCGATCATCCCTTTGTGCAAACGTAACCTAATCTTTATTAGATTCTCAAACCAATGTTTGTTAAACGTTTTGAGCTAATAAAAGTAATATTAAGGGAACGAGAAGCTACGTACGGGAGGAAATGAAAGCGACGAGAGAATGAAATTGGAAAACTTGTTACAGAATTACTCGAGATGAAAAAGGAGAAAATAAAGCTCTAGTAAAAGTTAGTGAAACACGGTACGCTTGAATGTTTTTATTTACCTAGGGGATCGTGTTTGATCTGCAGGAAGGTTATACTCATACTTGGAAAAAGTTTTTTGTATGAGTGCAAATATTTGCATTAAAAAGTTGGGCAGTTAGCTGATTGTGTGATAAGTATTTGTATGTATTTCAGTTACACCAAAGTAATATATGGCAATTTTACGAAATGTAAAAGGGTTTCATAAATCAATCCGCAACATTGTTTTGATTTGAGGTACGCACTAGACATGGGTAGCTCGCGAATGAGAGATAAAATTGAACTAGCTCTTTAGTTACAATCTAGCTCCCAGTCGCTCAGTCGTTCACGGAATAGCTCACTAGTTCTTTTAGCTCAACGGCTCATTGACTCTATACTCTCATACTCTGTGGCTTTGCGAGTTACGAGTGGTACCGACAGCGGCCCGACAATGTCCGAACTTCCCCGACGAACAGGTGAACGATTACGCATGTCGCTCGTCGCTCACTAACTCTTCGGCTCAATACAATACATCATTGTAAAATATGATGATTTTTAAAGAAATACGCTAATCTAAATGACAACGTCCATTCATTACATTATACTATCAATTAGTTAGCTTTTCAAATATTATTCATCTAGATTGACAGTCCTTAGCCTGTTCAAGTATGAAGGAAAATCATTGGCTTTCATAATTAATTTTTTTGTAATAAGAACAAAACAACCCAATGAATCTAATTTTTTCTATAGCTCGCAACTGAGATAAATGAACTACAGAACTTCAAAGATTATAAAGAGCCACTGAGCTAGTTGTATCGTTTGACTTGCGTAAAGTAATTCGGCTCAATTTGATCTGTAGCTCGCAAGTAAATCAATTGAGCTGAAGAGTTAAAAGAGTAATTCGGTGAGCTAAAGAGCTAAAAGAGCGATGCAGCTCTTTTGATCAAAAGAGCTGTATCTCTCTTTTCTTTTCAGTGAGCTACATTTCGCATGTCTAGTACGCACGGGGAAAGCAAAGGGTGTCCGTGGGTGTGTGTTTTCAGGTGACGCACGTTTAAACAAAACAACTCACCTTTTATTCCAGTTACCGATCTCAGCGTAACGTCGGCCGTTCGAGCTTCCGCACCTCCTCACTTCATTTCCTTTGAATGTCTGAACAGAGTTCCCGTTAGGTGTTAATATTCCGTTCGTAGCATTATTGTTCCGTTCCCTGTTCCTCGGAAATGTTCCAGTTCCTGAACGAAAAGTTGCCAACTGCGGAGCTTGTTCCACGTCGGGCGTGAACTGCTGGAGCGGAAGAGTCACGTTTCCACTCCAACTCTTGCGATTGACGGCGAAAGTTTTAAACGTTCCGTTAACGTTCGACGATGGTGCCACCCCGCAGAAACTGCTCCGGTTATGACTGTTCTTTATAAATGCACCGTTCTGCAGCGCTACTTGAGGCTTGATCGGCACCAGTGGTGACGCCTGGTCAATGGACATCGTACTTTAATAAATGTAGGCGCAACCTACGTTTGATCTATCTACATTTTTGTCTGCAAAGGAAAGAATTGTCTACATTAGGGGTGTATTACAAAGCATTAATTGTGACACCACCGACAGAGTTGCTTGTAAGCGTGCAGAATTTAGGGCAGCCATTGCACAGCAATCAATATCGAACCATTGAGGCTTTGTCAACAAGCTGGTTGCTAAGTAACATGCCAGCTAAGATATAATGAAGAGGGCATCGAACAATAGAGTTCAATTTAGGTTAATGGGCATTGGAGTTCCGCAATGTTCTACACTAGACTGATATGCTAACGAAGGTACTTGCAGTTCCTATATTTGCTAACTATTTCGAAATAACAACAGCGATATTCGCTTTCGTTTCATAGTATTTTCAATTAGTTGTAGTTTTTATGACAATTTAAAATCCATCAGAGAATACTGACGCCGAAGTAGAAATTCAAATGAAGGACGCTATTTGGTAATAACTGCCGGACATAGCTATTACGCATTGTTGCAGACTAGCGACAAAAACGCTACCGAATTGTTTTTTGACCTCCAGTTCCCTAAACTATGCAATTTGGTTAGCCACACCGGCAAAAACATTTGATGATTCAGTAGATTTTTTTTACTAATTTTGAGGAGATATTTCGATATCATTGGCTTTTTTGTAATCTTCGATAAATTGGAGCAAGCGAGCCTTCAAGTTCCATTTTCGCAAAAACTTGACACCTACTTTTTTCATCTGTTCTATAACAAGCAATGAACCAACTGCCCTCACCAATTGCCCTGCGTTCGCTCGTCTGCCTAACAACTATTGACCTTGTATTTCATTGTATGCAACTACTAGGCTTGTCCCGTTGTCCATTGTACTTTATTTGTTCACATTAAAAGTGGAAACTCTCCATTAGTTTTACCACCTTGACCCACTTGCGAGCTAACAACATGGCTAATAGTACTTTTTAACACTACGATTCTATGATAAATGCAATACACTGGAGTATCATTTGGCACTTAATGTAGGGAGTGAGGTTAGTTGTTTTGTTCTTTTAGTTTATGGTGTTAATGTTTCATGAATATGGTCCTTCTAGTTATTTTTATCTTGGTCTGCTTTAACGCTTGATTTTGTTGTGTTAAATAACATTAAATAAACGAGTGGGTGATCTTTATCGCACCTATTATGACTTCACAGTTTTCAAACGAGAGTGTCGTAATTCTTAACTCTTCTGAATCTTTTTTCAAACCGATGATAAACGAACACTAGCATATGATCCGACATCTGTAATTTATCTGACACCTGGTGCATATCAACTACCGGCTATAAAAAGGAGTTGCTTCAAAAAAGGACATCAATTTGCGTCGAAAATAAATGTCACGTCAATCTTCTGGTGTATTTGACCCAGTAAGGTGCGGACACTGGTAATTCGTGACGATTATTCGTCGCCATCTTCGTTCGGTTATATAGCCATTGCGTAAGACAACCGGTGACTGAGTCGTTCGACTAGCCACCTCGGATTCGCGACGCCTCCGCTTCGGCCTAATTGATCGGTGCTCTGTGAGCAGCCTTATCCGAAGACCATCTATAAAGCCTGAGTGCTAAATTATAGTGATAGCTTCACATTGGATCTACTTTCTTACGGCTCTTATTGAATATGCTTGTTTAATTTATGTTATAGAAATTGAGAACTGTATTTATGAGGCTCGTGTTCTAAGATATGCTGTCTCGAAAAAATATAATCAAATCACTGTACTAACTAGTACTATCAATTAAGTATTTTGATTGTTATTCTAATTCTTCTTTCAAACGCCCAGTCACTTTACGTAAGACTTGAAAACGGGGAACGTTTTTTGAATAGCCAGAAGTATAAACAAAAGCAATTAAAAATAGTAAGCAACACTGATTTTATCGATTTATTTTCGTTGGATCCCAGTTTTTGATCCCATTTTTTAGGTATTAACGATGGGTCCCATTTGATATTACCATTGAATCCCATTTTATGACAACATGTGTACATTTCAGAAGAAAAGTGATTTACTTTTATTAAATATTTCAAAAACACCGTGTGTGTATTTTGGATTTTTTAGGATTGTTGCCACTGGGGAATAAATGAGACAAATGATGTAATCCAAATAGTACTAGACTGGCATTAGTTAAAAATGATCAGGTTTATTTGTGATGTTTATAAATAAATAAATATGAACGCCTTCAAAACAAGCGCCTCTTAGCTCAAAAAAAAATACTGCCGTCATAATTTTTCCATATTTTTTTTTATATAATGTGGCCGTTTCTGGCACATAGGTCACAGTTTTAACCTAACCTTTTTTTTGTAAATAAGTAATTATCCTAATCTAAATAGTTCAGTTCCGGGTAAACAACTAAAAACAATCTCTTTTTTCTATAAATGCGAGTCGTTTGTGGCACTCGCCGACCGCTGCCGCGGCACCGCTCGCTCCGCTTGCTCGGCTCGTGCGTAGGAGGTCACAGTTTTAACCTAACCAAACCTAGTTCCCGGTTCCTATAATTTGTTTGGGTAATGAAATTTTGTCGAAATCTTTTCGGAAAAACGGCAGGCATCCGTTATTCTAACATAACCTATCCACATACCCAAATTTCATCCAAATCAGTCTAGAAGTTTGAGCGTGTTGGAATAACAAACATACATACAAAATTTCGCCTTAAAATATTATTGTGATTTTGTTGTTGGATGTACCCGCATTCAGATGTTTTTAAACATCTGGGATCCAACGGAAATAGTTTTTAGGATTCAGTGGCAATAAAACGTATTTTTTTAGTATTTTTCAAATTTGGGATTCAACGGAAATATATAATAATGTTTTGTGGGATCCAACGCCAAAAATATTAAAGTGGGATCAAAAACTGGGATCCAACGAAAATAAGCGATTTTATCGGCCAATGCTTCCATCTTAAGCAATGTAAATATTAGAAGTATCCTTTTCTTGTGTACATAATATTGTATAGGTCATGAGTGATTGAATAGAGCGGGGAGTTTCTAATACTCGATATCTTTTTTCCTATTCTTTTGAAAGTATGCAAACGTTAGTCAACTGTTACCATTATTATGCGTTCGTTACTTTGTAAGTTCTGTAACAGCTATTACGGTTCGCTCGTCGTCCGTATATACACGTGAAAGACGTGAAGTAAGAATGTTTTGAATAGTTACATCACTAGTAGCTAAATGTTTTCATTTAACATCTCTTCGGACACCTCAATCTGCAGTGTATTTTTAAATTTGACTTCAAAAAGAAAACAGCACTATTTTAAGAAAGTAGGTTGCTAGACATAACTGCTTTTTATTTTAACATCAGTACTTTAGAATAAAGCTCTTATGTCGATGTATAACACACTTAAAACCTACGTATTTTGGATGATTTAAGATGCAAACAATGCTATTGTGTAATTTTAACCATTGTAAACCACGGGAATTTTAGACAAATTAGAAGCTCGCGTTTTGTTCCGTGTCCAATTCATTTATAAGAAATAGGTACTTAGAATTGTGGTAACTTACAGAAAGATCACGCGTTTACTACTAAATTGAGCTACTGCATCTAATAAAATCAAGTTTTTGCCAGTGCTATTCATCGAGAAGAATTTTGGAGTTTGACCAAAAGCAAAACGGAAATGAAACTTCAAACCATTCATTAGGTTATTTTATTAACCATCATCTAAATTGATGAACTAAATAGTTCATTTGATGCATTAGTCATTTGAAACGCTTGTTAAATTTTTTTATCTTTGTTGATGACTAATGTGTAACTTTTTCAGCGGTTCCCACACGTTTATTTATGAAAAAATTAAACATAAGCGTTTTTTTAGGATAAGGTAAACTTTATGAATGATAATCTATTTACGAAAAGATTTAAAAACCAAACTCTTAAGGCATTTAAAAAACTTTACCTAACATATAAAACGCTTAGGAACTTATAAGTCAAATCAAAATGTGGTCTGTAAATTTTGCACTCTAATTTGATGAAAGTACATAAAATTTCCAAAACAGACGGAATTAATAAAATCATTGGCAAGGAAACCTAGAAGGTTGTCATAGTTTCGTATTTTTTTTTCTGTTCTTCACACATGAATCTCAATAACTTTTTCATCAGTAAATAACATTGGAAAACGATATTAAAAAAAATATATAACTTATCTATAGCATTTAATCACAATTTCTTTCCTCATGTTTTAAATGTAAAGCAGACTTATTAATCACTTGCGATTTAACGTTGCTTAATTTGGACGAAACAAGAACAAGAGAACAACTTTTACAAAATAATTCAAGCTCATTCGGACCTCCTTGTAAATTACACAATGATGGTCTAGTCAACACATTATCTGATACAAATTACGTAATCTATTAGCTATTTCATGAAACATTTAAAAGATCCAAATAGAATCGTGAACCAATCAATGGCAAGCAAAAATACCATTAACCGTTTGACCTTTAAAATAGCATTTCTTGACATTAATGTAGGAACAGTGATGAAGTGCTGAATTTTAAATTCAGTCTAAGCTTATTTAGTTACAACTGTAAAAATATTAAGTTCGTTTCTAAGGGCGCGTTTATATTACTCGAATGTCGTTACCGCGGTCATCTGCTATTTTAGTTAAACAAGTTTTATGGTAACTAAGTAAAGTTGATTTATTAAAGCATTCATGGCGTGAACGCCACTACTGAAAATATAATAATGCGAGGAAAAACAAACTACTTGCAGGGACCGTGCGCTTACGGAATGATGACTAAGATGAAAAATCAGCAGTTGTAAAGTTCATGATACTAACAAGTCTAGATATAATTTAAACATTTAAGGTAACTTAATGATCCTCTGAAATGGAGTATGACGACAATAACGTAGTACACAGTATCAAACCAATTACTAGAAAACGTCCATACGCGAGTAAAAAGCGATCAAATGTCAGAAAGGTGCAAGACAGAGGTGCTTAACAATGAACTTTTCCCAGCTAACTACGTCACTCATATTGAATGACATTGTAATTACACGATGACGTTAATTAATAAACAAGAAAAAAAGAAACTGTTGAAAGTAAATGGCGTTGCCACTTAAAGCAACACAGTTATGGATTAATTCTCGATAAAATTCACAAAGTCTTAATGGTGACTAAAATTTGAACATAATCTTTACAAAAATGACACATCAGGACACTGTACTTATAACTATAAGAATATCGACTTGTGTAGTCAACTCAACGCAACCAAAATAAACTTATAAACAAGAATGCCAAAGAACAAAATACAACATGTACAATACGCAAAAAGATATACAAAATCGATACACAGAAGTTGAACCCAACAATAATTATGTCATATCTCATACTCTTAACATGTCAACAGACATGATTCACCCGGGCCACGGAATGCGGCAGCGGGGAATATGGATCATAAACAAACGCACGTGCCACCATATCTATAGGCTGTAGCCGAATAAATTGATAACTAGTAGTTGGCTCGGTTTCAACGCTTTTATTGGATGTATCGTGAACATTAATAATTTGGTAATTGATTGGGACATTAGCTGAAGCTGTTACGCACTCCCACACAATGATCGGAAATAAATTTGCTCGTAGATCTTGCGATATTTCGTAATATACTGCAATTACTGTTGAAAAAGAGCCCACACTAAAGGTAGGGTCCGAATATGGTAATCCGAAATCAAGTATCTCTGAAGAAGCTAAATTGAATACACCTGTTCTAAATGCATTTACAGTGTTTTCTCTGCAAGGCAAACCAGACTCTATTAATGACATTGCGAGGGTAGCACAAGAAGCCAAATACAGCGGTGTAGTGATTAATAATCTTACCATATAAGATTTAATCGAATATGCAAACTTGGTACTTGAGAATTAGTAGCCTAAGAACTTATAACGCTCACTAATTGCAGTATAATAACATCTTGCTAAAAAAGACCTTGCAACTTAAACGTAGGAAGTTGTACCGCGCATGTAGGCGAATTGCAAACTCAAGCTATTATTCAATAGGATGTTCGCATCTCGCCTCTAGCAGTGATTGAATCAAATTAGGTTACAGTACAACAACCTGTCATATAACTAGAAGTAACCTTGGCCTAGACATGCTTTTAGATATAGGCACAGACCTTTTACGAGTATACGTGACATACCTCGCAACTCTGTATCGATGAGTCGTATTACTTAACTTGGAGTCACGTGCTGATAGAAAAACATTTACAATACATATTGAACGGGTAGTAAATTCAAAGAAAGAAAGAAATAAATTACGGATAAATTAATATGAAAAAAAAAATTAAAACAGAAGATACGCGAGTAAACCGTAGATTAAATTCAAATATAGAAGCTATAATAGATCCTGCTACATTATTTATAGAACATAAAACACTCTAAAAAACAGAACAACATTTAGCGGGGTACCCCGCAGAGAAGGGTCTACACGTGACAACTATTCCAAGTGTTGAACAAAAAACAACACTTTATCTAAGTGAAGGGTTTCAGAATGTGCGGGGATCATAACTGCGTAATCTGTATTCAGACCACGCACGGCACAGGAAGGCAAAAGCCACAATGTGTCTTGAGACTTCCGACTCTTGTTCAATATTTCTATTATTGATACTGGATCAACCCTAAACGTCGTATATTGGAACTCAAAGAAACGTTGCATGTGAGATCCAAACAATTTCCTACCATTTATATTCTGAACACCAAGAGAAACCAATCGGTTATCTAGTAGATACCAAATGAGTTAAGTTACATGAACAATTTGTCGTACTTTTTTCCTTCAGCTGTGATTAATCTTCAAGCGAACGCTTTGCAATGTTTGTTGAGCGGTATCGATTTAAATAGGATACATCTACTTGGAAGTATAAATTACGCACTCAAAGCTTGATCGCAAGAACGATTTTCGCGCAAAAACTTCGAGGTCGGTTTTTTCGTTAGTTATCGCTATCAGAGATCTAATTTTTTGCTGGAGTTTTTGGAACAGCGCAGTTGTATGAATATCGTATCATCTTACTCACTGTGCGTTGTTGTGGTATAAAAACATGTGTTTATCTAATCACTGAATCGTATTCAAAACTAGTGGCAGTAGTAAAATGTTAAACGTTTTATTTGATGACATCTGTAAAATGTTAAACACGTCACGTATGAATTTTATTATTTTTAAATTCTTTTATGTTTGTGCAATTTTATAATGATTGAATGCATGAAAAATTGAAATACCGAACACCGTTATAAACTTGATCAATATTGGCAACGTCATAATTAACAGTTATTTTGTCCATAGACATCACACAATTCTAATCAATATTGCTTGAGCTTCTGGAACAGGATACACACAGGTCGATTCTAACTGCGTAAGGTCGTTGCAATGCACCTCAGGTCGGTCACACAAACACAACGAGTTGACACAAGCAAACGATGCGGGCATGTCACGGGTACCTTGATGAGAATGACATGAATACTGATGTAGGGGCAAATCTTGTTACATGTGGGGAACTGAGAGATTTGCATAAGATATTTGGAGGAAATCGTTAATCAACGTACGGGCAGGAAACAAATATATACGGCTATTAGCGAACTCCGTCTATTTAGTTATTTGCAACAGGATGAAGAATTGAGAAATAAGTGTGTATGGTCGGTTAATGAACTTACGTGAATTACTACTAGGTTCATACGACAACGGCACAGTTGGCGCAGTGGTTAAGCGACTGGCTTTTGCACCGCGTACCGCGGATTCAATCCCCTTACGGAATACATATTTGTGTGACCGACAGGTGTTTCACGTCTCGCCTTTTTTGTATTCAATGAATATACAGGAGAAATTCCTAGTGTATAGCAACTTTAAAAAAAACAACTACACATAACATGAAGGTGCGAGATCACCGATCATGTTATCAATGGCACATGTCGAATCATACAATGCTGTTTGTTTCTGAAACGGATGATATGATGCTTTCATCAATGACAAAGAATCCATAATATGTCGCTTGTATGTAGGGAAAAATTGGTTTCCCTTCAGCCATTTAATAAGTGATCAAGAAAATAAAGAGTCATTTTAACAGTTTAACATGTATATTAACATTTACATTATACTTGGGACATTAATACTCGTATGTAAACGTATGTTTACTTTCGCTGAACAACCAAGTAATTACAAGCTTTATAGCAAATTTCTAAAACCAATGCTACTGCAATCTTGTCGAAAGTATAATTTGGATTAAAAAGTAAATAAACTTCATCGACTTGAATATCTACATAATTGAAAACCGATCAATCTACCGACGGATCTAGGCGGAGAAGGCAATAACAAGTTTCACCCACAACTTGTGTTTACACCAAAACTAATTACAGACTATGTACCTTATAATTATTGACAAATTGTTATACCTACTTAAATTATGATCGTGCAAATAAAATTGAAAGTTATTATCTAACATGCTACTGCAAACATCTTACCGTTTTCAAAACCAATGAACAACGATCATATAAAAATATTAATCTAGGGGCCGTTGAAAATTCAATCAATGGAGTGCCAGCTTTTGTTCCTCTTTACTTGAATCATCTCTAAATAGGGCGGTCATTAATCAATGTACAAAAACGTTGACGCGGAAGGAGTTTAAAAAAGAAGGATGGCGCAAAAAATCTTTTATCATCCGTTGAAGCCACGAGCACGCCCTGCCTATCAATATTCATTGTCCTTGTTAAACTGAAAAGGTTTTTTATTTGTTTATAGTTGAACGAATTTGCCAAAGTACTTCTAAAATAATTCTTACTCAGATACCGCTTAAAGATGTAGGGAACAAATAAGACGCTAATGTCGAACGTATCAAAGAGGATAAAACAATATAAATGTGTTACACAGCGTGAGACCGATTGATTCCTCCATAGGGGTGGCCCTCCATGCCTTTAATAGTACTCGCAGATATTTGGTAAAAAATCTTTCGAGTAGAAGCCCTCTTGTAAGTGGGTCACTAAACGGGGAACATGACGAATCGCTTCTATCACTCTTTAACGTTACTGCAAGTGGGGACGACGAGATAAGACTTTACACTTAGCCACTCATCCATGCGGGCATTTTTGATAAATGCATTTTACAAGTTTGAAACGAGGAAAAATGCTAAGAATTTTATCAGACGCCATAAAACTCTTACGTACCTAAAAAGGAGAAACGATACCGATAAAAAAGAAATGGACTCAATTAATATTAAACAGAGGCATAGAAGGCTTAATATTTATTCAACAGACATTCTAAGAATTTTAGGCACATGGCACAAGAGACCGGAGCCATTGAAGTTGGACCGTTACTTGCAATATAAGGAGTTGCACCAAACAATGGACTTCGTTGTGTTTTCCGGAACGACCTTAAGCGTATACATTAGCAAACGTTCTACCATATACAAAGGGGTAATTAAAAAGCTATGAAGAACAGTAGCGGCCGGTGGCCGAGCAAGAAGCCCAATTAGTGGTTCCATAAAATGGCTGGAATTCTAGTCTTAAAAATAGAAATGCTATGTATATGAATGATAGTTCAAAAAGATGTTTAGTGATGATGAATATTTCGATAAATATAATATAATTGCGTATTCCAGTGGAGATGCACGATTGCGGAGTCACGGCATTTCGTAACCACGATCGGGCGCATTCCATCGCGGCGCCCGGTGCAACGCCCCTACGGGATAGACCTGCGACGGTTACTGATGATGCCAGCACGTATATTGTAGATAAACATACTAGTTGCTACTACTACCTACACTAATGTGCAGCACAGTTGAACTAGTGGGCGGCAGATCAAATAGATGGAAAAGTAAGGTGTGGGAACTGCTAAATAGGTGAAGGTGTTAATCAAAGTAGTGTAAATGATTTGTCTTAACTTCAATGCCTTCAGTTAAACTTTTACTGTAAAGTAGGTAATTGAAACGACACTTTATTCATTAATGCACTGTATGCTTAAATGCGGAACTAAGAACTATATCTAAATGATAACAATACTGCTGTTTTGTGATCAAAAGCATGCATACAGATTTACAAACTGGACTTGAGAGTTACGAACTTGGCCAACATTTATTAACTTTTGAGTACGAGATCTGGGGCCTTAGTCTGCTATTACAATAGTGTCAGAATGGTCGATCACTGATCGCATAATGGTTGATTTTGACAAGTTTAGTATGTAGTAGATGTCAAAATCAACCATTATGCGATCAGTGATCGACCATTCTGACACTATTGTAATAGCAGACTAAGGCCCCAGAAGTTGTTTATTAATTTTGTTGCTATTATCGTAAACATTTTGTGATTTCATGGTTATGCGTACCGAGAGACGTATCGGACCTCAAAACCGGAAAACGTTGCAGAACTGTCGAGGAACACGTGCGAAAAGGAGGCCGCTTGCGCAATCGACGGCGAGTTATCAAAGATTGTTGCCCTCGCTAATGCAACGAATATCTGAACTCTTGCGCAGCTCTCTAACGGTGTTCTGGACCGCTCTCTTCGCATTGTTTTGGTCAATTGCCATTATTGAAGCTTAAAGAATGCGGCTCTCATTAGACGTTAGTTTTACGCCCGCGGCGTGACGCTCACGTCATCATTGACCAGTTCTATAACGTCTTATTATAGTTCGCTGACCGCGTGAGTAGCCAATCGTGCGTAAGTATTACTTTATCAACTTTGTTGCGGATTTTGCATAATACACGAATGCATTCTACATTTGTGGTATGAAGCAATTCTCACGATTGTATCTCAAGGTGAACGTAAATGTAAAACACATGTTATACCATATATACAAAAATAGACAGGCATTGTGACAATAGATCAAAAGACTTAGTTGTTTCATTTTCCCAGCGGAATGAAGGTAATTATTAATGCTAACGAAACGAACATGGTACGGAGTCTGCAATTGCTTTTTCTTTTTTAATGAGACAGCGGGACCGGAATTCACAAGACCGTTACAGAACCTTACAAAAACGGAACTTTTATGAAAATAACTTACTTTTAAAATACTTCCGCTAAGTAGGAATCTATGAAGAGCAATCATAGAATTGTTATCTTGTTGTTTAATCAATATAGTGACTTTACCATTTATAGGTAGGTGCCTTTTGCCACTGACATTAATCTAACATTAAGGGTTCAAAATCCAATGAACTTTTTATGAATAAGAACAATAGGAATGAACAACGAGAAACGTGAAAAATGTCAAATACGGGAGATTACGATGACCATCCACAACGACATGGACTCCGAAGCAATAATCGAAAAAGCGATTAGAAATGAAATATTGTTAATCCGACATGCGATGAAAAATATCGTTGCAAATCCGAAATATAAAGGGGAAGGCCAATGTCAACGACCTACACCCTATTGGCAACAATGAGACAGATCCGTAAAAAGGGTCTTGCACCATTATGGGGCACAATTACCGCTTCAATGGACAACCGAATACTGCTGATACTATTGTAAAAATGTGGCACGCGCCGAGCGTCTTACAATCCTGCCAAACCCGTTTGGAAATGTATTTAGTGAGAATTTAATAGAGTTAATCCTTGAACAAATGATTCTATCCGACAATTTTTATTATATTGTGTTACAGCTTAAAATAAATTCGATAGCTGAGAGGAAGCACTGCTTAATTCTAATTAATGCCCATGTTTAATCCTTTAGTCCCGCATTTTAATCTTGAGGTTTAATTAAAATTAATTGCGTCAACAATTCCTAATTATAATAGGTACGATAGCACGTTACAGCAAAGGCGTTTAGGTTCTAAATCCAATTAATATATTCGTCACTAAATTCAACAAGTTTGTTAAAGCTGGGTTCTGTTCTAAATGTTACAGAAACCGAGGTATAAAATCAAATTTGTACCGCATTAAGTGTGCCTACGCTATATCCAAGGGTTCGGTTAACCAGAGGCTGGGGTGTATCAGACGATCAATTTCAAGGGCCCCCTCGCCTTATATTCAAATCCCTTCTTTGTCTTTCGTATTTCATACAGTCGGTGATTCACAATAAAGACACTCATCTCAAACGCGTGTCTACTTGTCCCAAGTTACCAACGGTCGATAACTTTGAATTTATTCACATTCAAAACAAAACAACATCGAGTTGAATCGTTACTGGCGTATGAAATATATCAAACTCATTGCCTGATTATGTGAATGAAATGATGCGTAGACAAAACTAAACATACAACTATCGCTTATCTAAATTATTGTTCTATTAGTTTACAACTCTAGTACTCTATAATAGTTCGATGAACTTTCATTCAATGGTTCACGCTTTACTTTTCCTACAACATACGTTTGTTGATACTTAATCGAACATTAATTGTATGGACAACAATGTTCGTGAATAGATACGTGTGCGTCCTAAATGTGCAATTCTTGTTAATGCAAAGAACAACGCAAGTTGTAGATAAGACTTATCAGTAGCGATAAAGCAACTCTGTAGGTGATATCATTAAGAAACAATACTGGAAAGGAAAAAATAATAGGAAATTACAACAATAAATAATTAGTTAACTATAATAAAAATCATACGTACTACCAAAACAAAACGGTTGCAAACATATCAGTATCACTGAGCAACAAAAAACACAGTAGCGCAAATAATATAATTCCAAGCACAAACTCTAATAAACTTCTACAGTCGGATAAACTTGAAACATTTACCGGCAAACGCGCGAACTTTTTCAAAACACTTCACAAAAATGACGACGATATCAAATTTTCGCGTGAAATTTGATATGTGTACTGTATCGAAACGGTTGGATTGGCGCGAAGAACACTACGCGCGCCGCGACGACCGGCCAACAACTGACGTTGACTCGATGCCCGGCTGTCGCCGTCCCACTCCAGTACGCATGTCCGGAACTACATCCCTTCATAATTCCTAGATATATACCCTTTTTAAAATCCACCCTGTATTTCCCGCCTATATGCCATATAATAAGAATAGTTTTAGTCATAACAACGACTGAAAAGTTGTTATTTTACATAAACAGAGGTTGGGTTAGAAAAGGACAGCAATAAATATAGAGACAAGGTCGATCGTGAGTGTGTTGCAACATCGCCTTTAGCAAAAGCTAACAGTTCGGGTTTTACACCTGGCCGGTAAAGATAAGGAGATTTAAAATTGCTCTGAGCCCGTAAATACTGTCTGATTTTTTATCTCGGAAGGGGAAATTATTTCCGTCCATCTTTATGATCTTCCACATGGATTGATGGTTTTGTTGGGGTTGTGAAATTGTCCGTAGATATAATATTATATTCATTCAAATTGAAAACTTAAGCACTTGAATTTGTTTAAAAATTCTCCTGTTTGCTTTTGTCAATTCAGCCATTTTAAGTTTATTGAATATATAACGTTATCTGTGACAGTTTTCGTACAATAAACTGCTGTAATAAAGTTTTCGCTGAGTAATCGTTCTGCATCTGTAACTTTTATAGTTGCAATAAAGATGATGACGTTGTTAAAATATGTTCATGGACTTGTATCTCTTTAAGTTTCTTACGTTGCTTGAAGATTTTTAGTAAGTGTCATTGTTTTAGTCTTGAATACTACTCCATATTTATCAACTAGGTTGCAGACGTAGTTTACAAACTATGTTTTCAATTTAGTATTTAGTGTAGTAGTCTTTTCTTTATTTATTTTGCTTACTTGCCTTTTCCCGAGGACATAATACCACGGGATTCTAGTGCCGGAAAGCGAACTATCCCATAACTAATAAAACAATGACTACTTCTCTCTGTGTGCTAAATTTAATAAAAAAAAGTGTTGTCAAAGATACTTTTGCGTTTATAATATTAGTAAGGATTGTCAAGGCCCCACACAACAATACAGCAACATCACGTAACAGGGACAGATAATATAACAATACCATGACTGGATAATACTTTCATATCTCAATATTCCTCACTTTCACTACGATGACACATATGGGCTGAATGAAAGTGAACATTGTCACAATACACAATAGCTCTAAGAACTATATTGTATATACTTTCGTGTAATTTGAAGGAATATGTAGAATATGTTATGTCAACTTTGCTATGAGACTTTTTTATGTTTAGAAAATTATTCTGGTTAAGACCAAGATAGAAAGATAAATAAATATTGAGCACATCTTTTGTTATTTTAGATCAAAAGATTCCACTTAAATTCTAAGGTTTCTTATTAGTTTTTGGATGTGATAATTTTTCGGTTAATTTCATATAAATCAATAAAAGAATGTCAGAAAGTAAAAAACACAGATGAAATAAAATGTACAAATGAATTTACAAATGTAGATACAAAGCGCTGTACCTCAAATTCAAAGTGGATAATGCTGGTGCCAAATATTCTAACTTTCTCACGTAGTCAGAATATTTTAGTCTGACTATACCAGTTAGTATAGTCATACTATAATATTCTGACTAAGCGTGACGAAATCAACTGAAACGATATAAACTTTAATTCCTCTTAATTTCACTATGTCATAATTGTGAGAAAACCGTGCAAATTACACTACGAATACACACGTTTGATCGAATGCATTAAGAAACAAAGAAATATAATTGGCCTGGTGTTTATAAGTAAAGGAGTCCGTGAATGGAGGTCACGTACATGCAAAAGTCCGTTCGTGAGAGCTTGTTACTGAACGAAGGCGGTTGATATAATGCAGTCGCAGAATTATATGGTGAGAAGTGTATTTTTAGACTAAAAAGCGAAAAAGTCTACAAACCGAGACTACAACTTTTATTTTGTTTGTGATTTTGTAAAACTTTGCAGCCGTTCTTACTTTCCAGAATCGTTTGAGAACCTATTGTAACTATATATTACTAGCGTCTCACACTTATACTAATATCACTCAAATCTCTCCTATTTCTGAAAACTGCATTAAGGCGCGGTAACAAGCTAATCTTTAGGTATTCGCGGAAGTGAGGCTAGCTGCCTACTGGGCATGGTCTGACACAAGTACACGACAGTATTGCATCGAAAGAATAGAAATAAGGTCGAAAATATTTCGGTGTTTGATTTTATTTGAATATCATGTCCGCCAAAATGTAGGTCATTTTGCAGTTTTAATTGAATATAAAAAAAATACAGTTCCGTATTTGAAAAAAATTAGATATCTCTTTAGTCTATAACATTTCCTTTGTTATAGATATAAAAAATATGATGGTTGTCGCTGAAAAAATTGAGAATTTCAAGACGAAAAAATTGTTTTCGTTGTCTTTTTAAACATTTTTTTTTCGTAGTACTAGACCACTTTTGTAAACTGTTTTTGTTTAAGTCTTTACTTTATGTATTGAACTATACACGGTATTTTTTTTTGGTTAGTGGCATGTACAGATACGGCTAACTTCGCGACGAAAATCTAGACGTTTTACGAAGTGTTTGCTTTGTACAGCGCCCTTTTGTTTCACACTCATATTACGCACAGTATCTGAAAAAAGAGTCTTAGAAAAGTCGCGAAATATTCGTCTGCCTTTATTTATATCTCCAATATCGTAACACTAACTACAATTGCGAAAAGTAAAAATAAGGGCAATGAATCGTCAGCAAAGCAGAGGGGCTTGCCAAGGCCTCCGCCTGCCGGGGTTGCGGGTTGTTCGAAAGAGATACCGCGGCCCCGGAACGTAAAGGGCAATAGAAGGAACATGGGTGGGTTTTAGTCAGTAAAAGTCTGACACGCCCCCCCGCTCCGCCCAGAGCGGAGGAAGTTATTTGATGATTTCCCACGCCAAAAAAAAAGAAAACTGAATGAATCCAAAACTTTAATATCCACGATATGTAAATTATTCTTGAGGGAGGTACCTACGTATATACGTCAGTTATTCTCCCATATCAACACCATCGCTAAGTGTACAAATAACTAACTAAACGGTAGCCGATCATTAATTTGCTTGGCAAATGCAATTTGTGGCTCGCTTACTCATCATAATCGATTAATATTAAACGCAAGCTTTCATCACGGCCTTGAATGCGTATATGTTCAGTTACTCAATTGACGCATGATAAGAGATGAATGTTTATGCAATGTAAATGCACTGAAACAGCAATATAAAAATAAACCAAAAGAGGTCATGTTTGATAACTTATTTGATAACCTCAGTAAGGTAATAAACTTTATCTTTGAGTTTACCTGTATTAAAGGTAATTGTGTTGAGATAAGTAAGATAAGTTTTAACATTGTGTGTCGACGTTACAGCATATAGGTTATTTTTCAATTACATGTACATTATGTTACTTTCAGATAATACTGATGTTCTACATTGTTAAGTAAAAGTGTTACTCAACAATGTTTACAAATATTCAAAACATTCCGTTGAAGCGAGGTGTTCTGAAGAAGAAGATTAAGGTTATAGGCATCGTGGTATGATTTCAGGGTCCAAATCAGTTCTATTACCAGCTGAACTATTTATTGTCTTCCTTATTACATGCCATAGTTATATCAATACGCTTCTGTAATTGATCCAAATTAGGTTTATACCAATCTTTACCTAGACGACATATCTGACCATCATCTTTAGATTTCAAGTTGAAACTTATCTAACGTTCCTTAAAATTACGGGGCTAGTAATTCCAAATCAATATTCCAGCAAATAATCAATACTTACAAACCAAGTAAATATTTTCCTGCTCAATTCAATTTCGATCGTTCAACGTACACGCGAACAAGTAACGCTACTTCGAAAGCGCATGTTAAATGTTCCACTGACATTGAACCACCTGTACACTTCGTCTTATGTTAATGTCTCTTACCTAACAATTACTTAACTTTAACATTGTTGTTCAAGTTTACGGTTAGAGATGCTACTTGTTCAGCTTCGCGGGTTTTGATGGCATCATCTTACGGGATTTGATTGCTTTTGAAATCTTATGTTTAGATTTATATCATGAACTTTACCTGTTGAGAATAATGGTAATTTCAAGTGGTTCAACACTCGATCCCTTTTTATTCCTTTCCAAAAATTTAGTGTAAGCCCAGGTCAGCCACATATTGTATTTCTTAATTTTTTCCATCACCTTCCTTTTATTAAATGTTAAATGTTGCCAAATCAACAAAAAAGATTACGCGTTTAACCGCTTTAAGTCAAAACGTGGAAACGTGGACTTCAGAAAACAATCAACAATAATACTTACAATTAATCTGATCACTCAAGATCTGTCTGAGGCACTAAAGCAAATAAAACACAGTACATCTGGAGATTTATCAAAGCTTTCTGTTCGAAACAATCCCCATAAAATACACACATAAATATCAAGAAAACAAAACAAACTAAGAGAAATGTATGTCACAAACAATGATGTCTGAAATGAAACCATTTCCCATGGATTTTCACCCATCGTGACGGGGTGACGGTGTGAAATTACAATACTAGCCTATGTCGTGCCTTTTCATTTTAGCATCGCACGCGAGACATTGAGTCTAGTCTAGACAGGCAATAAGGTCAAAAGTCAGGTACAGGCATCGATGTATTGTGACCTCATTATGTTCCCAGTGATAAAGAAGAAAGGGAATAAGTTATTGTGTATGTATTATAAATTGTATGATGTTTTGGAATTGACAGAACAAATATCTAATAGTGGACCTGCTGAGATGTCAACGGTATAAAAAAATGACTTTTAGACTTCTGAGAAAATTAAATGTTATTATATATTTGGATTTTGTGCAAAACAGTTTTTGATTTCATCACAAATTGGACCTTACAAATACTAACACATAGTTCCTCTTCCTTTAGATTTTCGTTACGAGCAGATGGAAATCATCGCTTAAGAGCGCACGCGTTTCCTTCAAATAAAAAAGCCATGATGACTTTTGAAATGAAAGAAACGCGTCCGCACAGGGTTCCTAAATAAAACCTCATTATCTACACAATCGCGGTAGTGCATTACAAGAATCATATAAGGCAGTGATTACGATCTGAAAATTCAGGAAACAATTTTCCACATCCAAGAAAGACATGATCTAACTCCAGTTCATGCCTCCCATATCAGTTTAACAACATCAATTACAGGAAATCTATTCCCGTTCCAAATCCAGCTGCCAGCACACTCAATCATTTGATCTGGAGCATTTGATTGAAGTCATTCGGATGAATAAAGATATGGCAACAAGCAAACATACATAATATAGTGTTACCAAGACAAACTCATTTATTTCAGTTTGCACGAGGGCAACAAACAAACATTGTCGTGTTCCGCAAATATATCAAACAGGTTGCGTTCTGCCCGAAGGCATCTACGTTAAGATATGTAAGTATTAGGTACTCGGAAACGTTTGTGTTGTACGTAATTTAAATTGTATGGAAGTAGGGAGAACCTAGTAGTGTCCAGAACAGAACTCAGCGTATCATTACTGGTATAATGCCAGTCAAGGTTCTGACTTGTATTTTAAGAAGACTTGTCTAAAGGTTGTGAACGATGTTTTGGAAAATCTATATAAAAGAGTGCATCCACTGAATCGATAATTCTGTTGTTTATTTTTGTCTTCTACTGAATAAAAGGTTTCATTGCAGGCAGGTAAATCAAGATTTTGATAGATGCAAATAAACGAGTTATTTTTATAGAGAAATACAAGCTAACCCTCTATCACTAAACAATAAACTAGGATTTATATGATTTAAATTTTAGGATTGGAGATGTTTAATTAAAAATTTGTTTTAATATTTTTTACACAAACAAAATAAAATCACAAAAATAAGGAGTGTTGGTTTCAGTCAACACTGAGGTTTAAAGTCGTAGTTTTTGGTACTAGATCCTTAGTTAGGAATGTAAACCTAGCGCGTACGCGATTACGGCATGAAATATATATATATTTTTTAATTTTGAGGCAGTTTATGCGGTATATTAGACTACACAATGATATAATAAGGATTAAGATAGTATTAATGTTGACTGATATCAGTCAATATAGAATATATTCTATATCAGTCAACGTTATATACTGTCTTAACTTGGAGAGTCTTAACTGCAGAAGTAGTATTCACTTCTGCTGTTTAGACTCTCCCAACAGAACATATGCAAAGTAAGCGCTGCTCGCTAGAACTAAAATAGATCCCAAATGTTTAATTCAAGCTTATGTAGACGCGCTTTTGCCGTGAAAGTAGTCTTAGTCTGGTCCTATAAATTGAAACTAATGCTAAATGTTCTCCTACATTTATATTAAGATAGAGAAAGACAATAAAGTTGAATTATTATAGTTTTATGATCCTCTAAGCTCTAGTAAAGCGTAAACAATGCGAAAATAAGCTTTGAGTGTATGTTGCCCCAAAGCCATAGTAGAAACTGTTTTTAATAATTAAGTTGAAAATTGTAGCACACGACAATAATATAATAAATTACATTTCATTTACTCATTTTTAAACATGAAAACAGCAGGCCACCAGCAGTATCGGGAAACCCGCCCGAGCTTCCTTTGGCCAGGGCTCTTGAATTCCGTTAGCTGAAATCAGTATCGAAAAAGAAGGAAAGGATTATGTCAAACTAGCTTCCGCCCGCGACTTCGTCTGCGTGACATAGTCACTTTGGTCTAACGCTTACTTAAACCCGCGTGATGATCGAATAAAAATTGTTTTTCTCACCCCTTTTCTCACTTTTTTTAGCCTATGTCCGTTTCCAGGGTTCCAACTATCTCTGTACTTTATTCATCAAAATATTTTAGGCGTGAAGACGTAACAAACAAACAAATTAACAAACTCGCTTTCGCTTTAAACTATTAGTAAGGATATTCCAATACGTTTTAATGTTAAATACCTTAAGTACACGGTAATAAAAAACTTTGATCCATCATCAGAGGGCATAAAGCCGACATTATAAATATACACAAAACCCGAAAATTACATAAACATAAAGGGCCCTATACAATCTCTCGTGTTTGCATTGGCTCGGCAAACATCGGGGTAAAGAGCGGAAACGTTATTACAACTCAGCGACTGTACCAACGCATTGAAAGCAACGTTGGGACTTTATACGCAATCTAAATTGCAATTTACATTGCTGTTTTTATTAGGAATGTCATTTGGTTGAATGAATGTTAATCAGCAATGGATGATGGAACAATCTAATTAGTAGATTATATGTTGGATTTGCAAGACTGAATCAAATTTCCTAATAAAGGGGGATACTTGAAACAAACTCCAGTTTAGTTAAATTCTAATGATTTCGGTTAAGCCGTGCATAAACACGAGTGTTTATTTCGAATAAATATTAGACCGTGCCGCCGTACAATGGCTTTGGTAAAGCAAGTGTAAAGCAAATTATTGGTGAATGTAATGCAAAATTATTGTGTCGATGCTGCATTAAAATGTTTGCAAAAATAAAAATATAATTGACAACGCAAACTTAACCACTGGGTCTCGAAGCTTGAAGTTTTACACAACCGTGACTCTGTTAATAATAAAAACGCGCATTAAGGAATAATTTTTGAAAATTTCTGCATTATAGGAAGTGAAATTCGTATCTTTTTCCATGGAAAAAAATAATAATTTTGTCAGTGAATTCATATTTTTATAATCTCAACATTTTAAATTTTTATAAACTGTGGACTTAATAAAACACATACGTTCTCATAATTTTAGCACGCCTCGTTATACTAAAGGACATTGCGTCTCGTATATTTCGGGAGGACTCAGGAATTATCATAAACCGCCCCCATTATGTCATAAAACGATAAATATGCTGTAAAACCATAAACGGAGGCAGCGAGCCATACCATAAATTGTGTTGAATTGGCCCACTTTGCACTTTGCACTACTGTTCGCGATGGAACCCTGAAGAATGGGTATTTTTTATATTACGTATAACGATTTATGTATAGGCTTATAGCGTTTTATGATACTTATAAAAGTAATAAGAATTATGATCGGGAAAATTGTTCTACAAATAAAAAATTAAGCGCGCACTGAAAAGTATTTTTTCTATGTGATCATCATTTCGAATAATACATTTTTCCAAATATTTAAACTGTTGAAGCAACTATATTAAAATATCATGTAAGTATGTATCTACTAGGTCTACATACAATTTCGGAGCCAATAAAACCATCCGATTGTCTTGTCAGTGTTTTGCATTATTAAATCCACAGATACATAATTACCGCACCAGCATCAACAGCAGAGCAAAACAGCGGAAAGAATTTGCTAAAATAAATAAAAATACGACACGAAAAAGACAGTACAAAGTGTTAGCAAAACTATATTATTATCTGCAAATGTTCATCTCCCACATATTTTATTTGTTTATACGAAAGTATATTACAAATGCGGTGATATATTCTGCTGGAGGCTCATAAAATTTCACCCCGTCTCCCTTTGCCATTCATATTTCATCTGTGAAGTGCGTTTGTCACGGAACGTGAAAATACAACTGTTTTACTATCACGGGAAGCTTTGCGAGAGTGAGAGTGAGTAGAAATCTTGAATTCTGTGAATAAGGTAAAAGTATCTAAAGTAGGTACTCACTTTTTTTGCGGATGGGAAATCATTAAATAACTTTCCCCGCTTTGGGCGTAATGGGGAGTGTCAGACTTGTACTGACTATAACCCACCCATGTTCTTTATATTGCCCTTATTGTTACGGGGCCGCGGTATCTCTTTCGAACAACCCGCAACCCCGGCAGGCAGTGGCTATGGCAGGCCCTTCTGCAAAGTACTCACTTAACATGGAATGTTTCTGTTGTGGGTTTGAGATAAATAAAATGTATCCCAGATAACTGCATTTATGCCCATCAGAATTATACATATTGAATTGTTATTAAGTAGTTCTTTACTTGCTTGTTAACTTCTTATCTTATTTTACGTTTTGTAACGTAAGCAATGACTTATTGTCGGGCCTACGTTGTACAACCAAATGATTATAGAAGTTAGCATGGAGTTTCTTGCCGGTTCTTCTCCAAAGGAAACAATCAACCCGAACCGTGCACCTTTTATCGACGTTTTATAAGTGTCCATTAGGCCAGTGTGAAATAAAAATATTTTGATTTGATTTGAATGGCTAGTGTGTCTTTGCTTTAAAAATCCTCTGAAATTTCCCGGAATAAAATTGACACAGCTCTAATATAGTGATGTTCTCAGACTTTGGTTTTCAAATGAAGTTAAGCACAACTGCAGTCAACTGAAAAGCTTAAAAAACAGGCTACAAATTTGCTAAAAATATTTTTAACTAAACAAGTATAAAAAGAAAAATCTTTCATAAAAAAACAGTCACACATGCCATAATTTTACGCAGAAATCTAAATAATCCAAATATTATATTAATCATCCAAACTATTTATACAACGAAATTCCCACACGTTAACTGAAAATAACCAATAAAAGCAATATCATTAACTATTCATTAACAAAATTGATACTGCGAATTAAATTATGAAACGCCATCATAATCGCATTAATTTACCCTCGAGATACAGCCCGAATTAATTAATCCGACATAATTAATCGTCGACTAACGCATATTGTGATTAACTGAGACGTGCACGATTATCTATGTATGGAAATATATATGCGAATATGCGTCTAGTGACGAGGTGGAAGATTATTGATAATAATAAATTAATTAACTATTTATAGCTGTTAGAAGTGGTAGTTTTTATGCTAATGTCTAAGTCAAAGATGGGTTAGTATTCTTCAATAAAATCCATCCAAATAGTTAATAGGGAAAGACGGAACAAAACGAAGAATATCGTAGTCCAAAACTTGTTAATATTTAGTAACAAATCGTTCAATCTATTCTCACACGCCCGTTTGTCATTAATTTTTTTTATGATCCTAATTAATAATATTATATAATTAAAATTAAATAATATTATAAATGCGAATGTTTGTTTGGATGGATGTATGGATGTTTGTTCTCTTTCACGTCAAAACGGCTGAACGGATCTTGATGAAATTTGGCACAGAGGTAGATTATAGTCTAGAATAACACATAGGATACTTTTTTTTTAACATCATGCGGGCGAAACTGAGGACGCTAGATGGTTATAAATATTCCTAAAGTTAAGTTAAAAAACTTTTCGCCAAAAGAGACTTGACGAAAAATCACATTGAAGAAAAATGGATTTGTAGGATACCTACCAAATTCCTTCCTTTAACTTCATAAGTTCTGCATTGCTGTCAAAAGATGAATTGATAGCACAGACAATAGCAGTAAGTCCCTTCATACCAACTTTGATGGATGTACTGGAAAAATTTACTACCTGGATGACCCAGGAGAAATCTGAACAAACAAATGACACTTTATTTGCATTGTAGCATAATATTACCTCAGATTTACTTTCTAACACTGTCATTTAAAGAGTAAAGTGTAAATAAGGAGAAAATTTAACCGCAGCAGTTACATCCCGGCTTTTCTTACTTTCTCTGCTCTCTTTAGTTAGAATCTTAACACAAGCAATTTAGTTTCAATTTCGCATACCGTACTTTAGGCGTCCCAACCTTTGTATCCTATTTTGTGTAATCGTTATCACGTCTTGACTAAAAAAACATTAATTGATGGTGAATTAAGAAGCTTTAAGTTCCCAAATAAATTGCCAAATGATCTTAAATGCCTTGATTTAAACTCATTCAAGCGAAAATTATTCGAAGTATTATTAAGTAAATGCTATTATTCTACAATGGAGTACCTACTTCAACAATAAGTATGATTTATCTAATTAAATAATCTTTTTTTTTATATCGTATTATTTTTACCAGTTAACTCTGATGTTATAATAATTATAATTGAATTTAGATTTATGCAAATATTTGTACACCAGAAATGTAAGAATATAAAGTATATTTTGACAAATAAACTTTCTTTCAACTGTCATTGTTAATCATCTCATGATTAAAACCAAGTACTAACAAAGAAAAATCACTTATCTATCGCCATTAATTAAAAATCACTTGAAACCAATCATCGGATTCCGTTTAATCGATAGTAGAATCTTTGAAGAAAATTCTGGTATAATTAAAACAATTCGTAAAGTATTTCCTCCAAGGGTAATGAAGGGGGAGCCTATAAATTATTTTTTAAGTGGCAAGCCTGCCCTCTGGGTTACTTTATTGATTTTAATCGCTACCGGAGTTGTGTCCGATAATACAGGAAAGCAGTGGTCGAGAACTAATTTATATCATAATTTATGTGTGTGAGCCCATATTTCGCCAGTTATGTTTAAGCACGACACGGTTGGCGCAGTGGTTAAGCGTTTGACTGCTGCACTACGTGTCGCGGGTTTGATTCCCGCACGGAACAAATATTTGTAAGACCTACAGATATTTGTTCCGTTTTTTTTAATATAGGCGAGCCCATTGTCATCAACCGGGCACAAATCCAGACTTTGTAGAGTTTTAAAAAATCAAACACATCCAGTGGTCTGACCCACGTTGACTGGGAAATTGTACATAGGAAGCGTCCTCTTGAATCACTCTATCTAAAAGTGAAAATTGCGATAAAATCCATTAAGTATTTTAAAAGATTTAAGTGAACAGACAGCAAAAGTGTCTTGATTTTATATATAAAGATTTTATAATGAAAAGGACAAATTATTGGGTCACCAACATTTTGTCACTTATGTTTGTGTTTGCCATCAACCGGACCGATCCGACCTGAAAATTAAGATTATTTACCCCTGTACATGTAATACTTAATTATGCATTATTTCCAAGGTTTTTTCTAAATAGGTTGTTAAAAAAATTCAATCATCTACAGCTTTTTGCATTGAACGCCCTCTTTTTCATTAGTCTAAGAGTTTTATAAAAACATGACAAGGCTATGATGTAACGCAAAATCATGGCCATTTTAAAGCTAGACGTTTTCACCAACTTAATTATAAAACCTAAAACATTTTTAACTATGGTTGAATAATTTGCCATATTAATTCCTCTTTTTACAGCAGCTATAGACAATTCTTTAACTAAACTTTTTTTCTCTTTTTCACTTTCATCTGGTCTGGCCAGAGACTTAGCACTAATTTTAGTTGGATTATCCTTGTTAGTTTGGCAAGTCCGACAAAGAAGAGGTACAATTAGCAATGCGAAGAGTCCTGATTGTGCCAAGTAGACGCCTGTATAAATTGTGTTAACAGCCGGTTGAAGATGCAAATTGTTACCTAGAAATGTCTTTCTAAGTTTCTGAGAATGTCGTCGGGGACAGACGTGATTGACATATTTTTAGCTGTTGCTGTAATTGATGAAGGAGTGTCTTTTGATATTCAGTAAGTAGGTAATTGTAAACGTTTCAAACCGGCTAGGCAGATGATGATGAGAAAAATAATATAATTTTTGCGCTTTTTCGGTTTTGCGCTTTTACTATTAATATTATGGGTTTATTCAAGAATCTGAATATCTGTATAAATACCATTTAAAACACTTGAAATTAATAACTATACTAACCATTAACAAAACATAGATCGTATAATAGTATCGTATTTATAAGATCACACTTACACATAGCTACTTACCTTAGCCATTTACCAACGTTAAGTTAATTCCAACAACAGCATTTCCAAGCCACTTCCTACGACGAAATAATCTTTATCTCCACGTAAATTATAGTGGGTGCCCCTTCGCGATATTCACTTAGTGAACGGTTCCTCTGAACGGGGCTTTTGTTACCTCTAGAGGAGTGAATACATTAGCTTCATGCTGTATAATGTATATGTATGTAAATTGTATAATTACAAGGGTATAATTTAATATACGTATCGTTTGCTTTGATGTCTTATGTTGTATTATTATGGCGATTAGCGTCGTTAAAGTTTAGAGTTGATGACAGATAGTTGCTAAGTATTAGGGTTGTAGGAAAACCCTGTTAAGGGGCCTATGGGATGTTTCAATTCGAATAAGACATGTAATTATCTTTACTCGTACTATAATGTTTTGGTACTCATTTGAAAGTTTTCTGTCTGAGTATTAATAAATATTACTTCCCTGGAAAAAAAAACAGCCACAAAAAAAAATTGCTTGTGTGCACAAACGTTATAATATCAAAGAAAAACGTATAATACGTCTACGCACATTTAAATATATAAACTTACATACGCCTTGCACCTAAGATGCATTGTGATGAGGAAATTACCTGAAAAATAAGAACAAAACAGTTGGTTAAGTAAACATTACTTTATACCATGTGCATTTATTATACGATATTATACATAAAACTACAAAATGTACATGCATTGCAACGTATGTAGACACATGCGATAGATATATTTCCATTGGCTGTGCGTTCTATTTCAAACGCCTGACGGTTTAGTTACAGCAAACTATAATGTTGCAACGGCTACATACTAACTTTGCTATAGGCGCGCACGCAGTTTTATCACAGACGAGCATCAAGATACGACGTATTGTTTTACTACTGATTGATAAAATAATTGTTTTTAACTTATTTTAAATATTAATATTTTTATTATTTTTGGTAGGTACCTAATCCAAACAATTTGTATTGAAAATGAAATATACATAATACATATATCTGTCGGTTTTTCACACTCTTAGCTGAAAAGATTTCGATTACATCTGACATACGGATAGACCATGGCCGGGTTGAAAACATGAAAAAGGTACTTTTAATTCCCGTTACCCCGGTATTTTTACCCATACGCGCAAAGTGGCGATCAAAATATAAGTGTGTTGTTTAATATAAAAAACCGACTTTTAAAAATAAAATAAAAATAAAAGCAAAATAATACAAGAGATTGTACAAAAGTCACCGACTTGGTTTTTTTGGCAAAATATTTTTTTGTTTCAGCCTTTTTAGTTGTGGTATGATGGTATTTCACACAAATTCTGATTGAGTAAATATTTTTCATTGCTCTATGATATTAGCATATCGTCCATTTACATTAGAAGTAAAATATGTCTTATAGAAGATAACTCATACATAAATTACCCAATATTTAGATAAAATTCATATCGAACCCCTACGGGAGTATACTCTTTAGATTATAAAAAGAATTTTGAAAATCGGCCCACAATCGGCGGAGAAATCGCGTAATATAATACAAAAAAAAAAAACGAATTGAGAACCTCTTTTCTTCTTATTCACTGAGATAAGATACCTGTAGGTACAATACGATGTCTTCCATTACACAAGACTTACTAAAAATAACATAAAGCATGCACAAAGAATTGCGCCTAACAAATTCTTATCACATCCAAAACTTCGCAGACAATTTATAATCCTGTTACTCCAGCTAAAAAAGGTAGGCGCGTTAGCTTCAAAAAAATTATCTTCGAAGTCATTAAAGTCTTAAGTCGTGCTTAATTAAAGTCGTCGGCGACTTCTGACTTAAGGGGAGGCACTTGCAGACATCAAAAAAATAATAATGACCTTAGTGGAAAACTTGTGAATGTTTTTTTTTGTCGCCATCTTTAGCTTTGAGGCAGTGACGCTGTTTAGTTTGAGACGGTGTTTCCACGTTTCAGATTTATTTCCAAGTAATATTTGTCCTCTTAATTACTTTTCCTATTATTGTGAAAGTCATTCAAGTTTAGATTGCTTTCTTTTAAAACATATTTTGAATGTTGGTACCAGACGAATCCAACAATTTTCTAAAGTTAATCACAGTTTTTTCAAAGGAATTGGCAGTTACCAAGTTTTTGTCAGAATGTTTTATTAAAACGATTTCTTTCATTAATTCCAATAAATACTCCATCTTACAATACCCAAAACAGCCCATTACTTGGATAGTATCCGTCCCTCCAAGTAAAAGTCTTCGTAATATCAATTCGTGAACGTCACTCTTGATATACCGATCATCATTTGTTTGACGTGGAGCCCTAAAGAGGGACCTCTGAGACATCTAATTGAAACAAATATTTGAGCAGAAATGTTCCGAGGGAACTCGAGGGATGAAATTGTGGGAGAGAACTAGTTTGACGTCGATAACTTGGATATTGGTATCGATAAGTTTGATTAGAAATAGAGTTGTCAAACGAGGTCAGCCTATATTCTGCTCTAGTTGACACTAGCAATTCGAGATCTTGTTACTGCTTTCAAATATGACTAAAAAACATTCCAATTCATTTTAAAATTATAAGATAAAAACAGCTATCCAATAACGTTTTAGTCAAATAGTACACGTTCTACAGGAGGATGCTCAAAGTAACTAACTTCATTAGAATATTAGTAGTTATCACGGTCACATTTACTTTCTTCTAAAAAAAAAACAATGTTTGTTTCGATAAAAATCCTAAAAAAACATCACATCAGACATCTCTATCATCGACATAGCGTCCATATTTAATCTAAAAGCGCTTTCATTTCTAATCAATCGCAGTGAATCTGCTTTTGATATTCAGTGAACGTGAACGCGACATTGTTTAACACAAATTGGTTAAGATTAGGAGTCTCCAGTCATTATTTAGAATTAGGAGCTTTTAAACCACGGACTAGCTAGACAATGTTTAAAATTTTTAATAAATATCTAAAAATCTTCGCACTAACGAAAGAAGGCTTAGAAGCTTTTTTTTAATTTATCACTCAAGTTTTTTAAAACTGAAAGAACTTACTCTACTTGCAGATAAAACTAGTAAATTACATTATACTAGTTAGCGACCGCGGCTTCGCCCGCGTGATATCGAAAAAAGTAACCCATATGTTATTCCAGACTATCATCTACCTCTGTGCCAAATTTCATCAAGATCCGTTCAGTCGTTTTGACGTGAAAGAGTAACAAACATCCATCCTCACAAACATTCGCATTTATAATATTAGTAGGATAATAATTATAGTAGGATAGTCTGAGTTTTATTTTAACTCACTAATTACATTGACGAAGCTCTACATTGCCGACAACACAAGCAATGGATCACGAACATTGGCAATAACAAAGCTGTAGGATATCAGCTATCAAGTTGATATTTGAAACTAGAATTGTGAGATCGAAATTCATGCAGGATCATGCCAACCAGAGCATAATTCAAGGTACGATATGGATGGATATGTTCCATATCTATATCGCTCATTTTATGGTTGGAAATGAGCTGAAAAATAAGAAGACGATGACGGTCGAAAGATTTGTATATGAGAAGAGTAAAACAAACAAACACTAAATAAACGAGGATAAGGGCAAAATTAGGATCTAATAGGCATATAATATACAGAAAAAAATCTTACGCATTGTTTCATACATAAATTGAGGCAGCCCCAGTAAGTTACAATAGTACTTGTGTCAGAGCTGTCTCACTCTTCCCTTAAGTGGTATATTCTAATTTAAAAGAGTGTCCATGGAGTTTCTTGCCCATTCTTCTCCATAGAGATCAACGCTTTGGAATGTGCAACTACAGTACTTTCACAGGTTATTATGTCTTGTGACCGGGACTGTAGCTTAACATTTTTTTTTTTTGATAATAAAAGATTTGATTGATTGATTGATTGATTGGTATCTTAATTAACAATGAAAAAGAAGAAGACAATTGTAAAAAAGAAAAGAAATAATATTAATCAAAAGTTAAAATATAAGCAGCTCTAGAAGTGTATGTAGTGCACTTATATGCGTGCAATTTGGTTTGCACTATTTGCATACTTTATTAATAACAGGAACTACTATTAGGTAGTACAATAAAACGTTGTGTATAAAGATAAACCTAATAGTGTGTGTGTATTTTTTCAACACAAATACTGTAAATAGTCGCAATTCATGAACTGCATCCTAGTTTAATCTGTTATACACGTATACACTTTATACGTTATAAACTTTAACAGAAAGCGTGTAAATTCAAACTTACGCAATATAAAATTAAGGTGTGAATTTGTAGAACATCAATTATTCGTCTTCCATGTAAAATGTCAAGGATTGGTAAATAAATTGTAATTTGCTAGACTGTTAATATGAATACTGAAAGCAGCAAATGGATACACAGCTAGATCGAAATACGTTTAGTCTATTAATCTTAGGTCCTACCAAGAGTCCGCGGCATTAAGGTTACAAAATACGATGATTTATGAATTGAAAACACAATTATCCTGTACCATTTTTGTTAAATTATTTGCAACAGGCACACACAATGTCATCTATAGAAATGTAATTATTAAATGAAAAGCGGATATTTTTAATTTAAAAAATGAGGTTCCTATTTCATTACGTTGACGCCGCGAATTCCTGCTAGCGCCTCTGATAGACAAAACCTGGGGACCATTTGTATCGGCACGATTTTTCTAAATAATGTTTACTTGCTCTTCCGTATCGTATAAATTTTATTTATCTCTTATTCTATAACTCTCTTAAATGTAAAGAGGGATTTCGTTTGTTGTCGTTCCAGAAATAGTTATAATCCCACCATTTAACAATTTCATGGATGGTTAAATTGCACCTCACTCATTACCTTGACAATTGTATTGAAAACTACCGAACCAATGTGTTCAATTGGGTTCAGTTGATTGATTCAGCATTGACTCCAACCAATTTTCTCATCGCTGAAATAAACATAGACTTATATACAAACGAGACTTAAATAGACTTCAGCCAGCGTCTTTTAGAATGTTTAAAAGTATGTTGAGTTCAAAATACTTCAGAACTTCTTCCCAAACTATGTTTAAGTGTACCCGATTACTTGACATGGAGTTCATTAAGAAAGTTCAACTCACAAGTGGCCACTAATGATGGTAACTACGGGCATTTCAGACTTGGACCGACAGATGTGGGTAATGTATGGTAAACAACTAATGGTGTACGTGGAAAGACTTCTGTGGCAGCGAAACGAAAGGGTTAGGTGCTTGAGAGGCGTAAATGTGAGAGATTCTGTACACCAAAAGGTGTATACGATGAATAAGATCAACCACTTCATGGTTGTAATAATAGTAATTGAATACAATAATGAATAGATATATATAATGTGTCCGGACATGGACTAGCGATATTCTAGATACTTATGCAACGAGTGTTTTAATATACTATTACGCAACACCCTTGGGTCTAATTCATTTCCCCGCTTTTTGGCAGCTTGTTTTGAGATTATCTCTATGCGTGTACAAAAAATAATCATATATCTCAAAGTGTTGGTCTTACTGAGACGACAATAGGTTTATTCAGAGGGCAACAATATTGTCTATCGTTTAAATTAAAAAATAATGAGCTTACATTTTCGTAACTTTAGAAAACAAAATTAAAGTCGTAGTAACAAAATATGCAAATCAGCGAAAGATTTGTAAACCTTTTTGTGAAAGAAATGGTAGTTGTTTTTAATCAGTTTTGAGTACTAGAATGTTTGTTATATAAGAACATAGAATATCGCTAGTCCGCCCGTGACCGGACACATTGTATAAGCGAAGGCGATAATCTGCTATCAGAATAATGAGATCTTTAAAGATCATAAGCCAATTAAACGGTCAACTCTCATAATTATTCAGGTCAATGATTAGAATTTTAAAGAAATAAATTGGTGCAACACGAGTGCATTCAATCAAATACTCAAAACACCAATTACGATGATACATATTACGTAACAGCATCTATAAAGTCAATTGATGTACCCCAATTCGTGCAGAGATTTCAACTGTATATTGCAACACATATCTATTAAGATAAAGTGGTAGATATAAAGCTAAATATTATGTGGCTTGTTCCGCGCCGTTATTGCGGGCCTTGACAAAACTGTTGCCATCTATAACTCGGTGAGTGGCTGTACTATAATTCTGTTTGCTTTGTCTGAAGTTGCTTTCAATGTTGTTTCGTTTTATTTGTCAGGATTTGTAATTGTACATTTTGAACGAGCAAGCTTAGCTAGATCACCTTATAGAATCAACCATGTTAATTTCCATTGTTAAACAAATTCTTGTGTAATGTCTACGTTAAAATGTTTGATGACTTCTTACTTCAAAATGACACTGGATTTACGTATTTTTTGCCAAATAATAAAGTCAAGAATGTAACTTATTTATGCCTTGTTTTCCATAAAAAAACTTACAGCTTCCATAGAGCATGGTTCGTTCACTAGAAGAATGTATCTATCTATTTAACTCTTTGGTTTTGAGCCCTAACGGAATCAGAGGGGCCTGCCAGAGCCACGGCCTGTTGGGGTTGCGGGTTGTTCGAAAAAGATACCGCGGCCCCAGAACATAAAGGATAACAGAAGGAACCTGGGTGGGTCATGTTCAGTAACAGTTTGACACTCCCCCCCGCGCTAAGTAAGTTATTTGATTACTTCCCATTCGCAAAACGCTCTAACGGAATACAATAAACACATTTCGGTATCTTTAGCAAGACTCATATTTGAATAATGTTCAGTAACAAAGGCGTCTATAATTTGACAGGTATCAATATCATTCACTTCATTGATCCAGTGATTGCTTCGATAGATCACATTACTCGTTTCATCATCGTCGAGTATTTGATCTCCTCGTTTATGTCGATTTCATCACTTTGATCTTTCATTTATTGTGTTATTAATGTCTATATATTTTTATTATAAAAAACCGCTCATTTAGTACTATTATTACCTATTTGGTTTGTTAAAATCTAATTAATGATTACAAAGCAAGCCGTGAATCAATCAATCGGCCATAAGCTTTTTTACTTCAATATAAATTCCATTTATGAAATACCCCTAAATAAAAACAGAAACACCACAGACTACCTACAGCACTGTCTCTCCTTCTTTAAATCCATCCAAAGGTTGTCTTAAAAATATCGCTTTTAGCGATAGAACCGCCCATTGTGTCACCTTATTTAGAAGTTATATACTGTTATTCTTGTAATTTGTATGGTGTACGTACATAATAAAGAATATTTTATCTATGTATCTAAAAAATAAATGTTAGGAAAAGTAATTTAAACAAACCTTAATACCTATATTAAATCGATAGATAGTCTTTTATCAGAATCGTACCCCAATCATCTTAAAAGGAAACAAAAAACAAAACTGCTGTAACTGAAGCCATTAGACTGATAAACAGTTTACACGTTTATGCAACTACAGCCAAGCAAGCGTTGCAATAAAACTTATGAACAGTAAGCTAGCAGGAACCCGCCCCCAGTAATAATGTTTATTATCTCTCGTACTGTTATTTCGTAACACAGAGTTTATTGCGATAAGTTTCTCCATTTAATTATAGAGGCTGGACTGTAAAACTTAATGTTTATTTCGAGTCCTTTAATCTTTTTTTTACTGCTGTAATTTTATTTGCACATTCGATCACCAAAGAAAGTGAGACTGCGACATTTTTTTTTATATTAATCCACTTACAGCGAATTGGTAGAGTTGACAAAATGACAATGATCTATCTTCAAATGTACTTATAACGACAGTGTTAATCATCAAAGCCAATAAATAAATCTATTTTACCAGTATGTACACTGTACATTGTACCTAGGTGCAGTAGACACAAACGAATACTGCACCAATGAAGTGCCATACTCCAGCAAACACAAACAAAATTTTGGCATAGTGTCCCTACACTTCTACAACACATCCTGCCTTGTTTCAACGACGCCATTATTTAGACAATTAACACCGTCACTAACTAAAGACAGGTGTGTAAGTGGTAGACGAGTCCCTAAACATGTCTGGACTAGACCGTCTTGAAGCCTCTCCATTAAACTATTTACTCCGGTTTTGAGGTTGCCCTCGCTTGTTCGGGCTACGCCAAACCAAAGTTTTGTAACGAAACCTTGGCATTTGTAGATATTTTTAACAAAATAAGGTAGAAAATATTGTTTTGGTAGAACAAGTATTCAAAAAGAAAATTGGATAGTCAAAATTAAAAAGGGAAAGGTGGCTAACACGTACAGATGTATAAAATAAAAGGAGATACACGTTCATTTTCTCAAGTGTTCATGAATTTAAAATACGTAGTTATAAAACAAAACTGTTTGCTTACCTAATAAGGAACTAGCATCTTGTATAATTGTATTTACAATCACTAATGACAGCGTAGGCAGTGTTTATTAATGATTTGTTAACAATAAATAAAAACAGGTTTCCAATCAATTTTAATATTGTGTTTATTCACTGATTCTGCGTATTCCAGAGATATCGGGAATAGCTTTCTTTTAATTAAATAGAGATTACTTACATTGTAAGTTGTGGCGAATCGTTTTTCATTACTTTATATGAAAGCGGTGAAATCAGGGAGTGTTTTTCCGAGAATGCACTTTATGTTAAGACTACACACGAATAATTAGCAGAAGAAAATTTTACAAATAAAGCAATTACTCATTCTCAGTTTGTGTAAAACAATTTAAGTATTTATTTTTTAAAGTTGTTTCACACTAGGAATTTCTCCTGTATCGTGGGTGCGTTTACAAACATTTAAACTCACATGCACAAACAACCAGACCTAGAAAAACTATCTGTAGTCCATACAAATATTTTTTTCCGTGCGGGGATCGAACCCGCGACACGCAGCGCAGCAGTCGATCGCTCAGCCACTGCGCCAGCCGTGGCGTCGTCTGGTATTCTTAAGCAGAATTTTATAAAAATGTAATTTGAAGATAAAGGTTATAGAGAGCGGTTTCAGCTTATAGTAAATAGATTTATGAATTATGTGGATCCATTGGAATAACAGATAGATAATGTAATTCACACACAATTATATAGATCATCAAGGCAAACGGCTGATATTCGAAGTTTTGCGACTATTACCGGAGAAGCTTATTACTTAGTAGCATATTCAATAGTGCAATGAAGACATTTCAAAGAAAGACAGGAAAATTATATGCTTTTCCATAAATAAACTCATCAACGGTAAATGGCCACTTCAATAACGTTTAAGAATGAACGCACTAATTTCATAGAGCTTATTTATTAAAATGTTTTTCAAGGAGTTTTCACTACTTAGCGAATCTTAATTTACTAGCAAGATGTAGCGGTAAACTAAGTTACTAGACATTAAAGATGTACTGTTTAAAACGGAATTAATTAGTCTCCTCGTTGGAAGAATGGGAACTAAGAAAGTTGAGATTTTATATGAGCCTCAATGCGTGAAGCCTATACTTTGTTAGAATTTTGCGGCACGTTGGCGCAGTGGCTGAGCGATCGACTGCTGCGCTGCGTGTCGCCGCGGGTTCGATCCCCGCACGGAACAAATATATGTATGAATTCCAGGTAGTTTTTCCGGACTCTTTGTGTACGTGAATTTAAATGTTTGTAAGCACACCCACGATACATGAGAAATTCCTAGAGAGGGGCAAAGTAGCTGCTTTATCTTAAGCATATCGTGAAATTGTTATATTGAGATGAATTGTTTAAGTAATGGTATAAAAGAGACAGGAGTAAATGATGCCATGACGTGACTAACAGGGGCAAATGAAAGAAGGAAACATGTTGGGCCTACCCAAAATATAATGGAACAAGGGCAAGAAGATGATGATCATGATGCTGTGGTAGCACTACTGTAGCCATAATGGCAAGTGAGATTGCCCATAGTGAGACTTTTTTTTAAACAAAAACGCGTATTATGTAGTTGGATAGCAAAGATGATGACTTAATGGCGTTTCTGACCTAAACACTCTGATACCAGAGGCATGGCACAAGCTCAAATATCTGAGATTATTGCATCATACAAACCCTTCAAATCAAAACACACCAATGCCGCACGACCTTTGGTAAATGTCATTTCGGTACATTTATGGTAAAGTTATTTCTTCAGCGTATACAACGAAATAGGTTGAACCACATCCACGGATTGGTTACTTACTTCATTCAAAACGGATCTTGCATAACCCTACTACAAACATTTCACGTTTGTGAATGAAATTCAGTTTTATATGGTGATATAAATGTATTTATTTAAGTAGGACATCGATTTGGCTTAAACAAGGTTTATTACGAAATCTGTCCTAAGATCCTAAAGCCACAAGGCAAGACTGTGTAAAAAGAACAAGACCAAAATGATTAAAATATTTGACAAGATAGCTTACGGGGTTGCGGGTTGTTCGATAAAGATCCCGCAGCCCCGGAACATAAAGGGCAAAAGAATAAACATAAGAGTTTTAGTGGGTAAAATTCTGAGCCCCGCTCCACCCAGGGCGGGGGAAGTTATTTGATGATTTCCCTTACAAAATAAAAGGACGTTCAATTAATAAACCACGGAAAGGTCCCTTCAAGATCACCTTTCAAGAGGTTGATCATTATATGGAGTAACTGCACAGCCACAACTGTACTACAGGGGATTATTTTTGCAAGAATCTAATAAGGATTCTTTGGACACAAATGATCCCGCACTATGAAGGTAGCACTATTCAGGTAACGGTAACAACTACCAAGAGGATGATCATTCCATGGAAGAACATCACAGGAACAAACAATAATCTAATAAGAATTCTTTAGATTCAAATGGTCTCGCAATAGGTAGAATCAGTTAACGCATTGCACCTACTACATTTTACGTTTGTATAAAATTCTGTATATTCTGTGTTTAAATAACCATTAGTTTTATTTTATGTCGTTGTCTAGTAACCTTCTAAACAATTTCACTTCGTACTCTATCGTGGGCGAAGCTTACGCCATGTCCTGCGCCCGCGACGTTTAAATATTCAGTACGCAAATACCGTGTTATGATTGTCATTTGCAATATGGCAGACTTCGACTTCATTAGTATTGAGATTAATTGAGAAATAATTGTAGGGTTTGGAGACTTTGTGCTACTTGTAAATAAAGTAGTTAATGGGAATTTGATTTATGTTGACATAATGTTGATAGAGAAATAAATTGCCACACTAAATCAGAGGGCTTAGACAAAGTGGCATTTAATCAACAATAACGAGAGTGGAAAGTAATTTTTTTTAGATTGAACTTGCAAAGAGAAATCTCATGTTAAAAGTTGTTTTACAAATAATAAACGTCGTCTGTCTTTGGTGTTATCATCTGTTGCAGCTATGACTTACATTCGTCTTTTATACAAGGTGTTCACGAAGCCGACAACCAAGCATGCTACATATTAATTAGTCTTCGCAAAAAAAAATCTGAGAGAATACTGTTTATTACGGTGTCAAATTACGGTTTATGGTAGAACTCAATTGTACCACACAAGTGGGTGACATTGATCCGTAAAAAAAAATTATAATATTAAACATTTGTACAAGTTGATACTTTGACCTCCAATATCTCTGTAACTAGAAGATTCCCAGGTTTGTCTAGACTGTCATTAAACAAGTATAAGCCAACCATCATAGCGATCCTCCCCTTATTCAAATTTAATAACCATTCCAGACATAATCGACTGGCTTCCCATATCCCTATATTAATCAATATCATAAATTACGATGCACGCCTACTTATGCTTCCCTCTCAATATAAATTCCTGCTTGGCAGTTGCATACCAGCCAGAGATGCATACGACCTAATATTACATGGTTGCCGCTGAAATGTCGTGAAAACTATGCGCCTGGTGCCTGTAGTTTATGTAGGCAAATTGTTGGAGTTCCATTGCGCGCAGCTATGAATATTGGATAATGTTGGTGGGATGCACTTGTGGTGATATTGGCCAATACTCTAGGAATTTTGTTATCTGAAATCGCTGTCTGCTGTTCCTGGTGATTTGTCTGTAAAAACACATTTCAGCTTACAACACTGTAAATCGTGTTGATCACAGTAACCTTGATTACCAATATAAGAAAAACCGCCAAGAGATATATATGCTTGTATATTATTAAAACTGGAATGAAATTCTTTCAGCATAATCTGTTTATTTATTTGTTTTTGCACTTCTAAGGTATGAACGTATGAAAACGCTACCGTAAATTGCCGTCTGATGCCAGTTCTATTGAGTTAATTCAAAATAATCGTGCCAGATGCGTGACGTTGCAATTGGGCGACAATGACACTACTGTTTGCAGCTGTGGACACCTACCAAATAGCACCTTTAATCGGACAAAGCATCGACGATTTAAGAAGTTTTCTAATTCTCTAGGTATTTTATGATGCCTTCAAAAATCTCCCAAGCAATCACAAAGACTACAGCTAGTTACCAATTAACTGTGTAGTTATAAGACGAGTGTAATATTCTAAAGTAAGTAATGTAAACAGCAAAAGCTTTTCACAGGTGTCGCAACATTCTCCGTTATATAGTGAGATGGTCGATAGTTTGATACTAAAGCGAAGCACTTCAGAGGTCTGAGCAATGACATATCTATACTAATATTATAAAGAGGTAAAATTTGTAAGTTTGTAAGTTTGTAAATTTGTATGTAGAGGGTAATCTCTGGAACTCATAATCCAATTCTAAAATTTTTTTAACTGGCAGAAAGCTACATTATTCCTGAGTGCTATATGCTATAAATTGTTTCTATAACATGTATATTAACCGAGCTATCACAACTTTTGTCTAGCAAGTCGGAAAAAAATACCTCATAAAACAGAATTATTTGCGTGCGCTGCCTAAACAGTTGCTTAAAATTAAAAACAATGTATGGCTACCTGGTTCGTCTTAATTATTTCTACAAAAAAGTCAGCGATACCATATCTCTATCTTTTATACTTCTTTTATTGCATTAAAAAATTTTTTTTTCGGCATACTTACGTTTGGTTGATTATTTGAGCCACAAAATATTAATTCTTATGACAATAAATTATTTCAGTATCACAATAACATCATACAGATAAGATTTGCCATTTACAGTATATCAATTGGTCATACAGTTTCGGAGATAATATAAAATTACTAAAACGCAAAATGCATAACTTTCATTGTGCAGACGTTTTACCTATTTGCCCATAGATGGCGTTCTGCAATTACGTCATTTTTCTGAATCGCGGTGTTAAGACTTTCCGTGGATTGATGACCCTCTCGAATTATTATGCACACGTTGTCAATAGTTGGAGTTTAAGATATTATAGTCATGTAAGTTGCTTAATGGTTCCGATTGTTTCGTTCGTATGGTTGTTGTTGTTGATAGATACCTCATAATCGAAAATATCGTAATTTCGTTGTAAGTTTGTTTTGTATGTTCGTAGTTTCGTACTTCGTTCTTTCGTAAAATAATCGATACGAGTTATTCGATATTACGATTGTTATTTGTTTTATTTTGTAAAGGCGGACCCGGACGGTGTTCGAGTCGCTCTCCCAAGGTTCATTTGTTTTCAAGTCTGTGCGTAGTTTGTTGAGAGCATGCCTAAAAGGAAATCTCAACTGTCCCAGCAATGCCCGGCAGACATCACAGACAAGAGCCGCTCGAGTACGCCGTACGGACGGAAGAATCTGCCCCTGAAAATGAGCAGCGCCTCTCGAGAAATAGAGAATATATTTCGCAAGCACGCTCTAGAGAATCTAGCTCCGAGCGCTCACCGCGCCTCGCTAGCCAAAATGTGAGGACGTCGTGGGCCCGTGCTCTGCCATTATGAGTCCGTATTAGACCCATTTACAAAAAAGATAACAACCAGGCTCATCCTTACTAATATTATTACGCGTGCATCATACGGGGCCCTCCGCGTCCAGTTCAACAACGCGCTTAGGGCAGTATTGGGGCTGCCTCGCTACTGCAGCGCCTCAGGTATGTTCGCGGAGGCGCGCACTGACTGTTTTTACGCGAACATGCGCATGCGGGGCGCGTCGTTGGTGCGTAGGGTGTGGGGCAGCTCTAATGCTGTCCTGGCGATGATTGCTCTATTATGAGCCAATGTTGTTTGCAATAAATGTATTTTATTTTTTTATTATAAAAGCGAAAGTGAGTTAGTTTGTTTGTTACCTCTTCACTCTTTAATGGCTAAACCGATTTTGATGAATTTTGGTACAGAGATAGTGGGGAACCAGGAGACGGACATAGGCTAATTTAAAAAAAAAAAAGTGGGTTTGAGGGAGAAAGAGGGAAAAAAGGGAAAACTTAGCGTTGCTATTACAAATCAATAAGGCGCAAGGGGAACTGTGTTACCCCGAATTTAACGCGAGCGAAGCCGCGGGCAAAAGCTAGTTAGATTTAAAGATCGTAAATCGACGGCCGCCGTGGGGTCTCAGGTTCGGCGTTCGGCGTTCGGCTAGACGATCGCATCAATTGTGGGAAATGTCGTTGGAAGACAGTGCACTTATTATGTGAAGGCACTGTCGGTAAGTAAAGAATGGTCGGGTGAAGAAGTCAGTTGTAGGATGCTTGTTATTTTATGAAAATTATGGAAGATTGTCTACACATGTGTAGGTTGTATGATCTATCTTTGAATACAATATAATAGGCTTTGTCATGTTTAATTAAGAAACGTATTCATTTATTTTAATTTCATTAGCTTGTTTTCTTATTTTTATGTTGTGTCATTTGATGACTTATAGCATCGTATAGGATATTTCTGCAAAGGTACTATAAATTGATGGTAAATAAACAAATAAATAATCAAGTATTTAAATCAACCTTTAACAACGAACTGTTAACCGTAAAAGAAAACCGCTTCGTTGTAATGAATGACAATATAGTGTGCGTTCGCGCAGCGGAATGTTGTTGAATTTAAAGATTTTAATTATGCAGATATTTAGTGTATGACGTCGTGTAATTGTGTATGGTAAAAAAAAATTGTGCACGCAGCCATTGTGGAGAAATTCACCAAAAACTGATTCCGCTGCGCGAACGTTGTCCTAGCGGAACTTTTTTTGAAATATAGACTTTAGAAGAAAAGAGATGTGTCTAAAAATTAGTGTGTATTTGTGTGTAATTGTGTATGTATGAATAAAATTTGTGCATGCATAAACTTCGGAGAAATTCAAGTTTCCGCTGCGCGAACGTTTGGCCATTAGCTAGTTTTCATATTAAGCGCTTACATAGAGAGCTGTAGATTTTTACATACGTTGTTTTGAATTTGTGTATATTTGTGTAAAAAACAGATTAAGAAAAAATCGTAGGGCTTAAAAGATAAAAATATAAACGTAAAATACGCTTATTAAGTCTTAGTTCTTAAAGTATGCACTTTGGGGTCTAGATTTTCACGTTTATACAAACCTTGTAAGTGTCTGCAACATGTTGCCAAGTATCAATGATGTTCCGTCAGTAATTAAAGAGTTATAGGACCATGTACCATGAATAGATCACTGTTTACAAAGCAGTCAAATATCACGACGTTCTAAAGGAATTGCATGGTAAAATGTATGCCAATAATTAGTGTATTCATTCAACTATTCACATGCAAAATTTCATGTCACTAAATTCAGTAATTAAAGAAAAACAATTATAATACTGACGAAGCATCGAAAACCTACATAACCCAACCAAGTTCGGATGGCTACAAAAAAGCGGCCGTGCCATATATCTAACAAACGTTCTTAACCTTCCAATATAGTATTTATTAATTTGGTACAGTTGCGTACACAAGCGCTAGGAAAAAATAAAGCAATTGCATTTCTTGAATGAAAAATATTTTCTGTTTTAGTCAAATACATTTAAAAAAGTAGGTGTATAAAAATAAATGACCTATAAATTATATCAAAACAACAATTGTGTTATCACTTATACCAATTCAATACCGGTATTATACTGTAAATTTTGGGATGTTACCTAAATATATTGCACGGCCGCTTTTTTGTAGCCATCCGAACTTGGTCGGGTTATGTACATAGGCTAATTTTTTATTAAAAAAAAAGTGGGATATGAGGGAGAACGAGGGAAGAAAAGGGCAAACTTAGCGTTGTTATTACAAATCAATAAGGCGCAAGGGCAAAAACTGCAGGTAGCAGGTACTGTGTTATACCAAATTTAACGCGAGCGAAGCCGCGGGCAAAAGCTAGACTTCAATAACTTGGGTTCCAATAAAGCTTTGAGATCCGTGTCAATTTAGCTCGCGTGTTTCTTCGCTATATAAACTTTTTCAATTCATGTTTGTTAGCATATCAACATTTCTTCACAAAGAGCTTATAAGGGTATCAGAGAGCCGGGGCGCCCTGCGGACTCTCCGTCCGCATTCCGGCCCATTGTGCTGCTCGACGAGGTGGGCAAGCTCTTTGAAAGAGTAATTGCAAACCGCCTCGTCGGGCACCTTGTGGGGACGGGGCCGGATCTTGCGGATCACCAGTATGGTTTCCGCAAGGGGCGCTCGACGGTGGACGCCATCATGCGCGTGAGAGCCCTCACGACGGGGGCTGCAGTGTCCAGGGGTGGGGTTGTCGTGGCGGTGTCTCTCGACATCGCCAACGCGTTTAACACCATGCCTTGGGGCTGCATCAGGGAGGCGCTCCAATACCACCGGATGCCGACCTATCTTCGTCGTGTGGTCGGGGCATATCTGACGGACAGGGCCGTCATATACCCCGGTCGCTCTGGAGAGTGGAACCGGCGAGAGATGTCGTGCGGTGTCCCACAGGGATCGGTCTTGGGGCCGCTCCTGTGGGACATCGGTTACGACTGGGTGCTGCGCGCCGACCTCCCCAGCGGCGTCAGTGTAGTTTGCTATGCTGACGACACGCTCGTCCTGGCTCAGGGGGGGTCGCACCAGGCGGCGGCCGACAACATGACACGCGGGGTTGCGATAGTCGCGGAGAGGATCCGGCTACTGGGTCTCGAGGTGGCCTTGCACAAATCCGAGGCCATGGTTTTTCATGGCCGCGGAAACACGCCACCGTCGGGATCCCAGTTGACGGTAGGAGGGGTTCGCATCGGCGTCTGGTCGACGATGAAGTACCTGGGAATCGTCCTCGACAGCCGGTGGAACTTCGTCGAACACTTTCGACGTTTGGCTCCCAAACTCGAGCGGACGGGGGCTGCTTTCAAGCGGCTCCTGCCCAATCTGAGGGGGCCAAACGCCTCCTGCCGTAGGCTCTATGCCGGAGTCGTGCGGTCCATGGCCCTTTACGGGGCCCCGGTATGGGCGCGTTCCTTAGGGCGGCGCGCCGCCCACTACCTGAACGCGCCCCAAAAGGTGGTGGCCATACGGCTTGTCCGGGGCTACCGCACGATCTCCGGCGAGGCAGCGAGCCTCCTTGCCGGACTGCCACCGTGGGATCTGGAGGCGATAGTCCTCGCGCGCCTGTTTGAGTGGCGCGCGGAGGCACTACACCGGGGGGAAAACCCGCTGCCACGGCAAGTTGCCGCTCGGCGGGCAGACCTCCGGTGCGATCTCATGGTGGCATGGAGAGAGCGACTGTCACAACCCCGTGCAGGGCACGCCACAATAGCGGCGGTAAGTCCCCTCTTTGAGGAGTGGCTGGAGAGGCGTCATGGCGTCCTCACCTACCGCCTGACGCAGGTCCTCACCGGACACGGAAGTTTCGGGAGGTTCCTGCACATAATCGGGCGGGAGGAAACGCCCGGGTGTCACCATTGTGACGATCGCCCGGAGGACACGGTGGAGCACACAGTGGCGGTCTGCCCAGCTTGGGCGGAGCACCGCCGTGCCCTCGTGGAGGCGATCGGCGGCGGCGATCTCTCGCGTCCGGCCCTGGTTCAGGCCATGGTCCGGAGCGAGAGGGAATGGGAAGCGGTCACCGCCTTCTGCGAAGCAGTAATGCTAGCGAAGGAGGTGGCCGGGCGTTTGAGGTAGAGAACATCTGCCCAACCCAGCCGCCGCGGGAGACGCCCAGGGCGCCGGGCGCCGCGAGACGACTTCCGGCCACCGTAGATGCGGGCCTGTGGACGGTAAGCAATGGGTAGCTCACCGTCCGTCCGTCGATTGACGACAGGCCGTGTCGACGGCGCGTTCGTGTTTCACGCGCGCCTCAAAGAGAGTCAGCAAAGCAGAGGGGCTTGCCAGAGCCTCCGCCTGCCGGGGTTGCGGGTTGTTCGAAAGAGATACCGCGGCCCCGGAACGTAAAGGGCAATAGAAGGAACATGGGTGGGTTTTAGTCAGTACAAGTCTGACATGCCCCCCCGCTCCACCCAGAGCGGGGGAAGTCATAGGATGATTTCACACCCGAAAAAAAAAATAAAAAATAAAAAAAAAAAAAAAAAAAAGGATTTCAGAGAATACGGATATAAAAGTATTGTAAGGTTTGTCAAGGTTACAGAGTTTATTATGACTGAGTGATGTGTTATTCAAGATTATGTACTGCCGTGTTTTATGTTGTCCGTCTTTCCGTCTTTCCTTTAACTAACAGAAGTTGCAGATTTCCAGAAAAATTGTATGTTCCCTACTAATGAACCAAAATGTATAGGAATAAGTCGTATTGTATGTCGATTCGTATTTATAACGTACTAGCTTTTGCCCGCGGCTTCGCTCGCGTTAAATTCGGTATAACACTGATAACACAGTACCTGCTACCTGTAGTTTTTGCCCTTGCGCCTTATTGATTTGAAATAGCAACGCTAAGTTTTCCCTCTTTTTCCCTCGTTCTCCCTCATATCCCACATTTTTAAAATAAAAATTAGGTTCCCAACTATCTCTGTACCAAAATTTATCAAAATCGGTTTAGCTATTAAAGCGTGAAGAGGTAACAAACAAACAAACTCACTTTCGCTTTTATAATATTAGTAAGGATTATAAATTATAAGCATATATTATATAAGGATTACAGAATGGTCTAAAACGTCTTAATTTAAACTCATTCAAGCGAAAATTGTACGAATTGTTATTAAGTAAATGCTATTATTCTACAATGGAGTATCTCAGTGAAAAATAAAAATAATTTATGAAATAAAATCATTTTGAATAGTATTTTCTTTTTTATTATTGTATCTTTGTCTAGTTCTCTCTGATTTTATAATTAAATTTAGATATATGCAAATATTTGTGAACTCGAAATGGGAGAATATTTATGAGTTTATGTATTATACTGTAACATCTACAAGTACTATATTCTGACAAATAAACTCTTCTTTCTTTCCTTCAAAGGACTAGTATATTACGTAGATTATTTGTAATATTTTAGTTTTGAATAACAGTATGAATATTGTTAATTCATATTTATATATTTTATAAATTAAGGAGAAAAAAAAAACAAATAATCTCAACATGAATGATCTGCTGGCCCACTATGACGTCTTAAAGCAGAACTTATTCCACTGAGGAAAAGAGATGGTGCTAGACACCCTGTATAGCTCTGTCTTTTTCCCTCAGTGGAATAAGTTCTGCTTTAAGACGTCATGGTAGGCCTACTGATCTTAAAAAATATTATGATTTAAAATAAGTGCCCATGGAGTTTCTTGCCCTTTCTCCTTCATAGAGTTCAACGCTTTGGAATGGGCAACTACAGTACATTCACAAGTTATTATGCATTGTGTCTGAGACTGTAGCTTCATTCTTTTGTTTCTTGACATTCAAAATTGCCTGTTATGGTCTAATTGAAATAAATGGTTTGAGTTACAAATGTGCAGAAGTTTATTTTCATGGCAATCAATGAAAATGTTTCTCAATTTCGCAAATCTTTTTATTTATTTAACGATTTATGTACACTGAATACAGAAAAAAAGACAGGAATAGAAAACATGTACAAAGGTAATGCTTATTTCTATAGAAATCTCTTCCAGCATACCTGCGAAAGGAGAGTAAATAAAAAGAGATGTAGACACAGTGCGTAAAAAGAATACATAAAAACAAAAGCAAATAATGACTAAATACAATATAAGAATATACTAACATACATACAAGTACAAAGACAAATATATAACATAAATACAAAATAAAATATAATAATAAATACCTATGCAACTATGGTGAAATAGAAAGATAATGTTCTTTTACTCTTCTCTTAAAAACTGAAACAGTTTGGCAGTCCCTAATGTCAGGCGGAAGCGAATTCCACAACCGCACAGCGTGAACAGTAAAGGAGTAGAAGTAGAAGTCGGTAGAGTGGGGATGGGGTTGGAGGAGATTCCTAAGATGCGATCTACAAGGAGCATCAGAAGGACGGAAATAGGAAAAACGTTCCTGCAGATAGAATGGCGTTTTAGGGTTATGAAGGATGTTAAAAAGCAAACACAATATTCGAGAGTTCCGGCGAAGTCGAGTTTATTTTAATATTTTAAGTGCCAATTCTACAGCCCAGCGCCAATTTCATAACCGTCACATTCAAAGTCTTAATTTTTATGCGTGTTATCAAAGAAACTTATCTCATAACTGCAGTAGCGTGACTCATGCGCTTACCACAAGTTTGGTGATTCCCTGGGATTACCGCGGGACGTACAGCAGAAGTTTTGCTTTATCCCGGGTCTGGAATCCCGCCCCTTACAAATCACTGCGTCTTGCGTAAGTAAATATTACTTCAGAACTTGTGTAGGTTCGTGCAACTGTGCAAAAGTTGATGAGGTTACTGCAGTGATCTGAGACAAACATATATTTCATGAGCGATAACGATAGTCAGTAGTTTAAAATTTATAAAACTGGCTTGTGCAGCCAAATAAACTTTTTTCAATCCGTTAAATGTCGTAGTAGGAAAATATAGAACGCTAAAAAGCAAATACATCTGGTAAAGTCGTCCGGTATTAGTAATATCCTGCTATTACCAGACTGTGGTATCTGTGTAATATTTCCAGGAGCGTACGTTGGCTGGTAAATTCAACAGCTACTAATGCATAGAACTTACTACCGAATATTATGTAAAAAATGGCAAAGAAACGGCCAAAAATTTCCCATATCAAAATATAACAAAAATAAAACCACAAAACTTCTCAAAAATAAAACTATCACCATCAACCGCAAAATAAAAGAGAAACGGGATCTTTCAAATATAATTTACTTCACTCGCTTCTCTCAACACATATTTAATGTTACGACGAAACGAACTTGAGCAAAAACGGTCCAATTTTGAGACGCGTGTTTATGAGTTCCGTACCACCAAAACTTGTAAACTGTACCGTATTTTTATTATTAGACTACACTGGACGGCGCCCGCGGCTTAGCCCACGGTCTTTCGCATGATGGTCGAAAAAAAAAGTATCCTATGTGTTATTCCAGACTACAATCTACCTCTGTGCCAAATTTCATCAAGATCCGTTCAGCCGTTTTGACGTGAAATAGTAACAAACAGCCATACATTCATACAAACTTTCGCACTAATAATATTATAGTAGGATTCATCCTCAACGTCTAGATCTTTATTTATGAAAAGAAGGTATCGAACAGAATTCTACCGCACACGTCAAAAACGTAATCAGGGGGTTCAGATCAGTACATCCCTAAAGAGAAAAATGGAAAGCTGAACAGTTGAGGCTCCGCAGTCACCTTTTCCAAATTCCCAACGCATTCTATGAAAATTCTTACTGGGTACCGGTACTTTTCATAAGATGCAGTCTACAGTCAGTCTCTGCCAAGGAAATAATAAATAGAAAGACAAACCAACAGGTAAATACGACGACTTTGTAATATAATATTCATAAATACTAACGGACCTGCCAGACGTTGTCCTGCCCATTGTATACCAAATCAAATATTGTGAAATTCCGATAGCAACGTCACCTACCGGGTCCACGCCCGGTTTTTGGATAGGAACCCATTTATATTTACAAAATATCTCCAAATAGGTCTAGCCGTTTAGGAGGAGTAAGTTGACAAACACACGTACAGAGGAGATACTTATCTTAAAAAGGTTTATTCATAAGAGAACGGTACCCTGAAAACCGTCTCGGTTCGACCAGGGAAACTTTTAATGGAGTCCTGGGCAATTTACTTACACCAGTTGAAGGCAAGCAATGGACCTCATTTCGCGTTTAATGGCAAATCATTTCGGTTGCGTCTTGACGACCAATCAGCCTTTAACCTTACTTCAACGTAAAGGTGATGTTAAAACTATTTTATTTTAACAGTTCGTTTTTTCAAGACGTTAGAAGATTGATTGAGGAAGGAATTGGATTGAGTTAGATTGGAAAAGGTTTGAAGTATTTAAGTCTAATGAGTAGTGGTTGTATTCGTGAGAACGCTTAGTTAAATTAGTTAATCACCCATTAAGGATTAAAAGACAGTTCGTACCTTCAATACATTAAATCCTTACTTAATATGAGTGAGTTTGTTTGTTTGGTTGTTACGTCTTCACGCCTAAATGGCCAAACCGATTTTGATGAATTTTGGTACAGAGATAGTTGGGACTCTGGAGGCGGAGGCGGAAAAAAATGTGAGAAAAGGGGGAGAATGAGGGAGGAAAAGGGAGAAAAAGTTTTTTTTTTCGATTACACGCAAGTTTAAGTTAGCGTTAGCCCAAAGTAATGCACGGATGCCACGCGGACGAAGTCGCGGGCGGGAACTAGTAGCTTATAATACGTTAGTTTTTTTATTAAACAGAAATGTACGTTTATATGTCAATCCGCGCTCAAGCTCAAGGTTGACCTATGGATGGGTAACCACACATTACATCATAAATACCTCGGAAAGCACATTAGCTGTTGGTCCCAGCTGTAATTCGTTGACCTTTGACAGTCTGTCAGTGTTTCGATAGTCTGACAACCAGTCTTACTATCGTATCATCTAGGTAACGGGTATCGTATTATCTAGTACCAACTGGGTTTCTGCTAGTATTCAGATGCAAAAAGTCAAAGTAATTTATTTCCAGAAATATGGTATCGAAGATATGTGTTATGGTGCGTGTGACTGTACAGTTGGTTAGTTAGACTAGAAGCGTTAGGAAAAGGCTAAGAAAAAGATGATATCTTTACTCGATGTTCATTCTTTAATCTATATAGTGTCCATAATAAAGAATATTCTATCTATCAAATGTATCTGTCAAGAACTCAACTAAAAATAACTCAAAGGCATTTAAGTACTACCATATCTGATTATCGTAAACACATTATTTTAAACTTTCTTAAAAACTCATTGACATCAAACCTTTAATTTGTTTTCATAGAATACAGAAATGTTTTCAAATATCTCATTATTTTTTCATTATCTCTCTCAACGTCTAACTGAGTACGTACTTACTGGCTTATCGAGTGTCATGAATGGATTCAAAGTCAAGTAATCAAAGAAACTGTCAATGTTACTATCTTTCTAAGGATTTTCTATGCATTTACCAGTTTTATCGAACACCTGAATGAATTTCTAATTCAATGTTTCTTTGGGTGAAACTTTAGTTAACTGGGAATTAAATTGATTGGTATTAATTGGCAGACTATAACTGCTTACAGTACAAAAGTATTGTAGAAAAAAAAACTAAAAAGTGGGAAGTTATTTCCCACTTATTAATTTTTTTACTTCCGGAAGTCAGTGACTTTTGTTTGTTTCGTTGACTTTTTTGCCACCGACCGAAGTAAAGTTAATTTACACTTTTTAGTTATGGTATGATGATATACACATCATTTTTGATCGAGTTTTTATTTTCCATTATTACTAAAAGATTAGTAGATCATCCATAGAAGTAAAAATATGTATTATAGACGATAACTCATAAACTACCCAAGCAATATAAATAAAATTGATATAATATGGTCCCATATCAATTTTATTCCTATTCCTCAGTAGTATACTCTTTCGAACAAAAAAATAATATTGAAAATCGGTCCACAGGAGGCGGAGTAGTCATCAGAAAATACAATCGAACACAGAACCTCCTCTTTTTTTAAGTCGGTTAAAAATATTGATGAACATAAGTCTTTTGGCGTGTGGATTTTTTAAACGAATGCTACCTTGGTGTTTCACAGTTGATTACACACATATTTACAGTCAGCTCCCGACTGTCAACGTCTTTCAAGCGCCGAAAAAACGCAGCCCTATAAATATACAAACTGTAGATCAATTTGATGCGTGTTCTATTTTCCTGCCAATAACAAAGGCAAGTGAACAACCCCTTCAATATTTTGACGGCAAGTAGAGTAAAAACGCTTACTACATAGGTTTTCTGATGGAAACTTGAATTATTTTCCCATCAATGAATAATATTTGCATAATTTAAAACGGTGTGATGCTGCAAGTGACTAAAGTGGACCTTTGTGAAGTAAGTAGGCATCTACCTTTATAAAAGGACCTATTAAACAGATGTCGATGTTTAGAAGATTTTTGTGAGATTAACAAAAGAAGGTAAAACATTTCGCCAAGCCCATGAAATTAAATACGAAAATCAAAAGCTAAGCAAAAGACTGATGATGACGTCGAAATTAAAATCTTAATGTAGAATTATTATAATTGAAAATAGATTAATATGCAGAGGAACAAAAGAAGAAGACAGGGCGGAAAAAAAAACAAAGTGATGAGTGAGGTGATTAGTATTACATACTCGTATATAAAACAAAACGGCTGGTATTTGAAGCTAGAAAAGATACTATGAAACTAATCGGGACTTTATTAAATGTAAACAAATGGAATTAGACTGTTAAGAGGTTAAAACCAAAAGTTAAAACCAACATATCACCATTAAACTAATAGCTAAAACTATGACAGATAATACCAACGTTGGATACGTGGAAGTAGGTGAAAATTTACATAAAGTACATACACATTTCAATGCAAAAGCGAATCCAGTTACAGTATGCAAAATCATGTTACATCATAATGCAAGGAACTTCGCAAGCGGTCCTCGGTGCACGACGAACGGAGTACGGAATTACTAAAAATAAACAATCAATGTCAACGCACTCAAATCAGGATTAAACTTTGCGAATGTACATGTAATATGATAAGTTATCAGCTGATGGTTCTGGAATCACGTTTGTTTGCAGATATCGAGTTGTAGTATCGTAATCGGTTTGTCGGACTACTAAATGGATAAAAGCTTCAACAGCTGATAAAATATTGACTTGCTTTAAAGAACAATTCAGTTGGTATAACTAAATTTGGTACTATTTTTTAAGTAAACGTAAGTTTCGTCTGGCCAATTCTGTTGGTACAACTAAATATGGTACTATTTTTTAAGTAAACGTAAGTTTCGTCTGATCGACTGACAGTTATGGTATTGACTTTGTCAGAGATCCTATTATATAAACCACCATTTACTTCATACTTCAGAGACACCTACAGCATTAACCATTTTGTGCTATTGCTAAATGCCATTAGCAATTCATTACTAGAATGCAGCGTGATTCAGAAGCAAGCAATTAATGTTTACAAAACTCTCAATTTCATAGAATTATGAGCTTTTTTACTGATCATTCGAATTTGAAGAATCCATAACACACATACGAAAACGCATACCGATTGTAATAAGTACAAAATTAGCACCTACTGCAAGGAAGACAAAATGAACATAAAAACAATATTCTCAATTACTTCAGTCTCACATCATAACATTCCAAGCTCATACTAATTGGCTCTGAAAGTTCACTGACCTCGCACAATACGGTAGCTGCACCGATTCATGGAATTCCTTACAAAAGAAAATATTCAAGCAATTTGCCAAATGTAGGCGTAGGATTATGCAACTGAGTGCATTGTCCGATGCATTATCTTATGGCCTTATCTTAATAGCGCGCTTCGCGATTCTCGATAAGATTATGAAACAATATTTCCTTTAAGTTTAATCCTCTATGATGTTCAATGAATTTATTGCGATTATTAACCTTAGCAGTTTATCATAAAATTATAAAGGATGAAAGGTCTCAATTATGAATTTATAATCTCTCCGCCCTATTAAATTAAGTGGTTTAGTTTTCATAGAAGGTCTTGATGATTCTTAATGCTAAAACTGATCCTTTGTTATGGGTAGACCGCCCGCCCCTATTTACAGTTTTTTTATATTAACAGAAACACCAGATTGCTCATCATATTTGTTAAAAAGGTTCAAATCTAATGTGGAAATTTTGGAAACAACCTTAAGCAATTATATGACACGCTTTAATTTAGCGATCAATAAAAACGTTAACAACAAGTTGTTTGCGGGTTGTGATTGCCACGACACTTCTTTTCACTACTCCAGACAGTAATCTAAAAATAAATCCTGTTAAGTCTACGTTTTTAACAGCATAAACTATAACATCCACTTTACCATTTTCAAAGTTCAGTGCATTATTCATTAAAAAGTACGGCTAGAGTTACTTTGCACGAAGTGTCTTGATTGCAGGCTAGTAAATAATAGAGCGTCCCACTTTCATTACATGTTGCATCCTTTAATTGTGAGACATGCTACTTGATCCGTGGAACGTAAATTATATTTTGTTATTAGTTTTTGCTTTAGGCCTTCTTAGCGATAAGTATGGGTGTTTTTATTTTGTGGCTATGTTGATTTTTTGAAGTCTAGATTACTAGACTTCAAAAAATCAACATAGCCACCTTACTAATATTATAAAAGCGAAAGTAAGTTTGTTTGTTAGGTCTTCACGCCTTAACGGCTAAACCAATTTTGATGAATTTTGGTACAGAGATAGTTGGACCCTGGAGACGGACATAGCCTTTTTTTTTAAAGTGGGACTTGAGGGAGAAAGAGGGAAGAAAACTTAGCATTGGTATTACAACCAATAAAGGCAAAAAGGCGCAAGGGCAAAAACTATAGGTAGCAGGTACCTGCAAATCAGGACAGGGGAACTGTGTTATCCTAAACTTAGCGCGAGCGAAGCCGCGAGCAAAAGCTAGTCTTGTTATAACAAACAATACTTTTAAACAGCTTACAGTGGTTACTTCTGCTGGTTGGTTTCTAACATGAAAAATCTATTATTTATAATCTTGACAAATATAATATAATTTACCTTAAAAATATGTCAAAATATTAAAGAAGGTAAAATACAACGTGAGACTAAATAAAAAAGCAGGAAAAGATTTAACAAAGAAAAGATGTTACGCAAAATTCTTGGAAAAGATTTTACTAGACTCCTGAGATATTTTTTAAGACGAGAACCAATTACATTACATAGTACATATTTCTTTTGATGCTGTAAAATATTATTCTCTTTATACAAAAAGGTTGAGTTGTTAGAAAATTATATTATTCTCAAACGTATTTAAATTGATTCTGACCAGGCAACCGGATCTCCATAACTTATGCAGTTATGCACTACATAACTGAAGATACTTCGTTTGAAAGACATATTAACTCTCAATTACTAGAACGGTATAAAAACATACTGATTCAACCAACCATAAAGAGAGATACAAATCATTCACGCAATCGCGATGCACGTTTAGAAAGATTGAATAATACGACTAATAGATATTGAATCTCTTGAATGTTGAATTTATTTCAAATCTTCTTGTCATATTGTGTGTTGTCATATTGTGATATTTTGCCCAATTGAGTGCCCGTTCAAGTGCTGTGTCAATAATCTTATTAAGGTCAAGCTTGATATAAGTAAAGTTATTCGTTATTATACAGAGTATTCTCCGGCTATATATTTAAAAGCGAATGGAATAACTTAAAAACAAACGGGAAATAGTACAAATAGTAGATTTAAACAAAAAATGTTATACTACAACAGATTTAGAAACTTAAGGAGAATGCCCATGATAGCTAATTCTAAAAAAGGCACACGTTCTAGTCCATAACAAGTAGAAGAACAAAACAACAGATGAAATATATAGTTTTGAAACACATGTAATTCTTGGCTAACCAATAAGATGGCCGATAGGCACTTATAGGCAAGAAATAATTGCCAATAACACAAGCTGTCAATGACTCCGAAGTAGATTTAAACTAATGGACAATGGTGAACGATCACGGATGTTACCAATTTATCATTGGTAGGACGTGACGAGCCCTTTATTTGTACTTTTCTTTTCTCTCTCTCCAAAGACGTTTAAATTACAAGAAATGCTGTTTATTTTTTATATCCAATGTTTGTTTACCGATGGCGTTGTAGGTAACAAGCGAATCAGTGACGTTACGTCCAATATGAAAAAACTTGGAAGCTAGTTCGCAGTATAACACAGCTAAGTTTCAAAGAAAAATAAACCATAAAAGGTTGCCAAATATTTCCAGCGATTTGTCTTTCATTAGATAGCACATTGGCAAGATAATATATTAAGAAATCATTTTCCTTGGTCTTAATATAGCAAAAAAATGTTTTAGGACTAGTTTTATTATTATTTTTGTTTGTGCCTGCTGGTTTTTGTAGCCCAAGTTATAAAATTTATTCAATGTACCAACGGAGTCGGACTTTTTCTATTAATTTAAATATATTATTGTTTAAAAATAATAATAAAATTTTAAACGAAACCAGATCACAAAACATTTAAAAAACCTCCGACAAAAAGTACTCCTCGAAGAAAACTCGTCTGGAGTAAACAGTCGGCTTTTAAACAAGTTGGTTTGCTGTAGAAAATAATTGCAATAACTTAATTACACAGAAACCCTGTGTAATTAAGACTTGACATTCAAATAATACACTGGTCTATACCAAGTTCTTCGTGAAGTGGAAATGAAGTAGAATGTTTTGATAATATAACAACGTGCTTTTTTCAAACATTGATTTATGAAACGTGATATATGTACTATCATAATTATACTATATACATTCTTGAGCATATGACCTTCATTCCATGATTATCAGTACTAATTGAAATCCAATTTCAAATCACTAAGCAAAAAAGCAAAGCAGTATGACCTGCCTTGTTCAGACCCTGAACCTTAAGAGTTTTAAATGAAAAGAATCTAAGAAAGAATATATCACCAGCTACCACTTACCATCGACCAATAGCATAATAAGCGTTAAATAGTTGATCGTGAGCATCGCATCTTCTCCCCGACAACAGCCGAATGCAATTGAGCCTAATAAAAATTCAATTCTCGTAATATGTCCTGTCTCTATTTACTACCTTTAATGCCACTGCACCGATGCATACGATGAATACCTAATGCCCTTTGTGATTGGTCGTCGTTTTGTGCAAACTTGATTCTGTCTGGCTTGTACTGTGTACAATAAAAGTACATGTATGACAATACTTCGTAAAACAAAGGTGTTATTGTTGACTGACCTTGACCTTTGTCATTTGTTTTTGGGAGCTCCGTCATGCATGCTGCATTGGCAATTAGCTGAACTACTATTACTAGTCTTATAAAAGTTATATCTATATAATATGTAGTGTACGGGACAGAAATAACTGGACCATAATAAGCATATCCGGTTGTTTAGACATGACTGCTACAAATATTTAGGAGCAAGTTAGGAGCAAGTTATCAAGTAAATTTATCACATTCTACAAGCTGACCACTTCCAGTTCAGTTTTTACTATAGCTGTAGATTAAGTACAGTAAATATTTCGTTATTGTCCATCAACAGACTAGTTACGCACCTGTATACAAAATGTCGTCGCCGAACGGGCCTGCGTCCACCAGGCGAGCTCTCCAGTGACGAAGACCAGGCGTCAGACCGCGACAGCGCCGTGTTCCTAGCTTCTGTGCTCCTCGCGCTTTCCAACAGGATCGCCGTGTACTTCGTTATCAACATCGTGTGTCACTGTTGCTTGATATTCACTTATCACTGAGACACTGAGCTCATTTGATTCAAAATCTTGAGTTAGTTTTGATGGAGGATGCTAGAGAATTGCTACTTTATTAATTATGTCTACGTTTTCAGGTGGTATATCACTAATTTCTACATTAAACGCGTGTATTTAAAATTTAAGTTCCGCAATTTAAATTGGTCTATAATTTGTGTAGGTAACATCGGAAAGCAACAAGTGAACTGACTGCGTCGACATCCGCACGGTCACGGTGAAGTGACCACCAACCATCACACGTTATTATCCCTCCAACTGAACAACGGGATATTGTGAATTATGCGTGACACCCACGCGTAAAAGTCGGTAATAAGAACGAGTTTCAAAGGAAAAAGAATTATACAGTGCCAATCCGTGGAATTATCAAAGACCGGCAACCTAGAGATCACTGGTTTACTGCCAGTCCTTACCACGGCAAAGGATCCTACTACACTTTTAAATGGGTCAGTAACTTCATCTTTATGATCGACTACTTGATAATTCGAAAATAACTGTTTTAGTTGAAATAAATGCTTAATTTGAAGTCCTATTTGACTATTTATTGACATTCAACCTTGACTTTTATCACAAAAACAGAAGTGAGTGAATTATGTTAAGTTTTAATTGTTTATAACTTCATAATGCACAAGCACCGTGAGAATTCCGTTAGTCTGAACTACTATAACAAAATAAAATTATTTCACACGTATAACTCAGGAATTTAAAGGTATACACGAACCAGCGCTATGCAGTCATTAGGTATATTAGTCATCTCTGCCTGCAGAATTACCTCAGATTATACATCCGCTATAACCTAGAATAGCGAGGAGCTGGAACCATTTTATAATTACAAATCATTACAACTAATAACATTCTAAAATTTGCAGAAGATATTAAGAATCTTAAAGATACAAATATTAAAGGCAAAGGTGAAAAACCATAATCGTTTGCTTAGTTTTCTCCTAACTTTGTTGGAGTCGGCTTCCAGAATAACCGGATGCAGCTGAAACCAGTATTTTACATGAAGCGACTGCCTATCTGACCTCCGCAATCCAGTTAGTGCTGGGTCGCAATACGTTAAAGGTGAAAACCAATAAACATAAAATAAACCTTACAACAAAAATACTCGATCTATTTACAAATACCGTCATCATTATTGTATAGATACCGCAAACACAGATACAGAGTAGAGATACAGAGT